>CM038052.1:174696182-176056182 GCA_021397845.1 Areca catechu | reverse complement strand
AGAAATTATCCTGAAGAAGGTTAAAGAAAATATCAGTTAGTTGCTAGGATTAATAGGTTTTTGTATTTCTTTAGCTTTATAGTACCATGTTTTGTTTTTAAAAAAATATTGGTTAGTTAATAACAATTTGGTTGCTAGGATTTATAGGTTTTTGTATTTCTTTGGCTTGCTAGTTCCATGTTTTATTTTAGCTGGGTGGATTGTCTTGTTAGGTTAGCCTGTGACATATTCCCTTCTCATGAATGAATGGAAATGGAAGATGCGATTCCTGCTAATAATTAAGGATGTTGTCAGCAGCAAACAGTAACGCTTGAAGCCCTGGATCAACCTGAAGATCAAGTAGATGGAGGGTTGAGATCAAGAAGGAATCTGGTAAAATAGATGGTTGATTGCAACCAATATACTGTAAGTTTCACCGTGGGTTCACTAAAAATTAGTTAAATTGACATATTATTTCAAAACATCTCTTATGACATGATGTATCATCTTTTCCTTCTTTGGTGACTGAGAGAGGTATGGTTCATGTTTCATATATGCCGTTAATCATGCAGAGTGTAGATACTTGAGGTGAAGTTTTGTATGCAGGAACTTGGAATGGGTGTAATGTAATGTGACTATGTATATTTAGAAGTCATCATAGAAATAGGTGGGTGATGAATGGAATTGCATAGTTCATTATTGAACTATTTTAAGGTATTCATCATGATAGACCTGAGGTTCAATCTTCTGTTTTTAGTTGACATGTCATACTGTTAGCTTCTAGATCATAAGTTGCAGGGTCACATTATACTAATAGGAAAATTTGAGCTTTCATGAATTCTATTACATTTAAAAAAGATTTGAGGAAGGCTTGACCATTTTAAATGCCATTGGTTTTCTAGTATCATAAGCAAAGGAGAGGATTCAAAGAAGGCTTCTAAAAGTCTATGAGAAAAAAAAAAGGAAAAAAACAAAAGGCTGCTAACACTTGGCATCACGTGGTCATTTGATCATGCCTTTCAGTTACTTGATAAACCTATCGTCCATTTAGGAAAAGGATTTCGACTTTGTATTCTGTGTTTCTGAGCTTTACCAGTTGCAAAGTTATAGTGGAGAGAGAAAAGAAACATTAGGATGGTTACATAGACCAAGCCTTGAACTTAGGAATCACAGCTATTCAGGACTTAAGGCTTAGAATTAAGTAGAGGTTTGAAGAGGTTGAATTTTGGGGTCAGTTCCAGAAAAATCTGTATCCAAACCTCATAATCTAATTGTTTTAGATTTATGCATTAGTTATTAAATCCAATTTTTTTGGTTCATTGTACTTGGATACTCGGTAGGTTAACATATATTTGGAAAATTATTGTTTTTTTTTTATTTTTTTTAAAATTTCACTATGTTTGCTTTAATCATAATACAGAGTTTTAATAGCACAATTAGCTTAATAATTATGCATGGTTGAAGGTGGGACTGAGTAGAGCTCTTAACAGGTTACTTTTAAGTTGTGACAAAGTCCAAACTTGAACCCATTAAACTAATTGTTTTGGATCCATGGTTTATTGATTGGGTTTTATTTTTGTTCCAAGTCATTGTTGGGAAATGAACAACTCTAGAATTTTGTGAAAAATTGTTGATTTATTAAATGTTTCCTCCAATACCTTTGCTTTTGTCATAAAACAATATTATAGTAGTGGAGTGATTAACCAGTGACTAGAATGTTCACATTTATAATGTAATTTGCATCATTATGATAGTAATTACCACATTATAGAAAAACACGACCATGTTTTATATATTCAGTGACTAATCTGTGGAAATAAATCCCTTGGATGCAAAATTCCCATGAAAAGGAGTGAAACAATGGCTGGGGATCTTGCATATTGTTTTTGCTAGATGTTAGATAATAGCGTGGGAATAAAGAAATAACAAAAAAAATACCTGGGACTGTTCTTAACTCCATTGTTGACCTGACCAAAGTTGCTTGGCTGCCGGTTGCATCAATAAAGGCTGCGCTTTGATCAAATTCCACCAAATCAAGGTTGGGTCTCGCTATCCTTCTATATGCAAAGATTTTTTGGTTTTGAACCTCAACTACCCAATTTGTTTGTTTTCCCAACATGTCACTGTATCTATGTGTGGTACACACAGCCCTGTTGACAATCTGTCCAAAGAAAAGAGCTAATAACTGTAATACCTCTGTTTGATTACTAAATATCCAAATGTGTGTGAGTGAGTGAGTGAGTGAGAAAGAGAGATGTCCTTCTGGATCGAGAAGGAGAGAGGAGTGACAACATGGAGCTGTGAATGGATTGCTTGATCACAGTGTGGGTCATCCTGTTGTTTGCTCTACTTCTGTTTGCAGTTCTTTGGTTTGATTGCTCCTTGTGGTGCATTAGTTTGGATCTCAGAAACTCCCTGATCTGTGATACTGCTCACATTGAGGTTGCCATGGCGCTAAAGGAGGAACTTAGTCATTAGGAATTCTTAAGTCTCATTTCTCCTGGTCAATCTACTTTCTTTTCTATTATGCATCAAAAGCATGATTGCAGGTTCTCTTCTACTAAAAAAGTCAGTTCAGGTAATTAATCTTGTCGCGGTAGTAGAATCTTGAACCTTGGTCCTTGGCTCTGTTGCACCTTGTATTCTGAGGATACCATTTGCCATTTGGTGATGTCCATATTTATTTATTTTCAGTTTTCAGTCTCTTTCTAATTATAAAAGATTCATTATAATTAAAAAGATTTATAAATATGTAAGAATTCTAATTAGAAAAATTACACAAAAAATAATTCTATATAGAAAAGGGAAATTTGAAAATTCTTAGTAAAAGATCATGAGGAAAGATATCAACAAAATAGAAAAATAGTTTTTTCTTAAGCAATGGGGCCAAGAGGTGCATGGGAAAGAGACAAGTTTTTTTTTTTTTTTTTTTTTTTTGAATGCCTGTTTTTTTGGACTCTTTGGGACCAGTTGTATATATAGTAATTAGACAGTTTAATTAGACAAGAATCTCAACAAATCTAAAAGGTCACCACCAATCATTGCAATCATTTTTGCCAACTGGCCTTTGATCTGCTGATCGACACCCCTTCGCTTAGCACTTGCTTTGGAGGTATTAAGTTCCAAATTCAAATGGCAGGCTGGCAACAATCCCACCATATTTCTCAGAAATGACAAATAAAAATCACATTATTTTAACCTATGAATGTTACAATCAATTATAAAATCAATCAAAATATACATTATATCTTATTATAATTCATATGGTAAAGAGACAGACCTTTAACTTTATTGTATGCCATCAATTTTATGTTGCTTTGCATGGTGCAAACTCATCTGAATTCTTTGCTTTGACCTTTCTCCTCTTTTGCATATGCTTGGGTAATGCTCTAAGACTAGATGCTTGCATTTCTTACTTAATTTTAGTGCCATGAAAGATTCTTTACATCTCTTCCTTGATATTCTTGCAACTCAACATGGTCCTGCCATCCTTATTGTGTCTGTACGCATGCCCACTACTCGGAAACTGTCCCTCCCTTCTTTCTACTTTGCCTTAGACCTGGACATATTCTATGAGAAAGTCTTATAATTAATCATGGGGTATGCTATATGTTCCAGTTCTGGACCTATTTTACAGTGTAGAGTTTTTGTGGCAGGGCTAATGTCTGAAGAGTAACAATTTGCGATGCAATAGTGATGATTTGAAAAGCTTTATCTGGTCCGTTGATTGACTGCCATTATATGACTATATATTACTTCGGTGTCAAACAAAGATTTTGTTTTCTTATGTCTCAATGAATTTCCTGAACAGAAGAAGTTGCCATTTTGTGGACTAAGCTTATGTTAAGCAAGGGGAAATAACAAAATCTGTGTTTTATGTTGTCCACAACTTAAAAGTCTCTTCCCACTACTTAAAGTTGCTTCTCTGCTTGCTACAATTCATGATTTTTCTTTGCAAACATACTGTGATATTTTACAGGCAAATTCTATGGCCACTGCTGTAAACATCCAAGCTGCACCAAGGACTTGTGCTAAATATTTCATGATGACTGCATAGCTGTGCATTACCCTTAACATAGATAAGGTGGGCAATCACATAGGATCAATGCTTTCACATCATATCATGATAGGAAGTAGTTCTTTGTTGCATTCATCCACTATCTTGCTCATATACATTTATCCACAATCCTTTGTATAAGTCATTTAAGCTTCCTACTAGTACTGCTACTTTTTTTTCCTTTTTAATTGGAATAATTGGATCTTATACATTTATCCACGATCCTCTCTATAAGTCATTTAAGCTTCCTAGACAATCCTCTCTATAAGTCATTTAAGCTTCCTAGACAATCCTCTATATAAGTCATTTAAGCTTCCTAGACAATCCTCTATATAAGTCATTTAAGCTTCCTAGTAGTAGTGCTACCTTTTTTCTTTTCCCCTTTTTACATGGAATAATTGGATCTGTGTGTGTAATATGGTAGTGTATTTTTGTTCCATTTTTTGATTATAGATTTTCAATCTATTATTTTTGTAGAGAGGAAATTTCAGGCCTACCCATTCACTTAATTCGTTAGTCATCTCTTGAGATTTTTGTATTGCAGGACCTATCAAGCAAGAAGTCGTGGGAGTGGATGTGAGAACAACGAATTGTACTTTTTCAGTGCCATATCTATTCCAAAGCTGCCATGGAGTTTGTTCAGCGGAATCATCTTCTCAGTGAATTGATGATGGGCTCAAAGAAATGTCCGGCTAAAGATAATGTGCTCCCCTTTTCTCCTAGTTCCTTCTCGACTAACAAACATTTCTAGTAAATATGTCATGCTATTTGGGATCTGAATCTCGACATCATTCCTTTTCTGGTGTAATTCATTTTCCTTTTCCTTGTTGTGACTATGGTAAACGCTTTTTTTTTTAGTGCCAAGTAGATCAAAGACCAATATCCCTGGGATCGTATTTTCTTTATGTTTGTGACCTTGTGCTGCCTGTTCTAGCCATCTTAAAAGCTATAACTGATTCTCTGTCACTGATACTACCACCAATGGACATAACTAGCAGGCCAGCTGGTTCCTTGCATTTTATTTTATTAGTTGATACTCATGTTTCAATAAATTGTCTTGGTATTTTGTTCATAAACCCAGATGGTTGGTATCCATGATTACAAATTAACAATATATATTCTCGATGACAAGGTTTTATATGTCGAGATGTCGTGTATTGTTTGATATGCCTGAGCTGGACAATCCAAAGAAAGCATAGAAGATTTGTATCTAATTTGTAACTAATCATCATATGAGGTATGCCCGATATAATTCATTGGATTCAGTTTGTCCAAGATTTCCCAAACTGATCTCTTTTTGGTTACCATGGTTGCCACTATAATGATGGGTGCTTGCTAAGAATACCAGGTTCACCTGGACTTGGCTATTAAAATTAATTGCATTACAAGCCTAGCATAGATCAGAAATTGCCCTGATAGCCAAGAATGCAATTTCCGTTCTTAGCATCTAGCATGCTCATTAGCTAAATTTGTAATATCAATATATTTACCATGTTTAGGTTGTTGTGTTTGACTCCATGCGAGTCATCTAAGGACCAGTCTATGTCAACTTTGCTAGGTCCTCGTCCATCTGAAATGAGGTTTCTAAATTTTTCGATGGGAATCTCTAAAGCTTGGCTCAAATTTTACAGGATATTGAATGAGAATTTAAACAAATCCAGTCACAGGGACGATGTAGTGTTTCCGTGTGCAGAGCGAGCGTGCGGGTTTATCAATTTCGGGCAATCATCTTATGGAAGTCTTCGTCAAATAAACTTTCCTAGGATGCTCCAAAATCACACGGACAAGATTATATGTACAAAATTAATGAGATGCCTTTTCTTTTGAACTTGATTGAGTTTCTTTTGTGTTTCAAGGAATTTTTTTCCGCTATGTTACTTCTCAAAGTTTTCAAATCATGATGCTCCATCGTTAGTTGGTTATGCTGTTTTCCATTATTAAGAAAACATATTTCTTTTTCCACTTTTTTGAGGAATAAAATGAAGTTTTTACACTGAAAGGTAAATTTAAGTACCATAAAAAACAGCATTTTATCATTTCTTTCGTATAATGAATAAAAATATAAATCAGTTTGATTATTTTAAGAAGAATTCATCTAACCATGCATCCATGGCTACGCTTGCTCCCTGTCCCTCTCTTTTTTTAATTCCAGTATTTTGCTCTTCAACCATATAGTATTTAAAGGCCGCCTTTGATTGTTTTCCATTCTTCTACAACAACAATTTTTTATCGAGAATTGAATCAATTTTTAACCAGAAACAAAGGTTTCGGGTTATCTTGGCTTAATTCTTTCTAATGATCACTCCAAGCTTCAATAATTCGTTTAGATCATTTTCTCTTAGTGAACTCCTTCCCCAGGATGTTGGAGAAGCAAAATAAGGAGATGGATCAATTTTCTTCGTTTATATGTACACTTTTTTTATTTCTATTTTTTAATTTTGATTGGGTTATCGAACCAAAATTATTGTGTTAACATATGGTTAGCACAGCAATCCTAGTTAACATTCCTATTCTTTAACGAGTAAATATCATGAAAAATTTTATCCATTTTTTTATTAACCAACCTATCGCATATTTTCATGCTCGTGACCTTGTCTACTCATAAAATTAGTAGGAAAGTCTTATAAGAGGTGGATCCTGAGCGGATAAATCAATTTTTTCATCAATAAGAAAAAAAATGATATTTTCCATTTATAAAATAATCTAACTAAATGATAACATGATATATTATATCTTTATTGATAATATAATATATTAAAATAATACATCTACTCAGTCTTGAGATACCTACCAGATCATTGACTAAGACAGAGTCATCCACTGGACAACCAAAGAACGATCACACCACCGATTAAGGGAGAGACGGCAACCAAACTACCAGTCGAGAAGGAGATATCTATAACTATTGACTCATCCAACAACCGAATGAGTAGAAGATGATCAAATCAATCGCTACACCAACTATTTCCGATACCTTGCACCTAGAAACTGCACATAGCTGTATTCGACTAACATTCAGCACATCCACTCAGTACTTACTCGGGCCTGACTAACCCCAAACTTAGTCAAGCATGCTAGATTGCAAATACCAAAGCCCCATTCTCTCTCGGCAAGGTTTCTTCTCTCTCGGCAACGAATAAGTTATCCTAATACTCTGAGTCAATGGTACCTGATTAAGTGACAACAGTTGATCCTATCTATTCTTACAATGATCGTGGCAAGCAGGATCGTGGCAGACAGGTTCATAAAGAATAGTATCATAACATAATCAACTACCATAATAAAAAATATATCAACAGAAAGGATTCCAGGAGACAAAATCCCAACATCTTACTAAAATCTATTATACATGTCAGAAGAGGCTACCTCCCTAATGGCATTCTATTATTCTACATAACCTTATAGATAAGATATCCTGATGAGGTATATTATACTATAGTAACTCATCTCTATCACTCTTATATTCACAGTTATCACTTGGCTCTCAACTCCAACTGCTATGGCACATCTCATCCTCTCACTATCTTAAGCATCGAAGGGTCTCCTGCTGGTCACCAGCGGTCAAGGAATTGTTCTTATGGTTTCCATAACAAAGTGCCCAGGAGCAACTTTCTATCCTCGTCGAAGAAGACTGGAAGACCCTAAGGCATCGCCAGAGTCCGGTAGAGGGTGATTTGATAGCAACAAATTGGCACGCCAAGGGGCAAAGCAAGTATTAAATTTTCAGAGTTTGGAGCCATAGTGGTCACCCGTGTGCAAGATGCCTCCACTAGCTATACTGGATGGTCTCCATATCATGAGAAGCAATCTGGCCAGGTGATGGAACCTTTTGCTTTGCCTCCTCCACCGTCACCCATCATGACTTGCTTGCCGCCTTGGTGCAGCAAGTTCAAGCTCTAGCCACAGTGGTGCAGGGACTGCACAGCAGCAACCTCCTGTGATGAGATAGCAGCTGCCAGAGGTCCCAGTTACCCTTACTATTGTATCCATCCTGGCCATCGATCTCTAGGAGAGAGATCTAATCATCGATGAACTTCCCATCGGTTGCGGTCCCCTTCATCTCACCGAAGAAGTTGTCGATCCCTTAGGTGAAGGTTCTCTCACCAGCAAACCATCTCACAATTACAATCTCTTACATCACACCAAGAAAGCCCCAAGTAGGAGGAGAGATGACTCAGGAAAGAGCCAAAATAGGAGAAGCGCCACCGATCTTCAAATGAGTCATCATTCGAATCTTTCCAAGAGGGGTCTACCAATGAGACTATTCGGTGATTGACCGAGCGACGCCTTGATGATTATGATCGCAAGCTGCATGAGATCAATTGTTGACTTGCCGATCTTTAGGAATGGAGTCAGAACCCGACTGAATTCAGTACTCATCCCTCTCTTTCTCGACACATTTTAGAGGAATCGATCCCTAGTCAGTTCAAAATGCCCTAGCTCGAGCCTTATGATGGCACCTCCGATCCATTGGATCATCTGGAGATCTACTAGGCTCTCACGAGGATTCAGGATGCTTCTGACGCCCTACTCTATATCACCTTCCCAACTACTTTTCGTAAGGTGGCCTAAGCATGGTATTTCTGACTCAAGTCAAGGAGCATTGACTCCTTCAAGTAGATGGAAAGGAGGTTTGTGACACATTTCAACACTAGTCAAAAGATGCCAAAAGGTCGACAGTCTCTTCTCCATCCGCTAATAAGATAAAAAATCTCTAAAAGATTATATGGTCCGATTCAAAGCAGCTACGTTAGAAGTCTACAATCTAGATGTGTCTGTGACCATGCTGGCCTTGAAGAGAAGACTCTACACCTACTTCACCTACTCACTCAATAAGACTTTCTCCAAGTCTTATTCAGAAATGCTAGCCTACGCACAAAAATACATTCATGCAGACAAAGGAGCTCTTACTCGATGTGAGACTGATGGAAAGTTGAGGAAGAAGCAAGCCTGGAGAGAGCCCAACAGAGCCTAATCTGAGAAGTCCAACTTGTATTGCTGATAGAGTTCCAAGCCGAGAAATCATGTTGGTAAATATAATAACTACACTTCTCTCCTCGCCCCAGATCTAAAATTCTCATGGAGATTAAAGGGGAGTAGTATCTATGAAGGCCCAACATGATGAAGCCTTCAACCTCCCATGATAAAAGCAACTACTACAGCTTCCACTAGGACCATGGACACAACATCAAAGACTATTATCAATTGAAGAGAAAGATTGAAAATCTTGTTTTGCATGACTATCTTGGAAAATATATCTATGGATAAGCTATCCGTCCTGACACCTAGGATCCTACCCCATAGCTAATTCAGGCTGATATTGATAACCAACCAATGGAGGGCCGAGTCAGCATGATCTCTCAGGGGATAGAGCGCTCTCCAAAGAGGCCAAGGAGAGAGGAGAGGGAAGAAAATATAATTTCATTTTTTGATAGGGATTTAGTTAGGATTTACAATCCCCATAATGATAATATTATCGTCTCTATAATAATCGCAAAACATGATGTATAGTGAATCTTAGTAGATAATAGAAGCTTGACCGATATCTTATTTTATGATGCTTTTGTTTGAATAAATTTATCTGACAACCAACTAAGATAGGTTTTACACCCTTGGTTAGCTTCTTCAGAGATTCTGTCAGGTCAAAGGAGAAATTAGTCTTCTTGTTACTCCTAGAACTCCACCCCAACTAAGCACTTTCTTTCTCACCTTTACCATTGTTGGGTTTTCTTGACATATAACATCATCCTCAAGTGGCCAAGGTTGAACAAGATGGATACAATTGTTTCAACTAACATCTTCTCATCTAATTCCTGACAAGAAATAGAGTTGGTGAGATGCATGAAGACTAGCAAATAGCCTGACGTGCTTCATGATGGCATCCAAAATGTAAGAAGCCAGTGAAGTGCCAGCCACCGAGCAACTAGACCAGAGAGAACTCGAGAAATGAAAAAAACTAGCAGAGCAGCTACTCTCATTTTCACTTAAGAATGACCCGACGAAGACTGTGCAGATAGGAGCTCTTCTATCCAAAGGAGTTTGGGATTGACTATTGGACTCTTGTACCAAAACATGGACATTTTTGCTTGGTCAGCATTAGACATGCCAAGGATCCCTCCAGAGATCATTACCCACAGCTCATCCTAAATTTAAACTGGTCCAAAAGAAGAAAAGAAAATTTGCTCCTAAGAGAGAAAACCATTGATGAGGAAGTAAATAAACTTATGGTATTCAGATTCATTCGAAAAGCTCATTATCCTGATTGGTTGGTAAATATCATCATGATCAAGAAATCCAACGAAAAGTGATGAATCTACATCAACTACACCGATCTCAATAAAGCATGCCTGAAGGATAGCTTTCCACTATCAAAGATTGATCAGCTAATCAATATCACTTCCAAACATAAGCTACTCACCTTTATGGATGTGCCTTCTTAGGCTATAATGAAATAAATATGACTCACAAAGATGAAAAGAACACCACCTTCATAATGGATAAAGGTATTTATTATAAAGTAATACCTTTCGGTTTGAAAAGTAGGAGCCATAGATCAATGACTAGTTAATAAGGTCTTTAAAGAGTAGATTGACTGGAACATGGAGGTCTACATCGATGACATGCTCGTCAAGAGCTCTTAGTTGACATCAAATGAAGTTGAATCTGAGCAAGTGTGCTTTCAGTATCACAGTCAGCAAATTCCTTGGATTCATGGTTACCAAGCAAGGCATTGAGATAAATCTGAAGAAAAAATTTAGGCCATTCTTAGCATGCGGCATCCAACCTCCAAGAAAAAAGTATAGAAGCTTATTGGTCACATCGCCACTCTCAATCAGTTCATCTCAAGATCAGCTAAATGGTGCTTGCAATTCTCGAGATCCTATAATAAATACATGATTTCAACTGGATGGAGAAATGTCGATAAATGTTTGAGTTGAAGAAGTTTCTTAGGTCTCCACCTTTTCTTTCAAAGCTGGAAATTAGAGAGGAGCTCTACGTGTGCTTCGCTGTATCTCCAAAAGCTATCAATTCTATACTTGTTCGGGTGGACAATAAAGAGGTTTAAAAACCTATCTAACTACAACAATCGAGTACTCCATGAAACGGAGATCAGGTACTCCAAACCTAAGAAAATAGTTTATGTACTAATCATCTCAGTGCAGCATCTTAGGGCCTACTTCCAAGCATATTTAATCGTTGTCCTAAATGACTAACCACTTAGGTCTATATTACAATGGCCCGATACCTCCAGGAGGATGGCTATATGGGCGATCAAGCTCAAATAAATTTGACATCTTCTATCACTCGAGATTATCTATGAAGGTATAAGTCATAGCTGACTTCCTCATCAAGTGCACATAGTTGGATGACAAGCCTGAGGTAAACCTGCTAAGCAACTTACTAAGCATCCTGATTCAGGGATGACCTGGATCTCTAAGTGGATAGAGATTTCAAATTTTTAAGGGAATGAAGTTGGACTCATTTTTACAAACTCTGAAGAAGTGGTCGCCGAGTACATTTTGCATTTTTCATTCAAAGCAACCAACAACAAAGCTGAGTATAAAGCTCTTCTGGCTGGCTTAAAGCTCACCAAGCAGCTCGGAGTGAAAAGTCTAAGGGTCTTCACCAACTCTCAGCTATTACCCGGTCAAGTTACTAACGAATATGAAGCTCAGGACATGATGATGGCTAAGTACTTTGATAAAGTGCATGCCCTAATGTCACCACTCAAGTATTTGGCATCTTTCACATTCTCCAATGTGAGAATGCTTAGGCAAACTCTCTTCTTGGCTGGCAACTTTAACAAACAATTCTTTCGATTGGACTTATGTCAAGTACCTGGAGGCTTCCAGCATCGAGAAAATCAAGGAAATCCAACAAGTTGCCCATAAGCCAAGCTGGATGGCTCCTTTTGTCAAGTACCTGATTGAAGGCACCCTTCTAGAGCTGTCAATGGGTCAGGTCTGGACCCGAGAGCCGTGGGTCTGGACCCAATGGGTTCGGGTCTGGATCTTAATCTGGACCCATTTATCCGACCTAGACCCGGACCCGATTAGTCATAGTTAAGTGGATCCGGATCTGGATATATATATCCAGACCCGACAGACCCAAGACCCGATTAAATAAAATAATATAATATATATTTATATATTTATATAAATGTGGGAGGTTGGATATAATCAGAGAGTTAAAAATCTTTCAAAGGTTACACTATTATATCCTAAACAAATCATGCCCTTAGCCCTAACGCCCGCGCGCCTGACCTTAAACTTTTTTCTCGGATCTCAGTTCTCCCTTCCACTCTAGCCGCTAGCACCCACCGCTGCCCACCGCCTCCGGCCTCTCCCCGGTGCTCCGTTTCCATGCCCCCGGCCGACGGCCAACGTCGCCTCCCTCCCCCCCCATGGCCGACTGTTCGTGTTCGAGATCCCTCTAAGCCGCCTCCTCCCCCGCTGGCTGCACCTCCCCCACCGGCTGCTGCTGCCCCTGTCCCGGCCAGCCGCCAGCATCCACCGCCCACGGCCTCTGCCTCTGGCCTCTCCCCCGTGCTCTGCCTCCACGCCCATGACCAACGGCCAACGTCGCCTCCTCCACCACCGGCTGCACCTCCCCCGCCCGCTGCCGCTGCCCCTGTCCCGCCGGCTGCTGCTGCCCCTGTCCCGCCAGCTGCTGCAGTGCTGCTACCCCTGATCCAAGACTTGCTACAGTAGGTCAGGACCTACCTTGATGAGAACTACCTCATTTTTATTCTTTATTAACAATCATGATTAATAGTGTGTATTGCAGGAAACTCGAGTCTGGGTTCGGGTCGGATACCTGGGATCCATTCGGGTCCGGGTCTGGTACTTTAAAATTGGACCCGTCGGGTATTCGGGTCCGGTACCTAAAATCAGGTTTGGGTCTAGATATCTGGGTTTCGACCGAACCTGATCCGTTGACAGCTCTACACCCTTCCCAACAATCCTATAGAGGTTGAGAAGGTCAAGTGAAAAGTTTCTTAGTTTGTGCTGCTAGATGGATAACTTTACAAGAAGTCTTTTTCATTCTTGTTGCTCAAGTGTCTGTGACCTACCAAAGCCAACTACATTGATGCAGAACTATTCATGCATGCCAATTATTTTCATGTATTAAGCATTAAATTAGGAGTTTATATCCTGAATTTCAAGCCAAGATTCGAAGTAGGGAATTCTATAGAAATTCGAGAAGCAGATGCATGCAGAAATAGATCCTATAAGTGAAGAAACAGGACCGCCAAGGCTAAGAAGCCCTAGTTAGGACTAGCTCTTCTACAATACCACTATCTGATGAGTCTAGGGGGTGTACCTAGTAGAGATTTGAAGATTGATCTGTAAAGAGTTTGCTCTACGCTCGACGGATGCGGCCTAGAAAACAAAGCTATCGACCCTGCGGATTCGCGACTTTCAATCTGGTGACCCGAAAGATTGTCGATTAGAATCCTGGATTCATGAGCTCTGAGGGACCTGTAAATCACCATTCAAGGGTTAGAAAATAAAGAAGAAAAAAGGTTAAGTCGCTGAAAGAACAAGGGAAGGAAGGGAAGGAAGAGGGGCAGCTAAGAAGATGAACAGGCTGTCGGCTTGGAGGCAGGGCGTAGGGATCACACAGATATCCTAAATCACACAGAAAACTTCACACACAATTTTGAGGAACTCAAGAAAAATTCATTCATCAATAATCAGCAATAATACATGAGGGGGGAAGGGGCCTTTATATAGGCATACAAGTTAGGGCATACAAGAGATTTTACATGGTCTTCCTTTTCCTTTACAAACTCTTTCACAAGTCCTCTCCCAAATAGGTTCAAATTTCTTCTCCCAACTAGGATTACTTCTCTCCTCCTCTTTGACTTGGTCTTCTCCTTCTCTTTAACTTGGTCCAAGGGGGGTAATAATAAGGGGGCGCCATATGGAGGGTAACCATAAGGTGGGGCGCCATATGAAGAACTTTGGGCTTTTGAGCTTTGGACGGCCCACTTCAGTACTGGGCTGGGTCTTTTAGGATTTCTTCTGATTGTCCATCTCCTCATGGTGGGCTGATGTACATGTCATCCAAATCTTCAATGATAGCTCCAAGAATCCTTCTATGCTTTCCAAGTGCTATAATTATGTGGATGACTCCATGCAGTGGTTGTAGTATTATGCCGACTGGCTTCTTAAGTGACTTGAGTCTTCTTATAAAATGGACTATATTCAATATAAAACTTACAAAATTGGACTGAATGCATAATTTCTAAAACTTACAGGATTCATAAGACTCACTAAGCATCCAAAACTTGACTCAATACTCTAATTACAGGACTCAACTGTAGAAAGGCCCTAAACAGGACTCAGGGACCAAAATACAGACTCAAGTGTAACAAGGCCTAAAAAACAAACTCAATGCCCAAATACAAAACTCAAACGGCTAACATAGGCAAATTATTGGACTCAAAGACAAAATTTGCATCATGGCTAGGGACTCAAAACTCATGGACCCATAGTAAACTATGGTTTACCTGATATCCCCATCAATTCTCCCGGGATGGGAGGAACTAGACTCCGTCGAGTAAGGGTTGCTCTGGCTCTGGTATCGCTCAAAGAGGTCTAGGTTGAGGCATTGCAAGTCCTCTCAAGTAATCCATGAATCGTCGGATTCTGGTCGACCATGCCAACAGACCAGGTAGCATTGATAACCGCGGCCCCTGGTCGTGACAGCTTGATCGTCCAGGATATGCTCGATCCGTTCACCTCTCTCAGGCCAATTTATAAGTGGACACTCTAGGTTAGGTTCGCTCTCAAAGGATGGAGTAGGTTCAAAACCTCACTAGAAATCACTGCCGGTTCCTTATACTCAACCAAGTTAGCAATACTGAAGGTAGAGCTAATGTCAAAATCCGAGGGCTGATGTAGCATATAAGCATTGGATCCTACCTTCTCTATTACTCGAAAGGGTCCAACTCTATGAGCATGAAGCTTCTTAACCACAACAGAATCTCCTACATTAAATCTCTTGGCTCTCTTTTCGGGAATTAGCCAATTGATTCAAATTAATGCTTAGTGCAAATGATGCACCTGACTTGTACTGACACCTAACAAAATGCAGACTCGACTATGTATTCCTATTGAGAGGGACTTTATTGGACTCTTCTGGGCCTAAACCTAATGGACTATAGGTTCTCTAGGTTTGACCCTGGTTTGACATGCACATGAAAACTTACAATGAACTTCTAGTAAATGCCAGAGGGTATGTAAGAAGTAAGATGCAAACCTAACATGTACAATGAATGTATGCAACATGCAAACTTCTATAAAATGCAATCTAATAATGAGAAAATTAAGAGAAGTTTCAGAAAAAAGGTAGAAAATAAGAAGTGGGTTCAGGGTTAGTCTGGTAAGGTAGAAAGTAAGAAAAGGATTCAAGGTTGATTGGATAGAATAGGATGTAAGAAGGGATGTCAGAGATTAGTCCTAGACTAATAAGTTGACCTTATGGGGTTGATGTACATCTACTAGGTTTGTATAATGGAAGGATGGGTCACTAATTTCAAGGAAGAGATCTTCAATTGGGGTTAATGGAGTGACTTCATCCTGCGGGTATTGATTTAAAGAGATCATGTCTTTAATGAATTCTTCTGGTTCTTGAATCAAAGGACTAGACTCTACAATTGGGCTTTCTTCTAGTGGCTCCTCAGGTAAGATCTTAATAGTAATATCTGGATTCTCTTCCTCTAATTGGTCTTCCATTACATGTTCAGTTTGGGTGGGGTCAGGGTCAACTAACTTTGGATTGGCTTTTACCTGGGTATCTATGGGTCAATAAATTCTAGGTTGGCTTCTACCTGGGTATATACCTGGTCAACTAATTCCAGGTCTTCTATAGGTAACTCCTTTTCTTCTTCCTCATACTGTTCCACTAAGCTCATGTCAGCTTCATATACTTCCTTTTCAATGTCAGCTTTGTGAACCAATGGGATAGTAGGAGTGGATTGGCTAAAGAAATATTGACTAATGACTGGGATGGGGGTGGGTTGACTAAGGGGTTCCTGACTAATACTAGGCTCAACAATAGGTTCAGACTCATCTTTATCTAACTCACTTAGGTATAGGGTGCTGACTAGACACTGGCTAATAAAATGGCATGGTTTGCGATATCTAAAATACACTCTCGGGGGATTGGAACTCCTCTGAAGCTTTACAGACTTGTCTCTATCCCCTCTACGGGCCATAGTGGTGCTGGGTTGGTTAGGATCTGATCCTGGGCTAGGGGCACTAGTCCTAAAGGGTTTAGGTTGACAAAAGGGAAGTGGACTAACACTAGGTTCATATCTAGGGGTACTAATCCTATGGGGTTCAAGTCGACTAAGGGATAGTGGGTTACTATTGGGTTTATATCTAGGGACTATGGGTTCCTTGTTATTGGTTTGGGTTATTTGATCAAATCTTTGGTCTATTTGGTCGAATCTATGGTTCATTTGGTTTTGGGATTGGGTCAATTGGGTCATCTGGGTATTGGTTTGGTCAAGTTTATGGTTCAATTGTTCATTCATGGTTCTTATGAGTGCTTCAAGACCGGACTCCATGGTTGAACTGGGCTGTGGTTTGGACTTTTGATATTGGGTTCCTAATCTAGTGGTCATGCAACAAATCAAACAATTAAAATGAAATGATGCAACCAAGCAAGCAAAAGAGAAGGAAAAAGCTAGTGTAATCTAGGGTTTCCTAGACCTGGAGCCAGAAACTGGGTGGGTCAGCTCAACTTATACCTAATCCAATAGCTAATCCTTCCACTGGCTAGGTAGGGGATGAGAGTATGGGCGGCCCCCCTGCTTTCGCAGGGACCTAATTAAAAACCACAACACCACTTAGGTCGTTTGACTTTGGTCCCCCAGCCTTAGACACCTACTTTCAGTAATAGCTAAAGGGTTAAATGCACTAGTTGGCCCACACAGATTGGACCCGACCTGTTGATGTCACCTAGCCCACTAGGACAAATTAAGTCTAATTAATTTTAAATTAGTTTGGTTAGAATATAAGGGGGTTGTTTTGGGGCCAGGACAGGTAATGACCTCCTGCCCTGATATGAGAAAATAAAATTGCCCTTAAGATTGATTTAATGAGATGATGAACATACTATGAAACCTGATGCAATCTAAAACACTATAGAAAATAAAAGAAATTTTGTCTCTTTTATGAAGTTGAAGCTTAAATTTAAACTAGTTAGGTTATCAAACAAAATCGGCCTAGTTGGGAGGGGGTTTGGTAGTTGATTAGGTTTAGTTTAGTGAGATATGCAAAAACTAAAATTAGGGTTTGGTTTGATGCAGAAGTTAGCATGGATTTCAATATATAAAAATTCTAAAAGAATTAAAGAATATAGAATGATGTATGATTATGATTCAGACTAAATTCATACAAAACAAAAATGCTATGATGATGCAAAACCTAGGGTTTCTAACAGGTGTAGGAAAGAACAGAATTCGGGTTAGGGTTTCTAAGAAGCAGGTTTCGTTACTGTTTTTAGATTAATAAAAATCAAAAAAATATCAGTAAAATAGAGGATGACTCGGTTACTCAGTCCAAAAATCAGTTAAAAAAAGTAACTCTAAGATGGGAAACTCGGCCTAAACTTGGACTCCTAATGCAGAATAGGATGCAGAGATTTTCTAGGGCAAAAAAAAAAGGTGTGAAAAAACTTTTACTAATAGAAATAAATCATGAGAAAATTTCTAGAAATACTAACAATTATGCGGGATCTAACAAAAAAATCATAATTTTTTGATCTACCTACATGTAGAAACAGGAAAAACAACAGACTATGTATGGGAATGACAAGATGCAGAAACTAGCCCTAAACATGCTATGATACCAAATTGATGCGGAACTATTCATGCATGCCAATTATTTTTCATGTATTAAGCATTAAATTAGGAGTTTATATCCCAAATTTCAAGCCATGATTCGAAGTAGGGAATTCTATAGAAATTCGAGAAGCAGATGCATGCATAAATAGATCCTACAAGTGAAAAAATATGACCGCCAAGACTAAGAAGCCCTGGTTAGGACTAGCTCTTCTGCAATACTACTACCTGATGAGTCTAAGGGGTATACCTGGTAGAGATTTGAAGATTGATCCATGAAGAGTTTGCTCTACGCTCGATGGATGCGGCTGGAAAACAAAGCTATTGACCCTGCGAATTCGCGGCTTTCAATCCGGTGACCTGAAAGCTTATCAATGGGAATCCTGGATTCATGAACTCTGAGGGACCTGTAAATCACCATTTAAGGATTAGAAAATAAAGAAAAAAAAAGGTTAAGTCACTGAAAGAAGAATGAAAGGAAGGGAAGGAAGAGGGGTGGCTAGGAAGATGAAGAGGCTGTCGGCTTGGAGGCGGGGCGCAGGGATCACACAGATATCCTAAATCACACAAAAAACTTCACACACAATTTGAGAAACTCAAGAACAATTCATTCATCAATAATCAGCAATAATACATGAGGGGGGGAAGGGGCCTTTATATAGGCATACAAGTTAGGGCATATAAGAGATTTTACATGGTCTTCCTTTTCCTTTACAAACTCTTCCACAAGTCCTCTCCCAAATAGGTTCAAATTTCTTCTCCCAACTAGGATTGCTCCTCTCCTCCTCTTTGACTTGGTCTTCTCCTTCTCTTTGACTTGGTCCAAGGGGGGTAATCATAAGGGGCGCCATATGGAGGGTAACCACAAGGTGGGGGCCATATGAAGAACTTTGGGCTTTTGAGCTTTGGGCGGCCCACTTCAGTGCTGGGCTGGGTCTTTTAGGGTTTCTTCTGATTGTCCATCTCCTCATGGTGGGCTGATGTACTTGTCATCCAAGTTTTCAATGATAGCTCCAAGAATCCTTTTATGCTTTCCAAGTGGCACAATTATGTGGATGACTGGATTCCATGCAGTGGTTGTAGTATTATGCTGACTGGCTTCATAAGTAACTTGAGTCTTATTACAAAATTGGACTGTACTCAATATAAGACTTACAAAATTCGACTGAATGCATAAAATACAAAACTTACAGGACTCATAAGACTCACTAAGCATCCAAAACTTTACTCAATACTCTAATTACAGGACTCAACTGTAGAAAGGCCCTAAACAGGACTCAGGGATCAAATATAGACTCAAGTGTAACAAGGCCTGAAAAACAAACTCAAGGCCCAAATACAAAACTCAAATGGCTAACATAGGCAAATTATTGGACTCAAAGACAAATTTGCATCATGGCTAGGGACTCAAAACTCATGGACCCATAGTAAACTAGGGTTGACCTGATACCCCCATCATACATGTTCTAAGAGACCCATAAAGGAATATATGGAAATCATCTGGGGGGCAGGTCCTTAGTCTATAAAGCTTTAAGGCAGGATACTACTAGTCCACCATGTAAGAAGATATTCCGAAGCTTGTTCGAAAGTGCAACCAGTGCTAGTGCTATGCCAACATCCAGAAGCAGCCTGCAAGCCAGTTGGCCAGCTCTCTTCTTCCTGGCCATTTGTCCAGTGGAAAATGGATATACTCCATCCATATTTCTTAGCAATTGGTTAGCGAAAGTTTTCATTATTGTCATTAACTACTTCATCAAATGGATGGAGGTAGAACCCCCGGTATACATCATCGAGAGCAAAGTTAAGAGCTTTTTTGGAAATCAATCATCTTCCGATTTGGGCTTCCCCACACCATCGTCATGGATAATGGCTGATAGTTTGATAACTGGATGTTCAGAGACTTTTGCATCGAACTTCACATCCAATACTGGTTTATATCTATCAAGCATCCTTCAAACGAGGAGGCGGAAGTCACGAATTGAATTATTCTTCAAGGACTCCAACTAAGTTGGATGAAGCCAAAGGCATATAAAAAGATGAGCTACCCGGGATACTATGGGCATATCATACAACTCCTCAAACTTTTATGAACGGGACTCTCTTCAATCTAGCCTTCGACATTAAAGTAGTGATTTCAATCAAGATTAGACTCCCACAAAGGAAATCGAGCTCTTCGATGAGTCAAGCAACTTGAGTCAACTAAGAGTCAACCTTGACATCTAGAAGAGACTTGGAACCAAGCCCACCTATGGATGGCAGCGTATCAATAAAAAGTTGCTCGATATTACAACTCCCGAATAAGATCACAGACTTTTCATCCAGGAGATGTTGTGCTGCTACATGCAAAAGCTCGAGATCCATTGAGCAAGGCAAGCTATCTCCAAACTAGATAGGACCTTATCGAGTAACTGAGGTCCTTTAGCAAGGAGCTTATTGGATTGAAGTCCTCAACGAAATTCCAATCCCTTGGACTTGGAATGTCGAAAACCTTTGAATGTATTATCAATGTTGTAACCATTCTTATTTGGCAATATAAAGAAATTTTCTTTGGTAATGCTCCTAGAGGTCTCATCTTGATTTCTCAATCATCTAGTGCCAAGCTTGCTCAAGCTAGCTACCCCATCCGATCGATTGATACCTGGCCAAAGAAGATGACTGACTCATACCTATATCTTAGATCTCACTCCCATCTAATTGGCTTATACCCGATCAAAGAAGATAACTGCATCCATAACCTCCATCTTGGATCTCACTCCTATCTAATCAGCTTATAGTCGATCAAAGAAGATGGCTAGCTTACAACCTTCATTTTGGATCTCACTCCCATCCAGTCGATTAACAGTCGATCGAAGAAGATGACTAGCTCACAACCTCTATCTTGGATCTCACTCCCATCTGGTTGGCTCATATCTGATTGAAGAAGATGTCTAGCTTACAACCTTCATCTTGGACCTCACTCACATTTAGTCGATTGACATCCGATCAAAGAAAATGGCTAGCTCATGACCTCCATCTTAGATCTCACTTCCATCTGATCGATTGACACCTATTCGAAGAAGATGGCTAACTCATAACCTCCATCTTGGATCTCACTCCTATTTAATCGATTCATACCTGATTGAAGAAGATGGCTATGTTCACAAGTTCCATCTTGGATCTTACTGCCATCCGATCAGCTCATATCCGATTGAAGAAGATAGCTGGTGTACAACCTGCATCTTGGATCTCATTTCCATCCAATCAATTGATACCTAGCTAAAGAAGATAGCTAGCTAACAACCTCTATCTTGGATCTCACTTCTATCTGGTCAGCTCATACCCAATTGAGGAAGGTGGCTAGCTCTTAACCTCCATCTTGGACGTCACTTTCATTCGGTCGATTAACATCCAGCTGAAGAAGATAGCTAACTCACGATCATCTTGGATTTCACTCCTATCCATTGATTGACACCTAGCCGAAGAAGATGGCTAGCTCACAACCTCCATCTTGGATCTAACTCTCATCCAGTTAATTGACACCCGATCAAAGAAGATGGCTAACTTACAACCTCTATCTTATTCAGGTTCAACTCCCATCCTTATTTGTGTTCAACTCTCATCCTTATTTGGATTTAACTCTTATCTTATTGGGATTCAACTCCTATCTTTATTAGGGTTCAACTCTTACTCTTTTCTAAGTTCAACTCTCATTCTCATTCGGGATTTACTCCCACCTCACTTGAGTCTCACTCTCTTTTGACCACTTAGCAATTGATCAACAACAATAACTGACTATCTATAGTTGGGTTCTGAGTGATGATTGACTAATAGACCCTCGTCCCAAGGAAAGCACCAACACATTCAGATAGCAACTAACACAATAGTTAGAAGGAAAATTTCACTTGGTCTTACAGTCAGAGGTCCCAATCCTACATTCAAGAATTCAACATTCGGGTTGGAAAAAAAATTCATTTAGTCCTATGGTCAGACGAAAAATTCACTTAGTCCTACAGTCGGAGGAATAATAGTTGAAAGGAAAAACTCAGTCCTACAATCGAAGGTCTTAGTCCTATATTCAAGAATTCAACATCCAGGTTGGCTCGACAAGTTTCTTGACCGACTAAGAGACTCAACTTCATCATAGAAGGATTACTTATTTGGTTGAGGCTACTCTACCAACTAAGATACTTAGCAAAACTTTATTAAAAAATAAAGACATTCATTCAACATAGAGAACCATTAAAAGAAATTACTTTTCATTAATTTGGAAAGATTCTTACAAAGACAGACCAAGCCCAAGAGAGTTTTTATAATAATCAGATCAAGTCCAAAAAATCAAAGATACAAGAAATGGAGGCCTAATCTTCTTCATCACCAACAACTTTCCAACTAAGCTCATTCCTCATAATCGAAAGCTTCTTACTGCTCATCAAGCTTGAAGATGACTCATTAAGAGAGAGCTCGATGCCCATTATCCAACGTGAACAATCAGTCAAAGAGGGAAGACCAATCATCCACAAATAATTTTTGAAGAAAATATTCTACCTAGAACATCTGTCGGGCAACAGTTCTTGGTAGAACTACCTCCAAGGACATCTTTGGTGCCCTTTCTTTCTATCTCCAAGAATACCTTTGACTTTTTCTTGCTACCTTCTTTGCACCATTCGCCTAATCTTATTGGACTCTATGTCTTTTCTGAATGCTCTAGCGATCAGCATCAGTCCCTTCTCCGGTTGGAGGTCATCAGTGCACTGCCTGAGCACTTCACCTGGAACAAAAATGCTCCACATAGATTGAAGTTTCAGCATAAATGGTTGAGGGGCTCCTATTTATACCCAACCCAACCTATTAAATGCTAACATGTGGCCTCACCAAAATAGCTAAACAAGGCAACCACTTGAAAATTTGACCCCATTACTCCTATCTTCAAAGTCTACTCCGGTAATTGAAGAACAAATCTTATCCACCATGTGGCACACCCTAACCGATAGAAAATGATGGTCATTAAAGAAATAAATGCTTTACATTTCTAAGAATAACTCGCTTCCCAACACCATGTCAAATGCAAGGGATACAGTCAAAGTTACCCAGCTAGTGTACAGGGTGACTAACTTCGTTTAGTTAAGCTTTGAGTGGTGGCTAGCTCTTAGCACCTGAAAAAGGAATCTATCGAGTACCCACTCAGAGATTTTTAGGTAAATTCTTTTTCCCAACTTAAAAATTTTGGTAAAAGGTTATTTGTCTTCAAAAGACTACATCAGACGCTGACCTTAAAATGATTGATTAATACTCAATTACTAGACAATCAGTCGAATGGTGACCGCCTTCTTATGGTCTATGATGCTCCGAAAGTTCTATCTACAAAATAACCTATTCAATTATTATGAAGGATGATATTCGATTAAGAGCTTATTGCCTGACTAAGTTATTTGGTTAAAATTATATTATCCAAGCATACACAATATTAAAAAAGAACTATATCTTCATTGATATTGAAAGCAACCATTACAAAATTCAGAATCTTAGAACCCGAATAAGAGTACAAAAGAGGAAGGAAAAGTTCATAGTCTATGCCTCAGGAGCGGTGACAGCTTCTTTGGGACCTTCGGCCATGGTCAGCTCTAGTCCTAGAACTTCAATGGCTACTTCATTAGTCCCGATAGCTTCCTGTTCGGCCACCTCTCCTTCCTTAACCTCTTCTTCCTCTCCGGGTGCCACAATCCCTTTCAAGCTGAGCACTTCGGCCACCTTCTTCTTACAATCAGTAAACTCGATTATGTGAGCATCCACTCCGATCTCAGTGGCATCATTCACAAAGTCATCCAACACCTTGTACTCTATTACTGTCTAGATAGCTATAAATGCAGCTTCTTCTTCAATAACCTTGACCTTCTCATTGGCCAGATGAAGAAAGTCAGTTGTCTAGTTCAGCTGGGCTTCCACCTCGACTACACAGGTTCGCTCCCAGTGAGCATCCAATTCTTTTTGGCCATTCGAGCTTCCAGTTCCCAAATGGTGGCATCGTGGAAGTTGCAAAGGGTGACCAACTCCTTTAACTTAGCTTCCTGCTTGGCTACCTCCTTCAAACGATGATCGAAACCAACCACGCAGTCATCCACCTCCTTTAGCCAATTTTTTCAAGTGTTGCTGAGGTCAGCATACTTAGTGATTGCAACCTGCATGGTCATCATGTCATGAAAGAGCTGTATGAAAACAAAGAAAATGAACAAGTTAGTTACTTAGTACTGATGCATTGGCTAGAGAACAATCATGAAATACTTTCCCTTGTGATACTCGAGTAAGCTCCGATCATCACATCATTGAGGGAGTGGCCTTTCTACTCCACATCCCAGGGAAGGTGCATCAGCTTTGATAACTCCCGAGCAACTATTGCATCATGCACCAAGGAATTATTCTCCTCAACTCTTGCCTAAAGATGTCTGTCACCCTTCCTAATGCTAGTGACAGACATCCTCCATCCTGAGGACCTTCGAGATGATCCAGATCCCTTGGAATTGAAAAAGATGTTCCTGGAGCCAAAGAAATTGGAGGGGCTACCACCCTCATTGTAGTCGTCGGAGCTGGTGAGCTGGAAGTCAGGGGGTTCTGGAGGATGTCACCCAGGAAGATGTTGGAGTTTCCACAATCTCCACCTCATCATCCTGGATGGAACTTATCGTATCTCTTAGTCAGGGCATTTGTGTTTTGATGTGAGGGAGGGGGCCCCAGCTAATAGTTCTGGGCATGGTTGTTTGGCTATGACCTTCTTCGGACAATTTTTCACTAGGGCCTTTCTCTTGGCGGCAGCCTTCTAAAATTTATCAGCAAAAATCTTCTTCATGCTTGCAAGATAAACAAGATGACTTAGCAAAAGTTCAAAATTGGAAGGAGAAAGTAGAATGCAAAAGAAACTTACTGAGTGAGTTCACCAAACTTAACTCGGCATTGTAAAGGTTCTGCTGGTAAGAAGTTCCTTCAAAGGAGGAATCTCCAAACTACAAAGCTTGAAAAAAGCTTCCTCATCCATCTCAAAGATCCAATCATTCTTATTCTAGGAGATACTCGGCTCTCTCCAGGCTTAGTAAACTCTCCAGGGTTGGTTAGAGGTAAGAAAGAAGAACCTGTTCTTCTAGTGATAGAGGGAAGAAGGTAGGCCAGGAAGAATTACAAACCCGTGGCAGGGATCGATGAACCACCTATCCCTTACTTTGAAATACCTTTTCAACATGAAGAAGTCCCGGAATAGAGATATTCAAGGCCGAATTTCAAGAAAATACAAAGGATAATGAAAGAAACAAGAATATGAAAAAAATTCAAAGTAAGTTAAGTGAGAACTACCCGGTAAAGTCTAAGAACATTTACAATGAATGGGTGGAAAGGAAATCAATGACCGGTATGAAGATCTTCCTCGTATACAACTAGTTGATTAAGAGGACTAGAAGTTACTCAATCTTTTAGTCCTAGCAGATGAAGATGAAAAATATCTGGAAATCGATATTTATCAGAAATTTTGAGAAGATCGCCTTAGTCATTATATAGATCACGATCGACGAGTTTGCAGGATAAGTTCTCAGGATACTATTGCTTTCGACCCGAAAACTTCCTTGGTGGGTAGAGGTCCTTGTCTTCCTCAGACTTTTAGGGCTCTCCCAACGAGGAATAACCCGGAGATGCCTACAACCCAGAGACATTACTCATCGAATAACTTTTATTTTTGGTGAACAACATCTCCAAAACAAGCCAAGAAAAGATCAAAAAAAAGAAGGAAAATCCAAAAAAAAGCCTCCATCCAAGAACTGGATGAAGGTAGAAGAACAAGGAACAAAAAATTCCTAAAGAAATCCTAGGAAACTTCTAAAGAGACTCCTAGGAGGGAAGAAATTAATAGTGAAAGAAGCTAAGGACCAACCTGGAGAGTCTAAACTGATTCTTCTTCTTCTTCTCTCTCTCTCTCTCTCTTTCTCTGCAACTTTGGCAGCAGCAGCAAGAAGGCAACAATGGCAATAATGGAAGAACCTCGATAGGAATGGCACTACTTATGCCCAGTTCAATGATTGTGATCAAAGCCCCTGCTTCACTCAAGATCGTAAGATTTTAACACGTGGCGCAACCCAGCTAGTAGTGTCATGCCGCTTTGAAAAAGCAACTGGTCGATTAACTCTTAGTACGGGTTCCACACAAATCATTTACAGGCCATAGTTATGAGGCCACATTCCATAACTCCATTGGCCAAGGGTGATCGGATAAATCACTAACAGTCTCTAGAAGTTATGGTGCAACCTTTTCAAGTGCTCTGCCAATAATTTACCTACACACCACGATCAGGGCGACAAAATAACTGCAAATAGTTTTTGAGGAGCCGATCAATGTCTGGAGGATAGAAAGATCTACCCAACTCTCAAGGCCAATGGAGTAGCTACTCCCTTCGCCTAGAGATAATAAAATCTGATAGAGTTATTCGGTAACACTCCAAACTTAGGAGTGGGGGATATATATTATGGCGACTATCTATTCGACCTTGAGATACCTACCAAATCATCGACTAAGGCAGAGTCACATATTGGAGAACCAAGAAGCGATCATACCATCGACTGCATCACCGACTAAAAGGGAGATGACAACGAGACCACAAGTTGGGAAGGAGACGACTATGACTATGGACTCATCCAACACCACTGAGTAGAAGGTGTCCAAGTTAGTCATTACACCGACTATCTCCAATACCTTGTATCGAGAGACTACATAAAGTCAAGTCTGACTGACATTCCATGCATCCATTGAGTGCTTACTCAGGCCCAACTAACTCCAAACTTAGTCGAGTGCTCTAGATTGCGAATATCAAGACCCCTTCTCTCTTGGCAATGCTTCTTCTCTCTCTGCAACGAACAAGTTGCCCCACTACTCGGAGTCAATGGCATCTAAGTAAGTGACAACAGCTAATCTCAGCTATCCCGGCTGTCCCAGCAGTGATCATGGTAAACAAGATCATGGCGGACAAGTTCATGGGGAACAGTATCCTAACAGAACTAGCTATCCTAATAGAAAAGATGCAAATAGAAAGGATCTTAGGCGACAAGATCCCAACATCTTACCAGACTCTATTATACCTGTCAGAGGAGGCCACTTTTCTAATGACATTCTATTACTCCACATAACTCTATAAATTGATAAAATGAGACATCCAGTGAGGTACGTTCCATTATAATAACGTATCTCTACCACTCTCACACTCTCAATTACCACTTGGCACTCGGCTCCGGTCACCGTGGCCGCTTATATTATTCTTTTACTAACTTGAGCATTGAAGGGTCCCCGCTGGTCACCACCGGTCAAGGAACTATTCTTGCAGGTTTTCATGGTGGAGCACCTAGGAGCAGCCCTTTATCCTTACAGGAAAAGACTAGAAGACTTCAGGCATTGCCAGAGTCAGGTAAAGGGTGATTTGATGGCAATAATATGAATAAATCTTAGCAATTTATCTAAAAATAATAATTATGCAAAAGAGTATGAATAACAAATTTTATAATTATTTGTAATAAGTAAAAGGATATGAAAAATTATTTTTAATCTAAATATTATCTAATAAATATTTATTCAAAAAAATATAAATTTTTAGATAATGTTATGATAAATTCTGGCTCGAGGTTGGAGGAAGCGCTGGCTGAAGAGGATCGTCATGGGAGTGACCTACAAAACAAAGTTCCCATCCAGAGTTGGCTCCAGTGAGGATCCTTCAATGCTCAAATCAGAGATCTAGAATAGATTGGCACTGGGGGAAGGGCCTGTTTTAAGAAAGAAAAGTGAGTAAAGCATCCATGATGCCATCCAAGAATGCAACATCAAAGAATATTAGAGCCCACTCAAATAGCAGGGCTCCCATACTTACATTGCCACTGGTGCAGTCGTCGATGCAACAACCTCCACCCTTTGCATGGGTAACTCCGGACCAGTTTAATGACTTGGTCCAACTGGTTTGCAATTGACTTTCATGATCCAGGGAATACAACAATAATGCTGCCCAATAAAAGGTGCAACCTGCTCCTCCATAACAGCAGCCACCTGTTGTGGCCCAACCATCTCAGTCGCCCCCCTATGGTGCCTCATCCTCCACCATCAGAGTCAGAACCAAAGAGGCAAACGAGACAGAGTTGCCCTCGGAGTCCGGCCCAAGAGTAGAGATGGTCATCCACTCCCCAATCCAAGAGGGACTCCACCCCTAGGAGATCGCCACCATAACATTTGGTAGCCCACAATGCTAGCGACGCTGATGTAGAGTGGCGTCTCAAGGAGATGTACTAGTGAATCAAGGCACTGCAGAACCAAGCTTCGACCTATGATGAAGGGCCTGACCTCAATGTCAGCCCACCCTTCACTGCCAAAATAATGTAGGAGCCTATCAGGGCCTGACCTCAACATCAGCCCACCCTTCATTACTACAATAATGCAGGAGGCTATCCCTGCAAACTTTAAGGTCCCCCATATAGAAACTTATGATAGGTCACGGGACACATTAGATCATCTAGAGAGTTTTTAGACTCTCATGCTTCTTTGCTAGGCTTCTAGTGTTGTCCTCTGCTGAGCCTTCTTGACCCCCAGAGAGACAACGAGGCATTAGTACTCGAGTCTCAACCTTAGCTCCATTGATTCTTTCAATGATAGGGCTGATAATTTTTATCGATCCGAAGGGTACCCAACCCAATCCGACCCGAATGGGATGGGTTTTACCTGATCCATTTAATTTAGGAGCGAGTATGAATTTTACAAATAAAACCTGAAATTGGTTTGGTCGGGCATGGGTAATGATATACCCTACCCCGAACCTAACCCGATTATATAAATGCTCCCCAAATCCCTCCTTATTTTCATCAGACCCTTCTCGAATGCTTCGAGAGAGACACCCTTCATCTCTTCAAAGCCATTATTCTTCCAACACCCATCCCTTCATCTTCCCATCCTCCACCAGCTCTGTGTCTCTGATTCTCATCCCCCCTCATCTCCATTCCTTCATCGGCTCTGCTTCTCCAGCTCTCATCCCCCCATCTTCCCATCTGGCTATCCCTGATCAATTCTCTTGACCACGGATCGATGCTCATTTGAAGCCTGGAAGCGTGTATACAGCACTGGAGCGAGCTTTTGCAAGGCCTTTTGGCTACACCAGCCACCTACTTGGTAATATACTAAGATGTCCTTCCTTAATCCAGGGTTAGGGTTTTGTTTTCTAGGGTTTCCTTCCTCCACAGGTCCATTAATGAGGTGAATATGAGCTCTTTGGTGTGGATGCTAAGTGAATACAAGGATGAGGGGGAGGGGGGAAGAGGGATTTGGTCACTAGGGACCTCCTCGACGATGGTGCAATGCTGGGACCGCGGGGGAGGTAAATCTTGAGTGCTTGGTCCCGACCAGCTGGGAGCGGTGACTTGATATATGGGTACAATTACTCTTATTTGTTAAATCTCCTTATTTTTCTCGGAATTTGTCCATCTATTTGAACTCGTTGCATTTGAGTTCTTGCGGTTTTTTTTTTTCGATAGATGAAATCAATGGTTATGTGCGGGATTTTTTTTGAAAAAAATAATTGTTTGTCTGTTATTTGATTGGAGGAATTGTAAGTTTCTTGCTGTCCTGTTTCAAGCATGGGGATTGGATTGAGTTTTTTTATGATTTAATGATTATCTTCCTATCGATCTAACCTAATCCAACTTGGTAGGATATACTCGACCGGATCTGACCTGGATGTGCCTTTTTTTATACCCAACCCAGATGTGCCCTTTTTATACCTGACCCGACCTGAGATGGGTATGGGGCAAAAATTTTTTTGGTGGGATGGGTATAGGTTTTGGATGACCCAACCCCAACCCGACCCGTTGCCATCCCTATTCAAGGAGTTGAGTCAACTATTCACCTCCCACTTCACCAGTAGCTAACGACATCGTCGAGGGTCAAACTATTTGATGATCATCCGATAGAGGGAAGGGGATCCTTCCATGGATACCTTAGCCGCTACAACGTGGCCACTCTAGAGGGTGCAATCTATATCAGTCTGTAGCCATGACGGATTTGAAAAGTGGACTGCAGAAGAATACCTTCCTCTTCTTCCTAGAGAAGACCTATCCAAAAGACTTCGTCGAGATACTGACAAGGGTAGAGAAGTACGCCAATACTGATGAGGTGTATGATATGCACCCAGTTCATGCCGAAGCCAAGGTAGAGTAGAAACCCGGGGGTTCAATGCAGGTCCCTGCCAAGTGGAGCACTCGGAGAAACCAACAGAGATTTCGCAGTCTTCCTTGCCATCGATCCAGGACTCCATCGAGGAACTGGTCCCTATTTAGGGATGGGGCTTTTCATCCCTGAGGCACTATAACAAGTACATGCCCCTAAATGCATCTTGGGAATACATACCTATGGAAGTCAATGAGCAGTTGCCCATGCCAATGATATTGCCAGTAATAGTAGCCTCCATGATTCTTGAGAGTGAATTATGGCTACAATAATTCTACAATTACACATCATAATCCGATACTCTCATAGTTGCCCCTTTTGTCTAATCCTTTTCTATAAATAACAAAAATCTCGAGAACCCCTGTTAAGTAATTTTTTTCTATGCTTTCTATTTCCTTTATGTTCCAAATTTCTGATTTGAGTATCGTAGAATTTTCGTTGGAGCTTGTTGCCGCCGTTTCCTCCTGGACCGGGATCGGTGGACGTGCTGGAGAGCTCCCCGACCGGCCAACCTGCAAAAAGTCCCTGGGCACCGGAGGGGCTCCGGCGGAGGACACTTCGATGCTTAAGTTAGAGGAGGGCTGGAGCAACAGAACGGGAGGAAGCTCGGAAGGAGAGTATGCAATGGGGAAGAAGAATGTTACCCTTCACGAAGATCTCCCGGGTGCCTTTTATAGGCACGGAGCGCTGCCAAATTCTATTGGGGAGCAGGCTGGAAAAACCCGAATATGTCCTTAGGAGAACAGGCGTGGCGACGAGATCGTGGGTGACGGCGTGTCAGGTGTGTCAGAGTAGTGGCCATGCGCTGGAGTTTGTTATAACAGAATATCAGAACTGTCGGAGAGGAAAGGTTCCTGGAAACCTCGGACGATCTCTTCAACAGTGGCTCAGCAGGCTTCCCAGGAATCGACCGTGATGATAAAAAGGGCTGTCGTACGGGCGGTAGGGCGCCTATCAGCCCTCAAAACCCCCGGGTCGGCTATTTGGGAAAGCCGATCGGGGAGTCGGACTCCACGCGGGAACCAGTCGACCGGATGCCGGGGATCGATCTGACCAGGAACTAGTCGAATGGGCACATCAGAGCTAATTTTTGTTGAGAATTTTATTTTGCATGTCACTCAATGATGATCCTGGCTGGTCAGTATTTTTTTCCATCTCAAGTTAAAATCTGTCGCAATGGATAATTTTTTTTATTTTTTTTTAATAAAAAGGGCCGCACATGACCGAAGGATCCAAACATACCACACTTCTCATCTCCGCCGTTGAGCCTCCCGAGGAACCCGATCCCCCAAATTCGAAGGGGGCAGACCCAAACCGAAGGCATCACTTCTATTTTGGGATATGTTTCACAAATCAACACGTCTTCAACGTCCGGTCCATCGCTCCCGCGGAGTAAATTCCATAATAAACTGACGATCCTCGCTGACGATCCTCGCTCATCGAGCGAGCAGCGCGGCTCAGGAGGTCATCTACGGCGAGATCGAAAAGACCATTCTATCTTAATTCTATCCCTCAAGAGCAAATGACAGGACGGTACCGTTGCGGCGAAGAAACGAAACGAACTCGATTAATCGAAAGCGAACTCCAATCAATTTACAGGTTCTCCCACGAAGAAGCCGACGAAGGACTCCTATTTAACTCCCTTCTTCCTCTCAGACCCACCCGACTCTAACCTAGATTGTTCTTCCTCCTAACCCCTAACTCTAGATCGCTCTTCATCTCCTCCTTCCTGTCCTTGAACCCTTCTCGCCTTCTCCATCGGCAGCTTCGATCCGACGATCTCCGTCCGGCGGAGATGCAGCAAGGCGGAGATAGCGGCTCGGCGTACTACTCCCACCGGTACCCTCCTCCATCGGTCCCAAACCCTAGTCCTCACCCTAACCCTAGCGAATTTACGCCTTCCAATCCGATCCAGCCGACCCACGCCTCCGCCCCACCGTACACCCATTACTCCTCCCCAGAATTCTTTGCCTTCTCCTCGTCCTACCCTTCCTGCTCTCAGAATCCCGACCCCGTCCTCAATCTCCCCCCTTCAGCCCCCGCCTACACCCAGCCGCAGTCCCAATCGCCTTCCCAAAATCCCCAATTCACCCCCTACCAGCCCTACAATCCCTTGCCCTACCCGCCCGAGCAGTCGTCGTCGGCCCCGTTGCCCGATGTCCAGCAGCCCTCTTCGCATCCTTGTTACCAGTATGACTCCCATCAGCCGGCCGGGAATTATGCTCCGCCGATGAATCTTGATCGCAATCCCAGTCCACCCAACCAAAGTTCGTCCTTTTCCGCTCCTTTCCCTCCTTATGATAACCCTTACGAGAGTTCCGCCGCTCCTAGATTCGATCATGGTGGTGGGTATTTTAGCGAGAATTCTGGGGGGTATGACGCTGGCTTGACGGCAGGCTTTGGTCGGAGTAGTTTGGGTTTTGATCAGGATTTCTATGAGAGGAAGCCGGAGAGCGGGCCCGGGTATGATCGGGGTGATTCGCTGAATGATTTGCTTGGTGAGGGTGTATATGCCTATGATGGGAGTAGGGTGGAGCCGTATGGTGCACGGGGAACGGCGGCTACCAGGTCTTCCACAGCGTTATTTGATGATTATGGGAGATCCATAGGCTTCCCCTCGGTTGGGAAGGACCAAGGAGGGAGCGTGGGGAAGGTTGTCAGGGCTGTGCCGAAGGCTGATGCCCAGCAGGACGTGAAGAATGGGGTGCAGAAGTTCCGGGTCAAGCTACTGGCGGAAGGGGGTGGGCAGAGCACCACAGATGTTCTTTGCCAGGTATGGATCAAATCATTAAAAAGAAAACCCTAACCCTCGATCAAACTATTTGCTGAAGTTGTCGCATATTGGCATTTTAAGGCTGACAAATGTGGCATTTAGCTAAAATTTTATGTTTGATATGAGATATATTTGTTGTTTAGGTATGGATCAAATGTTTGTTTTGTGGGATTTGAACCATTGTCTTGTTTTATGGTATATATGTGCGTTGATATTGTCATCAATGCTCTTGGAGAAGATAATGTTTGTAAAATTGAGGTAATCAATCTGCATTTCAGCATGAGGTTCAATTAAAGGATGAGTGATGAACGTTTATGCTGAGTTTTGTTTTCATATAATTGGCTAACATTATTGTTATCGTACGTGAATGTGGGGAAGTGTTGGGTTTTTTTCTCTGTCTTCCTGCCACTAGAATATCAGTATCTCTTTTGATGGTTCCTGTTAGCAGCATGGCATAGGCTGGTGATCAACTAATACAGACTGCACAACAAATTGTTATTTCATGGAGTGCAGAAATATGAAGCTTACTTTTTACTTTTGGATAGTAACCAGGTAGAGAATAAAGAAGCTTCATACTGTGGAGCTTGGTCCTTGATGAAATAGGTGCTTTTTAACATATTCAAGAAGCTTACCCTTTGGAGGGTTCAGGGGGATTTAAATTTGAAGGATCCTGTCAGGTATGATTTACAAGATTCAGATGTTGAAAAGATGATCCGACTTCCTTTGATGACAATGAGTAGGTCCAGGAAGTTTGGATCTTAATTATTTTTGATTTTCCTCATTTATCATTATGCTTCCAGGAATGTCTGATTTGGAGGGGAAAAAAGCTGAATAGCTTGACGAGCAAGTCCTCAGTGTAACAGTCCTTTCAGGCCATCCAAAAATGTCTTATGCTTGGTCACCATCATTAGTTTAGATTAGAACTGTAGAAGTTTAGAGCGAAGCATTGTGAAATCTGATGGATTTCAAAGTGACATCAGTATTATAGGAGTTAATGTGATCTAAGTGGAAGAAGGGGTGGTAGGCTTTAGACTTTGCATGAGTATTTTTTAAGTTCGGATAGCTGGTACACTTAATTTTCAGTTCCCTTCTAGTATCCTTTTATGGAGAAGGTGGTGATTTATGATAAAATGGGGTTTTAGTAAGTTAGTAGAACAGACTCCCATAGCCATTTGGTTTGAACAACGTGACATTTACAATGATGAATGGGATCTCTGACTGCTAGGTGTGCTATTTGTCAGTACTAGGAAGGAGAGTGCATATTCATGTTCCTGTGAATGCGTCCATTCAGACTGCACTATGTCTAGGATTCTTAGTTGTAACTGAAGACAGGCCCTTAAGCTTGCAGAGCTAAGTCATTTTTTAAGCAGCCAGTAATAATCAGGTTTTCTGATTGCCAGTTTTCTGGTGATAGCAACCCAAGTAAGAAGGCTGCCGAGAAAAGAGGTGGGGGTACAAGTAAATGATGCAGATTATGCCTTCAGGAACAATTGCTGCAAAGTTGTAGTGACGGTGACAGTTAAATGCGAACAGGTGCAATTGGACTGCTAAATAACACCAGTTTCTGAGCTAGCAATAAGCATGGTCCATGTCTCTAACACAGCTTTCATGATATTATGTATTATTGCATCTCTCTTTTGTGAAAAAGGTGAAGGATCTTCAAGGGGGCCTATTATAAAATTAGTAATAATATGTACCGTGCATTCAATCAACAATTTTGCTTGGGTCCTCCAATTCAGAATAAACCCAATGAAGGTAACATTTATAGCTGATAGGTGTGCAACCACACTGAAACAAGTTGGTACATGTATGGGCTTTGTAATATTGGAATAGCATACTGGACTGTCGGGTCCAAGCATTTATCTGCTGGCCTAGCCACCAGCTTTGGGTTGTAAAATTTTGGCCTAGCCTGAGCTATTTAATTCATCCCCATCTTGTTTGGCATTTTGTGGTGTCAGATAACTCCATGGTACTTGTAAGGTAATCCCAGAACCTTTCTTGTCCTATAATTATTGTGCCCACATATTAATTCTTGGAAATGATGACTTCTCATATCATTTTACTTAGATATGACTTTAGGTCAACTATTTTGTTCCAGTGTTAAGGTTAATACGAACATTTTGTTTCCTGTTTTCATTTCAGATCGGTTTGGATGGAATTCGTATGCTTGAACCCGGCTCTAGCAGAACATTGAGGATATACCCCTTGAGACCATCACAAGATGGGAAGTAAGTTGGTAACATCATGCACTTCAGAATTTAAACTATAAGTCCATCTCAGTTCTAGACATAATTAAATTCTAATTTTTTGCATATATCTCTGAACATTTTATATTGTTTCGTCTAGGTAACAGATTCATCTGTCTTTACCTTCTGGTCTAAGAGCTCTGTTGATGTTGAACCAAGGCGCATAAGGCTGCAATCGAACAGCTATACTAGCAATACCATACTTGACACAGTGACAGCTGCAACAGTGCAGGTTAGATATCAAGTCTCCGTTCTTCTTTTGATTTGGGTGCTTTCAAAAGCTTTTATATTGTAAACAAACTATGATTTCTCCCCTCTGCTATACAAATTCACTGGTTACCTCAAAGGTGTTAATTGTACATTGAAAAGGTGTAACTTGCAGACCTGTGCGATAACAAATATTGTAATGCATGTGCCAGGAAACACATATCTTGAGCTGCAATGGTTCATGCAAATTAACATATCTTATTTTGGTTTTGAAAATGATTGATGTTTTGTTAAGAGAAGGGACAATAAAGAAATGACGGTACATGATCCTAATCGGTGGTAGAGGACACCACTGTTGTCTATGTGCATACACATAAATAGTTGTTTTAATCAATGGTTGCACGGATTAAACTTTTTGATGTTAATCTGTTCAAGCCCATCATCAACTGGAGTATAACTAAGTGATTAGGACTGATTTCATAAAAATTATTGGATCAATTTAGCTTTTTTACATAAAGTTTATTAAAAGTTCAGTGACCTTTCATAAATGGGAAATCATCAAGTTTTGTAGAAAAGTTATTCATGATAACTAAAATTAGATATCTTAGTTAACCTATTATATAATTGAAGTTGTCTTGGTTAGAATAAAAAATCTTTATTTACTATATTTAAATAATGAAGCATGGTTTGTATGATAGTGATCATATGCTATAACCCACTCATCCTCACATGGACACGCTTCATGAGGTGGCCATGCTGACATCTCTGGCATACAAATATGCACATGTTATGTATATTGCATTTATACATTGAAGAGAATGCTTGAATTTTAAACCTATTGCCTTTTTTGCTTAGGGGCTCTCTTTTTTAATTTGCATTTTTTTAAAAATAAGGGGAGACAGGTAATTGCCAACTTGGTGGGTTTCCAAACATGTTAGGATGGTTGGAAACTATATATTAGGCTTTTGTCTCCATAGGGGTTCTGAGTTCTGACTTTTTAGTTGCTCTGGCTGCTAATTAGCAAAGGGGAAGATGGTGAATGGTACAACTTTATGCATACAAAAACTGTTACTTGATTTATAACCAAAAGTTATGAATACAAACTAGAACTGTATTTGTTAATGTTGGTTCCTGTAAGTTATGGAGTTATTGAACTTGAAGCATGTCAAGCATTTGATGGTAAGAAACAAATGCTCTGAGATTTATACAATAGGCATGATCTCATTTCAGCATCTACGATTTTGTGATGAATATGGATAATTGTGAACATGATGAACAGAATCTAATCCTTATGAATGGAACATATGCAAGCAGCATAAAATCATTAGAGCTTTTGGCACCTCTGGACTCTTACTTCTGCTACTTTGCCTATTTTTCTAAAATTTAATTACATCTGATAAGCTGACTGTCCGAATGTCTGCTGAATTCCTGACAGTTACAGTATCAAGGAAAGGTAACTTTTGCTGAAGATATTTCCATTTGGTAATACTGTGATCTGTTTGATAAATATAGAAATATTGTGATGGCTAAAATATGTGAAAAATTTTACATCATTTTAAAGCTTTCTTGCCTATGAATTTTAGGATGATTATACATCACTTGTGATATGCTTTGTCTATGTTTGTGTGTCTCATAAGGAGCTTTGTGAGAATGTCATGACATGCCAAAATAAGGTCATGTGTTTCATGAATCTGAGCACTATGGCCTTTATCTGTCAATATGCATGAATTCATACTGTTTGATTTTTTCATATTCATGTCTTCATCCATGCTCTGATAATTTTTTTCTATGGTGCATTTAAATTTTTCTGCATTTCTGTATTGTGATACAAACATGCTATACTAAAACTTGTTAACTTGTTATGTGATCTCTTCCTATAGATCAAGGAGATGGGTGGAAAGATAGCCTTGTTAGAGGCAAAGCAACTGCTGATAGGGCAATGCTATCTGAACAGACAAGTGAGAAGAAGAAAGGGTTAGTTGATTGGCTGAACTTGATGAAACCTGGCAATGAGGAGAAGGACCATTGGGTAATTTCAAACGCCTTTCTTTTTAGTTAATTTTCACTCCGGAGTCTCACTTTGGGCTATAAAAGGTTGTTTTTATTTTATTATGTTGTGTCCTGATTTTTATGGATTGAAAAATCATTATTAAGTCTTGGTTTGGTTGACAAATTTGCCTTGGTAATAATTCTTTATAAAGTTTTAAAGAAGAAGAAGGAGAAATTGACCTTATCATGCTAGCATACCCATTTTATATTTGTTTTATGTTTTCACTGATTTGTTCAAATTATTGGTGTCTTGTTATGTATGGACAACTCTAAAGGTTTCTGCTATTCCATTACTGACTAACAACTTAAATGTGGAAAGTGAAAAAGAAAAAAAGTGTGAAAGAGATTAGCATTAGGAACAGAGATAATAATAAAGATATGGCAACATGAGGAGGCCAATCTTTTTCTTCTGGTTCTTCTTTGGTTTCTTAAACTTCTTATAAGGAAAATTCTGTAAAAATGGTGAGCTTCTTTAATTCCAAATTGGCTATTGGTTCATGTACTTGACAACAACCTGGGTCCTCATTTCATACAAGGTAGTGTTTGATAGGGGTCCAATAGAAAGTAATAATGTGAAAAGAAAAGGGACCTTAATAGACACATTGTGTTTGCTTGTACCTATTTAATTGGATTTTTGAATAATAAAATTATGTTGCCAAAACATGTATATTAAACTGCATTCAATCCCTTACCCATTCTTGTTACCTATGTAGTTTAAGCTGTGACCTAATAAGATTTATCATGCTGAGTATCAACACCTGTTGCCTGCTCTCTCCTCCATTTACCTGTAAAACTCAGATATGCAGAATCTGTTGTGGTTGTCTTCTGGCCATGTTTTTTATGTTGCAGATAATATTTGTGTACGATGATCACTAACTGAACATTCACCCATTTTATAAGGATATTTGGTCAATGAGAAGGGAAAACCAGTTGAAAATATAAAATTAAGGATGCATTTGGCAAGTTTCAATAGAAACATGATACATGAAAGGTGATAGTCGTTTAGTGTATGAGAACATACCACTATATACTTGTGCCAACAATACATTATGCCATCAGCAAAAAATATGTTGAAGTCTTGGGCATGCTAGATTGATGCTTGATTCTTCCTGCAGTAGTATATTAATGGATTGGAGTTATATTTGGATAGTAACCAGAGGATTAAAAGGTTTACTGGTGAGTAGTGTTAGCTGCCTGTTTTTTACAATTATATTGAACAGGATGCTTCTTTAAGCACTACCATGTTTTTTTGGGTGGTTATGTTTAAGTAAATGAACTTTTGGTCACTTAAAAGCGGTTCTTTGGAAAGCAACTGTAGATTCTTACTAAGGTTCACATCTTCTAAAATGATTTCACTGGTTGTTCTGCATGAGGAATTTTCTATTTTTTGATTTGACAAATGAACTTTCTGGCACAGATTTCACAATCCTAACACAGTAAGTGATAAGTCTATAAGTCAAGGTGGTTATCAAGATGGTAAATGTGTAGGTGATTGCTTTGACATTGGAGTGTGAATGAAGTAAATAACATTAACACATTTTGTTGCCAATAGTTTTATTTTATTTGTGATTGACTTCATGTATCCTGCAGAGTCAATTGTAGTGGGACACAACATATGTGACAGTGACCTTTTCTGCTGTTCTTCGTACCAGTTCCATCCACATTTATAATGGTTCCTTATCCTTCCTGAGCCTTCGATGCATATATGAATTCATTGCATATTCTCATACAAGGCTGAATTTGTTTTGCAATACATTTGTGATTGGTGCAACTTTTATTCTTCTTCCAATTAATAACCTATCCTTTTTTTCATTGCACATCCACCTTTGCATTCTTTCTTGTACTCCATGTACATTGAGGAACCTTTATTCCTTTATAGTAACAAGTGATTTTGCTTTTCTTGCCTATGATGAGAAATATTTGCATTAGCTTCTTCACTTTTGATTATTGAAAAAAAATTATCTTTTTGTTTATTTGCTTTTGCTTCTTGTCCATTGAATTATGACAAGAGTCCTAACTTTATGTACTTCTCATTTTTGCCTTCTTATCATATGGCAAGTTTGTCTTCTAGTCTTTTCTACATAACTCTCAGCTTTAAAAAACCAAAGGATTTAGATTTAAGATGTGGATGTAATCATATTTTTAGAATTATAAACTTTCAATCGAGGTTTCTGGAACTGACACCAAAGGCTATTCTGGTTGGCCGGTGATATGAGTCGGTACCGTCCATACTGGACTGGATTGGACCGGTGCATACTAATATAAAAATGAAGGGATGAACTGTGGAGGAGGAAAAGAGAAAGAGAAGGAAAGAGCAGAAAGGAGAGAAAAAGAAGGGGAGAGAAAGGGGGGATGATGCTGTCGAAGGGCCAATGATGGCCCATTGAGGCTACCGAAAAGCTGTGGAAGCTTCCACTACTCCATGTTGCCTGGCAGGGCTTTCAATCAAGGGAGATATAGAGAGAGGGGGAGCAAAGGTACTCGATGGCAAGAAAGGTGCTAGAGATGGTGGTTGGAGAGTGATCGGTAGTAGCCATTGCCGTCGGGCAATGGAAAAGGCTCACATAGAGCTGCAACAACCGAATAGGTGCGAGAAGCCACTGTTCATCATTCTTTTTATCAGAAAATAACGATGAACAATAAAGTCAGCAATGGATTTGCCAGCTTCACTATTCATCTTATTTTTAAAGAAATTCAATGGCTAAGGATTTCTCACCTCTATTCCCAACCCGCGGAGACCATTGGAGCTTTCCTCCGCCTGGGGGCTATGGCAACCCTCGTCGGCTTATGGCACCTCTTAGTGCCTTTCCTGTACTCCAGTATCCTCACTTCCCCCTTTTTCTTTCCCGACTAAAGCCGATAGGGCGACATGGAGCCGCGAGGCCTCACGGCTCTCCAACAGTGTCATCCATCCTTTCCCTTTCCTCCTCTCTCTTCCTCTCTTTTCCTCTCCCTTGTCTGTTGTTTCGTTTTCCTTGCAAGAGCCATGCCAGTTTGCTGTCGGTGTAGTTCAAAATGTTCTAAACTGGCTAGTTTGGTCCAGTTCTGAAAACCTTGCTTTCAATCATAACCATAATGTTTGATGGCAATCTAACATGTAAGTAATCCTAATGTATATGAATTTTGACTTCAACACTAAATGTCTCTCAGAAAAAATATTTTCTTCTGATGTTTCAGTGCCACCAAATATATCTGATTTAGACTAAGATCTTCCTAACATATAAAGATAGAAAAACTAAAACTAGGACTGCTTCCATCCAAAGCTAAAATGTCTCAATTTTGATTTTATAGGTTTTGGTTAAACTTCAAATGAAGAATTGTCATGTCCTAAAATTTCCATCATATGTTATCCATGTTTTTATGCTTGATTATTTTTGCTGATTCATTGCCTTTGGATTAAAACATTTCAAAACATTTTATATATCAGAAACATTATATAGTAAATTTTCCTGGATAGCTGGGGAATTGAATGTGTGTTTATTGCACTCTTGTGCATTAGTAATATTTTCATTTCTATCCTAATTGTGCAGTGCTTGAAGTACATCTGTGTTTCAAACTTTTCAGGTTCCAGATGAAGCTGTTAGTAAATGCACATCATGTAGAACAGAGTTTGGAGCTTTCGTTCGCAGGGTAATACGTTTGATCAATTTTTATTATTAATCTTCATCATCTTAACTGAAGTCACAGCATTTCATGTGCTAACACAAGTAGTATATTTCTTTATTTCCAGCATCATTGCAGGAATTGTGGTGATATTTTCTGTGACAAGTGCACACAGGGTAGAATTGCTCTTACTGCAGATGGAAATGCTCAGCCAGTCAGAGTTTGTGATGGATGCATGGTATACCCTTTGTCCCTGTTTTACCTACCAAACATTTGCACTTAACATGTTCAAGAGAGTAGAGAATGATATGCCATTGGTATGTTTGAATGAATATTTGTTCTAGCATATCCTTGATGAGTGATACAGAGAAGCTATCAACCTGACTTTTGATCTCATCAATTTATCTCACTTATGCACCAATTAAGAAATGATAAGTAATCAGATCCTTTTTTTGCACAGACATTGTTTTTACAGTAAGACATACTAAACTCATGCTTTGCTTTATTTTCGCGAGCATATGCATAATGTTTATGTATTAGATTTCCAAGGTCTGTTGCTTCCACCTTGTGGCTCAGCAGCAGTTATTATGCTTGATGGCTTGTGTATAAATTACTAATATTACAATACTAGAAAATGTTGATTTTCTAATGTGAACTAATTGTGTTAGTGGGCCAGTTGCACATTCATGTTGTTTACTCTTTTGCTAGAAATTGCAAATCTTTCATTATGATTTTGTCATGTAATTGATGAAGTCAACTGTTAGAATTGCAATTTTGTATTCTTTGTAGGATTCTCCCCTATATTTTAGTAGTTGTCACTATCAAAATGTCGGGGATCTAAAATTTGTCTGTTTCTTCTGCATCTATGTTGAACTTTCTAATGCAACAGATGTATCTTCACTGCATATCTAACCCTACTGAATCCACCTGCTTGACTTAAGAAAGAAGAGTTTTTATGCTAGATTTCGTATTGGGTTGCATACAAGCATTTGCATCTCTCCACAACCAGTTCTTGCATGTAATCTACTTCTTACATGTTACAACTTGCTTTGCTAATCTCATAGTTTATATACCATTGACAATATAATCACCTAAATTTCTGCTACTCAAATAGTATACATTTCTCTGCAAGTTAATGGAGTTCCCTTCTCATATTCTTGTTATATAAATCTTTTTAAGCCAATAAAACACAAACATACACATTTTTCTAACATAAATCAGAGATCGAACACAATGGTGCAAACAAGCACTTTTTAAATAAGAGCATTGACAAGATACCTGAATGATGTAAAATTGCAGATTGTATAAAGCTATGAACCTGTTCATTACCCTCTAGGAATGTTCTTTTGAATAATAAGCATTCAGGATGTCGGTTTTGGTTTTTGTTTAGTGATACATGGAGAATTTCTTGCATTCCACAGGCAGAAGTTTCTCAAAGGTTGAGCCATTCAAAGGAAGCTGCTAGTAAACCTGCTGGGCTGCACAGTCATGAGGATCTTGCTAGACAGCTTCAGGTGCATTTCAAATTTAGAATTCCATCAATTTAACTTCAACTTTCTATGCATGTTTGTCTACAAAATTTACTGCCTTGCAGAATCTTCTTGTTGGAAATATTGAAAACTGGTTTAGAAGAGATGCAGATTTAAGAATATTTGTAACTCTTTTTTTTTTTTTAACTTTGCTTTCCCATAACTGTTGAGGGGCAAATTTTTTTTGGTGCACTTTATGATATTTGATGTGTTGATGGTTTTCAACAGGAGGAAATGGAAAAAAATCGCAAGTCATCTTCAGGTGTGTTTATAATAGTGACAGCTCTATGGATTTGTTGCATGGTCTGATTGTACATTTTGCACCAAATGTAACAGTCTAGTTTTTTTTGTAGGTTCAAAGTCCTCTGATGGTTCTGGGAGGCGGATGAGGGAAGTTGCATGTCCCACTTGCACAGTCCATCTTCAGGTCAGGCACCTAGGGCCGCCCCCACCATCCCCCTTTCTTCCTTGTCTCCTCTTTCCCTTCTCATTCTCTTGATTATTTGCACTGCTTCCACATGCTTTTAGGCCCGAATCATATGATACAAGTTGTTAATTTGCAGGTTCAAGTTCCAGCCTCGGGTTCTGAAACAATAGAATGTGGTGTCTGCCAACACCCCTTCTTGGTTAGTGCTCATTGATGTCTTCTGATTTCGTCACATGATGGTAATGCATCCATCTGACAGGGCTTCAAGAAATTGTGTGTCACAACTAATAAGCTCGGTTACTGGCTTTGTATATTTGTATGATCATATTTTACTTATTAGACTTGTTGGTTCTTTGTATATGAATCATCTTGGAGAAGGCACATTTGGGATCATCAAGTGTATTAGCTGGTTTTGGATGATTAGAAGCTAATTTAAAATGATTGGATGGTTTTATTTGTTGATGCCTGTCTTGTCTGGCACGAGGAATTTACTCAATAAATTAGTTGGAGTTGCCTTGCTTCCTTTATGTTCATAATCCGCCTTTTGAGTTTCTTCCTTTCTGTGTTTGAATGAGGGCTGTATCATGTTCTTACCACTCCTTGCCCATGGCAATGCTTGCCAGTTGTGAATCTATGACAATCTTTGGATTAGTATGCTTTGCTTGGGCTTTTCCTCGTGGACCGTGTATCCTTCAGGTTTATTCTATATCTTCTTCAGTTTAAGAAATGTATTCATTGCTGGCTGTCATGTCATTTTCATATTGAGTCATTAGTTGTTCAAAGCTCTCGTTTGCCAGATGCTGGTTTTGACTGCATGTGCATGACCCCCCCTCTTTTTCTTCTGCAAACATATTTAACTCAGTCTGAGCCTTCACCCCTTGAAGATTTTTCCTTGCTTGTAGCTGGTCTTTATACTAAACCAATGATTAATGATGAATGTGGCTCTCACCCATATAGTTCATGGGGTATATAGAGCATTGTGGAAAAATTTTTACCCAGAAAGCTTCAGTCTCCCAGTATGGGTTATAGAGAATTTGCTTTGAAGTGATTAGGATCCCGGGGGAAACTAATGAATGTTTTAATGTTTCTAAAAGTGGATTCGCAATACAGGTGCAAAAAGAATGCTAGCCGCCGGTCATACATTTGCTTTGGATTTATAAACAAAGCGCCTCATGGAATTGTTGTGATACAGGGACGTAGAATGTTGTTTGTGTTATCTGTCCGAAGTATGGTTCCTTTACATGCTTGAATGCGTGTGCACTTGGAAATGTTACGACCACCGTTGTATGATAAAGATGTTCATTAAATGTTTTTAAGCTCAGTCATTATGCGGGTTACAATTTTTTTCCAGAGACTCAATATTTTAGCCTAATTTTACTTGGGATTATTATTATGGGCAAGAAAGCCATCCAGAACCAGAAGTCATGGGGTTTGAAGGGGTTTGAAGCGACCTGGTCATCTGGATCGTGGGGGTCTACATTGAGAATCCTATCAACTGGACGTTTCCTACTCGTAGGAAAAGTCTCTCTGCACTGTGCGCGGTGCAGTAAATTCAACATGACTCGCATATATCTATTATAGCATGACGGTATGAAAGTTGAACATGATTAGCATTAATTATTATTCTGCTTTTATTTGAAATTTTTGTCCAGACCAAAATATCCTTCTCTCCGGTTCCTTTTCTGCATGGGTGTCGTAGGTTTTGAACTAGAATATCGTAGCTTTTGAACTAGGATGTCGTAATATTATTTCAGATTTTAATTTATATTTTTCTAACTGGGATGTTGTAGGTTTTGAACTAAGGTGTCGTAGGTTTTGAACTAGGATGTCGTAGGTTTTGAATTAGGGTGTCGTAGCTTTTGAACTAGGATATCGTAGGTTTTGAATTAGGATGTCGTAGCTTTGAACTAGGGTGTCATAATACTGTTTCAGGTTTTAATTTATATTTTTCTGCGGGGTGTCGTAGCTTTTGAACTAGGATGTCGTAGCTTTTGAACTAGGGTGTCGTAATACTGTTTTATATTTTAATTTATATTTTTCTGCAGTGGTATCGTAGGTTTTGAACTAGAGTGTCGTAGTTTTTGAACTAGGGTGTTGTTTATGGTTTTAATTTATATTTTCTGCAAGAATGTCGTAGGCTTTGAACTAGGATGTCGTAATACTGTTTCTGGTCATTTTTGAACCAGGGTGTCGTAAATTTTGAAATAGGGTATCGTAAGTTTTGAACTAGGATGTCGTAATACTGTTTCAGATCATTTTTGAAACAGGGTGTCGTAGGTTTTGAACTAGGATGTTGTAAGGATATTTTGGTCTGGATAAAAATTTTAATTAATGTTAGTCATCTCAGCTTTTGTCCTATCATGCTACAGTGAATATTTTTTTATCAATAAAAATATGCGGTGTAGGCCATGCTGGATTTGCCACACCGTACGTGATGCACAAAGAATTATTCCACAAAGAATTACTCCCTGCTCGTATACTCTTATCTCGTGGAGTTATGGAAAAGAGGGGAGCAAGGGCAAGGAAGAACGGAAAATCCAGAGCAGAACCGTAAGGAGATCTGAACGATGAATAGTGGAAGAAAGTCAGCAAGTTTTAAATTAATTTTTTTAAAAAAATGAGAAGATTTGATTTTTTTTAAAAAATAATATAAAAAAAAAACTTAATTATAAAAATAGGTAATCCATAAAATATTTACGGATCTAGGTGGCACGTGGCAAAAAATGCGGAGAAAAAAAAAAAAAAAGGACACGTGGCATTTTGGAGGACAGCGTGGCCGAATTCGTTTTGGAAAAGACGAATTCTAAAGTGAATTCGTCTTTTCCAAATACGAATTCATCTAAGCCCAAAAAGCCTTCTGAATTCGGCTTTTGAAAAGACGAATTCAAATTCGTCTTTTCAAAAGCCGAATTCAAGCTCGGTGACCGGCCCCTGCGTTGACATGTGTCGATCGGGAGGTCTTACCAGCCGACATGTGGCGTTCGGGTTCGGGCTTTGGAAAGACGAATCTGAATTCATCTTTTCAAATGATGAATTCGCCTGAGAATTCATCGTTTGAAAAGACGAACTCAGGCAGAACATATTACCCCCCTATTTTTTTTTTCCGCTGTTCTTCTTCGTTAGTTTTTTTTTTTTCTTTCCGGTGGTCCCTCATCGCTCCGGTCCGATTTCAATTTTTTTTTTTTTCGCGTGGGGTCCTTACGTTGAAGATCACTCTTGCTCGTCCGTTCCGGTAAGTTTTTTTTTAATTTTATTTTTTAGTATTTAAATTTTATTTTGATTAATATATTTTTTTTTTTGTGTAGATCTGATTTTTGGCTTTTCGTTGGATGATCTAGATATTGTTCTTCCATATTTCATTATCCGGATTCAAGGTAATTTTTTTATAAATTTATAAGTATTTGATTGTTTAAATTAAATTTTGTATATATTAATTTAAATTTGAATTAAATTTTTTATTACATATTTGAGTAATTAAATGTTGTGTTTGAATTTTTATGATAAATTTATTTCAGCTTTATTATTTAATAATTTATATTATTATTTTTATATTAAAAATGAATATTAAAAAATTGATTTTATAGCTTTATTATTTATTTTTGAGAGACGATTAGAATAAATAATTTATAAAAATTTTTAGTAAATATTAAGATGTATATATAAAAATTTTAAGATATTTAAAATTTATTAAATAATAAGAAGTTTTGATTATATATTTTTTTGTTTAATATTTATTATTTCATGAATTAAAAAAATGATATATATTTATAATGATTAATTAAATAATATGTAGTTCCAATTATTAAAATTTAAAAATTTAGTATTATATTTCAACAATTAATTAATGGTTTAATTAATGTAAAAAAATAATGATATACTAAAAAAATTTTATTAAAAAAATATTATAAATATGAATTTATTTATGTTAGTAAATGGATTAATCATTAAGATTATTTTGTCGTTAATTATATCTATCTTGTAAATAATTATTTAATTAAATAATTATTTAGTAATACTCAGTTATGAATAAAATTTGAAGTTTACGTATTTATAGTTTTTTTTTATTATATAAATGTGTAGCATGAATTTTATAGCATGTATTGTGTACATATTGATATCAGTGATGTAATTATGTTTCGAAATAATTTTTTAGGTTAATCATTTAAATTTTTATTTATATTTTTATAAAATTTGTATTTCATTGAACCATAGACCCGTCAATTGCTTGATATGCATATTCTGTAGTATCCATACATTTTTTATACTTGTACGGATATGAGAATTATGCATATTAATCAATTGATTGTCCAATTTGAACAGTTTGGGAATTGCAACTAATTTTACAGGTTAGTTTATAGTAATCAAATGATATGTAGTCAAGGCCGAATGAAATTTTGATCATCATTTTCCTTTTGTTCTTCACATACATAAATATTTGTATGTGGAGAACTAAGGGGAAATGCTGCCAAAATTTTTTTCGGCCTTCATTGCATACCATTTGATTACTATAAGTTGACCCGAGAAAAGCGCCCCGTACGGTCGGCAGCGATACGCGAAACATCACTTACATCGGCCCGACAGGTTCTGCAGTCGAGAAGCGGGGTCCTGACAAAACATCACTTATTCTAATTATTAAGATTTTAATATTTAGTATTATGATATAATTGTAATTGTATTGATAATGGTTAATTAAATAAAAAAATTATATATTATAAATAAATTTATTGATATTATATTTGTAATAAAATTATTCTAATTATTAAGATTTTAATATTTAGTATTATGATATAATTGTAATTGTATTTAAATGATTAATTAAATAAAAAAATATATATTATAAATTAATGTATTGATATTATATTTATAATATCGTTATTCTAATTATTAAGATTTTAATATTTAGTATTATGATATAATTGTAATTGTATTGATAATAGTTAATTAAATAAAAAAGTATATATTATAAATAAATGTATTGATATTATATTTGTAATATCATTATTTTAATTATTAAATGTGCCGAATGAATTTAGGTTAAGCATTTGATTTTCTATATATATTTTTCTAAAATTTGCATTTCATTGAACCGTAGACCCGTCAATTGCTTGATATGCATATTCTGTAGTATCCGTACATGTTTTTATACTTGTACAGATCTGAGAATTATGCATGTTGATCAATTGATTGTCCAATTTGGACAGTTTGGGAATTGCAAATAATTTTACAGGTCAATTTATAGTAATCAAACGATGTGCAATGAAGGCCGAATGAAATTTCGATCATCATTTTCCTTTTGTTCTTCGCATACATAAATATTTGTATGTGGAGAACTAAGGGGAAATGCTGCCGAAATTTTATTTGGTCTTCATTGCATACCATTTGATTACTATAAGTTGACCCGTAAAATTAATGCAATTCCTGAATGGGATAAGGCCTTTACCTAGTAGTTGATGATAGGATGCATTCATCGTGATAGTAAAATAATTATATTTTTAATTTTATTGTCATATTAATTATGTAATTTAATTAGTTTGTTAATGATATCAATATATGAGAAAGTTATTTCTAAATATATTTTATTAATTAAACATGTAGGATATAATGGGAGAAAGAATCACAGCATTATGTTATATGGATGGTTCTATGATTAATGGATCAAATGGAATTGAGTACAATCAGGGACCAAAAAAGGCAATTTGAATCAGTTCTGATATGACATTTCAAGAGTTGGAAAACAAAATATGTAAAGTTCTCCGTATTGATAGAACTGAATAAAAATTTTGATTATCTATAGATATCCACAAGTTGTCCAGCCGACATTTGTAAAGTACGAACCTGTTCCATTAACCGATGATGAAGACATGGAGATGATGTTTTCAACTATCGGTTCACATTCATGTATATCGGGTGCAGAGTTATATATAGATATCCAAACCATTGAAGCTCCTGAACCTGATTGCGAACAGGATGATTATGAAGAAGCTGTTCGAAATATAGCAATAACTCGTGTAACTGAACAGGTTCTATCATATAGTACTCCGAATATTGCAGATAATGAAGTGAAAAATATTGGCTCAGTTTTTACTGTAGATCTATTACGTACGGTGGACAGTACTGTACCGGAAAGTAATATTAGAGAAGCATCAATATATACAGCTGCTGATGACAGGGTGCATGTCGATAATCAACTTTTTAGTGAGAATGATGATAAAAGTGAACATGACTTGGCTGACAAAGGTGACGAGGCCGGTACTTCACATTCAGTACGAAGTCCGGATGATATCACTGTTCCAAATTATTCTACATTTGAAGCTCCATCTATAATATTTACCCAGATTGATTGGAATGCTGCAAATATGTCGATGTATTATTCAATGCAGGAACAACATGTTATATGGCAAAGGAATGAGGAGTTACGTAAAGGACTCCGCTTTATAGATAAGGCAGAATTGCAGACTGTAGTAAAACAATATTCTGTTGAAAGACATCATGAATTCAAAGTTATTGAATCAAATCCAAATCTATGGCATGTCAAATGTAAGAGCAAAGATTCTGGTTGTCAGTGGATGCTGAGAGGTATTAAACGGCATAATTTTTTTGAGATCTCATGATATACCGGTCCTCATACATGCCTATCTGCAATGATGTCTCAAGATCATTCTGGTTTGGACTCCACTTTAATTGCTAAAGAAATTCGGGACCTGGTTAAAGAAATTCCTACCATTGCTATTGCTGGACTTGGTGCAGTCATAAAGAACAAATACAACTATACACCAAGTTATAGAAAATTATGGGATGCCAAACAGAAGGCGATAGTGATGCTGTTCGGAGATTGGGATATGTCATATCAATTGCTTCCAAAATGGTTGCATGCTGTACAAACATTTAATCCGGGTACCTGGGTTAAATTTATCAGCACTCCAACTGGTATACCAAATTGTGCCCAGTTTGATCGTGTATTTTGGGCCTTTGCACCCTCAATTGAAGGGTTTAAGCACTGTCGTCCGGTGATAAGTATTGATGCTACTTTCATGTATGGAAAGTATAAGGAGAAATTATTGATTGCAACTGCTATTGATGGAAATAATCAGATCTTTCCACTTGCATTTGGTATTGTTGATGAAGAGTCAGCGGACACCTGGGGTTGGTTTTTAGCTTGTATCAGAAATTTTGTTACAACACGTCAGGAAATTTGTCTAATTTCTGATCGACATGCTGGTATACTTGCTGCAGTACAGAATGAGTATCTGGGTTGGCAGCCACCGCATGCTTATCATGTATATTGCCTGCGTCACGTGGCAAGTAACTTCAATTCAAGATTCCATGATCCCAAACTAAGAGATGTGGTGAAAAGAGCTGGAATGCAAACGCAGCCTAGAAAATTCCATAAATACATGAGAAATATTGAGAAATTTAACCCAGAAGCTGTTCAGCGGTTGAATGAAATTTCTTTAGCAAAATGGACACGTTCACATGATGACGGACGACGGTATGGGATGATGACAACTAATATATCCGAGTGTTTCAATGGAGTTCTGAAAAATGCTCGATTTCTTCCCATAACAGCATTGGTACAGCTGACTTTCTTTCGGCTTGTGTCATATTTTGAAGGCCGACGTGTCCAAGCAATAGAGGCAATGGACAGAAATGAAAGGTTTACTCCTTTTGTTACGGGACATGTCATCTCCAACCAAGCCAAAGAGACATCGCATACCATTACCCGATTTGATAGAGCAACTGGCTTGTTCCAAGTCCAAACTGCTAGACGTGGACCGAACATGAACAAGGGTGATAATACACAGGTATTTACGATCTTTATGTATCATTGAAAATATGTTATTACATTGTATATATGCTGAATTATGATTTTTGATGCTGTAGGTTGTTCATCTTTCTCAGCAGACATGTACATGTCAGAAGTGGCAATGTTTTCATTTACCTTGTTCTCACGTCATGGCTGCTTGTGCACATGTTGCCATTGATTTTAAAATATACATTGATCGGTACTATACATTACACGATTATCATCGAACTTATATGCCACAATTTCAACCAATTCCTCATGAAGAATATTGGCCCCAGCAAAATGAACATTGTATCATTATACCTGATGTAAATAGGCTGCGATAGAAAGGTAGGCCACGATCCACGAGAATCAGAAATGATATGGATATAAGAGAAGCCGGCAACAGATGCAAGTGTACAATCTGTAAAGAAGAAGGGCATGATAGGCGGTCATGTCCAAGGCTTCTACAAGCAGATTAGTTAAATTATATCAGTCATATTTTACAGATGTTTTAATATATGGATTGTAATGTATTAGGCTAATCTTGTCATTGCTTTGTATTTTATTTGATGGATTGTAATATATGGATGTGTTTTATTGTCTGATGTTTATAGCTTGTATATGGATTGATGTCCTTACTATGCATTAAATGGGCTTTGTGATTGATTTTCTTTTAGTTATCGTAGTTATGGATCCTGGTCCTTCTGATAGTAGTGTACTATACGGTCAGCCTTCACATAGATCATCTTTGGTCTGGGAGGGACAGGAAGTTGTTTTGCACTGTTGACGTCGAGAGATGGTTATGCGCAGATCGATACCGCTCGATCGTCGTATTTTGCCATTGCTGATGCAGTCCGGATTCTATGGTCTAGCACGTGTTGGATTTATTAGATTGGACTGGCATTTGATCACTGCTCTCGTCGAGTGGTGGCGTCCAGATACGCGTACTTTTCATTTTTCGCATGGAGAGGCGACCATCACCCTACAGGATGTTGCTGTTCAGCTAGGTTTGCCAGTAGATGGTCTACCAGTGATGGGTAGTACACGGGTAGACTAGAGGCAGCTTTGTCTTGAGTTATTATGGGTCGTCCCACCTGATGATAGATTGCATGGATCACGACTGAGCTTGGTCTAGCTTACTGAGCACTTCCAGGATTTAGCATTCGATGCGGATGAGGCAGCCATTCAGTGCTATGCTCGAGCATATATTTTACAGTTGATGGGTGGGTGCCTTTTTATGGATAAATCTGGGAACAACATGCATCTATTATTTCTACCTTTATTAGCGGATTTCGAGACGGCCGGACAGTATAGTTGGGGTAGCACTGGACTCGCTTGGTTGTATAGAGAGATGTGCAGGGCGAGCCACAGAGATGTTACTGATATTGCTGGTCCGCTGTTGCTACTACAGTTGTGGGGCCCCTCCTGGGCGGACACCTGGCGGAACGGCAGAGGGGCGCTAGACTTCGGCCGAGGTGGACCCGTCTCCGGGCGCCACCTGGCGAAGGAGCGAGAGGGCCCTGACCGACCTCGACTTCGACCGAGGTCCATAAAATATTTAATGTAATTTGTTAAATAATATATTTAAAATATTTTAATTTAATAATAATAAATTTTTCCTTTTTTCAGTAAAATCGTGGAAGGATCCAACCCTCGGTCCTGTCACCATCCCGATTGCCAGTCCGGCTACCACCAGGATCTGATCATCGGTCCTGTCACCATCCCGATTGCCAGTCCGGCTACCACCAGGATCCGATCATCGATTCACCTACAGGTCCTGCTACCAGTGACCATCGGTCCACCTATCGGTCAGACCATCGATCCACATATCAGTCATGTAATTTTTTTATTAATTTTTTATTTTTTATAATAAAATTTTGATACATTTATGTATTATATAAATTACATGGGTTAATTTTTTTAAATTTTTTTTTAAAAAAAATTCATTTTAATAAAAAAATTTTAATATAATAAATCAATATTTTTAAAAGACAAAATTCACGAGATTTTTTTTTTTTTACCTAATCTACCATGAATTCGTCTTTCGTAAAGACGAATTCAATAATATTGAATTCGTCTTTGTACAAGACGAATTTAGTTAAATTGAATTCGTCTATTGAAAAGTCGAATTCAATTTAACTGATTTCGTCTTTATAAAAGACTAATTCAATTGAATTGAATTCGTCTTTTCAATAGACGAATTCATCCACGTCACCACTATCATCTAAATCGATAAATAATTTTTGCATAACTTTTTTTATAATTTTTTTTTAAAAAATATTATTTTAAAAAAAATCGAGAAGATCCGGCCAAAAGATCTTTTATTGGAAAAGCGAAATTAGAAATAATAAATGCTGCCGGAAATGCAGAAGGTCATCGGACACATGGAGCTCCTTGTAATAGCAACAGTAGCAAGAGAGGAGATTAAAATTTAAAATAATAAAATAATAAAAAACTAGTCAAGACAGGTTTATTTACACTAGCATCCAGGTTTAGATGGGAGGTCTTTTGATGCACTGCTTATCTGATTCTAGTACAATAGTCGGATCCATGTTGAGCAACTCAGGACCAATACTCCATCGCCACATGGTAGTATACGACAGGTCCAAAATATATCTCAAGGATCAACTCTTAAAAATCATTATGCCTTCTCAAGCACCACTCCGCAATTATAATAAAGAAGATCTAATTGGAACCATTTAGATTTCAAGCGGTTTGTCTTCTCCTATACATTTAATGCAATGATACACCCGAACATTAAAGAAATGATGTTAGTTACTGATCGATTAGATAGGTTGGTCTCTAGACAATGCTTACATCGGACAAATACCGATTACAACATGGACGTCAGCAAACACCTTGGACGGCCAACCTAGGACCAATTTTAGGCTTGGGAACCCAGAGATGTCATTGGCATGCGGATTATACTTCCGCTTAATCATTAAAGCCTGCAGTTCTGTTATAAAAAAACTTTTCATTCTAATCAACAAGATTCTCATGGTTACAGTTGCTGCTGAATTTTCTAGACTGAACTTTTCGATCGGACTTGCTGGAAAGCGTATCTCCTGATTCTTGCAAAAAAAATTTTATGGACCGGTAATATTCCGGCGGGATACTCCGATGGCTAAGTCAGTGAGAGACTTGGATCTACAGAATGGAGATGTCGCAAAGGAGATAGCTCATGGAGAAAGAAGAGCATGCTTACCTTGGAATCTCCTTTTACCTTATATAGGCATGGAACTTTACCAGAATCTGTTAGGGGCTAGACTGGAAATGATCGATTTGCCCTTAGAGGAATCTTGGTAGTGGCCAGGTGGCACTGGGGAGTGGTGCCGTGGGATCTGCAGAGTAGTAGCGCTGAGATGTTAGGAACCTGTTGTGACAGAATTCTGGTACCAGTTGGAAGGGGTCTCGGGGACCTCCGAGCCGTCCTTGGAGTGGCCCGTTTTGGATCGATATGGGCCTGGCTAAATTGGATCGGTCGGACCTCTGGTGGGTCGGTCGACCCGGTCTGGTTCGGAGGGAGACCAGTTGTGTATAACAGTTGCCCCCTTGCTTTGGCCTTCGGGAAGGCCTGTAGCTTCGAAGGGCGACAGCATCATTCTTGCATTAAATGCATTCGTCCTTGAGGGGATTGCGGATCTAATCAAGTGTGCTGCGCCTGGTCACTCCCCACTCCAGAAGCTCGTTCCTGGGATAGGTGTCAATCCTGCATTAGAAGCGAAGGGAGCGGCAATTAATTCAAAAGGGGCGCAATGATGAGGGGCCAACCTGACCCGCTTGGCCGTCGGGCCTCGGAGGTGATTTGGGTGACGTGGCAACATCTGGACGGTTGATGCTGTACCAGGGATGACCCATCCACCGCTAATTTGGCGGTCACGCGGATCGCGGCCAGACTGTGCCTCCTTCCGTTGCATCGCTTCCGCTGCATGGGAAGTTGTGCCGCCTAACACTCGGGTCGCGGTGCTCGAGGAATGGTGACAACCGCTTCCCTCAAGGACTATATAAGGGGATGTTGAGACTGTGGACGAAGCCTTTGCCGCATTCGTCCTTAGAAATGGATCTCGGCTCGCTCTAGCATCTTCAACCTTTTAAGAAACCCAGCCCTCAGGTCAGTTCTTCTTTCCTCCAAGCCCCTTAACAATGGCCTTTGGTAGCCGGAGCTCTAGTCGCAGGATAGAGGGACTAAGCCCCAACCAGGTCCAATTTGAACTAGTGCGGAATCGAGTAGAGGCTCTCAGGGTTAGGTTCAACATCCCCTCCACCCTGCACCTCACAGTCCTGGACCGGGAAGGGAGGGTGACCCGGCTACCGAGCCCGGGAGCCCTCTCGATGTATGAGGACCACCTGAAGGCCGACCTCTGATTTCTCCTGTGTGATTTTTTCGTTCGGGTCTTCAACCTGTATTGAGTCACTCCTGCGCAGCCGACCCCGAATAGTATTCGGGCCATCAGCTATTTCACGGTCTTGTACTAGAGGGTTGGAGTAGAATCTAGGACTTCCCTCTTTGCAAACTTTTTTGTCCTGAAGAAAGACTTCTGGAGCAAGGAGTGGTGGGTGTTCAGCCCCCGTCCCGGGCGAAAGATAATCGGGGGTCTTTCGTCGGCCATTCATGGATGAAAGTCAAAATTTTTCTTCATACACATCTTCAACCTTGGGGCTTCAACCCGTCATGGGGAGAACCAAGGCCGATAACTGACGGAGAGAGGGCGGTCTTGATGGCCGACCAAGCCAACTTCAATGAGTTAGAAGTAGTCAGTATCACCATGGTGAAGGAGCTGCTTCGGGAGGACAGCCTCCGCTTGGTCGGAGTTAGCTGTCACGAACATTTAGGTAGGGTAGGAGTCATTGCCGTCGGTCTTTTTGTTCTGTCAGCTATATTCTTTCTTTCCTTACTCTGATCTTATTCTTGTAACAGGAAGAAAAATGAAGCCCGACCGTGCAAGGATAACAGAGTGGGTAGCGAGAAAGAGGGCTGCCCAGTTCGCGGAGCCGACCGCGGGCAGGCAGAAGAAACGGTGGGCGGAAGAACAGCCAGCAATCATCGTGGCATCGGGCTCCGATGAGAACAATATGCCTTTGTCGAAGCAGTTAGCGGCAAAAGCATCGGGACCTTTGCCTATAGTCGGGGAGTCGACCATTCGACCGGAGCCAGACCCATCAGAATCGATCGAGGTAGGGACGGCCCCGTCCTCGCCATCAACTGAGCGGATGGAGGTGGTTCGCCTCGCAGGTGAGAAGAAAGGAACAGCTGAGGGGGCAGAGGCTGAAGAGGTTAGCTTCGACACCTTCTAATGCTGGCACGCTCTGCACAAGCCCCGGCAGGCCATAGACCTACTAAAGGGGGCCATCACCCAGGCCGACTAGGAGGAGTTGTGCAAGCGCAAGTTGAACGAGGTGACGAGAAGCGCCTACCTCTGTCCGATGAAGGTACTATTGTCATCCCTTCATTTTTTTTCCATCTTTCTTTTTTTTTTTTACTTGTACATGACTAATATGGTCCGTTGCCTGTAGCTCCTTCATGAGGTCTCGATGATGGACGAAGGCCTCGATGAGATGGTCCATGTGGTAGAGGCCTCGACTGGGTAGGCCGAAGAACTGAAGGCGGCCAAAGCGACAGCAATGGCATTGCAGAAGGTCACTAAGGAGAGACTTTCGGCCAGTTTGGCCAAAGTCGAGTCATTGAAGAAGCAGGCAAAGGACCTGCAGACCCAGCTGGTCGAGCAGGAGGCCTAGCTGAAGAAGAAGAAAGAAAGGGTCATGTCCTTGACCTGTCGGCTATTCGACGAGGTGGAGCAGTCCGTTGATGCTGAAAGGAGTGCGCGGGCCCACAAGACATTGGTGGGGAAGTATCTGACCGATCTGAAAGAGGCGAAAGAGTTGGTAGCGGAGCAGGTCCGTGATGCCGTGGCAGAATACAAGAATTCAACCGACTTCAACGATGAGATGGAGGAGGCTGGAGTGGCAAGCTACAACTATGGCTTCGACGACTACTTGAAGAAGGTGGCCGAAGCTTTCCCGGAGCTCGACTTGTCCTCAATACGCTGATGCACTTGCCAGAAGAAAAAGAGGGCCCGACCGACACCGGGGATGATGCCCAAACCACTGCCGATGCGGGACCAGTGGAGGCCTTGGTTGAGGCTTCGGTGCGGTGTAGGAGGTCGAAGCCGAAGCTCCTTTAACGAGTGAGAAGGATCTCCCTCTTTTATAAATTCTTAGCAAGACTTAGAATCAGCCGTAAAAGTCTTCCTAAATTTTATACAAAAGTTTTTGATTAATGAAATAGCATCTTGATATTCATCTTTTGTTTCATCTTGTTGTTGTTGTATTTTTTTTTTAATGGGCTATTCCTGCTTGAAGAAGGTGACCGACCAACAGCCCTTTATGGGGTTGTCGAGCGCCCTATCAGCTTTTAACTTAGCCATTTATAAGAAATATTTCTAAGTGTTGAGAGATCGGCTTAGTCCGAATCCATCTCCTTTAGAAATATTTGTAAGGGATCTTCGAACTAGTTGTTTGTAGGAAAATACCATAGATGTTTAAGGATCTCCCAAGGTGCCTTCCGACGGAGGTCGGATTTGAGTTGGCTGCACTAGAGCCCTTGTCGATCAAGGTTGAACTTGAGTGGGCTATACTAGAGCCTTTGCCGATCGAGATCAGACTTGAGTGTGCTACATCAGAGCCTTTGTCGATCGGAATCGGACTTGAGTGGGCTGCTCTAGAGCCTTTGTCGATCGGGATCGGACTTGAGTAGGCTGCTCTAGAGCCTTTGCTGATCAAGGTCGGACTTGAGTAGGCTGCACTAGAGCCTTTGCCGATCGAGATCGGACTTGAGTGGGCTGCACTAGAGCCTTTACTGATCGAGATCGTACTTGAGTGGGCTACACTGGAGCCTTTGCCGATCGGGATCGGACTTAAGTGGGATGTCCTAGAGCCTTTGCCGATTGAGGTCAAACTTGAGTGGGCTGCACTAGAGCTTTTGCCGATCGAGGTTGGATTTGAGTGGACTGCACTAGAGCCTTTGCCGATCGGGATGGACTTGAGTGGGCTACTCTAGAGCCTTTGTCGTTCGGGATCAGACTTGAGTGGACTACACTAGAGCCTTTGCCAATCGGGGTCGGACTTGAGTGGGCTGCCCTAAAGCCTTTGCCGATCAGGGCCGGACTTGAATGGGCTGCCCTAGAGCCTTTGCCGATCGGGGTCAGACTTGAATGAGCTACACTAGAGCCTTTGTCGATTGAGGTCGGACTTGAGTGAGCTGCACTAGAGCCTTTACCGATTGGGGTCGGACTTCTTTGTAGAGCAAATTGCTATCTTTATTGATAATATTTGTGGAGGTTATCTATATTCCAAGGACGTGCCACTTGTCATCCGTCTAGATGCTCGAGTCGGTAAGTTTCGGCTCAGATCATTTCGACTACCCAATAGGGGCCTTCCCAGTTGGGGGAGAGCTTTCCTTGTTCAGTTGGCCTGGATATTTCTGACCTCTGCAGAACCAGGTCCCCGACCCGAAGTATTCGAGCCTTGACTCGAGAATTATAATATCTGGCCATTCGTTGACGATAGGTCGCCATCCTCAGGTCCGCCTGGAGTCGGGTCTCATTGAGCAAGTCGAGGTTAGCCCTTCTCTATCTCTATAAGGATTTTCTCCTTTGAGAGGGAGAGAGATGTGTAAGTCTCAAACCTCATGGAGAAGTCCTTCAACTTAGGGCTGCGGCGTCAGGCCGAGTTGGTGCCATCGCTGGGAGGTCGGACTTCGGGAGCCCTATCACTCCTCCTCTTAGGAGCCGACCTCTCTTCAGCATGGTGTCGGCTTGCTGCTTGTTCTTCTATTAGGACATATTTTTTAGTCCGGGCCAGTAATTCGAAGTAGCTTGTCAGGAACTGTTTGTCCAGTGAGAAAATGAGCCTAGATGATCGCAGCCCCTTATTGAAGGCTGACATAGCTACATGCTCGTTGAGGTCCGGGATCTCCATGGTCGCCGAATTAAATCAGGCCATGTACTCCCTGAGGATTTCTCCTTCCTGCTGCTGCACGAGGAAGAGGCAATCCGTGTTTCTCGGTGCCCCGCTACAGGTCCTCAAATGGAACAAAAAGAGTTTTTCCAACTGGGAGGAGTGGATCGTACCTGGTCAGATGGCAGAGAACCACATCCGAGCCATCTTCTTGAGTGTTGCGGGGAAGGCGATGCAGTGGAGGGTGTCGGAGGTGTCCTGTACCATCATGTGGACCTTATAAGTGCCCAGATGATCCAGAGAGTCGATGGTACCATCGTAGGCATCCACATGAGGGATCTTGAAGTGACGGGAGATAGCTTCTCCCATAATTTTGGCGGAGAATGGCGAGTGAGAGTCGTACGCCAGCACTTCTTCTCCTTTTTGCCAGTCGACCAGCTTGGCAATTTGCTCTTTCATGTGTTGGAGCTTGCTAGTGTAGTCCCTCGGGTCTTCATCGTGTTGCTGGTCGTCATCGGAGACCGAGTCCGTGGAAGAGTGTGAGGCGAACCTCACTCTCTTTCCGTCGGCATGAGTCCTTTGTGACCTCCGGGGCTTCGAGGTCATGTGGGAGCGGAGTCGAGGGACTCCTTGCTGTCGACTTCCTTCAGCAGCAGGTGGATGACTGGTTCTGGACGCTGCGAGCGGCTGCTGTCTGTCGTTGGCCGCATCTTGGAGGATCTGAACCACGGGGGCAAGAGTGTCGATGCGGTTCAGAAGGGTCTGGAACTACTGTTGTCCCAGGATGATGGTAGGCTGGACGGCGTCGTTTTTCCTGAGAGGTTCTCCCGAGCTTGCTTGGGAGCGGCCTCTCTTATTGGAGATATTATGAGCTCTTCCTTTCACCATCGTCTTGTCTAGCGGTGGATCCCTCCTTTCGAAGAAGTAATACAAGGGTGAAGGTTCAGGCCCCTTCCTCTAGCGCCAATCTGTTGCCACTGAATCTCCCGGATCGGGTTCTCTCGATCGGACTTGCTAGAGCGCGCGTCTCCCGGTTCCTGCAAAAAAGGTCCCACGGGCCGATGGTGTTCCGGCGGAGAACACTCCGATGGCTAAGTCAGTGGAAGACTTGGAGCAACAGAATGGAGGGGTCGCAAAGGAGATAGCTCATGGGGAAGGAAGAGCATGCTTACATCGGGGTCCCCTTTTACCTTATATAGGCGTGGAACTTTATCAGAATCTGTTAGGGGCTAAGCTGGAAATAGCTGATTTGCCCTTAGAGAAATCTTGGTAGTAGCCAGGTAGCACCAGGAGGGAGTGGCACCGTGGGATTTGTAGAGTAGTAGTACTGAGATGTCAGGAATCTGTTGTAACAGATTTCTGGTACCAGCTCGAAGGGGTCTCTGGGACCTCCGGGCCATATTTGGAGCGGCCCATTTTGGACCGATATGAGCATGACTGAAGTAGGTTGGTTGGACCTTTAGTGGATCGGTCGGATCTGGTCTGGTTCAGAGGAAGGTCGGTTGTATATAACAGTTACAAATCACCTAATTAAACTTTCTATAATAATAATAAAAAAAGACTTTAAAGAAATTAGGTTCTATACTCTTAAACTCTCAATGATAATGGGACTAATTTGTGAGCAACTCTGCCGACGCACATATGCAATGTAATAGTGAAGAGTCGGAACTTCTCGAATCTCCGATCAGGGATGGAGAGTCGAAGCATTCTTGCACAACTTCAAAAAAACATAGTTGATACCCCCACCCCACCACCAAACAGGTATTGAAAAATAAAAATAAAAAAAGCTTTGCAGTTTATCACTATTGTAACATGATTATATTTAAATAAACCTAAAATACTATTTAAATTATTTGATCTTACATAATTGACAAGTATAGTATTATTGACATAACGGATCCAGTCTCATTCAAACAAATTAGTCAGAAAATATTGTTTGAGTTTCTTAACCCAACCTAATATCACTATAGTGAATCTGGATTTTACCGACGTTTTTTTTGACGTTTTCCGACGCTTTTAAGCGTCGCTAAATAATCTCCCGACGTTTTGTAAAGCGTCGTTAAAGCGTCATCTATGCAAGCGTTGGGGCGCAACTTACCGACGCTTGAAAAAAGCATCGGCATTTAGCGACGCTTTAAAGCGTTGGCATTTAGCATTGTCTCACATTGTTTTACTCACATTGTTTTACTCACATCAACCGTTGCAGGTCCCAGAAAAATTTTTAGATTTAATCGAGTTACCTATGAGATCATGCCTCGAAAATATGATTTGTTGACAATAAGACAAGATCTCTATCAATCGGACTACTTTCTTGGCGATAAGAAATTTATCTTTCGTTTCTATTTCTATTCCTTCGGTACGTCATCATTATGCAATGTTCACGGGGGTGAGTAGGGAATGCCACTTTGTCTCCATAATTTTCTAGCCTTTTTCTGTATGGCCATTTATGCACAATTAGTTTTGTGCTGATTACCCGATAGTTGATGCCATTTCTAGTTTGCTGGCTAGTGATTTATGATTAAAATGCTTTTTTCAGTGATACATCCGCATTATTAACTTCATATCTGATCAATTTGCCTCTCATGTTTACTGTGCATGTAACACCCAAGAGAAAAAAAAAAAAAAAATTGAAGTTAACCTGGCCCAGACCCATGCGTGGGTGGGCCAGCACGTGGCCCAAGTGTGGGCGCGAGTGAGTGCACGGGCGCGGCCGAGCAAAGCCAATGGGGGACGAGGGAGTGACACGTAGCGAACCAGCGCGCGGGGGGGCGAGCGTGCGATGCAGCGCGGGCGAGACGAGCACGAGCGGGCACGCGGCACGGGCGATGCATGCACGGGCGGGCGTGACGAGCAAGCGCACGAGGCATGGCCCGGCCCGACGCGGCGGGCGCACATTGCATGTGGGCTCGGCCCAGCTCGAGTCGGCCGTCGCGTGGGCGTTTCCCACGCATTTCTTGGATGTTTTCTAGCTTGTTTTGCGCGGCTCACGGCGGTCTACGGAGTTTCTAAGCAATCTGGACCATCCGATTGCCTGATCGAACGGTTGAGATTGATCCGAGGGAATTTAGGCTTGATTTGAGACTTTTAGATTCGGATTTGGACATGGTTTGAGATGCGTAGATCACAAATCAGACGACCGGGAAGATATTTTGATGGTTTTGGACTTCTCAGGTGATGTTTAAGGTGGTTTTGAATTGGTTTTGCTCCTCTTTTTAATCAAAGACATTGAGAGCCAATAGTGCAGAGAGCCAGAGCGCCAAGAAGAGAGGAGAAGAGAGAGAAAGAGAAGGGAAAAGAGGAGAGAAGAAGGAAGAAAGAGAAAGAGGAGAAGAGAGAGGAAAGAGATCTTGGTTTGAAAGAAGATGAAGGCTGTCATGCAATGATGGCATGGGATAGTGATTAGTTTTGGGGATATTCTGGAGTTCGAGATAGAGAGAGAAAGAGGAGAGATAGAGATGAGAGAAGAGGAAGGAGAGAGAAGATGAGGAAAAAGAAAATCAGGGGAAACCTTCTTTCTCCAAATTTGTGAAACTAGGATTTGATTTGAATGAATTTATTTATTTATTTTTATAGGAGATCAGTCTTTTGAGCAGGAAGGATTTGGACGAATTTTGGGTATAGATTAATACCGGATATCTGGGATTAGCGATTGAAGGTAAGGATTCTGGACGTGATCACCAGTCTATATATTATTTTACATGGCATGGCATGATTTGATTCGTGCTTATGAGCATTGACATGCATGTTTGTTTTGCATCGTATATTTTGATTTTCTTGAGATGGATAATATGTTGAGATTATTAATTATGTTCCCATGTATCATGTTTATTCGAGTAAGTTTTCTTTTGATGGTTTGGACCGTGATGCCGGTCATTGAGAAGTTTATGATGACATTATTTGGTTTGATATCGTGATACGATTTGATGGGATGATGTGAAAGGATGGATAAAGTGATAACGATGTCTGGACTAGCCATGGATCTAAAGTTGCCGAAGCCACGGGCTTCGTACGTAGAATAGCCGGCCATGGGCATTTAAAACATGGGACAGCCAAAGTCACGGGCTTTGTATGTGAGCTAGCCTGGCTACGGGCTTAGAATACATGGTTGATTGTGTGGTTGCCAGTCATGGGCGTCGCATGACAATGGCTAGTCCAGAACCCTAAAAAAGAGGAAAAGTTAATGAAAGTATATAAAGAAAATATAATGTTATGAAATGTTTTTGATATTCTTGATATGTGATTGGTTTTAGTTGCATGACCGAAAATTTTATCGTTTTTCGTTATATGATTAAGATCTTGCTGCATTTAGTTTTTATATTAATACTGGTGTGATTGTGAGGGAACATTACTAGGCTGTAGAGCTCACAACCCTACTTTCTTCTTTCACACAGTCGTGCAGATATTCGGGTTTGGTGATGAACGAGATTTTTTTGAGGTAAGTGACTCTTGTGTACCCAGGCTTTGCATGATCTCTAGGATAAAATCTAGGGTTTGTGCGGCAGGTCACGTAGCCGATTCCGGTGCTGGATTCGGGACATGACAGAGTGGTATCAGAGCCTAGGTTATGATCATTTGGGATAGTGATACGAATGGTTAAAATGATAATAACTTGATAGTTATTAGGATATGACAATAATTGTGACAAATCTTAGTTATGATGATTTGGAACTGTGGCAAAGTGATTATGATAGATGTGAGTGGTGTTGAATTCAGGTCATGATTGTTTGAGATTGTGACATAAGAGTAAGAAATTAACATGATGATTAGTATGGCATGACATAAATTTTTGGAAAGAATTATTAGTGAATCTAGATGGTTTAGTAAATTATATCAGAGTGTGCAGTGGAAGCGTAGTGATTTAGAAGTATTTTGATGAGAGCACTGATTTAAGTCTCAATCAAGTTAATTTCGAGGACGAAATTATTTACAAGGGGGAGAGAATGTAACATCCCAGAGAAAAAGAAAAAAAAAGAATTGTAGTTAGCCTGGCCCAGACCCATGCGTGGGTGGGCCAGCACGCGGCCCAGGTGTAGGCGAGAGTGAGTGCGCGGTCGAGCGAAGCCAACGGGGGACGGGCGAATGACACGTAGCGAATCGGCGCACGGGGGGCAAGCACGCGGACACGAGCCATGAGCGTGCGATGCAGCACGGGCGAGACGAGCATGAGCGGGTGCGTGGCAGGGGCGACGCGTGCGCGGGTGGTCACGACGCGCGAGCGTGCGAGGCGTGGCCCGGCCCGATGCGGCGGGCGCGCTTTGCGCGGCCCAGGCCCACGCTTGCAAGCGCGCGAGCACGTGGGCTCGGCCCAGCCCGAGCCAGCCGTCGCGTGGGCATTTTCCATGCATTTCCTGGGCATTTCACAGCCTGTTTCGCCCGGCTCACGGCGATCCACGGGGTTTTTGAGTAATTTGGACCTTCCGATCGCCTGATCGAATGGTTGAGATTGATCTGAGAGAATTTAGGCTTGATCTAAGGCTTTTGGATCCGGATTTGGACGTGGTTTGAGGCGTAGATCATAAATCAGATGGCTGGGAAGATATTTTGATGGTTTTGGACTTCTCAGGTGACGTTTAAGGTGGTTTTGAATTGGTTTTGCTCATCTTTTTAATCAGAGACGTTGAGAGCTAATAGTACAAAGAGCCAGAGAGCCAAGAAGAGAGGAGAAGAGAGAGAAAGAGAAGAAAAAAGAGGAGAGAAGAAAGAAGAAAGAGAAAGAGGAGAAGAGAGAGAAGGGGAGAGGAAAGGGATCTTGGTTTGAAAGAAGAGGAAGGCTGTCATGCTATGATGGGATGGGATAGTGATCAGTTTTGGGATATTCTAGAGTTCGAGATAGAGAGAGAAATAGGAGGATAAAGATGAGAGAGAAGAGGAAGGAGAGAGAAGATGAGGAAAGAGAAAATCAGGGGAAACCTTCTTTCTCAAAATTTGTGAAACTAGGATTTGGTTTGAATGAATTTATTTATTTATTTTTGTAGGAGATCAATCTTTTGAGCAGGAAGGATTTGGACGAATTTCGCGTATAGATTGATACCGGATATCTGGGATTAGCGATTGAAGGTAAGGATTCTAGACGTGATCACTAGTCTATATATTATTTTATATGGCATTGCATGATTTGATCCGTACTTATGAGTATTGGCATGCATGTTTGTTTTGCATCGTATATTTTGATTTTCTCGAGATGGATAATGTGTTGAGATTATTAATTATGTTCCCATGTATCATGTTTATTCGAGTAAGTTTTTTTTTGATGGTTTAGACCATAATGCCGGTCATTAAGAAGTTTATAATGACATGATTTGGTTTGATATCGTGATACGATTTGATGGGATGATGTGAAATGATGTATAAAGTGATAACGGTGTCTGGACTAGCCATGGATCTGAAGTAGCGGGAGCCACGAGCTTCGTACGTAGAATAGCCGGCCATGGGCGTTTAAAACATGGAACAGCCAGAGTCACGGGCTTTGTACATGAACTAGCCTGGACACGGGCTTAGAATACATGGTTGATTGTATGGTTACCAATCACAGGCGTCACATGACAATGGCTAGTCCAAAACCCTAAATAAGAGAAAAAGTTAATGATAACATATAAAGAAAATATAATGTTATGAAAGGTTTTGATATTCTTGATATGTGATTGGTTTTGTTTGCGTGACCGAAAAATTTATCATTTTCCGTTATATGATTAAGATCTTGCTGCTTTCGGTTTTTATATTAATACTGGTATGATTGTGAGGGAACCTTACTGAGTTGTAGAGCTCACAACCCTACTTTCTTTTTTCATAGAATCGTGCAAATATTCAGGCTTGGTGATAAACGAGATTTTTTAAGGTAAGCGACTCTTATATACCTAGGCCTTGCATCATCTCTAGAATAAAACCTAGAATTTGTGTGGTCGGTCGCGTAGTCGATTCCGGTGTTGAATTCGGGACGTGACAGTGCAAACTACCATGCTAGAGACTGTGATGTTACTGAGCTCTTCACAAACTTGCAGGGATCAATTAATTTTGCACCTGGTTTCCTTCTGTTATGCTACCATTCCACAGAGAATTCTGTCCGTAGCTTTCTCTCATACTATCATCACAAAAGAAGTTATTATCAACATATTTACTCAATCATTTTGTTCTTACACAGGCTGTTTATACTTCAAGTGCATGGCTTCCATCTTCTATTGCTTCAGGGATCACCAAGATGATGTCAACTATTGTTTGGTATCATTGTTACCTTTTTTCTGGTCTATGAATTGCTTTTGGGTCTCTATAATTCTAGTGCAGAGCTATTTTTTGCTCTTCTATGATTGGATTTTGCTTCTTATCTCTGTATATCCCTTCTGATTATATATATAAATTAACTATTGTTTTATCAAAATAAAACCCAACATATTATATAATATCACTAGCATAATAGTTTAAGAAATAAAAACTTATCTACAAAGGCTAGCTAAAAGGCTTGTATGAGTTCTTATATCCTTCCTAAGCTAATGGTCTACATCCATGCAAATCTAATTATAGGCACCATGATTTGATTAACTTCAAAAGGGTTCATGCTATTGTGTCTTTTACTCCACATGGGTAACGAACCCACATTCGCTTTGATGCCATTGTAATATTTCAGAACCTAATCCAAAAATAACTAAATAAAAGTTATTATTTAGATTTCTTAATCTTACACGAATATCCAAGATCTTCTTAGTATATAATCAATGGAAGACTAAACATATGCCTACATAAAGTGATTGAAGATAAAATTAATGAAGAAGTTAGGATATACTTTATAAAAAAAATTATCTTTTTATATATTTTTTCTATTAGTTATATCTATATTTAGAAAGCTAATTCTATTTAAACTAAGACAAAAATCTCCGAGCTGATCAAGCAAGGGAATATTGCACTAGTAGGACTCCTCTCGTAGAGTCTAAACTTTTTTCAAATTATTCGGACTCATTTTGGGTCTCCACCAAAATAGCTTCAAGGATTTTTTTGAATGATTCGATCAAAGCCTTGGTGAAGTAGGTGAGCAAGTCTAACATTTTGACATGCCCAAAATGATCATCTCAAGGGACATAGATGTCAAGGCTGAGTGGCAGAATAATTTGCTTTCAAAATTGGGATATGCAACAAAAACAAATGATATGGTTAATAGACAAAAAATTATCAATTATTTGACTTAATGCTTTGCGTTGAGTCTATATTAACAGCATTACAAATCTTGGTGGGTGGTTGATTTGTTCTTCCCTTGCGAAGAAAGAAGAAAAGTTAAATAAAGACCTGGTGATCTAATTTGAAAAGGAACCTTAAACATTAGATAGGAATAAAATTATCTTTCATGATGGTATTGTAATAATATTGGGTGTTGAATTGGATGCAGACCATATTGAACAGCTCAACCAACTCAGGATTCACTTTAAAACTAGCATATAACCCGTACGACGTGCATGATTTATTTAAAATACAAACATTAAAATACAACATTAGAATTATTTAAAATACAATATAAAATAAAAATCAATTAAATTATTTAAATAATATGATTGTAGAAATTATTTAAGTTATTTTTTTGTCTCAGATGTTTTTACAATTTAGCTTGTATATGTTGAAAAAATATTTCTATTTTAGAACTCTCATTATTCAGTAGCATAGGATAATAATTATTTATTTTAGTTATTTATTTTTTAAATAATTTTGAAGAGTCCCGTGATATATGTTTTACTTAATCTCTATATATATTAATAATTTTAATAAATTACAATGATGATTAAATAATTTTAAAATAAATAATATTATTAATTGGTATACATCTTTCTTATTGATTAATATCATTGCCAATTCCTTTTTCCATAATATAAGGATCGATTTCTCTCTTATAAATAAAAAAATATTTTATTTAAAGGGGCATCAATGAAAAAGTAGTTAAGCTGGTATTAATATGTATTATTTCTTAACATTTAGGCAAAGTTATGCACATGATACAATTTATGTATTGTCTTTTTTAATTTACAAATAAATACAATATTTTCCTGATTTTATTGGTGCATAAATGGTGAGTAATAAACTTGATATTATTATTATTATTGGCTATTGTACCTATCCCTTTATGTATACATGATGGATATAGCATGTATAAATATTATATATTTTTATATATTATATATAAATATAGTATAAATATATTTTTAAAGGAGAAAGTTTTTTCATTGAAACGTAATAGATAGAAATTCTATCAATACAAAAATCTTAATTTTAATATATATTATTATAAAAAAGAAAAATATTTTTTATTTATATAATATACATAAACATTACATGTTTTCATATACTTTATATCTTTTAAGAAAGAGGAAGCAAAAGCCATCATAGGTATACTATAGACAAATATAATATAAATGCATTTCTAGAATAAAAAAATGTAGCAGGTTTTCATATATCATAAATAAATAAATATGGTATAAATGTGTACACAAGATGGATATAATATATATAAAAATTACATATTTTTATTTTTTATATATAAATATAGTATTAATATATTTTTAAAAAATGAAGCTTTTTCATAAACACGTAGTGTTATATCCCTCTCATCCGGTTTTGATAAGGTAACAATCAAAAGGCCCAAGGCCCATTAAGGACCATGACCAACCACCTAACCACCACAGTTATTCGATTACAACCACTTCGGTTATTCGGTTACAACCACTTCGGTTATTCAGTTACAACCACTTCGGTTATTATAATCATATTCGGTTACATCTACACCTATAAATAAGGGTAAGAGAGGACCTCCCAAAGAAAAAGCAAGGTCTAAGGCCAACAGGCCCATGCTAGGCTACCTCACTATCTCTTTTTCCATCTATGCTATTCTTGAATTCTCCATTCTGTTTCTGCCTAGACAACCCACTGACTTGATCGTCGGAGTATACCCCGCCGTAAATCCGGTCTGGGGTCTTTTTTGCAGGTCTCCATCCGTACCCTAGGAGCTCGGTAGGAAGAGCGAGCGGGATGCCCGATGCCGTCGAAGCCTCAGCCCCGGGTGATCTAGCGGCAACAGATTGGCGCGCCAGGATGGGGCCCATGATTTCCCTCTTGGAAAGAAGAATTTCAAGAAATATTAGATGGAAAAGCCCATTCAAAAGGAGGCCCGATGGATCTTGTGGAAGGAGCTTTTCTCCTGGCCGTATCGAAGGCAGAGATGGGGGGGTTCCAGAAGAGCTCGGTGACCCCAAGTCGAAGAGGCCCCTAAGGTTCTCGTCCTCTTCGAGTTCCTAGTAGGCTCCACCCTCCAGCCACAAGGGCGGCACCGCCTTCTTCGCTTGTTCCTTGGGTGTCCACTTCCACCGCTACTCCATGCAGGTCCAGTCGTGGCTGCCGGACGTCGCCGAGCTCCTCCGCCTCATGGCGGAGCTCCAAGAGGAGTCCCGCCTCCACACCCAGCTCCTCGAGCGGAAGAGCCTCAAAGAAACCGTCACCATCGTCCCCTTCCTCGAGATGGAGATCTTCTCCAAGAACGACAAGCTCAGCTGGCTCAAGAAGAGGACCGAGCATTGGGAGGCGAAGAGGGAGGAGCTGAGGAGGACTGCCTTGGAGTAGAGCTCCAACGAGTCGAGGAGGCGCTCGGGCGGGACAGTGGAGATCGACGAGTGCTCCTCATTCCAGAAGTTCCAGGGGTTCGTCAACGCCTTCGCAAGATCAAATCCTCCAAGAACGAGACTAGATCGATGCCACCGGTCACCACCATGAGAACTCGGACCTTCGGCCCGAGCAAGCCATGCTCCAAGATCCACGCCGCTCAGTCCTCCATCTGGATCGTCTTCGCCAGCGAGCACCACCTCCACGATGCCATCTTTGACCTCTTCAAGAACTGGTTGCCGCGGTGTTTAGCTCCGGTTCCCTTCCACATCCATTTTCTTTTTCCCCTTACGCTCGGCGGGATTCACTCTTTGTGTGGTCTCTACTATCTCGGCGCTCGCCAGAAACGCCGTTGGATCTATATATGTTATATAACATCTCCATCTCAGTGTATCATCTTCCGAAACCTAAAAGAATTCCGAAGAAGATCAGCAAGAGTGACCTCGAATCCTAGAAGCTGAGATTTATCTTCTCTCTTCCTCCTACTGATTCGAAGCCCTAGAGGGATCGAAGAAGATTCGTAGAGATTGCTTGAAACCTTATACAAGGCCGAGGGGGATAAGAAAAGGGGCAAGATGAGGATTATGATCAAGGGAGGCGTGTGGAAGAACACCGAGGATGAGATCCTTAAGGCTGCGGTGATGAAATATGGGAAGAGCCAGTGGGCTCGAATCTCCTCCCTCCCCGTTCGCAAGTCAGCGAAGCAGTGCAAGGCCCAGTGGTATGAGTGGCTTGATCCATCCATCAAGAAGACTGAGTGGACCAGGGAAGAAGATGAGAAGTTTCTCCATCTTGCTAAACTTATGCCTACTCAATGGAGAATGATTGCACCAATCGTCGCCGGTTCGCCGATCTGAGCTTATCGAAGATCCCCCTGAGTTCAATTGGATGATCACCGAAGCTCATCCGGATTCAAAGGCTCGCATAATTGCAGAGGCGGACGCTCTGTCATCTCTGGTAGTTCCTTGAGATCGTCCCGACCGTGCTAGCCTCGAATCGACTACCTGAACAGAGCCCATCACGAGCCTGAAGTCCTCTATGCTAGAGTTGGCGAAGGTGGCCCGGACCATGATTGCTGGCGAAGGCCCAAGGATATGACTACCCCCAACCTTTTTATAGTGATGCCACTTTAAAGCCTGATTCGGATATTACCGGGGAGACCGCCGCTGCCCTAGCTGCTGCATGGCTTTACCAGGCAACCAAGGCCCATGAAGCCCCCCCAAAAGCCTAAGGCCCATGAAGGCCCACAAAGGCCAAGGCCCATGAAAGCTCACAAAGGCCAAGGTCAATGAAGGCCCACAAAGGCCACAAAAGCCCATGAAGGCCCACCTACATGCTAGGCCGATCAACGCCCAAAAAGTGCAAGGTCCATCTACATGCCAAGGCCGTTCAACGCCCGAGAGGCGCAGGCTTGATCAACGTCCAAGAAGCACAAGGCCGAACAATGCCCAAGAAGCGCAAGGCTGTTCAATGCCCAGAGGCGCAAGGCCAATTAACGCCTAAGAAGTGCTAAGCCGATAAATCGAGTTATATTTATGATTCAGTATAAACCGAAAGGTTGGCCTGATAAGCTAACCACAATTCGATAAATTGAGTTGGTCTGATCCACCATCTCATCGGTATTCATAAATCAGTATTTCCGTCAATCAAAAAGGTTGGCCTAATATGCTGACCATAATCTGACAGAGTGCAAGGACTATTATTTATGCCGATATCAAGACCGAAGAAAAGAAATTACTTCCTTCGTTGAAAAAAGGAATCAAAGCATTTTGCTATCAACATTTTTTCAGCTCAGGAGTTGGGGGGCTGTGTTGTATCCCTCTCATCCGGTCTTGATAAGGTAACAATCAAAAGGCCCAAGGCCCATTAAGGCTCATGACCAACCACCTAACTACCATCAGTTATTCGGTTACAACCACTTCGGTTATTCAGTTACAACCACTTCGGTTATTCGATTACAACCACTTCGATTATTATAACCGTATTCGGTTACATCTACACCTATAAATAAGGGTAAGAGGGGACCTCCCAAAGGAAAAGCAAGGTCTAAGGCCAACAGGCCCATGCTAGGCTACCTCACTATCTCTTTTTCCATCTATGCTATTCTTGAATTCTCCATTTTGTTTCTGCCTAGACCACCCATTGACTTGATCGTCGGAGTGTCCCCCGCCAGAAATCCGGTCCGGGGTCTTTTTTGCAGGTCTCCATCTGCGCCCCAGGAGCTCGATAGGAAGAGCGAGCAGGATGCCCGACGCTACCAAAGCCTCAACCTCGGGTGATCTAGCAGCAACAGATTGGCGTTCCAGGAAGGGGCCCGTGATTTCCCTCTTGGAAAGAAGAATTTCAAGAAATATTAGATGGAAAAGCCCATTCAAAAGGAGGCTCGGTGGATCTTGTGGAAGGAGCATTTCTCCTGGCCGTACTCGAAGGTAGAGATGGGGGGGTTCCAGAAGAGCCCGGTGACCCCAAGTTAAAGAGGCCCCTAAGGTTCTTGTCCTCTTCGAGTTCCCAGTAGGCTCCACCCTCCAGCTATAAGGGTGGCACCGCCTTCTTCGCTCGTTCCTTGGGTGTCCACTTCCACCGCTCCTCCGTGTAGGTCCAGCCATGGCTGCCGGACATCGCCGAGCTCCTCCGCCTCATGGCGGAGCTCCAGGAGAAGGAGTCCCGCCTCCGCACCTAGCTCCTCGAGCGGAAGAGCCTCAAAGATACAGTCACCGTCGTCCCCCTCCTCGAGATGGAGATCTCCTCCAAGAATGACAAGCTCGGCTGGCTCAAGAAGAGGACCGAGCATTGGGAGGCGAAGAGGGAGGAGTTGAGGAGGATCGCCTTGGAGCAGAGTTTCGACGAGTCGAGGAGGCGCTCGGGCGAGACAGTGGAGATCGACGAGTGCTCCTCATTCCAGAAGTTCCAAGGGTTCGTCAATGCCTTCGCGAGATCAAATCCTCCAAGAACGAGACCAGATCGATGCCATCGTCCACTACATAAGAACTCGGACCTTCGGCCCGAGCAAGCCGCGCTCCAAGATCCGCGCCGCCCGGTCCTCCATCTGGATCGTCTTCACCAACGAGCGCCACCTCTACGATGCCATCTTCAACCGCTTCAAGAACTGGTCGCCGCGGTGTTTAGTTCCCGTTCCCTTCCACATCCATCTTCTTTTTCCCCTTACGCTCGGCTAGATTCACTCTCTATGTGGTCTCTACTATCTCGGTGCTCGTCGGAAACGCCGTTGGATCTATATGTGTTATATAACATCTCCATCTCCATGTATCATCTTCCGAAACCTAAAAGAATTTCGAGGAAGATCGGCGAGAGCGACCTCGAATCTTAGAAGCTGAGATTTCTCTTCTCTCTTTCTCCTGCTGATTCGAAGCCCTAAAGGGATCAAAGAAGATCCGTAGAGATTGCTTGAAACCTTATACGAGGTCGAGGGGGAGAAGAAAAAGGGGCAAGATGAGGATTATGATCAAGGGATGCATGTGGAAGAACACCGAGGATGAGATCCTTAAGGCCGCGGTGATCAAATATGGGAAGAACCAGTGGGCTCGAATCTCCTCGCTCCCTGCTCGCAAGTCAGCGAAGCAGTGCAAGGCCCGATGGTATGAGTGGCTTGATCCACCCATCAAGAAGACTGGGTGGACCAGGGAAGAAGATGAGAAGTTTCTCCATCTTGCTAAACTTATGCCTACTCAATGGAGAACGATTGCACCGATCGTCGTTGGTTCGCCAATCTGAGCTTATTGGAGATCCCCCTGAGTTCAATTGGATGATCGCCGAAGCTCATCCAGATTCAAAGGCTCGCAAAACTACGAAGGCGGAAGCTCCACCGTCTCCGGTAGTTCCTTGAGATCGTCCCGATTGTGCCAACCTCGAATCGACTACCTGATTAAAGCCCATCACGAGCCTGAAGTCCTCTATGCTGGAGTTGGCGAAGGTGGCCTGGACCATGCTTGCGGGCGAAGGCCCAAGGATATGACTACCCCCAGCCTTTTTACAGTGATGCCACTTCAAAGCCCGGTTCGGATATTACCGGGGAGACCACCACGGCCCAAGCTGCTGCATGGCTTTACCAGGCAACCAAGGCCCATGAAGGCTCCCAAAAAGCCTAAGGCCCATGAAGGCCCACAAAGGCCACGACCCATGAAGGCCCACAAAGGCCAAGGTCAATGAAGGCCCGCAAAGGCCACAAAGGCCCATGAAGGCCCACCTACATGCTAGGCCAATCAATGCCCAAAAAGTGCAAAGCCCATCTACACACCAAGGCCGTTCAACGCCCGAGAGGCGCAGGCTTGATCAACGCTCAAGAAGTGTAAGGCCGTTCAACGCCCAAGAGGTGCGAGGCCAATTAATGCCCAAGAAGTGCTAATCCGATAAATCGAGTTATATTTATGATTCAATATAAACCGAAAGGTTGGCTTGATAAACTAACCACAATCCGACAAATTGAGTTGGTCTGACCCACCATCTCATCGGTATTCATAAATCGGTATTTCCGACAATAAAAAAGGTTGGCCTAATACACTGACCATAATCCGACAAAGTGCAAGGACTGTTATTTATGCCGATACAAGACCAAAGAAAAGAAATTACTCCCTTCACTGAAAAAAGGAATCGAAGCAGTTCATTATCAACATTTTCTTCGCTCAGGAGTGGGGGGCTATGTTGTATCCCTCTCATCCGGTCTTGATAAGGTAACAATCAAAAGGCCCAAGGCCCATTAAGGCCCATGACCAACCACCTAACCACAATCAGTTATTTGGTTACAACCACTTTGGTTATTTGGTTACAACAATTTCGGTTATTCGGTTACAACCACTTCGATTATTATAACCGTATTCGGTTACATCTACACCTATAAAGAAAGATAAAAGGGGACCTTCCAAAAGAAAAGCAAGGTCTAAGGCCAACAGGCCCATGCTAGGCTACCTCACTATCTCTTTTTCCATCTATGCTATTCTTGAATTCTCCATTTATGTTTCTGCCTAGATCACCCACTGGCTTGATCGTCGGAGTGTCCCCCGCCGGAAATCCAGTCCAGGATCTTTTTTACAGGTCTCCATCTGCGCCCCAGGAGCTCGGTAGGAAGAGCAAGCGAGATACCCGATATCGCCGAAGCCTCAGCTTTGGGTGATCTAGCGGCAACACGTGGTAAATAGAGACTATGCCATATATAAATATGGTATAAATATATTTTCAAAGAAAAATTATATGACCTCTATGGGGGTAGCGCAGTTGGTAAAGGCTTGGTTCCCCCTTTGCCTGTTCGAGGAATGATCCCATGGATGACTTGATTAAAATTCTAAAATTTCTGGATGCACGCGACTGGAAAGTGGACTGGCTGATACTCCGACGTCGTAGAGGGGCTAGGCTGACGTACTCACCGGTTCGGGTAAATCCCGGAGATGGGGAAGGTATGCGAAAAAATTACAGCCTGTATCGAACAAAAGCCTAGCAGGTTGGAGGCCAGAATGGGGCGCTACACCGGGGTAAAACCCCCTGCCATTTTTTTTATAAAAAAAAAGAAAGAAAAATTATATGCACATGATGGATATAGTATGCATAAATATTACATATTTTTATATAAAATAGATAAATTGATATAAATATATTTTTAAAGTAAAATGTGTTTCATGGACACTTAATAGGTTGGAGACTTTGCCGACAAAAATATATTTATTTTAATAGTTATTATCAAAAAAGAAAGTTTTTTATATATAACATATACATTGCATGTTTTCATATGCTATATATAATATGGTATAAATATATTTTTAGTATTAAAAAATGTAGTATATTTTCATTCATTATATATAATATGTGTTTCCAACTTTTTTTAAATTTTTTGTACATATAGTGTATATATATATATATATATATATATATATACATTACGTATATATGTATGTAATATTATAGATTTTTTTAATTCGAGGGATATTAAGTAAAATTGGCCTAAGTTTAAGGTTATCCATGTAATTTTAAATTTTTCTTTTTATCTTTGTTTAACTGCCATCGGAGTAGCCTGGAAGCGCGCCCCACCGACGCCTTTGCTTCTCCTCTTGCCTTTATCGTTTCTCTCTCTGGAAGGCTCTCCTAGGGTTTCGGCCTCTTCCGATATTTTTCTCGGGCGATCGATCACGGTTGTCATGTCGGAGAAGAAGATCATATTGAAGAGCTCCGATGGCGAGGTGTTCGAGGTGGATGAGATGGTGGCGATGGAGTCCCAGACGATCAAGCATATGATCGAAGACGACTGCGCCAGCAACGGCATCCCCCTCCCGAACGTCACCAGTAGAATCCTCTCGAAAGTGATCGAGTACTGCAAGAAGCATGTCGACGCCGCCGCCGCCGCCGCCGCCTCCAAGTCTGCTACCGATGACACCTCCTCCAAGCTTGGCGATGAGGATCTCAAGACCTGGGATGCCGAGTTCGTCAAGGTCGACCAGGCCACCCTCTTCGACCTCATCCTGGTCAGATTCCTTGCCTCGTGATCTTTTCCCTCTTTGTGATGGTCGATCTTGTGCAGATTTCGTGATTTGTTCGTTTCATGATGAATTGGGTCGAGAATTTTGAAATAGATTTATTCTCCTTTTTCTTGCTCTGTTTGAGTTGTTTTTAGTGTGATTTTTCAGTGGTGGCTTCAATTAGGGGCGATTTGTTTGTTTACTGGTGAATTAGGGTTAGGGTTGCAATATAGTTTTGTTCTCCGTTTTATTGTCATAGTTTGTTTTGTTGGTGGTGTGATTTTTCGGCGGTGGTATTATGAATTAGGGTTTCGTTTGAGACTGGTTCGTAGTTCCATTTTGTCTATCCTTTATGCCTAAATTCGTTTTTATAACCGTAGTTTTGTTTCTTGTTCTGATTTGTATTTGTTAATGTTCACAAGATTGCCAAACTCTCATGACAGTAATCCTGTGTTTGGTTGGGATCACGAGGGAGGATGGATGGGGTTGGGAGGCTGGATGACTTTCATCCACCATTTGGTTCAAAAAATTTTAGGAAGGATGGATGAAAAGAATTAAAGAAGGGATTACTCATCCATCCTTGCCCACCAAGAACTCTTCCTTACTTCCCCATCCCATTCATCATATATATATCTATATATATATATAGATAAAGTGTTATAAATTGATAATAATATTTTTTTAATCAAAGGTAGTTTATTCAAAATATCATACAAATATCATTTATTCTTTTTTTCATTCTTCCTATACTAAATAGAAAAGGAAATCATTCCTATCCATTCTTTCATGTTTCACTAGATACATGAGAGGATGGATGGAAAATGCATCCATCTCTCCCTTATCTATTCCTTTTCCTCTATCCATCCCTCCTTCAATCTATCCTTTGTAACACATTAGTATGATTACCCTTGACTTGGTGCAATAACTTCTGACTTGCTTGATGTGAATATGATGCTGATGCATATGCCTGCTTGTATGGTAGACTGTAATGGTTGAGTACTGCTCAATTTTCAGCAATTTTGTTTAGGTTTTTTCTAGAATATTGGCTGAATTAAGCTATAAGCAAAGAGGAAATAAATAAGAAAACTAAGTTTTGAAAGGGGAAATGATGTTCTAATTTTGCTATTGGGAAGTCTCGTTATGGTTAAAAGTTTGTCCAGTTAAGTCCCTGAAGTTTTGTTTTGGTTGTCATGCTGTAGCCCCACATGAAGACAAGGGGCATGAACGACTTACATGCTAGCATTTCCCGCTTCTCTTCCTTTTTTCCATTTCAAAGCTATTTTACATATTTCTAGGAAAGCTCATATTTTCTGGATGGAGTTTGCACACCTGACGTCACACCCAAACAAAAAAATATATGATAATAGTCTCTCTGATGTATGTTGTCAAATTTTGTGCATTGCTTATTGTGGTTGGCAAGGATCACAACATCCATTATGATGTTTAGGTGGACCAATCTTAGATTGTGTGGTCAAGTGAGATGGATGAACTAATGAAGATGAACTTGGGAATGATGAAAACCATCACACTTTTTTTCTTTGAAGTGGGTTGGGGGGTGGGGGGGTGGGTGGTTCCTAGATTGTGTATTGTGAGACTGATGAACTAAAGAAGATAAAACTCAAGGTTGATAAAAACCATCTATTGCATTTTTATTAAAAAAAAAAAAATCCATCTTTGTTAGTTTTTGTGATCACCTTTAAAATGCATCACCTATTGTAATGTATCATTTCTTTGTTTTTGGTTGTTTTTTATGAGTTATTGTCAGGAGGTTTGTGTGTGCTATCAATGTGGACCTGGAGCGTATGATAAATCATGAAATTTGGACTACTGTTTGGATATGAGTTTCTATTTGAAATATTGTGGTTGCTGACAAGAAATTTTGAATTACAATATGCATATTTCTTTCATTAAATTCTACCCATTTCCCTAATAGATGCACATTTTATATTTTTGATGTATCAAAGTTTTCTTTTATTTTTGGACATAGTGCTTGCTCAACATAGTGTTGTACTCTAGGTGAGTTTGATAAATTTTTTGTCTGATGTAGCTCGCCTTGAACCAAATTTGGAGTCTTAAATTCAGTAATCAATCTTGTCTCTTTTCCTGTATGTTTAAGCTTCATCAAGACTGATTTCAAACCAAGCCACACGCTATTATTTTTAAAGTAACTTGATAGCCTCTTACATCAAGTCAGATTTTTTATCAGGCTTATACTAAACTTGATTCGATAGAAACTCAAGGCTTCATTTGAACAAATGTTGCATGTTGTTTATTAAATCATCAAAGTGCGAGGTCCATGCAGCCAATCACATCATGAACTGTAACAACAGAACCTTCGTATTATTTGAATGATCTTGTGTTACCTTGACACTTCTGCCCAACTGAAAGATTCCTCATTGGATATTGGTTAGATGTCAGGGATTTAAGTTGTTATCATATTCTTTGGTTGCAGCTTTAGGATTGGCAGTGAGCAGGTTGTTGCAATTATGTATCCAACCCCATTGTTTTCTGGTGTTTGAATGGGGAACAAGTATACTGAAACACCTTAATAAATAAACTGTTAATGTTTTATTGTATATAATATTTTTTAAATATATATATACAATATAGGTAGAGTAAATTTTCCCCAGCACACACAGATGCTGCCATTGGATTGATTTCAGTAGTTGATTATAAATGTATATTTTATGAATGCTTTGGATGCTTATATATTTGATAGGTCTGTAATTTAGTCAAGCTAGATCAATTTTTGAGTATTGTCAGTCTTTTTTTCTGATTGATTTTGAAGTTTGAGATACAGGAGCATGCTTTGCTTGTTTTATGTTTTAATGAGCTTGATTATGTCTTGTGTCAAGTCAATTCTAACACGAGCCTTTTTGAATCCCCATGCAACACTCTTTTGAGCTGCTTGATATTCTAAAGTTGAGCTAGATCATAATCAAGCTTAATTCCCATGCTATTAAAGTTTCATTCAAGCTTGAAATCTTAAAATTCTTTCTTATATATAATTAATTCTTCATGAATCAGTATTAACAAGCCACAGCATTAACTGTTCCACCTGTGTTCAGTTCATGTTATTTAGTAGTTTCAGCTGTTGGATTGATTTCAAGGTAACATGCTTACACATAATTTCAAGCCTTATTCTATGAGCATTTGCTCAGGCTTGGCTCAGAATTGTGAGTGGGATCCGGTTTGGCTTAGAGACATTCAATTTAAGGTTGATTGAGTGTGGATTGATGGCTTGAAACAGGTGCTGGCCCAGTTTCCACTCTTATTAAGCCAAACATGTTTGAGCTGGGTTTCCTTAAGCTTTGCTTAAAATCAATTTCAAACTTAAATGCTAGGATTAAGCCTAGCTTGCTTATGCTCAATTTGATCTTAATCAAGCCTAAATTGAGTTGAACAAGAGCCATTCATGAATGACTTTAATTGGTTGCCTGCACTACTCTAGCATATCAATCGTTATTTGATGGTTAAACATATTCAAGTATCTCTTTTACTTCTTTATATTTGTGGAAAACAGTCTACCATTATCACCAGCATAACATGATGTGGCAAACAGCTAATTGGTCGTGAGTGTTGGGATGATCTGGACTAAATTGGTATGACCTCGCCTTTCATTTTTAGTGTTTAACACATTTTCCTTTTACACAGCATAAATTGTCATATGCCTGTCTGGAATTCATCATATATTAGTGAAAAGTTCTTATGGGCATGGATCTGACAATTACATGTGACAATGATTTTATGGCAGTGAAACTGTCATTGGATGCCCTTTTCAAACGTGTGGTCTTCAAGAAGTAATACAGTTTTCTGATTGAAGTTTTAGTCCGTACTTAATTTAAGGTTCTCTGAAAGTTAAATCTTCTGCTTCTGGATTTTTTTTTGGGGTGGGGGGTTGGGGGTGTTATATTTCTGCTTGTGCTTCTTCCGTTATATGATGGAAATAACAGAAGATTTAAGTAATGGCTTCTTCTGTTATATGATTTTTTATTTTTGTGTGGGGTTGGGGGAGGAGGTTTTATATTTCTGCTTGTTGCTTCTTCTGGATTTGTGTGTGTGTGTGTGTGTGTGTTGGGGGGGTGGTGGTGGTGGTTCATATTTCTGCTTGTGCTATGGAAGTTTTAAAGTAATGGCTTGCTAATCTGTTCTTCTTTGTGCATGTGCAAATGCAAATAATTTTATCTGCAGTTTTATGTAACTGTTGTTTTCTCTTTCCTGCAGTTTAACACTTGAACATAATTTTACTTTGAAGTGCTATTAGTGAAAATGCATTTGCAGATGCACGTTTTAGGATAGAAAAATAAAATTGGTAACCAGAATTTGCCTTACCAACACAATTCTGTCAAATTTCACTAAATTTTCCAATTTCAACCAAAAGAAATTCTTCAACTAGCAACACAACCAATTTCAGTACCTAACACTTGAAATGAGAAATTGAATGGTATAAAATGAAAACGTAGGAACCCTTATTCATACTATTTTATATAATAATAGTAACTATGTATATAAAGAGCCTTTTTTGAATAATCCTGTGTAATCCAACAAGATTCACAAAAACACAGGGTAGGCCAGGCTGATATTCATAGTATTCCAAGGATTTTTTTCAGAGAGTGCTGGTTCGAATCCCATAGGGAGGAACAAAAAAAAGACCTCACCAGGTCCTTTTTCCCCCGCTACGGGAATAGACTGGAAGAGGTTTAGGCCATGCCTTATATTCTATGATACTAGACATAACCTATGCACAGTTTAGGAGATCTATGCTAGACGGGCTAGGCCTGATTCTTGCAGGATTTTCAGCCTAATCCTGTAGGAATATCCAAGCATGTCCTAAAAGTTTAATTAATCCAATCAATGCATTCCTTCCTGACTATTAAATCAGCATCATAATGATACTTGTTTAACACATGAGAACTCATGGTGTCCTGATGCATTGGAATGGTCCTACGCCTTACAAAGCCTGAAATCCAAACTAACAACAATATGTATTGTGCTCAAGCTTGCAATCAAATTTCAAACAAATCTGTGGTGGATGCCCTAGTTACTGAAATGCTTGATAAATTTTATTTTATTAATAAGAGAAGTAGATGATCTATTGATCATAGATCTCTTGCCGGGATTTTGTAATTATAGATAGGTTTACATAAAAATAGATCGAGGGTTCATGTTTATTATGGGTTAAATGTTCCCTCCCTTGATCTTTGATCTCTTGTGATTTGTATTTATTAGACATGTCAAAATGGGCTAGAGCCCATGGGTCAGCCCATTAGGCCCTATAAATGAGCCGGGCCGGGCTGAGAAAAATTGGCCCATTTATGTAAGTGGGCTTTTTGGCCCGGCCCCTGTAGCCCATGAGCTCAACAGGGTTAGGGCCAGGCCAGCCCATGGGCCATGATATAATTAAAAAAAAAAAAAACTTAGCCTTACAGGTCAGGGCTCACTTAATCTGTTACTGTTAGTCAACTCATCTACGGTCCTACGGTTTACTGGTTTAGGACTTACTAATCACTACTTACAGGGTGAAGACTGAAGGCATTACGGATTTTATTTATTCGACGACGACGGGAGACCGAGACTCGGGACTCGGGACCTTCTGTTAGGGTTAGGTCAAAGCCGCCGCCTCCACCGCCCTCCATCGGAGAGAACTGGTGAGTCCGTGAGTGACTCACGGAGAGCCGCTGGAGAACGGAGTCTCAAGTTTGGCTGTTTGGGAGAACGGGAGACGAGAGAACGAAGAACCCCACCCCATAGCCGTCGTTCTTCTTTCGTGAGATCGTGACGCCGGCCGGAATCCAGGACTTCGGCCGTTCGGCGGTAAGGACTCGTCATTCTTCCATCTTTTTTTTTTTTATTTCTCTCAACGGATCATTAGAGGCAGTGACCGAGGCACGGGTTCGAGCGGGCTCGGGGTTGCGGGGTGCCACCATCGTCGTGCCAGCTTGTCGTGAGGGCTCATAGGCTTTCCCCGATGTCGTGTTGCCGTGCCAGCCTGCCATGAGGGCTCACAGACTTCTAGTCTAGCATCTTCTTTTTCTTGTTAGATTTACCTGTTGTAACACACTTTTTTTGTCCTCCAGAGATGCCTCTTATGATTGCATCTCTTACCATAGTATCAGTACATATTTCCAGTTCCAAAATCTGCATAGACAAATAGTATAAATTGATTCATTTTTTTTCTACTTGATATTTTCTGCACGTGGATCCCTAGCCCATGGCCCACAGCCCTAGCCCATGGCCCACATAGGGCCGGGCCGGGTTGGATTTTTTTTTGGCCCATTTGTACAGCTTAGCCCGGCCCGGCCCACAAAATGCAAGCCCATATGGGTTAGGGCCGGGCTAGCCCATATTGACAACTCTAGTATTTATGAGCAAGTTTATATAAAATTGGATGCAAGATTCATTTTTTATTTTCAGTAAGTTCCAATGATCCTTTAGATCTCTTGCCGGGATTTTGTATTTATGGATAAGTTTTACTTAAAGTAAGATGTGGGTTCATGTTTCTTTGGAGTTTGAATCTTGGAATGGAATTACATGAGTGGAATAATTAACAGATTCAGACACCTTGGAGATTGAAAGACTGATATACTCAGGGAGAGAATTTGACTGAGATAAACCTCCATGGAGATGTAGTAGTAGTGAGAGTTGGGTTATCCATTTCATTAGTTTAGATGGCCATATGCAATCCTCTATCAAATTAGTTTAGATTTAATTTGAATGCCTTGATAATAATAATAGTTACAAGGAGATTTGAGGGCGCCAAAGGTTACAAGGTTTATATGTCTTTTTTTTTTTTTTTTTTTTTTGGTGAAAGAAAAGGGATAGGGAGGATAAACAAGGTTTATATGTCTTTGTTGAATATAGTTTGAACAGCCATGATGATCATGACCAAGTACAAGGGTTAGGGCCCTTCGTGGTGCAAATTTTGTGCTTTTATGCATGAGTAGAATATGAATTTGTTTATATTCTATGCTCCCAGATATTGTGTTACTGGCTTCTGACTTGCCATATTAGACGTATTTATATGTAGCATGTGGTCGTAGGTTTTCTTTTTTTTTTTGTTCTTGTTCTTGTAGTCCATCTATTTGATAGTCATGCATAAAGTTGGATGTCTTTTTTTTCTTTCTTTTTCTTTTTTTTTTTAAAAAAAAAAAATTGTGGTTGATGCTACCATTAATGGTAGCGATCCGTCGGTCTTAATGATACTTATAATGTTTTCAGGCAGCAAATTATTTGAACATAAAGGGATTACTGGATTTGACATGCCAAACTGTTGCTGACATGATCAAAGGAAAGACTCCGGAAGAAATCCGCAAGACCTTCAATATCAAAAATGACTTCACACCTGAGGAGGAGGAAGAGGTGCGGCGGGAGAACCAGTGGGCGTTCGAATGAGCAATCGGCGTCGTCCTTTCTAAGTTTAATCTTGGTGGTGCTTTTGGTGTTCGTGGGTTATAAGTAGGCTGGAAACCGTGGCAAAGGATCTTATTGTCAAAAACTTAAAACTTCATACTTTAGCTAAGTTTGTTATTTACTATCCATGAGTTGCACGGGCGGATGATCTGTTTGAGTTATTTTTGGTAGCATGGAGTACCCTTTCTGAGGGTAAAGGGTAAGGCCTAAGGGCTTGTCATACTTTCGATATTAGATGTCACAGGCGCGATTCTCTTGTTCGGTTATTTATTTCAAAAGTTATGTTAATTCGTAATGATTTCTAATAAACTATAAAATAGGAATATGTAAATTTTAAAAAAATCAGGAAAAAAAATATCTATAATCGAAAGAAATGGATAAAAAGAAAGATTCTACTAAAATCGGGCTCTATATAAATGTTAAACCATGATAAATATATTGTGAATTACTGTAAATCTTATGGGCATAAATTTGGTGGAGCAAGATGGCTATGCTCTCACCGTAGCTAAAGTGTACCACACTTTAACAACTAAAATGTACTCTCTACCAGCCAAAGTGTACCACACTTTAACAATTAAAACATAAAATATGTGCGGATGCAAATATTTTTATATTTATATATCCAACTATGTGTACATATGTTAGCATGTATCTAGATCATCGGGTTGGAAAATGTATGGCTGGATATGGATCTATTTAAATCCAAACCCAATTCAATAATACTTCAAGTCTAATTTCGGAACCTAAACCCAATGTAATAATTTATTAGGTTTATTTTTCGTATCCAAATTTTATGATTGGGGTTGGTTTTGAATCAGCCTTCCACGAAGCCTTGACTGGGAACTTTATAATTTATGAAATTAAAAGTATATTTTCTGATGGATTAAAAAATAATTAATTTTCCATTATGGCTAGTCTATTGATTGTTGTATTTTGAATCTTTTCTAATTCTATTTTAGAGGAAATCCAGAAAAAGATGTTTTCCTTCACATGGGTTATTTGTTGGGATCAGTCCTTTTGTTGGTTGGCCATATATCTATCATATATAATTAAGTTTTTACTGAATGAATTTAATGACTGCAATGTATCATTTTTTTATTTTTTTTAAAATTATATCTTTTATATAATAATAAAATTATAAAAATAAAATAGTCTGGCTTAGTATTGGTTGCACCTGATTTTTATGACTTAATTTTAAAAATAATTTTTTAAATATTAAAATCTTAAAATAAATTTAAAAATAAATATAATATAATAAATTTTATTAAGTAAATTTAAAATTAAATTAAATATTAAAATTACCATACTGCATGTATGGCACTGGCCAACATTTAGTTTTGGATAATTTTTTATATTCTTGTATATTTGTTCATACGATATTTCACTGAGTTTTTTTTTTAAAATAATGTTTTTAAAAAAAATTTACAAAAATAGGTTATGCAAAAGTTATTTACTGATTTAGATGGCTGGGGTGACGTAGATAAATTCGTCCGTTGAAAAGACGAATTCAATTGATAAATTCGTCCGTTGAAAAGACGAATTCAATTCAATTGAATTCGTCTTTTGTAAAGACGAATCCAGTTAAGTTGAATTCGTCTTTTCAATAGACGAATTCAATTTAACTAAATTCGTCTTTCACAAAGATGAATTCATGGTAGATCGGGTAAAAAAAAAAAAATCCTGTGAATTTTGTGTTTTAAAAATATTGATTTTATATTAAAAATTTTGTTATTAAAATGAATTTTTTTTAAAAAAAATTTAAAAAAAATTAACCCATGAAATTTATATAATACATAAATGTATCAAAATTTTATTATAAAAAATAAAAAATTAATAAAAAAATTACAGGATCGATATGTGGATCGATGGTCTGACCGATAGGTGGACCGATAGTCACTGGTAGCAGGACCTGTAGATGAATCGATGATCGGATCCTGGTGGTAGACGGACTGGCAATCGGGATGGTGACAGGACCGATGATCAGATCCTGGTGGTAGCCGACTGGCAATCGGGATGGTGACAGGACCGAGGGTTGGATCCTTCCACGATTTTACTGAAAAAAGGAAAAATTTATTATTATTAAATTAAAATATTTTAAATATATATTTTAACAAATTATATTGAAATATTTTATGGACCTCCGTCGAAGTCGAGGTCGGTCAGGGCCCTCTCGCTCCTTCGACAGGTGGCGCCCGGAGACGGGTCCACCTCGGCCGAAGTCGAGCGCCCCTCTGCTGCTCCGCCAGGTGTCCACCCAGGAGGGGCCCATCTCGGTCGAAACCGGCGGCCCCTTGCTCCCTCGCCAGGTGGCGCCCTAAGCCGGCCCCACCTCGGCCGAGGTCGAGTCGGGCCCTCTCGCTCCTTCGCCAGGTGTCCACCCATGAGGGGTCCACCTCGGTCGAAGTCGAGCGCCTCTCTGCCGCTCCGCCAGGTGTCCGTCCAGGAGGGCCCACCTCGGCCGAAGCCGGCGGCCCCTTGCTCCCTCGCCAGGTGGCCCCCTGAGACGGTCACTCTCGCCGTTCTCTAGCTTGACCGTCGGAGCTCCCTCGCCGGGACCCCCGACCAGGGCCTCTGACCTTGTCTTACAGGACTGGGAGCCAGGAGACCTCAGGACGAGACAGTCTAATCAAATCAGCGGCTCTGAAGCCACATGCGCGGCGGCGAGATCGGTAACACAAATAAATAATGCTTGTCTATTTTAGGCCAGAACACATATAAACACATATGTAAATAAACACTTATATAAATAATTCTTATATAAATTAACAAGAAAACATGAATTACAATAAATTCTAAAATAAATGACTATTCGGTCCCATATGGTGGCCGTCTCCTAGTGCGTGCAGGCTGTATACGACGACGGATCGGAAGTGACTGATGCTACTCTGTCTCATGCTCTATATCGTGTGATGCCTGATATGCAGCATGCTCTACATCATGTGATGCCTGCTGTGCAGATATATGATGTGACGACGATGCTCTACGTCCGGAATAATCATGCTGCCAGCCCATGAAATCCGGTGCAGTAGTATAATCAAAATGTGATGCCACATCCTCAGTAGATGTGAACTCGTTCATCGGATGTGGAACAATGCTATCTCGTCTCGTACCTTGTCTGTGATGAGCTGGCGGAGGTGCTCCGGATGAAGATGCAAATGGATAATAAGGCGAAGGAGTCTCGTCCTCCCTGTCTCCCTCCTGATAAAACTCATGGAGTGGAATCCGTGCATGCTCACCAAGAGTATGGAGGGCAGAGTGACATATATCCTGTATATCCGGGGAGGTCGCACGCTCAAGTATCGTCGCAAAACTACTACCCTGTAAATAAAAAATTAATTAGTTTGACAAAATTTAAACGTATATTATAATTTAAATAATAAAACTTAAATTACTTACCATGTAATCATATACTGCACCATTGCGACTGATGAATCGACGAGTGATCCTACGATACCACTGCATATAAGGATCGTGATAATCCATGATACCATCGAATGGATCGCCATGTATAATATAGTCATGACGACTCATCCATAACTGTATATAATCCCGATGAACGGTGGACCAATCCTGATCAGATCGTCCTCTCATATCAATACGATGTAGTGCAGACAACGTATCAAACTGATCTGGCACGACCTGTCGCATCTCGAACTGGCGCATCACTCTATCGGGTAAATGCCACTCTACTATATAAAAATATACTAGTGGCACTCTACTACACCAGATCTCCTGACCCTGAAGACAGTAGTCTGGTAACTGTCCAATCATTGCGGCAGTATATGGCTGCCATATGACCTGTTTATAAATAATTTAAAGTATAATTTATTAAACAAGAACAAATAAAACAAGACAATCATTATCAAAAATTCAATATTTATTACCTCATCGGGTCGCAGTCGATCAAGTAAATAACGATACGAAGAGACCACATGCATAGGTACCTGTGTGACAGAAAAAAGATCTCTCCATCTACAAATAAATTAATTAAATTAATTAATTAAAATAATATATATCATACATGGCATAAAATATTATGTAAATTCTAAACTCACCTCATCCCTAATGGTCCCTGTGGTAAACCGGCTCCATCATCATCAAAATCGATCATCGGATCTGGAGCCTGTCGAAGTAATCTATGGGGTGCAATAATCGGAACTCTATCCCATGCCCATAACTGTAGTAGCAACAGCGGACCAGCAATATCAGTAACATCTCTGTGGCTCGCCCTGCACATCTCTCTATACAACCAAGCGAGTCCAGCGCTACCCCAACTATACTGTCCGGCCGTCTCGAAATCCGCTAATAAAGGTAGAAATAATAGATGCATGTTGTTCCCATATTTATCCATAAAAAGGCACCTACCCATCAACTGTAAAATATATGCTCGAGCATAGCAGTGAATGGCTGCCTCATCCGCATCGAATGCTAAATCCTGGAAGTGCTCGGTAAGCCAGACCAAGCTCAGTCGTGATCCATGCAATCTATCATCCGGTGGGATGACCCCTAATAACTCAAGACAAAGCTGCCTCCAGTCTACCCGTGTACTACCCGTCACTGGTAGACCATCTACTGGCAAACCTAGCTGAACAGCAACATCCTGTAGGGTGATGGTCGTCTCTCCATGTGGAAAATGAAAAGTATGCGTCTCTGGACGCCACCGCTCGACGAGAGCAGTGATCAAATGCCAGTCCAATCTAATAAATCCAACACGTGCTAGACCATAGAATCCGGACTGCATCAGCAATGGCAAAATATGACGATCGAGCGGTATCGATCTGCGCATAACCATCTCTCAACGTCGACAGTGCAAAACAACATCCTGTCCCTCCCAGACCAAAGATGATCTATGTGAAGGCTGACCGTGTAGTACACTACTATCAGAAGGACCAGGATCCATAACTGCGATAACTAAAGAAAATCAATCACAAAGCCCATTTAATGCATAGTAAGGACATCAATCCATATACAAGCTATAAACATCAGACAATAAAACATATCAATATATTACAATCCATCAAATAAAATACAAAGCAATGACAAGATTAGCCTAATACATTACAATCCATATATTAAAACATCTGTAAAATATGACTGATATAATTTAACTAATCTGCTTGTAGAAGCCTTGGACATGACCGCCTATCATGCCCTTCTTCTTTACAGATTGTACATTTGCATCTGTTGCCGGCTTCTCTTATATCCATATCATTTCTGATCCTCGTGGATCGTGGCCTACCTTTCTGTCGCAGCCTATTTACATCAGGTATAATGATACGGTGTTCATTTTGCTGGGACCAATATTCTTCATGAGGAATTGGTTGAAATTGTGGCATATAAGTTCGATGATAATCGTGTAATGTATAGTACCGATCAATGTATATTTTAAAATCAATGGCAACATGTGCACAAGCAGCCATGACGTGAGAACAAGGTAAATGAAAACATTGCCACTTCTGACATGTACATGTCTGCTGGGAAAGATGAACAACCTACAGCATCAAAAATCATAATTCAGCATATACACAACGTAATAACATATTTTCAATGATACATAAAGATCGTAAATACCTGTGTATTATCACCCTTGTTCATGTTCGGTCCATGTCTAGCAGTTTGGACTTGGAACAAGCCGGTTGCTCTATCAAATCGGGTAATGGTATGCGATGTCGCTTTGGCTTGGTTGGAGATGACATGTCCCATAACAAAAGGAGTAAACCTTTCATTTCTGTCCATTGCCTCTATTGCTTGGACACGTCGGCCTTCAAAATATGACACAAGCCGAAAGAAAGTCAACTGTACCAATGCTGTTATGGAAAGAAATCGAGCATTTTTCAGAACTCCATTGAAACACTCGGATATATTAGTTGTCATCATCCCATACCGTCGTCCGTCATCATGTGAACGTGTCCATTTTGCTAAAGGAATTTCATTCAACCACTGAACAGCTTCTGGGTTAAATTTCTCAATATTTCTCATGTATTTATGGAATTTTCTAGGCTGCGTTTGCATTCCAGCTCTTTTCACCACATCTCTTAGTTTGGGATCACGAAATCTTGAATTGAAGTTACTTGCCACGTGACGCAGGCAATATACATGATAAGCATGCGGTGGCTGCCAACCCAGATACTCATTCTGTACTGCAGCAAGTATACCAGCACGTCGATCAGAAATTAGACAAATTTCCTGACATGTTATAACAAAATTTCTGATACAAGCTAAAAACCAACCCCAGGTGTCCGCTGACTCTTCATCAACAATACCAAATGCAAGTGGAAAGATCTGATTATTTCCATCAATAGCAGTTGCAATCAACAATTTCTCATTATACTTTCCATACATAAAAGTAGCATCGATACTTATGACCGGACGACAGTGCTTAAACCCTTCAATCGAGGGTGCAAAGGCCCAAAATACACGATCAAATTGGGCACAATTTGGTATACCAGTTGGAGTGCTGATAAATTTAACCCAGGTACCCGGATTAAATGTTTGTACAGCATGCAGCCATTTCGGAAGCAATTGATATGACATATCCCAATCTCCGAACAGTATCGCTATCGCCTTCTGTTTGGCATCCCATAATTTTCTATAACTTGGTGTATAGTTGTATTTGTTCTTTATGACTGCACCAAGTCCAGCAATAGCAATGGTAGGAATTTCTTTAACCATGTCCCGAATTTCATTAGCAATTAAAATGGAGTCCAAACCAGAATGATCTTGAGACATCATTGCAGATAGGCATGTATGAGGACCGGTATATCGTGAGATCTCAAAAAATTATGCCTTTTAATACCTCTCAGCATCCACTGACAACCAGAATCTTTGCTCTTACATTTGACATGCCATAGATTTGGATTTGATTCAATAACTTTGAATTCATGATGTCTTTCAACAGAATATTGTTTTACTGCAGTCTGCAATTCTGCCTTATCTATAAAGCGGAGTCCTTTACGTAACTCCTCATTCCTTTGCCATATAACATGTTGTTCCTGCATTGAATAATACAATGACATATTTGCAGCATTCCAATCAATCTGGGTAAATGTTATAGATGGAGCTTCAAATGTAGAATAATTTGGAACAGTGGTATCATCCGACTTCGTACTGGATGTGAAGTACCGGCCTCGTCACCTTTGTCAGCCAAGTCATGTTCACTTTCATCATCATTCTCACTAAAAAGTTGATTATCGACATGCACCCTGTCATCAGTAGCTGTATATATTGATGCTTCTCTAATATTACTTTCCGGTACAGTACTGTCCACCGTACGTAACGGATCTACAGTAAAAACTGAGCCAATATTTTCTACTTCATTATCTACAATATTCGGAGTACTATATGATAAAACCTGTTCAGTTACACGAGTTGTTGCTATATTTCGAACAGCTTCTTCGTAATCATCCTATTCGCAATCAGGTTCAGGAGCTTCAATGGTTTGGATATCTATATATAACTCTGCATCCGATATACATTAATGTGAACCGATAGTTGAAAACATCATCTCTATGTCTTCATCATCGGTTAATGGAACATGTTCGTACTTTACAAATGTCGGCTGGACAACTTGTGGATATCTATAATAATCAAAACTTTTTTTCCAGTTCTATCAATACGGAGAACTCTACATGTTTTATTCTCCAACTCTTGAAATGTCATATCAGAACTGATTCTAATTACCTTTTTTGGTCCCTGATTATACTCAATTCTATTTGATCCATTAATCATAGAACCACCCATATAACATAATGCTGTGATTCTTTCTCCCATTATATCATACATGTTTAATTAACAAAATATATTTAGAAATAACTTTCTCATATATTGATATCATTAACAAACTAATTAAATTGCATAATTAATATGACAATAAAATTCAAAATATAATTATTTTACTATCACGGTGAATGCATCCTATCATCAACTACTAGGTAAAGGCCCTATCCCATTCAGGAATTGCATTAATTTTATGGGTCAACTTATAGTAATCAAACGGTATGCAATGAAGACCAAATAAAATTTCGGCAGTATTTCCCCTTAGTTCTCCACATACAAATATTTATGTATGCGAAGAACAAAAGGAAAATGATGATCGAAATTTCATTCGGCCTTCATTGCACATCGTTTGATTACTATAAATTGACCTGTAAAATTATTTGCAATTCCCAAACTGTCCAAATTGGATAATCAATTGATCAACATGCATAATTCTCAGATCTGTACAAGTATAAAAACATGTACGGATATTACAGAATATGCATATCAAGCAATTGACGGGTCTACGGTTCAATGAAATGTAAATTTTATAAAAATATATATAGAAAATCAAATGCTTAACCTAAATTCATTCGGCACATTTAATAATTAAAATAATGATATTACAAATATAATATCAATACATTTATTTGTAATATATACTTTTTCATTTAATTAACTATTATCAATACAATTACAATTATATCATAATACTAAATATTAAAATCTTAATAATTAGAATAACGATATTATAAATATAATATCAATACATTAATTTATAATATATACTTTTTTATTTAATTAATCATTTAAATATAATTACAATTACATCATAATTACATCACTGATATCAATATGTACACAATACATGCTATAAAAATTCATGCTACACATTTATATAATAAAAAAAAACTACAAATACGTAAACTTCAAATTTTATTCATAACTAAGTATTACTAAATAATTATTTAATTAAATAATTATTTACAAGATAGATATAATTAACGACAAAATAATCTTAATGATTAATCCATTTACTAACATAAATAAATTCATATTTATAATATTTTTTAATAAAAATTTTTTAGTATATCATTATTTTTTTACATTAATTAAACCATTAATTAATTGTTGAAATATAATACTAAATTTTTAAATTTTAATAATTGGAACTACATATTATTTAATTAATCATTATAAATATATATCATTTTTTTAATTCATGAAATAATAAATATTAAACAAAAAAATATATAATCAAAACTTCTTATTATTTAATAAATTTTAAATATCTTAAAATTTTTATATATACATCTTAATATTTACTAAAAATTTTGTATAAATTATTTATTCTAATCGTCCCTCAAAAATAAATAATAAAGCCATAAAATCAATTTTTTAATATTCATTTTTAATATAAAATAATAATATAAATTATTAAATAATAAAGCCGAAAAAAATTTATCATAAAAATTCAAAACATAACATTTAATTACTCAAATATGTAATAAAAAACTTAATTCAAATTTAAATTAATATATACAAAATTTAATTTAAACAATCAAATATTTATAAATTTATAAAAAATTTATCTTGAATCCGGATAATGAAATATGGAAGAACAAGATCTAGATCATCCAACGAAAAGCCAATAATCAGATCTACACAAAATATATATATATATTAATTTAAATAAAATTTAAATACTAAAAAAATAAATAAAAATAAAAAAAAACTTACCGGAATGGACGAGCAAGAGTGATCTTCAACGTAAGGACCTCACGGGAAGATAAAAAAAAACTTGGAACCGGACCGGAGCGGTGAGGGACCACCGGAAAGAAAAAAAAGAAACTAGAAGAACAACGGAAAAAAAAAACATGGGTAAATATGTTCTGCCTGAGTTCGTCTTTTCAAACAACGAATTCTCAGGCGAATTCATCATTTGGAAAGACGAATTCAGATTCGTCTTTCCAAAGCCTGAACCCGAATGCCACTTGTCGGCCGGTAAGACCTCCCGATCGACCCGTGTCAATACAGGATCGGTTACCAGGCTTGAATTCAGCTTTTGAAAAGATGAATTTGAATTCGTCTTTTCAAAAATCGAATTCAGAAAGAATTTTGGGCTGAGATGAATTCGTCTTTTTCAAAGATGAATTCAGCCACGCTGGCCGCCAAATACCACGTTTCCTTTTTTTTTTTTTCTTCGCAGTTTTTGTCACGTGCCATCTAGATCCGTAAATATTTTATGGATTACCTATTTTTGTAACTAATTTTTTTTATATTATTTTTAACAAAAATTCATATTCCACTTCTTTGACAGTTCGTTGTTTCTAAATCTGCCGATCCGTTTGCCGTCCTCCTGGCTATGAGACAGCAGGCCATGATAGCAGCTAATGCCCTGACTTTGAGCCTTTGTGGTTTAATGGGCTCGCTTCATGTGAAGACAAACGGAAAAAAAAATATTTTAAAAGAATTTTTTTTTAAATATTACTCCTTAAATATAATATAATCAAAATAGTACTGAAACAATATTATCATGTTATTGTTGTTTTGAGCTACATGGATTTTTTTTTTTAATTTTTTGCTACTTGGATCGCTGAAATGGCGAAGGGCACATGTTAAACATGTACCTTCTAAAAAAATTAAAAAATAAATAAAAGCATGATGATGCAAGTTTAACCTATGCCTTTTAAAACATAAAAAAATATATTAAAGATGCAGGTTAAACCTGTACCTTTCATTTCAAAAAAAATATGAACTATCTATATCTTGTATATAAAAAAAAAGTTTAAAGATATAGGTACAATCTATGCCTTTTTTTAAAAAAGTCAAAAAAAATAAAATAAAGTTGAAGACACAGGTTCTAGGATTTAGGGTTCAGGACTTAAAATTTTTTAAAAAATAATTTTCTTATAATTGTATGCTAAAAAAAATCAGAATGAATCAAAAAAATAAAAAAATAAAATTTGCTTAAAGACGGAGGCTCAATCTGCATCTTATAAACTAAATATAAAAAATAAAAAATGATTTGAATGTTGTAAACGGACCGAAAGAAAACTAAATATGGCTTAACCAGGATTTATTTTTAAATAATTTTTAAAAAAATATTATTGAAGTAGTGCGAGCTAAAATAAATTTATCGAACAACTGCAGCTTGGCGGTCTGATTCAATAATTTAGTCGATGGGCTGACTAGCGGCCGGACATGATGTTGGACCGGTAAATGGACTGGTGGCCGGACTAGCAAGCATACCAATGATTGATCACCGGACCGATGGTAGGACCGACGACCGGATTGATGACCAGACTGCTAGCTAGATCGGTGGCCGGTCCCTTGGCCGGTCGGTGGTTGGACCCTGACGGCAAGACCGGTGGCAAGACCGATTTGATTATCAATCTGACCGTCGATTCGATAGCCAATCCGGCCATCGATTTGATTGCCTATCTGGTCATCATGCCGGTGCCAGTCTAACTGCCAGGTTGGTGCCAGTCCAAGTCGAACCAGTGGTGATCGAAGTGGTACCAAGCAGGGGACTGGACTGGCACCGATCTGCCGATCGAACTGGCACTGGATTAGCGACCGGACTGGTTTTGACTTAATGACCAGACTGGTGGCTGGATTAGCATCGAGTTGATGATTAGACTGGCATCGACCTGGCAATTGAATTGACGACCAATTAACTAACATTTATATTTTAAAATATTTTATATTTTTTATTATTATTAATTTTATTATATTAAATTATAAAATATTTTATATTATTTATAAATAAATAATAATGTAATATAGTATATGAATACTTAGTTGTGCATACTTATGTGTATGCCCAATATTTTAAAAGAATCTAATAATATAAAACTTCATTATAATGCCAGAATTCTAAAATAATATGGTCCACACATAAATGTAATACATGGATGAAAGTAAAAAAAATATATCCTAAGTCCCACAAGACGACCGTCTCCTCCTATACGGAGGTTGCTTCCAACAATGTGAAGATTTCACTCGGTCCTTGATACCCGTCGGAAGCTCTACCTCAGTGTGAACTAGCTTATGTGTAGCACCCTCATGTGTTGATCCCTCACCAATAAGTTCTTTCCCATGAGCTGAGTATCCCTGATGTATTATGTACTCCGGTATGACAATATAATCGAACTATGCTGCAACATCCTCCATAGATGTGAACTGTCTAACATCCTCGTATAGATAATTGCTCTTAAGTAAGTAGGGAGTGAACTCAAGCATCGAAAATGGAGAAGTACTGCATCAACGAGTACGTCGTGTATGCCGAGGTACAGAAGTTGTTCCTTGATGATGATGATGCACAAGAGAAATGTGCAGGCATCGCATCCTCTCTGTCATTGTCATGAGCAAATCCTCGTAAGTGGATACGAGCCTGCTCATGGACACGATGAAGGACAGTATCACATATATCCATGATGGATCAGGATGACGTGGATATAGAACCTGGCTAAGCAAGCTATCAAATAATGACCATACCATTACTATGAAATATACATGTAATTAGAATATTATTTAAAAAATTCAACTATGAAGTATGTTTAATAAAATAATTTAATTGCTTACCAAGTAATCATGCATTGCACCAGTATGATTGATGAACCGCCTAGTGATGCGACGGTACCACTATATGTATGGATCATAATAATCCATGATACCATCAACATAAGGGCCATCTAAAATATGATCTCAATGGCTCTTCCATATCTATATAAAATGCTGATGAGTAAAGGACCAGTCCTGCTCGTTTCATCCTCTGAGATCGATGTGGTGAGTGCAGCATCTATATCACACCGATCTGGTATGAATTGGCGAATCCTAAACTGCCATAACACTCTATCAGCGAATGCCACTCTACGATGTGAAAACAAATAAATGGCACTCTGGTACACCTACATCCTGACAGTGTAGCTAATAATCAGGTAGATGGACAAGAATGTCAAGAGTATATGGCTACCATATCACTTGTTAATCATAATTTTAAATAATAAGATGTTAAAGAAAATAATATTCAAAAAATTTAATTTTACTTATTACATGCTCCGGTCTCAGGTGATCAAGATATAGTCTGTAATGAAGAGACTACATGTGTTGACACCTCTTTAACCGAAATTGATCTTTCCATCTGTAGATAATAAAGATTACATGGTTAATATAACAAATAAATCTCAATAAGAAAATAATAAAAAGATTTGATACTTACCTGATTCCCAACGGGCCCTGTGGTAATCCGCTCCACCATCATCTAAGTCAATCATACGGTCTGTAGTCAACCGGAATAATCTATGTGGTGGTAGACCCGGGAATCTATCCCATGCCCTAAGATGTAGCAATATCAATGGTCTAGTAATATCATGGGCATCTCTCCGACTAGCCCTACATATATATCTGTACAACCATGCTAAACCTGCACACCCCAATTATAATTTCCAGCCATCTCAATATCATATAGTAGGGGTAAAAACATAAGATGTATCCTCTTCACTAACGTATTCATAAATAGACATTCACCCATAAATTGTAATATAAAAGCTCTAGCATGGCGCTGTATCGCTATCTCATCTATATCATGTGATAACTTGTGAAACTGCTCCACTAGCCATAATAGACTCAACCGTGATCCCTGGAGTCGACCCTGCAATGGAATGACTCCTAATAACTGATGGCAAAGCTGATGCCAATCAATTTGTGTACGGTCGATGACAGGTAATCTATCAATAGATAAACCCAACCGGATGATAATGTCATGTAATATGATAGTGCACTCTCTACATGGCAAATGGAATGAATGAGTCTTTAGACGCCACCGCTCTATCAATGACGTAATCAAGTGCCAATCTAACTGTATATAACCTTTACATCCAGTCTATAAAATCCAGCTTGCTATAGGTATGGTACTATACGTTCATCAAGTGGTGTCGACATGCATGTAATAAGCTCCCTACGTTGAGACTGAAGGAAACCTACCTCATGTTTATCCCATATCAATCTGAAACGATGGGTGTCCTGATCATACAAAACTGAACGGTTTACTGGCCCCTGGATCAATATCTATAAAAAGCTGCACATATATAAAGGTATGCTTTAACTGTAATTAAGAAAATCTATTTAACAATCATCAATATTGATGTGGCGAGATCGCTGACGTGGTAGCTGACAGGCCACGTTAAAGGAGGCCGCCACGTCGGACGCCAAGGCAACACCTCAGCCGGACCGCTCTGCCAAGCTGAGCTGAGCTCCCTCAAGCTGGCGAGTTGAGCTCCGTCCTCCGCCAGGTCGGGCCCGCGAGCTCGAGACGCCTAGGCCGGAGCCGCCTTCCGCCCTTCAGAGCGAGACCCTCGAAGGTTTGAGCCATGTGGTCGAGGTCGAGCTCAGCACTCACCCGCCACGTGGAGCCTCTCCGAGTGCGTGCCCTTTAGGCCAGGTCTGCCCTCCAGAATGAGACCCTCGGAGGTTTGAACCCTGTGGTCGGAGTCAAGCTCAGTACTCACCCGCCACGTGGAGCCTCTCCGAGCATGCGCCCTCTGGACCGGGTCCGCCTTCCGCCCTCCAGAGCGAGACCCTCGAAGGTTTGAGCCCTGTGGTCGGAGTCGAGCTCAGCACTCACCCGCCACGTGGAGCCTCTCCGAGCGCGCGCCCTCTGGACTGGGTCCGCCCTCCGCCCTTCAGAGCGAGACCCTCGAAGGTTTGAGCCCTGTGGTCGGAGTCGAGCTCAGCACTCACCCACCACGTGGAGCCTCTCCGAGCGCGCGCCCTCTGGACTGGGTCCGCCAAGTGCTAGCGCCACGCAAATATAAAGCACCAGCCGGCGGTGCCGATCTTCCAACTCTCAGCCCCTTTGCCTTTTGCTGAATGGGGATAGATATCTTGGGACCATTTCTACCAGCACCGGGGCAGCGAAAGTTCCTGCTGGTGGCGATCGACTACTTCACCAAGTGGATCAAAGTAGAGCCGCTAGCTCGGATCGCGGAAGCCAATGTCCGCCAGTTCTTCTGGAAGTCGATCATTTGCCCCTTCGGGCCCCCCGCTGTATCATCACTGACAACGGGCGACAATTCGACAATCATGAGTTCGAGGGGTTCTGTGCCGAGCACGGCATCCAATACTGATTCACCTCGATGGCTCACCCTCAAACAAATGGAGAAGCCAAGGTGACCAACCGGACCATCCTCCAAGGACTCAGGACCAAGCTGGACCAAGCTAAGGGCAGGTGGGCGAAAAAACTCCCGAGTGTCCTGTGGGCCTATCATATGATGCCTAGGACGGCAACCAACGAGACGCCCTTCAGCCTTGTCTTCGGTGTCGAAGCGGTCATCCCGGTCGAACTTGGCGTGCCCACGTTGCGGGTGCAGCAGTATGACAAAGCACGGAACTCAGCACACCTCCTATTTAGTCTGGACCTTCTTGAAGAAGTGAGGGATAAGGCCCAGCTTCGAATGGTGGCCTACCGGCAACGAGTGGCCCGGTATTACAACGCCCGCGTCAGGCCAAAAGCTTTCAAGCCCGGAGATTTGGTGCTATGGCGGACGGAGGCGTCCCAGCCCAGGGAGTGCGGCAAGCTTTCACCTAATGGGAAGGCCCCTACAAAGTAGCTGAGGCCCTCTCACAAGGGGCCTACTAACTTGAAGATCTCGGCGGCGTCTGGTTTCCCAGAACATGGAATGCCTGCAGCTTGCAGAAATACTATCAATAGTGTAAGGTTTCCCAGCCATAATAATAATGACAATGGTTTTTTCCTTGCGCAAGTGTCTATCTGTCTTACAGGAAAATTCCAACAATGTCCCCGAGCCTAACTCCAGGACATCAAAGGATCTTCGAGCCATGCAGCTCTCAATCTCTAGCATCCCCGAGCCTAGCTCCAAGACGTCAAGGGTCCAGCAGCTCAATCTCAAGTCCCCAAGCCTAGCTCCACGATGTTAAGGAAACTTCGAGCCATGCAGCTCTCAATCTCAAGCATCCCCGAGCCTAGCTCCAGGACATCAAGAGAACTTCGAGCCATACAGCTCTCAATCTCAAGCATCCCCGAGCCTAGCTCCAGGATGTCAAGGAACTTTGAGCCATGCAGCTCTCAATCTCAAGCATCCCCAAGCTTAACTCCAGGACGTCAAGGAATCATCGAGCCATACAACTCTCAACCTGAAGCGTCCCCGAGCCTGCTCCAGGACATCAAAGGATCTTCGGGCCATACAGCTCTCAATCTCAAGCATCCCCGAGCCTAGCTCCAGGACGTCAAGGAATCATCGAGCCATGCAGCTCTCAATCTCAAGCATCCCGAGCCTAGCTCCAGGATGTCAAGGAATCATCAAGCCATGCAGCTCTCAACCTGAAGCATCCCCGAGCCTAGCTCCAGGACGTCAAAGGATCTTCGAGCCATGCAGCTCTCAGCCATCAACATCCCCGAGCCCAGCTCCAGGACACCGACCAAAGACCGGAGCTCAGATCTTCGGCCAAGGGATCTTTGAGCCAAGCCGCTCTCAATCTCAAGCACCTCCGAGCCCAGCTCCGAGATGCCAAGAGATCTTGGGACCAAGTAGCTCCCATCAATGCCTCGAGCCTAGCTCCAAGGTGCTAAAGACCTAAGCCAAGCCCTCAGGCAATCCCTGGATCGGAGCCAAGCTCTTCGGCCAGGAAGGCCTCGTGCCTAGCTCCAAGGTGCTAAAGACCTGAGCCAAGCCCTCAGGCAATCCCTGGACCGAAGCCTAGCTCTTTGACCAGGAAGGCCTCGAGCCTAGCTCCAAGGCAACCAAACCCTGTGACCCTCTTCTCTGATCTCCCCGCTCATCAAAAAGGAGAGGGGAAGGAAAGAAAGAGAATGAGAGGGAAACATGGTAAGAACCCTCTTCTCTGATCTCCCCACTCAAAAAAAAAAGAGAGAAGAAAGAAGAAGTGAGAGGGGAAGGAAAGAAAGAGAATGAGAGGGAGACGCAGCAATAAAGCTACCACTTCTCAGCCCAAGATTGGAGCTCAGATCTCCGGCTAAGAGACCTTCGAGCCACGCAGCTCTCAGTCATCAACGTCTCCGAGCCCAGCTCTGGGACACCAGCCCAAGACCGGAGCTCAGATCTCCGACCAAGGGACCTTCGAGCCATGCAGCTCTCAGTCATCAACGTCCCCGAGCCCAGCTCCAGGATACCAGCCCAAGACGGAGCTCAGATCTCCGGCCAAGGGACCTTCGAGCCACGCAGCTCTCAGTCATCAACGTTCCCGAGACCAGCTCCAGGATGCTAATCCAAGATCGGAGCTCAGATCTCCGGCCAAGGGACCTTCGAGCCACGCAGCTCTTAGTCATCAACATCCCGAGCCCAGCTCTAGGATGCCAGTCCAAGACCGGAGCTCAGATCTTCGACCAAGGGACCTTCGAGCCATGCAGCTCTCAGTAATCAACGTCCCCGAGCCTAGCTCCAGGATGCCAGCCTAAGACCGGAGCTCAGATCTCCGGCCAAGGGACCTTCGAGCCACGCAGCTCTCAGTCATCAATGTCCCCGAGCCCAACTCCAGGATGCCAGCCCAAGACCGGAGCTTAGATCTCCGACCAAGGGACCTTCGAGCCACGCAGCTCTCGGTCAACAACACCTTCGAGCCCAGCAACTCTCAAGTGCCATCAGCTTGCGCCCAACTTGCCGGCGTTGAAGTCTAACAACTCAACCCCAGACAAGGTGAGGCCCCTCCTCTCTGATCTCCCCACTCATCAAAAGGAAAGAAAAGAAAGGGAGGAGTGAAAGAAAGAGAGAAAGAAAAGAATATCCAGACCAAGAAACTGGTTGCGAGAAAGTTATGCTTTATTGATTAAATATCAAATACAAGCATCCTGCGGGCCCCCGACATACCGGGTGGCCCTGCCAAGTACAAAAAAAAAACAAGATACAAAGGAAGTAAAGGTAACTACTCTCCAGCTGGACCACCGGGCTAGGAGTCTCTAACGACAGGTGCTTCTGGTTGCGCGGCTCGGGGTTCAGGTGGCATGGCCCCGACCTCGGCTGGCGTAGAAGACTCAGGAGCAACGGCCTCCTCAGCACCCACCTCCTGATTCGAAGTACCGGGATAGTCGAGGCTGCTACGACCCTCGACCGAGACGAATCCCTCGACCAGGCGGTGCAAGTACATGAAGCCCTTGAAGAAGGAATCCGATGCCGTCTATTGGACCTCGACGAGGAACTCCTCCGAGGCCCTGTACCTCGCGACCGCCTCCTCGGCTTCCTTCTTCGCCACAGCCATCTCACGCCTGGCATCCCCGGTTGACCTGGTTGCCTCCTCGGTCGCCCTCTGGGCCGCTGCAAACTTCTCCTTTTTGGCCGCCAGCCGGGCCTGGAGGGACTGGGCGATCCTCTTTGCTGGGCCGCCTCGATGTTAAACACGCCAACCTTTGCTCGGCGTCGGCGAGCTCCTCGGCCTTCCTCCTTGACTGCCCCTACTCGCGGTCGAGGCTCTCCTGGAGCTCCTTCGCTTGCCCTTCAAAATCGGCAAGCTGCCTTTCGAGGTCCTTGACCATCGATCAGGCCCCTTCAGAGTCGGCCTTTCCCTTCAGGTCAGCCTTCAGCGACACGATCTCGGACGCCTGTTGCTGCTCGACTCGCTCCCAGTTCCGGCAGCAGCTCCTGATGAAAAGGGCCTCGACACCCATCCATACCATATAGGGAGTTTAAAAAAAAAAGAAGAAAAAAGGAAAGGAAAAAAGTGAAGTCGCTTATCGTGTAGAGATGGAAAAAGATACTATCGATCACAGCTCCCACCGGCAGCTTATCCATCTCCTCTCGATCGCATGGCTGGATGAAAAAATCTATCATGCGAGCAGCTAGGGCACGGTTGTCAGCCAAGGAGCTCTCTAGCCCTAGCTTGAATGGGAGGCGGCGCCTAGCCTCGTCCCTCCTGCTCTCTCGGGGGGTAGGTGCACCCATCCCTCCGGTGGTAGGATCCCCAGGAAACGGTCGGGGACCCGGCGCCGTCGCGGTTGGAGCCCCCATCGTAGGAGGAGCTCCAGCACTGGCCTCTCCCCCCTCGGCCTCAACCATCCTCGGACCCGGAGAGCGGGGCGGCGCGACAGCGACAGCAGCATCAACCTGGACGGTCACCCCGGGCTCCAAAATGGGGGTTCAGCCAGTGACCTCGTTCGTCCCTCGGCCTCCTTCCCCCTTGGGGCGGCTGGCACAGCGGAGGCAGACACCGGCACACCCCTCAACCCGGGCCCACCTCGGGGGAGGCTCAACGGCCATCCCGGGGGGTGGCCTCTTCCAAGAGATTGGCAACGGGTCGCCCTCCGAGAAGATCATCCCTGCGCACAGGAGCCAAATGGGTTAGCCTAAAGTAAAAAAAAAGAAAAACACATATGGAGGAAAGAATTGGACTCACCCGGCCCCGTCGATGGGTCGACCCTGGTGTCAAAAAGGTTCTGCTCCGACAGCAGGACCTCCAGAGAGGGGATCTGGGCGGTGCGAAGTTGCTTGTAGTCGTCCCGATCAACTGCATCAACCGCGGAGATCCGGTCAGGGGACCGATCCAGCTCGCTCCAGGCCCAGTCGACCCCCTCGACGGCCGTGAAGAAAAATCTGCTCTTCCACCCTTTGATGGAAGAGGGGAGCTCGAACTTTATGCCCTTCGGGCGAGAGGACAAGGACCACCACCCACCCTCAGTCGGGTGGCGTTTCAGGATAAAAAATGCCTGAACAGGGAAAATCGGACGAGAACCCATGGACATGGCAAAGTACAATGAAAGAGAAGATGACTCTAATGATGTTTGGTACCAACTGCACCGGGACTGAGCGGTAGTTGTCCAAGACAGATAAGAAAAAGGGATGAAAAGGAAATCGGAGACCCCCATAGAAGGTCTTCTCATAAAAGGCGAGATGACCCGGACCACTGGAAGTGACCCGTTCCCCCAGGCGGGGGATCATGAGCCGGACAGAAGATGGGATGCCATAGGCATCCCGGATGGCCCCAACTCCACGGCGAAAATTGTCGAGGCGACCCCGCCCGGACCTGTTGACTGGACAAATTCAGAAGCTAGTTTGAGTAGGAGAGGAAGACAGGTGGGATGAGAAGGAACAACCCCCGGCTCCATAATGGACACGGGGTGGACAGGAAGAGCCGGTCTCCTGCTAATCCTAAACTGTGTCCCTTCCGACTCATCGGAGGAGGAAAGCACTACTCCTTGAACAAAAGGATCGGGACAAGACATCCTGCAGAAATGACCTAAGGAGAAACTTAAGAGAAGAAGCCTACCCCAAAGGGAAAGGAGGAAGAAGGGCCAGGCCAATCTGGTTTCCTAAAAAAGAGAAGAGCGGAAGCGGATCACGGAAAAGGGTCCAGATACTGCAACAAGTGCGAAGGATCTGAAAGAATGGGAGTTTTAAGTAAAAATTTCTTTTCACTTCGAAAGAGCCCATCAAATCCGCACTGTTATGACCCCCTCGCCAGCGGATCCACTTCACGTGCTACCCAACGGTGAAAAAAGGCATCCCGACCGCTCTGAATTCTGTGCTATATTAACTACTCCTCGAACGTGGCCCGTGGCACCCCTGCACTGGCCCACAGGGCCATCCCTCGAAGCGCTGGCAACCGCAGCCATCATCATGCCAGATTTCCACCTTTCCATGTCAGCACCACAATTACCCCCTTCGGCCCTAGCGGCGCGCACTAACGAGCCTCGGGAGTGGGGGCAAATGATATGGCAAAATCGCTGACGTGGGTAGCTGACAGGCGCCACGTTAAAGGAGACCGCCATGTCGAACGCCAAGGCAACACCTCAGCCCGGACCGCTTTGCCGAGCTGAGCTGAGCTCCCTAAAGATGGCGAGCTGAGCTCCGTCCTCCACCAGGTCAGGCCCGCAAGCTCGGGATGCCTAGGCCGGAGCCGCCTTTCGTCCTCTAGAGCGAGATCCTCGGAGGTTTGAGCCCTGTGGTCGGGGTCGAGCTCAGCACTCACCCGCCCGTGGAGCCTCTCCGAGCGTGCGCCCTCTGGACCGGGTCCGCCTTCCGCCCTCCAGAGCGAGACCCTTAGAGGTTTGAGCCCTGTGGTCGGAGTTGAGCTCAACACTCACCCGCCACGTGGAGCCTCTCTGAGCACGCGCCATCTGGACCAGGCCGCCTTCCGCCCTCCAGAGCGAGACCCTCGAAGGTTTGAGCCCTGTGGTCGAAGTCAAGCTCAGCACTCACCCACCACGTGGAGCCTCTCCGAGCACGCGCCCTCTGGACCGGGTCCGCCCTTCGCCCTTCAGAGCGAGATCCTCGGAGGTTTGAGCATGTGGTCGGAGTCGAGCTCATCACTCACCCGCCACGTGGAGCCTCTCCGAGCACGCGTCCTCTGGACCGGGTCCGCCCTTCGCCCTCCACAGAGAGACCTCGGAGGTTTGAGCCCTGTGGTCGGAGTCGAGCTCAGCGCTCACCCGCCACGTGGAGCCTCTCCGAGCGCACGCCCTCTGGACCGGGTCTGCCCTCTGTCCTCCAAATCGAGACCCTCGGAGGTTTGAGCCCTGTGGTCGGAGTCGAGCTCAGTACTCACCCACCATGTGGAGCCTCTCCGAGCACGCGCCCTCTGGACCGGGCCCGCACTCTTCCCTCCTCCACCAAGGTGACCACACGAGCTCGGAGCAACCATGCCGAAGCAAGCCCTACCATCCTGGGATGCCAGTGAGCCGCTCGAGGACTGCGGAGCGGCGCCCCCATACCGCCATAACTACCTGTCCGCCCGTACCTCCAGGGGGATGGGTCAGCCAGAAAACACGAACCCAAGGGTGGCGACCCCCGAATCGAGGCTCTGCCAGCTTCTCGAAATGGGGCGACGACGAAGAGGATGTCAGAACGAATGAAAGCTTCCCCTACCACCTGTCAGGAAAGGCATTTCGTCCATGACACGGGGTCCTGCCGCACGTGCCTGTCAGCCCAGCGAAGATCCCGAGGCAAGCATCTAACGGCCAATTTCAACAACAAAGAACAGTCGACACCCCCGAAATGGGGGAGGTAACAACAACAACAATCCACCAACAACACAAGTGCAAGCTCGATCAAGAGGGCAAAAGCCACCACCACCACAGTGAAGGGAAACGAGAGGGAAACAAGGAGAGGCAAAGGAACAGGGAGGAACCCTCTGTCCTCGCTATCATTCTCTCCCTGCTCGTTTCATCTTCACACACAATTTTCACTCCTCCTAGTATGGAGTCCATTAAGAGGGGCCCGACCAGGAGGGTCTGTTCCCTGGATTGTCACTAACTTGACCGTCGGAATGCCCCGCCGAAACCCGACCCGGGTCTCTAACTCCTGTTTCGCAAGTCCAGGAGCAGAGGACCGCCAGGCAGTGAAGGGAGCGCACTCCGGCATCGGCAGCAGCTACAGGCCAAGGCGATCTTAGCGGCAACAAATATCTTTGAAAAATAAAATGTAAACACTAACATGTAACAAACAACTACAGAATATGAAATTGGATTGAATTATGTCATCTTTTACTTAATTAATAAAATACAAAATATGAATAACAACAACAATTCAAGTACAACTAGCAACAATACAGGTAATTATATGAAAAAAAATAAATACATCCTAAATTAGTTAGGAAACCAGTCTCAGGATCAATGAAGTATGATGGCCCTTATATAGATTAATATAATTCCAGTAACCTGGAGAAATTAAATCTGAAGCCTATTATCCCTGATGCAAACAAATCCAATCTTGACATATCAAATGATGTTCAATATTAAAAATGCAACATGAAAATTTTAATAATTATTAATATACAATGATTTTATTATGTGTAAAAAATAATTTTGGATGAACTATATATTACCTTTCGATGATAGCACTAATCTGCATTTAGTTAGACATGACCTTCTATTATGTCCTTCCTCTCGACAGATCATGCACCTCTGTCTGTTACCGCATTCCCTCAAATTCATACCATTTCTAATTATGGCAGAGCATGGCCTACCTTTGTACCGTAACTGTGTTTTATCAAGTATAACAGTAATATCTTCAGCAAGCTGCGACCAGTACGCTTGGTGAGGAATGGGTTGAAGTGAGGTACATAAGATTGATGATAATCATTTGAACTATAGCATTGATTAACATATCTATAAAAATCAATTGAAACACATGCATAAGCAGCCATGACATGTGAACACGGTAAATGATAGCACTGTCATTTTTGACATGTACATGTATGATCCAATAGTCGAACAATCTGCATTACAAAAATTAATATTTGGTACACTAAAAAGTAGATAACACAAAGATGTCATAAATTTATTGACTTTAAAGTTGTATTTGAGTGTTATTTTCTTTGTTCATATACGGACCATACATCACAGTTTGGATGTGAAAAATATCGTTGGTTCTATCAAATCTTGTAACTGTATAAGATGTAGTTTTAGCTTGTTTGGCGATTACATGATCCATGACGAATGGAGTAATCTTTCGTTCCTATCTAGTGCATCAACTGCCTAGGCATACGACCATCAAAGTAAGATACAAGTCATAAGAATATCAATTGCGCCAATGCAGTTACAAGTAGGAATCGAGCATTTTTAAACACTCCATTAAAATTCTCTGATAGATTGGTTGTCATTATTCCATACCTTCGGCTCCCATCATATGCACATGTCCATTTATTTAATGGAATATCGCTCAATCATTGAATAGCTTTTGGTTTCAATTTTTCGATACTTTTCATATATCTCTCAAATTTTCTAATCAGTGTTTGCATTCCAGCCTTTTTTACCATATCCTTAATTTGGAATCCCTAAATCTGGTATAGAGATTGATTGCCATATAACATAAGCAGTATACATGATATGCATGGGTTGCTGCAACCTAGGTGCTCATTTTGTACTGCAGCCAGTATGCCAGGATGCCGATCAGAATTAAGCAAATTTTCTATCATGGGATAACAAAAGTTCACAGACAAGCAAGAAACCAACCTCATGTATCAATAGACTCTTATCAACAATAGCAAAAGATAATGAAAAATTTTGATTATTCTATCAATAGCAGTTACAATCAAATTGTCTATATTTTCATACAAAAATGTCTCATCAATACTGATTACCGGTCGACAGCACTTGAACCCTTCAATGGACGGTGCAAAAGACCAAAAGACCCGATCAAATTAAGCATATGTTGGATGATGTGGTTGGATTGCTAATAAATTTTACCTAAGAATCAGGATTAAATTCCTATTGTATGGAACTACTAGGTAGTAGTAATCATATGATTTGTCCCAATTACCAAACACGAGGCTATTATTTTTTGCTTTGCTTATCATAACTTTCTAAAGTGGTAGTATAATTGAATTTATTCTTTATGACATACTAAGTCCTGCAATAGCAATTGTAGGTACTTCTTTCACCAGATCACGTATTTCATTGACAATTAAAGTAAGGGTTTAATTTAGAATGATCCTGAGACATCACTTCAGTTATGCATGTATGGGGACCATAATATCGTGATATCTCGAAGTAATCATTTCGTTTAATTGCTCTGAGCTTCCATTGACATCCAGAATTTTATTCTTGTATTTCACGGCTCATAAATTTGGAGTTGACCAGCAAACTTGAATTCATGGTATCTATCAATTGAATACTGCTTCACAACACTTTGTAATTCAGCCTTGTCTACAAAATAAAATCCTTTACATAACTCCTGACCACCATCCCAGTTAAAAGACGGTTCTTGAAGGGAATAGTATATCGAGACATTAGCAGCTTCCTAATTGAACTGAGTAAATGTTGTCGAGGAAGCCTCATATGTAGTATAGTTCGATATAGTTGTGCCATATGGACTTTGTGCAGCATAAGAAGGGCCAGCTTCTTGACCTTCATGATCAACATCATCTTCGTCAGGAATATCATCTTGATTAAAAAGTTCATTATTTATGTGTATATATACTAGCAGCTATGTACAATGAAGAATGCATGATGACACTTTCTGGCATATCACTTTCCATTATATGAATATGAACCTCGATATATAATGAAGCAGTATTTACTTGAGGACTATTGTAAATTTTGGACTACAAATAGAAACAACTTGATGCTACTTGTTGCTAAATTTCAAACAACTTCTTTATATTCATTGATTTATGAATGAGTCGAGCATCTTCAATGAGTTCTATATCTACATACAACTCCGTATTTATAGACATTGATGTGCACTGATAGTAGAAAAAATTATCTCTATATTCTCATCATCGATGATTGGAACAGGTTCATACTTTACTAATGTCGGCTGCACAAGTTATGGATATCTATATGTAATCACCAATTTCTACCTTGTTCTGATAATACGGAAGATACTATATAACTTATTCGGTAGTTCTTCATGTGTGGTTCCATATTTAATTATAATTGCCTTTTTGGTCCTCGATTGTATTCAATACCAAATTTTCTATAATGATACAACCATTAATATAATATAATGCTGTCATAAACTTCTTCCATTTTTTAGTATAAAATAATTAAATGAATACTTATGAAACATGCTATATTCATAAATTAAATATAACATTAATATAATTTATAAAAATATAAAACATACTTACATTCAGAATAAAAAAATTTTATATATCTACAAATATGTTTTATATACATAACTACTTATACCATAACAATCATATAACGAGAAGGTAAAAGACACGTATTATTAAAAAATGTTATATTATATTTCTGAAATATACAAAAATAAGATTTAAAATGATATATATATAAAACATGCATTCTATCACCATCTAATAAGTAAGGGCCTTATCCCATTCAAAAATTACAATCAATTTTATAGATCAGTTAACAGTAATCAAATAATATGCAATTATGATCGAAAAAAATTTTGACAGCATTTTTCTTAGTTCTCCCTACACACATATTTATGTGCAAGGAGAACCAAAGAAAAATGCTATCCGAAATGCCTTTACAATCCCAATTGCATATCATTTCATTATTATTCTTAACTGATCTATAAAATTAATTGCAATTCCCAAACTGTCCAAATTAGACAATCAATTGACCAATATACATCATTCTAGGTATCCGTATAAAATTATATAAATATACGAATACGTAAAATAGCACGTCAATCAATTGATAGATCTATGGTTCTATGCAATGCAAAATTTTATAAATATAAATAATTAACTAATTAATCATTTTATATATATTTACATATTATAAGTACACCAATAAAAATATATCATAAACACTACAAAAACAAATATAATGTTGCATCTCTATATTAAAATATACAAATATTAAAAATTTATCCCAACTACTAGCTCCACCCCTGGATCGAGAATTTTATCATTACTTAAAATTAATTTCATACAGCTTCTATTATAATTATAATATAATTCTTTTCAATTAACTAAGACTATAATACAATTCGTATTATAAATTTTTTTTATTATCTTAGAAAATTTTCTATTACTAATATTATTTATATAATCACAACTATTACTCTTCATAAATATTATCCATTTTTTAATACATTATCATATTTTAAAGTTAATATTTTCCACTGATTTTTAATATACAATTAATTTAAATGTATAATTCATTGAATCATGATTAATGTTTACTTTATAATAATTTGATAATTTCTAATTGATTATATTTTTTTCTATAAATTACTATTACATTTTTAAAAATATATTTTTTATTATTTAAAAATATTTTAATAAATTATTATCTATATATTTAAATTTATAACCTATATTCTCTTAAAAATATAGCCAAAAATTTTATTTCCTACAAAATTATTTTGAGTAGCTTACCTTATATTTTTTAAGGAATTCTTTTTAAATTAACTATAACTTATAATACAATTCGTATTCTAAATTTTTTTTATTATATTAAATCTTTCTATTACTAATATTTTTTAAATAATCACAACTATTACTCTTCATAAATATTATCTATTTTTTTATATATTTCATATATTTTTAAAGTTAATATTTCCCACTGATTTTTAATATACAAATAAATTAAATATATTATTCATTAAACTATGATTAATGTTTACTTTACAACTAATTTGGTAATTTTTAATTGATTAATATATATTTATTAAATTTCTAGTACATTTTTAAAAATTATATATATTTTTTATTACTTTAAAAATGTTTTTAATAAATTATCACCAATATTATTTAGAATTATTAACCTATATCTCTTAACAATATAGTCAAAAATTTTTTCTTATAATTTTTTTTTTAAAGCTTCCTTATTTTTTTTAATATAAATAATTTTAATTTAATTAGGACTTACAATATAAATGTATTATAAAAAAAAATTAATTCTAATTGATTGTCTAAGAATTTTCCTATCACAATCATCACTCTTCATAAATATTATATAATATTTTAAATTATATTATCATATCATTTCTAAATTTATATTTACTACTCATTTTTAACAATAAATATTAATATATAATTAACTAATCTATGATTACAATTTAATTCCAAACTAATCTATTATTTTTATATTATTTCTTAAAATTCCTAGTAGTATATTTTTTCACAGAATAAATTTTTTATTGTTTTAATACTAATAATTCCCTAACAGAATATCACCTATTTTTTAAAAAAGTTCATGTTTTTCTAATAATCCACCCAAAATTGTATTTATTTACAAATAATTTTATATTATATTTTTATTCAAATAATTACAATTACTATTATTTCAATCTACAATTAATTTATGAATATTATAAATTTTGAATTATATCAATCTAACTTTTTTAATTATTTTTCTTTAAATAATGTATTAACATTTTAATTTAATCTTATTTACATCAACAAACACTTTACATTATTTTCAAATTCTATATTTTATATCAAATAAACCCAATCCATCCAAACCAATCAGCACCATGATCGCAAAAATAATTTTTTTCCATTTTTTTAGACAAATATATTTCTAAAATAAATAAAACAATAACTTGAGATCTACATGGTCCAACATACAAAAATTAACATATCATATAAGAAAAATGCATGATTAATTGAAAAAACTTTCAATAATACATTTTAAATGATAGTAATAACATACCACTGGATCATTCCAAAAATCAAAAATTTCAATAAATTTATTGTTCATTTCCTAGAAAACAAAGCCAGATCATTCCAAATAATTTTCTAAAAAAACCTAAATAGTAAAAAACTAAAACATATTATTTACTAAAATAAAATACCTAAAAATGGATGGCCATGATCAAACTACAAAAAAATATGGGACCACCACTGGATCGAAGACATAACGGGGGAACCGGCTATCATTTTTTTCTTTTGATAGAGCCTTCCAATTTTTTTTTCTTCAAAGGGAGCTCATCCGGCTATATGGACTAAGAAGATGCAGGTTCAACCTACATCTTTCACTAAAGCGCATTTTCAGCGTGAAGACGCAAGTGGAACCTGCATCTTCAACGCATGCATTCCAATCACTGCTCAGTGATCCAAGTGGCAAAAATTAAAAAAAAAATCCACGTGGCCCAAAACAACGATATATAGTAATATTATTTCAAACATCATTATTTTGGTAATATTATATTTAAAAAATAATATTTTTTAAAAAAATGTTTAATGGCCATTTACATATCAAGGAAAAAAAGGGTGGGGTGGGGGGGGAATAATCTTAGACATAGTGAATAATATATACCACCATATGATAGATATATAATATTTATTATTAATGACTTAAATAAAAGTGTTTCTAAGTGGTTTTTTAAATCGAGGAGCAATGGTAAAGAAGCCTCTCAAGAAGAGTGTTGCTCTTCATTTGGAAGATAGGTCTCACAGAAATAATCTGATATAAAAAAATTAAAGGATCTATTTATTTTCTAAAAAAAGAAAAAATAAATATTAAAAAGATTAGTATTTAGTAAATTTTTATTATTTTTAAAAAATATATTCAATAAAATACATATATTATTATTAAATTATTTTAATATTTTTAAATTCATTCAATAATGAACTTTTATAAAATAATTAAAATATAAATAGCATTATACACAGGGTTCTATGATTATAGTCATTATATAAAATTGATTAGAGAGATAAACATATTATTTTGATATTAAAAATTTATTTTAGGTGATAGATATATTTATAAATTTGACCATATTCCTATAGAAATTATCTCAACCAAATATAATAATCTTAAAAAAAAAAAAATTCACCAACTAAATATAATAAAAGTTATTTTTTTCTGTAATTATTTTTTAGATAAATACATACCTTAACCAAATCCTTGGAAAAAATTCCAACAAACACTTATCTTTGATTCTGAATTTGAGATTTTATTGTTCATGCCAACTCACAATGTATCCTTTTACTGTACTAACATGTAGCCCAAATTTTGGAGGTATAATGTCCTCGAACGAGCTTGATTTCATGAACGGAAAACAAATTACTGTAAGAGTTAGGTTGTTAATGTAACCCAAATCCTAGTGAAACCTCTAAGCATCTTCTTGGTAAATTGGTTTAATAATTTCTTTTTCCAGATATGCTTGGATTGGACCATGATCCTTGCACCATTTCTAGATACTGTAAAAATATTTTAATAAAAATATAATTAATATCTCATTAAGATAAATGTTATATATATATATATATATATATATATATATATATATGAGAGAGAGACTGCCAAAGATAGATCCTGATAACCATACTTCCAAGCTTATAGAATTATTGTTGGATCAAATCTACAAACTCAACAGTAGACCAATTCAACCTCGAACAAACCTGCATGAAGATGGATAATAGACAAAAAAAGGAGAGCTAAACCAATTTGTCTGTACACGTTGCTTCATGATTGAACTGTCTATTACTTAGCAGTAAACTTAGTCCATATATATATATATGTATGTATGTATATATATATATATGTATGTATGTATATGTATTAATATAATATATATATATATATGTATGTATGTATATGTATATATATATATATATCTATATGTATTTATGTATCTGTATATATATAATATATATATATATGTATGTATGTATATATATATATATATATATTATGTATGTATGTCTATATGTGTATGTATGTATGTATGTATCTGTGTATGTATGTATGTATGTATGTATGGTATGTATGTATGTATGTGTATGTGTATATATGTGTATGTTGTATGTATGTGTATGTGTATATATGTGTGTGTGTATGTATGTGTGTGTCTGTGTATATCTGTGTGTGTGTATGTATGTATGTGTGTATGTATGTCTTGTGTTGTCTTCTGGTGTGTGTATGTCTTATGTGTGGTGTCTGTATGTATGTGTGTGTGTATGTATGTGTGTGTGTATGTATCTGTATGTGTCTGTATGTGTGTATGTATGTATGTATGTATGTATATATAGATATATATATATATATATATATTGAGAGAGAGACTTCCAAGATAGATCCTGATAACCATACTTCTAAGCTTATGAGAAATTTTTGTTGGATCAAGTCTATGAACTCAGCATAGACCGATTCAACCTCGAACAAACCTGCATGAAGATGGATAAAATAGGCAAGAAAAAGGGGAGCTATACCTTTGTCTGTGCATGTTGCTTCATGATTGAATTGTTTTTTAAACTCAACATAGACTTATATATATAATATATATATATATAGAGAGAGAGACTCCCAAAGATAGATCCTGATAACCATACTTCAAAACTTATGAGAAATTATTTGTTGGATCAAGTCTACGAAATCAGCAGTAGACCAATTCAATCTCAAACAAACCTGCATGAAGATGGATAAAATAGACAAGAAAAAGGGGAGCTATAGACGTTGCTTCATGATTGAACTATCTATAACTCAGCAGTAAACTTAGTCCAACTAAAAATTTCATCAAGACTATGAAGTGGCAAGATCCAATGCTATAAAACCCTAAAAAATGCCCCACACTCACTTTGTTGCAATCCAACTCTCACTCATCCTATCCTTCAAAAACATTCGCATACCATGTGTTGAATTCTAATATCTATATATTTATGGATTAGGTTAAGTGATGTTGTGCCTAATTGGGTGGAGATATACAAGATCCATATATATAAGTTGGAAAATAATAAACAAAACAGTGTTAAGGAGAAAAAAAAGGGAAGGGTGGGAAGACGGTGAGGTTAGAATAGAGTAGAAAGAGGTCCAAAAAATGTAGAAAGAACAAAATGGTACAATCAAATATCGAGTAGCATCGCACTCTATAGTAGAAGGGTGGGAATCGATGACTATGTCCAGGCCTAGTCTGATCCACCATTATATGTTAACTGCAATTTAATTTTTAGTGCAAATATCATCTAAAAAGTATATTTAGCCAAACAATATTATAATAATAGTATAGTTAAGGCTTAAATGTACTGATATTAGTTATATAGTTAATAGATGTGTGTACACTTAATCCTTGTATTAGACCGAGCCTTTTTTTAATTTTTTTTCAGGCTTGGTTTTGATTTTTGATTTTAGATTTAGATTTTGATTTGATTTTATTTTATTTTAGTTAATGATTAATAGATGTGTGCTGCATTACTTGTCCCTATTATAAGCAAACTTGATACCAGAAATTTATCAAACAAGATTCCACTAATAAACATCTATTCAATACAGCATTACTTGATCAAAAGACCAAAGTAGATGCATAGCCCAGATCTGTCAAAACAACTGTAACATTTACCAAATGAATTTGTTTCTAAGACTAAAAGGGCAATTGCAAATATATGACTGAAATCTATGTTTCCTGTGGCTTCTTACCCACATTAACCATATCAAAAGCAAAGAACTGATTGATAGTCCACTTCATTCAAAAGCCCATGCGTTCTCCCTCTGCACCTCTTCCATTTCTTCTTTGGTGTAGTCATTTTTGATGTTAAACATCACTCGAATCACATCAGGGTTCTGCCGTCATCATGTCAGCCACTGTTTGGCAGGTGAGATCAAACAAACCCTTTACATTTAGATAGTGTGCACTCTGGAAAAACAAAAACAAAGAAAAAAAAGTTAGGAAAAGAATAAGAGTTAACAGATCTAAGAGCATCTACAAGATTATACATCTCACACTGCATAGATATTGTCATAGAGCAGTTGGGAGCTTAAAGTACATTTGCTCAGCAGTACAGCTTGAAATGCACAGAATCAAAACAATCGAACATCATCAATATGCAGTCTAAAAGTTTAAATCGCATTTTTGTTACCGCACAAACAACATGATAATTTTAACAGTAAAAAAAAAGAATTAAACATCAAGGGGTATATCTGCACTACAATCACACTGTTGTTAGATCCAGACGAGAAGGTGATAGCATTGTTCTTTGATGGAAATACTCTCAAAGAAATAAGCAAATGCAAGGATTAGTTGCAAAAAAGATGATCTGAAAAGACAAGGAAACTTCCCAGAAAAGTAAACTGGAATCTATTCGAACGGTTAGAATGTGAAAACTAGAAGGAATAAATGGATATGCACAAATAGTGGGTAAGCCACATCTGTAAAAGGAACTCTATCTTTTTTTTTTTTGGGTGAGCAAAGGAACTCGTCTTTGAACAACACATAAAAATGCGTAAGTGTTTAATGAAGATTGCTAAATCATGGTCAGCAGGTAAGAAAAAGGATAAGACCAGAAGTCATGAAAGAGTTTTCTACATTAATGTCCATGAATAAAAACACTATAGAGTGAGCATTTGGCAAAGAAATCTCTTTTTTGAAAAGAAGAGAAAAAGGGAGAGAATTTTCTCCTACCTGATTTCCACATTAGACAAGCCAACCCACTTCCGAAAAGTTATCCTTTTTTTATGAAAAAGGATATCAAAACTTGTGATTAAAAAAAAGATAATGTGAGCACAAAAAGCTTGCAAAATAGCAGTTTGAAATAAGACAAGGTAAACATACTCCTCCTCGCTTAAGAAGGGTGGAGGATGTAATAATTCCACTACATGCAATACTGTAAAAGAAATATTTGTGATGTTCTACATGACTAACATTTTTCATCTTATGATATCGATACATAGACTCTGGGCATTGGTATTTTTTCAATTAAAAACGAAGAGAAAGAGATACTGTGTTTATGAAAGAAATAACTAAAAAAATAATTTATAATAAAATGACCAACAACTTCCACTATTTACTCATCACAACAAACTGGGGGGGGGAAAAAAGACGTAATAGATACCGTAATTTTTTTTTTTTTTTTTGAAATGCAAAAATTTCTTCCCAGTAGTTTTTTTAAAAATCCATGTTTCAATTTGATGAGATTAAGTTGCGCTGGGCATACATGCACATGTACAAGGTTTGGAGAGCACTTTGAACACCACCCCGACCTAAACAAACTCCCAAAACAGAAATAGTGCCGCGCATTTTTCAGCAGATGGAGGATTGGATCCAGCAATACAAACGGGATTTCGCAATTTAAGAGGTATAAAAAAAAAAAAAAAATTTCTAATGATACTTGCAATCTATTTTACTCAAGAAAATAAGAAACAGCCCACATTGAAATCAATCAAACATAAGCAAATCATCCATATCCAAATCAAACCTGATGAACATCAATTTCTTTTTCCAAAATAGTGATTAAAGAGGATACCAGACGCACCAATATACATGGTCTCAAATTTCTTTTCCCTTAAAAAGCTAGTTACTTCTGGAGATAACAAATTAAGAACTAACAGCAAAATCAATAAGATAAAGGGCAAGATGACATGATCTGAAGAGATTCATGTGATCATCGACTTCCAAGTTAAACTCGATGAACAATTTAACTCGAAGTCTACATCAAAATCAAAGCAAATCACAGAAATAGTATCTCATTGATTTAACCTTTTTAAGATATCGATCCACCATCATAAAGCAATGCACAAAACAAAGAGCAATCAAAAAGAGGGCTTCTGAGATAAAACGCGATAAAAAAGAAAAATTCCTAGAGAGTAAACAGTAACCGGTCGACCAAAAGAAAGATCTCTTTGGCCAGAGAGGAGAACAAAACTCGCCAGGATCAGGTCGAAGAGGAGGTCATGGTTGCCCTTGATTTTCTTGACGAAGTCGAGGTCCCACGACCGGAGATCCTCCCGAGAGGCGACGTATTCCTCCGTCCGGGGTCGGCCTCGACGTGCTTCCTACAGTAGTTGATGACGTTCTCAAGCACGGAGCTAGAGACGTTGGGTATGGGGATGACAACGTGGGCGCAGTCGTCGTCGATCATGTTCTTGATGGGCTCCAACTCCATCGCCACCTTCACCTCCACCTCGAACACGACGCCGTCCGAGCTCCTAAGAATCACCTTGTCACCTCTGGAGGAGGCACGGAGGCGGAGGCCTCGTCGTCGTTACCGTCGGAGTTCGCCATCGAGCGGGGGAGAAAGAGAAACCCTAGAAAAACCCTAGAAAAACCAGAAAACCTCCTCCGGAGGACGGGACGAGGAACTCCGGGGGACGAGAGAACCAGGGAGAGAGAGAGTTAAAGCGCCGTGGGGCGGGGGGGTGCGCGCATATTTATAGGAGGAGAGTTTTATTCCGAGAATTTCCAATTTCGAATTGGATTTTTTTTTTTTTAATATGAAAGAGAGAGGGGAATAAGATATCCTTTGGACCGGTCCCGCTGGCTGATACCATTCTTATCATCTTGTTCACGTATCCTAAAAATATTTTTGATTTAATAGGGTTATCCATAAAAATTAAAATTTCTGGATTTAATCAAAACACCCGTGTGCCTCTCTTCCTCCTGAATCGGCTCAGCGGACGCGCTGGAAGGCTCCTCGATTGGACAACCTGCAAGAAGTCCCTAGACACCGGAGGGGCTCTGACGGGGATACTTCGATGCTTAAGTTAGAGGAGGTTTGAAGCAACAGAACGGGAGGAAGCTCGGAAGGAGAGATGTAGCCAAGTCTCCCGGGCGCTTTATAGGCACGGAGCGTTGCCAAATTCTGTTGGGGAGCAAGCTGGAAAAACTCGAATATGCCCCCAGGAGAACAGGCGTGGCGACGGGATCGTGGGTGGCGGCGTGCCAGGCATGTCAGAGTAGTGGCCATGCACTGGAGTTTGTTATAACAGAATGTCAGAACTGTCGGAGAGGAAAGGTTTCTGGAAACCTCGGGCAATCTCTTCAGCAGTGGGTCAGCTAGTCCCCAAGAACCGACCATGACGATAAAAAGGGCTGTCGCACGGGCGGTGGGGCGCCTATCAGCCCTCAAAGCCCCCGGGTTGGCTTTTGGGAAAGCCGACCGGGGATTCGGACTCCTCGGGCTACTCGCGATCGGGGGGGGTGGTCGGGACCGGGGACTAGTCGAATGGGTGCATCAGTGCTTCCCCCTGCTTCTGGGTTTGAGGGGCCACGTGGCACAAAAAGGACAGGAGCATGAGCATGCACACCTGCGGCGGACTCCGGCCAAGGCGTTGGGTCGCTTGAATCCGCCTCAGACGGCGCCCTGGACGGCTGTCAGCCGCTTGTTGGGGCGCAGGAGGGGCAGTAATGCAAGTCGGCGCCATGATGAGAGCCAGACTGTCCCACGTCGATTCAGGGTGAAGTGGAGCATCGCGCCACGCAGTAACATCTAGCCGGTCGGTGCTACCCTTGGATTAGTCTAGCACCGCCGATCCGGCACGCACGCGGATCGCGATCCACATGAGAGGGTGCTTCAGCCGCTTCGATTCTCACAACGCAGGCGGTTGCGGCCCCCGACGGGATATTGAGGCATGCCCGAGGCGGGCGATGACTTCTCCCCTCTCTCCCCCTCCCTCGAAGGCCATTAAAAGGAGGAGGCAAAGCGCGGGGCTTTTCCTGCTGCGCCTGCTCTTCACGAGAACGAGTCCTCCCTTCTTTCCTTCGCAAAAACCGGCACCTAAGAGTCCACCCCAGGTTAGTCCCAGTCATCCCTCTTCTCCTTCTAGCTTCCAATGGCATCCAGCAGTAGGGGTTCGTCCCATAGACCTAGGGACCCAGGGCCGAGCACGGTATCCTTGACCATGACCCGGGAACGGGTCGAAAACCTCAGGGCTGTATTCAGTATCCCGTCCACCCTGCACCTCACTCTTCTGGGCCGAGAGGGAGGGCAAATAACCCATTAGGATCATCCTCCCTCAGGGGCACGAATACGATCTTCTCGACGGGCCGACCATGGTTGTCGGCTTCGTCCCTTGGGTCCAGCTGCTCGAGCGTGGGATGCCCATTCAGCTGCTTATCGTGGATAGCTAGGCATTGCCGGGCCATTCTACGGTCTCCCCTCAGCTCTCCAATTCCATCACGAGTCGAAAACTTGGCCAGCAGGTGGTAAGTGGACACATGATCCGAAACTTATTGAGGGTCGGCCTGTTCCAAGATGGCATTGTACGCCGAGGTCGTGCAAATGACCACAAAGTTGACGGAGAAGGTTCGCTGGTATGGTTCCGTTCCGAGGGTCACAGGTAAGGCAATCTCCCTTTCAACCTTGACAAATTCCTCCCGAAGCTGGTGAGTGGTGCCACGGACTCCCGCAGTCTGGACTTGAACAGGTTCATTCGGACGAACGCATCATACAATAAAACCTCCACACAACTTCCATTATTGATAAGGACGCGCTTTACATCATAATTGGTGATACAGCCGACACAACCACAGGGTCATCGCCCGGGAGAGGAGGCTCCAAGAGGTCCTCATCAGGAAAGCTAATTACATTGGATCCCCTGGGCCTCTTTACAATGTCCTGGTCCTCTTTCCCCCCCCGTCAGATCGTCGATGCAGCATGCCAACGCCTCCATCGGTTGGGCGCTGATTGGGAAGCTTAGCCTCCCCCTGGGGGTCTCTAACAGTTGAAGTCCCGGCCCGATCCTGGCGGGGTCGGACATACTTGTTCAGATATCCCCTGCGGATGAGGTCCTCGATGGCATCCTTTAGCTGGAGGCACTCCTCCATGTCGTGCCCATGGTCCCTGTGGAATCGGCAGTATTTGTTCTTATTTCTGGAGGCAGGAGGTCCTCTTATCGGGCGAGGTCTTCAAAAGAAGGCCTCGTTCTCAATCTCCATCAGGATCTTCTTCCGCGGCAGGAGAGGGGTGCATAGTTATTGAACCGCTTGAGATAGTCCCTCGGCTTGGGGCTCTGGCACCGGGTGGATCTGTCGTCGTTGTCGGGAGGTCGGACCACGGGGGCCTTATCGCCCCGCTTCTTCGGGCCGACCTCTCCTCGGCCAGGCGTCGGTTCGCCGCTTGCTCTTCCGCCAAGGCATACTTGTGTGTCTTGGCCAGCAGATCGGTGTAGTGTGTAGGGAGCTTCTTGTCCAGGAAACATGAACCTGGACGAGCGGAGCCCCCTCTTGAAGGCTGACATGGCCACCGCTTCATTTAAGTCGGGATCTCCATAGCGGTCGAGTTGAAGTGGGCCGTGTAGTCCCGAGGGTCTCTCCTCGTTTGCTGGATGAGGAAGAGGCAGTCGGTGTTCTTCGAAGCCCGGCCGCAAGTCCTGAAATGAGAGAGAAAAAGGTCTTGAGCTGGGAAAAAGAATGGATCGTACCTGGGCGGATGGCGGAGAACCACATCGCGCGGCCTTTTTCAGGATCGCTGGGAAGGCGATGTAGTGGAGGGCGTCGGACGCGCCTGTACCATCATGTGGGCTTTGTAGGCGCCCAGGTGATCCAATGGATCGGTGGTACCATCGTAGGGATCCGCTTGCGGGATCTTGAAATGGCGGGGGATAGTCTCCCCAGAATCTCTATGGAGAAAGGCGGGCGAGTGTCGTGCACCGGCCTTCCCTCGACATTCTGCCGCTCAACTATCTCGGCAATGCGCTCTTCCATGCGCATGATTTTGCTACCGTAATCATGCGGATCGGCAGCAAGGCACCGACCGCCGGGATGAGCAGAGTCAGCAAAAGAGGGGGAGGCTGACCTTGCCCTTTTTCCTTCGGCACGGGTCCTCATGGACTCCTGGGGTTTTGGAATTGCGTGGGATGAGGGCGAAGGTGCCTCCGCTGCTGGCTGACGCCAACGACCAGTGATGATTGACACAGGAAGCCACTGGCGGCTGCTGCTGGCGGTCCACCATCTCCTAGAAGCTAGACCATCGAGGTAAGCGTCTCGATGCGGTTCACCAGTGTCTGGAATTGTTGCAGCCCCAGGGTGATGGCGGGCTCGACGGCGGCGGTGATATTGCTCTCCGCGGGGGGCGCACTGGGCCCTTGGTGGGAGCGTCCTCCCCTCGCAAAGACGCTTGAGTTCTTCCTCTTGTCATAGCTAGATCCTTCCCGTTTATCTCCCCTTTTAGAGTAAAGAGCGCAACGAAGATTCAGCGCCCTCCTTCTAGCACCAATCTGTTGCCTCTCTTCCTCCTGAACCGGGCTCGGCGGACGCGCTGGAGGGCTCCTCGACCCGACAACCTGCAAAAAGTGCCTGGGCGCCGGAGGGGCTTCCGACGAGGACACTCTGATGCTTAAGTTAGAGGAGGGCTGGAGCAACAGAACAGGAGGAAGCTCGAAAGAAGAGTATACAATGGGGAAGAAGAACGTTACCCTTCACGGAGGTCCCTCGGGCGTCTTTTATAGGCACGGAGCGCTGCCAAATTCTGTTGGGGAGCAGGCTGGAAAAACCCGAATATGCCCCCAGGAGAACAGGCATGGCGACGGGATCGTGGGTGGCAGCGTGCCAGGCGTGTCAGAGTAATGGCCATGCGCTGGAGTTTGTTATAACAGAATGTCAGAACTGTCGGAGAGGAAAGTTTCTGGAAACCTCGGGCGATCTCTTCAGCAATGGGTCAGCTGGCTCCCCAGGAGCCGACCGTGACGATAAAAAGGGCCGTCACACGGGCGGTGGGGCGCCTATCAGCCCTCAAAGCCCCCGGGTCGGCTCTTTGGGAAAGCCGACCGAGGAGTCGGACTCCGTGCGGGGACTAGCCAACCAGGCGCCGGGGGCCGGTCTGACCGGGGACTAGCCGAATGGGTGCATCAACCCGTGATGATCAAAATTTCTGGATTTAACCGAGTCATCTACGAGGATCATGCTTCGAACCCAAATTTTTTTTTTTTAATAAGACAAAGGGGTGAGGATAAGACGATAAGATCAGCGTAGCTATCTTTTTTGGGCCTGATCACAAAGATCTCGATTTGCTAAAAAATATTTTATACATGATAACAATAAAAATGGTTCAATCTTTTCTATCAAGCAATGAGATCATGCAAGATCCATAAAACCTCTAGCCAATCTTGATTCGGAAATGGGTGGCTACGAAGACTCACAGAGAGTAGCGGATTGTAAAATATTGGATCAGACTAGGATTAACCATGATGAAAATTTGGCTGATAAAACTTAGAAGTAGCTTAATAGAAATAGATCAAAGATCAAACCTAGCAGAAAAAAATCTTACAAACTATTAACATTTTCTGGAGTAAATATTTTATATTATTCATATAACAAAAATTAGGAGACCCAAGTAATATACTTGTCATGACAAACGCCACCATAAAAGATAAAACAACTACAAGTATGGCAAATAGGACACGCAGGTGGTGCACAAGAGCATATCAGGCATTCAATTTCTATTATAATTGATCGAGCATATCAGGCATTCAATTTCTATTATAATTGATCGAATGGTAGGGCAACGGGGGTAAGCTGAAGAGCAAGTTAGTATATAAACTTTTAAATTCAAATTGTTGGAATTTATTCGATTAAGTTTATTCAAAAGTGATCCACACTAACATGCATCAGGATTTATTTTACAAGTTTTTGGTTGACTAGGCCTGACTAAAAGATAAATCTTCTATATAATTATAAAGATATAACATATGATTATTATATTATAGTTGAACTCTATATAATTATTATAGATAATATCCATCTCAATCTATATGATCAATTCAAAAATTATCTCTGATGGATAAGATACGTTATAAATTGGACATTCCTTATAAACTTAGTCCCTAACTTATCTAAGAGCTTGTAAGATTTTTTTTCATTGAAATTAAATTTAGAAAATCGAAGGTACTGTTCATGAACAACGAAAAGCAAATCCAATCAATTTTTTTGATTATTTGCATGTTGATATATTAAGAATTACAAACAGTATTGATGGCTTCTTCTTCAAATAAATTTTATTATCTCATAAAGTTTTAATGCAAATTAGGTCCAAAAAAAACATAAGCATATCTAGTAAAAAATTAATTTACATTGTTGTTCATATGTTTGGGGCATTGCTTGGCACTATATTTTTGTGGCTTTTATAGATGATGTTTAGGGGGCCTAGCATCTAATGCAATGATTTTCTTCATCATCGCATGAATCATTATTGCTATAGCTCCACCCCCCAATACTATGTTCTTAATTGCTTTTATAGCCCCTTTTAGATGTCTTAGCATTGAATCCGATGATTCCATAAAAAACAATAAATAATTTTTGTCATGCAATTGGTCCTTTGGGACAGCCCTAGAGTAGATTGTCTCATACTTTGCATTATCGATGTTAGATTTTGAAGGATGCGTATTATGAACTATGCCTTTTTTTTTTTTTTTTTGATAGTAAAAGGCCTGAGAAGGCCGAATATATTAATCAAATGCAAATACAAAGTTACATCAAAGACAAGGACCCAGGAAGTAAAAGTAAGAGCTTACAATAACAAGTAATTAGATAAAATCCAAAAGAAGATGTACAGAATTCCAAAATGAAGTTGACCCAGATAGCCCAGCAAAGAGAGTAACCCTTACAGCTGTCTGAAACAACAAGATGGCATGATTTGTGGAAGTGAGATTGAGAAGTAGAGGCCATGGAATCAGTGAAGAGCAGACCTTGGTCAGTGTGTACAAGAATTCCTTTGATGTGCAGGTCCATTAATTGTGTCAACAATCCTCTGGAAGTGTTGAGCTTTGGACATATGAAGTGGAGTGAAATATAATCAGTCTTCCTGTTGTATAGATGTAATATGAAATAACAATCCATGATTGATTGTCTTTCTCTGAGAATTGAAAGCAAGAAGTATAGCAAACCATAATCACTAAACTCTGCAGAAGCTTGGAAAAGCAGTAAGACAGCCTTTGAAGTATTATGCTTAAGTGAAGAAGGCAGCAAGTTTAAGCAAAAACTGTAGATGATGATCACATGCATGACTCCTTTTGCGTGCCGATACCTTGATTTGCCAGTAAACCTATGGAAAGGATGAAGTTAAGAACCAAACAGTATGTTGACAAATAATCAGTGGCCCTGCTGGAATTGTGCTGTAAGATGTAGGGGTCCATGAGATGGTATCTTAGGTCGAGCTGTTTGTGTCCTGGATTGTTGCAGTAATTCCTGAATTCAAGCCTTTGTGCATTGATGAACCTGTAAGAAAATCTAGAATAGAGAAGTAGCAGCTGAAGCAGCCTTAAGAGATTTGGATGCACAAGCATATGCACATCCAGTTGCAGTGAAACTTTAGTTGAGAGTTGAAGAAGCCATCATTGATACATCCGCTGCGAAGAGTGCGTCTACGGCCAGGAAAAATGACTCTGACCTTCCTCCTAGAGAGCAGCATTCATTTGGTTATCCCTAACATTATAGCAATTGAAGAGAGACAAATCACTGCAATTAATAGAAATATATTCTTGAGACCCATCATGAAATTTAGAGGTAGAATACCGATAGCCCCTGCTGTCGAAGTATACGTGCAGATAACAATCCCAATAGGTAGTATGGTAAAGAGCAGCAGGAGAATAACAGAAATTATCCCAATAATTGCAGCATTGTAATAGAAATGCTTCCGTTATATAATGGAAAAGGACAGTATTAAACAATGAGTGATGGGCAGTTTTAACCAGTGCCGGCACATGACCTGAAACCATCCTCCTCATCCGCTGGATGTTGAAACGAAATTGGCTGTATAAACATAAATGTGCAGTTTGAAGTATGTGTTCTTCCCAGTGTAGATAAGTAAATAAAAGTAGACCAAGCAATCAAAAGTTTAAGGTCATTCAAGAGCTTCTGTCGAAAGCAGTGATGAATAGAATATAGCATGAAAAACCACTGAAGAGTGTTAAAGAAGCTAAAAACAGCCTATCAGTGAAACCTCTGCATTGAGTATCAGGTGGAGATAGGAGCCGAATTAGGCCTGTGGCAACTAAGACGCTGATTGTAGACAGTATAATAGCAGTGAGATGATCCCCATTGGATGTTCAGGACGAAGTCCAAAAAGATGAGAAAAAGAAGAGATTGCCTATAATTAACTTCCTGGAAGTATGGTGGCAGGTGGTAGAGTAGCGGACCCCTGTGCCCACCTTGGCACTGGTGGTACGGAAGATGCAACAAAAAAGTTCGAACAGCAGTACCTCGAGAGTAAGTACTATCTGGCCTGGAGAGGTTGGGATCCATCTGAATGATGTTAAGTGTGGATGGTGGCAACAAAAGATGAAACCTGCAAAAAAAAAAAAAAAAAAAAAAAAAAAATGAAAAAGTTAAGAAACATTTTTGTTTTCTATTTCCTTTTTGTATTTTATTTTTTCCTCTCTTTTTTTCCCGATTTTGTATCTTTTGTCAATTGATATTTCTTCAGCTCATGGGATTTATTATTTTCCTTCTCATGAATACCCTCTTTTTCTTTTCTTTTTTTTGGATCATCCTTGTTTTGCCTCTGTTTTCGAAGTAACATGATTTCTGCAGCCAAGTAAGGTATTCCTGTTAGAGATAAGAAATAATGAGTCAACTTTGAGAGGCTATGGCAGTAGAACAGTAGCCTGAGGTGACCGGTCAGCGATCTGCTAGAAGAAGGGTAATGTTCCCAGCAAAGGCTTCCATCCCTGATCCGGGAGGGAACAAACTTGATTGGGATGGCTGAATATATGATTGAGGAGGAGTGCACCGTCCTCGTGATCCTCGACTTAATAATGAAGGCAGCCTGAATGGATTGCACCCCTCTGGTGACCTCCGGCTTAAGGATAAGGAGAACATGAGCCATTGTCGGTTCCTTCGGAATTCTCCTGTCTTCCTTACGAAAATAGTCAGTGGTATGAAACCCTACACAAAAGATAGGTATGATTAGATGAAAGATGTTGTATCTATTATCCATTAAAGTATGGTGCTCTTGTTTGATCTCCTTCCATCACTTTGATCTCCTAAAATATTTGCTTTGATGAGCAGGAGCAGGATAAATTTTATTGTTCATTTGGAATAGGAGGAAACCCCTTTCTGTCCCTCCATAGAACCAACGCCAAGTCATCAGGGATATCATTGTCCTGGTTGTAGATAAAGTTTCCCTGTCGCGCATGCTTAGCCAGATAATGGGCAGTCTGATTAGCCTGGGGAGGAACATGAATCGCCGAGAAGTTGGGGATTAAATTCTTCCAAGTCAGGATATCCAACAAGATCGGCTTGAGATTGAAATGGTTATGATAGTATTTGTTGATGAGGTTGATCACCAACTCACTATCGCCTTCAACAATCAGCTGTTGATGAATGTCATCCAAGGAACCTTTAATACCGTACCAGGCCACACAAAGTTTCGCATTGAAGACGGAAGTGCCAGAGATTTTTTTACCAGCCGCCTTTAACATGATACCAGCAGAGTTTCTGATTATATAAGCAACGGTAGTAACCTCCGGCTTAACAGAAGCATCAAAGTTAATTTTGAGAACCCCTGATGGGGGGAAGCCAACGAATCGATTTGGACTCTCTACCTATAAAATGATGGGGTATTGGTTGTTCCCAGTGCCTTGAGGGGTTGACAGACTCCTGTTCCTCTATAGAGCGATTGATGCTAGTAAACATGAATACCATCCGTGACAGTTGAGTATGGGTCACAAATTTGTTATGGAATAACCTGTCGTTGCGCGCCTTCCAGACCTGCCAAATAGTATAAGCAATAATAGAGTTAGTGGTTTGATTATATTGTGTAGTCGTCATCATTATTAAAAGTTCAGAAATAGAATTAGCTTGAAAACTAAATTTGTAGATACGCTTGATGAGGCCCCAACAATCCTTAACAAACGGGCAGTGGATAAAGATGTGATCAATATCCTCCTCCTGAATAGGGCATATATCATAATATATGTTGTCAGCCTGTAAGATACATTTATTACAAAGAAACTGCTTAGACTACACTCTGAAATTGACCAACTTCCATCAAAAGGTTCTCACCCGCTAAGGAGTTTGGAGTTTCCAGATCCAATGATATGCAAATGCACTTACATGTTTAGCTTGAGCAATGTGGGGGTGCATATCCTTCAGAGTGACCGTATGAGCTGCAGTAGGCTCCCAAGTAATTATGTCCGGCCATCTTTCCATAGGAATAAGGATGGGAAGAATACTGTCAACAAGCTCTTTGGAAAAGAGCCTATTCAAGGTGGTCGTGTCCCAATGTCTGGCCGAAGTGATTAGTCGGGTCACTTTCCAATCCTGGACATCGATGTCCATATTAAGAGTCGTCGGCTAGTGAGAAAGAGGAGTTTTAGATATCCAGGGATCATTGAGCACAGTAATGATTTCGTCGGATCCGAGAGTGCAAATAACCTTAGGGCCAAGCAAATTTCCCATATCCGCTATTCGGGCCCAAGTGTGAGTACAGTTGCGAGGTCTTTTATAATTTACCAAAGAGGGAAGAAGGCGATACTTGGCTTTGACAGTTTAGGCCCATAACGTATTAGGCTGCAGATAAAGTTGGGCAGCCAGCTTAGCAAAGGATGTCCTTTGCTTGTGAAGCAGAGGAACGATACCAAGAACCCCATCAACCTTCGGCGTGCACACCTTATCCCAAGAAACCAAATGAAGTCCTTTACTATCGTTCGAATGACCCCAAAAAAATGCCTTGACGGTTCTTTCAATTCTCTTTATAACTCCATGCGAAATATATAGAACGGCCATGGTATAATTAAACAAGGAGGCTAAGGCCAAGGTAACCAGTGTCAAGCGACCCGCAAAGGATAATGTTTTTCATTTCCAAGCTTCCATTTTGGCATACACTGCATCCACAAAAATATCAAAGTCATTAGAAAGTAGTTTGTGCCCAGACACCGGAATGCCCAGGTATTTCATGGTTCCACTTTTTTCCTCTATATTAAAAATAGAAGTGATACGGTTTTTGATATTATGATTCGTTGAAGGGCTGAATGAGATATGCGATTTCGCGGCGTTGATGCTTGGCCCGAGAGATTGTTGTAGGCTTCAAGAATGGTTTTTAAGCAAATGGCATCAGTTAGAGTAGCTCGGGCAACTAAGAGCATATCATCCGCGAAAAGCAAGTGCAAAAGATGCGGCCCATTATTATCCACTTTAAACAGTTTGAGCAAATGATGGCTAACTGCATAATTAAGCATATTGGAAAAAAATATTGGAACATAAAATGAAGAGAGAAGGGGATAAGGGGCATCCTTGATGAAGGCCTCTGGCTGGTTGCAACCAAGTCGTGGGGGTTCTGTTGACAATAATAGCATATTCGTAACCAGTAACACATTGCATGATCATTTGCATAAATTGCGGATGAAACCCTAATTGATGCATAACCTTTATAAGAAAAGACCAAAGCATTTTATCATAAGCCTTCGCCATGTCCAAATTGATAGCCATCATAGCTCTCTTGTTAGGAGCCTTATGCAAAGAGTGCATGATTTCCTAGGTAAGAAGACTATTATTAGTTATACTTCTTCCCAAAACAAAAGCCCCCTGCTCCACCGATATAATGGAAGGAAGAATAGTTTGCAGCTGATTAGCCAATTTTTAGCCACAATCTTATAGATAGTATTGATGTGACCGGATCGCTGACGTGGGACAAAGAGACTGACGTGGAGCCCTCATTGGACACCACACGGGATAACCACCACAGGCCCCCTCGCCGGGCTGAGCTCTCGATGCCAACGGGGCCGCCCGTCGAAGCCGAGCTTCGTCCTCCGCCGGGTCGGTACCCGCCAGGTCGGAACGTCTAGGTCAAAGCCGAGCTCAAACCCCACCAAAGGCAGGCCCTTCGAGCCCGAGGTCGGGTCCCGTGGTCCGGAGTCGAGCTCAAGCCTCCTTCGCCACAAGGAGCCCCTTCGAGGCCGGGTCCCCTAGCCTGGGCGCACCTCATCCACCTCTGCCAGCCCGAGCTCGGTTAAGGCTGGGCCCCCCTGGCCTGGTGCCGAGCTCGGCCCTCCTTCGCACAGCCAAGCCGTCGCGAGACCGATCCCCTACGGGTGGACCCCATCTTCCCAGCTCAGCTTTCAACTCAGATCGAGGCACCAACCACCACGAGAGCGGCACCTTCCCTCCGAGGATAGTGGCGCGCCCCCCAAGGATCGTACGATGGCACCCGCCACGTCGCCATTAATGCCCATGGTTGCCATTCACACCAGAAAGAAAGGAAGCTCACATCAAGGCACCATGCCCTCCACCGACCTGCCATACGACCAGAGAAAAGACCCCACCAGGGAGCACAGTCCCCGAGAGCGACGGCACGACAGTCGAGGTCCCGCCAGGCTTCCAGGAAGGGCAAATAAAAGGAATGTCAGAGGCATGTAGAGGCTCTCCCAACTATCCAATAAAGAAGGCATCCCGTCCATGGCACAGTACCTTGTTGTACCCGTCTGACAGCATGAAAGAACCCCGAGGCAAGCCAAGGGAAAAGACCCAGTCATAATGAACAAAAGGGAGGTAACAACACTCATTCTTCCATTCCAAGCAAGAGCAACATTCTCTCAACAAGGGAGACACCCATTTTTCCAACAACACAACCACCACAAAAGGAAAGAGGAGAAGGGGGAGAGGCCAGGGAGGAGGGTGAGACCACCTCGGCCACCACACCTCCCTACTCACACTCACACTCTCATACACTCCACTCACTCCTCCTAGTATGGAGCTCATCCAGAGGGGCTCGACCAGGAGGATCTGTTCCCTTGGATCGTCACTGACTTGATCGTCCGAGTGCCCCCGTCAGAATTTCCGGCCTGGGTCACTGACGTTGGCTTTCTTGCAGGTCCCGAGGCACTAAAGGCATCTTACCGCAGGTGGACGCAGAACACCCGACGCCATCAGTAGCTACGGGCCACGGCGATCTGGGCGGCAACAGATTGGCACGCCAGGTAGGGGCCCAGAACGACACTTGATCCAGTTCAAGCCCCGCTTAGCCAGTCCATCGGGAGGATGGTGACCACCCAGGCAAGGGGAGCTTCTCCTAGCCGTGCGGAGGCATCCCCTTCCCACGGGAACCCGCACGGACCGGAGACGAAAGTACCTGCCCCGGTTCAACCGCCCCCACTGGAGACCCAGCTGACCGCACTTGCCCAGCAAATACACACTCTTACCGCGGCGGTGCGCTAGCTCCAACACCAGCATCAACATCGGTCCCTGGGCACCCACCAACAGCCAGAGACCCCTGCGGCCCGCACCGCAGCCCCCCGCGATAGCTTGCGTTCCTTCCACGGGAGGCCTTCGCTGCCGCGAGCAGCTACAGACCCTCGGGGTACCCATCAAGCCTCATTGAAGCGACGGCGGGCCAGCTCCACGGACGAAGAAAGCTGCTCGCCGCACCTTGGCCGGGGGGCACCTAAGCCCCTCCAGGGTCGGAAGGGCAAGGCTCCTTGCCATGGGCGCCGCGCATCCACCTCACCTTCACCGCCCCCTTCAGCGGAGGGGTCTACAGACGAGGCCATCAGGCGCATGGCGGAGAAGTGCCTGGAAGAGCATGACTGCAAGCTGGCAGAATTTGCCCGCCGGTTCGTCAACTTGCCTGGCTCCGCTAGTGAGCCAGCGCGCTATGACGCCCACCCTCCTTTCTCCCAGGAGATCCAGGCAGAGCCAGTTCTTTGTCAGTTCCGCATGCCGCAGGTGGATCCTTACGATGGGACCACTGACCCCCTGGACCACCTAGAAAGTTACAGGGCCCTTACGAGGGTCCAGGGGGTCACTGACGCCCTTTTGTGTGTCGCCTTCCCTGCTACCCTCCGAAAGGCGGCTTGGGTGTGGTTCACCCACCTCAAGCTAGAAAGCATTAGCTCTTTTGCCCAGTTGGGGCAGAAGTTCGTGGCTCATTTTAATGCTTGTCGGAAGATACCATGCAAGGCAGACAGCCTCTTCTCCATCAGGCAGCATGACCGTGAGCCGCTACAAGACTACGTGGCTCGCTTCAAGGCCATCGCATTGGAGATCTACAGCCTGGAGGAGCTGGTGGCGATGCTGGCTCCAAAGCGAGGGCTCAGGACCTCCCGCCTGACCTACTCGCTCAACAAGAAGCCCCCGAAGACCTATGCCGAGCTACTCTTCCGGGCTCAGAAGTACATCCATGCCGAGGAGGCAGATCATACGAGGCGAGAGCTCGACGGGAAGCCGCTGAAGGGGTCGGTGCCTGCCAAAAAGCCTGAAGCATGGAGGCCAAGACTGCCAGCTCAGAGCTCCCAACAGTGTCAAGGCCAAGAAATGCTCCCGTCCCTCAAGGGAGTTTCACTCCCCTTCTCACCCCGAGAACGAAGATCCTCATGGAGATCGAGGGCGAGACTTATCTGAGGCATCCACTGCCATTAAAGCCATCCTTCACTCGCGACAAGACGAAGTACTGCCGCTTCCACCATGACCACGGCACGACATCGAGGAATGCCGCAATCTCAAATGGAAGATTGAAGAGCTCATTAAGAGAGGCTACCTCGGAAAATATGTAGGGGGCAGAACTCGACTAGAGTCCTAGGCGCTCGTTGCTCTCCTGCCAGCTCCAGCCATCGATAACCGCCTCACTGAGAAGCCTGTGGGCATGATCTCCTGGGGAGCCGAGCACATGTCCAAGAGGACCCGGGGGGCAGGGAACTCTGAGAATGTACTCCCCTTTATGAGGGAAGGGAAAAGTGGGGAGAAAAATGTAAATAATGATGCTGTGGTCATCGAGATGACGATCGCAAAGCATCATGTAAAGCGCATCATGGTAGATAGTGGAAGCTCTATGGATGTACTTTTCTACGATGCCTTCTCCCGGATGAATCTCTCCCCTACTCAGCTCAAGCCAGTGTATACTTCCCTCGTTGGTTTTACGGGAGACTCCGCAAGAGTAGAAGGAGAAATCACTCTCCCAGTCATTGCCGGGATCCCACCTCAGCAGAGTACCGTCATGATGACGTTCACGGTTGTCAGGCTTCCTTCGCCTTACAACGTGATCTTGGGCCGACCTGGGCTTAACCTCCTCGACGCTGTCGTCTCTACTAAGAGGTTGCTTGTCCAGTTCCTAACCCCTTGCGGTGTGGGAGAGATGAGGGGCATGCCCCAGCCAGTGAAGCACTGCTTCCAGACGCTCCCCGGGGCCCAGGTGCCCGAGGAGGATTCCCGAGCAACCAAGCTCGATCAGAGGGTTCAGGACCCCAGGGGAGGCCCGGCCGAGCGCCTGCTTCCCTACCAGCTCGGGACTGACCAGACGAAGACCGTGCAGATCGGGGCCCAGCTGCCTGAGGAAGAGAAAGCTCTGCTACTGGAGTTCTTAAGAGCGAATGCGGACGTGTTCGCCTGGACGGCAGCCGACATGCCAAGTATTCCCCCTGAAGTCATCACTCACAAACTTAATGTTGATCCAAAGTACAGGCCAGTTCGACAGAAGAAGAGAAGCTTCGCCCCCGAAAGGCAAGCATCCATCAACGAGGAAGTTGAGAAACTCCTCACCGCCGGCTTCGTCCAAAAGGTGCAATACCCAAGCTGGCTAGCGAACGAGGTGATGGTGAAGAAGAACAATGGCCAGTGGAGGATCTGTGTAGACTACACCGACCTCAACAAGGCGTGCCCGAAGGACAGCTTCCCTTTGCCAAGGATAGACCAGCTGGAGGATGCCACGTCAGGGCACAAGGTGCTCTCCTTCATGGATGCATTCTTCGAGTATAATCAGATCCGAATGCACCCGGAGGATGAGGAGCACACCGCCTTCATCACTGACCGGGGGACGTACTGCTACAGAATGATGCCCTTTGGCTTAAAGAATGCTGGGGCCACGTACCAACGTCTGGTCAACAAAGTCTTCAAGGACCAGATCGACAAGAATGTACAAGTGTACGTGGATGACATGCTAGTCATGAGCAAACTGAGCTCGGACCACATAGCCGACCTCGCGGAAGCCTTTCACAGTCTCCGGAAGCATCAGATGAAGCTCAACCCGGCGAAGTGCGCCTTTGGGGTGGCGGCCGGAAAATTCCTCGGCTTCATGGTCACCCAGAGAGGCATCGAGGCGAATCCAGAGAAGGTCCAAGCAATTCTGGACATGGAGCACCCAACATCCAAGAAGTAGGTTCAGCGCCTGACAGGAAGAATCGTAGCCTTGAGCTGGTTCATCTCGAGGTCGGCTGACAGTTGCTTCCCTTTCTTCAAGGCGCTGCGCAAGATGCATGACTTCACCTGGACCAAAGAGTGCAAGATGGCCTTTGAAGAGCTGAAGGAGTTCCTGACCTCCACACCTCTGCTATCCAGACCAGAAGAAGGCGAAGAGCTCCTACTCTACTTGGCGGTCACCCCAGGGGCCGTCAGCTCGGTCCTTATCCGTGCAGACCAGGACGGGTCATAGAAGCCGGTGTACTACACTAGCAAAATACTCCATGATGCGAAGATCAGGTATACCAGTTCCGAAAAACTTATTTTTGCACTAATAATGTCTATTAAGCATCTCAGGCCCTATTTCCAAGCGCATCCCATCATGGTTGTGACTGATCAGCCGCTGAGGACCATGCTAAGCCACCCCGAGACTTCCGAAAGTTAGCCAAATGGTCCATGACGCTGAGCAAGTACGATATCGCATATCGGCCGAGGTCATCACAGAAGGCCCAAGTCCTAGCCGACTTCATGGTCGAATGTACAGGGCTCCCCGAGGGACCAGAGCGGATGGTCCCGGAGAGCCAAGCCGAGCCTGGCCCGCTGGAAGACCCTTGGGTTCTCCACGTGGACGGTGCCTCCAATTCTTGTGTGAGCGGAGCAGGCATCATCCTCGCCAATTCCAATGGAGTAGTGACGGAGTGTGCACTTCGCTTCAAGTTCCCCGCCACAAATAACCAAGCAGAGTACGAGATGCTCCTCGCGGGCCTGAAGGTGTCCCGTGAACTGGGCGTACAGAACCTCAAGGTCTTCACCGACTCCCAGCTGGTTGCCAGACAAGTCGCTGGAGAGTACGAGGCCCAAGATCCCCAGATGATGAAGTACCTGGAGAGGGTCCGTTCGAACGTAGCAGGCTTCCATTACTTCCGCGTTTCCCACATCCCCCGTGGAGAAAATTCTCGTGCGGATGCGCTGTCAAGGCTCACCACCTTACCGGACTCATCCCTGGGGCGCGCCTACGTCGAATATCTCAAAATCCGAGCTACGAGAACCCCGAAGAGGTACAACAAGTAGCCCCCGAGCCGAGCTGGATGGACAAGTACATCAAGTACCTCCAAGATGGCCTACTACCGGAAGACCACAAAGAAGCTGGCCTTATCAGAAGGAAAGCCGCCCGCTTCATCTTGATGGACGGCCAGCTCTACCGCCGATCCTATTCCTACCCCCTCCTGAAGTGCCTTAGGCCCGTGGAGGCAGCCTTCGTGCTCCAGGAGATACACGAGGGCCTCTTTGGGAATCATGTAAGAGGAAGGACTTTGGCGTACAAGGCACTCCACCAGGGATACTTCTGGGAAACGATGAGGGAGGACACCGCCGACTTCGTCAAGAAGTGTGACAAGTTTCAGCGCCATTCCCACCTCCAGCACCTGCCGGCCGCACCAATCTCCCAACTGTCGTCCCCCTGGCCCTTCGCGCAATGGGGGATGGACATTCTGGGACCGCTCCCCATCGCACCAGGACAGCGGAAGTTCCTGCTAGTGGCGATCGATTACTTTACCAAATGGGTCGAAGCAGAGCCGCTAGCTCAAATCACGGAGGCAATGTCCAATAATTCTTCTGGAAGTCTGTCATCTGCCGTTTCGGACTCCCCAATTGCATCATCACCGATAATGGGCGACAGTTCGACAACCAAGAGTTCGAGGGATTCTGCGCTAAGCACGGAATCCAGCATCGGTTCACCTCGGTTGCCCATCCCCAGACGAATGGGAAAGCCGAGGTCACCAACCGAACCATTCTTCAAGGACTCCATACCAGGTTGGATCAGTCAAAAGCTATATGGGCAGAACTTCCGAGCATCCTGTGGGCCTACCGCACAATGCCCCGGACGGTGACAGGCGGGATACCTTTCAACCTCATCTTCGGGTCGGAAGTGGTGATTCCAGTTAAGCTCGGTGTGCCCATACTCTGCGTATAGCAATATGACGAAGTGCAGAACTCGGCACACCTTCTCCTCAACCTGGACCTCCTCGAAGAAATAAGGGACAAAGCTCAGCTCCAGATGGCCGCATACTGGTAACGGGTCGCTCGATACTACAACGCGCGGGTGAAGCAGAAGAGCTTCCGACCTGGCGACCTGGTGCTGCGCCAGGCTGAAGCATCTTAGCCCCGGGAGTGCGTCAAGCTCTCACCAAACTGGGAGGGCCCTTACAAAGTGGCTGAGGCCCTCTCGCAGGGGGCCTACTACCTAGAAGACTTGGATGGCGCCAAGTTCCCCCGGACCTGGAATGCTTGTAATTTGAGGAGATACTATCAGTAGTGTAAGTATTCCCTCCATGAGAAATAAAGATTTCTTTCTGCAACACGACTTATCCGCCTTGCAGGAAACTCAACTGGCGAGCCCAGCTCCCCAGCATCAAAGATCGAATGACCCTCTAGCACCAAAGACCGGATGACCCTCCGGCACCGGCGAACACAGCTTCCCGACATCAAAGACCGGACGACCCTCCGGCACCGGCGAGCCCAACTCCCCAGCATCAAAAACCGGATGACCCTCCGGCACCGACGAGCCCAGCTCCACAGCATCAAAGACCGGATGACCCTCCGGCACCAAAGATCGGACGACCCTCCGGTACCAGCGAGCCCAGCTCCCGGCACCAAAGACCGGATGACCCTCCGGCACCAAAGACCGGACAACCATCCGGCAGCGACGAGCCTAGCTCCCTGGCAAAGGACCTGGGAAGCCTCCAGGCAGTTAATGTCCCGGAGCCCAGCTTCGAGGCATCATCTTCTGAGCCATGCCCTCAGATCATCAAGTCCCAACGTCCCCGAGCCTAGCTCCAGGACGTCAGTCCCAGACCGAAGCTCAGATCTTCGACCAAGGGAATCCTCTCAACCAATGCATCTTCGAGCCTAGCTCCAAGGCGCCATCTCAAGTCATCAACGTTCCCGAGCCCAGCTCCAGGATGCCTGCTCAAGACCGGAGCTCAAACCTCCGGCCAATGACACCTTCGAGCCATGCAGCTCGTCATCGTCAATACCCCCGGGCTCGGCTCCATGATGACGGCCGAAGTCGGGCCCCGTCCTTCGCCAGGTCCGCTCCCGCAAGCCCTGGATGCCTAAGCTGGAGTCGAGCATGAACTCCCACCCAAGGCGGACCACTCGAGATCGAGACCCATGGCCAGGAGTCGAGCTCAGCCTCCTCCACCGCGAGGCGCCCCTCCGAGCTCAGGTCCCCTGGGCTGGACAGCATCATCGCCAATCAAAGCCCAGAGAAAAGCCCTCCGACACAAAGACCTGGAAAGCCCCAAGGCACCGGCGAGCCCAGCTCTCTGGCATCAAAGCGTGGAGAAAAGTCCTCCGGCACAAAGACCTGGGAAGCCCCCAGGTACCGGCGAGCCCAGCTCCTCGACATCAAAGCCCGGAGAAAGGTCCTCCAGCACAAAGACCTAGGAAGCCCCCAGGCACCAGCGAGCCCATCTCCCTGGCATCAAAGACCGGATGACCCTCCGGCACCGAAGATCGGATGACCCTCCGGTGCCGAAGACCGGATGACCCTCCGACACCGGCGAGCCTAGCTCCCCGGCAAAGGACCTGAGAAGCCCCCAGGCTCTTAGTGCCTCCGAACCCAACTCCAACACGCCGAGGTCTAGAACTCAGATTTTTGGTGCTGCAATCCTCGATTGTCAACATCCTTGGAACTGGCCCCGGGACACTAAGGTTCAAGACTCAGACTTCTGACGACAGGGATCTCAGCCTTCGACATCTCCGAGCCCAGCTTTGAAATGGCGATTATTGAATCATGTCCCTAAGCAACTGAGTCCAAGGCTGATATTCATCACTGGCGTGACCTCAAGCTCAACGCCGGGTCCATGCCGGTCGAAGTCCTCGGCTCCCCTTCTCGGACCTCCTTGCACCGAAAAAGAAGAAGCAAAGAAAGGGAGGAGAAGAGAGAGAAGAGACATTCCACATTATAGATAATAGGGGCATAGTGGTTGCAAAAGTGAATTTCATTACTGAAGGAATTGATTACACTATCTTCCGAGCCCCGACAGGCCAGGTGACCCGATCAAGAAGAAAAAAAAAGAAGATGAAAGAAAGGTACAAGTATTAAAAGGAAAAAGGTCCTATCCTAAGTAGCAGGCTCCTTCCCCGGGCGGTGCATAGCTGGGACCTCTCCCTCCTCCACTTCTGTCGCTCGGGCATGCTCCTGGGCGACCTCCACTGGAGGAGCAGGTTCAGCTGCTGGAGCCGCTAGGACCGGATCAGCTGCCTCCGGCTGCGGCGCAGGTGCTGCGTTCGTCGCCGACGGTGTCGGCTCTCCGGGGCTGGGCACCGTCGAGGTCACTGGGGCACGAGCCTCGGTTGGAGCAGCTCCCTACCTTTTCGCCACCGTCGTTGTTGCAGAGGAAGCCTTCTTTCCCAAGATCCGGAGCGCAGCCAGTCGCTCCTTGGACAGAATACCCCGTAGTTGCTGGCGGCAATAGGCGAACCCCTTGGCGAAGGAGTCCGTCGCCACCTCCTTGATGTCTTTGAGGTACTTAAGAGAAGCTTTGAAGGCGGCCACCGCGCCGGCGACGTCCCTTCTGGCACCCTCCGCCTTGCTCTTTTCGGTGGCTGCCAGATCTTCAGCGTGCTCGGCCTGGCGGACCGTCGTCGCCATTCCCTTCTCGGCGACCTCGGCAGCATGGCTGGCGGCAGCGGCCTTCTTCTCGGCCTCAGCGGCCTTCGCCTCGGCCTCAGTGGCCCTCTTCTCCACGGCCACCACCTTCCTCTCAGACTCGGCCCGGAGCTCCTTCAGTCGAGTCCTCTTCGATTTGAGCTCGCTTTTGAGCTCCTTCTTTACTCTGGTGGCATCCGCGGCCTCAGCCGTGAGGCTCTTGATTTTGAGGTTAGCCTCCTGGGACTCCCTGTTCTTCCGACTCGCCTCAGTCCGCAGGGACTCGAGCTTGGTCAGCCGCTCCTTCGCCCCCTTTGCCCAGTTCCGGTAGAAGTCCCGGATGAGGAGCAGATCCCTACCTTGCTATATTGAAGAAAGCATGTTAATTATCGAGTGAAAAAGAAGCTCGGGAAAGGCCAAGAAGGGGCGAGAAGAAACTTACAGCATAGAGGTTGGCGAACGTCGAGCAAATGACGTCGCCCAGGAGCCTCTCGCTCCCGTCTCGCCGGTCGCAGGACTGGACGAAGAAGTCCATCCGCTCGGCGAGGCTGGGATCCTTCACCAGAGAAACGTTCGGCCCTAGTCTGAAGGGGACCTTCCGGTAATCTCTGTCTCTGGTCCCCGTCGGCTCAGCTCCTCCATCGGCGAGTAGCACCCACGGTGCCAACTGCGAAGCCGACGGAGCATCGGACCGTGTCTGGGGCACCGGCCTAATCTCTTGCGGCCCCCCTTCCTCCTCGACGTTGACGACCTCCGGGGTGGGGGGTGCCGACCTGGCAGCGGCGACAGCTGATCTCGCACGGGCGACCACCTCGGGCTCAGCCGCCGCTACTGGCTCGTGCTGCCCGGCAGTCACGGGGACGGGCTCGGCCGCCCTCTTCCATCGTCGTTCCTGAACTAGTGCATCCACCCCAGCCTGCACCGGCCTTACCCCATCTTCGGCTTGAGCCCTCTTTGGAGCGGGCTCACCTGCCTCAGCAGCCTGCTCACGTTCCTCAGTAAACGAGAGCAGCTCATCCATCGAAAATTTCATTTCTGCACCAGAGAGAACAAGATCAGCTCAACAAAAAAAAGGAAGGGGAGAAAGAAAAATAAATAAGAAATGGGGGGGTGGTCAAATCAAACTCACCCGGCTCCTGCGCCGAGCTGACCCAAGCCTCGCGAAGGTTCTGCTCTGACAACAAGACCTCCAGCGATGGGATCTCGGCCGATCTGAGCAGGTCATACATGTCGAGGTCGGCAGCTTCGAAAGAGGAGTTTCTATTCAGAGATCGATCTGGGTCGCTCCAGACCCAATCGATCCCCTCTACTGAGGCAAAGAAGAATCTACTCTTCCATCCTTTGATAGAAGAGGGGAGTACAAACTTGATGCCCCGAGGGCGGGAAGACAGGGACCACCACCCATCCTCGGTAGGGTGGCATTTCAGGGTGAAGGCCCTGAACAAGGAAAAATGGGCAACAACCCCGTGGAAGTGATACGAAACGATGAAACAAAATATCGTTCTGATGGCATTGGGGACCAACTGGGTAGGGACAAGCCGGTAGTTGGCCAAGAAAGAAAGGAAAAAAGGATGTACAGGGAAGTGGAGACCCCCGGCGAAGGCCTCCTCATAGAAGGCGATCCGTCGAAGGCCGTAGAGGTAACCCACTCCCCGGAATAAGGGACGGAGAGCCGGATGGATTCGGGGATGCCATAAGCTTCCCGGATAGACACAAGGTCCTCCGCGATAATCACCGAAGTGACCCCTCCGGGACCTGTCGACCGAGAAGGCTCAGGCTCAGGAAGAGAAGCAGAAATAGAAGTGGAAGCAGGAGCGGGAGCATGAAGGAGGGCCAAACGGGGAGGAGGAGAAGACCCGGGTTCCCTAATGGACACCGGGCCATGGTAAGGCCTTATACTGAATTCGTACCTTGCCGCCTCCATCTCCTCGTCAGAAGAAGAAGGAGTCTTCGACCTGGAAGGTCCGACCTCAACTTGGCACGAGGGATAGAAGTTGGGGCCGAAGCAGTCCATGGAAGAGAAAAGAGAACGGAACAACTCCTAGACGACGAGAAGGAGGAGGCGAATGGAGGAAGACCTATGGTGACTTCTAACGGGCGAAAAGGGAGAGCTAACCTGCTAAAGCTCAGGGAAGATGCCGACGACCGGAGAAGAAGAAGAGGAAGGCTCCTGTACGACTTCGGGCATGAAGAAGTTTGAAAAAAGGTACGTTTCGAAAGGACTCACCCATCCAATCGAGACAACCTGCGTTCGACCATACTGTTACGGCTTCCCCAAGAGTCATGCCACGTGTCGCTGATCAACGGGGCCAGCACCCCCATCCGACCGTGGCTGCTCCAACTTCCGTGCCCGCCATAACCGCTCCCGAGACGTGGCCAAGTGGCACCCCCACACAGGCTCAAGGGCCCGCTGGGTGAGGCACCGCCGATATCGATCATTATTGCACCAGATTTTCCACCTTTCCACTTCAGCACCGCAATTACTCCCTTCATCCTGAGCACCACGCGACAACGGGCCTCGGGAGTGGGGGGCAAATGATGTGACCGGATCGCTGACGTGGGACAAGGAGACTAACATGGAGCCCTCATTAGACGCAATGCGGGATTACCACCACAGGCCCCCTCGCCGGGCTGAGCTCCCGATGCCAACGGGGCCACCCGTCGAAGCCGGGCTTCATCCTTCGCCAGGTCGGTACCCACCAGGTCGGGATGCCTAGGTCGGAGCCGAGCTCAAACCCCACCAGAGGCATGCCCTTTGAGCCCGAGGTCGGGTCCCGTGGTCCGGAGTCGAGCTCAAGCCTCCTCCGCCACGAGGAGCCCCTTCGAGGCCAGGTCCCCTGGCCTGGGCGCATCTCATCTACCTCTGCCAGCTCGAGCTCGGTTAAGGCTGGGCCCCCCTGAACTGGTGCCAAGCTCAGCCCTCCTCCGCACAGTCGAGTCGTCGTGAGACCGGTCCCCTGCGGGTGGGCCCCATCTTCCCAGCTTGGCTTTCAACTCAGATCGGGGCACCAACCACCACGAGAGCAGCACCTTCCCTCCGAGGACAGTGGTGCGCCCCCCAAGGACCGTACGACGGCACCTGCCATGTCGCCATTAATGCCCACGATTGCTATTCACACCAGAAAGAAAGGAAGCTCACATCAAGGCACCATGCCCTCCACCGACCTGCCGTACGATCGGAGAAAAGACCCCACCAGGGAGCACAGTCCCGAGAGCGGTGGCACGACAGTCGAGGTCCCGCCAGGCTTCCAGGAAGGACAAATAAAAGGAATGTCAGAGGCATGTAGAGGCTCCCCCAGCTATCCAATAAAGAAGGTATCCCGTCCATGGCACGGTACCTTGTTGTACCCGTCTGACAGCATGGGAGAACTCCGAGGCAAGCCAAGGGAAAAGACCCAGCCAAAATGAACAAAAGGGAGGTAACAATACTCATTCTTCCATTCCAAGCAAAAGCAACATTCTCTCAACAAGGGAGACACCCATTTTTCCAACAACAGAACCACCACAAAGAGAAAGAGGAGAAGGGGGAGAGGCCAGGGAGGAGGGCGAGACCACCTCAGCCACCACACCTCCCTGCTCACACTCACACTCTCATACACTCCACTCACTCCTCCTAGCATGGAGCTCATCCAGAGGGGCTCGACCAGGAGGATCTGTTTCCCTGTATCGTCACTGACTTGACCGTCGGAGTGCCCCCGTTGGAATCCCCGGCCTGGGTCACTGATGTTGGCTTTCTTGCAGGTCCTGAGGCACCGAAGGCATCTTATCCAGGTGGATGCAGAACACCCGACGCCATCAGCAACTACGGGCCACGGCAATCTAGGCGGCAACAAGTATTGCAAAGACTTATTGGACGATAGTCAGTAATGTCCTTAGGCCAAGCTTTCTTGGGAATAAGAGCAATAAATATCCTTTTCCAGGTCGTCGACAGATGGCCCTCCTAGAAGATGTAAGTTATAGCTTGTAGTACCTCCACATGAATGATGTACCAAAAGTTTTGAAAGAACAGGGGCGAAAAATCGTCCGGCCCAGGCACCTTGTCCGATGGCATCTACTTGATAACATCCAAAATTTTTTGCACCGAAACAAGTTTGATTAGACTTTCATTCTGGGGCACAGTAACTGAAATATTCTTAGTGAACAAGGGTTCGTTATCTTCCGAGCCATCCTTCTGCCATCTTTGCTTAAAGTGGGTGTAGATCAACTCCTATATTCTTTGTTTCCCGTAACCAGATTTTCTTATTGGTCCTTCAGGGATTGTATATTATTTTATCTTCGGCGCATTATTGTTGAGTGGTGAAAGAACTTGGTATTTAGATCCCCCTCCTTAAGTCACGTAACATGAGATCTTTGGAAAGTTTCCTGGATTTGAAGGTTCACATTAAATTGACGAATAAGGTTAAGCAAGTTCCTGTGATCATCATCAGAAAAGGTATTAGAATGAGATTCCTTTAATTGCAGATCAGAAATATTTTGTTGAAGTTTATTACCCTGCCAGAAAATATTACCCAAACACTTCTTCCATTTTTTCAGAGCAACCTTAGTCTTATACAGAAGCTTAGATAATTTTACTGGAGGAGAGCCGCTAACATCTGCTGTCCAAGTTCACGCTATGATATGGTGGATGCCCTGGCATTGCATCCACATTTTTTCAAACCTGAACGGAATTTTTGTTTTCCTCCTATGTGCCTCATTGATAGGAGAATCGAACAGTGATCGGAAGCAAATCTCATCAAATGCTATAGAGTAGACAAAGGAAATAATTTAAGCCACAAAGGAGAAGCAAAAGCCCTATCAAGCCTTTCCCACACCCTGGCATTGCCCGTTCTATTATTATACCAGGTAAACAAAGGGCCCGAATAATCGATATCAGTGAGCCCAAGCTGGGCAATGCATTGGTTAAATTCCTTTACATCCCTTATCATATAAAAAGGTTGACCACCTCTTTTATCTTCCCTGTTTAAAATGCAATTGAAATCACCCATAATCAGTAAAGGAAGATCAATAGAATTAACAGAATTGATTTGCTCCCAAAGTAATCTCCTATCAACTCCATTCGTGCTGACATAAACAAAAGCAATAATCCAGGATTGACCATTATTAGGCATGATTATTCCGAAAGCAACCTGTCTGTTGGTATGCATAAAGTCCAAACAACCTAAATCCAATTTCCAAGTGATTATGATATCCCCAGACAGTCCCAAAGAAGGAATCATATAAACTCTCCATTTAGGGCCCATAATCCGCTTAATCCTGTCAATAGCCTGGTCCGACATCCTAGTTTCCAGGAAGCAATATATATCATGTCTATAATTACGTAACATATTCTTAACATAATTTACAAAAGGAGCTTTTACCGCGCCCCTACAATTCCAAACTAAGACTTTCATTTAACAGAGTTGGGTGGTTTCACCCCCTGGGGCTTATCCACTTCCACATGCATGATGGACGGAGATTGAACTATAGGAACATTAACAAGAACAGTATCAAGACAGTCAATAGGCAATTGAGCATTCACATATTTAGAAGATTTGATAATAGCAGTGGATAGCTGAGATATATAATCATGATGCTTACCTTTGCCTGTCGTTTGAAGTACCTGAGAATCTGTTTGGCTGCTCTGCAGGTCCAGGTCAAACTCCATCATTTGACTGTTAATATTAGCTTTGGCCGAAGCAATGGGTCGCCATACTTCCTTTACCTGATTTTCCTTCTTACCTCGTTTGGGCCTATATAGAACAAGTTGTGAATTTGACTCCTGAACCTCACTTTGTTCTTCCCGGATAATTACCTTGGTTGGAGGGGAATGATCTGTCCTTGCCCCTCCTTCAGTTATTACCGTCTTGGCTGGAGATCTCTTTCTTTTGTCCTTGTTAGAAAGTTTTGCTGATGTGTCCACTTTTCTTGAAAATTGAACCCCCTGCATGTCTGTACTCTCTGTTCTTTAGGGTCTTGGTTCAGAGGGGTGAATCTCGAACCCTTCATAACATTCTGCGATTGTAAAACATTTTTAATCGGTGACGGATTTCTTACCTGCCTGTTGTTTTGGGCTCTTTGGTTGCTGTTGTCCCTTGTAAAAACCGGTGAGTTGGGCTTAACCTTACCAGTTGAAAATTGGTCGTTCATTGGAACCCTCGCTGCCCTAATCCAAGTGCCATATAGCTGTTTATGTGTAAGATGCTGCGGTAGCTCCGAACATTTACATGGCTTAGAAGGGTCAGTTTGAATAAACTCGCATGTATAGCACATATCCGGTAACTCTTCGTAGATGAATTCCTGTCACCAACAGTCATCATTTACCTGAATTTTTATACCCGGACAGATAGGCCTAGATACATCGATGAGGGTGCATACTCTCGCATAACCCATACGAGTCGAGTTTGCCGTTCAATCATCGAGGAACATAGGCTTACCAGTCGCGGAGGCAATTTTTAGGATCTTTTCCTTGTCCCATAGCTCGATCGGAAGATCCGGTAGGCGAATCCAAACCCTTAGCATGGGTAATAACATACCAACTAGGTTTGAAATGAGGCCGCCAAGCTTCCAGGGCCAATAGCTGACCAGCCAAAGACCAAGGTCCTTTGTCCAGGGCATTGGTTCTATCCTCTTATGACCGGAATCGGAAGAGCAGGATTCCCTCAGACAAGGAAGTAATCATAAGATTGTCCTTTAAACCCCTCTGGAGCTTAAGCTCCTTCTGTATAAACTCCAGAGGTAAACCTTTTCCCAAAAACCTACTGATTAAAGCAGATTTAAGAGCAGATTGAGCTTCCCTTATCTCTTATGAAGAGAAGACCAACACTTTGGAAAACCTCTCTTCGAGTGCCTCGATGTCTGCCGGAGAAGCTCGCGATGATTTCTAGTGAAATCGCCTAATTCCTTGGACAACCTGAGCCAGGAGCGAACCGCATCAGGGACCAAACCCTCAGCCCTATGCACTCCTGGCCTGGCAGTTTCCGAAGACATTCCCGCTATCGTCGCCTTGGCCGGCTCAGGTTGACGACTCCTTTCCTTGGAAGAAGCCCGCGGGTCCTCCTGCCACCGGGTGGAAGGATTTCCACCATGCTTTGCCAGAGAGGCTGCCGCTCCCGTATCGAACCCCCCTGCCCTCATCGGGGATTTCCCTTTCCATTTATGTGCTTTTCCCTGCTTCACCGCCTCCTCCTCCTACCCGATGGACTCGGACGAGGAAGCCCTAACCCCTTTTTCCCCTTCTCACTCATAACTCGATCGCTAGACTCGTCAGACTTTCTCTCTCTAAAAGCTATAAACTATGCCTTTACATATTTAAAAATAACTACTGGTTAGCCAAAATATATTATCTTAAGGTGTGTTTAGATCACAATTGAAATTAAAATTAATTGGAATGATAATCAAAAATTAAAATGAAATTTTAAATATTACAGAAGATTCGAGATTATATTTTATAAAATTAGGACATTCTTATTTTTTTTAAAATTAGAATACAAATAAAATTTCCACCAAACAAATTGCTAGAATGGAAGTCATTTCTTTCTATTCATATTTCATAGTCCAACGCTTTCAAACAAACCTATTCCCGGAGCATATGATTTGCATGATATAAAAAATTTATTGAAAATACAAACATAAAAACATAATATCAAAATTATTTAAAATATAATATAAAATAAAAGATTATTCAAATTATTTAAATAATATGGTAGTAGAAATTATTTAAATATTTCTATCTCAAATTCTTTTACAATTTAGCTTGTGTATGTTGAAACAATATTTTTTTCATTAAATATTTCAGAACATTCATTATATAGTAGCATAAAATAATAAATAAATAAATATTTATTTATTTAAATAATTTTGAAGAGCCCGATAATATATTTTTTACTTGAACTCCAACCACATTAATAATTAAACGAGAAAATTATAACAATAATTAAATAATTTAAAAATAAATATTATTGTTGATTGATATTGTTGGTTGTATATTTTTTATCGATTAATACCATTGTTAATCATTTTTCATAAGGGAAGCATTCATTTCTCTCACACAAATCAAAAATTATTTTATTTAAAGATATATTAATAAAAAAATATTTAAGCTATCATTAATATGAATTATTTCTTAGTATTAATATATATTTTTTATTAAAAATTGAAGAGGTGACATTATAATTATCCTAAATTCTTCCATCTCACCGGCAACAGATTGAAATCTCGACATCTGCTTCAATTCGGCGACGTCCTCTTGAGTCTAGCCCGCTGTTTCTGAAAACAGTTTCCTTGATTAAATCCACCTGCCGGTTCCCAATCCGACGGTCAGGAACCTTCTCTCCGGACCTGTTATCCTTAACAACTGGATAAGTGCCTCGAACATCGACCGAGGCGAGGGAAAAAAAAAAAAAAAAAACTCGTGTCATTCCTCTCTCAGGTCTCGTCCTTCTCCGATTCCTTCTCTCCGGCGATCGATCCCCGGCTGCGATGGCGGAGAAGATCATCTTGAAGAGCTCCGATGGCGAGGCCTTCGAGGTGGAGGAGACTGTGGCGATGGAGTCGCAGACGATCAAGCACATGATAGAGGATGACTGCGCCGGCAATGGCATCCCCCTACCCAACGTCACGAGCAAGATCCTCTCCAAGGTGATTGAATACTGCAAAAGGCACGTCGAAGCCGCCGCCGCCGCCGCCGCCTCCAAGTACGCCGCCGAGGACTCCTCCTCCAAGCCCGCCGACAACGAGCTCAAGGCCTGGGACGACGAGTTCGTTAGAGTCGACCAGGCCACGCTCTTCGACCTCATCCTGGTTAGATCTTTCGACCCTTGATCTGTTTTCTTTTTTTCTTTTTTTTTTTCTTTTTCTTTTTTGATTTAAGTTTTCGTGATTTCTTTCTTTCTTCATGAATTAGGCTAGGGTTTCAATCTAGTTTATTTTAATTTCTCTTAGATTTGATGATATGCGAGCCGTTTTTGATAGGGTCATTTATTGAGGTTTCTTTTGGTTATTTGTGTTGGGATTTGTTGCTAGGTCTTATCTTGTTTAGCTTTCATATTTGCCTCTCTGGTTCTGATTTTGTTGGGGCTTCTTTTTGATGGGGTTTGATATTTGCTTCATTTATTGGGGTTTCTTTTGGTTATTTGTGCTGGGGTTTGTAACATTTGTTGCTTGGTCTTATCTTATTTAGGTTTCATACTCGCCTCATCTATCTCTGGCTGTGATTTTGTGATAGAAATATGAATGTCTGATTTGATTTCATCAGGTTGATGCATTTATTGGCATTGGATGAGATTGCTGGGCTTTACTTTTTCTACTGATTTTGATTGCATTCTAATGGACATTATTGTTGCTCTCACTGTTATCTATTTAATATGTGTTATCATGACCACTGGTATCTAAATATCTAACAAGGTCATGCAGCTTTTGTTACTAAAGAATGCCTTTCTATTTCTTCCGTGATGTGTCTAAGTGGTTTAGTGACGATCGCTTTGGTGTTTTCTCCCATTGATATCATCATTTTGTCATCTCCTGTTGATTTGAATTCATTGGCTGAATTCGGTTATGCAGAGTGAGAATAACTAGAATAAACCAGTTTTGAGGGGGTTAATGGTTATCTGACTTGTTCGAATGTCGTCATCCTAATTACCAAGTAGTAGGACCTCTAGTTTAAGATAGTTTGTTAGTTCATTATATATATTTTAGTTATTATTGCATCTTCATGGGAGGGAGGGAAGCCAGAAGATGCATTTACATGTGGCTGAGAGAATAGGGGAAAAGAATAATATCTCTTATACACAAGCCCCCTCAATTCTTTTATGCACTTACATTCATCATTCACCATATTAAATGAGACATTTTTTTGATTGTGGTTCATTAATAATATTAGTTATAATGACTGCACCAACATCTACTCATTTATATTTTTGAAAGACTAAGTTCTTGCTACAACTGACCAGTTTTGCCTAAAGGGGAATGTTTTGGCATGGACAAAGATATGTTACCCTTAACATTTGACATAGCTCGAAGTACCTGCACCTAGCACCTAAACATGGGTGCTGGTAAACCACTTAGACATGGCTCTATAAGAAGAAATTTGTAAATAGTGAAAAGATTTGACATTTAGATGAATTGGCCCCCAACAAACAAGTCTGAGTCCATGTAACGTAATGATAGATGAAACCTCCTCTTGGTTTTGACAACCGATCAGTTTAATTGCAGCTTTTGTCCAATTTCGATTGCTTTTTCCAGTTTCTGCCAAAATTAAGTATGGTATTTTTGATCGAAAGGATCCTTCTTTGGCTGCTAAAATTTCAATTTATGGTGTTCTGTTCTCATGATAATATGAATGTGATACCAAAATCCATGGTGTGAGACATGCACTAGGCTAAGTTCCACCTTTTGAACTGTCAAGCCTTTTGCACACTATTCAACTTCAAGGGCCAAATGCATGTCATGGTAGCTTGCACTGGCCACCACAGAATGAAAGAGATAGGAGGTGGTCTAATCATTTTGAAAGGTTGGGTAGGAGTCATGCTTGGAAACAGAGAAACCAATTTTTGGTCAGGCAGGTTTGGGTACCCAAATAAAAGATAATTGGGTAGGTTCAGGTACCCAGATGGTATACCAATTTTAAATGGGGTGGGTTTGGGATTTTTGGTTAATTTTGTAATCGAGTTTGGATGGGTTTGGCTAGTAAGATTTTAAATGGATTCAAATACAGGTAGGGCAGATTTTTGTGGGTACCCTACCCATTGCCATCCCTATTCAAAGAAGCTATTTCTGTACAATTTTTGAAGTCATTGCGACAATGGTGGTGCAATTCAAGGGAATTCAAATAGAAGTAATTTTAAAGGTGAAATATTCTTTGGTTTTACGAAAAGAACCTCTTTTTTTTGAAAAAGAAAAAGGTCCTCCTCCCAGAATCCCCACTTTAAGCAAATAATTTTATGAGGCTGGAAACTTACCTTGTTTTTCAAGGCTTCTTTCAACATCTTAAACTTCTATATGTTACTTATGGAAACATCATATTAATATACCATCCATTTAGGCACTGTGAATTTATCTGTAGATAAACGTTAATCTCAATTCTATGCTGAAGCAGTTTATGTTGGACAGGCCATCAACTGTTCGTACTATTTCAACAGACATCTGAGTTTTGAACCCTCTGTAGGGTTGAAAACTGCAAATAGAATCCTCCCCTGGATACTTAATATATTAGATGTTTGACATGTCAGGCACTTGGCATGTGGCACACTTCATGGTCCCCATTTGCACTTCTTATCATCATATGCAGAAAATATTGAATATATTTCCATCTTGCTTCTTTGCCTGCATTACTACTATGAACTTTGTTGTTTGGTGGCTTTTGGCAAATTATTCAGAGTTTTGGTTGCATCATCATGAATAGGTGATGAGCATGAAGTAGCATCAAGACTTTTCTCCGAGATGTTTCATGTAACTAGCTTTTGATGATACCATTGAGAACAGGGTGTTGGAATTTTACACAGTGAAGTTAGGTGACGATCTACCGTACTACCTATTCTAGGTAAGTCTCAATCTTGCGAAGGGACATTCTTTCTGAATCACATTTGTCAGTGCATGGGTGATTGATCATCTGTTTTGCAGTACTAATGACATGATTATTAATGAAAGACTGGTAGATTCTGCATAGGTTCGATTTTGGTTTTTGGATCACTTAGCATGGATGGAGGTGCGGAGAATTCTAGATGAAAGAAAAGTTTGATCTTAACTGTTTTTGGCATCAAGTTCCCTCTAATAATTTTATATTGTACTTATCTATTCATTTGGTGCTGGTGTTTGTCCATATTCATCATAGCTTAGGGGCATCCATGCCATACTTAATATCTATGGAATCATGAAAGTTTGTGCTTCAATGTCATACAATTCATGCATCTCTCAAGACGAGCTGGTGCTTGTGTGCACTTGCTGTCAGAGGTTATTGGACAGGGGGCTTTTTAATGCCTCTATTGGCAAGTGGATTACATTCTCATATGCATATAGGTAAATATTATTGGTTTAGAATGAGGTTATTGTGGCAATGAGTGTCTCTTTTTCTTTTATTATTCAATTTGTTCATGATGTACAATGAGCTGGAACTCTAGTTTTCTCGTTGCCTTGTATATGCTCTATTTTAGTAAACTTGTTATCCCCTAACAATTGGAGACTTCTGAAACTGAAATATTATTGTTGTTCTTTTGATGGAAATAATCGCAATTATTACCCAATCAAGCCTTTGGATGGATCTTTTGGAAAGCAATAAAATTGTAATTTTGTGCATAAAATTCTATCCTTGGAATGTTGTAATGCCCTTTGTTGTTCTTTTGATGGAAATAATCGCAATTATTACCCAATCAAATCTTTTGGAAAGCAATAAAATTGTAATTTTGTGCATAAAATTCTATCCTTGGAATGTTGTAATGCCCTAAACCACGTGGTTCAGGGGTATCGATCTATATAGAGGGTAGACTAGCATGGTTTTGCCACTTAGTTTGAGAAACCGGTGAGGGAGGGGGAAAAGGTGAAGGAGATGGGAAGAGAGAGAGAGAGAGGGCCTCCCTCAGGCCCTTATTTCATTTGAAACTGGGAACCGAGAGTGGAACCCCTCTTCTAGCTCTCTCTCTCTCTGTCGGTATGTGCTGGAATGGACTAGCATGGTAACATACTGTATTGTACTATCGGCCAATTGGTATGAGTGCTAATACTGGTACTGCACATCTTTATTTTATCTATTATAATTGTTGTTATATGACTTTTAATATGAAATAATGTTCTTTGATAATATCTGTTCCCAAAATAAGATAGCTTCTTTTTTTAAGAAATGATTTTATAATTTAATAAACAGTGAAAATGCAAATAATATTACGAACCCTTCAATAACAGTCATGAATGCTCGAGTATATCTTCACTTAGACCTGGTGAGGTCATGATTGGATCATGGTGGTCCATTAATGATGATCCAAATTGTTGGATATGATATACTATCTTTAAAGTATTTGCATACCAAAAATTATTTGATCTAGAGATATCTATTCTATGCATTGATGATCCAAGCCGTTGTATTCTATGTATTGTTTCATATTATTTAGATTATCCAATTTTTGATTATTTGATGGATATGCTAGGAGTCTCTGGATCACAGGATTTTTTGTGTTCAAGCAATTTAGAAGCAATAGATTGGATGTAATATCTCAGATCATTGATTTTGGATCCACATCGTCCAAATATGACCCCAGTGGATCTGAATAGGAATAGACTCGAGTGTATCCTAGTCTACCTCGATATTTATTATTAGGTAATTTTACATTCATTTATTTTGCATTTGTCATTTTTCTCGTTTGGTTGCAGTGCATTAACGCAATGTTTACGTCCACATGTCTGGTTAAGCTTGCCTGTATGTCATACTGCTGTGTCTTTCTTGTTAATCACATGTCACTCCAACTGTTTTTGTTTTATCAGTGCAAAACGATCTTTATGTCTTCCTTTTTAATGTTATTTCAAGAAGGGAAGGGAAAGAGTAGATTTTTATGAATTTTGGAGCTAATGCAATATTTTCCCCTATTATGGCTTTATACATTGTTATGATTATTAGCTGCAACATGTATTCTACTTCTCTCAGTAGAGTTCATCCTTCCGTGCTCTGAAGTTTTTATATATTTGCAAACAATAGATCTTTTTCCGTATTTGTTTAGCTTGTTAATAGTTTTGGAATTTTATCACTCTTTTTTGAATCTTTGCTTGGTATTTGCAGGCTGCAAACTATCTAAACATTAAAGGCCTACTGGATCTGACCTGCCAAACCGTGGCTGATATGATCAAGGGCAAGACCCCTGAAGAGATCCGCAAAACTTTCAATATCAAAAATGACTTTACACCTGAAGAAGAGGAAGAGGTCCGGAGAGAAAACCAGTGGGCCTTTGAGTGAATGGAATTTACATGTTATTTTTCTGATAGATTGATGAACTAAGCAATGCTGGACTTCTATGATGCAGTTACTTTTACTGACGCGTACAATGTAGTGTTGGTTGCTTATTTGGGCATTGGGACTCCTTGCCAACGTCATTTGGATATTTTGTATATTTCCTCTTGAAGCATGGAACTTATATTATATTTCCTTGATTTGGACCGTGTATAGGTGGTGCAGTTGGCATTTTCAATGTATTCTGTCATGCATATATGTTTGATTGAGTACATATGAAAAATCAAAGATACATTTAATGGCCTAAGGTGGACACCATGCAGTACCCATGAGGCTCTACTGCGAAGCAGCATGTTTCTTTCCAGTAGGTTCTCATAGGAATATCAGGTTGGGTTGCATTGTTCTTTTTATTTCAAATGGAAATAGATACCGTGTGCTGCTGCATTAAAATTTTTCTGTGGGCGTCGGTAGGAACTATCATATCATAGAAAACTAGCTTTCCCCTATTAAATGCTTTGTTTGGTCAATTGTTTTGGGGATGATTTAGTATTATCACCGTCGAGTACGAGGTACTGCTGTATAAGATGGAACATAGGCTGATTTCAGGCAATGTAATAAAGTATAATACTGTCATTTGGCAGCCAGCTTTTAAAGCATCCGAGCCTTCAACGCCAATCAGCTTCTAAGAAATGTAGTGCTTTGTAGCAAACTTGGACGAGTCTGGTTTTTGTTGTGCAGAATAAAAAGTGGTTGCCGGTTGGGCTTTTGGCTGTTGCGACCTCTAATGCTCTTCAAGTTGCCAAGCATGAGCATTGGCTGGTCTGGGAGGGTCCAATTGCTTGAGTTGCTGTTAGGCTTATGGGGCTGCTTCCCTACTGTACATCAGCTAATAAATATGATATGCCATCAACTCTATTGAACCATTATTGCATGTCAAGGGAGTGGCTTATCATCAAGTTTTCGATGGAAGTGGCATATCCCTAGGTTAGTGTGGAAATATGTGCCACGTTATTTTAAAATGGCTGATGAGAGTTTTCTGAAGATCAAACTTTATGGATCGACTGTGCATTTGATATCCTAGTATATGTATTATGTTACAATATTTATTGCTGATCAGACAGGAACCTGTTTTAATCATGAAACTTCTTTCCTTTATAATGTTTGATGTTAATAATGGTGATTTGCTTCCATCATGTCTATAAACGTAAGAAGCACATCGGTTAAGGACTTGCATTGATCCCGGGTGTTCCAGTTGAAGAGAGAACTATATTGTTTTTTCCTTTTTTTTAATTAAAGAGAATTAGATAGGAAATCTATCTAAATAATAACAAGAAGGAAAATATAAGGAAAGAAAGAACAGTAGCTTGTTGGACACCCAAAAAGTTGAGCTTGGATTCTCCGTGCTTCAAACTATGCAGTTCACTCCCCCACCATTGGATTCAAATATTTTCAATTCCACAAAATATTTTAGTACTTCAAACAATAGTTAGCTGCAGTTCTTACAACACCTTTTAAGCTCCACTAGGAACCAAAATTAAAGCCACAAAAGCTTTTCTTCACAAGCTAGACCATATAAATTGCCATTACATTCTCCTATAGATATCTAATATTAGAAGCTACAATGTGCACAACAAATCCATAACAAAATATGACGCACTGATGTATTTGAACCCATAATTTGAATCTGGCAACCTTGATTCATGGATTAAAATCTATATGGAACCAGATTCTCAAATAGACATTACAGGGTTCACGGTGCTTGAGTTTGTGAATGTACATCATGCTTTAAAGCAGCACAAACTCAACTAAGTTTGAAATCTTTGAGGGTGCCAACTGGATAAATTGGCAGTCATTAGGTTTGGATTCAGTACTAGTAACCTGGGTTTGAGTCCTACCTTCACCACAATTCATGATCCCATCGAATTTTGATCTTGTCTATCTAATTCTTAAAAAGAAGAAGAAGAAGAAGAAGGCTACAATTGATTTTAGAGACCAAGACAAATATAAACTTAATTAAATTAGCAAACAGAATTCTCAAGCTACTAACAAGCATGAATATTGTTATGGAAGCCAAGTTACCAACAACCATGGAGGATTCGTTACACCCCACCCAAAATGCAAAAAAAGAAAAGCAGCATGGAGAATTACAAAACAAATGTAAATGCAGAATGGTCTCAGGTCTACCTGGTAACGGACAATGTCTTGCACAAGCATCCCCAGAAATAATATTTGCATCTGTTGAGCGGTGCTTTTACCACTTTGTCATAAATAGAAAAATTTCTAGATCTCTCTCTCCCTCCAACAGGGCCAGACATGGGTGAAATACACCTTAAGGCTTAAAATTTACATGAACTACAGGTCTAATGACACTATGCTTGCACCTGTTGATGAAAGCCCCCAAAGAATTAACAGTGACATACCTCATAACTTGTACAGATGGCTTGAAAATTTAGACCTCACCATGATCTGAAGCAAATCAACTTGGCTGGTAGACAGAGCATGCTACACTTCAAATCTGTCAGAGAATTGCAACAGAACTCAAGCTGCCATGGTTTGCAGGAGTTTCAGCCGAATGACCGAGACACTTATATCGTCTGAATCTGAGAGTACCTCGAAAACTATGCCCTGCCAGTCATAAACAAACAACTGCCTTCAATAATCAGACATTAAAGAAAAAGCAACGCTTTTCTACTAGTTTAAAAGGGCGTTCAATGATGCACAAGATTTGAGAAGTTCAGAAATAAATTATGAGGAAAAACTATACATCACATGTATATTAGGATTTTGCTCATGGTTTATGAAAGAAATATTAAAAGGACTTACATATTTTTGTCTATCCAATGCACTAACCATTTTCATCATCAATGTCACATTCTTCCCCAGCGTCTCTTTATCATCCATTTCAAGTCTTTGAGCCTTTAAGTGCAAGCAAACATACTTTGCAAACACCATTCCCAAGGGCATTGCATAAGGCAGTCCAAACTAAGACTATATTCTCCATACTGGAGAATCTCTTGAACATCCTTAGTAAATTAAAGTTTGCAAAACTGCAGGACAGGACTTCCAATAACATAGTGGTCAAGTCAGCCACCCAACCACACAGTTGGTATTCCTAACTGACAAATCAATCCAATCCCTCCATCATCAACTATTGTTGAACACAAAATCTATGAATATGATATCAAAATTAAAGCAGAATGGATTCAATAGCATGCATGTTTGTACTTGGACAATGGAAGCAGGCCTCAATACTGAGCAAGTGCCAGAGTGCGTTCTCAAAGAAAGAATCATAAACAAGTCAGTATAGAGATTTTGTGAATGTTTAAATCCACAAAGTAATACAATATGGAGATAGTTTACATCATATGATGTAGTATTATGATTCAAGAACGGCATAAATATTTAGCAAAACACAAACTACAGTCAGATGATCTTTTCAGTTAGATACCAAAACCACAAAACCCATGCTCCACAAATTTATGAAATAAGCCAAAAAGATATCTATCTCAATGCATTTCTAAATGATTCCCTGATCAGGATGATTATAACATTTTTTATCACAAATCATAGAGCTGAATACCAAGACTCCAAGAGCAAAAATTAAGTTTTGACTCTTCGCAACCATTGCATTTCAAGATAAAAATGAGAATCAACTGATGTTAGATATATGAGAAATATACCTTATCACAGTCTGGGTCCTCCTAATCCAATTCAGAACATGATGACAATCATGATCACCAATAAACAGCTTATTTTTGGTACGATAGGACTTCAGTTCATAGGTTTCCTGTTGGCCATTATTATCTTTCTTCATTTTAAGTGATTCAGGCATGACCAGCATCCCACTCTGACCATGGTAAGCATTACAAATGAAGTCAATTACTTTTTCAAAAGGTTGTGAGGCATCAAGCCAGTTATAAATAGGCTCATTCCGGAACCAAGTCATCTGCCTCTTTGCAAAATTTCGAGAAGCTTTCTGAAACTCATATAAAAATGGATAAAATTCTTCAGGAGAGCTTTTACCGCCTTGTTCCCTACAGCTTAGCAAGTACTCCATAGCCTGTCTATAACCAATTGCTCGAGTTGCAGAGTTCATGTTTGGACGAAGACCTATATCAAGTAGCCTTGAAGCTTCTGACAGAAGTCCTTCAGGGTCCATAAGCATCTCCTCACACCTCAAATCAATCGACCTATAGAGAGCTACTCGTGGGCTTGAAAGAAAAAGACAAATGAATTCGTAGTCCAGGTCCTTCGCAGGATTTTCTTGAAGATTATTTAAATCAGAAGTGCCTTTAACTGAGAAGCCCGATAATCTCGAGTCAAATTGTTCACGAAAAGTATCATATGGTACACTAAAAGCTGAAGGAGGTGACCCAGAAGACCTGATAATCTCAAGGCTGCGCCTCAATCGATACCAATTGTTTTCAGGAAAGAACCGAGCTTTCAAGTCACCAGCATTCACCACCAAATCCACAGCTGCATCCCATTGCCCATTCCTCTGCAAGTCCATGAGCTCGGAGCATACTTCAGAGGTGATCTCCATCGATGCCTTTGGAACAGCTGGCTTTCCATATATATACCACCGTAGATACAGACCAGTCCCACCAGCAACTATTGGCACCCGGCCCTTCCCAAAAATATCCTGTGTTGCTTTCCTAGCATCCTCAAAGAACTGCCCAGCTGAATAATCTTCTGATGGGTGTAAGATGTCAATCAAGTGATGAGGCACTTCCCTTCTGTCAGTAACTGAAGGCTTGGCTGAACCGATGTCGAGTCCACGATACACTTGCACTGAATCGGCACTAATGATCTCTCCATCAAGCTTCTTTGCTATCTCCAATGCAAGTCTACTCTTTCCGGCTCCAGTGGGACCAGATATTACAATGACCTTGCTCTTCTTATTTTGGTCAGCAGCTAAACAAGTTGTCCAACTGTTCCTTAGGGAAAATGAGGGCATGGAGCTTCGCCAGAGGGAATAATTAAGAACTAAATTCCTTTTCATTTGTAATGCAAGCCTCATCCTCCAAGCGGCAACCCAACTCCCCCACTCACAAGTGGAAGAACATCTACAACAAGTTAAAATCAAATCTATTTTAAAAATTAAACTTACAGGGAATTAAGAAGTTAGCATTCACATTCAGGAAACTGAAAAAGTAAAACATTATATAATATACCGAAGAATTTGAATCTCGAAATTATTATATCGTTTAGAAACGAAACTGAAGGTATAGAGATACGGAAGAGAATCTGAACAACAGCTCAAAGTAATAGTCAAATCACTTGCGAATCGTGAAGATTGCTTTCTAAAAAAAATCATGCTATTAAGCTAGATTATAAATTAATGTTGAAAAGATGAACTATACCAACATAAAGTATTTGCAGCTCTCTTAAGAGACATCTTGCAATAGAAAAGAGCTCCAGTTTTCCTCTTAGGCATTGCCTCAAACAGTTGACAGACAAGAATAAAAACTACACTTAAACCTGGGCAATGGGAATTAAATCGGAGAACCAGGTAGAAGAATGTCCACCTATCTGTCGTTGGATCATATCTCCGCTGCTATGGCCTTGGAGAGTCGGGAGTTAACCAAACGCTATCCGACTCCCCAGCATCCAAGAGGATGCACTTCCTTTATCCGTAACTCGTAGAGCGCTCGTCCCGGTTTCAGATTAGTCGGAAGACGTCCGACCAAAGCGGACCCAACTCCTGAACCAACTGAACAAAAAATCCTGCAGGGTCGTCTTGTAGAATGTAGGGCCCCTCCAAGCATATACACACAATTTTAGTTTTTATAAAGATATAAATAATTTATAGAATACACATGCAAATAATAACTTATCTACTTGGTCTCGAAACGTTCGACTCTTTTCTTAAAATCATTTTTAATCTTGTATACCCATTTATATTCCATAGATTTACAATCTTAGAAACTCAACAAGCTCCCATACATCATTATTAACTATCTCCTCTTTCATAGCACTCATCCACAAATCAAATTGAAGAGAATCAATTGCATCAAGATAAGTAATTGAGTTATGCCCAATATCAAAATCATTTTCTCCGAGATAAATATAGAAATCATCTAAAATTGTGGATCTTCTTTGTTTAACAGATCTTTTTACTTGAACTTCTTTAACTAGTTGAAGATTCTGGATAGGCCCAAGAGGATCAAGGATTTCATTATTCATCCTTCAAAAGGAGCAGGAATTATAATTTCATTCTGACTAGATATGGGAATTGAAATAGTTTTGCCTCGAGTATTGTCATCAATAGTAGTAAGGGAAGATCCTTCATCAATCACATCAAGTTCTTGAAATTTTGCAATAAAAGACTCCACGATGCTGCTACTTTTTCCTAGACATAAAATCTATATTCTTTAGAATGTTCCGGATATCCAATAAAGTAAACGACTGATTTTGGGATCAATCATTTTCTCTGTATGATTGTATAATTTTATTTCTGCAGACAACCCCAAACCCGAAAATGATTCAAACTAGGTTTTCTTCTGATGCAGAGTTCAAAAGTGTCTTCAATACAGATTTACTAGGAACTCTGTTAAGGATATATAATACAGTTTTAAGATCTTCATCCAGAAAAATTCTTACATGTTAGACCTATTCATCATGCTCCTCATCATATCTTTAAGGGTGCGATTCCACATTTCGGCCATACTATTCTGCTCAGGACTTTCAAGCATAATATATTGAGGAACAATCCCATAATCCTTCAAGTACTTGGCAAACAGACCCATTTGTTGCCATGTCACATCATGTTTGCCATACTACTCACTTCATGATCATATATCACAATTTGATGACCTTTTCCAATTATTTCTCAACTTAAATTTTAAAAATTTTAAATTTTTCAAGAGCATCAGATTTTTCTTTAATTAAATAAAGATAGTTATATCGAGAAAAGTCATCAATAAAAGTGATAAAATATCTATTACTATAAATTATAGAAGAATGAGGTTCACTAATATCGGTGTGAATAATTTTCAAAAGGTTTGAACTCCGAATTGTCCCTTTCTTTTTGGTCTTCGTCAATTTTTTTTTAATACATTCAATGCAAGTCTCCATGTCCCCAACATCTAATACAGGTAGGATGTCATCATTAATTAATCTGGTTATTCTTTTCTTTGATATATGTCCTAGACATTTATGCCATAACATAAAGGATTTATTATTAGTTATATGACATTTGATAACAACACTTTCAATACTTAAGGAAGCATTAGAAGTAGCAGTGGCCAAAGACAATCTATATAAACCATCAACCAATACACCATAGCCAACAATTTTTGAATTTAATATCAAATCAACTCTTTTATTACTAAACATAAATCCATAACCAAGCATATCTAAAGATGAAATAAAGATCAAATTCCTTCTAAAGGAAGGTAAATAAAATGTATTTTCTAAAGTAATTACAAAACTAGACTCTAAGGACAAGTTGACAACTCCTATACACTCTACTTTAACTTCTAAATCATGTCCAACCTTCAACTTGCTTTCATTCAGGCTCGGCTTTTATTTATTTATCAGCCCCTATAAAGAAATGACAACATGAGTTGAAGCACCACTATCTATCCACCAAGAACTAATAGGGACATTAACAATATTAACTCATAACAAACTAAAGCTAGAGGCTTACCTTTCTGTTTTTCTTTCTTTTCTATCTAGGACTTGAATTTAAAATACTGACTTCTTATATATCCTTTCTTCTTATAGTGGAAGCATTTGATCTTCTTCTTAATGGCAGTAGGACCTCCTACAAAATGATCTTGATCATGACTTCTTCCATCCCTCTTGGAATCCTGAGACTGTTTAGGAGCAGTAGGCTTTCCCTTTTTCTTATTCATAAAATGCTTGCCAGATTGAGGTTGAGATTGAAGAGTAAGAAGGGCACTGTCATTCTTTTCTTTTTTGACATTTTCTTCTTCAGCAACGTACTTGGTGATCAAATCATTAACGCTCCACATCTCATCCAGAGTATTGTAGGCAGTCTTATTGGAAGAATTCAACAGGTAAAGAATTCAAGGCTTGAGACACCAAAAAAGAATATGGTAGATCAATCTTTAAACCCTTGAGCTTGGATTGGAGATGAACCATTTTTAGAATATACTCTCTGATATCCCCAACATTATTGTATATCATCGTTATCAATTCTTTCATCAAGGATCCGATCTCAGCATTCTTTGATACAAGATACCTCTGTTCAATAGCATTAAGTAGCTCCTTTGCATTGTCTGACTTAGTAGACCACTTAGGAGATACTTGGAAATTGACCTCTTAATAGCAATCAGACTCAGTCTATTTAACTTCTCCCATTTGGTAAAATGATCCTTTTATTCAAGAGTGCTTTGATCATTCAAATTATCAGGTATGGTCTCATATAATGCAAGATCAATGTCGACAATTTCAAGAGCAAACTCTAAGTCTTGCCTCAATTTTTTATAATTTGACTCGATAAGCACCTCAACAACAGCATTGTTATTGTTCATACCAAAACTAACTGTGCAATCAAACATAATAGGAATGCAAAATATTAATTATCGGATATAACAGAACAATATCATATCACAATAATAAATAAGAGCCCGAATGCAATATCACATATTCCCCTTTGGACAGAACATGTAACATGCATAAGTGCTCTTTACATGAAGCTACAAACTAATCAAAATATTCCGGCATTCATGAACCTATCCCCTTTGGACAGACATACCCCTGAAAGCTAGAGTATCTTTGCAATACAATGTCCATGCCATATTTTCTTAGTTAAAATACACAACAATTTTCTTTGGATATGTGGTTGCATGTCATAACTAGAAAATATATCTTGTATGATGAAAAAATTTAATGGACTGACACAAACAAACCACTTTGATGATAAATATTTATGCTAACCCATAAATTATTCATACATGGAATAAATATCCAAGCTAAAACAAAAGAGGATATTTCAAAATACATGTATGTCCAGAAAAATGATCAATTACAAATGGTATACTAATCAACATATACCCATTGATCAATTTTAAAATACCGTAGTATTCCAACTACATTATTCAACATAAACAAAATGAGCAAAAGGAACTAAAGAATGCCCCTTTAAATTTTTTTGGACCAATATGTAAATATTAATTTTACAGGGACTAAATTGTAAAAGGACCAATTTATAATATCAAAAAGGTTAGGGTCCTAAATGCAAAATGATCCTTTAGATCAATATGTAAATATAAATTTTACAGGGACTAAATTGCAAAAGAACCAATTTATAATATCAAAAAGGTTAGGGTCCTAAATGCAAAATGACCCTTTGGATCAATATGTAAATATAAATTTACAGGGACTAAATTACAAAAGGACTAATTTATAATATCAAAAAGGATAGGGTCCTAAATGCAAAATGACCCTTTGGACCAATATGTAAATATAAATTTTTACAGGGACTAAATTGTAAAAGGACAAATTTATAATATCAAAAAGGTTAGGGTCTTAAATGCAAAATGACTCTTTGGACCAATATGTAAATATAAATTTGACAGGGACTAAATTATAAAAGGACCAATTTATAATATCAAAAAGGTTAGGGTCCTAAATGCAAAATGACCCTTTGGACCAATATGTAATATAAATTTTACAGGGACTAAATTGCAAAAGGACCAATTTATAATATCAAAAAGGTTAGGGTCCTAAATGCAAAATGACCCTTTGGACCAATATGTAAATATAAATTTTACAGGGACTAAATTGCAAAAGGACCAATTTATAATATCAAAAAGGTTAGGGTCCTAAATGCAAAATGACCCTTTGGATCAATATGTAAATATAAATTTGACAGGGACTAGATTGTAAAAGGATCAATTTGTAATATCAAAAAGGTTAGGGTCCTAAATGCAAAATGACCATCTGGACCAATATATAAATTTAAATTTATAGGGACTAAATTGCAAAATGACCAATTTATAATATAAAAAAGATTAGGGTCCTAAATGTAAAATGACCCTTTGGACCAATATGTAAATATAAATTTTGAAAGGACTAAATTGTAAAAGGACCATTTTATGATATCAAAAAGGTCAGGATCCAAAATGCAAAATTTGGGGATTCGGATGCCAGGGATCGGTTAGGGTCCTTGGATCGATCGAGAAGTTTAGAATCCAGAACAATAATTAGATATGATAAAAACAGGTTTTAGATACATACCTGTATTCGCATGATCCTCAAATTTACTTCCGATGCTCGCATGAACGCCACAGGCAAAGTCCTCTCCGGGCTTTCTCAGAAGATAAGCGGCTCTCGATGGAGAAAATCACCGTGATAATACAATTCATGTCATTATATATAAAGGAAGCGGAGAGGGGACCCGGCCAGTAAAATAAAAATACCTTTATTGACCCTCCCATCACGAAATCACATGAGATGCTCCTAGTTTAAATAATGATCACATAACATCGTGCTCATTATACGTCTATCGATATGGATCATAAAATCAATACGGTTTGAATGAAATAAAAATTATAATTAATGTTAGTCCAAATTTAAAAAAATTTTACGATTGTTTGCTTTAATGAGTTAACCTTTTCTAATCTTAAGGAGCTTTTATAATTTTGATCATGAAACTCATACGGTATCATCGTATCCTAAAACTTAGGAAACACCCCGAAACCTTGGTGGACATTGGCCGTCTCTGCTCGAAATTCTTGAACAAGCTGAAGGAAATTGTGCATGTAATATGACATTTCCAAGTAAAACATCAAAAGCTACGAAGCGATTGATTTATAGGTGACAACTAATTCGGCGACAATACTTGTTCCATACACTGCAATTGTTACGTGATACTATTAAACATCATTGATTTAAACCTTGGTTATCATGAGGTCTGCCTTTCACCATCTGCATTCATGTCTCTCTGCAACTTGTATCAAGGGCTATTTCGCGAATAGGGTGCTGATAACTATAAAATTGGCACCTCTATCGTTTCGAAGCAATTCCTCCAATTTTATGCAAAATACTCTCTTCCCAAAGTTTTTATAGAATTTTCTACACGGGCACTTTGATCTGGCATCAACATTGCCCTTGCCGACCATCTTATCTTTTTATACGTGGTGCTGCATCCGAGGAAAAATTGTAAGGCAAGTTATTATAAATACAGAACTTAGTTAGAAATTTGTGCACGGGCATCCCACGGTTAGCATCTTTCAATTCATTGAGTGCATGTTTAGAGTGCAGAATAATCTGATTTTTATTTTGTTATTTAGATACCAACTTAATATAAACCCTAAATCTTTCTATCCGAGAAGTGGTTTCTTATATATATATATATATATATATATATATATATATATATATGCATGGTTATATGATCGCAAAACTCATGATGTCAAAATTTTAGGTGCGCAACTTGGCTGGATGACACTTGGAAACTTGGGCCGTGACCCCATAAATTGACCATAAAATATCCATCTAATGAGCTGGTAATTGGGTGGTACCAGAGTGCCCGAAAAAATTGATCCGATTTAAACGAGGAGATTTAATTAGCGTACCTCCATGTCCCTCCTCCTGGCCCAATACCATCACAGCCGCTCATGGGGGGATGAATGGACCGAACCTCCGTGCACGATTCTTAAAGCCCTTCGACAGCGGCACCCGGCACCTTTGGACCAGGCATCGTTGTTTACGCACGGATATCATGCACTCGATGATAGCCCGCAAGTTTTCGAGGAGCAATAAAACCCCGGTATGCGGTAGATTTGATGCAATATAATCGGCATGAAACTAATTCAGACTCGCAACTTTACCCATGGCCTCAGCCCGGGGGGGGAAAGAAAAGTTTCACTAATCGATGTCTCGAGTACGTGACGTTTAATTGGTGGCCTTTTTCCTCGAGTCTAAACTCTTTTAAATATTTCCTGCTTTGGGCTATTTTTGATCAACCTTCGTCTTCATGAGGAGAGAATCAAAGATCGACGATTGCCACAAGACCATCCCAACCATTACAATTAGATTATTTGTGAAAACGATGCCATTGTGTTTGATTGGGGAGCAGTTGATCAGCTTAGATTTATTTTATTTTATTTTTTTGAGGTAAGCACCCTGAAAATTTGATCCATGTATATTGCCTATTAGATTTGATTGTCAACAAGTTCATTGTATACTTATCAATTTCTGATTGGAGCAGTGCCAACTAGCACGGGCAATTAGCAAAAAAATTTATAAAATAGGCTGCTGAAAATTTTTGCCCACGTATGACTCTTCACTCCATGCATGATAGCATCCTGTAACCATGTTTCATATCACTTGTACCTGTATAAAATTTGTTCATCGATTGCTAATTAAGTAGCAACTTTTTCATTTGAAGTGTGAAGCCCGATCATATTCTCTCAAAAAATTTTTATTGTTTTATATTTTTTGATAAACCAAATTACTTATATTATTCAATAAAAAAATATATGCATGAAAATTAGAAAATAAAATATCGTTAAATTGAATATGAAGAATATTCAAATTTACCTGAATTATAGATCTCGTATGATATGCGACGTACGAAACTATCCAATCAGCGATACTATTTGGTTGTTGATAAATATGTAGAACTAAAGAAGGCGATAGTGATCATAATAATCTATGATAATTTTATAAAGTGGATGGGACCTGTTGCGTCCAAACAAAATTATAATAAGACTTGGGATCGAGCTTGATCAAATGAGAGTAGATTGAGCTGATGGAGCTTCTTGAAGACTCTGTGTGTTGAAAAGGTTCCTGCTCCAAGCTCCTTAATGACGTTTGGACTAAACAGATGAGATCTGAAGGAAAACCAAGCAAAGAATGGCATGGAAAAGAAGAAGCAACAGAAGAAGTCCCTTATCATCGTACTTGATGGTATTTATAGGCTACAAAATTAACTGTTTACAGCTGGCATCTAGCTGTAAAACGGTTAATACAGGATCGTGAGCACGTGCAGCGAAGGTCATCCATAATTAATCAGCTCTAGATCCATAGTTGATCGACTCTTCATCCATAGTTGATTAGCCTTTCATCCATAGTCGATCAGCCTTTCATTTTACAGTTGATCAGCCTTTCATCCCACGGTTGATCAGCCTCTCATCCCATAGTTGATCAGCCTCTCGTCCCACAGTTGATCAGCATCTCTCCAGAAATTGAATGATCTCTGCATTATTTGAACATGATAAGTTTTTCTTTCACAAAAGTTAGCCAATTACCTGGAAGTTAGTCAATCTCGTGCTTGTTGAGCGTTGACCGGCTTTATGCCTCCTGGACATTGATCGTATTTATGCCTTTCAGGCATCGATCGATTTTACGTTTCATGGACATTGATCAGATTTGTGCCTTTCGGGCATTGATCAACTTTACGTCTTATGGACATTGATCAAATTCAAATCTTCAGTAGGTGTGCATAGGCAGACTAAATAGAGCAAACTTGTCGTATCCCAACACCTATCTACACCAATATGTGAGTCTGAGAGTTAATTAATAATAGTTATTGAATTGTCCTTCAATTTATGAAGCTCGAAGCATACGAATAACATAACACAATTCCTTCCAAGCTACCTATGGCTCTGCCATTAGTATCATAAATAGTAACATCACTACTCATCATAAAAGAACCGTTATTATTTTGAATAACAAAAACTATACCCCCTAATCCACCTCACTCTAGCACACTATCATTAAAATTGTTCTTGAAAAATTAGAGGTTGCCAGCTTCAATATATATATAAAACTTAAAAAGATATAAAAAATATAAAAGGAAAGTCACAAATTATTTTTACTATCAAAGATTGCTTAACAACACACCAATAAATCTTCAGGCTTGAATAGAAATTTTTAAAAGAGTTAATATCGCACTCTATTTAATATTCCAAAAAAAATATTCATTCCATGCCAACCAAATATAATAAATAATATAACATATTAATTGTGCTTCTAATTTTTCCTTTGATCAATTATGACCGAATAACTTTCTCTTATCACCATAGATAAAAATGAAAAAATAAAAGCATTTTATATAGAAGACCATTTTACAAGCCTAAGAAGCTAATCTATAATGAAGAAATATATCAGATAAAGTTTCTTCATACTTTACCTTGGTATATGATCATAACCCCATTGAAATAACATATCATGACATGGAAGTTAAAATTATGCTAATTTTTATATAAAAAGAGCAGTCCCAGGATGAACTTATAGATTCCAAACATTGAAGAAAATGACAAAAATCAAGTGCTTTAATATGATTTATTTGTTTTAACTAGATTACTATATGCATGGTTCCTGAAGCCATGTTGGACGAGCTAAGATGCCATTTGCTATAAGTTACACAACAGTTTAAATGCTATTTTCAATCTATAAAGATGAGATAGCTAAGCTGTGGTCCCTTGTAAGTTATAGGCTTTTAGCTTTATAGGTCGTTTGTATGTAAACCACCAAATAAATCTGGCATCACTGAATGTAACACACATTTTAATTTCCAATTGCTAGCTCCATTATTTTATTAGAGATTTTCAACCTTCGAGAAGGTTGAAGAGAACATCGATAAAGTATATGATGCCTACTTAACTAATAAGCATTTAATTATGAATGATGTTTATTTAACGGTATTTAATATCTATTTAATTATGCACATTATTTATTTAATTATTTATAATATCTATTTAATAATGTATTATGCATATTTAATATCGATTTAACTATATATAATATATATTTAATTATGTACGATATCTATTTAAATGTGTATGATATATATTTAATTATATAGGTATTTATTTAATCATGTATGATATATATTTAATTATATATGATATCTATTTAACTATGTATAATATCTATTTATATATATTTGATTATATACATGACTATTTAATTATGTATAATAACTATTTAACTATATATGATGCATATTTAATTACATACAGTGTCTATTTAATCATACATTATATATAATTAATTTATATTATATACAGTGAATTTATCATTTATAAAGATAAACTTGTAAGTTCCAAATTTGCAAGCATATACACATAATTTTAATTTTTATAAAGATATGAATAATTTATAGAAATACACATGCAAATAATAATTTTATAAGAAAATTAATATAATTTAAAATATTTTTAAAAATATACATGCAGAAAAATTAAAAAAAAAAAATAAATATCCTTAATGGCTAACTCAATGTGTATTAAAAAAATACTATTTATATTGCTCTAGCTTGACCTTTTCCCTGACCCTCTCCAGCTAGTGCCTATCCTTCACTCCTCTTTTCCATTCCTCATCCTTTTCACCTTCAAGTCATCTCCTCCAACCTCATGTACATTGGACAACATTTACTTAAATAGAATTTATGCTTAGACAAAGACTGCATACTTGTAATTTCAGTTGAGGGCCAGGGCAAAACCAAAATTCTTCAAGCTATCCTACATAGGGATGGCAACAGATAGGATATTTTCAAAATTTATTCGTTTCATATCTAAACCTATTAAAATCTAACTACTTAGACCGATTCCAAACCTGATTATAAGATTAATCAAAAATCTCAAATTGGTCCCATCAAAATTGTATACCTACTAGGTTCTTCGACCCATCTGAAATGAAATCAAAAGAAAAGAAAGGTGAAAAAAAACTCTCCTTGTTGTTCTTCTATTCTTTCTGCTCAATCAAAATTATCTATACCACAAAATATTATGCTTCTACCAAGATCAAGCTCTCTACCTTATAGCCACAACTCCACAAACTCCCATATGCTAGAGAAAGAAACCTTGACGGAAATCTAAGAAACCCCATCTCCATTATGTGCTTTCCTTTTCTACAAATCTCTGAAGAAAGAGGATGAAGAAAAAGAAAAAATCAATCCATGTAATAAAAAAATCTTACTTTTCAATTTTTCTGCATTTCCTTCGTTTTCCTTGGTTTTCCTCTATGTTCCTTGCTTTTCTTTTTTTTTTTTTTTCCCATCCCAAGGAGTCTCAATTGGATGGAAGGCTTGGAGTGACTGAATAGGGAAGCTTATGTGATGGCTAGGGTTTTATGTTGGGTATTTATAATAAGAGTTAAAATGATATAAATATAATATCAATCAATTCAGGATAGATGCGAACTGCAGCTCATTATTTAAGATAATGTTTACATAAAAGCAAGTTTGAATAACGGATACCTTAGGTACAAATCCCAACATTTTAAAATCTATAAAACATATTAAACAGATCCTACTAGAATTTGAAACGAGTCAGATATCTGGAAAATAACCAACTGCCATCCCCAGTCCTACAATGACTTTTATGAAACCGGGTCACTAGCAAGCAGGAAAAAAATTCAAATAATGTAATAAATTATCATCGCATCATGCCAAAGTAGCCACTAATAAAATTGTATCTGGACCTGTTGAATGGAGTACAATTCCTGCCCCTTTGTCGTGAATAAAACAGTTCCAGAGATATATATTCTTTCTTTTAGGGTCATACATTGGAGAAACACGCCTTAAAAGTTTACACGAGCTACATATTTAATGACACGATGCTTGCAACGATGAAGAAAGGCCCAAGAGAATTGGCAGTCAAATCCATCACAACCCAGTAGATAGCTTGATAACTTGATGATGGTATTGCCATGATCATAGCAAATTAACTCAACCGGCAACCGTAAAACCAAAATTGCAACAGAGTGAGCAGGCTATCCAACCAAACAATTGAGACGAACCTCGTCATCTCTAAGCTTGAGAGTGCCCAAAAAAACTAATCCCTGCAAATTACAAGACAAATAAAAGCCTCAGTTATCTGGATTCAAAAAGAAGGAAATAACAAAGAAACAGAGAGTTTTCTTCTTCTGCTTCAAAAGGGTTTATAAATACACACAGGATTTGAGCAAGTACAAAAGCATAAATTAAGAAGGCCAAAAACTTCTATGTATTAGCATTTTGCTCATGGTATACTATTAAATTAGTAAAATATTCATCTCTTTTTGTCTACCCGATGCAACAACCATTTTAATGAACCTTACATTCTCTCCCACCTTATATTAATCATTAATATTTTGAACACTTGTCGTATACTTGACATTATATTGATGGCTTTATATGTAATATTTGTCAGTGCCATCCCATGCCTCCCACAAGCTGGCAAGAATATGCACATACCGGCACACATGAACTGGCATGCAGAACGCTGCATGCTATCCTGCACTAGCAAAGAAAAGCTTGGCATCACCGAGTCATTGGATGTATATAAGCTTGGTCGTCTCAGTATATATGCCATAATTCAGTCCATTGTGGATAAGTTAAACATTCAACAGAATATGACATTGGCAGCATGCTTAGCCAGATATTTACATGACGTATAGTTCCTTGGCCAAAATCAACATAATACACTGGTTCTATGATGTTTCATTTTTTTTTTTTAAAAAAAAAAAAAATCGGTAACTTGCATCTTAATCTAGAGACTGCTCTATGAACCAAGATTCAACTGCCAACTGCACCAGGAATTATCAAACAATGATCCAAGACAAAATGCATGCAACAGAAAACTGATGACCTCACAAGCAGCAGATGCAAAGGTAAGGTGCACCCAAATCTTTGACCCAGAATTTATGGTACCGCCCGTACGGGGCATACCATACCGTACCGGTCAAGAACCCGTACGATTCAGTCTTAAAAAATGGTTCAAAATTCGAACCATTAAAACTAGCATGAACTGGACCGGTATGGGTCAGTTCGGTACGGTACAGCCCGGTTCAGTCCGATTCGGGCTCGATTCGGGTCCGGTTCAACGATCCTTGCTTAAGAGGGGGGAGAGAGTATTTTCTCAATTTTTTCAAGACTGGTACACATACTGGTATGGTACGGTACCGTATGGGTCGCTGACCGATACGGGTCCCGGTTTAGCGATCCTTGCTTTGACCTTTAAGAAGATGGCGCGTTTCGGATACTTTAATAGATGCCATATTGCCCGCTTAGATAACACCATGAAATTTAAATACTCAAGCATATTTTAATCAGCTGTAAAGTACATGCATGCTTCTGCCAGCCGTTCCCACAAGTCTATATGTAAAATTGCCTTCTGTTCAACAATAAATTGACAAAATTTTATTAACATCCAAGTACCATGCAGATGATTGGAACATAATAATGCATAATGGAAAACTACTACTACTACTGATGTCCTCACAAGCAGAAGATGCAGAGGTAAGGTGCACCCAAATCTTTGACCTTTTAAAAGATGGTGCGTTTTGGATACTTTAATAGATGCCATACTGCCAGCTTAGATAACATCATAAAATTTAGATATTCAAGCATATTTTAATCAGCTATAATGTACATGCATGCTTCTGCCAGTTATTCGCACAAGTCCGTATGTAAAATTGCCTTATGTTCACCAGTAAATTGACTAATTTTATTAACATCCAAGTACCATGCAGATGATTGGAACATAATAATGCTAGATTTCGTTGCACAGTGGAAGACTGAATTTCAAAATTTTTAAACCTTAAAACCCTAGACCCATGACCCCTTGATTATATCAACTAACAAGATAATATATTAGGATATAAAAGAATACTTGTAAACCTAATATCATTTATCCCACTAGGCACACAAGTATATGACTTCCAGAGGTAATCCACACAGGAACTAGATCAAGGAAGCACTCTATTTCTTGCTTGCTTGATTAGAAACTCCTCCCGGTAGCCTTTCTTCCTTCAGCAGCCTTCCTCTTGTTAGGACCTTTACCCTCCTGAAAAGTATTTCAAGACATTTACAAACTTTTCTTACTATCCTATTATCCTTTCTAATTTTCTTTCTAAGCCCTTGTCTTAAAATAGCGGACTTATTTTAAAATAATAAACTTATCCTAGCAAGGGAAGAGAGTCATCGGGATAAATGTGGATACATTCACTTCAATCACCGAAGACTTTAAATAGTTAGAGAGGAGGTGACAAAAGCATCCGTTTCTCCGCCTTTAATTTGATATTTAAAATATCAGGCAAGTCCCTTCAAGCAAAAGGAGTCTATAGGCAGAAATGTACTAAGTGAAATCGTTAACATATGGTGTTTCATAACACATTTGTGCCAAGAGTTGCTTATCGCAACTCTTCGAAAAAACCAGCATTTTTATAATCCTTCCACCTGGCTTAAGACCAAGTCAAAGCACACAATAGGCATGAAATCAAGAGAGGCTTATCAAGAAATATTTGATTAATAATCAAAGAAACTCTTGTCCATTCCATATGCCATATATTCCAAGCATCCCAACCTTTCATGCACCCACATGAAGTCATGCCCAATATTTATCCACTTGATCAGTCAAATCCAATCCAAATGGACGTGGATAAGAGAGGATAGGGGCTAAGCTTTATTAGCAAAAAGGTGATTTAATGGCAGAACTCTTGGTCTTCTGCATCCCTTATATTGTGCGCACGCCAATATTGGCGCCAAGAGTCCAAAGCCCTTGGGACTCTTAGTTCAAGGCATGAATAAGGACTATAAAATCAAGATAAATTCCAATTTAGCTGCCCCACTTAAGGTTCAACCCAATTTAAGTTCTACTCAAATTAGTTAGCCTAAATAGCAAGCATTTAAATCCAATTTAATTAGGTCAAGAGTTAGGCTAGTCAACATATGCAAGTATGTTAATTAGCTAGCCAATTAAGATCCTATCATCCTAATAAAAATATAATTAACTTCCTTGATCAATTCCTTAGCATGTGACCCTTTGGACTCCACATCTAGCTAGCAGTAGGTCTAGGTTCATGTCGATTTAGTTCGATTAGAAATCAGCTAATCGAATTAGATCAAATCGAGCTAACCCTTGTCAATTTGAACCATCTTTCAAATTGACTCATAAATTCGATCAATTTAATTCATGAAAACCTACAAGACATGATTGACGTCTAGCAACATGTCATGCCTACCACGAAGATGAGAAATCTAGTAAAAATTACAAAAATACCTTCAGTGGCAAGTTATCGTGCAATTCAATCATTCAATCTTCCTTTATCTCGAATAAGCGATGGATATGAAAATTTGTCAAACCCTAACACTTTATTCATTCGAATCTCGAATCACTAATGAAAACTTAACTAATGAAAGATTAGAAATATTTTTCTAATTTCATCCTGCTTTGATGAAAGACTTTCTAAATCATCATTTGATAAGACTACATGGAATAAATACTCCTCTTACTAGAAGTGATCGATTCCTTGTTGACCTACTTATAACCTTCATACACAATTTATCATATCCATGAACATCCCGTACATGACTAAGTCATGAATGAGTATGAACCAAAACATAGATTCATTTGTACAAGATTTCATGGTGATCTCAGGTCTAAGGATCACTTGCACAACTTCCATTAAGAAAATTATCTTTTGACAAATAAGACTTCCATAAGTGTTCTCATAACAGATCAATTCAATGAACTCGTACCCCAATGAGCACCCATATCTTTATATTAGTATCCCTACATAAGTGGTCGTGAGACCAACCACTGTCTCTATCAAGCATATATAGAATGTGCCAGTCTTTCTGGAAACATCGATTTCCGACTCGATGATCTTTCGACTATGAATATTCTAAATTAGGATTTATAAAATCTTAGATCTCACTATTATGAACTTCATCATAATCCTAAATCCATTATCCTAATTTATGGAATTCATCATAATCTTAAAACAAAAAGATATAAGACACGGCATATGATGAATCAAAATACCTTTTATTAATATAATATTATATATGAGTTGGAAGAACTTTATAAAAATGCCCTAACTAATAATAAATATGATTGGCTTTCAGAACACTATTCTTTCAAATAATGCATAATGGAAAACTATTATTAGTACTGCTGCTAATTTTGGATACTTTAATAGATATCATACTGCCAGCTTAGATAACAGCATAAAATTTAGATACTCAAGCATATTTTAATCAGCTATAATGTACATGCATGCTTCTGCCAATTGTTCGCACAAGTCTGTATGTAAAATTGCCTTCTGTTCACCAATAAATTGACTAAATTTTATTAACATCCAAGTGCCATGCAGATGATTGGAACATACTAACGCATAATGGAAAACTACTACTACTACTACTGATGTCCTCACAAGCAGCTGATGCAAAGGTAAGGTGCACCCAAATCTTTGACCTTTAAAAAGATGGTGCGTTTTGGATACTTTAATAGATGCCATACTGCCAGCTTAGATAACATCATGAAATTTAGATACTCAAGTATATTTTAATCAGCTATAATGTACATGCATGCTTCTGCCAGTCTGTATGTAAAATTGCCTTCTGTTCACCAATAAATTGACAAATTTTATTAACATCCAAGTACCATGCAGATGATTGGAACATAATAATGCATAATGGAAAACTACTACTACTACCACCAAGTCTGTATGTAAAATTGCATTCTATTCACCAATAAATTGACTAATTTTATTAACAGCCAAGTACCATACAGATGATTGGAACATAACAATGCATAATAGAAAACTACTGCTGCTGTTGCTGTGATCATAGAGATGATCATTGGGATGATGTGATCACTGGAATGATGTGAATACTACTATTACTATTTGCTGCTATTACTACTACTTCTGCTACTTGCTACTACTTCTGCTACTTGCTACTACTACTGCACCGCTACCGCTACTTGCTACTTCTACTATTACTTGCTGCTATTGCTACTCCTACTGCTACTACTACTATATTATAGTACTACTACTACCTGCTACTGCTACTTGCTACTACTGCTACTTGCTACTATTGCTACTTGCTACTATTGCTACTTGCTACTATTACTTGCTGCTATTGCTACTCCTACTGCTACTACTACTACTACAATACTATTACTACTTGCTACTACTACTACTACAATACTATTACTACCTGCTACTGCTACTTGCTACTACTACTACTTGCTGCTACTACCGACGCCACTACTGTTGCCGCTACTGCTGCCTGCACCATTGTCTGTTGGTACTATTGCCACCGCTGCAGTTGCCTGCTACCACTATCGCTATCGTTGCCCGTTGCCGCTGGTGCAGCTACCTCCCATCTGCTGCTCGCTATTGCTGCCTATTGCAGTTGCTGCTCCAGCTACTACTACTACGTGTGCTGGCCACTCTGCTACCTATTGCCATTGCTGCTGCCTATTGCCGTTGCCACTCTTGCTATCGCTGCTACTATTGCTACTCCTGCCTACTGCCGCGGCTACCTACTATCGCTGCTGCTCCTGCTATTACTGCTATGCCTACTGCTGCTATTGCTGCCTGCTGCCGTTGCTGCTCCTACCGCTGCTGCTGCTCCTGCTACTCCTGCTCCTCCTGTTGCTACTGCTCCAACCATTACTGCTACCGCTACTGCACCTGCTACTCCTACTGTTGCCACTGCTACCGCCGCTACTGCTACTGCTGTTACTTCTGCTACTGCAAATATTGCTATCGCTACACTCCTGCTGCTGCTGCTACTACTACCACTCCTACTGCTACTGCTGATGCTACTACAGCTATCGCTGCTACTATTGTTATCATTGCTGCTCCTACTACTCCTGCTCTTGCTGTTGCTACTACTACTGCAACTACTACCACTGCTACCGTTGCTGCTACTGCTACTCCAGCTACCATTGCTACTACTGCTGCTCCCGCTGCTGCTACTGCTACTGCTACTGCCACCACTCCTGTTCCTACTACTCCTGCCACTTCCGCTACTACTACGACTCCTACTCTTGCTGCTGCTACTACTCATACTCACAAAGTACAATTCAGTCCTATTGATAATTAGAGGGCAAGGCTCTAGTTGTTTCAGATGGTATCAAAGAGGACTTCCATGGACGAGGAAACATCGCAGTATGGGCCTATTCAGGTTGACCACGAGCTAGTCTTGATGTTTGTAATTGGATTTATGATACTTGACGTTGGACTTGAATGGATTTGGATACTCAAAATGGTGAGATGTCAACGAACCCAAATAATACCATCCAGTATTGTGGTGTGAGGTTTTGGATATTACAATATGGCTAGCAATTGTCCATGAAAGGCCTGAACAAGTTAAGGCACTGTATATGGTGATTGTGAAGTGAAAAGACAAAAAGCTTCCAAATTTGAGTGAAGTAGGCATGCCAAATAGTAGTCCAAGTTTTAGCATAGTCAATTCTGCCATTGTCAAATAGCAATGGTCTTGATAAAAGTCTTAACTAATGGAAGGCTTGACTTCACCAACACTACATCATTACAAGCATGAAAGGCAAAGATCACCTATACATCGACAGATGGATCTCTATCAATAACTACTCAAGCTCCAAAATGTTTGTTTTCATAACTACATATATGTGCTTGATCAGGAAATATATGCTTAAGATCACAAATAATATAAACTTATCAAAGACATCCACTTTTGGCAACAACCAAACTTGTATTCTCTTAACAGTTTTTTTCCAGGGGCTGCTATTGAGCACTCTTCTGAGATATCTTAAACTTTTCTAAAGTGATTTCTTTGTTTCCTGTATTGGCATTCCTTCATCTACTCCTTCCCTACTTTCGAATAATGCCATATTACATTAACAGAAAGGGGCAAAAATAAAAAAAGACCATTCCAGGTCTTTCTTACACATGAAACAACAGGTGGCCACATTCACAACATGAATGAAGATAAGTTTTACAGCAGCTAGTTCAGAAGTTCACAAAATGCAACAGATGATATTATAAACTAACATGTCATGATCTACAAGTGAGTTAAAGACACAGATTACAACCACTACTCACATCAGAAATTAGCCTACGGAAAGCAGTGCAATAAAATGAAAGAATTAACTAGTTAACATAGTATTTATCATCCACCATAATAAACAATTATGCAGTCACCATCCTACAAGAGAGATTAAAAAAATGCATGAAAAATTCTTTTGAAAAAAAAAAAATACCAGTATTTGATCATGCCATCCCATCCGCAAGTTGCTACCTTGCTTTGCTCCAATGGATGCCACTCACACCCAATGCACACTCCCTCGTGGCATTTTAGAGTCCTGAAAACCTTGCAACTCTTCCAATCCCAAAACCAGCACTTCCCCTCTCCATCACCTGACATAACAAACCGTCCATCTGGGGAAAAATTCACCTGACAAGCATAACCTGCCACAATGTGCCCCGCAAATCTCTTCTTTTTATTCAGCTGAAACCTTTCCTTGGTGCTATATATAAGTATCTGATTATCCAAGCTCTGTGCCGCCAGCCAATTTGAATTGGGATGAAGAGAAATTGATGGCATGGAATGCATGTGTGGCTCACTTATATACTTTATAACCACTGGAATTCCAAACTCCCATACACGAAGGGACTTGTCATCACTCGAAGTAACAAATCTCCGGTTATTATCCACAAATGTAATGGTATTCACAGCACCAAGATGTTGATCATACTCTTGTGTGATCTCCCCAGAATTCATGTCCCACTGAACGATCTTCTTATCACTCATCCCTGCAAGAAGAATGTTCTGCTTGTCTTCATCGGGGTTAAGCTTCACGACATAGGGGACTTTCCCAGTGGAGAAGGTCGAGATAACCTTCCCGGTCTCAGTGTCCCAATACTTGATGTGCTTGTCATAGCCGGCGCTCAAGAATTTGGTACCATCGTTGGAGAAGCAGATATCCCGGACCGCCTTCGAGTGGCCCATATAGGTACGCATGCACTTGCCCGAATTGAAGACATCCCAAATCTTGACCTTTGAGTCCATGCCCGCTGAGAGAAGGAGGTGGCCATGCTTGGGGAAGAATCGAATGGCGGCGACGCCCTTGGTGTGGCCGCTCCACGTGTGGATCCACCGCTTGGGGATGTAGCAGTGGTCGTTGGCGGCCTTGGCATCCTTCGGAGGTGCGATCCACGACCGGCCCTGGTAGTCGCGCTCCTCCTTGCCATGGAAGGTGCTCTTGTCGACGTGCTCGACCCGGTCCCCTCTCCCCTCGCCACCTCTCTCCTTCTCAGCCTTCTTCGCGGCATGCTCCTCGGCGTACTTCTTCTGCTCCTCGGTAAGCTCACCCTGGACCCCCTCCTTCTTCCCTGCCCACGGGCTCTTGCGGTTCTTGAGGAGCCATTCCTCGGAGGCAGGGTTGTCGACGTCAGGGTCGGGGTCGGCCGCGGCGGCGGCGGCGGAGTCGGGGTCTTCCTCAGCAGGGGTGGCGTTCATCTGGATGCGGCGGCGCTTCTGCTCCTGCTGGGGGATGTTGTATACGGAGAGGGCCTGGTTACGTTGGAGGGTGTCGAGGTCGCCGACATAGTCGATGCCGGAGGGGTCGGCGGCGTAGCCGTACTTGTGGAAGGTGTTGTACTGCTCATCGAAGAGGAAGGGCTCGATGGAGGCGTCCTCGACGAAGCCGATCTTGTGGTTACGCATGCCCTGGGGGACGCCGTCCTTGGCGAAGGGGTGGGCGGGGCCGTGGATGGGGGCCCAGAGCTGGTCATAGGTGGGGTTGAAGGCCACGGAGTGCTGGGCCGGATCGATGGGGCGGTGGAGGGAGCGGGAAGTACCGGCAGCCGCGAGGGCGAGGGCGGTGTCGTCCACCCGCGGCGCGGCGGACTTGGCCTGGAGGATACGGGGAGGAGAGGACGAGGAGTCCGAGTCCGGCGAGGCAGGGGCCACGTCCGCCTCGACCTTCCCTCCTCCTTTCCCCTTCTCTTCTCCTTCCTCCCGTCGCGATTCATCTCCATCTTCTTCGTCGCTCTTGTCCCCGTAGCTTTGGAGAAGATCCATGGTGGCTTCCAGGGTTTTCGAGGACGAACGGGAAAAAATAAAAAGCCCTAGCTTCTTGATCCGCCCGAAGGGACCGGAGGCTGTAGGGGAAGAAATCGATGGTATGGATCGGATCGGGTTTTAATATTATATATTTTTTTAAGCCAGACCGGACAGAGAACCCGAACTTTTTGCGGTCCAGGCCGAAGCGAAGTTTGGATGCCGAGCCATTTGGGGATTTTACCCAGTGGAACTGTTGAACCGAAATGGTTAATAATAGTTCGATGCGGTTTAAATCGTAGACCAGTTTCGGTCCGAAGGCAAAGCTTACAAGGTGCATGTTGAAAGCACTCAAAAAAAAACAAAGGTCGATTTCCGATGGGAAGCGGGCTCTTTCTAGCTGGGAATCCGATCCCTTCTTTGGAATTCCAACGGCTCGTACATGCGGCAACTTTAACGAGGGCTTACAAAATATGACCCGCCTCACCAACCCATCTCCATTTTAACCGCCTTAAACAAATTTGTATCGAACTTAAATATATTTAATTATAAACGGATCAATTTATTTAATTTATTTATTAAATAAATTAAGTTCAGATTTAAAAATTTTAACCTATATAATTTATTTAATTTATTTAATATTTTTTAAAATTAAATATATATATATTATATGATCAGTTTAAAATTTAAATAGAATTTTGTTACGTGGCTTGAGATTTTATTTCACGTCTCATTGTATATATATATATATATATGCTCCTTTCAAGTTTAAACCACACCTTACGGTGTCAAAATTGTGGTCATTTGATCGTGGAACTCGTATAGAGATCGACAGATCATGGATGGCTAGAGGACAGATATCATGCTGGTAGGCCTGGGTATGATGCCGATGTCCTCTCATCCACCCTCATCTCATGAGATTCCAGCAAAATTTTTACTTTCCGAGCTCCTCTATAACAACTCAGGCTGTGACATCCTCAATGAGCTCCTCGGGATGCTTCTTTTTCGACAAGAGACGGTGGCGGGACCTGTTGATGCCATTATTGGAGAGGATGGATCATATCAATTTTTTTAAAAAAATCAAAAAAATATAAAAATATTAATAAATAATTAAAATTAATTTAAATATTTTTTATAAATATTATTTAAATTATATTTATCTTATTTTATAATATTAAATTTATTAATAATGAAATTTATCGTAAAACTTTTAGCTATCTGTTTATCGATATAAGTAACTAAATAATCGACAAAAAAATCGTCTTCCATCTTGTTGCATAATCTAGTTTTGACAATCTTCATTTTTCAAAATGCTCTATATATAGTAGTAATTGAAATCGGAGGAGTCATAAGCACCACAGACTCGTAAATGATGCGCGCGCACCGGCCATAGTGGTGGTGGCGTCACATTGAGTATCATTGGCACTACACAGCGGGATGGGATGTCCATCGAGCGACGATGCCAAAGACGATAGGGCGTGAGTACAGTAATATTGGTGGGAGCCTAGGGCATGATAGGTGCCTGCCTGCCCATACCCTCCAAGATCCGATTGTGCTACACAATGGGTTCGATCGCTAGGACGATGCGCGACTTCACTGCATGCGGTGTTCATCGGTGCGGCAAAGTTGACAGAAGCTATCGAGATGGTAGTCGTAGGCCAGCGTATCATGGTATCCGACCTTACGTATGCGCAATCGCCCGGTCTCGTCATGAAAGCGTTCTTGCCGATCGCACCACATGACATATCTAGCTACCATCTAATCCATCGGTATGGTGAATGGGACGATGCTGGCTGCATGCGATGGCTTCAACTATAACGGATTTTGGAGACGGGCACCGATCGAGTGATAAAAAGGAAATTCTTTGTTTTCTCCTAAAAAAATATAAAAAAATTAATAAAAATAAAAGATAAAGTTCGTAGTGATCAAACTTTCAAGTAGATAAAGCTAATTTATGGTATTTATTCTTTTAGAAAAAATCTTTTTCCAAAATTCTTCAAGTTATATTTAATATCCCCAAATTTAGAAGGGCCAAATGTATAAATATATATATATTTAAAATTTTACATAAAATCTTAACCTATAAAAAAAATTGAAAAAAAAAATTAGGGGGGTCAAGGCCCCCCTTGCCCCTCCGGCAATCCGCCCTTGAGAGGAGTTGATGGGATTCAATGAGGAGGGCACCATGGATCCATGGAGGTTGCGGATGTGGTTGGTGGTGATGTGGATGGCTTAAAGAGGAAGGGAAGAGGAGCCCTCCTTGTCGGAGAGGAGGAGGGAGGTCTTTCCATGGAAGAGCTCGAGCCAGAGGTTGCGAAGGATCTTAGTGCCCGGTGTGATGCCCCAGGAAGCTAGGGTATCATAGGGGAGGCGGGGCTTGAGCCACTCAGAGAGGGAATCCAGTGAGTAGAAGGCAAGGGGGCGGTGATAGCGGTAATAGAAGCAAACAACTAGGTGGAGGGGATGAGGGATTTTGAGTAAGAAGAGAAAGGAGAGGACGGCGATAGAGGTAGTAGAGGCGGTGATAAAGTAGAATAAGAGATTTGGTGGAGGGAAGGAGTTCACGATGGCGAAGATAAGACGTGAAGGTCACGAGAGAGAGTTTTTTTTTTAATCGGGTTGAAAATGGATTGAATGGAATTTTTAAGTCAAGCTTGTAAACATGTCCTAAACAGGTCGGGTTGGATATCTTGTTTAATAAATAAATCGGGTTCGGATTCTAAAATTTGATATATTTAATAAACAAGTCAGATTCCGATTGAATCTTTTTTGACCTGTCCTAAAGCTGACCCGATCCATTTATACCCGATCCGATCCAATTGCCATCCTAACCTTCATCCAAGTCTTTAATAATTTTTGTTAATTTCTTTGCTTAATTTTTGCTAACTGTTTCACTATCTCAATGTGTTTGATGTAAGCTTGAATGACATCATATGTAAGTGAAACTATATTACCATGATCTATCATGATGATGTAAAGGGTTGTTGTTAAAATATAATTATCTTGTCAATCCTTCCATGAAATAATAATAATAATAGTTATTATCTTGTCAATGCCAAGCCCTTCTACCTGCAGCCACCCCACTTCCCTTCAAGAGTAGACTTGATTCAGTAATAATTTCAAGATTTTGTAAATATGAAAATAATGCAACTTCAGAACCTCTCTGCAAGTCTTCCCCATTTATTTACTAGGTCTAAAATTTATGAACGGACCAAGCACACATATCATTTTGAGTTTTCAGAAAAAGGAGGGAGGCTTACCATGTTTTCCAAAATCTATCTTAAGGATGCACCATCCATGACTCAAATCCAAAACCCATGATTATAAGTAGAGAGGTATGACAACTAAGATAATCGACAGTTCGTAAGCCTAAATGCATGATATTAGAATTTTCTATAATAAAGTTGTAAGGAAAGTAAAGAATTTGCACCACAGAAAGTTTGTGGGTGACTTGGTTTATTCCAATAATCTCTCGCCCAAATACTGCGTTGGCTGTTCCTAAGCCATTCATGGCTGCCACTCGATCGGTTCACCTTGCGGCAATTCATTGGATTCTTGGATATATTCGAGGTTCCATTTTTTCAAGCCATCATTTATTCCATCACCAACCTCTTCAGAGCATCTATTTCTTCTTAAACGAGGATTCCTTGCCATGCACAGTAAGTCAGCAACAACCTTAATTTCCAGCGAGAGACTCAAACACAATATCTTAATAATAGTTTTTTGCTATCTAGTTTGTGGGTAATTCCTGAGAATATCTGGCGACATGTCCAGTGAAAAAGAAACTGCTATCATTCAATTAAATTTCATGAATCAGAAGTAGTGAAGCACAAGAAATATTTGCTTGCCTCTTTTTCGTCGGCCGACCAAGTTCCATTTCAAGATATTCTACCAACTTTGTGAGTGCTTTGTTGGGTATTAAAGTCAAATCAGGGGATCGGTTGTAGCTGGCTCCAAATATCTATATGATGTGCCATATCTCTGAAACTGTACTTTATTTTCTTGTGCAGAGTTTGGTCAATTATATTTTGGGCACCTAGAGTATTTGATAGAATTCCTGTATGTACAAGTATTCACCATGGCTGTTGTTAACTTCAAATTAAAGCTCCCTGTTAAGCTCCTTTCATGCCAGATAAAAATACTCACAGACCTAAAACTCCACCAGAGGGCTGTTCAAACTTAGAAAAAAAAAAGACATAGTTAATACAGTTCTAATATTTTAGAGTACATATGAATCACTGGAGGAAATTGTTATGTTCTCTGGAAGCTTATCTTTTGTTTGGTACGATCATGGTGTTCACATACACTTTGACATACCAAGCTACAGTCCATTCTTGAACTGCGGCTACACAAATGCAACTTCTTTGGAGCATCACTACTACCAGTTGTATTGCCCGATCCTAGCTTTTCTTCTCTGCTTTGCCATGGTCTATTCTGTGGGGTGAACGGCGGGTGTTCCCATGGACCGAACTCCCGGAGAGAGGCAAAGGAGGAGGCCGAGAAGAAGTAAGAAATATCCAGGGAGAAGAATGTCGATTTGGAACAAGCAGAACACAGCCACAAGAAGGGGAAGCATGATGAGAGGAGCCAGTTGTGTCAGCAGGATCGGTACCGAGCAAAGCCGAGACAAGAAGTGATGGTGGCCACTTTCCATGGCTTAGGATCCGGAAGCTGCCTGCCTTATGGAAGTTGGAGGAAAAGCAGCAGAAATTTCCTACAGCAAATACTGCTCAAAAAACAAGCAGTAATACTTTGCAGGAATTTTAGATCAGAGATCCAGTAGTGCACCAGAAATCATTACCACGATGGTTGTTGGAACATACTGGCACTTTGCAAGCAGTGATGGCTGGTTGGAACTACTTGAACATAACTGGATCCAATGCTATGCCAAGAGATGTAATTCTAGCAGCAAGTCTTGCTGGCTGAGTAGGTTTAATTTATAAGCTCGCACCTGTGGTTCCACGTCAAATTGTGGTGCAAGGACCATGTTTGAAGTGCCAAAGCATTGCATTTTAATGATATCAGGTTGGCGTACTCATTTTTGATTTAAAAAAATTGTAAATATCTAAGCATCTTAAATCGAATATTATCTCACGAGATAAAAGCTTGCGAGGATAACTATACCGGGTTTAACCCCTCCTATCATTTTCTTTATCAAAAAAAAAAAAAAAAAAAGTGCGAAAGGGTTAAAAAGACTGGTGGGAAGTGAGTTGAGGGATAATGGAGGCATTTTTTATCCCCTATTTCTTCTGGGGTGGATTAGTTTGCAGTGGTGGGATTTTTGGTTGTGGCCATTTTTTAACTCTTTTTCTTTTCCGAATGCGAGCTGCTAGTGGCACAAAATAGATCATTAAAATCCACCCAACCAAACTTTAAAATCGATAGAGCACAACTACCTAATTGTTTGAACAAGACCTTTATCAAATTAAAGTCAGGTCAATTTGGAATTATTTCGGCCCTCACATTCCAACCAACTAATAAGTGATGAGTAGACTGATCGGGGATCAAGTCAAATGTAATGGCATGCTCAAGAAGACTCGACGGACCCTAAGCTCATCTTCCAGGATGGCATACCAACTTGGCCTAATCCATCTTGAGCTGACCCGGTCCGATCTACCTCGCCTTCGTCATTGGTAAATTTTTCGAAATCCTTTTAGTTTAAAGAAATTAATTAACCATCAAGGACTAAGGAAACATTCGCATTGATTTTATATCACTTTTCATGTAAAAAGCTGAGGACCGATGCAAGGCAACTTATAGGTGGTTCCATATATATGAAGTGATCCTGTGCCATCTGAACCATTTTGTATTGATCTCGTATCATTTCGTCACCTCATTTGAAGCAATCCTTTGCGTTTTAAGCCAAATTCTCTACCATCCCCGTATCACGTTATATCGGTCAGTGATTGGTAAAACTGATCAAAGTCCGGCACAAAACCATTCTTTTTTATTTGGTTATTCACCGCCGCATATGTTTTAACCTAAGACCACTTATTCGGAGAGATGGTCTGGTAGAAGAGCCATGTCACGGTAGGCCTCGGAGCTTTCCTTCAGAATTAGCTGGCTGATTGGTGATGGAAAAAGATCCATCGATGTGCTCAATGACCCCTGGAATTCTTCTGTCCCCCTTGCTCTTGCCACTTAATTATAATTGATTACGAGGCCTTGGAGAATATGGTGATCCACGACCTGATCTCAGACGGACCGAGGAGGTGGGATCAAGGGCTCATCCAGGCATGTTTTTTTTTTATTTTTAGTGAGCAAAAGGAATGGAGAGATAAATCCCGGTGTAGCTATCCCCGCATGTCCCTATTCAGTTAAGCAATCTTCGATTCAAGATATTTAGATTTTTGTGATCTTTTCTCATCTAAAGATGAGTACATCAACCTAACATCACTAAGACGCTGGCTAGTAGAACGAGGATAAAGAGAAAGATCCTGATCTCTCACTCACACCATCCAGGCATGCTTTGACGACGAACTCAGCCCATGGGTCCTTTCAGTAGTGATTTCTTTGGCTGATTATGCTGACAGGTTAGTATAGGATGGGACCGGCTCTCAGAGAGTGAAAGCCGTTGGCGAGTTATAGTTTCTTCTCCGAGGGCCGTTTGGGTGACTACATGACTTGAGCTAGGTGGGGAGATTAAGGATTTACCCTGGAGTGGCACTGTAAGGTTGCATGGAATCGGTAACCTTGCAGGAGGTTCTTACACCATCATAATGTTGCTATTCCCCAAGACTATGATCAATGTGAGGATGTGGAGGAGACCATTAATCATGCCATCTACCAATGCCTGAGAGCATCACTTGCATGGGGTTGGTGGTTTAATTGGTTGGCTCTTAGCACTCTATCTTGGGATAGGAAAAGTGTTGAAAAAGGTGAAGCAAATGAATTACCATGACTTTGATCAATGCGAGGATGTGGAGGAGACCATTAATCATGCCATCTACCAATGCCTGAGAGCATCACTTGCATGGGGTTGGTGGTTTAATTGGTTGGCTCTTAGCACTCCATCTTGGGATAGGAAAAGTGTTGGAAAAGGTGAAGCAAATGAATTAATGATTTACTCATTTAGAATCATGATACATATAGAGAAGGTACAGGTCTTGAGAAGGCAGGAAAGAGAAAATTAAGAGAAGAAAATAATAGGAGACCATATATATGAAGATTTTCCAATACTTCCCCTCAAGATGGAGTGAAGATATTACGGAGACCCATTTTGCTAACAAGCGATGAAAAAGAAGATTTACTTAGTCCTTTTGTTAGAATATCTACCACTTGATTAGCTAAGCAGATAAAGTGGATGCAAATATGTCTGCTGGTCACCTTTTCTTGAATAAAGTGGTGGTTAATTTTAATATGTTTGGTACGATCATGTTGCACTGGATTATTCATAATTTTAATTACCACTTTATTATCACAATATAGCATCATACGAGACTTCCTCATAAAGCATAACTCTTGGAGTAATTTCTGTAGCCAGGGAAGCTCACAGATTTCTTGAGCCATTGCTCTATATTCAGCCTTTACAGTCGATCTGTCTTATAACTAACTGCTTCTTACTTCTCTAAGTGACTAAATTACCACCAACGAATATGCAGTAACCAGTAGTGGAGAGTTGATCATCCAGTGAGCTTGCCCAGTCTGTATCAGTAAATGCTTCTATCCTCAAGGAGTCATGTCAGGAAAATAATAATCTCTGTCTAGGATACATTTTCAGGCAGCATAGTACCCAATATACTGCCTCCATATGTTGCTCTTATGGATCATGCATGAACTGACTGATGACACTAACTGCAAAGATAATATCTGGTCTAGTATGAGAAAGATAAATTAGCTTCCTTACCAGCCATTGATATCGTCCACGATCAACACGAGCTCCACCATTTGCCACTAACCTGTGATTCTGGTTAATGGGAGTGTTAACTGGTTTACACCCTAACATCCCAGTCTCACTAAGAAGATCATGAATATATTTTCACCGAGTCAAAAAAATACCGTGAGATGACCTAGAGACTTCAATACCCAAAAAATATCTTAACAACCCCAAGTCTTTAACCTCAAACTCACAAGCTAGATTTTGTTTAAGCCATGCAATCTCCTCGGGATCATCCCCTGTGACAATGAGGTCGTCAACATATATTATTAGAATAGTTCTCTTCCCATTAGTATGCCTATAAAATAAAGTATGATCAGCATTACTCTATGAATATCCCATCTTAAGCATGGCCCAGTTGAAGCGTTCAAACCAGGCACGAGGAGACTGTTTGAGGTCATAGAGAGAGCGCCTTAATCTGCACACATTTCCTGTTGTAGCTTTGCTCGCAAACCCAAGAGGAATTTGCATATACAACTCCTCTTGAAGATCTTCATGGGAAAAAGCATTCTTCATATCTAGTTGATACAACTTCCAACTACATTTAGCAGCACATGAAATCAACGTACATACTGAGTTCATTTTTGCTACAGGGGCAAAAGTCTCCTCGTAATCGATGCCATATATTTATATATATCCTTTTGCCACTAGGCGAGCCTTGTACCTCTCAAGTTTGCCTTCAATATTATGCTTTATTATATACACCTATTTACAGTCTACTGGTTGCTTCCCGCTAGGTAGAGTCACCAGATCCCATGTGTGGTTCTTTGACAAAGCATTCATCTCCTCTATCATCGCTTGCCTCTAATTTGGATTTGCCATAGCCACCTTCCAATCAGTGGGAATGCAAACAAATTCTAATGTAGCTATAAAGGATTTATAAGAAGTAGACAGGAATTTATAGGATATATAGTTAGAAATATCATAACGATAGCGAGAAGGAGGAACGATCAGGCGGGAACCTTTTTGTTTAGCAATAAGAATATCTAAATCAGAGCAAATAGAGTCGTTACCATTGTGCATAGAAGAAGGGGAGGACATAGAAAGCTTGGATGGAGCTATGCTTGGGGCAGAGGCTTGGATGACTGGAGAATGCACAATGCCTCACTTCGCTTTTCCTGAATATCATCACCCTGTGCATCACTAGTATCCTTTTGTGTATCATTAGTCGCTACTTCCTTATTCATACCATCATTAATATGAATCTTCTCCCCCTCATGCCAAGGGCCACCAGACGGCGTGGTCAAGAACTCATATGATATAGAGACACCACTTGGCTCAACCGAAGGGCTGGAAAGTTGTTGCATCCTATAGTAAGGCTCCATTTCTCTAAAGGTCACATCCATGATGACGACCATCTGCCGTGTAGGTGGGTGATTACATTTATATCCTTTATTAGTGGTAGAATAACCCACAAAAATATATTTCGGAGCTCAAGAATCTAGTTTATCAACAGATGGGGTATGGTTCTGAGCAAAATAGACAGCCGAAAACATGGGGTGGTACAATATATTCAGTCTTCCTTTGCAAATATTCAAGTGGAGACTTGAAGCCGAGAACTCGAAGAGGCATACGGTTGATCAAGTAAGCCGCAGTCAAAATAGCCTCGCCCCACAGAAATTTAGAGACTTGCATAGTAAACATGAGTGCACGAGTTACCTCTAGCAAATATCGATTCTTCCGTTCGGCAACTCTATTCTATGCAGGTATATCCACACAAGTAGTCTGATGAATGATCCCATGATCCCAAAAATAGGCATGAAATGCATGATTTGTATACTCCATACCATTGTCAAATCTAAGTATTCTAACTTTTGCTCCAAACTGGGTGTCCATCAGTTTATAAAATTCCTTAAAACATGAGAAAACTTCATGCTTGCTTTTCAGTAAGCATAACCAGGCCACCCGATTATAGCAATAAATAAAGGTAACAAACCACTGATATCCTGTAGTGAAAATAGTACTACAAGATCCTCAAATATTCGAATGTACAATATCAAACTTATTTGTACTTCTATTGTTAGAAAGAGGATACACTCCACGGGTGTATTTGGCAAATGACAGTCATCACAAACTAAAGTAAGCTATTGGCAGGATTGAGAAAGAGTAGGAAATAACTGACATAAAGCAGAAAAAGTGATATGACCTAGTCTTCGGTGATAAAGTAGGAGCTCAGTAAAAGCCTTTTCCGTAGACAAAGCACACCCAAGTAATGAATCATGAAACCGCTCTTTATCATTCTCCAGGTAGTATAGGCCATTATCATTTTACCACATCCAAGTTTCTTCCCCGTTGCCAGCTCCTAAAAAATATAATAAGATTGCCAAAAAGTGACAGAACAATTCAAATCTCGAGTAAGAGAGCTAATAGATAATAAGTTCGTGGGAAAGGTAGGGACATGCAAAATAAAGGATAACTGGAAAGTAGGTGTACAGTCAACCATACTCTTACCTGACACCGCTGAAAAGGATCCATCAGCTATACGAACTTTATCCTGACCAAAACTAGGAAAATATGCACTAAATGATATAGAAGAGCCAGTCATATGACTCGACACTCCAAAGTCAATAATCCAGGAAGAAGACTTATCTCGATAACTAAATGCATGACCTATACTACATATAATACATGACTGGGTAAAATTAGAAGTATGTAGTGGTTGGCTATCCGAAGCTGGTAGGGGCAATGAATTAGAGGTAGATTCATATTTATCCAACAACCACTTCATGGTCTGATAGTCTTCAATGGAGAGATCAGCAGGAGACTCCACTTCTTCAGACAGATGTGCATTATGCGGACCATGTCCCCGACCACGGGCACGGCCTAAACCTTTTCGCCTAGACTAAATAGGGTGACAATGTAATTCCCAGTAGGTTGCTTTGATATGACCAGGCTTGTAACAATAATTGCAGACAGGAGATGCTTGGTCACCAGATCGAGACGGTGATTTAGCTGTGAGGGTAGAGCGGATTGGCTCACTAGAAGCAACAACACGGGTCCTTGTCTCCTCTCGTAAAATAGTGGAGAAGGCCTGACTGAGGCTTGGCATCTCCTCTTATGCTTGGAGTTGTACCTGAATTGACTCAAACTCAAGATTCAAACTATACAAAAAATCTTGGATGCGCTCCTCATCCAAGTACCTCTGAAAGTGCTAGACAATGATGGAGCTCTCTGTAGTAAAGGTATGATAATGGTCAACTTCTATCCATAAGCATTTCAGTTCAGTAGTATAATCAATAACAGAAAGGGTAGCTTGACAGAGCTGCCGCAATTGGCACTGTATCTCAAAACCTATGCAGGATTAGCCCTTTAAGAATACATCTGGGCTACGACCTCCCATATTTCATGTGCTGTCTCTAATAACTGGATGCTCTTGGAAATATTCGAGACCATGGTGTTAAGTAAAAATGCCATGACCATCGAATTTTTCATATCCCAATAAGTCATGCCCGGTACTCCATCAGCAGGCATCTATGCGGTGCCAGTGAGATATCCCTCCAAACCACGACTTCTGACAAGCAATCGGGTACTGCGAGACCATAATAAAAATATGGCAAGCCCATCAAGCTTGATAGCAACCTGAAGGGCATTCAATGATGCACTCTCTTTCACGGATCCGCTTGAATGAGTTGCGGCCTGGACAGTGAAAACTTGTGCTGTGAGCAACTTACTAATTAGGTTCTACAAATCTTGAGTTGTGATAGAATGCGACATATGTTATCAGAACTTAGCCACTCAAAAAAGAATAGATCCCACCAATTGCTCAGCAACCAAGCATAACACAGTATTGAAAGAACAAAGTGGGTTATGCCTGCAATGCACTGTAGGTATCAGGGCAGGGACGGCGAGCAACTGTCATGGAGAGCTGCTACCACCGGGTGATGAGATCCACAGGGGCCGTGAGGGGAGGGGGGACCATGGAGATGGACCATAGATGAGTAGGAGATCCAACAAGAGAGAGGTGGCAGAGAAGGTCGAGCAGCAACATGAAAGGAAGGTTGGTGGATGGGCATCATCTAATAGGAGAGGGGGTCGTTCACCTTGGTGGAGATTGGAAGCCGAGGCGGAGGGAGGAAGCGACGGTGGGTGAGGGTGACGGTTGGAGGCGAAGGCGATGAGCGACGGCGCTGAAGGGCGATAAAGTTCGACTAGCACAAGAACAGCTATTGACTCTGGTTTTGATTATGACAAAATACTTAAGTATATTTGAGTACTAATTATGTATTAAGTGTGTAAATCAGATATAGGTACTCAAGATTTAATTTTGAAGAAGTTTCAGTACTGGTATGCCAAGTGTCGACTCATGAAAACCAAGTATCGACTCAAGTGTCGACTCATGAACAGTGAAGTGTTGATTCAAGGCCTGAGACTAAACAAGATATAGAACATGGTGATTTTAGAGGTTTGGTCAAGTATTGGCTCACAGACTGAAGTGTTGACTCACCAGATGAAGTGTCGACTCACCAATGCACAGCAAAAGGCTTCAGAAGACTTTTTTGAATAAGTGTCGACTCATGAAAACCAAGTATCGACTCAAGGTGTTGACTCATGAAGATGAGGTGTCGACACTTGGACTGTAATGGCTAGTTCTTCTAAAGTGCAGAACTTTCTCAACTTGGCTTCAATGGCTATATTTTCTTCTCCAACAGTTACAAATGATCAAGATATGGAGGGCTATTTATACACCACCAAGCTCTTGGGGAAGAAGAGAATCCATGGTTTGAATGATAAATCCTTTGGTTAACAAGTCAAAATATTTGAAGGATTCAATGTTGAGAGAGTTGAGCCTCCAAGGATTGAAATGAGTAAAGAAGCTTTTAAGACCTCATCTTCAAGCATCCATTGAAGCTTCAACAACAACATGAAGACAAGCTCAACAACATCAATTAAGTGCCTCAACAAAATATCAGATTTTTTGTAAAAAAGCTTTTATATTTTCATTGTCATACTTGTACTTGTTTTGCTTACTAGTTTCAATGGAATTGAAACTAGTATCTAGGTTGTTGGTGAGCCTATATGATGAAAACCAATAAGGGTTTTGACTTGTGATCCTGTGAAAACAAGTTGGTTGTTGGTTAGCCCGGAAAACTATCAAGGTTGTTGGTGAGCTCGTAAAACTAACTAGGTTATTGGTCATCCCGTAAAACCAACTAGGTTGTTTGTGAGCCCGCAAAATCAACAAGATTTTTGCTTAGCCTAGAAAACCAAGGAATTTTAACTTATAAGCCCGATGAAAACAAGTTGGTTTTTGATTAGTGAGCCCGGAAAACTAATCGGTTGTAATCTTGGTAATTATAGTGAAATTCCCAAGAAAAACTTGGGAAGTGGATGTAGGTGCCTTGGAGTGTACTGAACCACTATAAATCTTTATGTATTTGTGATTATTTTTATTCTTATTTTTACTTCTTTATTTTCGCTGCACTTTATTATCATACTCACAAACACATGCTTTGAATTGGCACATTATTTGAAGTCTTGTGAAAAAGTTTTAAATTTTCAATTCACCCCCTCTTGGGAAAACCTCCTGGGCAACAACTGGTATCAGAGCCTAGTACTCTGTTTGAAAATCCAACGATTTTAAGTTAAAGATCATGGCAGCCCAAGTTTGAAAGTTTAAAAGTCTTAAATTTTTGAAAAACTTTTGAAAAATATTTACAAATCATATATTGAGGGGGAGCTTTTGAAAAATTATTTTTAAATCATATTTTGAAGGGGAGCTCAATATTTTTTCATTGCTACATTGCTCTATGCTTATTGTTAATCTTTTAAAGCATGTTATATTTATTTTTGAGCTTACCTTGTTTATATACTTAAAAATTTTGTCATTATCAAAAAGGGGGAGATTGTTAACTCCGGTTTTGATTATAACAAAACACTTAAGTATATTTGAGTACTAATTATGCATTAAGTGTGAAAATTAGATATAGGTACTCAAGATTTAATTTTGAAGAAGTTTCAGCACTGGTGCAGCCAAGTGTCGACTCTTGAACAGTGAAGTGTCAACTCAAGACTTGAGACCAAACAGGATACAGAATGTGGTGATTTTAGAGGTTTGGTCAAGTGTCGACTCACGAACTGAAGTGTCGACTCACCAATGCAGAGCAAAAGGCTTCAGAAGATTTTTTTGAACAAGTGTCGACTCATAAAAACCAAGTGTCAACTCATGAAGATGAAGGTCGACACTTGGACTATAACGGTTAGTTTTTCTAAAGTGCATAACTTCCCCAACATAGCTCCAATGGCTATATTTTCTCCTCCAATGGTCACAACGGTCATCAAGGTATGGAGGGCTATTTATACATTACCAAGCTCTTGGGGAAGAAGAGAATCCATGGTTTGAATGATAAGTCCTTTGGTTTACAAGTAAAAATATGTGAAGGATTCAATGTTGAGAGAGTTGAGCCTCCAAGGATTGAAATGAGTGAAGAAGCTTCCAAAACCTCATCTTCAAGCATCCATTGAATCTTCAACAACAACTTGAATACAAGTTCAACAATATCAATCAAGTGCGTCAACAAAATATCAGCTTTTTGTAAGAAAGCTTTTATATTTTCATTGTCATACTTGTACTTGTTTTGCTTATTAGTTTAAATTCCATTAAAATATCTAGGTTGTTGGTGAACCTATGTGATAAAAACCAACAAGGGTTTTGACTTGTGATCCCATGAAAACAAGTTGGGTTGTTGGTTAGCTTGGAAAACCATCAAGATTGTTGGTGAGTCCGTAAAATTAACTAGGTTGTTGGTCATCTCGTAAAACCAACTAGGTTGTTGATGAGCCCGCAAAACCAACAAGATTTTTTGTCAGCCTATAAAACCAAGAGTTTGACTTGCGAGCCCGGTGAAAATAAGTTGGATTTTGATTAGTGAGCCCGGAAAATTAATCATCTATAATCTTGGTGGTTATAGTGAAATTCCCAAGAGAAACTTGGGGAGTGGATATAGGTACCTTGGAGTGCACCGAACCACTATAAATCTTTATGTATTTGTAATTATTTTTATTCTTGCATTTACTTCTTTATTTTTGCTGTACTTTATTATTATGCTCACAAATGCATGCTTTGCATTGGCACATTATTTGAAGTCTTGCGAAAAAGTTTTAAATTTTCAATTCATCTCCCTCTTGGAAAAGTCACCTGGGCAACAACGGCGGACGCGGCCGAGGAGGCGAAGGGGTGGGCAAGGGTGACGGTGAGGGGCGGGTGACGGCAAAGGCAAGGCCAATGGTGTAGGCGATCCAAGGCCGAAGGCATAGGTAGCCGGTGAGGGTGGTGTTGAGTTGGTAGACGGACTTCCTCAAGGAGTCGAGCATCGGACAGGTCTCGCTGGCGAGGTGGAGATAGCGCTCTCCCCTGTAGGATCGGTGAGCCCCTAATGCATAAAGTGAGTAAAGTGTCCAGGGAGAGGGAGAGGGTCTGGAGAGAGGGTTTGGAGGGCGCATCAGGAAAGAGAGAGGGTTGGGGGAAGATGAGGGTTTGGAGAGAGGATGAAGGGCGGCATCGAAAGAGGAGGTTTTTGGAGGAGAGGGTTTGGTGAGGGTACATCGGGAGAGAGAGAGGGTTTGGGAAGGGTGTGGGCGGCATCGGGATGGGAGAGGGTTTAAGAGAAGGTTGTTTTAAGAGGGATTAGGAAGGTTTAGGAGAGGGTTTAAGAGGGTTTTGGAGAGAGGAATCAGGGAGGTTTAGAAGGGGGTTTAGGAGGCCCTGACATCATGTTAGAAAAGGTGAAGCAAATAAATTGATGATTTATTCATGTAGAATCATGATATATATAGATAAGATACATGCCTTAAGAAGGTAAAAACAGGAAGTAAAAAAATTAAGAAAAAAAAATAATATGAAATCATATATATATAAAGATTTTCTAATAAAAAGTTTCATCATCCAGTTCGGGAGAGCCGAGCTGGGATTGCGCAACAGGGGTTGGTTGCATTCTATGCTACATTGTTTTATCAGATGTCGGCAACCAAGATAGCCGCCTTATTGGGATCATGATAAGAGCTATGATTGATGCCACTAACTTCATGAGGGCCAGGGATTTGCAGAAGACTTTGATAGCTGTGGAAACCTACGATCCCGAGGGCCATCTTCCCCTACTGGCGGATGCTTAAAAAGTCATTGCACAATGCTCTCGCATCCCAATCAGAGACATCCATGGGGAGGGGAATGGTATTGCCAATTGAATAGCATCTTATGTCGCAAGTATATTGGAATTATGAATTGGGTGCCTGTAGCTGGGATTTCATGTCATCTACGTGATTTATTTTTGTCTGATACTTATTTTATGGTTGTATCTACACAAAAACTTCTTAATGTAGCTCATTTTAATCCATATATAAGAAGTTTTTGTGTTGATACAACCATAATATATATATACATAATATATATATATATATATATTATAAAATAAAATTTCTCTAACGGCAATGATGTGACGTAGAGGAGCTGTTTCAGCGGACATTATTCCTTTTTTGGCATCAGGTTCTCGGTGGACAGTCACGTGCCTCGAATGTTACAGCGAGGGACAAAAAAGTTGTTGGTGATGGCTGACGTTTCTTTGGTCGCTTTCACGGTCTTTTTGACCAAAATAATATAAAAAAATTATTTTCTAAAATACTGCGGCATCATTTTTATTTATAAATCTAGTTAATTTTGATCACGTATCTGAACACGGGGCAGGGACACCTATGAGATGGCCGATAGGTGAAAACACGGATTAGATCCATGAGTTCTATACGAAATCATGGATTAAATCCGTGATTTTAATCCAAAAAATTAAAAAAAAAAAGGCATAGATCAAACCTGCGTTTTCTCCTAGAATGAAAAAAAAAAAAGAAAGAAAGAAAGCACGATTGGAACCCGCGTTTTCTCTCACTGGATGAAAAAAAAAAAAAGGCACAGTCAAACCAGCGTCTCCTCCCACTGAATCAAAACCCCCCCGGCGTGGAAGAAGGCGTGGCGCCAAAAAAAAAAAAAATCCAAAATATTAAATTTTAATCTAATAAAATTTTAAAAAATAAATAACAAAATTTAAAATAATATAATAAAATTAAATTAAAAATATTTAAAATAATATAATAAATTTATAATATTTATAATATTTAAAATAATATAATAAAATTAAAAATATTTAAAATAATATAATAAAATCTAAATTTTTTTAAATAATTAAAAAATAAAAAAAGTTACGGGGTATCCGGACCGGTACCGATCACTGATCTAAATTTTTAAAAAAAAGTTACGAGCCACCGGTTTGACAAGATTGGTAGCCGGCGGTCGAACTGGTGGCCGGACCCTGGCGACTAGACCGATCCGACTGTTGGTCCTTCCACCCATACAGTCATCGGTCTAGTCACCAGGATCTGGTCACCAATCCGGCCACCAGTCCGATGCCGGCCACCGGTCTAGTCGAACCGGTGCCCCGTAACTTTTTTTAAAAAATTTAGATCAGTAATCCGTACCAGTCCGGGTGCCCCATAACTTTTTTAATTTTTTTTTAAATTTTAGATTTTATTATATTATTTTAAATATTTTAAATATTTTTAATTTTATTTTATTATTTTAAATATTTTAAATATTATAAATTTATTATGCTATTTTAAATATTTTTAATTTAATTTTATTATTTTAAATATTTTAAATATTTTTAATTTTGTTATTTATTTTTAAAATTTATTAGATTAAAATTTAATTAACATTTTGGGAATTAAATCTAAATACTGTTTGGATTTTTTTTTGGCGCCACTTCTTTTCCCATGCTGGAAGGGGGGGTTCATTCAGTCGGAGAAGAAGGATATTTTGAGAATTTTTTTGGGCACCATGCCTTTTTCCATGGTGGAGGGAGGGTTATTTTTTTTTTTTTTTGATTCAGTGGGAGGAGACGCGGGTTCGACCAGCGCTCTCTTTTTTTTTCGTCTAGTAGGAGAAGATGCGGGTTCAACTCACATCTTCTTTCTTTCTTTTTTTTTTTTTTTCATTCAGTGTGAGAAGATGCGGATTCGACCCGTGCCTTCTTTTTTTTTTTTTATTCAGTAGAGGAAGACGTGGATCCGATCCGTGCTTTTTTTTTTTTTTTTTTTTTGACTTTCCAAGCTAAAATCGTGAGTTCAACCTGTGATTTTGTACATAACTCACGGATCTAACCCATATTTTTATCCCTAGCCCATCTCATGGATGCCCTGCCACGTGTCCAGACACGTGACCAAAATCATAAGGATCCGTAAATAAAAATGAAAGGACGATACTTTAGGAAATAAATTTTATTTTTAATATTATTTTGTTCAAAAAGCCCTTTCTCGGTCTCTCTCGCATGTATATATCGTTTTCACTTGGGGGTAAACTAGCCAAGCCTGAAGCCTACCACGTGCGGCTTATTTTGCTTAGATTAGTTTATTTAACTTTATATATTTAATAGTACTGACAGGAATAGGAATAATTTATTTCTGTTAATTTATGTTAATTTATAATAAATACACAAATATTAAAATGATGTTTGTATGAACATAATAACTGAAATAATGTCTTAATCCTAATATAACAAAATTGGCAATATTCTCCAACTTTGAGGTTCTCATAATATTTATTGTTACTTTTTTTCTTGATTAATTTTTTTCGATTGAATGGTGTTCCCATTCGTAACCTCTGATGCATACATACCTAAATAAATGCATATATTATCACCATGATTTGTTGCCAATCTTCCTATCAATGATACTATTTATATGTTGCCGCCAAGATCATCGTGATAAGGAAAACTGTCGCGTGTTTCAACATTCCTTCCGGTCGCTCCATTCCAGAAAATTTGGCAGTGTCTCGATCGGGAAGCCACCGTCCATGAAATTCGAATCTCCTGATTGACTTCCTCTTTCGGACGGCGCAGGTGGTTGGTGGAGAGCGTGGCACCTTGGTCAGGGAGCTTCTTGCCCTTCTGGTATAAGTGGTGGCCGCGGATAGTTATTATGGCATAACAGGTGCTTCATCGCGGACTTCGGGTTGCTCGCCGGTATCTCGGGGAGGCGGCTGCGCCCCCTCGTTGGCCAGCGGTACTGTCCGAGTTGGTTGCCGAACTGAAGAGCTGGGACTCGACTCTGACCCGGGAGGCTCAACCTGACGGAGGAGGGATGAGCTCGACTCCGGCTCAAAGGGCTCGACCTGGTGAAGGAGGGCTGAGCTCGACTCTGGTTCACGGGTCTCAGTCTCGAAGGGGCTTGACCTAGCGGAGGAGGGTTGGGCTCGACTTCGGCCCAGGGGTCCCAGTCTCGAAGGAGTTCGATCTGGCGAAGGAGGTCGACATGCGACTCCAGCTCAGAGGGCTCGGCCTCGGTAAGGCTCGACCTGGCGGAAGAGGGCTGAGCTCGACTCCGGCTCAGGAGGCCCAGTCTCGGTGGAGCTCGATCTGGCGAAGGAGGTCACTCGGCTCCAGCCTAAGCGCCCTGAGCTTGCGGGTGCCGACCTGGCGGAGGACGAAGCCCGGCTTTGGCAGGCCGCCTCGTTGATCTGGAGGAGCTTGGCCCGTCCAAAGGAGCCCGAGATGGGGTGTCCATCGTGGCGGGCTTCTGACGTGGCATCCGTCAGAGAGTACACGTCAGCTTCCAGCAACATCACATACATACCTAAATAAATGCATATATTATCACCATGATTTGTTGCCAATCTTCCTATCTAATGATACTATTTGTATTCTTTCTGTTATTGATAGAGCTGTTAATTGTGTACCTTATGTTCAAAATTTTTAGCAATCGTAGATGTACATTATAATTTATGTATACTTAATTTTGTTTGTAAGGAATGATATTTTGTTCAAGTTTATTTGAATCAAGCTTAAGCTGAGACAAGCTCATTTAATATCCTAACCTAGTTGTAAGAGACTTATTTTTGATATAATTGGTTAGCTGGAAAATTTGTGATTTGAAGAAAGAAAGTGTTGCTTTCATATTTTGAAAAAAATGAAGAAAAAATATAACAATTTATCAATTAATGGTTCTAGTAGACAACCTTTTTAACACAGGGTTGTTCTATCAAATTTTCAAAAGTTGGGATTAGGTATTATTGTGATGATAGTAAGTAAGATGGCATTATTAGTTCTACGTTAGTTGTAAGTCAAGAAGGACTTAGCTTATAAAGAAAGGACTATTCTTTTGATATGAAGTGCTTTTTGGATTGAAATTTAAAGGATCAAATTGTGAGGCTTACAGGAAAAGTTGGATGACAAAGCTAATTCATGCATATTCAAGGTTATGGAGATGCTAAGTTTGGTTGTGAGTTATTGGATTTAGAAAGGAAGAAGATTATTAAAAGCAAAGATTAGTTTTTCATGAGAATGAGAAGCAGAGATGTAGCCTTTCACTAGAATGAAATGTAGTCTTTAATGAGAATAAAAATTTGATCTTTTTATGAAAATGAGAATGTATATGATCAGAAATGTAGTTTTTCATGAGAATGGGAATCTAGTAAATGTTGAAAAGACTGTGTAGTCCAAAGTTGTAATTAATGATGTTTTTGATTTTACACCATCCCCTTCTCCACAAGTAGGGTCATAGATGGGAGAAAAGTATGGGAAGAAGAAACCGGAGAAGAAATGAGCCAGCAACAGTTGATAATGAGGATGTGCCAAATGTTGAGGGTATTGAGCAAGGAGAGCAACCCCCTTCACCAAAGATTGCAAAAACCTTAGGTTAGGATGTCTACTAAAGAACACATGCCATCTACAATATACCGTTGTTCATAGTATGTTTTGCTTACTGACGAGGGGAGGACCGTGTATGCCATCTAAAATTAATATGCGCCGTGTATCGAACATTTCCTGGCTAGAGTTGGAGGACCGTCTGGGGGTGTCCATGCCCGGAGGTCTAACCCCCCCCCCCCCTCCTTTTTTTTTTTTTATCAAAAAAAAAAAAAAGAATCACACTTACAAGTTGGTTGAACCTTGTAAAGGTAGGAAAGCATTGCGGAACAAGTAGGTGTTTAAGCTGAAACGAAAGGCTTTGGACACAAATAAAGGAATTGGTTTTGATGAGATTTCCTTCTCTCCAATTGTGAAGATGAGCTTTATAAGTTATTTTGAGTTTAATAGCAAGCTTGGATCTTGAGCTTAAGCAGTTAGACATGAATACTACTTTTCTCTACGATGATTTAGAAAAAGAGATCTACATGTCACATTCTGACGATTTTGAAGTTGAAGGGAAATAGCACTTGGTTTGTAAATTGAAGAACGTCTTTATGGATTAAAACATGTACCTAGGTGGTGGTATAAAAAGTTTGATTCATTCATGGTGGGTCATTACTACACGAGGATAGTTGCAGATCCATGTTGTTATGGCAACTACTTTTTCTTGGCCCCGAGATTCTCAGTGGACCACCGACTATAGAAGGGACAGCCACCAGACAATCGGGTAACTCTTTCATCATCGGCCACCTCTTATAGAAGTCCTGGAATACCTCATGGCCAAAGCCGACTCCTATACTTGTCGGGCATGCCTGAGAGTCGGAACCCAATACCCTTTCTTAGCACCTAACCCATTCTCGATGCCTGGCCCTCTCTCAGCGAGATCCACTCGTGACACTTAGCCATCTCTCGACACCAAGATGGCTATGATCGATCTCACTTGCTCCAGCTATACCAATCCTTGCACATGTCCACCGTAGTGAGTATAGCCGGCATGATCGATATGTGAGTTCGTATGAGATAGCATCTCAATAGAATCAGCGACTCTAACAGAAAAGATGTCAGCAAAAAGAATTCAAGAAGACAAGATTCTAACAACCAGTTAGGATATGTCATGCTTGTCAGAGACACCTCCTAGTAGCCTTTTCGTAGCCCTGCACAATGCTATAAATAGGTAAGAGGGATACCCGGCAAAGTAAGTCATTCTCAGTGCTCATCACACTCACACCCACACAGTTACCATGGTTCATAGCTCCCATTTTATCCTCCCTTGCTGGCTTGAGTGTTAGAGTATTCCTACCAATAATCCTGGCCTAGGAACCTTTTACAGGATCCGTTGGTGAAATACCGAGAGCGGCATCTAAACTTACCAGAAAGGATTGGAGGATACCCCGACACTACAGTGATCTTCGAGAGGATGATCTGGAAGCAACATATTAGCATACTGGTAGGGAAAAGAGTTATTACTTAGACATTTCCAGATCTTTGGAGTCTGAAGTCATGGTGATCATCCATGCATAAGATTTCACCACAAGCTACAACGAGTAGTACTTGTGTGACAGAGAACCATTTGGTCAAGCACCGGTGCCCGTTGCTTCGCCTCCTCCTCAATCACCTGTGCTGCAGCAAAGTTTGCTGGCCACCTTGGCCCAACAAGTCAAAGCCCTCACCTTGGTGGTGCAGCGGTTACGGCAGTAGCAATCTCCTATCATGAGGGAATAACTAGTGGAAGCCCCAGTCGTAGCTCCCATGGCTCGCAACAGTTGTCGGCCCCCATTACGGGACCTTCTTGCTGGCAAACTTCACGCCACTCATGGTCTCCTCCCTTGTGATGCGGGAGTCGCCAGTCATCCTGGGAACAATCCTACTATTGACAGACCACCTCACCAACTTAGTTGCCCACATTGCACCTGCATAGTCCTGATCTAAGCCATCGGCAATCTAGAAAGGAACCAAGGTAGGAGAAGCACTCCCGCTTCCTCTTCGACTCTTCCAATGTGTATCTTCAAAATCTTTTTAGGAGGGGTCTATTGAGGAGGCACTTGGTGACAAGCCGAGCGGCGCCTTGAGGAGTACGATTACGTGCTGGATAATATCAATCATCTACTCATATGCATCCAAGGGGAGAATCAGGGCCCTGCCAAATTTGATACTTGGCCCCCTCTCTCCCGACGCATCATGGAAGAGCTGGTCTCGGGTCAGTTCAAAATATCATATTTGGAGTCATATGACGGCACCACCAACCCTTTGGATCACCTTGAGAGCTATAAGGCTCTCATGAGAATTCAGGGCACCACTAATGCTCCACTATGTATTGCCTTCCCAACTATCCTTCGAAAAGTGGCCTGGGCATGGTACTCTTAGCTCGACTGAGGAGTATCGATTCTTTTTCTTAGCCAGAGAAGAAGTTTGCGGCATACTTCAGTGCCTATAAAAAAATGTCGCATGAAGCTGATAGCCTCTTCTCTGTTTGACAGTAGGACAAAGAGCCATTAAAAGACTACGTGGCCTGTTTTAAGATAGCCATGCTGAAAATCTATCACCTTGATAACTCCTTGGCCATGTTGGCTCTAAAATAGGGACTCTGCCCCTCTCGACTGACCTACTCTTTGGACAAGATCCCAACGAAGTCTTATTCGGAGGTGTTCGCCCGTGCGGAGAAGTATATCTATGTGGACGAAGGAGCTCTCTCTCGGCATGAAGCAGAAGGAAAGTCAAGCCATAAGAAAGCTTGGGAGGAGCTCTTCGAAGCCTAGTCTAGCAAACCTGACTTCTCTCACTAGCGAGCCCCAAGCCGAGAAATCCTGCCAACCGATCGCCTAACTACACCCCTCTTCTCGTCCCCCACTTGAAGATCTTGATAATGATTGAAGAGGAACAGTACCGTGAAGGCTTGACCCTTTGAAACCTTTCGCCTCCTGAAATAAGGGCAAGTATTGCCGCTTCCACCACGACCATGATAATAATACAGATGAGTGCCACCAACTAAAGGAGATTGAATATCTCATCCGACATGGCTATCTCGATAAGTATATCTATGTGGCATACTTATCCCGATTCCCCAAACTCGGGGGGTAGCTGACCTTACCCGAGATTGATAATCGATCGACTGAAAATGGAGTCGGCATGATATCCTGGAGGCAAGGCAACCTTCAAAGATGTTGAAAGAAGAGGGGAAAGAAAACAATGTAATTTCTTTTTCTGACAAGGACCTAGTCGGGGTTTATCACCCCAGCAATGACCTTATCATCGTTTTAATGATGATAGCAAAGCATCCTATAAGAAGAATCCTTGATGATAGTAGAAGTTCGGCTGACATCTTTTTTTATGATACTTTTATTAGGATAAATTTGCCATTGAACTATTTAAAACATGTTTTTATATCTTTGGTTGCCTTTAACGTAGATTCAATAAGCATCGAGGGGGAAATAACTCTTCCCATCATAGTAGAAACCTGCCTTGTTGAAGATGATTTTCATCACTTTCATCATGGTTCAAGTCTCTTTGGCATACAACACCATTCTTGGACATCCTAGGCTAAATCATCTAGACATCGCTATATCTGCCAAGTATCTTATCATCCGTTTCTACATGTACAATTGCATAATAAAATGCGAGGAGACCAGCAACTTGCCCAACAGTGCTTCCAAATGGTACCTAAACAGCCAAGGCCCAAGAGCATCCACCTACTGAGTATTGGACCAAAGAGAACTCAAGAAAATGGGTGAGCTTGCCTAGAGTCTCCTCTCTTTTCCCTTGAATGGTGACCCCACGAAGATTATGCAGATCGGGGCATCCTTGCTCGAGCCCAAAAAAATTGACTCTCGAAATTTCTATGCCGGAATGCAGATATCTTTGCTTGATCAGCATTGGATATGCTAGGGATCCCTCCTGAAATAATCATCCATAAACTAAATATCGACTCGAATTTTAAACCTGTCTAACAGAAGAAGAGGAGCTTTGCCTTGAAAAGATAGAAGGCCATCGATGAAGAAGTCAACAAATTCCTGGCCACTAGATTTAGTCAAGAAGTCCATTATCCTAATTGGTTGGCCAACATTATCATGGTGAAGAAAGTCAATGGAAAGTGGCACATCTGCATGGACTATACCAATCTAAACAGAGCCAACCCAAAGGACAGTTTTCCTCTACCAAGAATTGATCAGTTAGTTGATGCCACTTCAGACCATAGAATGCTCAGTTTTATGGACACTTTCTAGGGTTACAACCAAATAAAAATAGCCCATGAGGATGAAAAAAATATGACCTTCATGATCAATAAGGGTATGTACTATTATAAAATAATGCCTTTTAGTCTTAAGAATGTAGGAGCTACGTACCAAAGACTCATCAACAAAGTCTTTAAAGACTAAATCAGCCAAAATATAGAGATCTATATTGATGATATGCTTGTTAAAAGTATTGAAGAAACATACCACATCAGAGACCTAGAGAAAGCCTTCAATGCCCTTTACTGACATTGCATGAAATTGAATCCGACTAAATGCACAATCGGTGTCACTACTAGAAGGTTTCTCAGATTTATGGTCACTTCGGTGAGGTATCGAAGCAAACCCAGAGAAGATCTAGACCCTCCTAGATATGCGACACCTGATATCTAAGAAGGTGTAGTAGCTCACCGGTCACGTAGTCGCTCTGAGCCGATTCATCTCAAGGTCAGTCGAGTAGTACCTGCCATTCTTCAAAACCCTGCAGAAGATGAACAACTTCAATTGGACGGAGGAATGTTGGCAGGTATTCAATAATTTAAAGAAGTTCCTTACCTCTCTTCCCTTACTCTCTACACCCGAGCTAGAGGAGGAATTATACCTATATCTCGCCACCTCCTATGAGGCAGTTAGCTCTGTACTTGTTGGGTTAGATGATAAAGGGATTCAGATATCCATATATTACATAAGTCGAGTGTTACACAATGCAAAAATGAGATATTCTAAATTCAAAAAGATAGTTTTCATACTAATCACATATGAGCAGCATCTCAGGTCATATTTTCAAGTATACTCGGTAACCATCCTCATCGATCAACTACTCCAAGCCAAACTGCAATTATCAGACACCTCTAGGCAGATGGCGAAGTAAGCAATCAAGCATGGAAAATTCAATATTTTATATCATCCACGTTCATCTATAAAGGCACAAATCTTGGCTGACTTTCTCGTAAAGTATGATTGGCTAGATGACGTGCCTGGAGAGGCATCTACTGAACCCTCAACCTAAAACTTGACTTGGTAACAACCTAGATCCTGCATGTAAACGGAGCTTCAAATTTCCAAAAAAATGGAGCTAGGCTGATTCTTGCCAATTTTGAAGGTGTGGTTGTCGAGTATGCCCTGCACCTCTCATTCAAGGCAACCAAAAAGTAAGCCGAATATGAAGCTCTCTTTATCGATTTAAAACTCGCAAAGCATCTCAGAGTGGAGCACTTGAAAGTTTTCACTAACTCCAGTTAGTGGTCGGGCAGGTGATCGATGAATACGAAACTTGGGACCCGATAATGGCCAACTACTTAAATAAGATGCAGACCTTGATGGTGGCACTCAAGCATTTTGGCATCTTTCACATCTCCCACCATGAGAATGCTCGATTGACACTCACTCGACTGGCAATGGCGATAAGCAGCTCACTTGACCGGGTTTATATAGAGTACCTGGAAGCCTCAAGCTTCGAGAAAACCAAAAAAGTCCACCAAGTTGACCATGAGCTAAGCTGGATAGACTGCTTTATCAAATACTTAATCAACGGTACTATCCCTGATAACCCTCACAAAGGTAAAGGTTCAAATGGAAGGCCTCCCAGTTCATGCTGTTGGATGGATGACTCCATAGAAAATACTTTTTTCTCCCATCCTCAAGTGTGTGCAGCCTAATGAAGCTAACTACGTTCTCTAGGAAATCCATGAGAGAATTTGTGAAAATCATATGGGATCTAGGTCCTTAGCTTACAAAGCCCTGAGACAAGGATACTACTGGACGACCATGCAGAAAGTGCGACAGAGCTTGTCTGAAAGTGCGATCACTATCAACACTTCACCACTATATAGCACCTACCAACGAGCCAGCTGAGCGAGCTCTCCTCCCTCGACCATTCGTCCAAGAATGGACATACTTGGCCTCTTTTCCCCGATGTCTAGACAAGCAAAAGTTCTTTATCGTCACCATCGATTATTTGACTAAATGGGTGGAGGTAGAGCCACTCGAGCATACACCAAAAGCAAGGTCAAGAATTTTTTTTGAAATCAGTAATCTATTAGTATGGGCTCTTACAACCATCATCATTGATAATGGCTGATAATTTGATAATCAAGTTTTCAGGGGTTTTTGTGTTGAGTTTCATATTCGGCACCAATTCACGTCCATCAATCACCCATAGACTAACGACATGGCGAAGGTCATGAATCGGATCATTCTCCAAGGACTCATGACTAAATTGGATGAATCGAAGGATAAGTAGGTAAATGAATTACCTGGGATGCTGTAGGTATACCACACAAATCCATAGATTTCTATGAGCAAAACCCCCTTTAACTTGGCTTTCAGCACTGAGATAATAATTCTCATTGAAGTCGGACTCCCAACTGTGCGAACAAGGAACTTTGATGAAATAACTAACTCAAACCAGTTAAGGGCCAACCTCAACCTTTTGGAGAAAACCTGAGATCAAGCCCACCTGAAAATGGCTGCCTACCGATAAAAGGTTGCCCAATACTATAACTCATGCACGAGGTCCAAGATCTTCCATCCTGAAGACCTCGTGTTGCGGCGAGCTAAAATCTCGAGATCCACGAAGCATGGCAAGCTAGCCCCTAATTAGGAAGGCTCTTACCCGGTAACTGAGGCCCTCCATCAAGGAGCTTACCAAATTGAAGACTTCGATAGAACTCCCATTCCTCGAATATGAAAAGTTGACAATATTTGGATGTACTATCAATGATATAATCTTTTACATCGATGAAGGCAAAGAGAAATTTCTTCGTTAACATCTCTTGGGACTTCTCGATTTCACACTTGGTGACAAATTTATACAAGCCCATCGAAATCCTAACCGATCTATGATTAGTCCAACTAGTTAACCACCCTTGTCCCAGGTAACTCTTGCCAGGATAATTTCAACTTAAGTAACTCTCGCCAAGGTAACTCCCAACTCGAATGACTCCCACCAAGGTAACTTCCAAATCAGGTAACTCCCAACTCGAGTAACTCTTGGATGACTTTTGTGAAGGTAACTCTCAACTACCTGGCTCTATCACCGACCAAATACTTCAAAAAATTTAGAATGTGTAACACACAGCTTGCATGACAAAGTGATGCGGACATCGCAACATAGATCTTGATGCACACCCAGCACGAATCCTGAAGTAGATGGAATGTAATTTTTGGATATTTTTTAATGGGTGTATGGGGTTTGGGTTATCTCCGAGTCAAAAGTTTTTAGGATTAGTTTGCTTCGAATAAGTCATTTTAGGATTGGAGTTTTTTTTTAGGATTAGTTTGTTTCCGGAATAAAATTTATTATTTTAGGATTTATTTTATCGATGTTTTAGGATTTGATCTTATCGGATCTTCCAGTTTGTTAGATAGTTTCGATTATTTAAGTCTTGTAAGCCTCAAAGTATCATCGATAATTTGGAATAAAATATTTAAAATTTCCCGACTCCCTCTTTCTCCCTTCTTTTCCTTCCCTCCTCTTCTCCCCCACTCTTGTTCTTCTCTCTTCTTCTCCTAGTACTTCTCCTTCTTCCTCTTCTCTCTTCCTCTCTATTCTGGTTCCTCTTCTTCTGGACCCTCCTTATTCCTCTTATACTCTTCTTAATCTTCTCTCTTCCTCTCCCTCGGTTCTTCCTCTGCCTGGCTCTCCATTCTTCCTCTCTCCCTTCCCCCTATTCTTCTTATTCTCCTCCCTTTATTCTCTGCTTATTCCCTTCTTATTCCTCTCTTCCTTATCCTCCCTGAAACTTCTTCATTTTTCTTCTTTCTCTGCTTCTTCTTCTTCTCCTTGTTGCTCTAAGTCCCCTGAGAATCCCAACATTCCCTTATTCGCTCGACACCCCAAAACCCCTCCGTCTCATCACCACCCACCTTTGCAATCCTCACGAACACCGGTCCACCAACGACCCTCCGTTCGCCACCACCGATGCACTGCCCAAAATCGAGCGCACTGCCACCCCGACTTCTCCTCCACCCTCTCGTATGGAGCCCCACAGTCGCTTTCTCCATCTCACTAATCTTTGGCCATCGTCTAAACCCTTAACCACCAATCGAAACCCCATCGCCCTGGCATGCCCGTGCTCGTGCTGAAGGACTGTGCTGTTCCGCCCATAATTGATCCCATCCCCGATCCCATTTCCACCCCACGACCACCCACCACAGTCGCCTTCACCCCACCTCCAATCCAAGAAGAGCCCAGCATCCAATCTGAACCCTCTATGGCCTTCCTCCCGTTCATGTCATCCTTCTTCCAGCCGTGCAACATCCTGACTAGGGCCGTGGAATTGTGACGTTCTACCTCCTTCCGAACCTTCCTTCTTCGATGACGTCTTCCTGTAGGATCGTCGATGAAAGCTTCACCGGATCGTCCCCATCGAAGTCTCCCCTGTTCCATCTTGGTTCGTTCCAGTAAAGGAGAAGCACCAGTGCATGATCGTGAAAACAAACTTCCATCCCTGTTGCCGACTTCAAACCTGCACAGATCTCAAAGCTACACGGATCTCAAAACTGCATGGATCTTAAAGTTGCATGGATCTCAAAGCCACATGGATCTCAGAACAATTTTTTTTTTTTATTTCAGGCCCATTTGGATTTATTTAGTTTATTTGATTCTATCTCTGAGTTGACTAACCTAACATAGTGGTCATTTCTTAACAACCAATGATCCATCCTCTTAAACTAATTTTGATCGGGTTGTCCCGCATCACAAAGAAGTTTTTCTAAGCACTGGTGTTCAATAGAAATGGTTCCCCAATTCGATAATCAGATATGCCCACTCGAACAACAAACAAAATCGACTCTCTTTACCTCGACTTTACCCTCGATAAGGTACTTAGATGAAATTAAAAAAAATTGAAAGAACATAGAGAAAGCATCATCTTTACAAAATAAGAAAGCATTTCATTTCAAATTTGATGAAATATTTATAATAGAGAACCAAAGGCCCGACAAGATAAAACTCGCACCGAAGAATCCCAAGAGAAGAAACCAAAAATATAAGAAAAAGAAAAAATAAGCTAAAGCACTCCCAAGATTACTCTCTCAGGATGATGTTGGACTTCTTTGCAAGGTCAACCGTAGTAGCAGCCTACTGAGGTGTCACAACTGACACTAGCATAACCTAGCTGGAGCCTCTGCTACCTCAGGAACCTTGAGCATAGGGATTTTGATGACTTCTTTGTCGGCGTCATCTCCACCAATGACCTGTGCTGACTTTTTCCCCATATCCTCCTCATCCTCCTCTAGCTTGCCCATCAGGGTGATTCGATGGAGGTCGAGACTAGGAAAAGCATCGATGACCTCCCTCTTGCAGTCATTGAATTCGAGGTTATAGGTCCTGCCAGTGGTTGCTGCAGCGTCGATCTCAAAGGTATCGAAGTTCTTGTACTCCATCGCCTGTGGAGCCCAACTCTCTGCAGCCTTAGCCCAAACCTCTACCACTTCGACCTGGTCCTCAGCAACTCTGGCCTAATCACTCTTGGCCTTGGCATGCTCCTCGATGGCCCTGGCTCGCTCTTCACTTTCCAAGACCCTGTTGGTGGAAAGTCGGTGCTGGACCTCAAAATGGTGTAGCCAGGCCTGAGCTCGCTCCTTGATGAGCACATCATCCTTGTCTTTTAGTCAGGAGGCCATCTGCTCTTTTAGTTTGGTCTCCCTCCTAGTAGTCTCGTCATGCTCATACTCGACCCTCACCACCCAATCTTCCACTGACTTGACCCAAACCTCCCAGTTGCTGATGGTCTTGGTGTACTTGAAAACCAAAGTGCGCATAGTCATAAGTCATGGAAAAGCTATACCAGAATAATGTACAGAGTTAGCTTAACAACTCCTTAGCTAATATTCAAAAAAAATGAGATAAGGCTTACCCTGATAACTATCGAAAAAGTCCTATTGCCCAACTTGCTCATGGTCTAGGAGTCCAACTCTTCCATGTCCCAGAGGTGTAGCATGACCCGGGACAGTTCTTGGATGACCACGGGGTTGTGCAATGCCAAGTCACCCTCACTGGTGCAGACATGATAAATCCATCTACCATCAGTTCTACCACGAGACATGGAGGTTTGGTGCCCGGAAGGCTTCCATGAAGTCCCGGCCTCTCGTGAAGTGAAAACGTCCCAGCACCATCATGAACCAAGGAACCCCAGGATACTCTCGACCCCGAAGATGATGAAAGGGCCACAGTCATTCCCAAGGTAGCCGATGCCTTTCTTGGCATGCCCAATGGAGGGTCCAGGCTAGACATCACCATCGCGGCCACTCGGGATGCCAAGATCATGGCCGAGGGGGCCAAGATCATGGATGGGGTTGGTGCGACCTCAACCTCCTCATCACTAAGATCGGCATCCCTTAGGAGAATGATAGCGATTCAGGGGATGCCTGATCTCGTCACTACCATAGGGGCCCTGACTGATGGCCCCGAAGTCTTTGGCATTTTATTAGTGACCTTTTTCTTCTTGCCACCCTCAGGAGCACAACTCTTTATTGCGGCCATCAGGATCGCATCGTTCGATACCTACCTCATAGCTATAGCAATACAAAAGTTAGCACTCGATTTAAGCAAGAATTTGATAAAAAACTCAAAAATCTTACCAAGAAATTTGATCAAACTCAACTCGGCATCGTATAAATTTTGCTCAATCAAGAGCCCTTCAGTGGGGGGGACTTCCATGTTAGAAAGCAATCTAAAATCCTCGTTAGAATTGATCACTCGATCATTTTGATTGGGAGAGGTTCCTGGCTCTCACTAAGATGTTCAGAATCCCCAGTATTGGCTAGATGAAACAAAGAAAAATTGAGCCTTTCAATGGTGAATAGAACTAGAAAGTTTTATGAGCTTCCTCCCTTTTCTCAGGCCAAAGAAATACCAACCTTTTGACTGAGGGAGTTTATTTAATTTGAAAAAGGCCCTGAACAATGATAGTCGGTGGCATATACCATGGAAATGATAGACAATCACAAAGCTAACCAAAACTCGGAAGGCATCTGAAACAAGTAGCACAAGTACGATATCGTACCGATGCAACACATTCCGAATCAATGGATGCAAAGAAAAGTGGAGGCTAGCATGAAGATCTTCCTCGTATATAGCAAGGAAGCTGGCTAGACCAGAGGCAATTCGATCTTCTGATCTCGGTGCAAGGAGATGAAACTCATCCGAGATTTTATGTCTCCCAGAATCTGGCGATGTGGTCCTCGATCATGTTTGAGACCTCGAACATTGGTCCCATAGAAGGCCTGGTGGAGCTTTGGGAAGTACCTTCCCGACCTTTCTCTTGAGAGATAGGGGCCTCCTCTTCGGCTTAAGGTTCCTCCCCTACTGAGTACCCTCTATTCTCTCCCGAGCTCCCTCTCTCGATAGAGGCTTCCTCTCCATCATAATGCTCCTCCGCCAAACTTATATTTTCAGAAGGACCCTCGGGAGACTCATTCCCTCGATAGAGGGATCAGTAGGAGCTTAGTGCCCCCAAAGAGTGACTCACCGAGTGACTCTCGTCGTTGAACGACATCCTCTAAGAGCACAAAGGACAACTCACATAAAAGACCAAAAAGAAAAAATGCATCCACTTGAAGGGCAGGCGGAAGAACCAAGAAAAGGCCATAAAGAAACAGATGGGGATAAGGTAATTACCCTGGAACCCCTGAAACACTCTAAGTTCTATGAGGGCACTTAAAGAAGTAGAGAGAATGATGACCAACTTAAAAGGGATTTTGAAGGGGAGAGCATAGACTTCCTTTTCCTGCAATGCCTTTCTAGTGCAATGGCAAGGATCCCCCAACCTACCTAGGGGGCTCCTATTTATAGAGCCCTCAACCTGTTGAGATCAGAAGCCCAGTTTCTCAAGGCCCCCGATCACGTCACATGGACCACTCCCATCCAGGTATGGCCATAATGCTTTGAATGTCTAACTGTCCGACTACCTCTCTGCCCCAAGCTTCATGCATAACATTTAGGGCTTATGCCGGTAGGCCATGTAGCACCACCCAAATGGCCGACAATGCTTATACATACTCTCAGGGATCGTGGCCCGGTTCTGCGGGTACCGAGATAATAACTCTTCGTCATTGCCTCAACTCTTCCCTTGGAACAATAGAGCATCTCCCTCGAAGCGGCAAGATGGCGTTTGACAACTCCCAGGTGGTGAATTAAAAACCAAAAGGTGAAAGAGCAAGAAGGTGAAAAGACAAGTTTCAAGCAACTACTCCCGATTCCCTAAAGCGATAAGCCCTAACAAATCAATTCGACTCCATTCCAAATTCGAGAGTGGGGGGCAACTGTTATGGCAACCACTCTTTCTCGATCCAGAGACACTCACTGGACCATTGACTATAGAAGGGATGGACACCAGGTGATCAGGTAACTCTTTTATCATCGACCACATCTTGTAGAAGCCCTAAAAGACCTTATGGCCAAAGCCAACTCCCATGTCTATCGGGCATGCCAAAGAGTTGGTACCTAGTATCCTCTCTCAACACCTAAACCTTCTTGGCACTAGCCCTCTTGGCGAGTGATGAGACCGGATCGCTGAGATGGAGCAAGGAGCCTGATGTGGAGCCCTCATTGGATGCCACGCTGGATTGCCACTATCGGCCCCTTCGCCGGGCCGAGCTCCCCGAAGCCAACGGGGTCGCCCGTCGAAGCCGGGCTCCGTCCTCCGCCAAGTCGATCCCCGCCAAGTCGGACGCCTAGGTCGGAGCCGAGCTCAAGTCCCACCAGAGGCAGACCTTCCGAGCCCGAGGTCGGAACCCGTGGTCCGAAGATGAGCTCAAGCCTCCTCCACCACGTGGCGCCCCTTCAAGGCCAGGTCCCCCTGAGCTGGGCGCGCCTCATCCACCTCTACCGGCCCGAGCACGGTCAAAGATGGGCCATCCCTTGGCCTGGAACCGAGCTCGGCCCTCCTCCGCACAGCCGAGCTGCGAAGAGGCAGATCCGTTGCAAGTGGGCCCCATCTTCCCAGCTCGGCCCTCAGCACAAATCGAAGTACCAACTGCCAAAGAAGCCGCGCCTCTCCTTCGAAGATGGTGGCGGGCCCCCCCAAGGACCGTACAGTAGCACCCACCACGTCGCCATAAATGCCCACGGCCGTCGCCCACACCAGAAAGAAAGGAAGCTCACATCAAGGCACCATACCCTCTGCCGACTTGCCATACAAACAGAGAAAAGACCCCACCGAAGAGCACGAGTCCCGAGACCGACGGCACGATAGTCGAGGTCCTACTAGGCTTCCAGGAAGGACAAACAGAAGGAATGTCAGAGGCATATCGAAGCTTCTCCAACCACCCAATCAAGAAGGCGTCCCGTCTACGGCACGATACCTCGTCGTACCAGCCTTACAGCACGAGAGAATCTCGAGGCAAGCCAAAGTAGAAGACTCGGCCAGAGAAAACAAGAAGGAGGTAACAACAACACTCATATTTTGTTGTTCTTCCAAGCAAGAACAACATTCTCTCAACAAGGGAGAACACCCAATTTTCCAACAACACAACCGCCATAAAGAAAAAGAGGAGAAAGGGGAGAGGCCAGACAGGAGGGCAAGATCACATCGACCACCACATCTCCCAGCTCACTCACACTCTCATACACTCCACTCAGTCCTCCTAGCATGGAGCTCATCCAGAGGGGCTCAACCAGGAGGATCTATTCCCCTGGATCGTCACTGACTTGACCGTCGGAGTGCCCCGTCAGAATCCCAGTCCGGGTCACTGACGTTGGCTGTCTTGTAGGTTCCGAGGCACCGGAGGCATCCTTGGCGGGCGGACATGGACCACCCGACATCATCAGCAGCTACGGGCCACGACAATCTGGGCGGCAACAGATTGGCGCGCCAGGTAGGGGGGCAGAACGATACTTGATCCAGTTCAGGCCCCACTTAGCCAGTCTATTGGGAGGATGATGACCACCAGGGCAAGGGGAGCTTCTCCCAGCAGTGCGAAGGCATCCCCTTCTCACGAAAACCCGCACGGACTGGAGATGGAAGTACCTGCCCCGGTTTAACTGCCCCCACTGGAGATTCAGCTGACCGCGCTTGCCCAGCAGATGCACACTCTCACTGCAGTGGTGCGCCAGCTCCAGTACTAGCATCAGCATCAGTCCTTGGCCACCCACCAGCAGTCGGAGACCCCTGCGGCCCATGCCGCAACACCTCGCGACAGCCTGCATTCCTTCCACTGGAGGCCTTCACAGCCGCGGGCAGCTACAGACCCTGGGGTACCCATCAAGTCCCAATGAAGCGACGGAGGGCCAGCTCCACTAACGAAGAAAGTTGCTCACCGCACCTTGACTGGGGGACACCTAAACCCCGTCAGGGCCGGAAGGGCAAGGCTCCTTGCCACGGGCGCCGCACGTCCGTGTCACCTTCATCGCCCCCCTCAGCGGAGGGGTATACAGACGAGACCATCAGGCGCATGGCGGAGAAGCGCCTGGAGGAGCATGACCACAAGCTGGCGAAGTTTGCCCGTCGATTCGCCAACTTGCCTGGCTTCGCTAGTGAGCTAGTGGGCTATGACGCCCACCCTCCCTTCTCCCAAGAGATCCAGGTGGAGCCGATTTCTCGTCGGTTCCGCATACCGTAGGTGGATCCTTACGATGGGACCACTGACCTCCTGGACCACCTGGAAAGTTATCGAGCCCTCATGAGGGTCCAGGGGGCTACTGATGCCCTTCTGTGCATCGCCTTCCCTGCTACCCTCCGGAAGGTGGCTCGGGTGTTGTTCACCCACCCCGAGCCAGAAAGCATCAACTCTTTTGTCCAGCTGGGACAGAAGTTTGTGGCCCATTTTGATGCATGTCGAAAGGTGCCACGTGAAGCAAACAGCCTTTTCTCCATCAGGCAGCAGGATCGTGAGCTGCTGCGGGACTATGTGGCCTGCTTCAAAGCCGCTGCCTTGGAGATCTACAGCCTGGAGGAGCTGGTTGCAATGCTGGCTCTAAAGAGAGGGCTTAGGACTTCCTGCCTGACCTACTCGCTCGATAAGAAGCCCCCGAAGACCTACACCGAGTTGCTCTTCTAGGCCTAGAAGTACATCTATGCTGAGGAGGCAGATCGTACAAGGCGGGAGCTCGACGAGAAGCCACTAAGGGGGCTGGCACCCGCCGAGGTGCCTAGCGCGCGGAGGCCAGGACCGCCAGCTCAGAGCTCCCGACCAGCACCAAGGCCAAGGAACGCTCCCGTCCCTCCGGGTAACTTCACTCCCCTTCTCGCCCCTAAAACGAAGATCCTCATGGAGATCGAGGGCGAGCCCTATCTGAGGCGTCCTGCACCATTGAAGCCATCCTTTACCCAGGACAAGACGAAGTACTGCCGCTTCCACCGTGACCATGGCCATGACACCGAGGAATGCCGTAATCTCAAGTGGGAGATCGAAGAGCTCATCAAGAAAGGCTACCTCAAAAAATATGTGGGGGGCAGAACTCGACCAGAGTCCCAGGTGCTTGTTGCTCTCCCGCCAACTCCAGCCATCGATAACCACCCACCGAGAAGCCAGTGGGCATCATCTCTTGGGGAGCTGGGCACGCGTCCAAGAGGACCCGAGGGGTAGGGAACTCTGAGAATGTACTCCCCTTTATGAGAGAAGGAAAAAATGAGGAGAAAAATGTAAACAATGATGCTGTGGTCGTCGAGATGACGATCACAAAGCATCTTGTAAAGCACATCATGGAAGATAGTGGAAGCTCTACGGATATACTTTTTTACAATGCTTTCTCCCGGATGAATCTCTCCTCTACTCAGCTCAAGCCAGTATATACTCCCCTTGTTGGTTTCACGAGAGACTCCGCAAGAGTGGAGGGAGAAATCACTCTCCCAGTTACTGCCTGGACCCCACCTCGGTAGAGCACTGTCATGATGACATTCACGGTTGTCAGGCTTCCTTCGCCTTACAACATGATCTTGGGCCGACCTAGGCTCAACCTCTTCGACGCTGTCGTCTCTACCAAGAGGTTACTTGTCCAATTCCCAACCCCTTGCGGTGTGGGGGAGATGAGGGGTACGCCCCAGCTAGTGCAGCACTGCTTTCAGACACTCCCCGAGGCCCGGGTGCTCGAGGAGGACTCCAGAGTAGACGAGCTCGACCAGAGGGCCCGGGACCCCAGGGGAGGCCCGGTCGAACGCTTGCTTCCTTACCAACTCGGGACCGACCAGACAAAGACCGTGCAGATTGGAGCCCAGCGCCCGAGGGGGAGAAAGCTCCGCTGCTGGAGTTCTTGAGGGCGAATGCGGATGTGTTCGCCTGGACAGCAGCCGACATGCCAGGTATTCTCCCTGAAGTCATCACCCATAAACTTAATGTTGATCCGAAGTGCAGGCTGGTTCGACAGAAGAAGAGAAGCTTCGCCCCAGAAAGGCAAGTGGCCATCAACGAGGAAGTTGAGAAACTCCTCGCCGCCGGCTTCGTCCGAGAAGTACAGTATCTGAGCTGGCTGGCGAACATGGTGATGGTGAAGAAGAACAATGACAAGTGGAGGATTTGTGTAGACTACACCGACCTCAACAAGGCATGCCCGAAGGACAGCTTCCCTCTACCAAGGATAGACCAATTGGTGGATGCCACCTCAGGGCACAGGCTGCTCTCCTTCATGGATGCATTCTCCGGGTACAATCAGATCCAAATGCATCCAGGGGACGAGGAGCACACCACCTTCATCACTGACCAGGGGACGTACTGCTACAGAATGATGCCCTTTGGCCTGAAGAATGCTGGGGCCATGTACCAACGTCTGGTCAACAAGGTCTTCAAGGACTAGATTGGCAGGAATGTGCAAGTGTACGTGGATGACATGCTAGTCATGAGCAAACCGAGCTCGGACCACATCGCCGACTTTGCTGAAGCCTTTCACAGTCTTCGGAAGCACCAGATGAAGCTCAACCCAGCAAAGTGCGCCTTTGGGGTGGCGGCCGGGAAATTTCTCGGCTTCATGGTCACCCAGGGGCATCGAGGCGAATCTGGAGAAGGTCCAGGCAATCCTCGACATGGAGCATCCAACATCCAAGATGCAGGTCTAGCGCCTGACGGGGAGAGTCGCAGCCATAAGTCGGTTCATCTCGAGGTTGGCTGACCACTGCCTCTCTTTCTTCAAAGTGTTGCGCAAGATGCATGACTTCACCTGGACCGAGAAATGCAAAGCAGCCTTTGAAGAGCTGAAGGAGTTCCTGACCTCCCCACCTTTGCTGTCTAGACCTGAAGAAGGAGAAGAGCTTCTGCTCTATCTGGCAGCCACACCAGGGGTCGTCAGCTCGGTCCTTGTCTGTACAGACCTAGACAGATCCCATAAGCCGGTGTACTACACCAGCAAAATACTCCATGATGCGGAGATTAGGTATACCCGCTCCGAAAAACTTATTTTTGCACTAATAATATCTGCTAAGTGCCTCAGGCCCTATTTCCAAGCACATCCCATCATGGTTGTGACTAATCAGCCGCTAAGGACCATGCTAAGCCATCCCGAGACTTTCGGAAGGTTGGCCAAATGGTCCCTGATGCTGAGCGAGTATGACATCGCATATCGGTCGAGGTCATCGCAGAAGGCCCAAGTCCTAGCGGACTTCGTGGTTGAATGTACAGGGCTTCCCGAGGAACCAGATCGGATGGTCCCGGAGAGCCAAGTGGAGCCCAGCCCGCTGGAGGACCCTTGGATCCTCCACGTGGACGGTGCCTCCAATTCTTGCGGGAGCGGAGCAGGCCTCATCCTCACCAATTCCGACGGAGTGGTGACAGAGTGTGCACTTCGCTTCAAGTTCCATGCCACAAATAACCAAGCGGAGTACGAGGCACTCCTCGCGGGCCTGAAGGTGTCCCACGAGCTGGGCATACACAATCTCAAGGTCTTCACTGACTCCCAGCTGGTTGCCGGACAAGTCTCCGGAGAGTACGAGGCCCGAGATCCCCAGATGATGAAGTACCTAGAGAAGGTCCGTTCGAGCATGGCAGGCTTCCGTTACTTCCACGTTTCCCACATTCCTCATGGAGAAAATGCTTGTGCGGACACACTGTCAAGACTCGCCACCCTGCCGGACTTATCCCTGGGGCGCGCCTACGTCGAGTATCTCGAGAGCCCAAGCTACGAAAGCCCCAAGGAGGTGTAATAAGTAGCCCCCAAGCCGAGCTGGATGGGCAAGTACGTCAAGTATATCCAGGACGGCCTACTGCCGGAAGACCACAAGGAAGTTGGCCTCATCAGAAGGAAGGCCACCCGCTTCATCTTGATGGACGGCTAGCTCTACCGCCGATCTTATTCTTACCCCCTCCTGAAGTGCCCCAGGCCCACGGAGGCAGCCTTCGTGCTCCAGGAGATACACGAGGGCCTTTGTGGGAATCATGTAGGAGGGAGAATTCTGACGTACAAGGCACTCCGCCAGGGATACTTCTGGAAAATGATGAGGGAGGATGCCGCCGGCTTCGTCAAGAAGTGTGATAAGTGCCAGTGCCATTCCCACATCCAGTGCCTGCCGGCTACACCGATCTTCTAATTGTCATCTCCTTGGCCTTTCGCCCAATGGGGGATGGATATCCTGGGATCGTTCCCCACCGCGCCTGGGCAGCAAAAGTTCTTGCTAGTGGCGATAGACTACTTTACCAAGTGGGTCGAGGCGGAGCCGCTAGCTTGAATTACGGAGGCCAATGTCCGACAATTCTTCTGGAAGTCTGTCATCTGCCATTTCGGATTCCCCAACTGTGTCATCACTGGCAATGGGCGACAGTTCGACAACCGAGAGTTCGAAGGATTCTGCGCCGAGCACGGGATCCAGCATCGGTTCACCTTGGTCGCCCATCCTTAAACCAACGATGAAGCCGAGATGACAAACTGAACCATTCTCCAAGGACTCCGCACCAGGTTGGACCAGGCGAAGGGCAGGTGGGCAGAAGAACTTCCCAGCATCCTGTGGGCCTACCACACAATGCCCATAACGGCAACAGGCGAAACCCCCTTCAACCTTATCTTTGGATCTGAAGTGGTGATCCCAGTCGAGCTCGGCGTGCCCACACTCCGGGTGCAGCAGTACGACGAGGCCCAGAATTCGGTATGTCTATTACTCAACCTCGATATCCTTGAAGAGATAAGAGACAAAGCCCGGCTCCGGATGGCGGCCTATCGGCAATGGGTCGCTCGATATTACAACGCACGGGTGAAGCAGAAGGCTTTCCGACCTGGCGACCTGGTGCTATGCCGGGCAGAAGCGTCCCAGCCCCGGGAGTGCGGCAAACTCTCGCCGAACTGGGAGGGCCCTTATAAAGTGGCCGAGGCCCTGTCGTAGGGGGCCTACAACCTAGAAGACTTGGATGGCGCCAGGTTCCCCCGGACTTGGAACGCCTGTAATTTGAGAAGATACTATCAGTAATGTAAGTATTCCCTCCATGAGAAATAAAGATTCCTTTCTGCAACACGATTTATCTGCCTTGCAGGGAATTCAAGCCGTGAGCCCAGCTCCCCGGCATCAAAGATCGGATGACCTCCGACACCAAAGCCCGGAGAAAAGTCCTCCGGCACGAAGACCTGGGAAGCCCCCAGGCACCGGCGGCCTAGCTCCTCGGCAACAAAGCCCGGAGAAAAGTCCTCCGGCACGAAGACCTGTGAAGCCCCCAGGCACCGGCGAGCCTAGCTCCTCGGCAACAAAGCCCGAAGAAAAATCCTCCGGCACGAAGACCTGGGAAGCCCCCAGGCACTGGCGAGCCCAGCTCCCCGGCATCAAAGATCGGATGACCTCCGGCACCAAAGACCGGATGACCCTTCGGCACTGGCGAGCCCAGTTCCCCGGCATCAAAGATCGGATGACCTCCGGCACCAAAGACCGGATGACCCTCCAGCACCGGCGAGCCCAGCTCCCCGGCAAAGGACCAGGGAAGCCCCCAGGCATTCAACATCCCCGAGCCCAGTTCCAGGACGCCCGCTCAAGATCGGAGCTCAGACCTCCGGCCAAGGGCACCTCCGAGCCACGCAGCTCGCCATCATCGACGTCCCCGAGCCCAGCTTCAGGATGCCCGTTCAAGATCAAAGCTCAGACCTCCAGCCAAGGGCACCTCCGAGACACGTAGCTCGCCATCATCGACGTCTTGGAGCCCAGCTCCAGGATGCCTGCTCAAGACCGTAGCTCAGACCTCTGGCCAAGGGCACCTCTGGTTCACGTAGCTCGCCAACATCAACGTCCCCGAGCCCAGCTCCAGGATGCCCATCAAAGATCGGATGACCCTCCGGCTCCAAAGACCTGGGAAGCCCCAAGGCACCGACGAGCTTAGCTCCTCGAGAACAAAGCCCAGAGAAAAGTCCTTCGGCACGAAGACCTGGGAAGCCCCCAGGCACCGACGAGCCTAGCTCCTCGACAACAAAGCCCAGAGAAAAGTCCTCCGGCACGAAGACCTGGGAAGCCCCCAAGCACCGGCGAGCCTAGCTCCCCGGCATTAAAGACCGGATAACCCTCCAGCACCGAAGACCGGATGACCCTCCGGCAAAGGACCTGGGAAGCCCCCAGGCACTCATGCCTCGAGCCCAGCTCCTCGGCCATCAAATTTGCACGTCTTCGAGCCTAGCTCCAAGGTGCCATCTCGAACCATCGACGTCCCTGAGCCCAGCTCCAGGACGCCAGCCCAAGACTGGAGCTCAGACCTCCGGTAAAGGAAACCTTCGAGCCAAGCAGCTCTCCGGCCAGTACATCCTTGAGCCCAGCTCTGAGGCGATGTTCCGTAGACCCAACTTCTGAAGATCATGCCCCAAGCCTAGCTCTGAGGCATTCAAGATGTGGACTGCCCTCAGGCGCTTAGGTCCGAAATTCCTCCCTACAACCTCCTCGCACCGACAGAAAAGAGAGAAGAAGATGGGGGGAGGAAAAGAGACATTCGCATCACAACAAGAAGAAAAGAAGTCAAATCTATGGAACCAGTTTTCATTACTTGAAAGAAAATTTTACATCATGTTCCAGGCCCTGACAGGCTAGGTAGCCCGGTTCAAAGAAAAAACAAGTAGCAAAAATTATAAAAAAAAAGTAAAAGAGGTACATGAGAAGTCCTAGACTACGAGGCCAGCTCCTTCCCGAGTGGCGCACGGCCGGGACTTCCCCCTCTTCTACCTCCGAAGCGGGGTCGCGCGCCTGAGCGGGCTTTGCTGGTGGAGCGGACTCAGCCACAACTACCGCGGAGGCCGGCTCGGCCGCCTTCTCCTGCGGTGCTGCCTCAGCTGCTGCCACGATCGAGGTCGACTCGGCAGCCTCCGGGGCCACTGGCGGAGATGCCCAAACCGGAGCGGCCCTTTGCCCTCCTGCGGCAGCCTTCAGAGCAGGAGCCTTCCTTCCCGGGGTCCGTAGCATGGCCAGCCGCTCCTCGGACAGGATACCCTGCGGCTGCTGGCGGCAATAAGCGAACCCCTTGGCGAAGGAGTCCATCACCGCCTCCTTGAAGTCTTTGAGGTACTTGGGAGAAGCTTTGAAGGCGGCCACCACGCTGACAGCATCCCTTCTGGCGCCCTCCGCCTTGCTCTTTTCAGCAGCCGCCAAATCCTCAGCAACGCTCGACTCGACGGAGGGCCATCGCCATACCTTGTCAGAGGCCTTAGTGGCATGGTTGGCGGCAACGGCCCTCTCCTCAGCCTCCGCGGCCCTCTTTTCAGTGGCTGCCACCTTCTTTTCAGCGGAGGTGGCCCACTCCCTTGCTGCCTCAGCCTCGGCCCGACGATCTTTCAACCGAGTTCTTTTTGATTCAAGCTCGCTTTCGAGCTCCTTCTTTGCTCTGGCGGCATCCGTGGCCTCAGCCGTGAGGCTCCTGATTTTGAGGTTGGCCTCCTGGGTCTCCCCGTTCTTCCGGCTCGCCTCAGCCCACAGGGACTCGAGTTCGGTCAACCGCTCCTTCTCCCCCTTCGCCCAATTCTGGTAGAAGTCCCGGATGAGGAGCAGATCCCTACCTTGCTATATTGAAGAAAGCATGTTAATTATCAAATGAAAAAGGAGCTCGGGAAAGACAAAAAAGGGGCGAGAAGAAACTTACAGCATAGAGGTTTGCGAGAAGAAACTTACAGCATAGAGGTTGGAGAAGCATCTACTTTCATTCCCTCGCCCTCTTCTGACTTCCATTCTAACGTCGTTTCTACCACCGCACCGCTGTTCCATCTCCACCTCTCCATCTCTACTGCTCATCAAGATAATAACGGGAAGTGTATCCATGAAAGGCTAGATCTCTGGTTCCTCAGAATTTCATTGTATTACAAGAACAGGTAGTGTAGTGTTATTTTATTTATCATCATTTGTACTCCTTTATGAAATAAAGTTACTTCTTCATAATTTTATAATTGAATCTATGTTTATCGGATAATATAGTTCTTTTATTTTAAACATTTTATCTAGACTAATTAATACTTTAGGAGAATGGGCCGTGATCTAACAGGTACGGGTCATGATCTCTACAAACAGATTATATCATGATAGGAATATTCACATAGAAAGAGGGTACCAGCTATCTGCCAAGTAATCCATGAAACACCGAGACCTTTCCTTTTTTATAGAATCTAAGTTATCTTATTATTTCAATTTGATAGCTTTACTATTTTTGCCATTAATGCTCTTTAAATTATTTTTTGAAATAACCGCAAAAGTTTCTATGGATTCGACCCATACTCCTGCTATTTTATCTGAGAATAATGGAATTAAGATATTATAATCGATACGTAGCAACACGTATCATGAATGACCCCACTTGCTCCAGCTGTATCAATGCTTCCACGTGTCCACCGTAGCAAGTACAGTTGGCATGACCAACAGATGAGTTCATGAAAGACAGCATCTCAACAAAATCAGCGATCATAACAGAAAAGATGCTAGTGGAAGGAATTCCCTGAAATAAGATCTTAACAATCTGTGAAGATATGTTATGCTTATAAAGACCACCTCCCTGATAATCTTTTCGTGATCCGACACAATGCTATAAATAGGTAAGAAAGGCACCTGGCAAGGTAAGCCATTTTGAGTGCTCATCACACTTACACCTGTGCAGTCACCACAGTTCACAGTTCTGGCTGTTATTGCCAATTCCATCCTTTCTTACTGACTTGAGTGTCAGAGTGTCCCCGTTGGTAACTTCGGTCCAGGGACCTTTTGTAGAGTCTATTGACGAATCAAGAGCACCATCTGAATTTGCTGGAAAGGATCGGAGGATATCCCGGTACCACCGCGACCTCCCATAGGGTGATCTGGCAGCAACACCTATATTTATATCAAAACCATTCTTAGAGGTAACTTTATTATTCTATTACTATATGTAAATAATATGCTTATCATGGGACAAGATGCTAAGATGATTGGCAAGCTAAAAGAAGAGTTTTTCATATCCTATGACATGAAGGGTTTAGGTCAAGCACATGAGATTTTGGGTATGCAAATCATGTGATAGGAAAGCTAAGCAGTTGTAGTTGTGACAGAAAAGGTATATAAAGAACGTGCTCGTGAGATTTAATATAAAGGATGCTAAGCTAGTTATCATTTACTAGTCCCTTCAAGTTGGGCAATAAGTTTTGTCCATCCATTGAAGAAGAGAGAGAAGCTGTTAGTTTTTCCTCCCTTCTCAGCAATTGGAAGTTTGATATATGCCGTGGTTACCGCACACAGCCTGATATTGCGCATGTTGTTTGTGTGGTTAACAGATTTCTAGTAAATCCTGGCCTAGTTAAGTGGATCTTCACATATTTTTGCGGGAAAAATCTTTGTGCACCACGTGTGATGCAGTAAATCCAACATAATCCATACCATATTTTTTTATTAATCTAAATGTATCCATCATAGCATGACGATATGGAAACTGAGCGTGACTAGTATTAATTATCATTCAGCTTATATTTGAAGTTTTCGTCCAGATCAAAATACCATTCTTTCCAGTTCCTTGAACTAAGATGTCGTAGGTTTTGAACTAGGATGTCGTAGCTTTTGAACTAGGATATCGTAATACTATTTCAGATTTTAATTTATAGTTTTTGTATGGATGTTTTGAATTAGGATGTCGTAATACTATTTCAGATTTTAATTTATATTTTATGCATGGGTGTCATAGGTTTTGAACTAGGGTATCAGCTTTTGAACTAGGGTGTCATAATACTGTTTCATGTTTTAATTTATATTTTCTGCATGGATGTCGTAGCTTTTGAACTAGGGTGTCGTAGCTTTTGAACTAGGATGTTGTAATATTGTTTCATGTTTTATTTTATATTTTCTACATGGATGTCGTAGGTTTTGAACTAAGGTGTCGTAGCTTTTGAACTATGGTGTCGTAATACTGTTTCAGGTTTTAATTTATATTTTTTGCATGGATGTCGTAGGTTTTAAACTATGATATCGTAGCTTTTGAACTAGAGTGTCGTAATACTGTTTCAGGTTTTAATTTATATTTTCTGCATTGGTGTCGTAGATTTTGAACTAGAGTGTCGTAGATTTTGAACTAGAGTATCATAGCTTTTGAACTAGGATATCGTAATACTGTTTCAGGTCATTTTGAACTAGGATATCGTAGATTTTGAACTAGGATATCATAGCTTTTGAACTAGTGTGTCGTTATACTGTTTCAGGTCATTTTTGAACCAGGGTATCGTAGTTTTTGAACTAGGATGTCGTAGGTTTTAAACTAGGATGTCGTACTGTTTCAAGTCATTTTTGAATTAGGATGTTGTAGGTTTTAAAATAGGATGTCGTAGACTTTGAAATAGGGTGTCGTATGAACTAGTGTGTCGTAATATTGTTTCACGTCATTTTGAACTATGGTATCGTAGGTTTTGAACTAGAGTATCATAGATTTTGAATTAAAATGTCGTAATCTTGTTTCAGGTCATTTTTTGAACTAGGATGTCGTAGGTTTTAAATTGGGATGTCGTAATTTTTGAACCAAGATGTCGTAAGGATATTTTGATCCGGACAAAAATTTCAAATAAAGGCTGAACGGTAATTAATGCTAGTCACCTCCTCCTATCCCATCATGCCATATATTTGGACCAATAAAAACGTGCAGTGCAGATCATACTGGATGATTTGCTGCACCACACGCGGTGCACAAAGAATTACTCATTTGTGAGGCAACTCCAAGTGCTATTTATAGTTTTAGGGACCCAAAATCAATTTTAGAGAGCCTCGAGAATGCAGATACGGAAGGTAACTTTGATAGAATAAAATCAACTTCAAGGCTCTTGTTTTTTTTTTTTTTTTTTTTTTTTTTGTAGGGGAGCTGTATCATGACAATCCTAATTATAGAAACGTGCTGTTTTATCCATAATTGAAATCGAGTACACTGCTACCATTGAAGCAATGAAAGAAATGCTTTGGACGATATATTCCTTCAAGAGTTGGTTTGAAGCAAGATGAGTATGCGGTGTTTTATGATAGTTAAGAGTGTAATGAACTTTTTACCAAGAATACTGCGTACTAATCATGCACAAAGCATATTGATACGTAGTAAACACACGCACCCCAAAAAAAAAAAAAAGAAAAGAAAAAGGCCGTTCTGTTCGCCTAGCAACACAAACACCACCCACCCTGACTTCACAGCGTCCCAGCAGTCAGACCTGGAGTGCAAACTAAATGTCGATGAGCTCAGACAGGGGCCAGGCAGTAAGTCTGAACCCAAGAGAAGTGGATGAATCCAATCTAATATAGTTGGAATAAAATGACACCGGAGCTAACATATTAAACACGGAAACAATTCGGATATGCTCTTAAAAGAAAGGTGCAAAGGTGATTAAAACTTCTTTTATCACTTTTTTGTTTCTTATTTTTTCATTAGGTACAATCTATATGATGATGCGGCCACTGACGAGGCCAGATTTAATTTCCCGACAAACCAAACTTAAAGGCAGGCACAGACAAATTCAATATACTTGGTTCTTTTTTATAAAACTGTCAAAATCATTTCCAGGCTGTGCTAATACAATATATGGTTCCACGGAAACCCTCCACACAACTTTGGTACTGAGAAGAGTGGTATTAATAGCATATAGCATCTTCGTACGAATTATATGGCACAATGTTCCTCGTGACTGTAAATATAACTTGAGGTAAAACCCCATCCCAACAGATAACATTATAGTCAGATGATGTAAGGCACAATACTTTAAAAAAACAATAAATAATAAATAACTTTACTTGCAAGGAATGGATTTCAAGAATACGAGAGATTGTGCCACAGAGAGAAGCATGCTATGCCAGTCCATTCCATTCCAATGATTTGCACAAAAATAGGTGATCGGAGTTTCTGGATGTAAGTTCAGCAAACACTTACACAATCTACCCAAGCCAATTACACAATCTACCAAGCCTTTTAAGCAATTAGATTAACGTATAAAAATACTATTATATCATGTCCATGCAAGGAAAACATATCTAAACAAGATTTCCCTTACATCAGGGTGAACAAGTCATCATCTGAAGGTGCACATTGACACAAATTGGTTACAAATCACCACAAGGCAAAAATTGAAAGAGATCACCTGATACTGCTGTCAGTTGATTCTCCACCGACCAAGATCCTTTAATGGAGCAAGGAGCCACAACAAAGGATCGCTGGTGGGTCATCATTCTTTCTTCTTGTGTTCAATGATCACAAAATGGTGCAAGCCTTCTGTCCCTTCCTCTTCTTCTTCTTCTGCTTGGGAGGCTGGAGTACCACCTTAATGGCAGCATCAAAAACTGCCTTGACGTTCTGCACATTAACACATGTCAAAGCAAAACAGAACTCCATCAATAAAGCGGATATTACAAGAAAAGATGAGCTGAGAGGAAACAACATACTTGTTGGGTCTTTGAACTGCACTCAATGTAGGCAGGAGCCCCTATTGCCTTCCTCAGCTCTTCTCCCTTTTAACATTAATGAAAGTCATGAAAGTGACTACCATAGGCAAATTGAGATAACTTGGAATGAAATGATAGTAGGTCAGAGTACATGCTACGATGCAGCTGGATATCATAAAACCATGGTTACCTGAGCAGTAGTAATGGGGACAGCACCTGGGTGATCTATAAAGAACTGCTTATCATCCCGAAGATCTGTGAACCCACCCATATGCAGCAAGTTAGCATACAAGAACTACAGCTGTTAGAAAGGCAGTGAACATCACATATGCACATAATATAACAAAAAACAAGATTGCATGCCTGTTACAAGATCTCTTAGCTTAGTTCTTAGCAAATGATGCATACTGTATTAAGAAAGAGCGGTAAGAGTAAAGCTTCATGAGCACTTACACTACCTATTACAATATACCAACAAAAGAAAAAAGCAAGATTGATTAGTAATGATAAAAATAGACCCATTTGTACGATAACTGACTGTCGAGAGAGAATATTCTAATAAGGAAACGTACATCCAAGAATTAGTCCAGTAAATGATTCCAATGGTCGACAATTTTAAGTGATAATCTAAATGAATTGTATTCACTAATTTATATGCACTGCATGGACAATAAAATTTTTAAATGCGCAGTTCAGATGAGATCTCTCACATCCTGAAAATGGGAGATATAAGCAACCAGATAGTAAGTAAGAGGATCTAATCTGACTCGATCATCACTTTGATCACACTAATTTCAAGTGTGGTATAACACGGTGAAAAACTATGATAATTTGCGATATCAAAATACATTGCCATAACATGAAAATATTCACAACCCACTTTTTGAAACAATTCAGATAAAATAGCAAGCATATTTTCCTGGAAATCATTTCATTGATAAATGCACCTGAAGACACACACACACAAACACAAAAAAAACCTCACTTTTCCTGAAGAAATATAAATAACCATCAATGGGAAAAGAATTGGTCATCTGTACCAATCTAACCCACTTCCAGACCACGATCAAAATAATGAGGTACAACATGATGTCCCCTCACAATTATGTACTTCATATCAGAAGGTTCTTGCCAGGACGTGAACCTCTTTTACAAGCCTGTATTGCTAAGTGGCCTAGATCATTCATGAACCAGGTTGTTAACCCTCCTTTACCAATTAATCATCATATCTGGTTCCTCACAATATATAGAGGCATCTGATGTAGAAATCATGCCTGCTGTTGACATACAAGTAATTGAAGGAGAGATCACTGATGCTGCGGCAACTCCCAAAATCATTAATGAAACATATTAAACAGTAACTAAACTAAATAACTTCAGGTCCATACCATTATAGCTTTAACTTCATCTGTCTATAATATCAAAGTAATGTTTGGTATGATATAAAAAGGAGCTACAATAAGCTATTAGGAAGAGTTCAAGAAGACATTTCACAGTTCAAGTTTCATTAATCATTAAGCTACCAAACCATCATTTTCCAGAAATGAGTGGTCTGAAGAATAAGAATCACAAAACCTTTCAATGACCAAAACAAACCAAGAAGCTGTATAATATGCTTCCAGGTCAACTTCATGAAACTTGTTTTGTCTTTCAGGACTCATTTAGTTTGTAGGAAGAACTTTTCTTTCCATGAAATAACTTCTTGAAAAGTTACTTCCTTGGAAAAGAACTATGGCATGTTTGGTTGACCATAACAAAGTAATTTATTTCAAAATGGCTTATGTTTGGTTGAGCATGCACTTTTCTAAGAAGACTATATAAAATATCTATTAAACCTTTAATAGATATAAGACCATACCTATTTGCTCACAAACTTCATATAAAAAATAATATTATATTTATAGTAATTTAAATATAATATAAATATATTATAATATAACATTTCATCATAATAATTTATTATATTAATATAATAATATATGCATTTTAATATTATATTAATATAATACTAATATTTTAATATAATACATTTATTAATATAAACATACATATAATATTATGTTAATATAAATATTAACATATTAATATAAGTACTATATTAATATTAATGAAAATATCATATTAGTATAAATATATGATCTTGACATATATCACTATTAAAATATTAAAATATAATAATATAAATATATTACAAAATATTATATGATTTTGGTATATATTATTATTCACTATTTCATCATAACCATTCATCCATTATTTGCAAAATCTTAGCCCTCGTTCTTTAAAGAATATTTTTGAAAATAAAAAAGCATCACCACTTCTCATTTTTTTTGGAAAGTCCCAAAACTCACTTTCCTTGTGGATTTCTATTTTTCATGAAATATGGAAAGTGTCTTTTCATGGAAAGATCTTTTTCCATTCTCTCTTCTTAAAACTCCAACCAAACAAAGGGTTTACTCTACTTTTCAGGAATTGTCACTTCCCCCCTCCACTTCTCGTGAACCAATTGAGTCCTTAATGTATATAGAAATTTAAATCCTCATCAAAAACAAGCTTCTCTCAAAACAGTCGTTGCAATACTTGGACAATTTCTCACCAGCCTAACTATTATAATGGTTCGCTTGATTGTCAATTCAGGTATTTCATGAAAAATAAATCAGAAACTAGCAAGGCAAAATGAGGAAAAGGACAAAAGAGCGACCCAACATCTCATTGCTGATAGGTAACTCATCCCCAAAGGCAACACTGTTTGCATGCCACTAAAAATTTAATTTGTTTTCTAAAATGTTAGAAGCATTAAAAAAAGAACTTCAGCACATTTAATCAAAAACATCCAATTCCATCATATTAATAGAACCTTAAAAGATGAGGTATTGCAGATAGCAACCCTAACTCCAAGGATTCAAGTCCCAGTGGGACATGTCGTGGGACACCGAAATGGGGTACCATCTCATGTGTTGGGACAAGACGTCCCGCCAGTGTCCCAGCATTCCAATCGAGATACCTTGGGACATCCCCTGTCTCGAGTGTCGGGACGGGACGGGACGTCGATGTGTCCCGTTTTATGAAAAAACTGGGACAGCCCCATCCCACGAGATTTAAAACTTCCATCAGATTAATAGAACCTTAAAAATGAGGTATTGCAGATAGCAACCCTAACTCTAAGGATTCAAGTCCCGGCGGGACGTTTCATGAGACACCAGAATGGGGTACCATCTCATGTGTTGGGACTGGACGTCCCGCCAGTGTCCCAGCATCCCAATCGGGATACTTTGGAACATCCCCTGTCCCGAGTATCGAGACGGAACGGGACGCCAATGTGTCCCGTTCCATGAAAAAACCGAAACAGCCCGGTCCCACGAGATTTAAAACCTTGCCTAACTCTGCCCAGCCAGAGAGCACAGTTTCTATGTGCCCACTGGGGTGTTACCACCACCATTACATGCACAGCATTGGCCCATGCAGCATGTCAGCATGGTATGAGCCTGCATTGTCCAGCTTGCAGTTCACATGCTGATGTGCTATTCGAGACCTGGCGACTGGGCTAATTCCATGTGCAACACAGGTGGTAACACCCACAGGCTCGGAAAACTGCACTGCCAACCAGATAGACCAACAACATCAAGATTAATTCTTTTCACTCTCTAGAGATGGAGACCATCTCTCACACAACTCAATTTGACTAAGCCTTAATCCCAAATTAGCTAGAGACCATTTCTTGCTGTGCACTAAAAACTCCTAAACCAAATATTGATCAGTGATCAAATTTTTTAACACAAAGCTGCTTAAATAAAGCATCAACTGGCACTTGTCATGCCCCAAATCAGATAATCTTGGATTCCTTTCTTCCCAAACCATCAATACCATCATTTCAGTTAGCACTTACATGTCCATCAGTTGATCATTCAGTGTGAAATGCCTCAAATCACCAAGTGATTAACACTTACACATTTTAATACCTACAAAAGCAGGGACATATATCATACAAAACAAATGCTAACAATCAAACTAACAACCACCTAAAGAGGTAATGAAGCTCCCTCCTCTTAAGAAATGATATAACACAACATGCAGGGAGGAGAAGAAATGCATGAGCGCATACATTGATGCATAAACATGTCAATGATAAAAATATGTCAAAGCTGTTTCTTAGTTGCTGTAAGAATGAGAATTGCCATAAGCTTTTAGGAATTAAGTGTCCATTTGCAAAAGCTGAGCACCAAAGACATACAAATGTTAATGTGAATATATGTGACGAAACATGGATAAGGACAGAAATGCCTAAAAGAAGCAGAGATGATTGTGTCACAGTGACTGCAGAATTTGCACCCAAGGAAAAACAAAAAAATGCTTCTGCTGTTGGGATGCCCACAAAATCTTTAGACTTTCACAAATACATGCATGAGCTTTTATGAAGCAATATAAAAATTCATTATCAGGGGGCTGATTTTGTCTCGAGGCACTAAAAGGGAATGGAATCACCAAAATCCAGAAGGCTAAATCAAAATAGTAGGAAGAGCATGAAAAGGCTGTATTGAAAAAGAGGTGTTTGGTACAAATTAATGGCAAATGGAGTGGTAATGTTGAGCCGAGATACTGATGGTTAGTTATATACACAGTCACATAAGCAAGATGAAGTTGTTTGTTCCTTTACATAATCCATTGTTAGCTCCTGTTGTTGACGCATAACAATATACGGGTATTCAGGCCTCTAAGAGATTTAGTACTTGGAACTACTTGTTTAAACTAGCCACTTCATTTCTCATCATTGCTTGTATTCAAAACCAATGCACTCACAAGCAATAGAGTCGAAAGCAGAAGTATTGCATAAGCTGATTTTAGACGTGTGATAGATGGGTAATTGTGTGATGTATTGTCTAGAGCATCAAGATTGAAATGATTGCCATGCCACTTATCTGAGGTTGACAAGATTGCGCAATATATATACAGAATATTGGAGCCATAGGCTAGTAAAGAGAAGATACCTTAAAGGTAAGAACTGTAAAAAAAGAAAGGGGAAGGGGGGGTGCCAAATAAATAATAATCCAAGCAAAGGCTCTACGACATTTAACAGTAAATCAAATGTATGGTTCAGAATATAAGTGATATAAGCCAGGACCTAATGGATTCTTTGCAATTTTACAGAAATAGAACTATTAATTGATTATTACTTTAATTTAGTTCAAAAATAATTATTTCATGAATTCTTTGTTTTTAATGAGAAATAACAGAAAAAAGGGAATTCTTGCCTGTTTAGCACTCAACTGTTCATTTTGGCATTTCATGTATGAGCTTCTGAAGTTATAATTCATGGAGCATCCACAGCATGGTGAGAAGTGTCTATCACATCCAGCTGAATAAAGAACATGCATCGCATCCAGCACAGGTTTAAAACCTATTGTACTCTTCTAAGTGCATATATTGTTCTTCTTGAGCTATCCAGCACAAATAAAAGAAATTCTAAGCCCATTCTACTAGGTTAATTGGAAATTGGACCAAGATCATCATGGTGCAAGTTCTGAATTGGCAGACTGAAATGCTCTAAAAACTCATTGAGGATTTCCAACAGATTTTACCAACATAAATCAAAGAAATTCTAATGCCCTTCAACTAGATTTATTTGGGAATTGGACCACAGGTACATCTCTAATACACCCAATCATTACTGCTTAAGTTCTGCTACATTCAGTGTGGGTTTCCAACAAGTTTAATCAACACTTGTTTGACAAATATTTATCGATTGCAAACCAGTACCAAACTACCTACAGGATTTCGATTTTAGAATAATAAAAGCCAATAATAGTGTTGAAGTATTCTACATTAAGCAGAATAAATCTCAGGTGAAGTGCAATCAATAGAAGGGGAAAAAGAAGCTTCACGAGTAACAGACATATCAATGGTACCAGTTCCATAGTTTGGTATATTAGACCATCATTACCATGTTGCCTGGTGTTAGACCCTCGCTGCTCGGCATAGCTAAAGGCCGAGCGGGGCTGGCTCGGCAAGGTGATGCCAGGCTAGGCGCACACAGGAGGTGTGCAAGGCGGCGCTGGCCCGGGTGAGGTTCCTAGGGGCGTGCACAGGCATGACCTCGCATACACGGGCATGAAGGCAGCCGGGCGTGGCACAAGGCACACGGTGCGTGCAAGGCTGTGCGCACACGAAGGCACGCAAGCGCAAGCAAGGCAGCGGATGCGCGGAGGCACAGCCTGGGACGTGCACAGGCGCGTGCACGGGCGAAAGCAGGCCAGGACTCGTGTCTGGACAGCCTGGGACGCGCGCAGGCAGCGCACGGGCGAAAGCAGGCCGGGACTCGCGTAGGCACAGCCTGGGACGCGCGCAGGCACAGCCTGGGACGCGCGCAGGCGCGGGCCAGGACACGGGCAGACGCAGGTGCGGGCGGGCGCAGGCCAGGACGCGCGCAGGCACGGCCAAGACGCGGGCGGGCGCGGGCGCGCATGGGGGTGTGCAGGCCAGGACGCGCGTGGATGCGGGCGCGGCCGTGCGCGGACGCGCGCAGGCATGGGCTGGGACGCGCGCGGGTGCGGGCACAGGCGTGCAGGGACCAAGGCAGCAGTTGGCTGGGAGGTTACCAACGGTTGCTGGGCAGTTTCCAGCAAATCCCCACTATGGGCAAGTGGCAAATGGGCAAAAACTACCAGCCAAGGTGGCTGGGTAGTTGGCAGCAGTTGCTGGAAGAGTGCTGCAGTTCTAGCCAGCAACAAAAGGATCTGTGTGAGCCTGCAGCAAGGCAGAGAGGAGCCATTGCCGTTCCAGCACGTGAGTTTTCTGGGCAAACCTGAGAGCCTTGTTGGGGATTCTGCTAGGGAGCAGAATAGAAAGCTTGTAACCCAGTTTGAGTGAATTCTGGTTGGGGAACTTCCCCGTAAACCTGTGTGTACAAGGGGTCTTGAGGGTTTGGGGCTATTCTAGACAAGCCGCAGGCTTGAAGGGCTGCTGTGCACTGCAGCAAGCTCCAGCAAAGGTGCAAGAACCCGGGAGAAGGCTGACTAAGGAAGGGATCCTTAGTGCTGCACGCCGAAAAATCTGTGCCAAGGATATCCGGCGTGACACCTGGTATGGGGAATATCATGACATACAGGTATGATACTTAGATTTGATATGGCCCACAAACTGTGTCAGTACTGAGATATATATCATACTTTGAGAGAGTGTACTAGTTGGTTACTAATATGAGGTCCAATACCAAGATTACAAACCTTTACTAGTACTGCTTAAGCAAGTGCTCTTTAACCTACAGATCCTAGAATAGTCCAATCCTTGGTGGAATTAGTTGTCCGAATGCAAGATGAGCCCAGAGAATAGCAGGGTTGAATCAATTAATATGATCAGAAGCAATACAAGAATTTCCAGTTTGCATCTCAAGACTTGCATTTTCTAGACTTCTTTTTAGGTTTCTTAACATCTCAATTCAACAACTAGAATACAGGAAAAAAGAAAAAATATTGTCAGTTTTCATGACCTTACACTTGATTTTAGAAATCATATCATATATGGTATGCAAGCAAGCTCAAATAATAAAAAACAATCCAAAATTCATTATGCATGCCACAGACTCAATGCATGTATTTAATAGTGTCTAAGGCTGGTAGTAGTGCTCGTTTAACTGACCCAAACCAGGTGATTTGGCTGGTACTGAGCTGAATCGACCCTAAATTAGGACAGTTCATTTTATTTGGTTAGTTCAGTTTATAAAGCCCTCCCCCAGTTTGATGGTTCGATTGTTCTTTTGCTCTCTTGATGGTTCAAGAGCCTTCGAGGTCTCTCTCTCTCTCTCTCCCCCCCCCCCCCCCACCCCACCTTGTCAAACACTTGCTACCAAATGCTGACAACCATCCTCAAGGTAAGCCTCCTACTCTTTCTCTTCCCCCCCTCTCTACCAAATGCTCACTCACTGTCTCCCCCACCTGACATTGCAACATTGTCAGCCACCATTGCAATAAGCCTTTCCACTCTCTCTCTCCTCCCTCTCTGTCAGATGCACACTCATCCACACCCCCCCCCCCCCCCCCCCCCCCCCCCCCCCCCCCCCCCGCGGCAAAGCAGATGCCACAACACTATCAGCCATCCTTGAGGTAAGCTTCTCTCTCTCCCCCCTCCCTCATGTTTCTATACACCCCGGCCTAAGTACATAATGGCTAGTACAGTTTTTTTTTTTTCTTTTTAAGTTTAAACAGACTTATACAGAATATAGATGACTCTTTCTATATGTATAAGCTATATAGTGTATAAGGAATTCCGTTGATTTCAATCTTTCTCTCTCTTTTTTCTTTTGGGGAAAAGAGGAGGGGGGGGTGCTCAAAAATCTTATTAACAACTCCAGGATGCCAAGTGTTCAATTAGATTATAGTGAAAAAAGTCCATAACATATAAGCTCTCTATCTTTCAATGTACTCCTAAATTGGGTATTTTACTGGAACTCTTTCAATCATGAGTCACAATCTCTAAGTGATAGGTACTGAAAGCAGGGGTTTGTTTTTATAGTGAATATAATGTCTTCTAAACAATGCAAATCATCTTCAAAACCATGAAAAATAGAAACATTCTGTCCATTAATTCCACTTTGAATATCCAATATGCATCTAGTTTTAGCAATTGAAAGAAACTAGACATAAAGAGGGATTAACTTTCTTCCTTATAGGAAGCTGTATATAACAATTCGAAAGTCATTGGAAGGATTAACATATGGATAATATCACTACTTGCTTTAGTAATTGATGTTCTTCTGTTAACAACTAATGTGGACAACCATATAATCAGAAAGTAGTTCTTCATGACTTCATCCTCCAAGTGGAGCATAACACAAGCTTTATGTTGCAAACTACATCTTCCTATAATCATCTTTTATCGCATACAAACCCCAGCACTTTTCTCCAATGTGCTACTCGATGCACAACTTCCAGACCATGTATTATCATCTTTCAATTGGTTATATGACCTCTTGTTATGACATCTGTCCACCTAGCTCCATTATAATAGAAAGATCTCTCTGACTCATTTGTTTCATCTAATAAAGAAACTGAGTCAAAAAAATTGCTATGAATATCTCTAAGGGTCCATTCGGTTGGGGGTAATCTGGCATGAGAAAATAAATCCCATGTCAGATTACCATGTTTGGTATAGAAAGTGGAAGAGAGATGGTAAAAAAAAAAAAAAAAGGATCCCATACTTATTTTCCAGAGAAAGAAGGTAAACCAAATACCATGGAAGGTTGGTATTTGGTAAATTCCCAAGCGGTGATAATCCATACTTGACAAAAATACCCCCAATAAAGTACATATATGATCATTGAATTTATTTTGATATCTTTCCACATTCATTCAATAAATAGCATTTGCAAAACAGTAAAAATGTAAGCGGCATTATACAAAGGATTATGTGATTATAATTATTATATAAAATTGATTGAAGATGGCAATGATATAATAGTATTTAAAAAATAATTTATTGATAATGGGCATATTTGTAAATTTGACCATATTCCTATAGAAGATTATCTTCAACCAAACATAGTAATCTTTTTCTAATATAATTTTTAAGAGATTTTTCAACAAACCAAACATGGTAAAAGTTATTTTTCTCCATAATTATTTTTCCAAATAAATGATTCTCGGGAATCGTCAAATTATCCCGTACTCTGACATATCCTAACCAAGCGGACACTAAAGGATTCTAGCATGGTTCTAGGGCACCACGATCAAAAGAAACCATCCTGCTATTTATTTGCAACCCCCTCCCCGTATGCATGAGTGGTCTCGAACAATAACACTAAGAAAAACCATATCTAAAGTAGACCGATATAGGGCACAAAGAAATACTACAAGCTATGATCAACTTGCAAATAGAATAACTTAACTGTGCAACCATAATTAAATGCCTTGTCTCATCCATCCATCCATATTCAGCTTTCAGAAAAAGGTTAAATCTATTGAAGTATGGAATAACTTAATAAGCCAAACAATATCAATTGCACCATTAATGTTCTAATTAAAGCAGCTACTTCTGTGGCACCTGCATCAGCTATAGTTTTGATGGGAAACCCATGAATAGGAACAGCACCTTGGTTTTGCAACCATAGGAAAATGATGCGAAAATATCCACCTCAATACAGAAATTTTAATATATATGGTTAAAAAAGAGGTGATGTCGTTTTAAGTGCTGAACACTACTGGCTCATGCCAAATCAGTATAGGCACTAGGCATTGGGTTAACATGGTACATATCATGCCCCTCTATTTGATTTTTAATTAAAAAGGTTAATTAAATTCTATTCTCAGCATGGATGTTTACCAGTCTTGCTGGCCGACACGGTGCATGCCAATGACACTTAAATCCTCAAACAGCAGTCATCCATACAATGTTAATTATTTGCAATAAAAAGATACTAGGTAAATTGCACAGACCCTACTTTTGATCTTATAGAGCCAGTTCACATTAAGATCAAACAATCTTGGCAGAGAGCAATGACTTGGCTAGTTCAGTAGCAAAATATAGCCGCACCTTCCCTTCCTCAGTAGAATGGCAGCACCTACTCCTTGCCTCAAATATTTCTTCATGTAACCACGATATTTTAGAACTGCCACATAATTTGAAGAATCTTTCAGCCATGAGTGCCCTATGGCTTTCCTAAGTTTGTTTTGCTAGCAAAAAAATGTTACACACCAATCAAGAAACAAGGCATGAGAACAATCATCCAAGTTACACCGCAACAGATGCAATTATGTACTTGAATGTGAACCGCAAAAGAAACCTACCAGCATTATATAACAATGGATGTGCTTTTACATACAATCTAGGAAAAAATACCACCAAATACTTGATAAAATTACAACCATACAGAAAAAGGCTTTAACATCGAAAATACTGAAAATTGGAGACTGAAGATATGTTCTCTGATCAAAATCAGAACACAAGAATGCAAGATATTAAAACGAGAAGCAATAAGACAAAGCAGAAATGATGTAAATAATTACCAAGCTTTGTTCCAACAAGAATTATAGGTACACCCGGTGCGTAGTGTCTCAGTTCAGGAATCCACTGAAAAGAGGGGGAACAAACAAATATAGTAAAATGTAGAATCAGCATGTCAGTAAATTGTTACTTTAAGAAGAGAGAAGGAAAAGCAAAAGAAAATACAGAAGAAGAAATGATTAGTTCTTGCCTTCTTAGCAACATTTTCATAGCTGGCCTTACTGATGAGAGAGAATGCCAGCAAAAAAACATCAGCCCCGCGATAGCTCAAAGGTCTTAATCTATTGTAATCCTCTTGGCCTGTTTCAATAAAGAATGCTGTAAGACTGGCACCAGCAACTTCAGAACTTTGGGAGAAGGACAAAGTGATACACATTGGGGAGGGAGAGAGAAGAGGCAGAAACGAAAGAGAACCACAAGAAAGTGCAAAAATTACCTGCAGTATCCCACAAACCTAGGTTAACAGTGCTACCATCCACCACAACATTTGCACTGAAATTGTCGAAAACAGTTGGAACATAATCCTGCCCATCATTTAACACAAAGTAATGATAATAAATTTATACAAGACAGCCTTGGACAAAATCATGACTCCCTAAACTTAGGTGACGAATAAGAAATTTACAAAGTAAAGATTTCCTTGATCAAATATCCATCTTCCAAAACATGTCAGCAATGATAAGAATCTTTCTTTTTATTTCTAATGGGACGCGGTGATAAGACTTTCATAGAAGAAAAGTCACATAAAATGTATTCTGGAAAAAGGGTCATAAATAGAATCGTCCAAAGGAGTCCATTGCATCATCATTTCAAAAATTCTACAAGGGGTGCTCAATAAATTCATGGAAATTGCAATGCCAAACTTCTTTAGAGCAAATTATATATCATATTATATTGGCTGAAACAACACATGCTTCCGAATGAAAAGCCGCCCCACAAACTTCAGTGTAACAACAAAGATTTATCAACGATCAATTTCTCTGAATAGATGTAGTAACAAGACAAACTACGCAACACTTCCGTGACCACAAATGCAAAGTCAATTTCCTCAACTCAACAAAATTTTATGGAAGAAAACGATGGAACATCATGTGACTTCATTCACCTAAAGATAATTTTTCAATGAACATAACCTACCATATTCGCTGGACGAAACCCTAACATGAAGAAATAACCGACCAAAACGAAGAATTCAGGGAAACTCCAGCATCTCACCGTGGGGAATGTGTTGCTGGTGTAGGATATAAGCATGCATGTCTTGCCAACGGCGCCGTCACCCACCGTGACACACTTTATGAACCTCGACGCGCTCATCTCCTCCACAGATCTCCTCCCCCGCGGCCTCCTCCAATCTCTCCTCCTGCTCGTCCTCCGCCTCCTCAGCTACGCATCCGAAATCTCCAAGAAAGAACAGAAACGATCCCACATCCCTCAGCCCTCTCCACGACCTCCATGAACGCAAAATCCAAGATAAAACAGGAAAAAAAAGAAAAACACAAAACGGAAGAGAAGGAGAAGCCCCAACCCTAACCCTAGGGGCGGAGATCTGCGAGGAGACTCTCTTCTTTTTCCTTCGCTTTCTCTTCGCTGAGAATTTTTTTTTGGTTAGAGAGAGAACGCACCTTTGGGCGAGAGAGAGGGAAGGTGTGGCCGGGAAAAGGAGCGGTTGAAGCGGTCTACTGGTGGCTTCTGGGGACGGAAATTAATTGAGAGGATTATAAACGGAAAGAAAGCATCACACCTCCACCGACAGCTAATATCATACATTGCATATTTTCTTTTCTCTTTTTTTTTTATTTTTATGGCTGAACCGGTAGAGTGCATTTTTTTTTTTTTTTTTTTTGATAAAATGTTGTATTCATTAAATTGAACGAAGATCAATACAACTTAAAGAATCAGCAAATAAAATATTTTTATCTGTCAGTCAGTCCATATATACTGAGCAATATAGGAGGCTATCCAGTCAGCAGCTGAATTAGCCTCCCTGAAAATGTGTCTAATAATCAGAGAAAAGCAATCCTGTAACATGAGTCTAATGTTCTTGACTATCAGATTGATTAACTTGCATGGAAAAAATCTGCGAGATCCAAGAAATGACGGTGGCAGAATCTCTCTTAATGGAATTGATTGAGTGCATTTTTGACACTTAGATTCTGTTTGGCATTGATGTTGGGATAGAGTTTTTGAAAATTTTTATAAAATAAAATTATAATATTATTATAATCATAATGTAATATGTAATGTAATATAATATAGTTGATGATAATCTAATCTAATAAAAGATTCTAATATAATATATTATATTATAATCTTCTAATATTAGAATAATAGAATGTTATAAAATATTATTATATTATATTATTGTTATAATATAATAATACTATAATAGATTATATTATATATTTATAATATAAATAATATTATATTATATTATATTATATTTTTTTATAATTATAATGTAATATAATATAATAGATTACAATCTAATCTAATAATAGATTATAATATAACATATTATAATATATTAGCATAATATAATAATATTATATTAGATTATATTTTATAATATCATAATACTATAATAAATTATATTATATATTTATAATTTATTATAATATTAATTTATTATAATATATATTATATTTATAATATAATAATATTATATGATATGATATAAGATATAATAATGAGATTTTATTGGTAGATATTTTGATTATTTAAAAATTTTATTTAAATCATAATAGCTTTCTCGGTATCGGTCATAAAATATTTTTGGAAAGAAGTTCAATTAGATATTTTTAGCTTTCTAGTAAAATTAAAATATTTTTTAATTTTTTATTAAAATTATTGTATCATTCAAAAATATTTTTAAAAAATTAGAAAATATTTTTGGATAGCCCAAAAGCTTAGCCAAACAGGATCTTACTCTACTTGAGTACAACTATTGCATATAATTAATTAGTGAAAAGAATTAGATAAGTCCATACATGATTATTGCTAATGATATGTCTTGCTAATAATCATTATTTATTATTCTAGGCTTTTCTATACTTCTTCCTATTTAGATAAATCTATAAATCGTTTAGTTATAATTTTTAATTTCACTATTTTTTTCCCACATCTCTCTCACACACAATTTTTTATTTTAACTAGGATGGCAAGAGGTTGGTAACGGCTCTGGTAGATTTATAAAAAGATATATATACCAGTCGAATAGGTTTTAATATTTCCAGATCCATCCTGGATCCATTGCACGTCAAGCAAGATCCAATTCCATTCATATTAGCTCATATTAGGTACTCATGAATCATAGTAAATTGTCATCTCTAATTTTATTTTAATTTTTTGAAATTCCAAATTTTGCAAACCTTTTCATCCAAGATAACGATCTCTTTTTTTTTATGTATATAGAGAAAATGAATAGAAGGATAAACCCAGTATAGCTACTTCCAAAAATTTCTACCTTGTTAGTCTGATGGTGCTGAATTTTTATAATTTTTTTTATCAAAAAATAAGTGCATTAATCTGATACTACCAATATACTAGCCGGTCAGAATGAAAAACTAAAGAAGATTCTCAACTCTCATTCGATCTAACTATCATGGGCTTTTTAAATAATTTTGGATTTAATCGAGCATATTTATTTCTTGAATTTGTGATCTTTTGATAATGAGGTGAGATCCTAATTAATTGGGTTATTTTCTTAGCGGGAAGATAATGGTCTCTTTAGGCACCAACTTTTGTCAAGACCTTAAATAAATGATGACAATGTCCTGGGGACTCCAGCAAATTTTATCAAGAGTAAGAGGTTGTCCCTACTTTCCATGGACAGGAGGCATGAAAGATAATGGATGGTGGCAAGCTCCAAGGCCAGGGGATGTCACCCGATGGGAGAAAAGTTGCCTCTTACCTTTCAAGCAGAGCAGACCAACGACTTGAGAAGCAAGACAAGCCTAAGAGGGTAGCCTAGGGTTTGTTAGCGCTGGACTTTATTGTATGCCCATCAAGTACTTCCATGATCTCTCACACTCATTTGCCATCGACTCCTTGGCGGGAAAGGTGGGTGGGATGGGACTTCTTGCTGAACACTTTTAAAATATTTGCATGGGAGAAAGAAGTTTGGTGCAGCAGGATGTCAGTTGGCTGATCAATGTCTGCCATGTTTTCCTAGCATTGATAAGTTTTTAGAACTTCAACACTTAGTATTTGGATGTTTTATTCCTGATTGGAATATGGTCTTATTTCATATTATTTTTACAAATAGATAAAAAAGAAATGATGGACCCCCAGGAATCGATATTCCGATCAATCCATTGTATTTTAGAATTCGTATTCCCTGCTTCCCCATGGAATAGCCCTATTCCCATTTACCCTATTCCAAGAGCAATGGCTGGAAATAAATTTGGCTATTACCCTTTTTCGATTCATCGGCCATTCTACTTGATCCCTTCTCGTCTTCTTCCCTGAGGCTAGCATCTCAGGAGGCGACGCTTTCTTTCATCTCAAATCGGAGGAATCAGCCTTGCTTCATCTCCAATCGAACCTCTCGCATGAGTTTCTTTGGACTCCCCTGGTTCTCTACCATTTGGACCATTCCATTTTACTCGATTAGTGGGTTGCCTTCTTCCCCGAAGCTAGGGTTTCTTACCCGATGCTTGCCTTCGTCTGAAACTTAAAGGTACAAGGTTTGTATTGTCTCTAATCGCACCTCTAGCATGAGTTCTTTTGAATTCCCTTGTTCTCCCCATTTTTCTTCTATATTTTTTTGGCTGATCCATGATGTCTTTGTCCAAATTTATAAGACATTTGGGTAAGGATTTTATGTTTTCAAGTACATCGATATTATTGAAGCAGATTGATTATCGTGTTCCTTTTTCATCTTTCGTTTACCTTCTTTTCCCCCTGTTTTCAAAAGCTCATAGTTCTTGTTGTTCGTTTCTTAATTTGTGAAGAGATTACTCGTCTCGAAATGGGCTTTGGTCTGTATGAAATATGATCCTCATTTTCTGGTTACTTTCTGTGCTAAGAAAATTAAGATTTATTTGTCGAAAATGGCCTCATAGATGGCAAATTTTGGATTTCGTAGTGCTTATCGAGTTCATTGGTCTTTATATCTTGTAGACTGGACATAAATTTTTAAACTGCTTCGCTTTGTCTTTCTAAAAAATTGCATCCAAATTTTATTCCCAATCCTGTCTCTCTGCACGGGGTGTCATTTTAATAATGTGCCGCTGCTTGCCATTTCATTGTCTAGTACTGTGAACTATTAAATTATTACTATAAGTATAACTTGCATTATCATGACGGGCAGCCTTATGAATGAGCATGGCTTGGAGATAATATATGATGAGTGATGTGGCAGGAAGCTGACGTGTAATCCCTGTGAGATGCCATGTCAGAAAGGATGCCATGATGGACACTCCATCTTGGACTCCTTTGCCGGGCCGAGCTCCCCCAGAATGACGAGGTGGCCCGTCAAAGCCAAGTTCCGTCCTCCGCCAGGTCGGCAACCGCGAGCCCAGGGAGCCTAGGCCGGAGCCGAGCGACCTCCTTCACCAGATCGAGCCCCTCTGAGGATGAGCCCCCTAAACCGGAGTCGAGCTCAGCCTCCTCCGCCAGGTCGAGCCCCTCCGAGGCCGAGCCCTCTGGGCTGGAGTCGCGTGCTGACCTCCACCACCAAATCGAGCACCTCTAAGGTCAAGCCCCCTGGACCGGAGTCGAGCTCAGCCTTCCTCCGCCAGGTTGAGCCCCTCCGAGGCCGAGCCCTCTAAGCAGGAGTCGAGCCTTCCTCCATTGAGTCAAGCCCTTCCGAGGTCAAGCCCCCTGGACCGGAGTCGAGCCCAGCCCTCTTCCGCCAAGTCGAGCCCCTCGGAGGTCGAGCCCCCCGAGCTGGAGCTGAGTCCCAGGTCTCCAGTTCAGCAACCACCTCGAACAATGCCGCCGGCCATCAAAGGGGTGGAGCCACCTCCCCGGAGCACCGGCTAGCCGCTCGAGGACCACGAAGAAGCACCCATCAAATCATAATAATTGTCCGCGGCCACCACTTACACCAGAAGAGGAAGAGGCTCCCTGATCGAGATGCCACGCTCTCCAGTAGCCACCTGCACCACCCAGAAGAGGAAGTCAAATAGGGAATTTGAATTCCAGGGGTGACGGCCCCCCAATCGAAGCCCTGCCAAGTTTCCCGGAGTGGAGCGACCAGAAGGAATATCAGAGCGCATGGCAGCTTCCTTTATCACGAATCAGGAAATACGTCCCATCCATGGCACGGAACACCGCTGCACTTGCTTGCCAGCATAGGGGAGATCCTGAGGTAAGCATCCAACAACCACCTGGGCTTAAAAGAACCTTCGACACCTTCAGCAAGGAGGTAACGCAAGCTAAACCACAAGCAATCATCCAAGCAAGTGAGGGGAAGGAGGCCACACAGGAGGACCGATCCACCTCGGCCACCACCTTTCCCAGCACACTTGCACCCCCACTCTCACTCTATTCACTCCTCCTAGCATGGGTCCATTTAAAGGGGCTCGACCAGGAGGATCTATTCCCTTGGATCGTTATTGACTTGACCGTCGGAGTGCCCCCACCGGAATCCCCGGTCCGGGTCACTAACTCTTGTTTTGCAGATCCCAACAAGTAGGCCATCTCCGAGGAGACGAGGAACGATCCGATGTCGACAGCGGCTATAGGACACGACGATCTTGGCGGCAACAGATTGGCGCGCTAGGAAGGGAGACTGATGCAGGTCCTTTGTTCCAAAAGCCAGCCCTCTGCAAGTAGGTCCATCAAGAGGATGGTGATGACACGAGCGAGGGAAGCTTCCACCAGCCGTGCGGGAGACTCTTCTCATTGAGGAAACCCACACGTTTCGAAAGTGGAACCACCCGCTCCAGCTCAACCACCTCCGATGAAATCTCAACTGGCTGCACTCACCAAGCATATGCAAATCCTCGCTATAGCAGTGCGCCAGCTCCAGCACCAACAACGGTCCTTAGCTACCCATCAGCAACCAGGAACCCCTGCGGCCCACGCCACAATACCCCGCGATAGCCTGCGTTCCTTCTAAGGAAGGCCTTTACAGCAGCAGGCCATCACTGACCCCCGGGGTAATCACCAGACTCTGGCGAAGAGACAACGAGATGGATCTGCCGACAGGGAGAGCCACTCCTCGACCCTTGAATGGGTGGCGACCAAACCCCACCGAGGTCAAAGAGACAAGCCCCCCCTTCATGGATACCGTGCACCCATGTCACCTTCTGCATCTCTTTCAGTAGAAGGTTCTATTGATGAGGCCATCAGGTGCATAACTGAGAAGCGCCTGGAGGAGCTAGAGCACAAGCTGGCAGAGCTATCCCGCCAGTTTGCAAATATGCAAGGCTCTACTGACGAGCCAGTGGGCTACGATGCCTGTCCCCCTTCTCCCGAGAGATCCAAGAAGAGCCGGTTCTGTATGCCATAGGTGGATCCCTACGACGGAACCACCGACCCCCTGAACCACCTGGAAAGCTACAAGGCCCTCATGAGGGTCCAGGGAGCCACCGACGCTCTTTTTTGCATTGCTTTCCCAGCAACCCTCCGGAAGGCGGCTCGGGTTTGGTTCACCCGTCTCGAGCCCGAAAGCATTAACTCTTTCGCTCAGCTAGAGTAGAAGTTCATGGTCCACTTCGATACCTGTCGAAAGGTGCCACAAGAGACGGACAACCTCTTCTCCATCCGGCAACAGGACCACGAGCCCCTATGGGACTACGTAGCCCACTTCAAGGTTACCGCCTTGGAGATTTATAATCTTGATGAGCCAGTCACCATGCTGGCACTGAAGCGAGGGCTCCAGACCTCCCGCTTGACCTACTCGCTCGGCAAGAAGCCCTCCAAGACCTACTCCGAGCTCCTCCTCCGAGCCCAAAAATACATCCACGTCGAGGAGGTGGATCGTATAAGACAGGAGCTCGACAGGAAGCCATAGAAGAAGCCAACTCCCGTCGAGGCCTCCGGGACCCGGAAGCTGGGATCCCCAGCTCTGAACTTCCAGTAGGGGCCGAGAGCGAGGAGCGCACCCATTCCGGAGGAGAGGTACACCCCACTCCTCGTCCCGAGGACAAAGATCCTCATGGAGATCGAAGGTGAGCCTTACCTGAAGCGCCCACCTCCGATGAGGTCGTCCACTGGCCGCGACAAGATAAAGTATTATCGCTATCACCACGACCACAGCCACGACACCAAGGAATACCGCAATCTCAAAAAGAAGATCGAAGAACTCATCAAGAGAGGCTACCTCGGGAGGTTCGTGGGGGGCAGACCTCCGATAGAACCTCAGGTGCTCGTCACTCTCCTGCTAGTTCTTGCAATCGACAACCTCCCTACTAAGAAGTCGGTAGGGATGATATGCTGGGGAGCTGAGCGCGCATCCAAGAAGGCCCGGGGGGCAGGGTATTATGAAAATGTACTCCCCTTTATGAGGAAAGGGGAAAATGGGGGAAAAAATATAAATAATGATGCTGTGGTCGTCGAGATGACGATCGCGAAGCATCCTGTAAAATACATCATGGTTAATAGTGGAAGCTCCATAAATATGCTTTTTTATGATGCCTACTCTGGAATGAACTTGTCCTCTGCTCAGCTCAAACCTATGCACGCGCCCCTTGTCGGCTTCACAGGGGATTATGTGAGGGTTGAGGCAGAGATCACTCTCCCAGTCACTGTCGGGACTCCACCTCGGCAGAGCACTGTTATGATGACCTTCATGGTGGTTAGGCTTCCTTCGGCCTATAATGTGATACTTGGCCGACCCGGGCTCAATCTGCTCGATGCCGTTGTTTCCACAAAGTAGCTGCTCATACAGTTCCCAACTCCCTATGGAGTTGGCGAGATGAAAGGTGCACCTCAGCCGATTCAGCACTGTTTTCAAACTCTCCCAGGACCAAAGTCCCCGAGGACGATCCCAGGGTGGACAATCTCGACCAAAGGGCACAAGACCCCAGGGGTGACCCGGTCGAACGTTTACTGTCTTATTTGCCCGGAGCCGACCAGGAGAAGACGGTGCAGATTAGGGCCCAACTACAAGATGAGGAAATGGTGCAGCACGGGCCGACAAATCCTAGACCTAAAAATAAATTGATTCGGAACCGTTGATCATTAAAGAACGACCACTAGGTTAGGGCTATCCAATTTAATAAAAATAGATCTAATTAAATAAAAACAATAATCCAGCAATTGATTAGATCAGGTTATCAAAGTGGTCTCACTCAAAACATGGAATGTCACGAATTCTGGAAGAGTGAGATCGTCTAATAGTAGTCAAAAATCCGAACCAGTGGTTCACGAGCTAGATAGATCTGAAGCCGTCGGACCTGAATCACAAAAAAAACAAGCAATGTCAATCCCAAATCAGACAAAATAAAAAAATAATAAACCCATTGCTCCGATATCTATGAGGCTTTAGGATCTGTGCAGCTCTGGAAATCGTGCTTCACAGATCTTGGAACTGCTATGAGATCTATGCAATTCAGAAGTCGGCAGCAGGAACGTGAAATGCTTTCACGTTCGTGTTGAGCCTTTCTTCTTCATAGATCAACACCAAAAATAGAAGAGGCCGGAGGGCTTGCGGAGGGATTTCGCCGGCGACAGTGCTGAGCGGGGCTGGTCCGACAGGAGGCTTCACAGGAGGGGCGTCGGCTACAGCGACTGATTGCATGGGCGGAGACATGGAATGGACAGCGGAGATCGGCTGGAGGGAGGGAGATCCGGTGGCTCAAGAAATAGGGGCGATGGCTTGATTCCGGAGTGAGCGGATGTGGCTGGAGGTGAGGCTCAGGGCAGGAGCGTCGACCGCAGAGGAAGGAGATGAACCGTATGGAGGTGTAGGAGACTTGAAGCTTCGGCGGTTCTTGTCACATGCAGAAGAGAGAGGCGGCACGGGATTTCCGGTTGGTAGCGGCAACCGAAATGGCGGGCAGAAAGGAATGTTAGGCGGAGACTTGGTGGCAGTGAATCCGGGGTCCAGGAGATGACTTTGTCAATTGCTAGTGAGGAGATGACTTCATCAATTACTGGGATGGAGCAAGGAGGGGTTCCAGTGGGTTGCTTTGATTGAGTGGCTCAAGAAAGAAGAAGTGGAATGGGGGGAAGAATAAGAGAGCCCAGGGAGAAGAAGGAGAGGTAACAAGAAAGAAGAAGCCGTAGAAGAGAGGGAAACCGACAAGAGAAAGAAGAAGACAGAGAGGGGGAGGAATCGAGACACACCCTGATTTTTTCTCAAAATAATCTTTGCTATATTCTTATTTGGTGACAAAAATATTTAAATAAGCAAGCAAATAACCGATAAAAACAAATCCCTAAACAGACTCAAAACAATCGGAACTACTAAGAGATTCCGATAACTCTAAACACAAATAAAAAACTAATCTCCGATTCAGAGATATCCCAAATCCCACGTATACCCATAAAATAAATATATCAAGATTTGTGTTGGCTGGCATCGAGATCTGGACTGGACTGGCTAGGATCTGGACTGGCAATCTGCTCAATGTCCCCATCATTTTCCCTGGGGTGGGGAGATCTCGACTCCATCAAGTCAAGCTGGAGGTACTCAAATAGATTTGGATCAATGTTCTGTAGCTCCTCTTCAGTAATCCAGGAATCCTCTGACTTCGGTCTGCCTCGCCAGTGAACCAGGTAGTGGTAGCAGTTTCGACTCCTCGAAGACTTGATCTGCTCATCCAAAATACGTTCGATCATATCGTGCTTTCCTCTCATTTGGACTGGTGGGCCCTTAAGAGGAGGGTCACTCTCAAAGGAAGATGCAGGCTCAAATAAATCACCAGGTGTCAATGCTGGTTCTTCATATTCAATTAGATCCAAAGTATTAAAAGTAGGACAATTCCCATAATCAAATGGTAGATCAATAACATATGTATTTGGTCCAATTTTCTTTAAAATTTTAAATGGGCCTGCTGATGAAAACTGTTCAGTAAATTTCTTAACTTGCTGGTGAGAATCTGGTAGTCGTTTATTCATTTGATTACTTATATTAATCAAATTCACTCCTAGTTGTTCTTCAGCTTTAGACTCATGGTCATTTTCTTCGTAGGCATCGGCTAATCCTGGTTCAGCAGTGAAAATTTCCTCTTCAAGGACATCACCTAGATCTTCATGTTCTTCAAGTGTCCCTATATGCAAGGTTCTAGATGGACATTGACTAACCACATGACCTATTCCGTTATACCTAAAGCAATGGATCTTAGAGCTACTTCCTCGGGAAGTCCTCCTATAATTCCTTTTCCTTTTTCATCTCTCTTAATTGGTGGGGTTGTAGATAGGGATCGACTACCAGGGATCTGACTCATGTTAGGTTGTGGACCTAAAATTCCTGGTCTAGAAGGTTCAGGTCTACATGTGATAGACATCCTCTGGAATCTTTCATAGTCCTGGGCTAATTGATATGCTTGTTTTAGACTATAAACCTCTCTCAAAAATAGTTCTTTTTGAATATCCACTCTCAGACCAGCTCTAAACCAGGATAAAGTGATAGATGGGTCTTCACTCACATTACATCGCATAAGATATTCATCAAATTTATCAATGTAATCATTTACAGATCCGGTTCCCTAGGGTCAACCTTTGCAATTGGTCTAGGAGTCGCTGTTGATAAGATGCAGGAAGATACTTCTCATGAAGCTTATCCTTCATCTCATCCCATGTTCCAATGGGGTCCTGTCTCCTATGAGTGGCTAATCTTTGGACATTGTGCCAATATAATTTAGCTTGACCCAATAACCTCATTTGGGCAAACCTAACTTTTCTATCCTCAGACATGTCATACCAAGTGAAATAGTGATCCATATCAGCTTCCCAATCAATGTATTCTTTGGGATCCATGCGACCAACAAAACACGGGGCATCAACCTTAACACTCCTCATGATTCGTTCATCTTGATTAATTGGGTTGCGATGAGGTCCAAGTGTTTGATCAAAACCTGGATAATCATGTCGATCCCTAGGGTCAGGTCGAAGGATACGAGTATGACCACCATCATAACTTGGGTAGTCATTTCGGTCTCTAGGGTCTCTAGGATCTGTAACTCTTGATGAAGAGTTCCTAATAGGATGATTGGTGTTCACTAGTTGTTCCTCTTCAAGGGCTCCTACCCTTATATCTAAAGATCCTAACTTGCTATCAATTGCTTCAAGTTTACCCATGATTCCCTGAAGGGCAATTTCTAAACTGGGATCCATTTTGTTATCTAAGGAAGAAGGTTCTGATTAATACTTGATTCCTGACCTAGTTGTCATACAAAATTAAAAATTGAAATTGATCCTAACCTAACCTATTGCTCTGATACCAAAGATTGGTGCGGGACGGGCCGACAAATCCTAGACCTAAAAATAAATTGATTCGGGACCGTTGATCGTTAAGAAACGACCACTAGGTTAGGGCTATCCAATTTAATAAAATTAGATCTAATTAAATAAAAAAATAATCTAGCAATTGATTAGATCAGGTTATCAAAGTGGTCTCACCAAAACATGGAATGTCACAAATTCTGGAAGAGTGAGATCGTCTAACAGTAGTCAAAAATCCGGACCAGTGGTTCGCGAGCAAGATAGATCTGAAGCTGTCGAACTTAAATCACCAAAAAAACAAGCAACGTCAATCCCAAATCAGACAAAATAAAAAAACAGTAAACCCATTGCTCCAATATCTACGAGGCTTTAGGATCTGTGCAACTCTAGAAACCGTACTTCACAGATCTTGGAATTGCTCTGAGATTCATGCAGTTCAGAAGTTGGTAGCAGGAACGTGAAATGCTTTCATGTTCGTGCTGAGCCTTTCTTCTCCATAGATCAACACCAAAAATAGAGGAGGCTGGAGGGCTTGCGGTGGGATTTTGCCGGCGACGGTGTTAAGCGGGGCCGCTCCAACGGGAGGCTTCATGGAGGGGCGTCGGCTATAGCGATTGATTGCACGGGCAGAGATGCAGAATGGACAGCGGATATCAGCTGGAGGGAGGGAGATCCGGTGGCTCAAGAAATAGGAGCGATGGCTTGATTCCGGAGCCAGCGGATGTGGCCGGAGGTGAGGCTCGAGGCAGGAGTGTCAGCCACATAGGAAGGAGATGAACCGTACGGAGGTGTCGGAGACTTGGAGCTTCAGCGGTTCTCGTCACATGTGGAAGAGAGAGGCGGCGTGGGATTTCCGACGGGTAGCAACAACCGAAATGGCGGGCAGAAGGGAAGGTCAGGCGGAGACTTGGCGACAGTGAATCCGGGGTCCAGGAGATGACTTCGTCAATTGCTAGTGAGGAGATGACTTCGTCAATTGCTGGGATGGAGCAAGGAGGGGTTCCAGTGGGTTGCTTTGATTGAGCGGCTCGAGAAAGAAGAAGAGGAATGGGGAGAAGAATAAGAGAGCCCAAGGAGAAGAATGAGAGGTAACAGGAAAGAAGAAGCCATAGAAGAGAGGGAAACCAAGAAGAGAAAGAAGAAAACAGAGAGGGGGAGGAATCGGGACACACCTTGGTTTTTTCTCAAAATAATCTTCGCTATATTTTTATTTGATGACAAAAACATCTTAAATAAGCAAGCAAACAACCGATAAAAACAAATCCCTAAACAGACTCAAAACAATCGAAACTACTAAGAGATTCCGATAACTCTAAACACAAATAAAAAACTAATCTCCAATTCGGAGATATCCCAAATCCCACATACACCCATAAAATAAATACATCAAAATTTGTGTTGGCTAGCACCGAGATCTCGACTGGACTAGCTGGGATCTGGACTGGCAATCTGCTCAATGTCCCCATCAGGAAAGGGCCCACCTGTTGGAGTTCTTACGGGCGAATGCAGATGTGTTCGCTTGGAAGGCGGCCGATATGCCAGGTATCCCCTCCGACATCATCACCCACAAGCTAAGCATTGATCCAAAGTACAGGCCAATTCGGTAGAAGAAGAGAAGTTTCGCCCCGGAGAGGCAGGCGGCAATCAAAAAGGAAGTCGACAAACTCCTCACTACCAGCTTCGTTCGAGAGGTACAATACCCAAGCTGGCTGGCGATGTGATGATGGTGAAGAAGAGCAACAACAAATGGAGGATCTGTGTGGACTACACCGACCTCAACAAGGCATGCCCGAAGGATAGCTTCCCTCTACCGAAGATTGACCAACTGGTGAACGCCACCTCGGGTCACCGGCTCCTCTCCTTTATGGACGCGATGCAGAGGTCTGATTCTGAGTTGTGGCTGGGAGCCATGAAATCTGAAATGGAGTCCATGGAAATCAACAAAGTATGAACTTTGGTTGATCCACCTGAAGGGGTAAAACCCATTGGGTGCAAATGGGTCTTCAAAAGGAAACGGGGCGCAGATGGGCAGGTAGAGACCTATAAAGCCTGTCTGGTTGCCAAGGGTTATCGTCAACGTTATGGTATTGACTATGACAAGACGTTTTCCCCTGTGGCAATGCTCAAGTCTATTCGGATTATGCTTGCCTTAGCTGCATATCTGGACTATGAAATCTGGCAAATGGATGTCCGAACAGCTTTCCTAAATGGTGAGCTAGATGAGGAGGTGTATATGATGCAACCTGAAGGGTTCACATCCACAGATGAATCTAAGGTATGTAAGCTTAGTAGGTCCATCTATGGACTAAAGCAGGTGTCTCGGAGTTGGAACATGCATTTTGATAAGTGTATCAAGACGTATGGTTTTGTTAGGAAGAAAGAAGAACCCTGTATATATAAGTGGGCAAATGGTTCTGTAGTTGTATTTCTTGTACTGTATGTGGATGACATTCTCTTAATCGGGAATGACATCCCTGCATTACAGGGAACAAAGGTCTGGTTGTCATCCCAGTTTTCTATGAAAGACTTGGGTGAAGCTTCTTTCATACTAGGTATGAAGATCTATAGGGATAGATCAAGGAAGCTTCTGGGTTTGTCCCAGTCTACGTACATTAATATCGTGCTGAAAAGGTTTAGCATGGAGAATTCCAAGAAAGGCTATCTTCCGATAGGCCATGAAATTTCTCTTTCCAAGAAGGATTGTCCGACAACTCCTGAGAAAAGAGAGCGTATGAGTAAGATTCCTTATGCTTCGGTAGTATGGTCCATCATGTACGCCATGACATGTACTAGACCAGACGTGGCATACTCATTAGGAATAGTGAGTCGATACCAGTCTGACCCAGGTGAAGCACACTGGAAGGTTGCAAAGACTATCCTGAAGTATTTGCGAAATACCAAGGACCAGTGGCTTCTTTTTGGAGGACCTGACTTGAAACTTGTGGGGTATACTGACTCCAGTTTCCAGTCAGATAGGGATGATAGCAAGAGTGTATCTGGCTTTGTTTTTACCCTGAATGGTGGAGCTATCTGCTGGAAGAGTTCCAAGCAGCACACTGTAGCAGACTCTGTATGCAAAGCGGAATACATTGCAACATCTGATGCAACAAAGGAAGCTGTTTGGTTACGAAAATTTCTTGGCGAGCTGGGAGTGGCACCTTCCCTGGATGGTCCTGTTCCAGTGTACTGTGACAGCACTGGAGCCATTACTCAAGCCAAAGAACCGAGTCCCATCAGCGTACCAAGCATATTCTGCGCCGGTTTCATCTTGTACGAGAAATCGTGGAACGAGGTGATATCGACCTTCTGAAGATCAACGGAAAGGAAAACCTAGCTGACCCCTTCACTAAAGCCGTTGGAATTCAAGAACTCAATGATTGTAAATGGAAGATGGGTATACGATACTGTTCTGATTGGCTTTAGTCCAAGTGGGAGTTGTTGGGAAATGTGTCCCAAAGCCAATTTATACTGTACACAGTTGTACATTTGATGTAATTGTATATGAATTATATTATTGAATAAAATGTTTATTCTGGCAGTTCATCACTATTTCATCTTTCTGTAATGAGTTCTTGAGTGATGAAGTCCTTAGGACTATTTGTATGTGATATAGAGAGGATATATCATATAGTCCTAAAATTGTTCGCGACCAAATGATACACTTATTTTAGGATGATAGTATATCAAGTATAGGTCGTTGTGTACCATAGTCGTTGGTTGTCCTCTTAACCAAGGAGTGTGGAGACACTGGTATGGCATGCAGATGTTGTGTTTGACATTTCATCGAACGTGACATGTCTGTACTTTTTTCTGCCTAGAGTTTTGATATGGACGTAGTTATCCCTCAGATATGAGATCGTCATGGTAGCTTGCGAGTAACTCACTGTACTTTGGTACTGGACTATCTGGATTTCTAATCCAGGGACGGAAGGTTTCTGGGTACAGTTAAGTACTCGTGTAGCAGTGATCAGATCAAGATGGGATTGACCCCTCCAAAGTGTTTGGAGCAGATATCTTACTGTGTTTCAATTTAGCAAAACCTTGGCCAGGATAGTCTCTGTAATGCATTACAGGACTTGTGAGATTGAGATACATTGTTGATGGACTTTAGGGTTGGGCAGTTTAACCCTAAGTCTTCCTGAGCATTGAGGTCAAAGGGATTAATTACTAGGTTTCCATATCTCCTGGTTCTTGATTGTTGCTATGCAACTTCGACCTATCTGGACGTCGGGTGTCATTGCTAGATGGCGACTTTGACTAGTATTGGAAATGTTCCAATACTACCGACTTAGTGTTCGAACCTATGGGGTCACACACCATAGGGGTTTCTACTTGATCTAGTGATCGGAGAACAATTGGGAATCGTTCGTGGACTCACAAAGAAAAAGTGTTTTTCTTTACCCAAGTGTCGACACTTGATATTCTTGAAAGTGTCGATACTTGTGTAAGTATCGACACTTGTTGATTTCGCAAGTGTAGACACTTGATGTCACAAAAAGGTTGTGACATAAAATTTTCACTAATAGTTGGTGATGCATGGAGATGAATTAAGTAATGTGATTACTTGATAGCCCAATTTGATTGAGCTATAAAAATCTGGAACGAATCAAATAGGATTTGGTTCAAAATAGGTTTGGGTCCAATTGGGTTGAACCCAATGTATGCATACTTGACCCAATTGATTTCAGTTATAAACTGAAATCAATTAACACATTAATCTGAATTTAAATAAGTTTAAATTCAGTTTTGGGGAGTTATGTAAATTCCCATGACCATAACTCCCCATAACTACCCATTACCACTCCATTATCACCTAAACTCCCCACTTTCCCTCTTCCTCACCATCTATATAATGGGTTGAAATGGGAGAACGAAAATAAGGAAAAATTCAGCAAAGAAATGCTAGAAAAATAAAAGGGAAGAAAGGGAAGAAGCAAGGAAAGGTTCTAGTTTTATGGGTGTGAGATTTTTGGAAAGAAGTGTGCATATCTGTACCTAGTGATCTAGGTCTTAGGATTGAGTGTTTGGGAAGGGTTCCAACGACTCATTCTCCACCTCTTGAGTTTCTTCATTCATTCGGAGAGTCCGGCATCGAAAGAAGAAAAGGAGTTCCGATCAAATTGTTCCACAACAAGCTAGCACTTGGAGCGGAAGTAGATTTTGAAAGAGCCCTGGTGTGAACCACCTGTAGAGGCCGGACACGTGTGCGGCTAAGCAGAGTTCTTCTTCCTCCTCCTGGATCTTTCGCAGCGGAGAGCGTCTCCACTTCATACGAGGTATGGTTTTACATATATAGATATGTTGCTTTGAAATGTTCATAGCATGAATTCATGATTTAATAGTTTATATTAATCATTCATGCAAGATCTTGGGATAAGTAGCATAGAAAAGTTTTAAAAGCATGCTTAGATTAAATGTTAATCTTCTTGATCATGCTTCCACTGCATGTTATTTTGAAAAAGTTTTAAAATAGAAAGCATGCTCGCTACTAGTTTTCCTTTCAGCAAATGGATCGGATTAGGTCATGAGTGATCCCGATCTGATCCAATTTTTTGATCGGGTTCTAATATTATATCCAAATCCAACCTACTAGAAAATCGAGTCGGATCAAACCGGGTTTACTATTAGAATTTTCAATCCAATGGATCATTCGGGTTGGATCGGATTCATAAATAACCATATTCTGATTTAAAAAATTTAGATCTCAATATAATCCAGATAAAATATAGATAACTATATTTCAATTATTACATAGCCAACTATTATTAACCATAAAATAGATAACAAACAATATTATTTTTAAAATAAATTAAGATATAAAAATAATTATAACTCTATTTTCATGTTAAAAATAAGTTTTATATAAATTTTAAATTATAATTTAAATGTCCAAATAAATATGATCATAACAGTATTAGTATATTCCATTCGAGTCAGGTCGGGTTGAGTCCAAATTCAGTAAACCTAGACCTGATCCAGAAATGGAATGAGTCTAATTTTAGGACCCGATCTGGATCTACGGGTTCATAATAATGAATTGGATCAGGTCTAAATAGATCAAGTTGGATCGGATGATGGGTCAATTCGATTCTTTTTTAGCCTTAGAAGCCAAACCTACCTTAAGGGGAATATCCGGCCAATGAAAGAAACAAGAACAACCTCTTGATATCTTACAAACTATTATAGGTAGATGAGGTACGTACCCAAAATTATTAATACCCAAGTCTGTCTTAAATGTCAGCATAAAGTACTACTTTCTTCACCTAGCTCCACTATCCATTGAATCCTCATGTGCTTAGTGAATCATAACCATGGTCCTTCCAAGTAGCTTTCTTTCTTGGTTGCTGTGGGAGATTTCATTCCTTATCCATTAAATGCCAATTAGTTTGTATTACATTTACATGGTACTTCAAATATCTCGAATATATCTTCGAGATATGATTTCAAAGATGAATATTTATCCCATCGATATGGCCGCTAATCTATTTATCTACCAAGATTTATTACCTCAATAACCAATTACTGTAATTTTATCTATTGATTCATTTACTGACCTATCAGTGGCATCGAATTTAATACCAAAGTAACTTATATTTGATTGTTATAAGATGCGATTCTTTGTCACGTTCCTTTTCACATGGCTCGTTTCTAAAATTTTAAATAGCTAACCATTCAAATTATGAAAATAACTATCTTGTACCGATGTTATATTACCAATAATGACCTTCTCCATCCATGAAAGCGAACGAGGGCCATAATATCGCAACGGGATCAGAGTCCTGAAGATCCCAGGAATAAGCGTCTCTTACACTCACTATTTTTCATTTATTCTATATCTCTGACTTAAATATTGGAGGATCCGTTTTGTAGCTTGACTGTTTCATTAAATTTTTTAAAAAAAGTACTTCCTAATATTTTCAAATGAAATAACCTTCCATTTGGCCACCAAGTTTTTCCTTTTACTTTTACATTTTCAATTTTTTTTAATTTTTTTCATTTTTATTTTTCCTGGGAGCAATCTGCTTGATAAGAAGGGCCTTCAAATTCATTGAATATTTAAAAAAAATTAATATGCGCCGTGTATCGAACATTGCTTGATTGGGATTGGAGGACCGTTTAGGGGTGGCCACGTCCGGGATCTAACTCCTCCCCTCTTTTTGTTTACCAAAAAAAAAAAAAAAAAGCTTATTTACTCATATTTTTAATTCATGAAATTTGTTTTTTTGATAAACAAAAGGAGAGGAGGATAAATCCCGGTGTAGCTATCTTTACTAGGTCCCAACCCTATAAGACTATATTTGATTCGAGCCATAATTTTTTTGCGTACCTTTCCATCATCGGTAAGTATATCAGTCTGACACCACTAAAACGTTGGAGTAGTGCACTCTCTCACCATTCTGATCACGTGCTCCAGAAAAATTTTATGAATTTAGATCCTAAATTTATGAAATTTATTTGTAATATAATGAAACGGATCATGCTTCCACATGAAATTTATATATATATATATATTTTCACAACAACAATACTAGTAAAATCTAAAAAAAAATAATTTAGAATCTAAATTTATATAATAATTTTGGATTTGAGCCCGACGTGAATCGAACACGATATATTTTTTTTCACAACAACAATACTAGTAAAATCTTAAAAAAAAATAATTTAGAATCTAAATTTATAAAATAATTTTGGATTTGAACCCGACGTGAATCGAACACGCAACCTTCTGATCTGGAGTCAGACGCGCTACCGTTGCGCCACGGATCCAATTGGCCAAACCTTCCTTTATATTTTTATAGTTTCTAAGATTAGATGTCCTTGACAGCTTCAATTTCACACTTGTCAAGTCATCGGCAGTACTAGAAAATTAATGCAATTGATAAAATTCAATATCACATTCATGTCAGTGACGGCATATTGCAATAATTGTGAAGGGATCTAGAAAAAGTTTCGTTCATGAACCAATGTTCTGTCTCCTAACTAATGTGCGTCGAAGATGAAGTGATTAGCTTAGGATTATGAGTCACCTCCTTTCATGTTCCATTAACCAATCAATATGTGTTATTTTGCCTGTTAGGTAAAAGCAGTGACAAAATTGGATCAAACAAGCACAATAATAGCTCAAATGAAGCAACGAATCGAAGTTGGATTTTAGGGATGGCAGTTATAGCCGACTTGTTAGATATTCGATTTAATGGGATGAATTTTATCTGATCTATTGAAATCCTAGAATGGATATGGATTCTAAATAAAATACTCGAAATAACTTTGGATCGGATGCAAGTAATACTACAAGAAATTAAGCTATTAGCTTTGGCTAACTTGCATCACTAATAACAATTTTTGTCGACACCAAATTATAGCAGGAAAATTTGTCCTCGCTAATACTATTAGAGATAGTATATTGAATATTAGCGACGACAATATCTATCACTAATAATATTTAAATTTTATTTTTAAAAAAAAATATATTAGTGATGAAAATTATTAATATTAGCGATGGTGACTTATCATCACTAATAATTTTTAAATTTTAATTTTTTTATTTGAAAAACATATTAGTGATGGATTAGAATTTATTAGCGATCTACTAATTTTTAAATTTTATTTTTTGAAAAACATATTAGCGATGGATTGAAGTTATTAGCAACAGTAACTCACCATCACTAATAATTTTTAAATTTTAATTTTCTTATCTAAAAAATATATTAGCGATGGATTGAAGTTATTAGCAATAGCTATTTATTGCCTAGATAAAGACCCCAAGAAAGGTGGTGAATTGGATATTTCAAAATTTTAATTTAAATGCCTTTGAAAACTTATAGAGTAGTGGTAAGCAAAAATATGTGCTATGACAAATTTAAAATGAAATACTAAAGTTAAGAGCAAGTGAACAAGAGAGCACACATATATACATAAAAATTTTATAGTAGTTCAGTATATCCAACACCTACATCCACTTTCTAAATCTTTTTTAAGAATTTCTACTATAATTTCTCTAAGATTATAGCCATTTGTTTTACTAGACTCATAAACCTAATTGACTTTACCAGGATAGCCAATCAAAATCCTTTTACAATGAATCCTTGGCTAAATACTAACTTCAATCCCCAATTGAAATTAAAAATAAAAAAATCAAGAAAGAAGATTATGAATACAAAGCTCCTTAAAGTGAGTAAAAATAAAGCAATAATGTACCAAAAAGGAGACTCCTAGGAATATATAGAATCTTTAAAACTTGTCTCTTTGCTAAGAAGCCAATGATTGGAAGAATAATTCAGGTGATTGGAAGTGGAAACTCTCAAATAAATGCTCTTAGCTTTTTCTCTTTATTCTTGATGGTACTTGAAATATTCTTAGTTTGTTATTATTCGTCAATGAGTTTGGTGAGCTTTTAACATGTTTTAGAATCAAAGTGACTCTTTCTAGCCATTGAAGAATGAAATAGAGCCATTGATTCAAATCTGGATCATTCTAAATATTATATAAAACTAGCTATTATGTTTGTCAGTAGTCCTCGAGTCGACTTGGATTACTGTTGAGTCGACTCGAATTTCATCCGAGTTGGCTAGGTCCTTCAATGAATAAATTCGATCTCATTTTACTAAAAATCATATTTTGTTTCTCACTGTTGAGTGAGTTCAAATTATTAGAGTCGGCTTGGTTGCCATGCCATCATAAAATCAACTTTCTTGTAAAGCACTGTTGAGTCAGCTCAGATAATTGAGATCAACTCAGTTTTTATCCGAGTCAGTTCAGTTGCCATTTGAGTCGACTCAGTTGTTAGCCTTCAGAAATATAGCTTTTATATTTTCAGCTCCTTTTGTCGAGTCGATTCAGTTTCTATTGGAGTCAACTCGACAACGTGCCGGGTGAAAGTTTTTGTACCAAGTTAAAACTCTTTTCTATTGAACTGAAACTTCGATCATTATTGACTCCACATAATACACTATTTTACTTGAATTTCATTGATTTTTTATTTTCTTTGGAGCTTCAAAAACAAATCTTACATATCAAAAGTTATTAACCTTAATCCTTTCTTTTAATACTTTAATATTTCCCGAAACATCTACTTATTTAATTTATTAGCTATATTATGTACTCAAATATTTTATTATTCATCAAAATCAATCCTTGGTGCCAACAATATTATTAAACGAGTTAGTAATGTCATCGAGTATGGATCAAATTGGCCAATATCCATAACTATTTCTATAATTAATTAAAATTTTTATACCCATACCTACCTAGTACTTGTCTCGGATTGAATCAAGTTGGATTCACTGTCAAAATTTTTATAAAAATTAGTAATATACATAATTGGATTCGAGTAATGAGTATTCGATGGGCAAATTTCAAATTCATCTTAAATCAAAATGAGTTTTGAAAACATATAAAGATATATTATTTTTTATATAAATTATTTTATAATTTTAATGATTAATATGATATTTTGATAATGATAAGTTTATTATCTTGAAAGAAAGAAAAGGGAGAAGGGGAAGAAAGGATGAGGGAGAGAAAATCTTAATTTATATTTATATTTATATTTTAAACATAATTTGACATATAATTTTATAGGGTCAAAACCTATTCTATCATGAATTATATCATAAGTTTAAAAATCCCAGATGTCCAGACAGCCCTTAGTTGGATTATTAGCACTTTCCAATCCATTGCAAAGGTAAGAACACATTCACCAATTACTGTAGTATAGTGTTCAAGATGAAATTTTACATGATAGCCTGTGATCATTTTCAGTTTTACATCTCATCGCAAGGTTCCTTAACAAAAGTACTATAAGAAATAGTATCTCACTCCTTGTCATCTTTCTTCCTTCGAGCGCATTTAGCTTGAACTGCAAGAGTGTTCGTTGTTCCAGGACAAGCAGGATCTGCACCATAGGCTTGGGCTGAGACTGGTAACACACAGGAATTCTTCTCCAAGCAGGCCTGATCAGTAGAGAAAAATGAATCAGTGGAGCTAAGATAATAAAACAGAAAAGCACCTAGCAACTCATGGCAGGAAACAAATAAATCCTTCTACAATTAGTTTGCTGAGAAAAACTATATAACCAGCAAATTAAACTACTAATTGTAGTTTCTGGTATATATATTCATATGGCTATGAATTTTTTTGGAATGATGAATGATCAAGTCAATGTAGAAAACTTTGAGGCAGACAAGCAAAAACTTCTCACAGATATATTTGTTGTTTCGTTAGGAAATCTAGTTCCCAATAAGATCATGCAGGCTATCTATATTCAAAGTTCAGGAACTTTACATTGTCCTTATTTTTTTCAAATAGATTGTGAATTCAATTGTTAGTGAAAGCATCACCTTCTCTACGATGCTTGTGGCCTGTGGAGAGTGGCAAGTTCCTACAGTGAAGTTGCCACAAGCTCATGTGGGATTCCCAAAGGTGGCAAAGGCAATGGAGCGGATGACCTTGTTGTCATCACACTTCAAGTAAGCCCTTGGTTTAACATCTTGGATGATGAGAGTCTTGATCTCATTATCCTCCCTCGAAAATGACTTGATAGTAGGAGGATTGAACTCAGTGACAAAGGTGCAGATGCTGTCCCACTTCACAGTCATGATCAGTATGTCTTCTGGCTTCCCTCCATTCTCCTCAAAGATGACCAAAAGGTTATCCTTCGGCTTCAACCATGCACGCGAGACGTGGTATCTGAAACATCGAAGATAGAAATTTTATGATGAAATTTTGCATGCTTGCATGTTCTATGACATCTATTGTGATGTTGACAAATATAAACTCAATGCCTTCAACATAGGAGTATATAGATGCCATGAAAGTATTTGTCATCAGAGAAAATGGGTTTCAGTACACACCGATCGAGAAGGCCTTCAAAGGGAACTGAGGTAGGACACCCAGTAACGGCCAATGCAGTTGCCATTGACCCAAGCAAGTCCTTTCCCCATTCTGGTCATATCTAGAGCAACCGGATCGTTTCCACCGGGCATATCGAAGTATCTCTGAGAGAGAATTACATACATGAGTATGTCTCATTAGTTCTTGCTATCGAAGTTCCTTCTTTCAGAGGGAGAATCTAGTGGTGCCAGATGTTATACATGACATCAAATTGTGATAACCAAACTATTATGATTGGACTGAATAATTTGAACTCTATAGAAGAATATTGATGCTTATAACCAATTGCTCCGATCTTAGTTTGAGCGCAAGAGAAGTTTTAATCAACATAAAACGAAAGTTTTTCTTATCCTCCATACCTTGAATTAATTGCATAATACTTATGTTAATCATTGATGATTTGCTCAATTAATTATAGTGAGATAAAGTTCATATCTTTATACCTTGTACCGCATGTCACTGGCTTGTCACTCTTAGCTTCCGTCCACTTAACCTTCTTGGATCCCTCCTCAGTTAAGATGCCTAACTTTTCTCCTTTCATTCCAACCTGTTGGATAACAAATTTAGTTTAGTTTTTAATTTTAATTTTATTTTATTTTATTTTATTTTTTTTTTTTTGAGAGAGAAGAAATTGAACTTGGTTAATCGCCTTTTTGTTTCTATATATGATATCCAGGCCATTTTTCAACAAAGCATAAAGAAAATAGGCACTAAAGGTGAACATTAGTACCTTGTGCCCCCATTTATTTTGTGACAAATCCAGAGTCCCAGTGTTGAGACCTTGGATGGCAGCAGTGTGAATGCCAGCAAGTCTATCTTCCAAGTATGCTCCATTATCCTACACAAAAGACAGAAGACATTAGTCCATGCAGATAGAAATAGTAGAATTATCATGGGAAGAACAATTTTGTCTCAAAAACAGACATGATCTATGTCCTATGCCAATCTTTCTGAATTTTACGGGAAATCCAATTGTCAAGGCCATGATCGAAATGTGGTTGACTCCTTGTTTTAGTTCCATGGGCTTCTGGAAGACTAAACTCTTTTCGAGTTTCGCTCCATGTCCAGATCCTGGAAGATGTTTTTTTTATATGAGCATCAGAAAAAAGCTTCATCATATGGCTTTCATAATATTTTTGACACCAGAGTTATGGCTACATTTAATTTTGGCATCAAGGACTATGCTTGAATTGTACTTGAAAAGGGTGCTACAACAAATGTAGGGATAGAAAGGAAAGGAATAAAGAGAGGATACCTATGTAAATGCCATTGACAGAGGCATGCATTGCATGGCCAAAGCTTGACACTAGGAGCACAGGGTGGATGTCAGGGCGCATGGGTAAATCATCAGCCTCCAATGTAAACCTGCATTTGTGTAACAGAAGAACCCCCACCAACAGTTTGCTATTAGAGTGAAGACCTTGAAATCAAAGTTAAACATAGCATTCAAATTACCAAGTCATCTAAGGATAACCAAATTCCTAGTATATTAAGGATTGGATCCATATCAAGGCTAAGAAACAATACATCTGTCTCAAGGTAATAGAATTTCTCGTGGAGCATTAGTATTTATCTGTTTTGAAGAGGAATAAAGTCCTCTATTTTCCAAGGGAATGAACTTGTTTTTGCGAGGACAAAGATTAATTTTCTCACCTCATGGTATACCGCATATAATCTGTGGTGTCTTTGGTCATGTTATACAGTTCCAAGGGCTTTGATGGTATCGCGGAATTTTGGTATACGTTCTTGGAACATATACAATTTGTCATTCTTGTTGGTTTCGCCTGCCACATGGAATGTCTTTGAATTGTGCTGAGCATTCACCTGCTTGACATCCACAAGAGTTATTACTCCTCACTTCCAATATTCTTTCTTTAAGCAAAGATATAGAATCTAATTTAATTATTCCTCACACTTGGTATGAAAAATTGACTGGCATTTTACTCAATAAATTTGATCCTACAATTGATAGTTTCTCAATAGTTGTTTTGTTGAGGAAAAAAGTTGTCAGTAGAGTTGGTGTGATGTATTTACCCTCTGAGTGTTGAAGATCACAGTCCTACAATCTGGAAGGATACTGATGGAACGGAGAGGCAGGAAATAGTTTACACCTCTGAAGTTCACCATCCCATCTGTTCTTGTGTTGGTGTTGGTGAGGAAAGCAACACAAACCTTGCTCTCAGGAGACTCATACAACCTTGCCTGCACATATAGGTAGTGTTTGGTTGGCAAAACGTTATTCCTGAAATAGGAATATGTATTCTCCGAGAATAGTCTATTCTCGTTATTATTCTCAATTTCTATTTGAATCAAAATCCGGTATTTCACGTAATTAATGTGATGTTATTCCAAATGATGTTTGGATGACATAGGAATAAGCATATATTCCATTAAGAATAGCAAAGAAATTTTTTGAAATCCCAAAAATACCCCTGATAAAATAATAAGATAAAATGATTTATAAAATTCATTTTTAATTTTATATTTAAGTAAATATTTTTTTATATTTTATATAAGATAAAATGATTTATAAAATTTATTTTTAATTTTATATTTAAGTAAATATTTTTTTATATTTTATATAAGATAAAATATTTTATAAAATTTATTTTATAAAATTTATTTTTAATTTTATATTTAAATAAATATATTTAAGTAAACATCTTAATGAAATAATAATTTTATATTTGAAATTCTAAAAATGTTCTTAGAATTCATAAACCAGGAATAGTGCTATTTAATGGGGAACATGGAATAGTAATTCTGTAATTAATACATTGGCGAGAATATACCGTTTTGTTTATTCCATCTTGGATTTGGGATGGAAGAGTAAGAGAAATTATGGCCTTACTCCATCTCCTATCCTCTTTTCAAACACAGCCATGACGACCACATGAGCATACCAGAAGACTTCTCTGCACTTCATTTTTTTTTCTGGGGCCATAAGTTGCAATTTGGGTGATGGCATGGCTAAAAACCACACCAAATTAGTCCCCACTACATGCTAATGACTAAATATCTTAAACCAAATGCTGTTGTTAATCCTTACCTCGTATCCTGGACCCAAAGGTTGGAGTACCCCCGCCCAGCTTAAAAAAAAGAACTGATGGTGGGCGCCAAGGACGACGGAGGCCACGCATCTTCATGGCGGCCTCCACATCTTCGCTCCGCTCCTCTCTCATCTTCTCCCCAATGCTCTCTGCCCCCCGCCTCTCCGGCTCGGTCTCCGGCCACCGTGCCGTCCTCTCCATCCGCCACCGCAGGCTTGACCTCCCCTCCCTCGCGTCTCCGTCGATCTCCCTGCGGTCTGCTCCAAATATCTCGAGGATCTCCGCGAGCGCCGCGCCGGTGATGGAGGGGACGCCGCAGAAGAAGCATTCTAGAGTTTCCACGATCGTGGATGTCGATCTTGGGAACCGGAGCTACCCGATTTACATCGGCTCTGGCCTGCTTGACGAACCCGATCTTCTCCAGAGGTACGGTACCCATCTGGCTTAAAGATCTTGTCTTTCGTCTTTTTCAGTTTCCTGGATCATTGTTTTCTTACTTGATTTCTTGGAATTTCTTCCTCCAATTTAGGCATGTTCACGGGAAGAGGGTTCTGGTGGTAACTAACACTACGATTGCGCCACTATATCTTGACAAAGTTATCAAAGCGTTGACTCATGGGAATTCGAATGTTTCAGTTGAGAGTGTGATTTTACCTGACGGGGAAGCATACAAGAACATGGTTGGTCATTTGGAGAAACCTTTTTTTTTTTTTTTGATCCTTCCAATTGTGTTTTAAGTATTGTAAACCAGTTATTGGTTGGGTTTCATCCAGGAAACATTGATGATGGTCTTTGATAAGGCCATAGAGTCTAGGATGGATCGGCGTTGTACCTTTGTGGCACTGGGTGGTGGAGTCATCGGTGATATGTGTGGCTTTGCTGCCGCTGCCTTTCTTCGTGGTGTTAATTTCATTCAGATTCCAACTACTCTAATGGCTCAGGTACTCAGGGATTTAGTTTTCATGCTTAAATAATTATTTACTTTTAAGTGGAGATTATTCAGGAAAATTGATTCTTGTATAATTTAGGTGGATTCATCAGTTGGGGGGAAAACTGGAATAAACCATCCATTGGGGAAAAACTTGATTGGTGCCTTTTACCAGCCACAGTCTGTACTTATAGATACTGACACTCTAAATACGTTGCCTGATCGTGAACTGGCTTCGGGTATAGCAGAAGTTGTGAAGTATGGTCTCATTAGAGATGCGAATTTCTTTGAATGGCAAGAAAAGAACATGCAGTTACTTTTAGGAAGGTATGATTATCAATATATTATCTTTATTGCAAACAAATAGCAGTTCTTGCAAACTAGAATAAGGTCAAATATTTACAGATAGGTGTCCAACATTACATTTTACTTGGCGCCTTTATTTATTTTATTTGGTAAAGAGACTTGATCAAGAAATGAAAATTTACATGCAGTGTTACAGTCAAAAGGATAGAGTGCAAACAGAAAAAGCAAAGATAACCCACCATGAGAAAATTACTTAGGAGACTATGCTGCTCCTTTACAACTTCTCTGTGTTGCTGTCATGGTTAGCATGTTTACTTTCTATATCAACTTTTTGCACTGTGTTGTCTGAGATAATTAAAATATCAACGAACTACTTTAAGACCTTGAAATGCAATACCTTTGTGACTTTGCCCAATTTTGCTTTGCTTGAATTACAATTTACCATAGATCTCTAGACTACTTTGATTTTTGTTGATGAAAGAAACATGAACAACGAAACCTTCATAAGCAATCTCCAGTTTCTGAAGTGCTTGCATACCATAATCACAGTTTTGGACATTATTCAGATCAGTTGATATTGGAAGCTATGACAAAAAAGCATGTGATAATCTAGGACATGCTCATGTAAAGCAGTACACATTGAATAAAATTTTAGAAGTAACCCCAAAAAAAAATCCACAAAGTTCAAACTTTTTGTGATGCACATCAAACTCCAACACAGTCTTTTCTAGAACAGTTAAATGCATTGGACATAGTGGGGTCCCTAGACTACCATGTACTTTTTAGGTACCAAATGTAGAATTCAGGAGTGACCAAATACTATGCTTGCCATTATAAATAAACCTTTTAGCAACAGTTTTCTAGTAAGGCATTATTGAAAGCTCTTGACTCCAAAAACTCCAAATGTCCAACCTTTAAAATCTTTTAGGAAGCCTAACTATGTTGAATGTTGTTTGATAAAATTTGTGGTTAGTGCAACTTATAGCGATTTTCCCTAAGCTTTTTAATACTATATAAAACCACCTCTAAGATCTAAGAAACATTTGAAATAAATTGGCAAACAATCTAGGATAGCTGTTGTGAGTATCCACTCCTTCGTCAATCAGGAGCCTTTTCACAAGTTAGTCTTCACAGGATGATATCACATTCCAGCATCTTTAATTACCAGTATAACTATTTTGATCAGTTTTGAGACTTTCCATTTTCATCCCCTACAACTGCTCAAATCTTGCATATCTATCATGTTTGTTGTGAAACTTTTGACAATAAAGTTGTCAAAGTTGTATTTTATTTTACTGTTGTAGACCAAGTAAGATGGATTTTAGCATATCTTGCTTGCTCTAGCTCGACACCATAAAACTTCAGTGTCTCTTCCACCAGTCCTTGCCTTTTTGAAGTATTTTGATAAGTTCAGTTTTCATCACTTTATAACTGTTTCAGTATTATTCAATCAGCAAAATTAGAGAGGTTGGAAAAGGGTTAAGTTGCATAACTAGACATTTTAGAGTTTCATAAAAAATGAACCTAATCTATTTGTGTGCATGATTGTTGCAGGGACCCAAGTGCCTTAGCATATGCTGTCAAGCGATCATGCGAAAACAAAGCTGAGGTTGTTGCCTTGGATGAGAAAGAAAGTGGGCTGCGGGCAACCTTGAACTTGGGTCATACATTTGGTCATGTGAGTGTTTAGTTTGCCAAGAATTTAATATATGATCTTTTGTTTCTTATTCACTTTATGCTAATCTTGTCTCTGGCTCTTCATATGTAATGGATCATGTCAGACCGGGACATAAGTGACCCCGACCTGACCCGGTTCTTTGATTGGGTCCTATTAATAGATCTAGACCCAACTTAATAGAAAATTAGGTCAGGTTAGGTTGGGTTTATGGCTAAAGTTCTCGACCTAATGGGTCATTCGGGTTGGATCGGATCCATGAATAACCTGGTCCTAATCTAAAAGATTTGGATCGAGAGCGGGTCCGGATCGAATATAGACAATTATATTTTAATTATCACATAGCCAACTATTATTAACCACAAAATAGATAACAAACAATATTATTCTCAAAATAAATTAAGATATAAAAATAATTATAAATCTACTTTTATATTAAAAACAAGTTCCATACAAGTCTTAAATTAAAACCTAGAGGTCTAAATAGATTTGGATCCTAATAGATTTAGTAGGTTTGGGTCGGGTCGGGTCCAAATTTAGTAAACCTAGATCTGACCCGGAAAATGGAACGGGTCCAATTTTAGGATCCGATCCAGATCCATGGGTCCTTAAAAATTGATTAGATTGGGTCTAAGCGGGTCGGGTTAGGGGTCAACTCGGCCCATTTGTAGCCTCTAAATTTTCATTTTCAAAATGTTGTAAATCAATTTCAAGTTAACAAGTCCAATTTTCACAACATATGTTAGTGAAGATGTTCAACTAATTACACTGGTGGTGCAAGGGCTTATGCATCAAAGAAACTCGAAGTTTGAGCCATACATTAGGTAGTACGTTTTTACTACCATGTGGAAAATAGTTACTAATATTTGGAAAAGCTTGTGGGGAATAATCATTTTCAATAGGAACCATGATGTGGTCTAGAGAAACAAAAAGCTGGTCCTAGTAAAAGCCTAGTCAATGCAGGCTTCACTGACCATTACTTGACCCCAAATTTTCTTTTCTTGAGTCCCTTATAGTTAGAGTTTTTTTCCTGTTGATTAAGATTCAGTTATGATTTGGTCAGTCCTTAGATTGCTAGTTCTTTCTTAATTTTAGTTATAGCTGGGACCTATAATAACTTCAGATTAGGAAGGAATTACTAGCTAAAAGAGTCTATTAATAAAGTTAATGGAATCTCAAGTTGGAGGATGATATTTGAAGGTTTTAGCAAAAAAACAAAGAAAAAGGAGCACATGCCCTTCTTTATCCTATTCCCTATATTATGTATTTTCTTGACCACCCTTTCTTCTTTTCAACTTATATTCTGTTGCCTTTATTTTCAGTTTTTCTGTTAATTACTGTCATTCTTGGCATAAAACTGAGTTAATTATTATATTTGAAGACATATCTTATTTTTCATCTGCAAATAAGTCTTAAGGAGTCTAATTTTTTTGGTCTATATCAAATTAGGGAAAAGCTATTTACTACAAGCATATGAAACTATTTTAATAAAAGCGTATATAGTATGTATTTTTCTTGTGCGAAGACTTGAATGGGTTAAAGATAGGTGACTCCCTGTTTTAGTAGAGTAGAAATATGGATAAAGTTGTACCTATGGGTGTTGTGTGATTGTTACCTGTGTGGTATACAATACTAGACAACAATCGCCTGGTCCAATTGATATCATACAATACCAATCACAATTGGGATGCTTCATGGTCTTGATATGGGTTTGTGCCTAAATTGGTGTGAACCAGTCCTTACCATGTTGACTTGCTCGGTCTGAGCAGCCTGGCCTAGATGTGGGGCCTCAATTATTCAAGGAGAAAGGGCCTAACACTCTTTTTTCCTTCCATTTTGAAGGTAAGAAAGAAGAAAGAGAGGACGATAGGCGAAAAGTGGAGAAGAGAGGAGGATAGGACAAAAGAGGAGAGAATGGGATGGTAAGCAAGAGGTCGGATCCAAGTATTTCCCTTGTCCTTTTTCTTTTTCGATTATATCCCATAAATGGACAAAATTGAAAATATGGGCAAATCATGCCAAAGATTTGTATTTTTGGCATGATTTTGATGTATGTTATAGATCTAAGTTAGATCCATGTAATGGCATAACTTTTTGATTTTTTGATATTAATTTTATTTTTATTAAGAAATATTTTTTGGTGTACTGATATGGTTTGATATGGTGCAATATTGGTACCATGCTGTACTAGTCTCCTAATGGTATATGGTCCGATATTAAGATTGACTAGCTTGGTTGCTTGTTATTGATACTTAATGGTAATTTAGATAATTTTTTGTAAGCTTCTGAGTGACACTGCATATTGTATTATTCCATAAAATGCTGCTTTTTTCCCATTTAATCAAGTTTGGGGTAGAATTTTTGGAGTTCATCACCTCATTAAGATTGCTTGGACAAATAATTTAGCCATGGTGTGTCCATGCAAGAGAGGACAAGAGAAAATGGGTAGTGTGTCTCGATGGCTGTGAAACAGATGAAAAGGAGGTATTATAAGTCAGGGGTGAATGCAGCCCTTGAGGTTTACTATTGCAAGGTGAGAGAGTACAGAAGGGGGTGGTTTCCAATTTTTTTACTTTTTCCTTGTCTCTCTCCTTTCTACCCAATTCCTTTTAATTTCCATCTGCATTTTGTTATTTTATTGCAAGTGAGGAAGATGATAAGATCATTTCAAGAATTAATTTTTTACAGCTCAAACTAAACTTAGTGAAATGAAATCTGATAGAACTTTACAAAATCACAGTTAAGAGCCTAGGTAGCAAGGCTGATTAGTGATTGGGCCAAAGACTATAAAGCTCAAATTTGATCTCTTTGGGCTCGAGCCTGTTCACATGCAAATTTAGTTATAAAGAGATAAAATATTATTTTTATTTGAGGGATATAATGGGTACTAGATTTCCCTCTTTTTTAATTTCATTCAATTCTCTGAAGAAATTGTGGACCTTTTATTCTGGTTAATCTTTATGTAAATGTGTTTTTGTATGTTCACATGTGCCCTTCAATTCCGTGATCATGCAATAGTCATTTTTTCTTCTTGATAGCTTGTTATTAGATGTTTCCTTGGTCTAGGCAAAGCATTAAAATTTAGTAGGGTTCTGACTTCAGAGAAGAGTGGAAGTTTTAACCATATGTTGGTCGAGTTTGTTGTTTCCTTTTAATTTTTTTGTCATTTTAGTTTTAAAAAAGTTTTAGGCTTAGCTTGTTTTGTTTGAAATGTGGCCAAAACAATTCAAAACTCCTAGAAGTTTCCACCTAAGGTTGGACTTGAACATATTCCAAATGTGAAACTCGGTTCAAATTCAACCGATTGTAGCCATGTCAGACTTACTATATCGTTCACTTTTTAATGAAGTTTCACTTTACCATAATAATTTAATCTTTTCTACTTTTTTTTAAAAAAAGGGAAAAAACTTGTGTCAAGGAAAATGGCATCTTTCTCCAAAATTAAGTCATGCCATGTAATAATGTAATTATGGACGGTGAATCAAGAAATGCTAGATCTGAGGGCTTGGAAGGGGGCCTAGAACTTATTAGCTTGATCTCTGATGTTGAAGACACTCAAAAGAATGTTCACTGAACCAATATCGAAGGCCATACTGACCGGGAAACAGCTCAGTATGTGGTGGGGGCACCAAGATCATACACAGATCACTGGATCCCCTATGGTTTACTGATTAAGGTTTTAATTTTAGAACCTTAGTCTTGTGTTACAATTTTGTAATCAATTAAGATTGAGTCTTGTAATAAGTTGAGGTTAGTTGATTTGTCTCAACCCTCAACCTAGTCAGTATATTGAGTCCTGTACGTCAGCTATGAGTCTAGTATGAGCTCAATTTTGTACAAGAGAGGAGGTTACCCTATTTTGGAGTTTCACCAGGTCTCATCCAGGAGTCAGAGGCCACTACATCAGCTTGTTGGATTTTGTGTGACACCTCAGGATCCAAAACACTTCTAGAAACCCAGATTCTAGTCCAGATGTTTTCCAGATGCCCAGATTCCAGTCCAGATGCTAGAGCATATTCCCAAACCAGGGCATCCATGATTCCAAAGGTCCATCTGTGCCCAGCCAAGGAGAAATCAAGCTCAGGCGCCAAGCAAGCCCTTAAGAAGCAAGATTCCAGCCAGATTCCCTGGAATATGCCAGCCCATGCGCCCAACCCCTAGAAGCCCACATGGGCCCCTCAAAAATTCATCCAAGCCCATGAAGGAGGCGTCCTTGTTGCTGCCCCAAGGTCCAAAACCGAATTTATGGAGTTTGACCAAGTCCAAGCCAAGAGGAGGCGCCCATGAGTTGACTAGTCAAAGCATGAAGGGAGAAGGAGAAGACTAGTCTACGTCCTAACCTCTTAAGGCTTTCTTTCCTAACCTATTAAGGATCTCTTTTCCTAATGTCTTAAGGAATGGTTATCTATAACCTAAGTATAACCTTAGTTAGGAGAGGGCATGGGAGCTTTATAAATACCCCATCCCTCTTCCTCTTGTAATAACTTTCTCTTATGAATACAACCTTACTGAAATTTTGGTCATTGCCTTGTGTTTACTTTTGTGTTGGTTCTCTTGTTTTGTTTGAGTGCTCTCCTTGCGTACCTTGGCTAAACCCTGCTGCCCTAGCTTCCATTTGCATCCCAGGAGATCAGCCACGCCCCAGGAAGTGAAGCCTTAGCTGCCGTCCAAGACAAAGAGCTTCTTCTTCCCAAGCCATCCACTCCAAACCCTAATTCAGATTTCTCTTAAACCCTAGTTTCCATTCCAATTTTTATTTGCTGTTTTGATTGACCTCTGATGCTTGCAGGATCCCCGAGGTGTTTCACCTCCCTAGAGGAGACTTTCCTTGCCTCCGGGACCTCCCAAATCAGTCATCAAATTCATGGAAACCGAGCCTCATCATCCAGACTCCAATCAGAGTGCTGTGTGATCTCTTCATCGGAAGTTCTTCAATTCACTGATTGGTAACATCCTTTCCTTCTTTTAATATCTGATTTGATGAAGAATAGCTATCATAAACCGGGAGTTTCTCAACTCTCGGGTCCTGGCTATTTATTATTTTGCATGAGTTTTTGCGGGTACATTAGTTTCTTGTATTACTAGCCATTATGCTGATTCTTTACTTAATTTTGGGTATTTAGCCACTGAATTAAAAATCTTAAAAATCACAAAAAATTAGTTTTCTATTTATCATCAGTCCTAGGTTCGTCCCGCATCAGTATGGATACTGTTATGTACCATACTAACTTGATGCATATTGGAACCAAAGAGAGGGAGAGGGAGGGGACTTGCCTAGCCCAATGGGAGGCACCGAGCCAAAGACTGGATACCAATCAAAACCAGAGGGAGAGGGAGAGAGGATTCACTAGACCAATGAGGCGCCAATCTAGAGTAGGGTAGGGGCCAGAGGTGGCTGGAACATGATGGTGGATATGGTGGAGGATCTTCATCACAGCTAGTGGAGGCAGCGGCGGTGGTGTTTTTGCACTGATTCAGAATTCGAATGCTAGCTATGGTCATCATTGCTAGCTATGGTGGTGTTTTTGCACTGATTCGGAATTCTAATGCTAGCTATGGTAGGGGCTAGAGGTGGCTGGGACATGATGGTGGATATGGTGGAGGATCTTCATCACGGCTAGTGGAGGCAGCGGTGGTGGTGTTTTTGCACTGATTCGGAATTCTAATGCTAGCTATGGTCGTCATTGCATCAGCGTTGAGATGATCATAGCTGATATGGTGGCTGAAAAGAATTGATAGAGGGGCGAAGGGGAGAGGAAGCTCGAATCAAGAGGGGGAGAGGGAGAGGGGAATTGAGGGCGGGAGAGGGAGAGAAGGGTTGAAGAGTCGAGAAGCACAGGACAGATTTTCATAAAAGATAAAAATAGAGGGAACTTGATTGACCTACCGAACTATTCCAGTAATAGTTCTGTCTTGTTCAGTACCTCCCCCATCCTTCCTTCTCCCAAAACACCTGTGGGAACCACCCGGTTCAGGATAGTTCGGCGATCCTTGCTTGAAAGATAACCTTTTCTTTTGTATTTCATATTTCTGGATTTTGTTCCGAATGCATGCTCCTCTTGCGGGTCAATTTAATCTAAGGAATGCTTTACTATAATACGTTATATATTTGTTGTGCTTTTAGATTCCATGCTTGTATTGTAATTTCAATTTTTTTAATTGTATTGGCCTTTTATCAAGAAGGTAATAAACCAATTTCATTTTGAATTCTGAGCGATTCCTTAGCCTCACCCAAATCTAAAGGCAGGTATATGGATCTTGCTTGTCATGATCCACTGGTATCAAAAAATTCAAGATTAAAAAAAGTGAGTTTGCTAAACTTTATGTTATTTGCCAAGAAATGTGCTACGGCTGTTGGATTTGATTATGATTATTGCTGCTCAACTATTTACTATTATAATGATTCCTTGGTAAAAGCAATATATCTAATGCAAAAAATTTGAGTTCCGACCCATCCTGGCCATATTGGATCAATAAGGTATCAATACAGTTATGCTCCTTGTGCTGGTAATGCACCAACATGTGTAGCGCTCTCACTTTATCCTATGCCAGCAGCAAGCGACCATATGTTTGTATGGTAAGCACCAGTCAGGTAGTGGTACTGATACTTTAGACCAAGAATTGCGGTACCATCCTGTACCGCCTGGTACGGGGCGTACCATACCGGTACGGTTCATCTCTATAAAACGGTCCGGCCCCAGGACCATTAAAAAAATAAAAAATATATATATTTCCGTACCGGTATAGTATGGTATGGTACCATATTGTATGTACCGCCAGGTTCACTCCGGTTCGGGCTCGGTTTGGTTTGGTTTGGTTCGGGTCTGGTTCAGGTTTAGTTCAGCATTTTTGCTTGAGAGGGGGAGGAGAGAAAAACCTTTTTTTCTCATTATTTTATTGCCGGTACATGTACCGGTATGGTACCGTACCATACCGGCAGCTGACCGGTATAGCCACCGGTATCGGTTCAGCGATCCTTGCTTTAGACCTTGCTCGAAATCATTCCTCTAAATCTAAAGTATTTCCTACTCGTTAAACTGGTTGATGTATGCTTTTCCTGTAATACAAAGCTGTATAGGTTCTTAACTACAAACTACTTTTTGATATATCTGGTGTTTAGTTATCACATTTGTATAACTACCCCTTATAGGTGGGCTTACCATATTTAAAAGACATGGAGCAATCTTATAAAAGAATCTAGAAGATAGTTTTCCAAGCTTCTTATAAAAGTGCTTTTTTAAACTTATGCTTCTTGTAGAAACACTTCTTAAATGATATTAATACACTTAATATATATATATATGTTAACTTTAAGAGTTGTAAAAGGATGTTCTTTAAGCAACACCAAACATGCCCTTGCTTTGAACTTGGTTGGCCATTTCAATGTTTAATGGAGGATTGTTTGGTAATGCAAATATCACTGTCTAAACAATTACAGCTGATATATGACTTTCCTCTTGCTTGTCAGTTTGGCAACTACTGTGCCAGCTGTAAAGGAAGCAACAGGGGCGTTGCACTTTAGCCATGGCACTTAATTATGTGGAGATCTCTATGTTGCATGAGGGCTGCTCCTGTAGCTATCAGTTTGAAAGTAACCATTTCACCTCATAGTCAGCTACTAATTTAGCTCATCTCAGCAAATCTATCACTTTAAACTTTAAAGCATGCTCTTCATGGTGCAGATTGAAATTCTAAGCTATGACTATTTTTTTTTGGGAAAACTGTACAAATCTTCTTTTTAAGTTTTGGGGAATACTATATGTTGCTACTGACCGAACCATCTGGGAATTTTTTTTTCTTTATTTATATTCATAATTCTTCAACTTCTTTTGTCCTTTTGAAGGTTTACCGACCGTGTGTAACCAATAAATGATTATTCTTCTATTTAACAAAATTTGTCACCTTCATTTTTTTAAAAAAAAATCTTCTTGTCCTTCGCGTTCATTTTTTTCCACGATATGCAACTTGCAGCTGTTTATTTATTAAATGCATGACATTCTCATGTTGATACTTCTCATTTCAGGCTATTGAGACAGGCTTTGGTTATGGACAGTGGCTTCATGGGGAAGCTGTTGCAGCTGGAATGGTGATAGAGCCAGCGCTTTTTTGTTTCTTACATTTACAATTGTAAATCAATTATTTTAAATTAATTTTTATGGCTCCTATAGGCGATGGCAGTTGACATGTCCCGTCGTCTAGGCTGGATTGATGATACAATTGTAGAGCGGTTCCTTAACATCCTACAGCAGGCTAAGCTTCCAACAGCACCACCTGAGATAATGACGGTGGAGAAGTTTAAAAGTGCTATGGCAGTAAGAGTTACATGCTCTTCTCCATTTCTCCCGGCAATTCTTGATTCTAAGCTTTGGAACCATTGGAGTTGTAGGTTGATAAAAAGGTGGCTGATGGATTGCTAAGGCTCATCCTTCTTAAAGGTCCTCTGGGCAATTGTGTTTTCACTGGCGGCTACGACAGGAAGACCCTTGATGACACTCTTCATGCCTTCTGCAAGAGCTGAAGCTTCTAGCTGAGAAGTCAAGACAAGTCCTCTGTGCCCCATCATGATCAGGAATGCAGTATTGTCATGCAAGCATGTATTCATCTCCTCTTATTCTAAAAGATGCGAGTGAAAAGATACTGTTAGGCAAATTATTGTATCGGAGGTACCACAATGTTCTGAATTCATCGGAAAGCTTGAGTGGGTTCCTTTGAATTATTTGGAATAGAGCCTCCGATTTGTAAGCTTCTTCTTCTTCTTTCTTCTTCTTTTTTTTTTTCCAACAAGGTCTATTTATCAATTCTGTTACCTTCCTCACCTACTTAATGTGCGGGGTGGAGCATAAAATGAAAAGAGGGGATGCTGCTGAGGTTGGAGTTTTAAATGAGAGGGTTAAAGAGATCCCTCTCCTGGTTATACAAGACCTGTTTGTAACAGATAGAACATGCTTGGTTATTGTGATTGGCTTTTGCAGGGGTGAGATCAATGTAGAATCACAATTCCTCTGTTAGTTCACCAAATTCCCTCTATATGGTATAAGATCTCATAGTTTGGTTTCTTTGAATTTATAAACCTTGTTTACACTAGATTTTCATACATTAAACTTCACCCATGAGTTTTCGAGGGGTTTTGCGAATGTAAATGTTTGAAATTGAGTTTCTTAATTTGATTAATTCTTTATATTATTACAATGGAGGTCGACATTCACAGCAGAATCCAAGTATCTTTACATTGTGGCTTTTGTCAGAGGAACATGTCCTCCCTGATTTAAAAAACACCGGTTCCTAAAATCCACCCGTCGCCATAAACGTTTCCAATTCGGAGGTGATCCTTATCACTCGTCGCTATAACATGCAGGCATCTATAATATAATTGCAGTGGTCGGCATTTAGATTTTCAGAAGAATAATCACCATTATCTTCTATTATGTCACATCAAACTAAGAGACTGGAATGCATGTTTGCTTCCGGGATTTTTTTTTTAAATAATATAAATTTAATATATATTTATAAAATTAGTTGTTTCAAACTATAATTACAAGTGTGCAGAAATGAAAACGATTTTTGGAAAAACGATTTCAATTTGAAATTGTCGATTTCAAAAATAGATTAAAATTATTTTTAAAAATACGATTTCAATTAATCAAAACATATTTTTTTATACTTTTATTTAAAATTTAATATATATTATATAATAATATATTATGATATATTTATATTTTGATAAATATTTTAGATTTCAAAATATAATAAATATATTATAATTTACAAAAAAATTAATGATTTTTTTAATCAAAACATATTTTTTTATACTTTTATTTAAAATTTAATATATATTATATAATAATATATTATGATATATTTATATTTTGATAAATATTTAGATTTCAAAATATAATAAATATATTATAATTTACAAAAAAATTAATGATTTTTTTAAAAAAATTATTATTGTTTTAAATTAGAAAAATTTTTAAAAATAAGAAAAATAATAATATGATATTATAAAAATGTATTATGACATGTTTTATATTATAATACATATTTTACATTCCAAAATATAATAAAATATCATAATTTACAAAAAAAAATTAATAAAAATCTTTAAAATTAATATTTTTTTAAAATTAGAAAAAAATTAAAAAAATATGAAAAATAATAATATGATATTATAATAATATATTATGACATGTTTTATATTATAATAAATATTTTTATGCTAGTGGCAGAACCTTGTCAATCGGATCGGTGACAGGACCCTGGTGGTCAGACCGGTGGCAGGACCTTGGCGATCGGATCGGTGGCAGGATCCTGGCTCCCGGATCAATAGCAGGATCCTGGTAGTCGACCAATGACAGGACCATGCAGCCGGACTGGTGGTAGGACCTTAGCGATCTGACCGGTGGCAGGACCCTAATGGCCGGACCGGTGGTAGGACCTTGGTAGTCGGAATGGTGGTAGGACCTTGGTGGCCGTACCGGCTATCAAATCGATGGTAGGACTTTGATGGCCGGACCGGCTATCAAATCGATGGTAGGACCTTGATGGCTGGACCAGTAGTAGAACCTGTCGGTCGGACTGGTGGCAGGACCCTAGCAGTCTGATTGGTGGCAGGACCTTGGCAGTTGAATGATGGCAAGAACCTAGTAGCTGGACCAGCTATCAGACCGGTGGCAGGACCCTGGCGGTTGGATCGATGGCAGGACCTTGATGGTCGGACCGGTGGCAGGACCCTAGCAGTCAGAATGGTGGCAAGACCCTAGTGGCTGGACCGGTTATCAGACCGGTAACAGGACCCTGATGGCCGGACCGGTAGTGGAACCCAGACAGTCGGACCGGTAGTAGAACCCTGACGGTCGGACCGATAGTAGAACCTTGACAGTCGGACCGGTAGTAGAACCTTGATGGCCGAATCGGTAGTAGAACCCTGGCAATCAGTTCGACTCCCAGGGTCTTGCCACCATTTCGACCGCTAGGGTCTTGCCACCGGTCTGGCCATCAGGGTCCTACCACTGATCAGATAGCCGGTCCGGCCACCAAGGTCCTGCCACCGTTTTGACTACCAGGGTCCTGCCATCGATCCGACCACCAGGATCCTGCCACCGGTCCAACCACTAGGATCCTGCCACCAGTCCAATCGCCAGGATTCTGCCACCGGTCCTGCCACTAGGGTCCTGCTACTAGTCCGATTGCCAGGATCCTGCCATCGATCTAATAGCCAGTCCGACCATCAGGGTCTTGCCACAATTCCAACTACCAGGGTCCTGCCACCGGTCCGGCCACTAGGGTCCTGCCATCGGTCAGACTGCTAGGATCCTGCTACCGGTCCGACCTCTATGATTCCACTACCGATCAGGCCGTCAAGATCCTGCCATCGATCTGATAACCGGTCTAGCCACTAGGGTCCTGCCACCATTACGACTACCAGGATCCTGCCACCGGTCCGGCCACTGGTCCGACCGCCAAGGTCCTGCACCAGTCCGACCACCATGGTCATGTCACCGGTCCGACCGCCAGGATCCTGCTATCGATCCGGCCGTCAGGATCCTGCCACCGGTCTGATCGCCATGGTCCTACCATCAAGCCAATCGCCAGGGTCCTGCCACCGGTCCGATCGCTAGGGTGCTGCCATCGGTCTGACAACCAGGGTCCTATCACTGGTCCAATCGACAAGATTTTGCCACCAATCTGATCACTGGTATGAAATATTTTTTATAATATAAAACATGCCATAATATATTATTATAATATCATATTATTATTTTTCATATTTTTTTAGTTTTTTCTAATTTTTTAAAAAATATTAATTTTTAAAGATTTTTATTAATTTTTTTGTAAATTATGATATATTTATTATATTTTGGAATGTAAAATATGTATTATAATATAAAACATGTCATAATATATTTTTATAATATCATATTATTTTTTTAATTTTTTTAATTTTTTGGTAAATTATAATATATTTATTATATTTTGAAATATAAAATATTTATCATAATATAAATATATCATAATATATTTAAATAATATATATTAAATTTTAAATAGAAGTATAAAAAAATAAATTTTGATTAATTGAAATCATATTTTTAAAAGATAATTTTAATTTATTTTTGAAATCGTCCTTGGAAAGATGATTTTAAATTGAAATCGTTTTTCCAAAAAACATTTTCATTTTCGTACATCTAGTTTTGTAATTATAATTCGAAACACCTAATTTATAAATATATATTAAATTTATATTATTTTAAAAAAATCCGTTTGCTTTCTCTAGATAGGTTGCATGGACACTTTTTTTTTTTTTTTTTGGGTGGGTGTGTGTGGGGGGGGGGGGGGGGGGGGGGGGGGGGGGGGGGGCGCACATGATAGCCATGTTTCATTACATCATTATATGGTCTTATCAAGTAGTGGTGGACATTGCTCGCTAGTTAGAGGGCAAGTATCCCCTTTTTTGTTCAAGAATTTTATTTAAAATAATATTATTTCAAATAAATAATTACTAAACCTAGGTATTAGGTAGTTTATTTATCAAATTAGGTGTTTCTTTGCAAACGTGGCAATTTTTTTTGACACCCGACAGTCAAATGGACACGTGGAAGGAAACCAGATACTTGGCCTCTCCGATTGAAATTGCATTTGGCAAAGACGATTTCAGGTTGAAATTGTCTTTAGTAAAGACGATTTTATCGAGAAATCACTTTGACAAAGATGATTTCACCGAGAAATTACCTTTGACAGCCGAACTCCATATCACCCTTCCTTTTTTTCTTTCATTTGTGCTTGGCTCGTCTCCGGCCCTATTCTTCCCCTGATCTTTTCTTCTCCCAGCCCCACTCCAGCTCCCGACCCCATCTTCCTTCCGCTTTATCTTTTTTCCTGCCCCACAGCCCCTTGGTTTTGTCTGGGTCCTCTTGTTGGCTTGTTCTCATCTCTAGATCTGGTTCAAGTGGAATTAGGTCTGGTCCAAGTTGATCTCCGGTTTCATTACGAAAATCGGGTCCAAGTGTAGCCAAGGTCTTCCAGTCCAAAAAATAAAAAAAATTATTATTTTCCATCCAGCATTACAGGTAATTTTTTTTTTATTTTTTTGTTGTTCTAATTATTTGAATATATTATTACAGTTTCTTGCTTGGTATAATTTTTATATTTAGTAATTTAATTTCAAAAACTTAATATTGTAATGTTATGCTGTTTTATTTTTGATGCAATTATAATTGTAATTATTTTTTTATGTTTACATGATATATTATTTTTGGTGCTTGTATTTTAATTATGTATTCTGAAACTTGATTAAAATTAAATTTATTAATATCACAAGAAGAATAGAATTTATATTAAATTACATGGATACGTAGTAATATGTATTGGTTTATATCTTGATTGTATAATTGAGAAAATAAAAAAATATAAGAAGAATTGATTAATTATTTGGTTATATATATATAATATTTATTATATCAAAAATAAAGGAAATAATATATATGTTAATATTAAAAATAATAATTAAATATTAAATATGTAGATGAAATTATAAAGATAAAAAATTAGTAAAGAATATAAATATATATTGAATTTTGAATTATTATGTTTTGAAATAATGACTCAATTTATTTCATTATTTTGAAATGTTTTATAAAATTAATTAAAAATAGTATATAAGATATAAAAAATAAAATATGAATTTATATATAATCAATAATTTTTGGTATTCAAATAATTATTTGGTTTTGTATAAATAATAATGATGTTATTACTATAAATAAATAAAATATATAATTATTTATAGGATGTAAATAACTAATTAAGTATAAATGAGTTTGTCGTGCTATATAAGTAGTCTATGTATTTTTAGCTGTGTTAATTCAATTATAAAAAAAATAATTAAAAAATAATAATGGTATAATAAAAAAAAATTATAAATAGAATATATTATAAATATGACAGAATTTAGTTGATATAAAGAAATTATGGTATGATTACTAAATACTTATAACGTATTAAGATTTTTAGGTTGTAAATAATCTTATTATAAATATAAATATTATGGTATAAAAAATAGATTAAATTGTAAATAAGGTTAGTGAATATATGCTATGTTAAACTAATTTGTAATTCATGTATTACTGGCAAACATTAATTATATGATAAAAGATACGATATAAATAGAAGATGTTGGTAAATTTAAAATATTTTAGTTTAAATATAATTAATTAAATTTTATAAATATTTTAAAATATAATAATAAGAAATAAAAATTCATATGTTATGGTATTTAATAAATTATTAAATTATAAATGAGATTATTAACTTATACACTACATTAATTATATTATAAAATTATTTTGCAGAGAAATGTAATCATGGTATTAAAAATCTATTTGATCAAAAATATTAGAAATATGTAGGTTGTATGTTTGAAATTTATTTTTTAATTTGTATATGTTTTGTATTCATATTTTAATGTTTAATATGTATAAATTATTGTTATTGGCAAAATTATGTTTTGGGAATAAGTTGCTAGGTTAATAATCTGATTTCTATATATAATTTGATAAAATTTGTATTACATTGAACTGTAAACCCATCAATTGATTAATATGCATATTTTATAGTATCAATACATTATTTTTTTAATTTTGTATGGATATTAAAACTATGCACATTAATCAATTGATTGTCCATAATAGACAGTTTACAAATTGTAATTAATTTTACATATCACTTTACAGTATGCAAAGATATGTAATAGAGATCGAATAAAATTTATGCAGTATTTTTCTTTAGTTCTTCGTGTACATAATTATTTGTGTATGGAGAACTAAGGAGAAATACTGCCAAAATTTCATTCGATCTCCATTATACAACATTGCTTATCATAAAGTGATCTATAAAATTAATGCAATTTCTGAATAGGATAGAACCTATCTTTACCTAGTAGTTGGTGATAAGATGTATTTTTCATTTTAGTCATTAAAAACACCGTACATAGATATTAATTCAAAAATATATTATAATCTATATAATGTACTTGATAGAATAATCGCTTTCTAATTTCAATGGAGGATTATTACTTTTGTTTATTTTTTTTGTTAGTGTGTCATTAGAAATATCATGAAAATAATATCTAAATATATTTGTTTATTAAACATGTAAGTAAAATGGAAGAAATAATCATAGCTTTGTTATATTAATGGTTCTATCATTAATAGAAAATATAGTATTGAGTACAACCAAGGACCGAAAAAGATAATTAGAATTAAAAATAGCATGATATTCATAGAGTTGGAAAATAAAATATACAGAGTTTTCCATATAGATAGAATTTCAAAGAAAATATTGATTTTTATAGAATCTACAAGTTGTCTAGTTGACATTTATAAAGTATGAACATGTTTCACTAACCGATGACAAAGACATGAAAATAATATTTTCAACTATCAGTTCGTATCCATGTATATCGAGTGCAAAGTTATATATAGATATTCAAATCATTGAAGCTCCTGAACCTATTTACGAATAAGATGATTATGAAGAAGCATTCGAAATATAGCAACAACTTATAAAAGTGAATAGATTATTTTATACTATAGTTTGAACATCATAGATAATGTTGTGAAAAATACTGGTTTAAGATTTATACAAAACCCGTTACGTATGGTGGACAATACCGTGCTAGAAAATAATATTAGAGAAGTATCAGTATATACAGCTGCTGATGATACGGTGCATATAGATAATCAACTTTTTCATGAAAATGATGATGAAAGTGAAGATGATGTGGCTGACAAAGCTAATGAAGCTGATATATCAAAACTGTACGAAGTCCATAGAATACCACTGTTCCAAATTATTCTGCATTTGAAGCTCCATCCGGAACATTCACTCAGGTGATTGGAATGCTGCTAATGTATCAATGTATTCTATATTTGAAGAACAATATGTTATATGGTTTAAAGATGAGGAATTACGTAAAGAACTTTGCTTTATAGATAAGGCAGAATTACAGACTGTAGTAAAATAGTATTCTATTAAAAGACATCATGAATTCAAGGTTATTGAGTTAAATCCAAATCTATGGCTTGTAAAATGTAAGAACAGAGAGGTGGGATGTCAGTGGATGGTGAGAGTTATTAAATGTCATGATTATTTGAGATCTCACGATATATTGGTCCCCATATATATATATATATCTGCAATGATATCTTAGGATCATTCTAGGCTGGACTCTAGATTAATGCAAATGAAATACGAGACCTACTGAAAGAAATTCCTACAATTATTATTGCTAGACTTGGTGCAGTGATAAAGAACAAATACAACTATACACCCGGTTATAAAAAATTATGGGATGCCAAGTAGAAGGCGATAGCCATGTTATTCGGGGATTGAGATATGTCATATCAATTGCTACCGAAATGGTTGCATGCTGTAGAAGAATTTAATCCCGGTTATTGAATGAAATTCATCAACACTCCAACTGGAACTTGTACTCAATTTGATCGTGTTTTCTAGGCCTTTGCACCATCTATTGAAAGGTTTAAGTACTATCGACTGGTCATAAATGTTGATGCTACTTTTCTGTATAGAAAGTATAAGGAGAAGTAATGATTGCAACTGTTGTTGATGAAAATAATAAGATTTTTACTTGCATTTGACATTGTCAAAGAATCAGCTGATACATGGGATTAGTTCTTAGCTTGCATCAAAAATTTTGTTACATCACGTCAGGATATTTATCTAATTTTTGATCAACATGCTAGTATACTTGTTGCAGTGCAGAACGAGCATCTGTGTTGGTAGCACCGAATGTTTATCATATTTATTACCTGCGTCATGTGGCAAGTAATTTCAATTCAAGATTTTGTGATCCAAAATTACGGGATGTCATGAAAAAAGCTGGAATGTAAACATAACCTAGAAAATTCTAAAAATATATGAGGAATATTGCAAAATTTAATCCAGAAGCTGTTCAGTGGCTGAATGATATCCCTTTAAAAAAATGGACATGTTCACATGATGAAGGACGATGGTATGGGATGATGATAACAAATATATCCGAGTATTTCAATGGAGTTTTAAAAAATGCTCGATTCCTGCCAATAACTATATTGGTGTAGTTGACTTTCTTTTAACTTGTATTATATTTTGAAGGTCAACGTATCCAGGCAAATGATGCACTTGACATGAATGAAAGATTTACTTCTTTTATTATGTGACATATAATATCCAAGCAAGCCAAAGCTACATCGCATATAATTACAAGATTCGATAGAGCTAGTAGCTTATTTCAAGTCCATACCGCGAAGCATGGACCAAACATGAAACAAGATGACAATAGATAGATGATTGTATCTTTCTCTATTAAAAAAAAAAAATATTATATTTATATTGTGTATATGTTAATTTATGATTTTTGAAGTTATAGGTTGTACGTCTTTCATAGTGGACATGTACGTGTCAAAAATGACAGTGTTATCATCTACCTTACTCTCATGTCATGGCTACTTTTGCACATATTGCTATTAATTTTTATAGATATGTTGATCAATGATATATTTTGCATGACTATCATCAACTTATGCACTATAATTTCAACCAATTCCGCACCAAGAATATTGATCCAAACAAAGTAGAGATGGTATCATTATAATTGACAAAATAGATGTGACATAAGGTAGGCCATATATTCCACAAGATTAGGAACATTATGGATGTCCGAGAAGCTGACAAACAGAATATAGGTAGGTTATGGGAGATAGAGGAGTGATGAATAAGTCTATGCTGTATATTAGCTTTAGAAGCATATTAGTTATATTATAGAAGTCATATTCGCAGGTATTTTAAAGTACAGCTAATTCTCTTATTTATGTAATGTTTATTTATTGATTATTACAATGACCATGTAGATATATTTTCTTTGTTCAAATTTTATTGATGTGTCAGGATAGGAGTTGGTTGCCGCTTCGGGAGTGCTATTAAATATTAATGATTGATATCATTACTTTGTATTATGATTGATGGACTGTAGCTCTACTATATGGTTTGTGATGTATTGTTGTTCCTATCTTTGCGTGTATGATTGTTTTCACATGACTTGTATTATATTTGATCGTTTAATATATTTTAATTAACTTTTTAAAAAACAAGTGGTTTGTTAAGTGAAGTTTATGCATGCTTAATTGATTTCATTTAAGTCATTGTATCACAATTATGGATCCCGGTCCTTCAGATCATAGCATACTTTACGATCAGGATTTACATAGATCATGCTTAGTATGGGACGGGCATGATACTACTATTTTGCACTGTCAATGTCGAGAGATGGTTATGCACAGATCGACACCGCTCGATAGGCGCATATTGCCTTCATTGATGCAGTCTAGATTTTATGGTCTTGCTCATGTGGGATTTATTAAAATAGACTGGCATTTGATTATCGCTCTTGTCGAGCGCTGGTGTTTAGAGACACATACATTTCATTTCCTGCATGGAGAGTGAACCATCACCCTTCAGGATATTGCTATTCAGCTAGGTTTGCTAGTTGATGGTCTACCAGTGACAGGTACTATATAAATAGATTGGAGACGTTTGTCAGGATTTATTAGGAATTATCCCACCACATGATAGACTTTAAGGATCACGATTGAGCATGTTCTGACTAACTGAACAGTTTCATGAGTTAGCTTTGATACTGACGAATAGCCATACAGCGCTATGCTCGAGCTTATATTTGTAAATGATGGATGGAGTTATTCATGGATAATCTGGAGACCTAATGCATCTCATGTTCCTACCTCTACTATAGTCGTCATCTATATTATAATACTAATTATACATGCACATACTTTTTAAAAAAATATTAAAAAAATATTGGATCTATCTTTATACAAATATCTCGTCTATCAAGTATAAACACATGCATGATGCATGGATAGATACTAAACATTGCATCTACCTTTTCTTTAAATATTTCATCTATTTGTATGGCTACCTTGAGACATCACTCTTCTATAGAATGGGTATCATCCTTTAATAGATGGATGATAACTCTATAAAGGGAATATATGTGATAAAAATGTTTATCTATACACTCTATATCAATCTTAAAAAATATTTCTAATTTGGATATCAATAACTCCTCTCTCCTACTAAATTAATTAAAAAAAATATTGGATTTGTTAACTTAAAGAGGATTCTATGCTATAGATTAATGCTACAAATTATTTCATGCATATCAAGCTATTGAAATGAGCAAATAACAAGTTTCTTTCAAAAACATGGGCATAGGATGCAAAAATTTCAATTATTCTGCCTCCCCTAATGAGGTCTAGCAGCCAAGTACTATAGAAATCTTGATATTAGGTTGTTTTTTTGCTTTAACTTTCTTGTATCACATCAAGAGAAAATCTACTGTAACAAATATTTGTTTTATATTGGTAAGAAAATTTATTATTAAGAATAAAGTAGTGCTAAATTGATTGAAATGGTATTCGAAGATGTTACAGTAAATAGAAGCACTTTAATTTGTATTGATTATAGCAAAAAGAAAGGGGAAATTAACTTGACATGGATAGAGGTTGTGAGGAAGGATATTGTAATGATTATAAGAAAATCTATCATTAAAAACAAGTCTAACATTTTTTTTTTTTTGATAGAAAAGCAAGTCTGTCATTAGTAAATATATCTATTATATTGGTAAGAAAATCTATTATTAAGGACAAACCAACAAAAATCAACTCAAATGATAGAATGTATACAAGAAAGATTTAAAGAGTCTCTAGTATGAAGAGGTATTTTAATTTATGTTGAATGTGGCAAGTAAAAGAAAAGGAATATGTAACCAAAGATAGATGGACATTGTGAGGAATGATATGAAAAAACTTGGAATAATATTAGAGATTGCGCACCCTAAATAGAAATATTAAGCAAATGAAGATATATAAAGTTAACCCCAAATACTTGAATAATAGACTGGGTGGTTATGGTTATGCTATTGACATTAATATAAAGATGATATTTTATTTTTCTTTTCCCGAAGTATGAACCCAAGTATAGTTACTAATAATATTTATACTTGCCTTTTCTGTTGCTCTAGTTGCATTCCTAACAATTATATTTCAAAGATTTAAATAGCACCAATTAGATGACATCAAAATCCAGATAAATGGTTGACTTATATTATAATAAAAATGAAATTTTAATGATTAATTAAAAGATTTTAAATGTTGAGGATCTAAATATATAAGTTGCTCAATTTTAAAATGGTATTTCTATAATTTTCTCTTATTTAAAAAACCCATGGCCATATGCTGTAGTTGCTTTTTTTTTTTTTTTTTTTTTTTTTTTTTTTTTTTTTTTTTTTTTTTTTTTTTTTTTTTTGACGTGCCCACTTTTAGATGAAGAAAGATTGTGAAAATCTGAATGTCTTGAAACATTCCGGTGAGACAAAGATCTGTGAAGATAGCTACACCGAAATTTATCCCCCCATCCCTTTTGACTAAAAAAAAAAATTAAAAAAAGAAAAGAAAAAAAAAAAAAAAAAGAAAAAAAAAAAAAAAAAAAAAAAAAAAAAAAAAAAAAAAAAAAAAAAAAGGAGTAGCAGCCTCAACGATATTGGACTATATAAAAGAAGCTTGCAAAATGTTGTAAAAAGATCCAAATATAAAGAACAAAAATAACGTTTACATAAGGCAAAAGACTAAGCGTGAACATAAAGACCAAACAGTTAACAGAAATAAAGGAGGATATTGTATAAACCAACAAAACTGCCTTCCAAGTAGAAACGAAAGATAACTGATGTGACTGTGATCTTCTAATGCAAGCTTGGTATGAAAGAAAAATTACTATAAACCTGACAGTGAGATGATCTCCAGCCAAATATGAGTGGACCTGCGAGGAACATAACAGGGAAAAACAGATTTGCATGAGAGGCAGCCAAATATGAACCATCCTCCTGCAGTTGATGAAGTGATGAGAGTTCCAGAATAAGGCAGTTATTGCTTTGAAATATAAAGTAATGAACAACGGATATATGATGAGCTGGATTTCCATGAGATGATGCATAGAGCAGTACTCTAGATTTCCATTAGATGATATGATGACAATAATAAGTATAACAAGTCATATGCTCCTGATAAGTATAAGAAACAACAGACAATATACCCAAATGTCTCTATAGAACTGATAATATAATCCAGAAGATAATCCATAACCTGATGATAAGAGAACCTGATGTGTTGACAACAGCAAATAAAAAGCCTCTATAAAGAACAGCCACAGAAGATATGTTGACATCAGCAAATAAAAAGGCCTCTGTAGAGAACCTGATAATATGTTGACAGTCGCAAATAATACATCTTTGTACAAATAATGATTTTCCTCTTTGTAGCATAACATGAATCTCTGAACCAGAAAACAGAGACTGTACATAGTACCAATGAAACTATTAGTAAATATACTCCACTTGTGCCAGATAATGATGCAAAGAGTCACTCTGTTCCAGAATTTCCAAGAAAACTTGAACCTCAAAGGAAATAGGATGAACTTAATGCATTTCCCATTTGATAAAAAAGAGACCATAGAAAAAACATAGCTGAAAGCATAGTGCATAATTCATTATAACAAAGACACCAAATCTGATTCAACAAACATAGATAAAAGCTATCCTGGATAACTTGGCATGACTAGAACAAAATACCAAAAGTAATGCCAAGAATAAGTATGTATGATTACATGAAAATGTAAAACTGAGAAATCAGCAATTTTGTTGAAGACAAAAATGTGTATAGTGATGTAGCTATATAATTATTTAAATTCCTGTAGATCAGAAAGATAAAATAACGAAGAAACCATGATAATGTCCATTCTGAGTTAACAGTAATCAGCAACATGCTGCATAAGAGCTGTATGATGCTGGGCCTAGCTTTATTGAGTCTGAAGTAAGTAAGAGAGAGAACCTGCACATATAAATAATTGGGTGAGTGAAAACATTTCCTAATCCTCCATTTCCACCCATATTTTTTTTTGTATTTTCTTTTATTTTCATAACTCTTTTTACATTTTTTGTCACAAAGTTTCCTTTTTCTAATATTCTTTTTCCTTTTTTCCTTGGTGTAAATGTTACAATGTTGAGTGAGGAACACCAGAGAAAAGCAGCCTGGCCATTGAGGGTAAAAAAGCATCTCCAATAATGAAAGCAGTGTATGAACATAGAATGTTGATGTAATTCAAACTTTCCAAACATTCCAAATTCTTTGATGTAAATATGATGTTCCAAATTCTTTGATGTAATGAAGGTAATAACATTGGCGTATAAAGAATGATGAAGAATAGTCTTCCAATCCAGATGCTCCGTTAAAGCAATAAAGCAGTAGGAAGTATAGCACATACAAACAATCTCTTGGTTCTCTAAGCATTAATAAGTAACTCCTATATTTGCAACTGACAAATATTCAGATTGATATAAGAAACAACTTAATGACAATTTGCTAAAGATTAATGAAAGTACTGTTCAAATGTTCCTGATAGATACAAGAATCTATGAAACAGCTAGCATTTAAGCCTGAACCATATATAGCATAATATGAAATCTGGAGCATAATGAAACATGATATGGAATCCATTTTTAAGTAGAAGGTTGGAAAAGCCCAAAGTGGCTGTATGATAGGCGATCTTTCGATTATTACATCTTTGCCAAAGTATAGACTTCATCAGAACACCAGAAGGAGAATTAATAAACGATGAAGAAAAGGCAGGGTCATCGTATGTTACAGATGTAACAACCAGTTATCAAACAATTTGAAGTAGATAAAGTGACAACTATAGTCCCATAGTATTTGCAGACTGAAGAATTTTGTTAGTCTTCATTAGCGAAAGGCCAGCAGGGAGAGATAAAACCTGCAAACACATATGAGAATCTAGTAAAAGGAACATCCTTCATTTGCATTTAGTAGATATCTGTACAAACAATCAACTTGGTTATTACTAGTCCATTTAAATGATCTAGAGAGTGCCAAACTAGCTAAGTAATCTGCTACTTGATTTGCCTCTCAATATATATGTGAAATAGATAGAATGAAGATTTCCAGATAGCTATATCATGCAGAAAAGATTATTTGATTTATGAAAAATTATAACAACCTTTAACCAAGAGACTACTGTATCAGAATCACCTTCTAATAAAAATAAGTAGCATTGAAGTCGGAGATAGCTGTACGCATGCCTAACCAGGTAGCAATCAATTTAACTAAAGGTACCAAAGCATGAGTAAGTAATTTATCTCTAGCTTGTATAAAAGAAGCATGTTGATCCTTGATAAACATAAGTAGCAGCTGCAACAGATGACATCACAGAGCTATCAAAGTTAACTTTTATCATCCCTTGAGAGAGGTGGTAGCCAAAAAACCAAAGGAAAAGGTAAATGATAGAAACCAAAGGAAAAGGTAAATGATTAGATGATAAAGAACTACCACAGTACCTTAATGGAGGATAAGAAAGATTAGGAGAATACATTAGTGCTTTCCTACAAATCTGAGCAGGGGAAACAAATGTTCTGTTAAAAATCCGGTCATTACACCCATTCCAAAGACTCCAAACCACAGTAGCAATAAGCTCTTCAAGTTGTTGTTGATGGAAGGGGATCTCATAAATGTAAAAAGGTCATCAACATGAAAAAAAAAATGAAAGACTGAAATGCTTATTAACAAAATACCAAAGTCCTTTGCAACAAAGTAACTGATCAACACATGGAAAGTATCTTCAATTATGCCTTGACAGAGCTTACATTCCTGCATAGTACTTGGTAGAATATTGTAGACCATAGAATTTGTTAGTAGGTACTCTAGATCAAGCCAATTGCCACTAAAAAGCAGAAATATAAGGTGGAAGTTTTAAAGACCAAATCCAATGAAATGATGAAAATGGAGCTTCAAAAGTAATCGATTTATTCAATTGTGCCTATCTTGAGTTAGACAAAAGAAAGTTTTTGTATGACCCCAAACCAATTGATCATTAGAAGCATAAAAACAGATAGGAATAGCTAAAATTGAATGACTAAATCAGTAAAAAAAAGTTGAGCTGATCGACTAGCATTCCAATTCTTTGATTCATTGATTAAATCAAAGACAGGAAGATCAGGACAATAGTTGATCATATTAATATAAGTTGGCCAAAGCAATAAAGGTATACATGTCAACCAAGCATCATTGTAGACATCAATAGAATACCTGAAGCCACCATCTAATGACATTGAAATTGTACTTTAAGACCGATATCACATATTCTACGCCGAAATGATAGAGTTATGTCCCGGCTTATAATAATTTATCCAAGAACTAGTAAAATAATTCTTAGCTCTAACTAATTGAGATCAAAGAGATTATTATCAGAAAGAAGTGTCTGAGAAGCGAGTTTATTGAGACATTAATCCTTCCATCAAATAAAGAAGTAAGACGTAAACCTCCAAAAACTTTAGATACATTTTATTCCAAGAAATACGATGAAGGCTCCGATGATTAATAGGATGACCCTATAAAAATGCACGTAAACTCTTTCTCAACTTGATAAACTAGAGATGTTGGAAGATAAATAAAAGATATGGTATACAATGGAAGAGCAAGAAGCACAGAATGAAATAAAGTTGCCCTACCTACAAAAGATAAAGCTCGTCACTTCCAAGCTGCAATTTTGTTCGTAATCCTAGTAATCAAAGGCTGCAAATGGTGACCAGCTAATGCACGACCATAAATAGGCACTCCAAGATATTGCCGGGACAATTGATTCTTGGAAATACCAAAAATATTAATTATATCAAATTTTACTTGAAAAGCAGTAGCAGAATTGAAAGATATATGAGATTTAGCATATTGACATGTTGTGTAGAATGAAAAGAATAAGCATCTATGATAGCGGCTAATGTAATAGCATTTCGTAAAGTAACCTAGGTAATAAGTAAACAATTATTAGCATAAAAAATATGTGAAATAGCAAGGCCTACCCTTGGATAATAAGCTTCTAGTAAATGATTATAATAGCCATTTTAGCAAACGAGAGAAAATTTTAGAATAGATGATAAAAAGATAAGGAGAGAGATGACACAGACCACAAGTGGCTTTGAACCAATAGTGAGTAACCCATTAAACAACAAAGCATCCTAAGGATTGAGCACATATGCCTTAATCCAGTTGATAAAAATAGCATGAAATCTAAATTGTGTCAAAACATCACAAAAATGGTCAATATGCATGATCATATGCTTTTTTCAAAATCTAATTTTATCATTATTAAACTTTTTGTTCGTGAAGCATTAATTATAGAATGAACCAATTCCTAAGCTATCAATATATTGGTAGTAATTTAGCGACCAAAAATAAAAGCACCTTACTCTTGTGATCAAGGAATGCGTTACCGTACCGGCAACTAGCGGTACGGTTCACCCCTATATAACGGTCCAGCCTCCGGACCGTTAAAAAAATAAAAAAAATTAATTTCTCTACCGGTACCGTACCATACCAGTACGTACCGTCGGATTCAGCCCGGTACGGGCTCGGTTCGGCCTGGTACAGATCCATTTCATGTTTTAAATAGCAATCCTTGCTTTGGAGGGAGAGAAAGATTGTTTTTATATAAAAAAGCTCGATACGCATGCCAGTACAGTACGGTACAGACCGTACCATACCGTACTGCCTTCCCGCCAATACGAGTCCCGGTACCGGTACCGGGAACCCTGCTTGTGATATAAGCTAAGGTAAAACAACTTTGAGATGGTTAACTAGAATTTTGGCAACAATCTTATAAATCGTGTTATACACACTGATAGGATGATAATCAACAAGGATACCTAGATCAGACCTTTTAGGCAACAAAATAATAAACATATCTTTCCATATATTGCTAGTAACTTAGCGACCAAAAATAGAAGCACCTTACTCTTGTGATATAAGCTAAGGTAAAACAACTTTAAGATGGTTAACTAGAGTTTTTGCAACAATCTTATAAATCGTGTTACACAAACTAATAGAACGATAATCAACAGGGATACCTAGATCAACCTTTAGGCAACAAATAATAAACATATCTTTCCATTGTCGAGGCATCTCAACAGTATGAAAAATTAATTGATATTTGATAGCACCATACATATCAGATTTAATAATTGATCAAAAATGTTGAAAAAAGATGGAAATCCATCAGACCCAGGAGTTTTTTATTAGGTAACTTTGAAGATCTTCAATCTTAGTGACAATATAGGTTTAAATTATTTTTTATTATGAGACAGATATTTTAGAATGAACAAAAGAATATTCAATGATATTTATGTTATCAGATTGAGACCATCTTTGTTTGAAATGAGTAAGAAGAATCTCCTTTACATTAGATAAATCAGAATTGTAGCCGCCATTGGAGTTATGAATACCAGAGATTATATTTTTTTTCGACGAGAATGGTAAATCGATGAAAAAGGTTGTATTAGCATCCCCTTCTTTTAACCAAATTGCTCGAGATTTTGGTGCCACATTACCTCTAAATGAGACAACACACTCTGATATTTGGCTAACATAGCCAATAAGGAATTATATAAATGCATAGGTAATATGCCACATTGGGACTCTCAAAAAATTGTAAAGCATAGATTTGATCATATAAGTAATTACCCTTATGAACAAGATAACTAATCCAGACTCCACCTTGTAATAGCCCGATGACTTTATTTAGGAGAAGAGTTAATTGCATACTGGGAGAAATTGGTGAAAAGTAGTCCACACCTTTCGAACTACCCTTTCTAACCAGGCATAAGATAACCAAAATTTTTCAAACCTTAATAGTCGAGTTCATTATTCCTCACATTAGAGCATTAATCAATAAAGGATAATGATCCGATGCGCATAAGATAAATGACAGTAGATGTAGGATAATGATCTAGCCAATTTCCAGTGACAAAAGTATGGCCAATACGCTCCCAGACCCTAGCTAGACCTAATCTATTATTGCACCAAGAATAATGAGATCCATGATATCCTAAATCTATCATTCCAGATAGTTGAATACAAGATCGAAATTCATGAATAGGACAATCAACAAGAAATGGCTTATCTCTTTTTTTTTTTAGATTGTAAAATACAATTAAAATCACCAACTATAAGCATCGAATAATTCAAATGAATCATATCTAAAATTTGAGCCCAAAGATCACGAAGCTCATAAGCTGAATTACTAGCATATACAATACCTAGGATCCAAAAAGGTATATTGGCAAAGAAATAACACCAACAGTAATTTGTCTATTTGTATAAACAAAATTAAGTTTACCAACATTTTTGAGCCATGAAATAATAATACCACCCGATTGACCTATAGCTGGAATCATATAAGTCATCCAATGAGGATCCAAAAATGCTAAATCCTAGACAAAGCATTGGATTGAAGACAAGTCTCCAAAAAACAAGCAATACTCGAAAAATACTTATGCAACAAAGTCTTAGAATAATTAGCAAAGGAAGGCTTAACAGCCCCTTATAGTTCCAAACTATCACTTTCATCAGGTATGAGAATTATGATTAGGAGGCATTTTACCTCCAGAGTCTTTCAAGTGAATATTATCATTATCACATTATCTTTATGAACTTTTATAACATGTTCGAGCTTATCGACAATGAACATATGAAATTCAAAGATTGTCCTTCAATAGAGAAACTAGTGTCAAGCCTAAGCTCTTGTGCAGGACAAGATTGCTAAGTGCCACCAACTCATTTCCAAACTTTTACAACTTCACCTTGCCTAACCGCATAACTTACTTGAACCTCAAAGAATGAGCCTTAGTGGCTAAATATATGTTGCTTTAGCATAATCTTAGCATGAGGTGGGGAAACACTACCTAGAAACCTACTTGCTTGATGATTCTTACCAGGGAATCTCTTCCTTTTACCCTTAGGATAAGATCCACCAGAATTGTGAGCAGCAAAATCCATAGGATCAGAGATGTCCATGGAACTCAGAATATTCTCTTAGAGAGTAAACTCATCAGTGGAGAAAAGATAGATTTAGAACTTGAATGCCTGAATTAGCCAACTTAGTCTCCTTTGGAGGAGATCGATTGGTAGTTTGCCTGGGTCATATCCAACCAGACTGAACCTGTCCATCAATAGTTTTAGAACCGAAAGAAGGTTGAGTAGCAGTAGGAGTAACCGGTACCCTGCTTGAATCCAAGGGCCAAATACCAAAGAAGTATTTGAGCCAGCAAGTTTACCATAGACACGGACTCCAAGGTTACCCCTATCTTCCCACAACTGTAACAAATATCAAATAGTTCTTATTTCATAAAAGGTTGCCAAGTACATGAGTCTTGTACCCTAATTCTAACTCCTGGGCATACAAACTTAGTAAGGTCAAGGAAGAGACACACCCTGGCATATCCCATACAGGAAGAAGTAGATGTCCAACTATCAAGAAATAGCGGAACACCTGAGTAGCAATTTTCTTTATGTTCCTAGAATCCACAATTCTAAAGACAGATCAAGTAATCGAACCCAATTTTAACTTACCTCAGGGCATCAGGGTGGGTCGAAAACCGGGATGCCAAGGTTCCAGAACTAGTAGTTGGCTAGCCAACAACTATGGCCCTTGCTCTAAAATCCTAAGTTTCTCTTTCTCATTTGAAAAAAATAAATAATAAAAAAATCCTCAGATAAGGCATACATAGAAAAATCCCCGGTAATAGATCATTTAATACACAGTTCTCGCTCTACAAAATCTATAGATAAGCCATGACCAAGAAATTTACTTACAAGGCATGTTGCCATTTTTTAAGAGAAGCTTGAATCTCATTATCAGAAAACACAACAACCTCACTGAACCTCTGTTCCAGCAACTCGATTTCAGCCTCAGAGGCTTTAGATGTTTCCCAACGATACCTGCATGGGCCTTGGACTATCTGCGACTAGGTCAATGACCCCATCGGTGGCCAAGCACCCAGAGGAGGAGAAGATTTTTGCAGGGGCGGTTCCAAATTTGGCGACCGAGCACCTGGAGAAGAGGAAAAATTACCTGGGGAGAGGAAAATGTACCTGGGTTCGGCAACCGAGCACCTAGAAGAGAGGATACACAATCAGCATCATCAGTAGCTTTGGTCCTAACTCCATCATCAACGGCAATAATCAACGCTTTCCCCTTGTCGACCGAGGAAATCGATACGAAAGGCTTTCCAGCCATAGATTCTTCCATAGGCTTTGGAATATGTCCATCACACTATACGGCTAACTTCCAACGTCCCTGATCCCGTACGATCCAGGCCGACACACCCTCAAAACAAAGGCAAGACTTAGAAAATAAAACACTCGAACGTTCTGAAGGAACAAGAACCCCAAGATTGAATCAAGAATACCAAAGATCGAAAAGGATGAAAAACCCTAGGTGGGATGAAGAAAACAGAAACTTCACGAGCATTTCTCACTCTTACTTTATCAACCCAGAGCAAACACAAAATCCAGGCTTTCCGCCAAAGTAAATACAAAACCAGAGCGAATATAAAAACAGGTAAATACAAACCAAGCGAATTAAAAACCAGAGCAAACACAAATCCAGGCTTTCCGGCCAAAGTATCTTCAATTTTTCAACGTCCCCAACCCCGAAGGAACGAAGCTGGAAACCCTAGAAGTAAACCAGGATCCCTAGATGGAAACCCTAGATGTAATCGAGAAGACCCAAAAACCTGACGAAGAAGCGATCCCGAAGGATCAACCACGATCAAACGGGGCCAAACATCCCAAAACAAAACAACACCCAGGCAAACCCAAAAATCGGAACCCTGTTTCCGACGTCCCCTACCCCGAAGGAACGAAGAATCTTCTTATACCAACGTCTCCTACCTCGAAGGAACGAATCAAGAAACCTAAAACCTGACGAAGAAGCAATCCCGAGGGATCACCCCGATGAAACGAGGCCACACACACCCAAACAAACCCAGTCAAAGCCTTGATAGACGAAGAAAAACACTAAGATCAGTAGAACCAAGCAGAAAACCTACATGGAAACCAGTCTAATCCAAAGGGTACAAATTCGCTAGTTTTTTTTTTGCCGTAATTACTATTTTAATAGTTGAAGAGATTCCGATTGCCCATAAACCTCCATCGGTTTATTTCCACTTTTTCCTCCGTCGCCATGCTTCCGCCCATGTGCCACCCTTCACCCGATATGCTTTAATAGCTGATGTGTACAAATGAGTACCAAAAGAAGCATTTTTGCCGGATTTCTTTTAAAATATATTTTTATTAAATATTTTCCCTACGCCGATCCATTGACATTTAAGAAAATAGGTGCCGTATAACTAAAATTACGGGTTATGTGCGCGATTTTATTAAAAAATTCTTATTAAATAATATTAAAATTATAAAAAATTATAAAAAATTAATAAAATTTAAAATTAATATTTTTTTATAAAAATATATAACGAGAAAACATGATTTTAATAATCCACTATTTCACCAAATAAATTTTTTTTCAATAAAATTTGATAAAAAATAATAATTTTTTTAAAAATTAATATTTTTTTAAAAAATTAACGAGAAAGTATGAGTTGTAACTGTGATTTCACATTCAAATCGATCCATATTTTTTTTACATAATCATTTCCTATATCAAATTTAATAAAAAAATTTAAAATTATTAAAAAAATTTAAGAATTAATAAAAATTATCAGGTCTGGCCACCGGTCTAGTCCTCAAGTCGTCGATCCTGTCACCTGTCCGATCACTGGTCCCGTCGCTAGGATCCGGCCATCGATCCAACTGCCGGTCCTGCCATTGGTCTGACTCACAGTCCACTACCGGTCCGACTCCCAGTCCTGCCACCGGTCCGACCGTCGGTCTGGCTGCTAGAATCCGGCCACTGATCCAACCGTCGATCCGATCGCCAGGGTTCGGCCCCTGGTACAACCGCCGGTCGGCCACTAGGATCCGATCACCGGTCCGACCGTCGGTCTCGCTACTAGGTCAGACAACCGGTCCAGTTTAGATACCAGCGACTGGACAGGTGGCAGGACCGGTGGCCGGACCCTGGTGGCCAGATCGACAGTTGATCGGAGGCCGGACTGGCAATCAGACCGGGGCCAGATCCTGGCTGTCAGACCGATGGTAGGATTGGGGGCCGGATAGATGGCAGGATCGATGGTCGGACCGATAGCCGATCCTAGCTACCGGATCGGCGGTCGGACAGGTGGCAAGAAATGATTTATGTAAAAAAAATTACTCATTTTTTAAAAAAATTATTAATTTTATTATTTTTTTTATTAATTTTTAAATTTTTTATTAAATTTTGATGCATGAAATGATTTATGTAAAAAAATTATGAATCGATTTTAACGTGAATCGCAGTTATAACCTACGATTTCTCTTTAATTTTTTTTATAAAATATTATTTTAATTTTTTTTTAAAATTTTTTATATTTTTTTATTAATTTTAATGAAAAGAAAAATATTATTCGATGAAATTGCGGGTTCTACCCGTGATTTCACGGATACAATCCACTAGGATGCGAATGGGTCGGTTGGATCGGGTCATGAGTGATCCCGATCCGACCCGGTTCTTTGATTGGGTCTAATAGTAGATCCAGACCCAATTCACTAGAAAATCGGTCGGGTCGGATCCACTATCAAATTTTCAATCCAACGGATCATTCGGATTGGATCGAGCACATAATAATCCGATTCTAATCTACAAAATTTGGATCTAAATATGATCGAATAAAATATAGACACTATATTTTAATTATTACATAGCTAACTATTATTAACTATAAATAAATAACAAATAATATTATTTTAAAATAAATTAAGATATAAAATATATTAAACAGTTCCCTACAAGTTTTAAATTATAATTTAAGATCAAATAGGTATAATTATAACAGTATTAGTATGTTCGAATCGAATCGGGTCAGGTCCAAATACAGTAAATCCGCCCTGACCCGAAAAATGAAATTGATATAATTTTAGGACCCAACCGATTCATGGATCCATAAAAATGGTTGGATCGGGTCTAAATGGATCGGGTCGGGTCACGGGTCAACCCGACCCATTTGCAGCTTTACCATCCACATTTTTCTATTATATATTTTAAAAATATTAATTTTAAATTTTTTAAATTTTTTATTTTATTTGATAAAATTGTGTGCCATATCCGTATTTTAATGAAATCACGGTGCCATCCGTAAGTTCAATTATTCAGCAACTTTTTCATAAATATCAATGGCTTGGCCGTGGCTCGGGAATATTAAATAAAAAAGTATTATTTTTTAAAAAACGCCAAAGGCGTGTACGTTAACCGATCTCCAAACAGAAACCTGGCACGTTCCCATCACGCAAAAAGAGACACCTGACCATGAAGTACATCAAGGACGTAGTGACGTGCATCAATAAAAGCAAAGTAAATTATTTTGGAGTTCTAACGCTCTCCTCCTTATTCCTATTATTTTCTTATTCCGTCCCGTAACTTAACGCCGAGACAAGCATCCGATGCCCCGCTCCAGAAGTCCTTCCGGAAGCGCAACCCTCATTCCATGCTCTCTTCATCCCCATACCCAAAGCGAAGCAGAAGGCAAAAGAGAAAAAAAAAAAGCCAAGAAAGCAAGCAACAAGAAAGAAATAAAGCCAGGTCCCTTTTTAAGCGCTATAACCTCTCTCTGCTCTACTTCGAACTCTTATCCTTCTTATTAATTCCAATGCTAAGAGAAAAAATTCCACTATCCCAGTTAGCGATTCAAGAGCAATAGTAATCCCAGAATAGTTACGTATACCTAATACCAGGGAACGTTCCTTTCTTTTTAAACTCTTAAGGGTGATAAATGTATTTGTTTGGCAGCGACGATGGAGATATAGAGATCGACGTCTTTGTATTCTTCTTCCGTGCCGGCTTTTCACTCTCTTTTTCGTACTTTCTGGCGCAGATGGGACGGCGATTTGGGCGATTTCGACGAGGTAGAAGGGGGCGATATTTTTTTTCTTTCTTTCCTTTTGTTGTCTCTTTTATTTTTGGTAGCTATCACTTGGGTTTGATATTTGAAATTGGAGTTTATAGAAGGGGTTTTGGAGTTTTTGAGGAATAGAGGGCATTGGAGATGGGTTCGTGAGCATGGTGCTCGGTTTCCTGTGGATTTAGTGCGGGGTTTTCGGCCGGCATCGTGATTGGATACTATCTGTTCATCTATTTCCAGCCCACTGATGTTAAGGTACGGCTCTTTTTTTAAAAAAAAAAATATATGTTTTCTTGTTTGGTAATGCTCTGATTGATGTGATTTTGATTAATATTTTTATGCCGGATCTGTTCTTGTTGTTTACGGGTATAGTTTGTGAACTCTTTTGTTGAATTTGTGGTAGTTGTTTGCGATGAAGAATATAGGAACGAAGAGGACGAATGGAGGCATAGGTTTCTTGAGGTTATTGGATTTTTTTTGTTTTCATGCTTTTCTTTGATTAGCTTGCCTTGAGGCAAGCTTCGAATTTGGGTTTCAAGAAGAAATGAAGATTCCTGAAGCAGCTTAGTTGATAGAACAATGCAAGTGAAACTCTCTCTCTCTCTCTCTCTCTCTCTCTCTCTTGGCGAAGAAAAAATTTGCGGTTGGAAAGATAAAAAAAATGCACAAGCTCAATACATCACCGATGCTTGTATATAAAAATGAGCCTGAACATCTTAGATTGCGTTGAGGGGCAAAAGCATTATATTTTTTTAATAGAAACATTGCCTTCAAAGTTAAAGATTTTATGTCATTGTTATAACCAGAATAAAAAGGAGATTGAATCATCATTACCATGCTTGTCTCTACTGACAATAAGTGAAAGGAGCTGGCCTGCTTGGATGGCCATTGCTGCCAAACTTGATGTGTTTATCCAATAATTGTACATGACCGAGGAAGATAAGCAAAAGCTATGTGATTTTATCCACATATTATTTTTTGCATAAAATTTTCCCTAAACAATGTTTTTAGATAAGGGGCTGAATTGTATGAAGAAAAAAGTGGATGGTTTCATGCATGCATTTCAATTTTTTTCAAAATATAATACAGCAGAAGACTAAAAATTAATCTAATTAACCCTTTCATGCATTTGATCTAATCAAATAAATCACCTAAAATAGGATCATGACATGATATATAGCAATAATAAACTGAAACAAGCAAATAGCCAGCAACATAGATCACATCTATGTTATAAAACCGATATCATAGATCACACCTATGATGTCATGAGTTTCAAAACCATTATCTTTGTATGGGTCAACGTCACTGCCCCTACACTAAATATTATGAGTCAATGAGTTCACATATCGACTTCACAAGTACTTGACTATACCCAGAAACTTTCTATTACTAGAAATCTAGGTAATTTGGTACCAAATACAGTGAGTTGCTAGCAAGTCACCTGGTGATCTTAGGTCTGAGGGACACTAACATCCATATCCTTTGCAAGCAACCCTTTATAACAGAGCACTCCACAGGTCGATCATGTTAAGTAAAATGTATCCCTACATTTCACGTGCATGCCATACTAGTGTTTCCACACTTCTTGGTTAGGAGGACAACTAATGCATATGGCATATAATGACCTATACTCGATAACATTGTCGTCCTATAATAACATATCATTTGGTTATGAATATTTTTAAGAATCACACTAATAACATTTATTAATAGTTTTAAAGACTTCATTTCAAAAGAGTTCATTATAGAAAGATGCAATGTGATGAACTTGCCAAATAATATTTATTAATAGATAATTCATATACAATTATAATAGTATAACTCTCTATAAGTTAGACGATTAGCTTTAGGACACATTTTTCAACATTATAGTCCACGAAAGGTAGAATATTGGGCTTCTCCAGTTTTGGCTGAAGTGAAATATAAGGTCATAATAATGGACTGTTCTATATTTGTGAAAGTGAATAGTAGATCAATATAAATGTCTAAGACATTATAAATTAGTTATGGATTACAAACCAGTAGATCTATGAGACATGTCGAAAAAGTTGTAACTGAACTGTTGATTACATAAACCATAGTCTAAGTCTAAGAACAAGGTGAAAGGCTAAGATGCTATAATCTTTATTCCAATGATCATTAATTCATGTTGATGGAAATTTATTGGTGCTCTTATGTTGGTTGTTATGGTACATGTGCAAATGCATGTGCTCATTGAAGTTATTAGACATAAAATGTTCTAACCATATTCAAAATCTATAGTTGTACATAAAACTATGATTGTCAATAACCAACAAAAAGCAATAATTCTATGATACAGTTATCTAACTGGGTTCACTTTATTTTTAATAAAATAGAAAGTTCTTCATTTTTTATGCTGTTTAAGTCATATCCAGCGAACAAAATGCATCACCGTGATACAATATTATTGTGAAAAAGACCATCCAAACACCAGCTCTACCTAACTCTGATGTTTTCAATCCGAGCGTAGTCAAGTTGTATTGGAACAATTTATATCCAAATCTTCATCTACTTTTTTAATTTGGATGTTGCTTAAATCATGTTTGGTTGAAAGTCATAAGACCTACTATAAACTTTTGTATCAGCTTTTAGGTTAAGACTAAAATTCAACAGCCATGCAATATAAAATTATTCAAACCCAATTAAATACCCTATTCTAGCCTGACAATGACCAGACAAACCTGAACTCGAAGATTGGATCACATTTAGCGGAAAAGAGAGAAAAAAGGGAGATTGACACAGAAGTGGGAACAATAATTTATGGATTATGGATATGCTACTTTGCACAAGCAAGGGAGAACTGTAAATATCCTATGGATTACCAACACATCCATATTCTTGGGATGTGTCCTGAAATGTTAAGGTTTTACTCAATCTGTTTGTAGGATAAAAACATTGTGGTTCAATTTCTACAACAATATTCTAAAATTGGAAAAGTTTACATCTATTCAAGGGAATTGGTAATTCTCCATCTTGCCTTCTGAATTAACAGAAAATTTTGAAAGTTGTTGTAAAAAGGGGATTTTTTTATGACTGTCAGTTTATCTATCTATACCAGGCTATCTGTTGCTATCGGATTTGGTGGTGGATCAGGATCTCCAGGCTGCCTCAAGAAGTCTAACAAAACTATTTTCAGATCCTCAATTATCAAACTTCTGTTGGATCATATTTGCATAAGAAACTCCATAAATTATAAGAATAATTATCACTTTTTAGTAGTAGCTATTCAAATTGCAATAGCTACTTTTTGAAATTTGATTGGGTTTTCCTTGAAAAAATCAGAGGTGAAATGCTCTTATTATTAGGGATAATGCAGTAGGTTGATTCTTTTTCTTGTTTTAAAATTCAAGGAACCTCCGTTGGCTGTGCACTATAGGGTTTTTAGAGCCACTGCAAGGATGATTTTGCCACCAAATGGACAATGATAACTGAGTTGATTATTACTGATGATCCATGTTTTCAGGATTGTTTTCTTGTTGATAATTTATTTTAAAGTAACATATCATTATAGGGTAGTGTGCACAGCTATTGAAAAAATGATCTGATTCAAATAAATTTGGCAAACCAACCAAAATGCTACATCATCCACATGTTTTAAACAATAATGCAGAGGAAACTATTAGCATTGTAAATGATATGCTACAACTGGCAGAGTATATGCTACCAATTGTCAATTCAATCTTATGATGAAATATACATCATCATCTAAAATATAAAAAAAATATTTTATTTGTTCCAAAAAACCAACTGGAAAAGTTGGTATTTTTTGAATAAAACACTATATTTCTTCAATCTTCAGCCTGCTTTTTAAACTATTGCTTATGTCTGCGCACCTAAGCTGAAAACATAATAGCATTCAATGTAAGAAATGGAGCAGCACGGTGGCAGGAGATATGGATATACCAACATAGCCATGAATACTTATCTTTTTCTAGAAATATGTTGGAGAAGATTGCCATCCGAAGTTCACCTTTAGCAACTGTATTTATTTTTTGGAAGCTCGATATGCTAGATGTGAATTGGAGGATGAGCATCTAAAACACATGATGTGGGGTTGTAGTAGATCAAAGTTAATATGAGTGAAGTTCGATAGATTTGAATGGGTGCCACAAGAGGATGTAGATTCTGATGTTTGCTGGAAAAATTGACCATTATGACTAAGTGTGAACCGTGAAATTTTACATCTATGACTTTGTCTGGTTGTTGGAACATTTCGAAGAGGAGGAAAAATGCTGCTTTTTAGCCACAACAAAGAGACATATTCAAGGTTGTATAATTGCATAAAGGGTTGCCTTTAGACAATATGCAGTCCTAGCAAAAGGCTGCAGATGCCAGAAGATAGTTAATGGAATCATCTGACTCCACTTTATACTAAGACGAACTTGATGCCTCTTACCACTGTAGCAAGAGCAGCTTCAACATCTGGGATTAGGTTGATTTGTCAAAATGACAAGGGCTGCCAATAACTGAGGATGTTGTTACTCTTGAGTTGATGGTTTTCAGAAATAGGATTGAATGAGGAACATGGGAAGGATAATCGAAACTATGGTTGGATTTAGATGCCAAGATTTCCTAATTCCTTATTAGCTGCTTTGGATAGCCTGGTACATTTCCAATGATGCAAAAATGAGATGTTACCCCAATTTGATGATGTCTGGATTTTGCATGTTCCTAGGGAATGAACTCAGCAGGGATGCTTGCAATGGAAGGTTTTTTGCCACTGTGATCAGATTCAGCAGGGATGCTTGCAGAGGGATGGATGTTAGCCCTTTGAACTTTTTGTCACTTGTACAAACAGATCTTGAAGGAGATAACCCCAGAAAATGCAAATAAGTAGACCACTTTGTACAGTAAATCTGAATTACCAAAAAATCTAGAAACATAATGTAAATCATGACTATAACACAGATTTCCCATTTAGAAGACATGAAATATATTTTCCACTGATAGAGGATCCAGGCTCAAAACCTATTGAAGATTTGCATTTATACATCTATCTGTTTTCTATTCGAACAGTCTGTCATATGTTTGTGCAATCTATGTATTCATGCATATTTATATGTTCATCATATATATAATTGTGTATGTTTGTATGACGTATAGAGGATAAGAATGGAGAACATCTTTTTTATTTTTCATTGTAAGTAGGATTCTTGTAGTTATTCACAAAGATTTTCTCTTCCTTAGATTATGCTAGGAGTATGTCTTCTTTCTTGCAGTAGCTTGTATCTTCCATCGATAATTAAGTTTTAGAAATTTCTTTACATTGCATACCTCTCTCTCTCTCTCTCATCTCTCTCTCTCTCTGTTTTTTCATTAGTACCAATGGACATTTTGTACTCATTATTATTATTTTTTTTTCATGACCAGGATCCTAAAATTCTTCCACTTGTTGAACATGATACAAAATCTTTGGAATGTATGCTTCCTGAGATTCCTTTATGGGTGAAAAATCCGGACTATGATCGAGTATGTGCACATGATTGAATGCTATAACTGTAATTTTAGTTTTGCTACTTCTTAATTATCATGTTTTCCTTTCTTTGAAGGTTGATTGGCTAAACAAGTTTCTAGAATCAATGTGGCCTTATCTAGATAAGGTGTGTTTTCTGTTGCATGTCCCACCAAAATATTTTGAACATTCAAATATCTGGTTGTGGCTTTATTCTATTCAATGCTAATATATTGTTGTTCCCTTTCTAGGCAATCTGCAGAACAGCAAAGGAACTTGTGAAACCAATAATTGCTGAGAATATTCCAAAGTATAAAATTGACACTGTTGAATTTCAAACATTTACCCTAGGTTCCCTACCCCCAACTTTTCAAGGTTAGTTTTTTTATAGATCCCACCAGTGCTTTTGTACTTATGCATTGAAGTATGGATAAATCTTTGACCTGTGAAATAATTACAATTTTCATATGAAAATTGTAAAAAGAATTGATATTTCCTTGATCATTTCAGAAGTGGGTGAGTAATGTCAATCATGATAAAAAGATATACAAGGTCATGCCAAATCTATTGTGTAGGCCAAACCATAGAATTTAATAGCTTATTGTCTAGGGTACATTCAACCACTTTCATCCATTTTAATAATTTTATCATGCCCTGACAAGAGTGAGAATATCTTCTAGTGTATTACCATCCATCTGGACTGTGTATTGAGTTAAGCCATTAGAATGTCAATATCATCCATATGACATAGTGAATTTCATTGAAATTTTAGGCAGTCTCTTAGATATGGGAATGTTCCATCCAAATTCATTATTCAAAGTTCTGTTAGAGAACTTCTAGGTTCTACTTTCTTTGTCCAGTGAGACTCTCAAACACTTTAATACTTCCTTTATCCTTCTAGAATCTATCAAGTCTCTATCAGATGAATATGTTTGAAATTCGACATTGATGATAAGATTGCATCATTGAAACTGCTCTCTATTCGGTGGACTCTACATCTTATACTAAAAATATCTTGGCCCTGTTCATTCATATGACTCATGCCCTAGTTATGATGACATGATTAATAACATTAAGTGATCTGTTTTATATGTGCTATCCTTTCTAGTAGGGCCCAATATAAGGAGGTATGGTATGGATTTTAGATTAAAATTATTTTAGAGAAACCTAAGGTACATTTAAATTGTATTGAAGTTTATTCTATCAGAGGTAGCAGATCTTCTGAGGGTAATTGGATATAGATGACTGGCTAGGAGGATATAGATGAATAGGAATTTGGCTCAGGTTCCTAAGATGTGAAGCCGCTCCTAAGTTTTTTATCAAAATATGCAATAAATTCTAATATTTCCTTTTTTTTAGTTACTTTATTTCATGCTTCAACAAGAGTTTTGATGATTGGACACACCTGCACAATAATCCCCATTTCCTTTACATTTCCTCTATTTTATTGGATTATAGATTTTGTCAAATATGGTATGTCAGTTTGGTACTAGGTTAGTTGATCCTTGAGCATTTACTTACCTGACAATAATCCTGGAGTGCTTTATATTCCCTCTATTTTATTCAACTATAGCTTCCGTATCACCTGCACTATATCAGTTAGCTACTAGGTTAATTAATCCTTCAGCATTTATTGCCATTGATGAACAGTTTGTAGAGCAACAGACAAGCTGAGCAAAGGGAAAGGAAACAACAATTACCCAAATTACTAGGTTTTGTTTTCTTAATTAGTGCATACTTCAGGAAATGGAAAAAAAGCTTGCATAGTCTCTCTTGTTCTTGCAATTTAAAATGAAACAAGATGACAAAGGAGGTCAGACTCTTAGAGAGAAAGACAAGGGAGGTGAGACTCAAGAACAAGGTTTGGCGAACCGGTACTGGGTGCCATATAGGTGGCCGGCCAGTACCGGTTCGGTATCGAACCGTACCATGCCGACACACGGTACGGCGAGGCGTACCGGTCCAAACCGGTACGCCCAAATTTTTTTTTTTTGGTTTTTTTTTGGTTTTTTTTAAGTTTAAGGTAATTATTTTAATTTTTAAGAGTTTAGGATTTAGGGTTTAGGTTTATTTTTTAGAGTTTAGGCCGGTTTAGGGTTTAGGCCGGTTTAGGATTTAGGATTTAGGATGGCGTACCGCTTAGGGTTTAGGACTAAATACTAATATTTAGGACTATTTTCAATTGAAATAAAAAAATTAATAATTAAACTAAGATTATCAGCATTAATGAAAGTAAAATGTGTCATAAACATATAATTACATACCAATATTTAGAATCGGGTAGAGTGACGATGTCCATAAATATAGGGATCATGTATGTACTCCGTAGGAAAGTCGGCATGTCCCTCCTGCCAGGCAGCATGATACTCCTCTAAGCTCATCCCAGGAGGTATGCGTGACGGGTCATAACTAATCGCAGATCCCTCTCTGATGTCCCGACTCTGAGAGCTGTCCAGAGACTGATGATATGGCAGTGCAGGTGCAGGGAGGAATCCAAATATACCAGCAACAAAATCAGATGCATAAGATGCTTTGGGATAATAACCACAGGATGCTGACGTCTCGGATGCACCATATAGATCATATGAACCATAAGCTGCCGGTAGCTGCGGATAAGAGGATCCTGAATATGAGGATGATCCAGATACATCCAAGGATCCTACTCCACGTGCAAGATCTGCAACTGTATCGTGTCCCGAACGACCACGCGGAACCCGTCGCCTATATGGAATCGTATCACCACGAGGTCTATCAGATGGTGCTCCATGATCTGTATCCTGCATGGCATGGTAAAACTGCGACTCCCCAGTGAATCGAATAGGACTAGGAGGCTGCGACTCCTGTCCTCCTGTCCCTTCCTGATCACTAAATCTTCCACTATCTGAAGCACTATCATCACTGTCTTTGGTATCTGAACCTGAGTGGACTGAGTGCTCCGATGGAGGTGCAACTGCCTTTCCTTTTTCTCTGTCTCCAGGTCTACTAGATGGTGGGGACGGACGATGTGCTGTATCTGCTGGAGCCCTGCAAGGAATATGACTTGTTGCCCACTGTCCAGCATCCACCCCAGCCTCACTAGCTACAAAACTGGCTGGTCGAGGAGGCGATCCTGGCTCATCAAGCTTTGGCTGCTGCTGCTGACCCATGACCCACCCAATCATTGGATCTTCATCCTCATCAATATATGAACTTGTAGTGGGATCAGGATAATTCAATTATACTTTTTCCTGAATACATTTCATCCTCAACCTTAAATTATAATGTACATACACAAGATCGTTGAGGCGTTTCTGTTTCAGACGGTTCCTCTGTTTGGAGTGGATAAGACCAAATATAGACCAGTTGCGCTCACATCCATTGGAGGACACCGTCTGGAAGAGGATCTTCACTGCAAGAACCTTCAAATTTTTAGCTGATCCACCAAAATGCACTCACCATTCAGCTGCAAAAGACATTACATCATTTAGAATTTTAGATTTGGCAAAATAAAAAATTTGATACTGATATTCAATTAGACTTACTCCTTAGTAGTACCTACCAGGATTCATCTTTGATTTACTTCTGATCGCTACAGTGGATCCAAACGAATCTATGCCCTCCCTAAAAATTTCGTCTGCCAGAAAAAAATTTGTTAGCTTGTTGAAATTAATGCTATTAAAAATCATTCAATAATTTCAACCTAACTTACTTCTTCAAGGCACATAGCAGCGATATCTGGATCGAGCTCCATCTTATATATAACATTGCGCAGGGCAGACATAAGATCCTCATCCATGGCAATGTCCGGTACAGAGTACTGAAATCTCGGATTTAGATAGTAAGCTGCACATATATTTTTAGAATCAGTCAAGCGTACTTGTATGAATCTAATCGAAACTTAATTTTTAGGGACTTCATAAAATACTACGTACCTGCTAGATGCAAATCCGAACTCATTTGATAACTCCACCGTCCATCAATGATTCGGATATACTCATGTGCATGTGATGGATCTGCCTCCTGAATCTTTTCCTTTGTCCTTTGCATCATGAAATATAAGAAGCCCATCTGAGTATACCTCTCGGAGTCCACGGCACGAAGTACCTCATATAGAGGCTTGATAGCCTCCACTACCCTCTCAGCCCGCTGCCAGAATGTCTGTCTCGTCACCAAATTCTCCACATTGCTCCCCTCAGTATTTGCCCTAGCAAATCTGTTGTCTTGCCACTCCTGACTGACAAACATCTAACGCAGCTATGCTTTCTTCTGAAGAAGACTATCAAATGCAATATAATTAGCTGCAAACCGTGTGACCCCCGGTCTCAATATTTTCCCCCTGTAAAGTTCCTCATCAATGATAAAACCCATGTATGGTTATATATAAATCTGGTAATAGACTGTGCTAGCTCAACAATCTTCTGCACCCTGCGAATTTTACCAATATCCATCAACATGAGGTCTATACAATGTGCAGCACAAGGGGTCCAAAAACATGCGGCCGCTGCTCCATCAAGATCTGCCCTGCGGTCCTGTACTGTGGTCTATTATCAGTGATGACCTGCACGACATTACGCTCTCCCACCTGATCAATCACCTCCTCCATCAATCTGAGGATATAACTGGCATCGTGCACCTGATCTGAAGCATCAATAGTCTTCTAAAAAAACGTCTTCCCATCACAATAAGTCAAGAAATTGATGATGCTCCATCTAGTAGGACCAGTCCAACCATCACACATCACCGTCAATCCATATACAAGCCACTTGCTCTGATATGAGGATATCCATCCTTCTAGCTCCTCCTTATTGCTGTCCAGAAGATGACCATAGATATCCCTCGATGCTGGAGGATCTATACCTTCACCAGCAGCCTGTATAGATAAAATAGCAGATCGATAATATGGATTGTCTGCTGCATGGGCTGAGATATGACTAAAATGAAACCAGGAGGAGATGGCCCGCCACATATCCTTTTTCTTATCCTTCTTCAGCATTGTGTCAATCCTCTGTTGCTTTGAATCTCTACTGGAAAATACATGTGGGTCGACATCATGGATAGTGGCTCCCTCTGGAATATCCCTGGGCCTGGAAGACTTCCTCCTACTGCCAAATGCTCCCAATATGGATGCAATACGGCCGGTGCCTCTCCTGATGGGCTCTCTGACTGAGGAGATCCTCCTAAACTGTGTCTCAGACTCTCCTGGAGCACTAGCAGAAGCGGATCCGAATCCCGACTCAAAAGCTGATGGCTCGAATCGCTGTCTATGCCTAGCTGCCTCCTCCTACTACCTCCTCCTGCTGTCTCTGCTCATACAAGCTCGCCTGAATAGCAGCCTCCATCTGTGCCTCCTCATCAGAAGGAATAGATGCTTTCTCTGACTCCCTGGAGTGATAAGAAAGTGGTTCTGCGGCCCTACGGTCCACCTCCTTCTTCTTCTTTACTGTTCTTTCCTTTTCAGTTTTAAAATCAGCAAAGTGTTTCTTCATCAACTGACGGACCTCCTGTGGACACTGTCGATATGCAGATATATCAGGATAGCCGCCAGCCAAGCGCTGCTTCAACCTTATTATCCCCCACCTTTGAATTCGGTATTGCACCATTTACACCTCTAGTGATGCCGACCCGAGAGCATCTCTCCATGTGACCGACCAATATCCCGCTCCGGATCCTTCTTCCTCCTTGATGGATCCATACCTGAATATTTAAATTACATATAAGGTCAATAATAATGTTTATTAATTAACAGTTAATTAACCTAATTTTTTAAATTTAATTTAATTTTTTATTTTTTTTATTAAAAATTTAAAAAAATAAAGAAAATAAAAAAAAATTTAATTTTAGATTCATGTAGGATTCCATCATACATGCTACATATATTTTTTTAAGAGCCTAGAAATGCATTAAAAGTCATTTTTTTTTTCAATTTAAGACTACGGGCACTATTCATGAGATGCACAAAACTTGAATAAATCGACATGAAATTTATAGTGAGAGTAGTTTACAAGCCCTAGATTAATAATTTATAATTACAATTTTTTTTTCTAATTATTTTTTTCTAATTTTTTAATCCGAAATTAATTTTTAATTTAAAAAATTATATACTTAACAAAAATTAAGATTTTAGTATCATTGTGTAGATCTATCCTAGATCTACCACATACTCTAAAATCATTGCTAACAAATAAATTTTGATAGCATTTCTTCTTAATTTTCTAATTTGCATGGATTAATTTTAATAAAATTTAATAAATAAAATTACAAAAAAAAGGACGGATATACGGACCTTGATTTTACCTACCTCTTCGATTTTTGCAGGTTGAATTGGGTTGAAATCGGCGGGGCGTATTTTTTTTTCTTGGTTTTCCTTCCTTCGTGCGTCGCTGCAGAGAACACAGTGAGCTCTTAAGCTCTTTGTGTCACATTTTCTTAATTAAGGAAAGGCAGCAACGGCCCCCCCTTTGAAAATCACATGGCTACACTGTAGCCATGTGACACAAAAAACAAACAACCCCCCCCACTCTTTCCCATACCCGTATCGAGCCGAACCGGTCGGTTCGGGCCCGTTTCGACCGGTTCGGGCCCGGTATGGGCCCGTTTTTTTTTTTTTTGTGGTTTTTTCGGCGGCCATGCCATTTTTTACAGTCGAACCGTGCCGGCCGCCACCGGTCCGGTTCGGCACGCCTCGAATCGGCCGGTTCGGCACGGTTCGGTGAACCCTGCTCAAGAAATTACTTTTTTGAAAGTCTGCAGTTATTAGAGAACTTAAGTGTTGAAATTTAAATGAGCTACGTATATAGCATATAGCATTGTTATACATGTGTCTTCTTTTTATGTTCATATACCAAATATGCATATAGTCTTCTTTTTATGTTCATATACCAAATATGCATATATTTCTTTTTATGTTTCTTATTCCCAATATGCCTATATTCCTTGAGTGAGAGGTGTGAAGCTATGGTTTAATATAATGGCATATGATGGAATGTTGAGTTGTTGGATTCATTCCAGGGTTTTGGATGGATTGCTAACTGTTTATTATGACCTTGAAGGTTTATCACAGTAGACTTTTTTTTGGATTATCTCATGGACACTTTCTGTCATTTATTCCTATTCATGGCCAAGTCCTCAAAGGTGGAGTTTCTTGAAATCTCTTGTCTACTTTCCATTAAAGTCTTCTTTGGTCTACTTCCTCTCTGGAGTTTCTTTGACCATAGTTGAGTACATTTCTCACTTAGTCATCTTTGGCATATTGCATATAATAAGCAAACTGTGTCAAAAGTTTTTATGTCACAACATCGAAGAGCTTGGGAACCTAATGATCCCTTACCAACTAGATATTTAGCATACCACTCATTGCCTAGCCATGTGGCATATTGGACATGGATATGGTACTTGGATATCAGACACATTCTTGATGTAATTTCAGCTTTATCATTCCTTGTTTTGTCATAATTTTTATGGTCATAAAGTCATATTATTCATAGCTTCCCCCTTCAATGGCTAATTTTGACCTACATGGTTGAGTCAATCACATTATTTTTCTAAAATACTCATCTGCATGCCAATATTTGCATTACATTTGATGCAAAATCTTATCAGCATACTATTTCATCAACAAATGACATGAAACAAAGAGCCACCTATATATATGTGTGTGCGCGTGTGTGTGCATGCGTGCATGTGCTTGTGAGTGTGTGCATGCATGTGTGTGTCGCCCCCGTTTCAAATCTTCGGTCCATGAGTTGTGTTTCCACCATCTCGGAGCCTCCCCGCTGCCTTCCCTTCCCTCTATTTCTCTCCCTCCCTCCCTCTCTCTCTATCTCTCTTTAAGCTCTCTCTCGCAGAGGATACAAAGCCCTCGATGGCCCTCCAGTGGCCACCATCGGCCTCCATCTCTTTCCCTCCCCTCCTCTCTCTTCCTCTCTTTCCTTCTCCTTCGTCGGTTTTCGCCAGCATTATGAGTTGATCGGCCAAACCGTATCAGTGGCATTAGCCGAACCACATTGGTTTGCTACTGATACAGTTCGGCATGCCCCAAACTACCCGGTTCAGGCTGGTTCGACGAACTATGGCTAGAGGGTTTTGAAGTATGGCATATGCAAATAATTTTGTTTGAACGGTACATATGTCTACCATAGATTTTTATATAGTTAGGTGGTTCATGATTGGTTTCTTGCTTGATTAGACATGATGAATGCCCTTCTTTTTGGCTTAGGATCCTTGCTTGGCATTTTCCATTTTCCCTGAACCAATTGCTTCCTTAGCCAAGCCACTTGTAAGCCTAAAAGGACTTGTGTGTAGTTTTATCATTTTTGTTGCAATTTTTTAAGGCATGTTCTGCTGAAAGTGTTGGAAAATTTCAGGCACTATCCGGACTAGCGCCTATACGTAGTGGATAATTGCAGAAGCAACGTGGAAGGATACAGTCCAACAACCTGTTTTTCGAATCATTATCATGCAACAATGGAGATATAGAGAATAGATGTAGGAGAAAAAGAGAAATTGCTTTCATTAATTCCTTTGGAGAAGAATCCTTGATACAATCGAGACATAACCCCACGGACAATACCTCAATATACGTGTCCCACCTGCGGACAATACCTTAACGTAGATGTCTCTTCTCCAAAGCCTCCTGTGATGTATCCTCACGGTCCAAGAAGCATCCACGGTCCAAGAACTCCAAGAAGTTATCCGCACGGACTCCCTCACGCGCTCCCTTCTCTCTTGGAACCGACTCTCTAAAGCCCTCCACGCCTCATGGGCGTCATGCCCAAGAGAGGCTCACGCCCCCTCTCTCACGGTTTCTCACTTCACAGTGAGATTCCAAACTGCACACCCCACTTCTTAATATAGCACATGGGACGGTTTCTTGATTAGTTGGGCTACATCACATGGGCTTCAACCACTTCTTGGATGGTTACAACTCTTGACATGATTGGGCTAAGACTTCTTGATCTTCTTGGTCTAATAACAACTGATTAGGACTCCTCACATGGTTAGGTTCCCAATTGGTTACAACCAACCATTCGGTTAGGATCCTGGGTGGTTGGGCCAACCACCAACTAACCAAATAAGCTAACCTCCTAACCAACTTAACAAACCTGGACCCAAACCCCATAACCCAATTGGGTTATGTTACAATCTCTCAAAAAACTCCCCCTAAAAAATCAATGACTCTGGGTCAAGCCCCCTTGACCCAACATGAGACAACACCGAAATTTAGAGCATCCCTGGAACACCTCCAGGAAATCCCTGGAATACCTCCAGGACCCGCTTGGGACACGCCCCTAAGCCCCAGGGATCGCCTCCAGCATCCCTGCCATGGTCTCCCAAGTCTTTTCAAAGCTTGGGAGCACCATGCAAAAAATCCTACAGAAAGCAGTCATAATTATGCACAGCATACATGGTATTCTTTGCATGAGTAGTTTTATCAATGGCATAGACTTTGCCATTGGTGAGCCTCCATCATTACCCTTTGATGAAGTGCCATCCAACTTAAGCTTGAGATGAAGAGCCAGAGGCCCCATATCTACTTCTTAGGTTTCAAGGTTATTTTCTTTTACATAGGTTATATGTTCTTCCAGTAATAATACATTGATAAGCTTCACTAAGAAAAATTCTTTGTCTTTTAAGAAAGAGGAGCATGCGAGATCTTTTCTTAGTCCATCCAATTTCAAGAAGGTAGGAGTGGCTTTATAACATTCTACACTAAGAAAAATTCTGTCTTTTAAAGAAAGAGGAGCATGCGAGATCTTTTCTTAGTCCCTCCAATTTCAAGAAGGTAGGAGTGGCTTTATAACATTCTACTTTAGGTTATCACCGTAGCAGTATCTGTTTCTTTATAATGATTGCTACTTTCCAATGCATTCGTCTATTTAGTAGGTGGGAGAGGTTGTATATCATTCCTCACAATAAAGCAAATCCCTTTTAAGATTGGTACCTATAATAAAGTCATTATATATCCTGTCTTATCTTTTGAGCATTCATAACATCTTTTATTTTCGGGAAAAATGATTGTCTTTAACTCCATATTAAGTTGCTGTCAAGTTTCTTGTTGTGAAGTTATTATTTTTTTTTTCTTTTTTTTCTGCAATTCTTAGAACTTATATCACTACTGTGCTGTTATTCTGCATCTAGGTTTCATCACAAGTCTTTTGATATACCAGCCATGTCTAAACTGCATTACTCTAGACCTACCCTTAGTTTCATCTTAATTCTGACATGTTTGTTAGATACCTGTTTTATCATGTGTTATAATTTATTGTGTCCACATCAGGAGTAAAAGTGCACATTACAGCAGAGAAGGAATTGGTTATGGAACCATCACTGAAATGGGCTGGAAACCCTAATGTCATTGTTCTGGTTAAAGCATTTGGATTAAAAGCAACTATACAGGTTAGTAGCATGCTCTTTTTTTCATAAGAAAGTAGAATCTGATACTTATGTTAAAACAGCTTTGCAGTAAAAGAGCAGATGTTAATTCCATTTTAATCTGTTTTCATTTTGATATTTTAGGTGGTTGATTTGCAAATCTTTGCTTCACCACGGATAACTTTAAGCCATTGGTCCCTAGCTTTCCTTGTTTTGCAAAAATCCTTGTGTCTCTCATGGAGAAGGTATGTAAGGGGGAGGATTTTTATTTTTATTTTATTTTATTTTTACATTTTATACATTCTATCACTGATGCTATTTCTGTTCAATGGTGTAAGGCTTTTTAACTACTGTTTCTGTTTTTCAGCCACATGTTGACTTTGGCCTAAAACTTATTGGAGTGGATCTTATGGCAATTCCTGGCCTTCATAGATTTGTCCAGTATTTCTCTCATGACCTGCATCATGTTTGCACTCTGCATTTGCTACTCTTTGGTTTTTTTAATCATTATAGTTCACATTTTGTTCTATCTTGATCTTGTTTGAACAACTTGAAGCAAACTTAATATATTAAAGGGTATAAAAGCAAGTATTTCAACAAAGCCACAAAATTTATACAAGAGCTTAAGCTGTGCACATTAAGACCTGATTGTTTGTGCGGTGTGATAATTGGTTGTCAATTTACAAAACCTGAATAAGTTTTGTATTGTATTTTAAGGAATTTTATGTTATGTTGTTCTTAGTCATTTAGTTGTAAGTATGTTCTGCACTAACCTATATAAGTTTGAAATTCTGGGTTTTGGAAGTGGATATTTTTATCATTTAAAAATAGCAAGTATTATTATCAGGTGAAGAATCTTTCACCTTGTTCTATATGCTTGTCATAATCAGACTTGACATTTCACCGAGGGCTGAAATTTCTCTCTCTGTGACAAGTGATGGGGTTACCAATGTCAATTCTTCTTATTTTGTGTTTTAAGATGTAGCTGATGCACATGAGGGAAGGTTCATATACTAAGATGTGGAAATTAAGGTTGCTATAAATTTTTTAAATTCAAAGCTTGATGGCAGGAACTTCTTGCTAAAACTGTTATTTATACTGTTGGGTTGTTGATTTGCATGGGTTATAAGAAACATCATTGGGAACTAAGCATCATAATTTTCTGATATTGTGTGATAGGTATTTCATTCAATTGCCCATTTATCTTAGAAGGAAAACTTTTTTTTTTTTTGTAATTTTTTTGTTGTCCCAATTGCAGGAGACAATCCAGAACCAAGTTGCAAATATGTATATGTGGCCTAGAAGATTAGAAGTTCAAATTATGGACCCTTCAAAGTAATTTACTACATGTTATTTGTAACTAATGAGAACTCTATTTAACCAGAGAGAGAGAGACCCACCATGACAACTGCAACTAATTAGTCCTTTATAAATCTTGCAGAGCTGAAAGAAGCCTGTTGGAATTATATGTGAAGGTTGTCAGGGCTAATAATCTGAGAAGAAAAGATATCCTGGGTAAATCTGACCCATATGTGAAACTTAGGCTACAGAAGAAAGACTTCCATCAAAGAAACTACAGTGAAGCACAATAACCTTAATCCAGAATGGAATGAAGATTCAAGTTGGTTGTCAAAGATCCAGAAACACAACAGAAGCTTGGAGTTTACTGTTTATGACTGGGAACAGGCATGCCTTATTTGTTAACAAATTCCTTTCTTTATGCTTCTCCCTTCTAAATATTCTGCTTTTATACCTCATTCAATAACTCTAAAACGTATATACTTTTATAGGTTGGGAAACATGAAAAAATGGGCATGAATGTTATTCAGTTAAAGGAGATTACCCCAGATGAACCAAATTCTTTGACACTTGACTTGCTTAAAACAATGGATCCTAGTGATGTTCAAAATGAGAAGTCACGTGGACAGATTGTTTTGGAAGTGACATACAAGCCTTTTAGGGAAGCAGATCTACCGAAAGTTAGCAGTATGGATGTTGTACAAAAGGCACCTGTCGGTACTCCAGCTAGTGGTGGTTGCTTGTTGTTATAGTTCATGAAGCTCAAGATCTTGAGGGAAAACACCATACAAACCCATATGTGCGGATCCTGTTTAGAGGAGAGAAGAAGAAGACTAAGGTATCACCAGTCATGTTTATATAGTTAGCTATGGATTTCTGAGTTCTTAGTTTGTTGTTATTTCTTTAATGATTAGTTTCTAATAAAGAGATGGCTCATGATTTATTAACACAGCACGTAAAGAAAAGAAGAGATCCACGATGGGAAGAGGAGTTTCAGTTTGTATGCGAGGAGCCACCAATTAATGACAAAGTTCATGTAGAGGTACTAAGTAGGCCACCAAGCATTGGCATACACTCCAAGGTACAAACTGTGTAACCTATCATTTTAGTGTAGCTGATAATTTTATAATTTTTACCTGAAATGAAGAATGCAATGTTTTGTTCATTCTTGTAGTAGTCATATAAATGGCATAATTTTACTCAAAAAACTATATATGGCATAATTTTCAGACAGACCATGGTGCAAGTTTAATATACCCACTTAAATTAGCTGTGCGTCTCTGCATCATGACCAGGGACGCGAACCTGAAATATGGGCTTTGCCCCACAGGTCCACAACTGATAAGTTAGCTGTACCTACTTAGCGACCATGACCAGGGACGCGAACCTTTTGAATTGTATTCCTGTGTGTGTGTGTGTGTGTGTGTTGATCCTGCAAAATGGGAAAAAAAAGGGCATGTGCATACTTGCCTGATAATTTTTATAGTCATTCTGTGTGCCTGTCCAATATATTGCATGCTGCCAGCACTAGGAAGTGGTATTAAGACCAATGGTTTGTTGAAGCATTCTTGAATAAAAAGGGCCTGCATATTATCACTTATAATATTTTCTACTTTAGTTGCCTGCTAGTTTCCACAGAACATCCAACAGAAGACGAAGACGTATATACATAAGACAAGAGATACGAGAGGCATTTTCTATTTTGTTTCATTATTATCATTAACTGCTGTTATTTAAACAAGTACTAGTGCTCTTATTTTCTGTGAATGTGTTGATAACAACACTATAGTATAGTTATTGTCACAATATTATTGTTTGGTTTGCTGATTAGTAGAACCGTGGCAACATTTTTTTCTTAACATGCTGTCTTTTCTCTACAAATGTTCTTTCTTATGCTGCGAGGTGTTTCCAACTGCTCACTGTCTGATATAAGTCTTTATTATTCAGGAAAGTTTGGGTTACGTCACTATTGGCCTTGCTGATGTTGTGAGCAACAGGCGAATCAATGAAAAATATAATCTCATTGACTCCAAATATGGTTTGATTCAAATTGAGCTGCAGTGGAGAACTTCATAAAGTTTCTCTTATGGAAAATTTAAGCCCTGATGTCCTGTATCCAGAAAATATGAGAGAATTTCTGCCTGTGTGCATTACATGGTATAATATTTGGAAGATGAAATCCTGTATATATTGAACTAAAGAACTCTTTTTTAACTAGTTTTCTTAGGTTTATTTTGTTTGTGGATATAGATTTTGCTGATTATAAATTCAGACTTATACAAGTATGTGCTTAATGAATTGTTCTGTATGACTAATCACTTCATGGAGTGGAACTGCTCTATCAACAGTTACCTAACAGTGCTTGGAGAGGTGGAATACCTTTTTTTTTTTCTTTCTTTCTTTTTTTTTTGGTAATGGTGAGTGGCTGGGCTACTGAAAATGGAGAAAGTACCCATAGCATCAACAAGCAGCAGCTGAGCTAAGGAGGGAAGTCAGATGTCCGACGAAGGTCCTCTCAAGCTCAGCTTGACAGATTTGCCAGTTGAATAGCTTCACAGTATACATGTCTGCAATCAGACTTAAAGATAGTTGATCGAAGCGATCTGATACTTATCAAAACAGGGTATTGAGTCATCTCCAAACCATTTATCCATGAGACAGCCGTCATTGGGTCAACTTATTGTATGATTCTTTGCTGCCCTTATAACATACCGGCAGAGATGGGATGTTTTGTTAGCTGCTGCTTGTAAAGTTTTTCTATCTTCTTTTGACCCAACTAAGGGCTTGGGGTTAGAAAATGAAAAAGGAAAGAAGCACCTGAACACTTTGCCACATTCGAGGTGATTCAAGCTATCCTTGCGTGTCATAACGGAAATCTACTTCCATGACTTGAGATGTTTGTAGTGCAGTTGTTATGGGTATTGCTTTGGAATTCTCATAGCCAGAAATTTAAGGCAGGTTGCTCTATTGTTGGAAGATATAGAGAGGAGAGAGAGAGAGAGAGAGAGAGAGAGAGAGAGAGAGAGAGAGAGAGAGAGAGAGAGAGAGAGAGAGGGGGGGGGGGGGGAGTGCCTTTGGGATGCATTTGGTTCATAGCCAGCATTGGAATCATAATAGATTGGAATGAGAATTGGAATAGTCATATCTTCCAATATATTAGTTAGTAACCAAATTGGTATTAGAATTAGTATAGATTTTAAATACTAGGAAAGAATAGAAATTGAATTTTATAAAATTGGAACATTCTTGCTATTGTCTAGAATTGTAATGTAAATACAACTCCCAACCAAATAGATAAAATGGAAGTTTCTCATTCTCATTTTAGAGCCTGACTCCTTCCAAACATGCCCTAGAATCATGAGGGTGAGCCTCCGTCCTTTCAGCTTGTTGGCAAATAATGGTTAAGGAACATTCTTACTGCTACAAGATAGCCTTCACCATGCCTCAACTAGGGATGTAGATTTTCATTGTCCTTTCTATCTTCTTATTATTTCTTTTATTTTTTTATCATGCTTTTGTCTCCTATTGAATAATCGATAATAACCACTAATGAGTGGTGCAGTTGGTTGTGACACCAGTGGTAGTCAAGTTGACGTACTCATCTTCGGGTGAGGAACGACTACGGAAAAATTAATATGCGTCGTGTATTGAACATTCCCTGGCTGGGGTTGGGGGACCGTCTGGGGATGGCCATGCCCGGGGTCTAACTCTTCCCCCGATAATTAACTTCCTATACCTTCATTAACGGCACTCTTTTTTTTTGGCAATATTTATTTTTTGTAACAACACTCCTACTCACTTTGATTATCGCATGAAACATGAGAAAAGATAAGCTCGCAGGTTACCTTCAAGCTGGTTTTAGGCTCCTCTTTGACATAAGCTAGTCTGATAAGCCATGCAATACGGGGTGTTGGATTTTGTAGTCTCGGTTCTCCTGAAGTGTTTTCTACATAGAATGGAGGTAAAATCTCTACAAGATGCATGCAACCATGATATCTGGAGGACTCCTGTACCTTCATTAACGGCACTCTTTTTTTTTGGCAACATTTTTTTTTTTTGTAACAATACTCCTACTCACTTTGATTATCGCATGAAATATGAGAAAAGGTAAGCTCGCATGTTACCTTCAAGCTGGTTTTAGGCTCCTCTTTGACATAAGTTAGTCTGATAAGCCATGCAATACGGGGTTGTTGGATTTTGTAGTCTCAGTTCTTCTGAAGTATTTTCTACATAGAATGGAGGTAAAATCTCTACAAGATGCATGCAACCATGATATCTGGAGGACTGGTCGATACGAATGCATGGGATTCAGTCTCAGGTGATGGATATCTTGGAGAAAAGAGTCAATCTAACACTTCGGATGGGGAACGACTGTGAAAAAATTAATATGCATCGTGTATCTAAATTCCCTGGCTAGGATGGGGGACCGTCTGGAGGTGGCCACGCCCGGGGTCTAACTCCTCTCTCCTTTTTTTCTATAAAAAAAAAAAAAAAAAAGCGTCAATTACAACTTGGCTATAACAATTAGGAGATTTTAAAGCTGAGCTATTGCCCAATGGTTGGACTCTTCCATCCGGAGGAAAGCTCCAGGTTCAGACTTTGAAAGTTTTTTCCTCAAATTTTTGTGGTAATTCTCAAATTGCCTTTTGTAAAACAAAATGATTGGTGTTCCCCAACTTATTTTGGGGGAAAAAACGAAACTTGTTCCCTTTCTGAACTCCTAGATATCGAATCATGTGGGTTCATCTGTTCATAAAGAACCCAATCGTGGTCAGTCTCCCTCTTGCGGTGGGCGATTCCTGAACATTTGAGGCAAAAACAATGATCAAGCTAGAATCTCTCTCTATCTCTCTCTCTCTCTAATCCTATTTACTTAATATTTAGCTACGTTGGTTTTTGTAAGCCAGCAAAGTCTGTTTGAACTCAGCAGTTGCAGAATGGATGGCATGCAATTAAAATAGAAAGCTTTCTGTGGTCTTGTGAATCCATGCTACTTGCAAACAAAAGAGAGAAACCTCCATAACAATCTTTGGAACATATTAGACCTCAAGGCCCCAAACTAAAATTGCGTTTGAATGCAAAAATGATTCAACACCCCAGTTCTCGGTATAATGCAACTTTTCAGATCAGAAGGCCTCCCATTGGGACCATGACCAGTTAAAGAACCAGAAGCACTTCTTTGGTAGCCTCCACATCTTTGCCAACCAAATGCATTAAAAGATGAACACCCAACCACCTACATGCTATACAACTGTTTACATACATGAATCTATCCTTCTTTTTTGGATCCCTCAAGTAACCTACCTCTTCATGTCGATAACCCAATCCGAGCTTCTGTGATGGTTATAAACTGACTCGAATGCTTGCATGCATACGCTGGCAAAACCAGTCATGGCTTGGAAAACATTTGGCAGCCCTGTCTGCAAATTGTTCAGTGTCATTGCTCTTGTGACCGCAACGCTCTTCTCATACCTACTCTTCTCCTCTTCTGCCTTAGTCTTTAAAGCCTCAACTTTTGCCCGTTTCTCCATACTTGATATCCCCGTGCCATTTCCCATAACCTTCAGCTTCCGAGTATGGGCCATACTTGGATTCCAATGACCTTAGTCCTTCAGCTCTCTTCTCGAGTTCTTTAAGTAACAGCTCTGACTTCCTCTTTTGCTTCTTCTCCTCTGCCTGCTGAACAACAACTGCATGGATTGCTGTTATGAAGCTTTTGATCCCCTCTGAGGCTACTTTGTCAGGAATTCGATCAAGAGCAAGCTGCCATTCTTCGCACAGCAGGTAGATCATGTCGGTGCTCTGCTGGGATTTGCCGAGCATGTTGTGGTCGCATTGAAAGAGAGAGAGGCGGAGCCAGCCTGTGAGGGCATAGATGTACTCTCTCTGGGACTTTATCAGGCTGCAGAAGGCTGAGTACCAGTGGTTGACCTCAAGCTCCAACTGGAGACTGGCCTGCCGGTGTGTGTCGGTGGTCGGATTAGTACTTGATGCATTGCTGAGGTACTGGAGCTGCTGAACTACGTGGGTCTGCACCTGATGGCACTCATACATGGTCCTCCACATGCCCATCAAACTGCACTTCATGAGAAATCATGGTTCATGGTATTAGTTAAAATATGCGCCATAATCCAATAACTTAACAAGATCGTTTGAGGGAAGAATAAAAAGTAAAACATCGTTACAAGACTAGAGGAATTCTTAAGCTGCTTGGGCAGCTCAACCAAATTTGATTGATGGCTGGTGCAAAAGATTATGGCACTCTGATTCTTTGTTATATTGTTTTGTTCACATTTAAAGACATCATATGCTGCTGATTATGTGGCTGTCATTATATACTAACAGGTGATTTGATATTTGAGATGAATTAGTTGGTCAAGGTTTAGTGGAAGTTTCTCTTGCTCATGCCCAACTGAGCATTTGTGGTTTCTGTTTCCCAAAACAAGAGTTGCTGGAATTCAGCAATCAGTGAATGGAAACTACAACAACAAGAATACCCATATGTAGCTGAATGAGTTTGCTAGACTTAGCAAATCTAAGCTTCCAAGCATGTGTAACTGTGTTTAGTTAGGCTCATACCCGAGTAAGTTCGGAATTCAATATTGTTGTGGATAGCGTTCATGTCATATTATCTGGTCATCAGGTATGTAGAAAAACCATTGTTCTTTCCACGGCCATATATAACTAGGATATGTAGGATATAATTAATTTACTAAATCTTTTCTTTTTTTGAAGATCAAGATTGAGATCGAGAATGTGTGTGTGTGACAGAGAGAGAGAAGAGAGAGAGAGGAGAGAGAGAGAGAGAGAGAGAGAGAGAGAGAGAGAGCAAAAAAGGGAAGAAGCTCCTCATCGTGCTTACTGCTTTGTTTAAAGAGACTAATTTAACCTAATCCATGTGGTATATTCTGTTAAGAGATATCCAATTCCTGCTTACGTTTGTAGTTGAATGATCAGGTATAGGAGTGAAAGATTGATAATTCTCTGACAAACAAATGAGGAAATTGGCTGCAAGAGAAAATTTGATTTTTTGTATCATCATGCCACAATGCACAATGTGTTTAAACCATTAACTTTTGTTTTGCACTAGATCATTCAGTCAATGAAAATTTATATTTCTATATGTGGATTAACTTGGACTATAGTACATAGTGTGCAAAGAAGAATAAAAGCTTATCTGTCATTGATTATGTCTTTTTTACATATTTCCTTACTATTCTTTGGAATTCTAATCCCACTTTCGATCATTATAAAGCTAAAAGAAATATTTCTTCATTTATATGATCTTTCTGTACAAAAATTTAGTCCTGGATAACAAAAAAAATTGAGTATAGAGTGAAGAATGATACATAAATTCTTGAAGAAAGGTCGTTTATGGTTAGAAATGGGCGAATCAAATATATATATTGCAAATCATTTTGCCATTAGAGATTTTGAATTTGGAAGTACAAAGTTAACATGTCAGATGCTTACTGATTTGCACAACACAAAATTATATCCTCTGGTTTTTCCCCTTGTTTTATTATGTTGTTCCAAAGATATAAATATGGGAATGGGAATAGGCTAAATTTTGAATCATATTAGGATGTTTTATGAATGTTTATGAGTTTAACTAGGAGTTCTTGCTGGGCTAACTTATAAAATCATCTGATTAGCTGGTAGCATAATTGTTGAGGTTTTGTTTCAGTGTCTCTGTAGGTACGAGCAGCCACAGATAGACCTTGAAGAACAACTTATAAGAATCCTGAATGAAGCTATTTTTCTTTGTGGATTTCATAGAAAAACAAGGTGGGTTTCTGTTTTCATCTCTTTTATTTGTGTTGATACTTGTACAATTAGATGAGATCATGAGAACCATAATCTATGCATGCCTCCAAAATAATCTGTAATATTAAATGTGAATGCACTGCACAGGATCATAAGGAATAGATATGCTAGTATACATGATGTGAAAGTATCAAATGGTAAAGTAGAAACTTTAGTTTTCAAGCACAGAGCTAAATTAGAGATGGCAATTAAAGAATTCTAACTGAAGGATGGCCTATTTTGTATACCAGAATAACTCATAGCTCAAAGAAAGACTGGTTTTAAAAATACATTTCAAGAGCGTTAATTGTTTGTTCCACTTACATACAGATGCAAATGGAAATAACATTTATATAACATGTACATAGTCCTATAGTTATCATACCAAACTTTAGGTAAATAATGCACACAATGAAGTACTGCATCAGTGAATATGATTGTATGCCTAGTATGCCAAGCTAATCTGATAAAAAAAAAAGGGATACAACATGACCCCATGGTGATACAGGGAGCATTTTTCCGAAATAATATAATAAAAAAATTACCAAAATATGGTGGTTTGGAAACTATTTACCAAACTACCATTGTTTTGCCATGGATAATGCCATACTTGAAGTTGTGGGTTCAACCTGGGCTAGCTCACTATTGAAGTGGCCAGTTCAGATAATTTTTTTCCTTTCTCTTCTTTTTCTTCCTTGGTTTCCCCCTCCTCTGCCTACCTTTGTCCCTTAATAAAATGGACAGAAATTTAAAAACACTGTCCTTTTAGACATCCGGGGGTAGTGCATTGTGAAGTCGCAACAACCTTGGATATTGAGATGGGGTATACGGAGGCAAGATAAATTTTGAGCACCATCTGCTTCCAATCACTTCCATTCATTGATTGTTTTAACATGTAATCAAGAAAACTATAAAACTTTTTATGATAGAGAAGAATAGAAAATTTTTGGACTCATAGAGAGAATAGAAAATATTTTGGACTCTTAGTGGTCCCAAAAGAGAGCTTCGATGCTAGTTAGAAAAATTTCCTCCAGCGATCCTCCCGCCATCCACAACTGATCAGAGAATAGTTCATCAGTGCTAGCCATCCAACAGTGGCAAGTATGAGTATGCCCACGGGTCTGGCAAGTCATGAAATACGAAATCACCGTCTCCTGACTCGGCTCAGTCGAAGAGACCCTTCCCGAGTCTCAGCAATTCCATAATCTCTCAAGTCATCGAGGGACTCGTCAGGATAGGTTGGGCACTGGCATCTCCAGCTCATCAGCTCGTCATTTACAGAACATGGACGACATCGAGGGGTTGAGGCGAGGTGGCTTGGCTGGAAAGTTCTGACTGAAAGTTGAGGACAGCGATGGCACCCTTAATACTAAGCACCGCCATGTTGAGGGCTCCCAGATCTCTGACACCCACTTCTATGCCTGCATTTGCACATCCTGGTCATTGGATGCTTGCTCCTGTTCGGCACGTCGTGGTCATTGGGTGCTTGGTCCTATTCGGCACCCGATTCCCCCACCGCCTAACAAATCCACAAAATTTGTGTTATCCTTTTATTAGGAAGAAGAAGACAAAAAAGAAGAAGTGAAGAAAAAAAATTGGGTTGGGTTGAACACCGGGCTTGGATGGAGCTGCTCCCATCCTGCAATACACCGGGAGCTTCTTGGATGATTGATTGAGGAGCTGAAGCTTGCCGCTTCGACCGATTCTCCAGGAAATAATGTCGATGAAGTTGATGTCCCATAATTGGAGAACTTTCAATTCCAATATATCATCGATGAAGTTCGAGATCGTTCCGTAGAGCTTGATTTGGAATAGGTTCAGTAGAGTGAGATTCCGCAAGTCTACGAAAGTCAACGAGATCTTGCCGGTTAGGGCATTGTTAGAAAGGTCCATGGACTTAAGGGTCCGAAGGCGGCTGAGCTTCATAGGAGCTCATCGAGAGGCTATACCGATCAACCAAAGTCGTACCCCACATTAGAAAAAAATAAACCGACCATTGAAGAAATAAAAATGCTAAGCTTGGGAGGAAAGACCATGGGAAAGTCTCGAAGGGGCCCTGACAAAGGCAGGCCGATTGGTGAAGGGATCACTGGAGCAAACGGAAGACCGGGAGAGGGTTGGAGGGTTCTTTGGGAGCAAAATACCAACCAGGTTGAGTGAGTTTGGATAGATCTAAGGCAAAGAATGAACTTGTGGATTGAACCCACAAGTTCTTTCTACTCCAACATGGCAGCCAACTAGACTAAGGACTTATGGGTTGAACCTACAAGTTTACAATCTAGCATCCACCTCAACATAGAATAGTAATTTGGTAAAAAGTATTAGAAGTAACCTATTTTAATTTTTTTTAAATAATAATATTTTAAAAAAACTCATTAGGTACAATAGATTTAACTTTATAGAATTTTTTAAAAATATTGTTATTTAAAAAAATAATTTCTAAAATAGGTTCTAAAATTATTAATCAAATTACCATTCTATGTTGAAGTGGATGCCAAATTGTAAACTTATAGGTTCAAGCAACAAAATCTTTAGCCCGTTAGCTGCTATGTTGAAATAAAAAGAACTTGTGGGTTCAACCCATAAGTTCATTCTTTACCTTAGATCTATCCAAACCCATCCAACTCGACTGACATTTTGCTCCCAAAAAACCCTCCAACCCTTTCCTGATCTTTCATTTGCTCCAGTGGTCCCCTTCATCGATTGGCTGGCCTTTGCCATGGTACCCTTCGAAAATTTTCAAGGTTTCCCTCCCAAGCTCGGCATTTTTATTTCTTCAACAGTCGGTTTGATTTTTTTTCCAATATGGTATGGCTTTGGCCGACTAATACGACCTCTCCGGTGAGCTTCCATCGAAGCTCGGCCACTTTCTGAGCCTTAAGTCCATGGACCTCCAACAATGCCCTCACTAGCGAGATCCCACCAACCTTCATGGACCTATGGAATCTCATTCTATTGAACCTATTTCGGATCAAGCTTTATAGAATGATCTCGAACTTTATCGACAACCCGCCAGAATTGAAAGTTTCTCCAGCTGTGGGACAACTTCACTAGCATCATCCCTTGGGGAATCAACCAGAACGACAAGCTCCAGCTTCTCGATCTCTCATCCAACAAGCACCTGGTATATCATGGGACAGGAGAAAGCACCCATGTTCAACCCAAATTTTTTTCTTCTCTTTTTTTCTTTCTTTTTCTTCTTCTTGCAAGAACCCGGTATTCAACCCAAATTTTTTTTCTTCTCTCCTTTTTCCTAATAAAATAGACAATAAAAATTTTGTGGATTTGTTTGGCGGCGTGAGAATGGGGCACAGGATGGAAGCAAGCACCAAGTATACCAGGACGTGTGGATGCAGGCACGGGGGAAGTGGGTGTTGGAGATCCAGGAACCCCATAAGAGTCGCACATCTAGCTCGGGACCCTCCCAATGCCAGAGATGGCGGTGCGGGCCCATGATGTGGCGGCGCTAAGTGTGAAAGGCACCACTGTCGTCCTAACTTCCCCGACCTCGTTGCCACACTCTACCCAGCCACGCTCTCCGCTCGTGACGTCCGGGGCGCCGTTGCCCATGCTGCCGCCATGGACCTCCCCTCCACCACCCCAACCTGTCCCGATGAGTCCCCTGACAAGCTGGGGGAGATCGTAGAGCTGCCAAGACTCGAGGAGGGTCTCTTCAACTGGGCCGAGTCAGGAGGTTGCGATTCGTGCTTCACAACTTGCCGAACCCATAGGCATACTCGCCGTTTTAGATAGCTGGCTCCAACAAACTCTTCTCCGATCACTCATGGATGGCAGGAGGACTACCAGAGAAAATTTTTTCAACCGGCATCAAAGTTCTCTTTGGGACCTCTAAGAGTTCAGAAATATTTTCTGTTCTTCTCTATCAATGAAAAATCTTATAGTTTTCTTGATTGTATGCTGAAACAATCAATGTAGTAGTTGGAAGCAAATGGTGCACAAATTTTACCTCACCTCCATATGCTATACTTCCATAGTTGCTTCAAGCTAAGGAAAATACCTATTCTCTTCTTGTCCTCATCACTTATAGACCTCAATATCCAACGTTGTTGAGACTTCAGCGGTGCACTATCAAAATGTCTACAAAAAGAATAAAATGAACAATGTTCTTAAATTTCTATCCATTTTGTTAAGGAATGGAGGTGTGAGAAACCAAGGAAGAAGAAGGGAAAGAAAAAAATATTAGGATTTTGAAATTGTGGGTTCAACCCATAATTTCAAGTGGCCATTTTTGCATTGAACTAGCCACCTGAAGTTGTGGATTGAACCTATAATTTCAAGTAGCCACTTCAACAATGAGCTGGAGACCTGAAATTATAGGTTGAATCTATAACTTTAGGCATGCATCATCCATAGCAAAATTATGATAATTTGATAAATAATTTTCAATCACTATATTTTGATAATTTTTTTATATATTATTTCAGAAAAATGCCCTAATTTTGTATAAAATTTATAATGTTGATAATGATGAGTGCATCGGAGCATCAGACTAGTGCTTTTCCTTTTTTTTTTTTTTTTTCCTGCCAGACAACCTGGGAACAATAAGTGCTATTCTGACCTGCCAACTAGTAGGAAAAAAAGTAAAAAAAGGGATGATGCCAGGGGGAAAACTATTTTCGTAAGGATTTTTTTATTTCCACCCCTTCCATTTTCTTTATCCATATTCTAACACCAGTGGTCTCCACATATAAAAGCAGGCTAATACATGGGCAGTACTTGGTGCATTATCAGAAAGAAAGTGTGGAATTAGTAATACTCCTTTCTACTTTTGAGCACCTTCTCTTGTCGAACACCAAATTTGACTCTGACGGTCAACCCCACAACAAACCATGAAGCTGTACTGCCAGGATCATGGAGGATAAAGCCCACCCATGTAACCTTTATGCAGAGAAATGGAGGACATGTGAATGTTTTCTTGGTGCATATTTGCATGAGAGAGAGAGAGAGAGAGAGAGAGAGAGAGAGTAACCCAGTGACCAGCTCAAGGAGCTGGGGAAAGAGTTCAGACTCCCTCAGCCTGATGATCTCAGAGGTGGTGGTCTCTATGGCCTGAGAGGACACCAACATCTTGGACTCCAGCCTGTCAATCTCCTTCCTGTTCTTCTCATTCTCAACCTTCACATAGTCCACTCCTTTTGCCTCTTGCTTCCTTAGCAGGCTCACCCTTCTCTCATGCTCCTCCTTGAGTCTCTGAGAGTTCTGTGGCAGAGAAAAACAGTATAGAAAAATCACAGATGAGAGAACAGAACATGTTCTTTTGAACCAAGACAATCTAGATAAAACAAGCATTCCTTGTGGCAATTTTGTCTTGCTACTGCTCTCTTCCAAACTATGAGGGTTTTGGACAACATTATTGGGCCCCGACCCAACAACATAAACAAGGAAATCAGGACAAAAGGAACGTGCTACAGTGGAAAAAGAACAATTGCTTATGTGTTAAAATATAATTTATTAATGTAGCACGATTTGATCAAGTAAGCAAATTATTGCTTCTTTTTGTCCAAGAATCATCTAGGCTGGCACCACGCATGGAGCTCGAAAGACGCCAAGGATAAAAGGAAAAGATGGAATCAATTCAGGCTAAGCAAATGCGAAATATTAAAATTAAAAATAAAATAAACATGAGGAGCGGGAGGAGGAGAACACGACAATAAGGTACTGTACCTTGACCTCAAGAAAGAGCTTCTTCTCCCAAGCATATAGCTTCTCTACTGTAGAAGAATGGCTCAAGCTTCCAGTGCCAACTCCATCACCCTTCATCATCTCCTCTCCACACATCCCAAACCTCGTGAAACCGCTAGTCTTTGAATTGGATCCCCAGGTCCAAAGAAATGGGTTCAAACTCTTGCCATAGCTACACATCTTGCCTGCATTATAACAAAGAAACAAAATGAGAACAAAGTTTTTGTATAGGGAAAGATTAAGACAAAGGATTTGGAAAAGAAGGAGCTTTGCCTGCTAGTCCTTGACTAGAATGAAGCTCGCAATTTGGAGCTTCTAAGAGCACCGAAACACGGCTCCCGGCATCGGCTGCCTTGAGGAAGTACTCGTCGAGCTCCTTAACGATCTCAGATAGATCCTTCCTGCTCCTGGTCACCACAACCATGGCGAGCTCACTGGTGGAATCCTTCGAGAAGCCGCTGACCACCGACGGGGGCGGGGCGGCGGCAGGCGCGGCGGTGACTTCGGCCACGGTGGTGGTCGTCTCCTCCCACTCCCCTTCGGTAACCGGCCGGGAGGAGGAAGGAACGAATGGGTCCCAAAAATCCCAGCTTGACAATTGTGGCGGCGGGGGAGGGGCGGGGGGAGCACTGAGGAGGCGGTGACCGAAGAGGTCCAGGTGTCAGAGCATGGGCTCATTGGAGGTGGGGGAGGTGGAGGTGGCGGGAGCGGTGGTGGAGGCGGAGGAGGTGGCGGCGGAGGCGGTGGAGTGGATGGGGATGGGAAGGGGAGGGAAGGGTGGTGGTGGTGGGGGTGGAGGTCGGATTCGGCGTTGGCGAACTGGAGGAGGGCGGCGCGGTGGAGCGTAGGGCGCGGACGTAGAGGGAGTGAAAGGCGGCGAAGGCCTGACGCTCCGAAACCAAATGCTTCATGTATCGCCGCCGGGTGCATCGAGCTACAACCTCTTCTCTCTCTAGCCTAGATTGACAGCACCCATCTCTCCCCTTCTCCTCCTCCCTCTGTTTCTTCCCGTTCCCTCTCTAATCTATACCAAAAGAAAGATGGCTCCTTTTGCTGTACAACTTCAAATGTATATGGATTTTTTTTTCTCCTTCGCCTAAATTTTCTGCACCTTTGTCCCCCTTTCCTTCTTTTTCTCCTCCTTCCTCTTTATCTCCCCTGTTTTTTTAACTCTTTCTGAACTACCGAAAGGTAGGTCCTTTTGGAGGTAGAACTTAAAATAGCTATGTATATCTTTCCTCACCCCTTGGAGTGAAGATCTCAGAGAAAGATCACAATGGGTGGTTTCATGGTTGTCTCCTATATTGTATTGAAGGAAAGGAACCTTTTTTTCATCTCTAAGGAAAGTCCAATACTAGCAAAAATCCCTTCTTTGCCTCTCAAATAACTGCTATTTAAGTAGAACATTAGACTCTCCACGTTTGTTCTCTTTCTCTCACTCTCGGGCTTTAAGTACACCGAGGAGCGGACCGGAGGAACGGATAGCAGGGTAACAATTTGAACGGGCATGGGTGTTGGGCAGTGTGCATGAGATGGGCGTGTTGGGGGAGTTGACACTACCATAATACCCCTGATCTTCTGCCGAATATCTCGCAAACCAATCAATTTTGGCGTACATTACGGCGTTTTTCGGACCGTTCGGGTGAATCAAGGACGCCACTGCAGGGGTATGTTGGTCATTTAAAAGATTCAACGGGCGTGCGTTATATTCGGATAAGGTGTTTTTAATGGGACACGGGCGTTTTCGTTATTTTCGATTGGCGTGTAGGGGTACTTCTGGAAATGTACTTTGCCGGTTGGAGTTTCTTTTTGTACGTTGGGCTTTGTGGGCGGCCGGGGGTGCCGTCGAAGAAGGGATACCTCCAAATCTGTTTCAGATCATCAATACTAAATTATAATACACTTTTATCCCTCTAAGTTCTCTCAAATAACAATTAAAACTTGAAACTTTAAAAGTTTCGATGAATATACCAAGTTAATTTACTGTAGCATCTTTGCTAAGTAGCATTTGATATAAATTATCATGATATCATCTTCTCAAACTATTAGTAAGGATTTTTATAACTGCAAGGCCACTTTGGATGTCTAGATCTAAAATTTCATGAAATTATAGATTGAGCTAAGGCAAATAGTTAAGCAAGCCCAGATTAGATATATATTTATACAAAGAAACTTTATTGGAGTGGGCCAATTTGGATCCCATAGAGTACAAAAATTAAAAAAAATTATTTATGGAATCCGAGCTGGTCTACTCTAATGGCTTACCAGATTCTTATAAGCACGAGTCTAATCCAATTGACTTGGTCTAATTCATAAATTTCATGAGATTTTAGATCCACACATCCAAATAGACCCTTAAGTAAAGAAAGTCTAGGTATTACATCATACTCTCTCTTCTCATCAAAATATATCATATGTTATGATAATCCAGTTCAATATAAATGATTACTGGTCCAACGATTAAGCCAATTTCAAAATTTTGGTCTATTAGCCGAATCAATGCACTAAAGAAAATTTCTTCAGCCTAGTCCGAAGACAATGTCTATGGGATGTTATTATTTCTTTCGGCTTCGTATCTTCAGCCTGGTCCGAAGACTATGCCTACGGGATGTTATTATTTCCTTCGGCTTCGTATCTTCAACCTGGTCCGAAGACTATGCCTATGGGATATTATTATTTCCTTCGGCTTCATATCTTCAGCCTGGTCGAAGACTATGCCTATAGGATGTTACTTCGTATTTTCAGCCTGGTACTATGCCTACGGGATATTATTTCCTTTGGCTTCGTATATTCAGCATGGTCTGAATACTATGCCTATGGAATGTTATTATTTCCATTGGCTTCGTATCTTCAGCCTAGTCCGAAGACTATGCCTTGGATATTTTCGACACTACAGTAAGTGGTTGTTTTCCTTATTCACTCCAAAGGGATGTGTCCGAAGAATATAACTAACATTTCCTCGAGGCCCTCCGAAATATTAGTTATATCTACTTCGGACACTCTCTAAAATGAGTATATCTGGAATTTTTGGGCAGTCTTTTAACTTAAAATGGTTAAAGGCTGTTTTAGTTGTAACCCCCACATAGTTGAATAACTAATTTTCTGACCGCCATTATTTACTGTTATGAGGAGATTTTCCTATCTAACTCTCATAACCGTAGTAGTTATATTTTTGCCTATAAATACTGATAAGAGGGGACACTCAGGTAAGCTAACTCTGAGCAAACTTGAGCCATCTTTTTCCTTCTTGTCACCATTCTCTGCTCTCGAGTTCTCCATTATTCTGCCTAAATTCTTGCTAATTTTGGCATCAAAGTATCCCCACCAGAAAATTTCGATTAGGGGAGTTGTTTTGCAGGCTCCCATCGACATGTGAACTGGCAAGCGAGCTACTCTATCCGGTCGGTGGGGATTCAGCGTCAATAGATTGGTGCGCCAGGAAGGGAAAGATCTGTTTCCTCTGGTTGAAGGAGAATTTCTGCAAAGCAAAAATGGTGAATGGGAAGATCTGTTTCTTCTAGTGGAAGAGAATTTCTGCAAGGATCTGTTTTCTCTAGTTGGAAGAGAATTTTTGCAAAGCAAAAATGATGAAAGGGAAGATCCAAAATGCTTCTACAAGCAGAGATCAGCCTGTTTCTCAGCCAAACAACCCACCGGTGGATGATAGTATGCTACCTCCCATGCTGATGCTAGGACAGCATCAGTTTGAAGCCCTCTTGAATAGAGTGGATGCTTTGACAGCTCTGGTTCACTTTACAGGAGACTGCTGTTCAAACTGAAAGGAGAGAGGATTGACATCGGGAACTCACTTTAAGTTCTTCACATATCTAATCATCTCGAGGTTATAATGCTTCACTGCCATAACAACGCATGGATGATCACATTGGGAAGAAGAGACCAAGCGTCTTCCTCTGTTTCTTCTATTGGAGGAAACAGAGGAAGAACCTCTGAGGAGTCTCCTACTAAACAACCTTGAGAAAAGGTAAGAGGAGACCTTCGAGGAGTCTCCCACTGGAGGAATTCCGGTAAGATTTTTGTTTTGCAAGAACTCTAATGGCCGATGACTTCTTAAAGGCCAATATCTTCTTGGAGGCCGATGACTTCTTAAAGGCCGATATCTTCTTGAGGCCAATATCTTCTTAAAAGTCGATATCTTCTTGAAGGTCGATGACTTCTTAAAGTATGATATATTCTCAAAGGCTGATGACTTCTTAAAGTCCAATGTATCTTGAAGGCCGATGATTTCTTAAAGGTCAATGTATTCTTGAAAATCGATATCTTCCTCAAAGGCCGATGATTTCTTAAAGCTGATGTATTCTCAAAGGTCGATGACTTTTAAAGACCGATCAAACATCTAAGAGATCCAAAGCCTATCTTATTAGGGCCCATTGAAGCCCAAGGGAAGGCTCACTGAAGTCTATCTTATTATAAAAAGCATAAGGATGATTTTCGTGATATACCTTACAAAGTACCAAGGTGGGCTTAACCAGCCTGTCTTAATTTTATTTAAAAGGCATAAGGATGATCTCCATGATCTACCTTACAAAGTATCGAGGTGGGCTTAACCAGCCTGTCTTAATTTTTATTTAAAAGATATAAGGATGATCTCCGTGATCTACCTTATAAAGTACCGAGGTGGGCTTAACCAGCCTATCTTAATTTTTATTTGAAAGGCATAAGGATGATCTTCGTGATATACCTTATGAAATATCGAGGTGGGCTTGATCAGCCTATCTTAATCTTTATTTGAAAGGCATAAGGATGATTTCTGTGATCTACCTTACAAAGTACCGAAGTGGGCTTGATCAGCCTGTTTAATTTTTCTTTTTCTTAAAAGGCATAAGGATGATCTCCATGATCTACCTTACGAAGCGTCGAGGGGGCTTGATTAGCCTGTCTTAATTTTTTTTTCTAAATGGCATAAGGATGATCCATGTATCTACCCTATGAAATGTCAAGGTCTGATCAACCTATTTCACTCTCCAAAAAACAGAGATGACCCACGTGGTCTATCTTGTTTTAGATCAGAACTAACCTAAGTCCGAAGACTTGGTATTATTATCTGAAGACTTCGTATTTCTTCAGTCTCAGTTATTCTCAGCTATCCTAAGTCCGAAAACTTAGTGTATTTCTAAACGAAGACTTGGTATTATTATATGAAAACTTGATTTCTTATATCAAGATTATTCATTTATCCTAAGTTCAAGACTTAGTATTATTTCAAGTCAAGACTTGGTATTATTATAGAAATTTGATTTCTCAAGATCAAGATTATTCATTTATCCTAAGTCCGAAGACTTAGTATTATTTCAAGTATGAAGACTTTGTATTATTATTGGGAACTTGATTTCTCAAGATTAAGATTATTCATTTAACCTAAGTCTAAAGACTTAGTATATTTCAAGTTCGAAGACATGGTATTATTATTTGAAACCTAATTTTCAAGATTAGGATTATTCATTATCTAAGTTCGAAGACTTAGTATATTATCTGAAGACTTGGTATTTCTTCAGTCTCAGTTATTCTCAGCTGTCCTAAGTCTGAAGACTTAGTATTATTCAAGTCCTAAGACTTGATATTATTATTTGGAAACCTATTTCTCAAGATCAGGATTACTCATTTATTCTAAGTCCGAAGACTTAGTATATTTTCAAGTCCAAAGACTGGTATTATTATTTGGAAACCTGATTTCTCAAGATCAGGATTACTCATTTATCCTAAGTTCGAAGACTTAGTATTATTTCAAGTTCGAAGACTTGGTATTATTATTTGGAACCTGATTTCTCAATATCAGGATTACTCATTTATCCAAGTCCGAAGACTTGTATATTTTCAAGTCCGAAGACTTGGTATTATTTTTTGAAAACCTAATTTCTCAAGATCAGGATTACTCATTTATCCTAAGTCCGAAGACTTGGTGTATTTTCAAGTCTGAAGACTTGGTATTGTTATATGGAAACTTGATATCTTCAGTCTTGAAATCTCAGGATTATTCTCAATTATCCTAAATTCGAAGACTAGTATTATTTCAAGTCCGAAGACTTGGTATTATCATCTTCAGACTGTTTTCTAATTCTTAGGATTAGTCTCAATTATCCTAAGTCTGAAGACTTAGTATTATTTTATATCTGAAGACAATCTCATAATTGTTCAGAATTATCCTAAGTCTGAAGACTAGTATTATTTTATATCCGAAGACAAACTCAGAATTATTCAGAATTATCCTAAGTCCGAAGACTTAGTGTTATTTTATATCTAAAGACTTGATCTCAAAATTGTTCAGAATCATTCTAAGTCCGAGATTTAGTGCTATTTTATATCTGAAGACTTGATCTCAGAATTGTTCAGAATTATCCTAAGTCCGAATACTTAATGTTATTTTATATCTGAAGACTCGATATTTTCTTCTCAAGATCTTATAATTATTCAGTTATCCTAAAAAACTATGGATCGCATTCAACTGGTGTATCTTCAGTTTGTATAAGGTTGATCGAATTTTCGGCTGCCGTCGAATCTTCTTCAGCCATGGCAGGTACTTCGGAGGTATCTTTCAAGGTATCTTTCGAAGGTTTAGGCTCCTCCATTTTTCATAAATGACAAATTCTGGTACTCCCATTTTCAAAATAAAATTATTTTAAATTTGGAAGTGGGGGGCATTTGTTATGATAATCCAGTTCAATATAAAATGATTACCGGTCCAACGATTACGCCAATTTCAAAATTTTGGTCTATTAGCCGAATTAATGCACTGAAGAAAATTTCTTCAGCTTGGTCCGAAGACAATGCCTATGAAATGTTATTATTTCTTCGGCTTTGTATCTTTAGTCTGGTCCGAAGACTATGCTATGGGATGTTATTATTTCCTTGAATTCGATATCAGCATCAGCGAAGACTATGCCTATGGGATTTTTTTATTTCCTTCGAACCTGGTCCGAAAACTATGCCTACGAGATGTTGTTATTCCTTCGGCTTCGTATATTCAGTTGGTCCGAAGACTATGCCTACATGATGTTATTATTTCCTTCAGCTTCGTATCTTCAGCCTGGTCCGAAGACTATACCTACGGGATGTTTTATTTTCTTTGGCTTCATATCTTCAACCTGGTCGAAGACTATGCCTATGGAATATTTTCAACACTACAGTAAGTGGTTGTTTTCCTTATTCACTATAAAGGGATGTGTCCGAAGCATACAACTAACATTTTCTCAAGGCCCTCCGAAATATTAGTTATATCTACTTTGGACACTCTCTAAAAAGAGTATATATGAAATTTTTGGACAGTCTTTCAACTTAAAATGGTTAAAGGCTGTTTTAGTTATAACCACCCACATGGTTGAATAACTAATTTTATGACTGCCACTACTTACTGTTATGAGGAGGTTTTCCTAACTAACTCCCATAATCATAAGTAGTTACATTTTTTCTTATAAATACTGGTAAGAGGGGACACTCAGGTAAGCTAACTCTGAGCAAACTTGAGCCATCTTCTTCATTCTTCTCACCATTCTCTGCTCTCGAGTTCTCCATTCTGTTACCTGAATTCTTGCTAACTTTGGCATCGGAGTATCCCCTACCAAAAAAACTTCGGTTAGGGAAGTTGTTTTGCAGGCTCCCATTGACGACGAATCGACAGGCGAGCTACTCCATCCGGTCGACGGGAATTCAGCGTCAACATCACCTATCCCAAGGTGATGGAGCTAGGTATTATATTTTGTTTATATCTCCCTTCAGTGCATCTCAAAAATCTTGAAGAACTCTTATCCATCACCATTCTACGTTTTTATGGTGGCAAATATTTATTTGTCTGACCTTGCCATGAACTGAAGCCCTTAGTGTTGGTATCAACCAAGGTACTTCATCTCTATCATTGCCAAAATGGTAGCCTGATCAAGCAATAGGGAAAAGCCATGTGCTTCATCAAAGATAAATTTAAAAAGTTAATACTTCCTGTAGTGACAATGACTTGGCTACTTGGTCTCGATAAATCAACAAGAAAGTATGATGAAGCTATCTGATGACGAAGTTAACTAATCAAGAAGTATAACCAACTATTGGCTGACTAACTATTGACCGATCAATTACTAACCAACCAACTATTGGCCGACCAACTGGCTGACTAACTATTGGCCAACCAACTATTGGCCAACTTATCTCCAGAACTCATAAAGTCCGACCAACTCATAAAGGCCAACCAACCTATAAAGTCTGACTAACTCATAAAGGCTGACCAACTCATAAAGGCCGACCGACTTCAAGAAAAATGAGGATGGCAAGAAAATAAGTAGTTATTCTACCAGAATAACAACCAACCGTTATAACGGGCTCGGATTAGTTATCAACAGAATAAAATCGAAACTAATTGCAAGAAGCCCCTTCTAACTAAATTCTGTTAAGGCAAATGCCTATAAATACCAGTAAGAGGGGACCTCCGAGGGTAAGTAAGAAAAAATTATTGGCTGAAATATTCCTGACTCTACTTTAACTTCTCCAAGATTTTGTATCTGTTGATCAAGCCCTTGCTGACTTAAGTATCGGAGTGTCCCCCACTGGAAATCCTTCGATGAGTGGATTTGTTTTGCAAGAGCCTCCGGAGAATTGGCTGGCAAGTCTGACGATGCGAAGGGACCGCTCGAGTTCTATGTCAATAGATTGGCATGCCAAATAGAGGAATAAATTGAAATCTTGAAAAAGAATCTTGAAAGAGAAGATGATAAAAGAAAGAGTCAAAATACTTTGACCGGAAGAGGTTGTCTGCTATCCAAGAAAAATGATCCATCCTTAAAAGGTGATAATGCCGCCCCGACAATGAGTATGGGACGATAGCAGATTGGCATTCTCTTAGACAAAATGAAGGTTCAGACTGCTGTTGTTCAGAATCTTCAAGAAGTTGTGGTCAGTGGGCAACAATGGCCAGTCATCTCAAGATGTAGCCGACGATCTCCTCTGGAAGAGGCTCGATAATGAGAGCCAAGTCAGTGTTCTTGGCATCATCACTCCTTGAATCGGCATTCTCCCATGCGACAAGGCTCCCAACTTTATGAATATGGAGAGAGCTGGCTCAAGAAGAAATGCCAGAGATCTTTTTTGTGTCCTCCAATGATTCTACCCTAAGAAGTTTCCACTGGAGCAAGGGAACCTGACAACATGATGACTTCAAAAGGAAATTTTGAAAGTTTGAACTACAAATTGCTAAGCTCGACGGTCAATGGAAGAACGACAAACACTGATAGCCTATGATTCATGACAACCTTTTTTTAGAAGAATTATGGAAGAAATGATCCCATCCCACTTCAAGATATCACAATTGGAACTTTATGATGGAACCACTGATTCTCTCGATCATTTGGATAGCTTCAAAGCCCATATGATGATCAAGAGCAACTGATGCCCTCCATTGTCTTGCTTTCCCAACGACTCTCAAGAAAGCCGTATAGATGTGGTATTTGAGCTTCCGGCCATATACCATTTATTCCTTTGATCAATTAGAAAAACTATTTATATCTCATTTCAGGACCAGCAGAAGAATGCCATGCAACTCGGATAGCCTTTTCTTCATTCAGCAACAAGAAGGCAAAAATTTAAGAGAGTATGTAGCCTGCTTCAATTCTACCGCACTCGAGATCCCAGATCTCAATAAGCATATTACCATTCTACTATAAAAAAAGATCTTCGATCGTCCAGATTTACTTTCTCTTTGGATAAAAAAATTCTCGTCAATTACTCTAAATTGTTGGCACGTGCACAAAAATATGCACTAGCTGAAAAGCAAGCAACAAGCAGACGTTAAATGGAAGGGAATACAGTCCCAAAGAAAAAGAACCCGAAGAACAAGGAGTTGCAACCTCCCAACAATGTCGAACTAATCAATCAAAGGTTGTGTGACAAATCCAGAGACTGACAAGCTAATAATATGGTGTTCAGCTAACTCATCTATAGAGCTCATTATCCAATCAACTCATAAAGGCTGACCAACTCATAAAGACTGACTTGCCTCTACATCAAAAGTCTGACTAACCTAGCCTATAAGAAATATAGGCTAGATTGCCAACAGATGGATCGACGATCAAACTTCGCCGACTAACAAAGAAAAAAGAAGACAAATATTCAAATAAAATGTTGGCCCAATCCATTGACTTAATCAGTATGTCCGACAAGTAAAGAATTAGTTTAATCCACTGACTCAATTGGTATGTTTGACAAGTAAAAAGTTAGTCAATCCACTGACTTAATCGATATGTCCGATAAGTAAAGAGTTGGTCTAATCCACTGACTCAATTGGTATTTCGACAAGTAAAGAGTTGGTCTAATAATCCACTGACTCAATCGGTATGCCCGACAAATAAAGAGTTAGTCTAATTCACTAACTTAATCGGTATAATCGATAATATCAAAATGGTTTATTTATCAGCCAAAGTTTATTCATCGGTTATTATTAATTTATTAGGTAATGTCGAGATCGAAGAGATGACACTACTTCCTTCATCCAAAAAAAGAATAAAAGCTGAAGCACTTCATTGGTAGCATTTTGAGCTCGGGAGTGGGGGACAATGTTGTGACAATGACTTGGCTACTTGGCCTCGATGAACCAACAATAAAGCATGATGAAGTTGTCTGATGATGAAGTTATCTAATCAAGGAGTATGACCAACTATTGGCTTATCAATTATTGGCTGACCAACTATTGGCCGACCAACTATTGGCCAACCAACTATTGGTCGACCAACTGGCTGACTAACTATTGGCCAACAAACTATTAACCGACTTATCTCGAAAACTCATAAAGGTCGACCAACTCATAAAGTCCGACTAACTCATAAAGGCTGACAAACTCATAAAGATCGACCGACTTTAAAAAGAATGAGGATGGCAAGAAAAAAGATAGTTATTCTACCAGAATAATAGCCAACTATTATAATAGGCTCGGGTTAGTTCTTAACGAAATAATGTCGAAACTAACTGCAAGAAGCCCATTCTAACTAAATTCTGTTAAAGCAAATTGTTGCCTAATGATGAACCAACCCAAGAGGGGGGTGAATTGGATTTTATAAAACTTTTTGAACTATTTCAATAAGTATGTGCTAATTGCAATTAAGTACTTGTGTTTTGCCAAAGTGTTTGTATGCTTAATAAAAATATGCAACGAAATTAACAAAGTAAATGCAAGAGTAAATAAGCAATAAATAAGAGTAATCACAAATACAAGAATATATAGTGGTTTGGTTCACTCCAAGGAACCTACATTCGCTCTCCAAGTTTTTCTTGAGTATTTCACTATAATCATCAAGATTACAGTCGATTAGTTTTTCGGGCTTACTAATCAAAACCCAACTTATTTTCCGGGGCTCACAAGTCAAAATTCCTTGTTGGTTTTATAACTTAGGCTAACCAACAACCTCCAATGATTTTACGAGTTCACCAACAATCTATGTTGGTTTTACGGGATCATCAACAACCTATGTTGGTTTTACACAAAGACTAACCGACAACCTCCAATGGTTTTATGGGTTCACCAATAACCTATGTTGGTTTTACGGGATCACCAACAACCTATGTTGGTTTTACACAAAGGCTAATAAATAACCTCTTTGGTTTTCCAAGGCTCACCAAAAACCTTGATACAACAATGTAAGAATGAAAGTAAAGAATACAATAAAGCTTTCTAAAAAAAGCAAGTATCTCTTTGAAGCTCTTGGATGATGTTGAAGAAGCTTGTCTTCAATTTGTTGAAGTCTTTGAATGAAGCTTGTCTTCAATTTGTTGAAGTCTTTGAATGAAGCTTGATGTTATAAACTTGGTTCAACTATCTTATCTTTGGAAGCTTGAAGGCTTGAACCACTCAACTCTTGAATCCTTGAAGAATATTCAATGATCTCAATAAAGGATTGCTTTCCCATTTGATTTTTGGTGTTTATATAGCTCTCCAACCCATAGATGGCTGTTTATGACCGTTGGAGATGAAAAACTAGCCGTTTGAAGCAAGTTGAAATCAATTATGTACTTCTGAAAAACTAGTCGTTACTCCAAGTATCGACACTTGAATCTGGTGAGTCGATACTTGAGTTCTTCATGAGTCGACACTTGATTTCAGTGAATCGACATTTGGATCAACTCAAAGCAAAAATTCTGGATTGATATAGTTATGTATTTTTTTATTCTCAGGCCTTGAGTCGATACTTTGACATCTTCATGAGTCAACACTTGAGTGTGCCAGTGCTGAAATTTACTGAAACTTCTCCAAAATCAAACTTTAAGTCCTTCAAAGTCTTCCTTATATTTCAAAGTCCTTATAACTTGAAATTCTATGAATTTGAAGGACTTCTTCAACTGAAATACAAGTATTTCTTCATTCAACATGGATGAGTACTAAGATATGATAAACATACTAAAACACACAATTAGAACTCATATATACTTATATATTTTGTCAATCATCAAAATCAAGACCAGAGTCAACACAAATGCCTATAAATACTGGTAAAAGGAGACGTTGGGGGTAAGTAAGAAAAAAATATTGGCTGAAATATTCCTGACTCTATTTAACTTCTCCAATATTCTATATCTGTTGATCGAGCTCTTGCTGATTTAAGCATCGGAGTGTCCTCCACCGAAAATCCTTCGATGAGTAGATTTGTTTTGCAGGAGCCACCAAAGAATTGGTTGGTAAGTCTGACAGTACGAAAGAACCGCTCGAGTTCAACATCAACACTCTCGATCATCATCTCGATGATGATGGTTACACCAACTTAATTATCATTGCATGATTAAATAAATTATTACAGCAAGTAAAACATGGAAGTCCATTACTATATAATTATTGCTGGATGAAAATTACAGTTAACATACACTCCATCTATCCAAATAACGGACACCAACCCTCCTCTTTGAATACGAGGAAGTAAGGATCCTATGATAAGTCATTCTTTCGAATTCTCTCTCTCAAAAAAGAAAAAAAAAAAAGCTTTCTCTTTAATCATTTCTTCTAAAATTTCAATAACTTAAATATAGTAGGATTCTCACTAAAAAATTTTTGATAAATAAATTTTAATTCCAGGTCAATTCTAAATCTTAGAAGTCTAGACAAATAGAAAACCACATCAATGGCAATTTTATTAACCGAATAACTTAAATCATTCTACCTGAGGCTGAGACCAACCTTATCATCACTTTGTCTTCTTGCCAATCTCGGATTCCAGCAGCAACAGCTTCCACCATAGATTAAATTTTAAATAAATGGATATATAGCCCTAAATCCTATTTTCTATTAAATAAATGATATAATTCTTATAGCATTACAAAAACCCTAATAAGCAGTTTCCGTAAAAAATAACTTTGTAAATTGTAAACCCGGTTAATGCAAACCTAACACCATCAAAACCTATCATATGCTTCAAATTTTCTCTGCACAGAGCTAACCCTTCCCAAGTACCGCTCCACCCCCTAAACCTTTAGCAAATGTATAATTTGAATTCAAATCTCTGACGTGACCCCAAAAACTAATTGCAAAAGACCTGCTGCTCCTCATATTTTATAACTCAAGCTAAATTATTTGCCAACAAAATGCACATGATCAATTGAAAAATATTATTAGTTTCTTGCCATTTATTGGGATTAGATGAGCTAGGCCAGATTGAGCTTAAGCTTAACAATTTCAGCTCAACTTCTTGTGAGCTCAAGAGCTCAGTCCTGACCCTGCCCCATGACATCGTGATATGTGCAAGGTTCTATGTGTGTATAACAAACATGATTCAAACTTCAGAAACACTACAATACAATACAATACAAGCATATATCAATGTAGAATTCTAAATTTCTATATTTAATTAAGTACGTACCAATTTGTTATCTTTTATCTTGTCCCTTTTTTTATTTAATCTTTTGAGAAAATACCCATGCGTTATCTTAGTTTATTCTTAAAATAGATGAGGATAAATGTAATGTTTAGCAATTATATGGTTGGAGCATCTGGCTATACTTGTCCTGAAACTGGGCATAACCGTGCCTTCGTATATTACCTAGCCTTAGTTAGAGTGCAACATTCGAAATTGGATTGGCAATGGCTACGTTACCCATGTTGGGTTGAAGATTTGCATAGCAGATGGTTAGAAAGGAAAAGTATTTGTGCACCGCGTGCGGTACAGAAAATTCAGCATGGCCCATACCATATTTTTTTATTGGTCCAAATATATCCACTGTAGCATGACGAGATGGGAGCTGAATATGACTAGCATTAATTATCATTCAGCTTTTATTTAAAATTTTCGTCCAGACCAAAATATCCTTCCCTCCAGTCCCTTGAACTAGGATGTTGTTGCTACGCTTACCCCTGGACCGGGCTTGCCTTGCTGTGCTGGAGAGCTTCTTGGCCAGACAACCTGCAAAAGGCCCCCCTGAACGCCGGAGATCCTCAGGCGGGGAACACTCCGATGCTTAAGTTATTAAGCGATTTGGAGCAACAGAATGGAGAGAATCAGAGAAAAGCGTGGAGAGAATAGAGAAGCGTAGAGAGGAGAAAGAACGTCCTCTCCTATGGAGATCCCCTGGGCACCTTTTATAGGCATGAGATACTGTCAAGATTCGTTGGAAGACAGAGCGGAGTCCCTGATTTCCCCCCGGGAGGATCGAAGTGATGGCCAGGTGGCACAAAGTCGTGACCATGTGGTGGAGTCCGTTGTAACAGAATTCTGGTACCAACTGGAGGGAATCTTCTGGAACCTTCGGGCGGCTCCCCGGGCGTGGATCGAGTTGGTCGGCCTTCATTAGGTCGGCCTCAGATAGGTCGGCCTCGAGTAGGTCAGCCCCGAGAGCAATAAACCCAATGATCAATCAGCTCGTTGGACCTTCGGCGGAGAACATGTCAGGATCTCCAGAAGAGCCGATCGGTGGGAGTTTCAACCCGCATCAACCGGCTGATCACCTTGTCTGGCCCAACATAAGCCGGCCAGATGGATATAACAGTTGCCCCCTGCTGCTGGGCTTTGAGGAGGCATGTGACCTCGAAGTGCAGGAGTATAGCATTTGGCATAGATTGCGTTCGTTCAGGCCCGATTCGGAATCATCTCGACGGGTCATTTCGAATCTCCCACGATCGGCCTCTCGGACAGGTGTCGGCCCCTTATTAGGGGCGCAAGGGTCGCAGATAACGGCGAAAAAGTTATCATGATGGAGGGTCAGGCTGGCGAGGGTACCGGCAAGAACGAGGGGACGCGCCGCTCCATGTGGTAGCATTCGGGCGGTCGGCTGTGACCTCTTCACCGTTGATTCGGCCTTCACGCGGATCTCCATCTGGCCTTAGGGTCGGCATGTCGCTTCGGTCTCGAGGATGCGAACGGACGCGTCTCCCGATTAGGCGGTTGAAATGCCAACGAAGAGGGGCGGTGCCCACCCCCCCCCCCCCCCCCCCCCCCCCGAGATTATAAAAGGAGGGTTTATGTGCTCTGGGAAGGTTTTCTGGTTGTGTCTGCGCTCTGCGAGAGAGAACTTCTTCTTCTTCTTCCGCGAGACCCAGTTCCTAGAGGTTCATCTTCAGGTTAGCTCCTGAGTCCCCTTCCTTCTTCACTGTTAATGGCGACCACTAGTAGGGGCCCAGTCCATAGACCTAGGCAGCCAGGGCCGAGCGAGATCCCATCATCCATGACCCGAGAGCAGGTCGAAAACCTTAGGGCAGTGTATGGGATCCTCACCACCTTACACCTTACGTTGCCAGGCCAAGAGGGGAGAGCGAACAGTCCACTAGTGCCGGGGACCTTACCGATGTACGAGTCGCACCTCAAAGCCGGTCTGAGGTTCCATTGCACCCTTTCTTTGTAGAGGTATTCCGGCACTATAGGGTAACCCCGGCACAACTGACTCCGAACAGCATCCGGATCATATGCTGTTTTGTCGTACTGTGTAGTAGGGCTGGATTCGAACCTAGGTTACCCTTTTTGGCAATTTCTTTCTTTTGAAGAAAGATTTTAGGAGCCGGGAATGGTGGATGTTCAGTCCCCATCCCGGCCGGAAAATTTTAAAGTGTCTTCCGTCGGCCGTCCACGGATGGAAGGCCTGGTTCTTTCTCGTGAGCAGCCTTCAGCCCTGGGGGTTCGAGCCCTTGTAGAGGGAGCCATGGGCGAGGCTCCGAGAGGGGAGGTCGATCCTGATGGCCGACCAAGCCAGTTATAATGAACTCAACGAAGCTGGTCCGACCACAGCATTTGAACTGCTGGGCGAAGACCGCCTTTACTGGGCAGGGATCAGCTCTCAGAGAGTTTTAGGCAAGGGCCAAACTCCCTTTTCACGGTTCACCCCCTCTGTCTTCGTCTCTTCTCTTTCTTTGACTAACCCTGAGTTTCTTTGCAACAGGAGGAAGGATGAGGAAAATAGACAAGGCCAAGGTCGTTCAGCGAGCGGTGCGAAAAAGGGCCCCCCCAGGGTCGGCTCCAACCTCGACGGTCGAAAGGCATAAGAAGAAGCGGGAGGAGAAGCCGCCCGCACCCGTCGTGGAGGTGGAGTCCGACGAGGACGACACCCCTCTCACTGAGGTGTTGGCCAGGAAGGCATCTGGAGCCCCATCCACCGTCGAGGAGTCGGCCATCCCTCAAGAGCAGGAGCAGTCGGATCTACCTGCTGTGCCGGACGCACCATCCCTTGTGCCCATCGGCTCGAACACAGGAGGGCCCTCGAAGGGCAAGGGAAAGGAAACGACCGCAGAAGAGGCCGACGAGGAGGGGACAGAAGGGGAATCGGATGACGAAATCCGCCAGGAGGAGTTCCAATACTGGAACACTCTGGACCACCCCCGGAGAGCACGGAGCCTGCTCAGAGGGGCGATGACCGACTTCGACTAGGAGCGGTCAATCCAAAGAAACCTGAGTGATGTGGCGGTAGTCCTACCGCAATCTTATGAGGGTAAGGCACCTTACTTGATCCTTTGCCTCCACTTCTCCCTCCCTTTTCTTTTCTCTCTCTTTTTTTTTTTGCGCTAACCTAGTCTCGTGTCTGCAGCTCCTCCATGACATTTCGCTAATGGATGACGGCATCGGCCGGGTGCTCCACACAGCGAAGATCTCTGCTAGGAAGGTGCAGGAATTGGAGGCCACTCGGGCGGCCATGGAGGCAACTCAGGCTGCCTTGGAGGTGTCCTTAAAATCCGCAGAAGAGAGGTCGACGGCCATCCAAGTAGAGGCCGAGTCATCAAAGGAGGCCCTGAAGGAGGCAGAGGGCCAACTGGCCGACCAGGAGGCCAGACTGAAGAGGAGGAAGGCGAAAGTAGCTTCCCTCACACGCCGGCTGCAAGAAGAAGAATGTCGGTTCTCGGAGGCCGACAAGAAAGCACATGCTGAAGGGGCCATGGTGGCGCAGCTAACGGCCTAGCTTGAAGAAGCCAGGGAGCAGGCTGCAAGGCAGACCCGGGAGGCGGTAGTGGCATATAAGGCCTCCTCCAACTTCGACGAGGAGGTCGAAGAGGCAGCGTCGGACTTTTACAGGGAGGGCTACAACGACTGCTTGAAGAAAGTGGCCCTCCTTTTTCCGAAGCTGGACCTGTCGGGTGCGGAGCTGAAAGGGCCTGTGGAGGAGGGAGAGCCCCAAGGCGAGGATGAAGCAGAGGAGGCCAAGGCTGAAGTAGAGGTAGCAGGCGCTCCAGTTGAGTCCCCTAGAGCCGCAGTCCCGGCCATCCTCCCTGTTGTAGCAGACGGGGCCGAAGTAGAGGCCCCCGAAGCACCTTCCATGGGTCCGACCTAAGGGGTTTGTAAAGGTCCGACCCACTCTTTGTAAGCGTCTGCTTTTGTATGCAATAATAATAAAACTTTATTGTTGTCTTATATGTGCATGTGTGGGATGAACGTTTTTTCTTCGAATCTTTCTAAGTTTTTTTAGTCGGCTCCTTTGTACCGTAGGTTACTTTCTTTTTCTTCCGAAATTTTTTCAAGTGTTTCCAGTTGGCTTCTTCATACCACAGGTCACTTTCTTTTTCTCCCGAAACTTTTCCAAGTGTTTCCGGTCGGCCTTTCGAAGTTCGAAGCAGGAATATTGGCAACTATTTAGTTCGGGCTCATGAACCAGGAGATTCGCTCCTAGTTTGCTTCGTCAGGTGGCCCAGGTTTGACATCTGTTCTTTACGCGATCCCTCATGGGACATGCACGGTAATTGCCGACCGAAGTCGCGCTTTCGGAGTGGGCTGCCCTAGAGCCTCTACCGACCGGAATCGGACTTTCGGAGTGGGCTGCCCTAGAGCCTCTGCTGACCGCAGTCGAACTTTCGGAGTGGGCTGCCCTAAAGCCTCTACCGATCGGAGTCGGACTTTTGGAGTGGGCTGCCCTAGAGCCTCTACCGACCGAAGTCGGACTTTTGGAGTGGGCTGCCCTAGAGCCTCTGTCGACTAGAGTCGGACTTTCGGAGTGGGTTGCCCTAGAGCCTCTGTCGACCGGAGTCGGACTTTCGGAGTGGCCATGGAAAAAACTGTAAACTTTATTGGTAGTACTTGCAAAGGTTGTCTACATTCCACGGGCACGATATTTGCTGCCCGTCTAACTGCTCAAGCCGGTAGGTTCCAGCCCAGATTACTTAACTGACTCGATAGGGACCCTCCCAATTAGGAGACTGCTTTCCTTGCTCAGTCGGCCTTGAAATCTCTGTTCTCCGCAGGACCAAGTCCCCAACTTGGAAGGTTCATGCCTTAACCCTCGAGTTGTAATATCGAGCCATCTTCTGCCGGTAAGCTGCCATCTTCATGCTTGCTCGCAGCCTGGTTTCCTCCAGCAAATCTAGGTCAGCCTTTCGTTGTTCCGAGTTGGTCGGCTCGGTGGGGTGGTCGACCTGCAGGGATTGCAACGAGATTTCTACGAGGATGACCGCCTCACTCCCATAAGTCAAGTTGAACAGAGTTTCTCCGGTTGCCGTCCGAGCGGTGGTCCGGTATGCCCACAATACAGAATAAAACTCTTCCGCCCAAACTCCTTTGGCTTCATTTAGCCGAATCTTCAACCCATGCAAGATTGTCCGGTTGGTGACTTCAGCCTCTCCGTTGGATTGTGGGTGGCCGACCGAGGTGAGCCGATGGGAGATATGGTACTGCCGGCAAAAATCTCGAAACCTTGAGTTATCAAATTGCCTTCCATTATCTGTGATGATCGTTCGTGGGATGCCGAATCTGAAGATAATACAATTTCAGATGAAGTTTTCCACCTTGGCTTCCGTTATCTGGGCCACTGCTTCAGCCTCCACCCACTTGGTAAAATAATCAATAGCCACGAGGAGGAATTTTCGTTGGCCGGACGCCGGGGGAAAAGGTCCCAAAATGTCCATGCCCCACTGGGCGAATGGCCATGGCACCACATGTGGGATCAGCTGACTAGCGGGCCTCCTTTGGACTCCCGAATACCTTTGACACGCGTCGCACATCTGCACGAAGTCTGACACATCTTTTTGAATTGAGGGCCAGTAATATTTCTGTCGAATGATTTATAGGCCAGGGATCTCCCTCCAAGGTGGTCGTCGCAAATGCCTTCATGGACCTCCCTAAGTGCATAGTCTGCATCAGTCGGCCCCAAGAACTTCAACAATGGTTGTGAGAATGACCGTTTGTAGAGGGTCCCATCGAGGATGACATACTTGGAGGCCGTTGAGTGTATGCGTTTGGCTTCAGCCAGGTCATCTGAAAGGGTGCCCCGGGTCAAGTAAGTACGGATCGGGTCCATCCAGGATGTCTCCTGCTCAACCTAGTGGACGTCGATCGGCTCTTCAGAGATGCTCGGATGCTGTAGATGCTCCACAAAGGCCCGGTCGGAGGTGCCGGCCACGGCCATGGCTAACCGCGACAAAGCGTCCGCTTGGAAGTTCTGCAGTCGAGGTATATGGAGAATCTTGAAGGACTTGAGCAAGGATATAAAGCCTCGTACCTTGTCCAAGTACTTAGCCAAGGTCGGGTCCCTTGCTTCTAACTCGCCTTTCACCTGGTTGACTACTAACTGGGAGTCAGAAAAGGCCCGGATCCTGCTGATGCCCAACTCATCGGCTATCTTTAGCCCTGCAAGTAAAGCTTCGTACTCGGCCTGGTTATTAGATGCTTGGAATGCAAAGTGTAGGGCGTACTCCAAACATTGTCCGTCGGGGTCGGCTAAACGAGACCTGCCCCACACCCGACGAGGTTGGAGGCTCTGTCTGCATGAAGAATCCAGGTGGGCTCGCACTCTCCTGCGGGATCAGCCACGGGTACTTCGGCAATCGAAGGGGCGGCCTCCGACCCCCTTGTGCATTCTGCAATAAAATCAGCAATTACCTGGGCCTTCAAGGCCGACATGGATTGAAAGGAGATGTCGAACTCGTCCAGCTTGATGGCCCACTTAGCGAGCCGTCCAGAGGTGTCAGGACTCCGGAGGATTGCCTTGAGGGGTTGGTCAGTCAGCATGATAATCGAGTGCGCCTGGAAATAGGACCGGAGGCGCTTCACTGCCGTGACCAACGAGTAAACTAGCTTTTGGACTTTAGGATACCTCGTCTCGGCATCGTGGAGGACTTTACTAATATAATAGACAGGTTTCTGCTGGTTGTCTTCCCCCATCCGCACAAGGATGGTGCTGACGGCTTCGTCAGAGGCTGCCAGGTATAGGTACAACACCTCCCCTTCCATGGGCTTAGCCAATAGTGGGGGATTCTTCAAATAGTTCTTCAAGGCTTCGAAGGCCGTCCGACACTCATCGGTCCACTAAAAATGGTTCGACGGTGCAAGGTTCTGAAAAAGGGTAAGGACTTCTCTGCCGATCGAGAAATGAAGCAGCTGAGAGAGGCAATATGGTCCGTAAGCTCTTGCACCTGCTTCTTACTGGTCGGATGTACCATGTCCATGATAGCCTTGATCTTCTCAGGGTTAACTTCAATACCCCTTTAGGTGATCAGAAAACCAAGAAATTTTCCGGAGGTCACCCCAAAAATACACTTGGTAGGATTTAACTTCATCCGATGGCGTCTCAGCGCGCCGAAGGATTCCTGCAAGTCTCTGATGTGGTCGTCCTTTCGGAGGCTCTTAACAATCATGTCATCAACATAAGCCTCCATGTTTCTTCCAAGTTGTTCCTCAAAAACTCGGTTGATCAGCTGCTGGAAGGTAGCGCCCGCATTCTTCAGACCGAAAGGCATCATCTTATAACAATACAACCCCATATCCGTGATAAATGCTGTCTTCTCCTCGTCTTCGGGGTGCATCCTGATCTAGTTGTAGCCAGAGAATGCATCCATGAAGCTCAATAACTGGTGGCCGGCTGTGGCATCCACCAGTTGATCAATCTTTGGCAGGGGGAAGCTATCCTTTGGACAAGCCTTGTTGAGGTCCGTGTAGTCTACGTAAATCCTCCACTTTCCATTGGCATTCTTCACCATAATGACATTGGCCACCCACTCTGGATAGTGGGACTCCCTAACGAAACCGGCATCGAGGAGCTTTTTCACTTCTTCCTCGATGGCCTTCTGTCTTTCAATAGCAAAGCTCCTCTTCTTCTGCCGGATAGGTCTGTACGTTGGATCCACCATTAGTTGGTGAGTAATGACATCCGGGGGGATGCCTGGCATGTCCGAGGCTGACCAGGCAAAAACGTTGGCATTGCTCCTTAAGAACCCTATCAGCTCCTGTCGGGCTTCTTCACTTAGTGTACTCCCTATTTGAAGTACCTTAGTGGGATCATCCTCTCTTAGTGGAACGAACATAACCTTTTTGATAGGCTGACCACAGTCATCAGCTCTATCCCTGGGATCCAGTTGTTCCAACATGGGGCGCTCATTCAGCTGCTTATCATGTATGGCCAGACATTGTCTGGCCATCCTGCGGTCTCCCCTTAGTTCCCTGACCCCGTTACAAGTTGAGAACTTAGCCAGCAAATGATAAGTGGATATGATGGCACGGAACTTATTACGGGCTGGTCGGCCCAGGATGGCGTTGTACGCCGAAGTTGTGCGGACGACCACAAAGTTGATAGGAAAAGTCCGTTGGCGGGGTTCCATCCCGAGGGTTACGGGTAAGATGATTTCTCCTTCTACTCCAACAAAGTTTCCCCCAAAGCCAGTGAGCGGCACTAAGGAGTCTCGTAGCCTTGATCTAGACAAATTCATCCGAACAAAAGCGTCGTACAGCAAAACCTCCGCACAGCTTCCATTGTTAATAAGGACACGTTTACATCATAATTGATAATGATTGTCGACACAATGACAGGGTCATCCCCTGGGAGATGGGGTTCCAAAAGATCTTCATCAGAAAAACTGATCATACCAGAGTCCCTGGGCCTCTTCACAATGTCTTGGCCCCCTCCAGACCCTTGGTCGGACCTTCGGTGCAGCATGCCAACACCTCCGCCCATCAGACATTGATTGGGAAGTTCGACCTCTTCAGGTGGGTCTCTGATAGTAGAAGCTTCAGCCCGATCCCGGCGGGGATGGACATATTTGCCCAGATATCCCCTCCTGATGAGGTCTTCGATTGCATCCTTCAGTTGGATGCACTCCTTAGTGTCGTGTCCATGGTCCCTGTGGAACCGGCAATATTTACTCTTATTTCTGGTAGCAGGGGGCCCCTCATCGGTCGAGGCCTTTGAAAGTAAGCCTCGTTCTCAATTTCCATGAGAATTTTCTCCCTCGGGAGGGAGAGGGGCACGTAGGTCTCGAACTTCTTAAAGGAATCTCTCGGCTTCGGGCTTCGGTGCCGAGTGGGTTGGTTGTCATCGCCAGGAGGTCGGACTGCAGGGGCTTTGTCGCTTCATTTCTTGGCGTTTGATCTCCCCTTCGCCTGGCGGTGGCTTGCAGATTGCTCCTCCGCCAGGGCATACTTGTGAGCCCTGGTCAACAGCTCGGTGTAGTCATTTGGAAACTTCTTGTCCAGGGAAAATATAAGCCTGGACGAATGGAGTCCTCTCTTGATGGCAGACATTGCTACCGCCTCGTTCAAATCTGGGACTTCCATAGCCGTTGAGTTGAAGCGGGCCATGTAGTCCCGGAGAGTCTCCCCTTCCTTCTGGAGTATGAGGAAGAGGCAGTCAGTGTTCTTTGGGGCTCGACTGCATGTCCTGAAATGTGAAAAAAAAGAGTCTCAAGCTAAGAAAAAGATCGGATCGTACCTGGTCGGAGAGCTATGAACCACATCCGGGCGGCCTTCTTCAGAGTGGCTGGAAAGGCGATACAGTGGAGGGCATCGGAGGTGCCCTGTACCATCATATGGGCTTTGTAGGTGCCCAAATGATCCAGTAGGTCGGTGGTACCATCGTAGGGGTCCACCTGAGGAATCTTAAAGTATTGGGGGATAGACTCTCCCAAGATCTCAGCAGAAAAAAGTGAGCAGGTGTCATAAGCCTGCCCCCCTTCGGCCTTTTGCCGTTCAATAATCTCCGCCATGCGCTCTTCTATGCGCATGATCTTACTGCCGTAATCATAAGGGTCTTCAGCAGGGCGCCGACTGCTGAGGGGAGCAGAGTCAGCGAAGGATGGGGAAGCCGACCTCGCCCTCTTCCCACTAACGTGAGCCCCCAAAGATCTCCGGGGCTCCGAAGCGTCATGGGAGAGAGGTGGCGGCTCCTCCAGCTGCTGACTCCCCCCAGCAGCCAGTTGATGGTTAATGCAGGACGTCGTGGGTGGCTGCCGTCGGTCTTCAGCCGCTTCCTGAAAATGCTGGACCGCTGAGGTAAGTGTTTCGATGCGGTTTACCAGCATCTAGAATTACTGCAGCCCCAGGGTGATAGTGGGCTTGGCAGCGGTGGCCGTGGCGTCCTCTCCACAAAGTGCTTCAGGCCGGTGGGGGGAGTGCCTCCCCCTAGTGGAGACACTCCGTGTTCTTCCCCTCACCATATGTAGTTTTCTTCAATCGATCTCTCCTTTTAGAACAGGGAGCGGAACGGAGGTTCGGGCCGCCCTCCTTCTAGCACCAATCTGTTGCTGCGCTTATCCCTGGACCGGGCTTGCCTTGCTGTGCTGGAGAGCTTCCTGGCCAGACAACCTGCAAAAGGCCCCCTGGACGCCGGAGATGCTCCGGCGGGGGACACTCCGATGCTTAAGTTAGTAAGGGGTTTGGAGCAACAGAATGGAGAGAATCAGAGAAAAGCGTAGAGAGGAGAAAGAACGTCCTCCCCTACGGAGGTCCCCTGGGCACCTTTTATGGGCATGAGATACTGCCAAAATTCGTTGGAAGACAGAGCGGAGTCTCTGATTTACCCCCGGGAGGATCGAAGTGATGGCCAGGTGGTACAAAGTCGTGACCATGTGGTGAAGTCCGTTGTAACAGAATTCTGGTACCAACTGGAGGAAATCTTCCAGAACCTTCGGGCGGCTCCCCGGGCATGGATCGAGTTGGTCGGCCTTCATTAGGTCGGCCTTAGATAGGTCGGCCTCCAGTAGGTCGGCCCCAAGAGCAATAAACCCAATGATCAATCAGCTCGTTGGACCTTCGGCGGAGAACATGTCAGGACCTCCAGAAGAGCTGATCGGTGGGAGTTTCAACCCGCATCAACCGGCTGAACACCTTGTCCGGCCCAACACAAGCTGGCCGGATGGATATAACAGGTGTCGTAGGTTTTGAACTAGGATTCGTAGCTTTTGAACTAGGGTGTCGTAATGCTGTTTCAGGTTTTAATTTATATTTTCTGCATGATTATCATTTTTCAACTAGGGTGTCGTAGGTTTTGAACTAGGATATCGTAGGTTTTGAATTAGGGTGTCGTAATACTGTTTCAGGTCATTTTTGAACTAGGGTGTCGTAGGTTTTGAACTAGGATGTCGTAATACTATTCAGATCATTTTTGAACTAGGATGTCGTAGGTTTTGAACTAGGATGTCGTAATACTGTTTCAGGTCATTTTTGAACTAGGATGTCGTAGGTTTTGAACTAGGATATCGTAGGTTTTGAACTAGAGTATCATATACTGTTTCACGTCATTTTTGAACTAGGATATCGTAGGTTTTGAACTAGGATGTCGTCATACTGTTTCAGGTCATTTTTGAACTAGGATGTCATAGATTTTGAACTGGGATGCTGTAGCTTTTGAACTAGGGGTCGTAAGGGTATTTTGGTATGGACAAAAATTTTAATTAATGCTAGTCATCTCAACTCCTGTCCTATTATGCTACAACGAATATATTTGGACCAATAGGAACATGCAGTACGGGCCACGCTAGATTTGTTGCACCGCACGCGGTGCATAAAGAATTACTCGGTTAGAAAAGCATTTCATAACCTTAGCCCCATGACTATCTTGGCCTGGCAATCCACCCTTCCAGTCATTTCCTTAAAGTGATGGATTAAACCACCAAGGTGATAGCCTAGTTAGTTGGGGCCTCGCCTTACAACCAATTGGTCATGGATTCGAGAAATGACCTTGTGGGAGACTTGATTAAATTCAGGAATTTATTCCCTGAAATCCATGATAGTTGGGACGAGTAAGAGATCAGAGTTCTTATTTCTTTCCATTCTAACCAGCTGGACACCTTGATGGTATTGGGGTGACGTACTCATCCTCGGATGAAAAAAGATTGCAAAAATCTGTGCATTTTATATCGAACATTTCATGATATTATAGGGACATGCGGGGTAGCTATACCGGATTTATCGGTCCTATCCATTTTCTGTATTAAAAAAAAAAAAAATTGATGGGTTAAGCACTTTTCATGCTACAAGCATACAAGCATGAAAATAAATAATCTCTACTATTATTATAATTTAAAAAGATTTTATGAAAAGAAAAAAAAATCAACTATTAAATCCGTAGAGAAGGGTGATTTCTTTAAAAATCGTGGCTATTTAAACATCAGCAATAGGTTATTCTAATCAATCAAAACTCCAAATTTACATATTTAAGAAAAAAAATATGCAAGTTCGGCCAAGATCCTGGCAAGTGAGAGAGCGTAAGACCAATAAATTAATACTGAATAATAGAACACCCTCGGATACTGGCCAGTGGAACGAAAATATATAAAGAATAAATAAAGGATTGTTGTTAGCCGTCAGTTTGGTTACAAATGATCGATCATTCAAAGCAAGCGAGCGCAGTGCAATATATATTTCCGTGTTGCTCTGCAAGGAGATCAAGGAGAACAAGACCCATATCTCCTACACCACCACCAACCACTTCATTCAACAGGCCAAAAGACAATTAAATCGAAGAAATTTCCTTCCCATAAAGCGTAGCCTAATGAAACCTATCATTTGGAGTTCAAGTTCAATGCCTGAGTGATATCCTGGAAAATCCTTAGCCTTTTCCCCATTTTCCCCTCGTTCCATGCCGGACTCGTGTTATTAGCATCGGTTTTACCGGTTTCGGTACCATCATCCTCAAGAACAGGAGCTAGAACTGCAGCCACAATGGCATCATCGAACTCATTGTTGTCAGGCAATTCGGGCCACCTATCCTCCGTCCCGACAACACCCAGAGATTTCCTTCTATCTCCCCGTTCACTCGTTTTCTCCACCCGCATGCTAGGTGGGAGGGAATTCTCTCCATTACATTGCCCGACCGAGTCCTCTTGAGGTTACACATGGAATCATGGAGCTGATGATCGATCCCATTATTCAAGTATTTCATCATCCTCGATGAATAGAATGGTGGTGCATCGATGTTGAGCACAGCGCTCGATGAAAATTCGAGCTTCGTATTGCTTATTCTGTTCATGTTGGCATTCTCATCAGCGAAGCGTTCTCGTGATGGCGGTATTGAGTAGTCTATGCAAGGTTGAGGTTGCCAAATGGAGGAAGAAGACTCGATGAATGCGTCGTCCAAGAGAGCCTACTTCGATCGAACCGATCCTTCTCGGTGTGGCCGGAGAGTTTGGCTTCGAGATCGTGGAGCATCTCCTGGGCCCTCTCATATGCTTTCAAGTGGGAATCAGCTCCTCTTGCGCAACGACTACTGCCGGCCTCACCTGTTTGAGGGTCTCTTTGGCCTCAGCAATCCGCCCTTGCTTCATCAAACAGATGCCCAGGTTGCACATCTTATTGTTATCGGAACCCATCCGGAGTGCTCTTCTGTAGGCTGCCTCGGCTTCGACATGGTTGTCCTTCTGCATCAGTGCCCAGCCCAGATTCCCCTGCAACAATACAGTCTCATAGCTCTCGGTTTTGATTTGGCCCATGATAGCCAAATTAATTTTTTTTTTAGAGATCACGAGGAAGTACTCACTAGAAGTCTGGTTGCTTCTTGCTCTAAAGAAACCTGGAATTTCCTCCCCTGAGATCGAGCAGTCTTTGTGCTCTTCCCATTAAAGGCCAGACCTTGCTGGATAAGCTGCAACTTGTGCTTCAAGAGAGCTATCTGATCATCCAGTCTCCCGCACCTCTATTCGCATTTCGACGAAGGACGTTAGTTCTTCGATCACGAAATCAGAAGCAAGGAAACAGTATAGAGAAGATTGGACGATAATGAAAAACCTTGTAAATATCCAAAAGAATGTTGTCTAGGGACTCTTGGGCTTGATCCGAGCACCGGTTCCTCAGCGACTTGATCGCTTCGATAGCTTCCTCTGTTCGATTCTGCCGTTTCATTACAATTGCCATATCCTTGAGTGCTGCACTATCGACTCTGTCCCCAGCATTGATGGCAGCCCAAAACAACGCAATTGCCTTCTCAGGGTCCTTTTCAACTAGCTGGTCGATGAAGGATGCAATGAAGAAGGAATTAGAATAACAAACATCAACACCTGGAATTTGTTTCGATGAACATTAGGGGTCTACCTGGACCCGTTTTGCCTTCACGTAAGGGGTTTCCCCGACTGGGACTTTGTGGGTAGCGTGGAAAGAATCGAGCTTAGGCCTCACGATTGGTCTAATGGGCGAGCAAGCCGCTGATTTCGGTGGGAACGCTGATGTTCCAGGGGTCTTGCATCATTTTCCTCTCGTGTGCGTCTTGCACTCTTGCTTCTGTTCGCTGGGGATCAAAGGATTTGTGGGAGGAGAAGTGGAAGAGAAGAAGAGGGGGGGGATCGGTCACTTTTGCTCTTTCTCCCTGCTTTAGAGGAAAGATTGGGGAGGTGGAAAGTAGAGCAGAGAGAGAGAGCTTTGGATTCGCTTCACCGGATCATGGTGTTAATAGGAACCGTGGGAGGAGAACTTGGAAACGCTCGACGCAAGCCGTTCGAAAACTAGCCGTTGGGGCTCGATACAAGCGGGTGTCCGGGTTGCCGGCTCGGCCGGTTCGGTTGCACGGAAATTAAATTTAAACAATTTTAAGGACTTTGAAAAAGGAAATAATTAAACAATAAGATTCGGCTTTGGTTTAGGTCCATTGCCCAGTGGAAGACCCGATTCCTACCGATGCAATGCTTGGAACGCTTTGAGATTAGTGCAAGGTACATGCGTGTACTTCTTCCGGTCCACCGGTCAGCGTGTCTGCTGTACGTAAATCTTGTATCTTAGAACCCGTCACGAGCTGCAAGCGGCGCTGCAGCGGACTTCGGAAGTAGAAAGCCCCTCCCTGCAGGAGATGGGCACCTCTCTCCATTTTACTTGATTTTTTTTTTTTTTTTTATCGGGATTTTTTTTTTATTAGTTGATAACATTAGATATATGATGCATTTTCTAGTATTCAGATTGTTATTTTATTTGTTTTACTTTAAATTAAATATAAGAAATATTATGAGATAATTTGACCCTTTTTCTTTTTTTTTTTTCTTCTTCTTCTTTTATCTTCTATTGAAGTACTTGAAATCTCTCAATCTCAGACAATATTTCACTTGTGTGTCTATAAGATGAACATGCACAGCAATACATTGGCTGATATCTCATAGAAGCGGAAACCACCTGCTTCTTTGATTATATAGCAGAAGCTCAAGTGATCAAGAACCTATTCCAACAAATAAAAGCTCATTATATAATGTCAAGAGCTTGGAGTTTGGCTACCTGCGGTTTAACCACCAAACACAACTTCCACCATTTAATTCCTCCAGCATTTTCCCAAAGTTCTTATATGTCCCAATGCCAAAAAGATTGTCATGTTTTTCTTTTTTCTTTTTTTCTTTTTTTTTTTTGCCTTTTTTATTTTTACATTTACGGTAGGTATTCGATAAAGATCGAGTTCTTTCTACTTCAAGCATGGAAAGGAAAAATATATGAAAATGGTTCACCCATTAAGTTTCTTTTTCTTTTTTTTTTAATAAAAAAATCTACATACATTGTATGCATACAAGATCCTGTAAAAATATATGAGAACTTAAGATCTACTGAAGTATAAATCACAAAACATAGAAGATTAGATTTTTTTTTTTTTTTTTTTTCTGATAAGGTGGAGTACTCGTACCTAATTTTCGAGTTGGACTGGTATTGACCAGCCAGCAACCCTCCACAGTAGCACATAATTATGCAGGCCCAAACTGAGCAACACTAGATGTTGGTTCGAGGTTCAGGCTAACTCGGCCCTCCATTGGTGTAGGACTGCATCAGTTAGTGCAGGAGATGAACCTCTTAAATGGGGCCCTAAAAAGTAGGTATGATCTGCGACGCATCCCACGTGTGGAAAGTTTCTCATGTAACAACTAACGGCGATCCAAAAATGCTTTCTACTTGACACATGTCCATATTTTCTATGTTCTAATCATCATTTGATCGGTCCCCTCGTAAATATCATCATCTAATTGGCCTACAGAAAATTGGTAGGGAGGGGTGCGGGGAGATGAATGCCCGTACTTCGTATTAATAGAATTAATGTGAGAAAAATTTGCTGCCACGACAAATAAGAGATTAAAAACAAAAAAATAAAAAATAAAAGAAAGATGACATTTTATACCAGTTAAAGGGCGATCCAACGATGCCTTCCATTTGACACGTGTCTATATTATCTATCCTCTAACCAACATTTGATCGGTGCTTTCCATCCAAATATCGCCGTCCCCTTGGCCTTGGTAGGGAGGGACGCTGGCAAAATGAATGATCATTTTTTCTTTTTGGTAACAAAAAGGACCCGGGGTTTTGGGGGTGCCAGCATGGTTACCTTTGTGAACGTTACCATATGAATACCTCGCTTCACGAAAATATTCAATTTGGATAAGGTAGTAGTCCTCCCCACTTTAATGGATGAGTATATCATCCTAGTACCATCCATTACCACTTTGCCAGCTGAATCGATGGGACATAGTTTCTCCAATGGCCAATTATCGAAACTATTCCAACACTCTCGCGATTAATCTTGGATGGATTTATTCAAGTCATCCACGAAATCATTACTTAAATCTAGAATATATTGGTACGAAATCAAGGCCCGTTCCAATTGAACTATTACATGGATAGTAATACTTCCGATGCCCGAGCCAGGTCTATGATAGACAGCTGCATCTCCTCAGGCTTCACTCCCAATGGAAATGCAAGGCCTATCCTTCAAATCAATATCTAGATAGTGATAGAAAACAAATTCACTAATTATTTATTTATTTCTAGAGTCTTTCATCAAAACTAACAAGTAGAGAAAATTCAAATAAAAATCTGGGATACAGTGTAAGCAAAGTTCAACTAAAATTTTAGATAAAATATTAACTAAGGGATTAACACCTAAACCCTAGCTCCTCACTGACTAGTCCCAAAGCTCGATTGATCTTTCGGATCTATAATAAAAATATAAAAAATAGGGGATGGGTTTTACAGGCTCGGTAAATTATCATCACATCTAATATATATACATAAATATGTTAACAATAATTTATAAACATACATAAATCATACATCACAGAACAACCAATTCACATCAAAATAAAATGCAATATCACATTAATATGCACATTCAATTATCATACGATACAACTATCCATCATCGACCTATGACTAGCCCCGAAAGAAACTAGATCCTGGCTATACATATCAACAACTGGTCATGTATCAGTGATCGCCCTACCGAAGGTCCGAAAAAGAAACTAGCTCTGATATCACATGAAAAAATATACATCTTTAGCATATATCAGCAACCGCCATGTATGGCTAAAAATAAAAGGCAACTAGCTCCTGACTACATATATCGTACATCAGTCATGTACAAGTATTCCCTCACTGCAGGCTTGGAAGGTGACTAGGTTCTTGTATGATTATAGTCAGACTAGAGAGCGTCAACACCAACACATAATAATATATGCATTCCAATGCAGATCAAATTATGCTATACATATTTAACAATGCATAACATTCATAACATATTTAGTATGTAATACTAGAGATCAAGATAACTTACCTGAAAAGATGCTATCAAGATATTGCCTATTCGAATCTCAACTCTGATACTACTCTACCAACAAGAAAGAGGGAAACCCTATCTAAAATAAACTAACATAGGAAAGATAACTCTTAGTCCAATCTGGATCTTGGCCTAATTTACTAAAAGAATCGGTTCAATTTTTTTTTTTTTTATATTTTATTTTTCTTTGTATCCATCTCCTTTTCTCTCCTCTTTTTCTCTCTTTTCTCCTCTTCCTTCTTTATCCTCTCTCTCCACTTTCTTCCCTTCTCTTTCCCTCCTCTTTTCTCTTCTCTCTCCCCTCTCCCTCTTTCTCTTTCTCCTCTCTCTCTTCTTTTTTATCTCTCCTCTCTCTTCCTTCTCTCTCCTTTTCTCTCTCCTCTTCTCCTTCCTCTATCTCTCTCCCCTCTTCTCTTCTTTCTTTCCTCTCTCCCTCCTCTTCTCTTCCTCTCTCTCCTCTCGCTTTCTCCCTCCTCTTCTTTTTCTCTCTCCTCTCTCTTCTATTCTCTCTCCTCTCTTTTATCTCTCTCTCCTCTTTTCTTCTTTTTTTTATTTCTTTTTCCTTTTTTTCTTTTTTCATGTTCCCTTCTTGGCTCGGCCTGAAGGGTCTTCCATAGTTCCTGAAAATCATGGAAGATAGTGGACGGGAAAGGGGGCTCGTTGACTTGGCCGAATGGAGGGGGGGTCAAGCAGCACTACCATCGACAAGAGGCCCGGTGTGGGCTTGCTTGGTAGCAGTGAGAGGAAGAATTTTAAAGAAAAAATCGATGGAATTTCTTCACCGTACATGGAAGAAAATGATCGATCGAAAGTCTCGTCCGATCCCGAACGGTCCTCCAGCCGACTCCCACTTCTCCAGGACATCGATCTTTGATTCCTCTAGCGATCTTCTCGATCAAGTAAGCTCTCATGTTCGACCTCTTTCTTTTTTTTTTTGAACTGAAGTCCGTAAAGTTCTGCCGACTTCAGCCTAGAGAGGCGCAGAATGAATGAGTGGGCTTCACAAATAGGATGTGCTATCTACCTATACAAGGAAGAGTTGGTGCCACAATAAATATTTTTTTTTTAAAAAATAAATCTAAAAGAAAGATGGTATTTTATACACGAGGCTCTTCTAATTGATATCTAATTGGGATTCCGGAGACTCAACCGTAGCAGCGAAAAGAAAGCAAATAGGAAAAAAAACCTGGGAGGATTATATACATGAGGGACGTACGTGGGAGGAGATTGCAGGAGCATATCTATGAGGAGGCAGGATCGCGGTCTTCATCCTCTTTTATTAACCTGGTTCGATAAGGACGACCCATAAAAAATCTATCTATTTGACTATTGGTATGGAAGAACACACTGTAGGGACTATATACACTACAGTGAAACAGGTCTTTAGCGACGCTTTTTTTGGTCTTTCCTGATACTTTTAAGCATCGCCAAGAAACCTCCCGATGCTACTTAAAGTGTCGCAAAAGCGTCGACTATGTAAGCGTGGGGACGCCACCTGCCGATGCTTTTTAAAAGCGTCGCTAAATTTGAATTTCCCGATGTTTTAGAACATAGGCAGTTAGCGACGCTTTAAAGCGTCGGCAAATTTAGGTAATTTTTTTTAAAAAAAATATACAGCTATACCTGTATACATTAAATACATACATCAACCTGTATATTATCAAAATGAAATAACTAAATATTCAAACCTGTGTCATATCCATAGACATACATAAACACAACACAAATATAAAGAGTTATATATATATATATATATATATATATATATATATATATATATATATATATATATATATATATATATATATAAGTATCAAAAGATACTCAATATTGATCCAAGTTCAAATACATAAAAAGACATACAAAAATAATAAAAAAAATCAACTGGCATCACTGATCTGCGGGAGGCTGGTCGTCATCTTGTCTGTGACTGGCAGATGCATCAGGAACCTACAATATACATATATATAGTTACGATACATGCATTATATATATTCTAAATTATTTGAAACATACAATATATATATATATATATATATATGTATGTAGTTATAAATAATTACTTACCTGAGATGACATAAACATATGCAAAACAGATGTAACATGCTCAAGCTGAGCCCTAATAGTCTGCATTTCTGCTCTGTCTACGTCACGTGTCTGTCTAAGCTCTGCATCTCATCCTGGAGTCGATGAACATATGAATGATCATGACTCTCTCTAGCATCACGAGTAAATCTACTTATCTCAGATAACTGAGCAGGGATAACTCCAATCCCATAACCCCTCACTCGTCCAGGATGCTCTGGTCCCATCAACACCGAGAATACCTCGACCTCAATGCGACTGCTCTGAGTAGATGATGTACCCTTGCCAGCACGCTCGGAGATCATAGAGGTAGCCCTATCCTATATTTTATAAAAACTCATATCAATACTTAATAAAAATAAAAATATAAATCATGATATAATATAAATAAAAAAATACATATATATCTCTGGACTCCTCCTGAATAAAACTACCATCTTGGTGAACGTGAGTCATCCGATAGAACTCCACCTCACTAGGCTCCCTTCCCTGCTGATCAGTCTATATAAAGAATAAATGTTACAAAAAAATCCAAAATGACACATCTTATATTCCCGTACCATGATACATGGCACATGCATGATACATGATGATACATGATGTTAAAACTAAAAGTGTACTAAAAGTATTATAGGATGATAAACATACAAACTCATACCCGAGCCGTGCATAACTCTTGGACCCCGCTGTGTGAGGAATAGACTGAGCTACTCATGCAGCTCTACCAATAGCAGAATATGTCTATAAAATAAAATTAAAACTATGTTATATATTGTATAAATATAATTATAATGAGTGAAAATTAATAAATTTCAAAGTATTTGATGATGCTACACAACCTGTGCCCTCTCGGAGAACCAATAGAGCACTAGCTCTCTCCATTGATGAGAGTGAATATCAGGAGGACAGGTAGCTACAACCTACTCTTCTATCCTTCCCTTTCGCTTGTAGTCTCCCTTCAACTTTGCCCTATACTCTTTTCACTTGCGATTGTGGGACTTAAGCACAAAATCAGAACAATCTAGAGGGAGAACGAACTTGCTCTATAATGTAAATAAACAATAAAATAAGTATTAAATAAAATAAGCAATGCAATTATTAAAAACCTAAGTTACAAAATACTATATCAATTTTTTTACCTGTACAACTCGATGCATCTCTATTTTATACGCAGGAAGCATGTCGTTCCACTTCGAATAATTTAGGGGACATAGCTGACCCCGACATGCTACTTGATATGGCTGTTACGCTGACATGGCGTGTCTCAGGTCCCGCCGAACGTGGTCCGAACCACGTGGATTTTTTTCGACGAACGAGAGCGGGGGGGGGGTCCACCTCGGTCGAAGCTGGCGGCCCCTCACTCCCTCACCAGGTGGCGCCCGGAGACGGGTCCACCTCAGCCAGGGTCGAGCCGGGTCCTCCTGCTCTTTCGCCAGTTGGCGCCCGGAGACGGGTCCACCTCGGTCGAAGTCGAGCACTTCTCTGCCGCTCTGCCAGGTGTCCGCCCAGGAGGGGTCCACCTCGGCTGAAGCTGGCAGTCCCTCGCTCCCTCACCGGGTGGCGCCCGGAGATGGGTCCACCTCGGTCGAGGTCGAGCCAGGTCCTCCTGCTCCTTCGCCAGTTGGCGCCCGGAGACGGGTCCACCTCGGCTGAAGTCGAGCACTCCTCTGCCGCTCCGCCAGGTGTCCGCCCAGGAGGGGTCCACCTCGGCCGAAGCCGGTGGCCCCTCGTTCCCTCACCGGGTGGCGCCCGGAGACGGGTCCACCTCGACTGAAGTCGAGCACTTCTCTGCCGTTCTGCCAGGTGTCCACCCAGGAGGGGTCCACCCTGGCCGAAGCTAGCGGCCCCTCGCTCCCTCGCCAGGCGGTGCCCGGAGACGGGTCCACCTCGGTCGAGGTCGATCCGGGTCCTCCTGCTCCTTCTCCAGTTGATGCCCGGAGACGGGTCCACCTCGGTCGAAGTCGAACACTTCTCTGCCGCCCCGCCAGGTGTCCGCCCAGGAGGAGCCCACCTCGGCTGGCGCCGGCCCTGCTTAGTGAGGCCTCCGGGAAGTGGGGGCACGAGTCTCAAAATTGCCACTCGGGAAGTGCGCGCCCGCCTCGTAAGGAGTGCCGGTACGGTCCGTAATGACGTGCAAAACCTCGTTTACATTGGCCCGACGGGCCCCGTAACCGAGAAGCGGAGTCCTGGCAGGCAGGAGCCCGCAACAGACATCGTCAATGCCTGGGAAGGAGAGCGCCCATGCTCGGCCCAAGGCCTCGCCAGTATCATCCCTCCCCCTTTTTCTCGCTAGGCTCGGCAAGCAAGACGATGGGGCCACCGGGTCCCCGGACCCGAAGGGGAAAAGAAAAAGTAGGGAGGGAGAGAAAGGTGAAAGCCAAGAGGGAGTCTCTCAAGGGGGAGTTGGATGCAACGTGATGGCATAAAAGGATGGGAAGAGTGGGCAGTAAGGTAAGTGAAAAAAAGGGGGGGGGAAAAAGAAGGCACCGAGAGAAGGATCCAGGGATCCGAGAGGGGTCCTTTGGCGTGAGCTCGGTGAAGGAGCTGGGCCCAATTTCATTCTTTCTAACACCTCTTTTGTTAATATCTTCTCTAAGTCTGGGGCTCCTTCGGGAACCCACCTTAGGAAATCTGTTCCATCTCGCCGCTCTCTAACTTGACCGTTGGAGCTCCCTCGCCGGAATCCCCGGCCAGGGTCTCTGACCTTGTTTTGTAGGACCGGACGCTCGAAGATCTCGAGAGGAGACGGTCTGAGACCGGTACCAGCTCTGAAGCTATAGGCCACCGTGGTGAGTCGGCACAGATTGGCGCACCAGGTAGGGGGGCAGGACAGCAACCCCAGTGCGAGCCAGCTCTCCGCGGGCGAAAGCACGCTCCGACTATGGTGGTGACACGTGGACGCGAAGCGTCCACCAGTCGAGTAGGGGAAGTCCCTTCCCCTCAAGTAGGACCAGTTGAGTAGGGGAAGTCGAGTAGGGGAAGTCCCTGGTTCGCAGCCGACATGCCAGGCATCCCCTCGGAAGTCATCACCCACTTGTTGAATGTTGACCCGAGGTGTCACCCGGTCCGCCAGAAGAAGAGGAGTTTCGCTGCAGAAAGGCAGAAGGCCATCAATGAAGAAGTAGAGAAGCTCCTCACCGTCGGCTTTGTGCGAGAAGTACAATATCCTAGTTGGCTAGCGAATGTGGTCATGGTAAAGAAGAATAGTGGCAAGTGGAGGATCTGCGTGGACTACACCGACCTCAACCAAGCTTGCCCGAAGGACAGTTTCCCTCTTCCGAAGATTGACCAGTTGGTGGACACCACTTCGGGGCATCGCCTCCTCTCTTTCATGGATGTCTTCTCCGGGTACAACCAGATTCGAATGCACCCGGAAGACGAGGAGCACACCGCTTTCGTCATCGACTGTGGAACTTATTGTTACAAGATGATGCCATTCGGCCTCAAGGACGCCGGGGCCACGTACCAGCGATTGGTCAACAAAGTTTTCAAAGATCAGATCGGCCGCAACATGTAGGTGTACGTGGACGATATGCTGGTAATGAGCAAGCCTCTTTCGGACCATGTCGCCGACCTGGCGGAGACCTTCGGCAATCTCCGGCTTCACCAGATGAAGCTAAATCCAGCGAAGTGCACCTTCGGCGTGTCTGCCGGAAAGTTCTTGGGGTTCATGGTGACCCAAAGGGGATAGAAGCCAACCCGGAAAAGGTCCAGGCTATTTTGGACATGGAGCAGCCCACCTCCAAGAAGCAAGTGCAGCGACTCACCGGCTGGATAGCCGCCCTGAGTCGATTTATCTCGAGGTCTGCCGACCGCTGCCGGCCCTTCTTCAAAGTGCTGAGGAAGATGAACAACTTTGCTTGGAGTGAGGAGTGCTAGGAGGCGTTTGATGAGCTGAAAAGGATGCTTGCATCACTGCCACTGCTCTCCAGGCCCAAAGAAGGAGAGGAGCTCATCATGTACCTGGCGATCACCTCAGAGGCCGTCAGTTCGGTCCTAGTTCGGACTGATGACCAGGGAATGCAGAGACCGGTGTACTACACAAGCAAACTCCTCCGCGATGCGGAGCTCAGGTATTCCCGGTCTGAAAAACTCATTTTTGCACTAATAGTGTCCGCCCAGCATCTCAGGCCTTATTTCCAAGCACACCGCATTGCCGTCCTGACGGATCAGCCGCTGAAAGCGATACTCAGCCGACCTGACACATCCGGGTGATTGGCGAAGTGGGCACTCAAGCTAAGCGAGTTTGACATCACTTATCGACCTAGGTCGGCCATGAAGGTGCAAGTGCTCGCTGACTTCTTGGTCGAGTGTGCAGGCCTGGGCAAGGGGACGGAGGAAGGCCCTCTAGATCGGCAGCCAGAACCGGGACCCGAGGAGGACGTTTGGATCTTTCATGTGGACGGGGCCTCGAGCTCCAGCGGGAGCGGAGCCAGTCTCATCCTCACCAACGGCGAGGGGGTCATCGCCGAATGTGCACTCCGGTTCCAGTTCACCGCAACTAATAATCAGGCGGAGTACGAAGCGCTCCTCGTGGGGCTGAGAGTGTCCTGCAAGTTGGGCGTGGCCAACCTCAAGGCCTTCACTGATTCGCAGCTGGTGGCCAGACAGATCTCTGGAGAGTACGGCGCGCAGGACCCTCAAATGGCGAAATACCTGGAGCTCGTGAGAACGAGCGCGACTGGATTTCGGCACTTCAGCATCTCCCATATACCCCGTGGGGAAAATGCTCGTGCGGACGCGCTCTCTCGACTGGCGACCTTGTCGGACTCGCTGTTGGGCCGCGCTTATGTTGAGCATCTCAAGGCCCCGAGCTACGAGATGCCCATGGAGGTCCAACAGGTCAGCCAAGAGCCCAGCTGGATGGACAAGTACGTCGAGTACATTACTAGCGGCATCTTGCCGGAGGACCGCGTAGCGGCTCGCCTTATCAAGAGGAAGGCCGCGCGGTTTGTCTTAATGGATGGACTACTGTATCGGAGGTCCTATTCCTACCCCCTCCTCAAGTGCCTGGGACCCACGGAGGCCGCACTCGTGCTCCAAGAGATTCACGAGGGCATCTGTGGGAATCATGTGGGGGGCAGAACACTAGCGTACAAGGCCCTCCGCCAAGGTTATTTCTGGAAGACAATGAAGGAAGATGCAGCTGACTTCGTGAAGAGGTGTGACCGATGTCAGCGGCATGCTGTGGTGCAGCGTCAACCCTCCACTCCGCTCTCCCAGCTCTCCGCTCCATGGCCGTTCACTCAATGGGGAATGGATCTCTTAGGACCATTTCCCCCAGCGTCCGGGCAGCGGAAGTTTTTGATCGTGGCCATCGACTACTTCACGAAGTGGGTCGAGGCCGAACCCCTAGCCCGGATCACGGAGGCAAACATTGCCAAGTTCCTCTGGAAGTCAATCATCTACCGTTTTGGCCTACCGCAAACCATTATCACCGATAACGGACGTCAATTCGACTATCGGGAGTTTGAGAAATTCTGCAGCAACCTCGACATCCACCATCGCTTCACCTCGGTGGCGCATCCACAGACAAACGGAGAAGCTGAGGTAACGAATAGGACTATCTTGCAGGGCCTCCGGACAAGGCTGGATCAGGCCAAGGGCAGGTGAGCGGAAGAGCTCCCGAGTGTCCTGTGGGCGTACCACACCATCCCGAGGATAGCCACCGATGAGACCCCGTTCAGCCTCGTCTTCGGAGCCGAAGCGGTTATCCCGATAGAACTCAGCCTACCCACCTTGCACGTGGAGCAGTATGATGAAGTGGAGAATCCTGCCAGGATGCTGCTAAACCTGGACCTCCTTGAAGAAATGAGAGACATGGCTCGAGTCCGAATGGCGGCCTACAGGCAGCGAGTGGCCAGGTACTACAACTCTAGAGTGCGACCGAAGTCCTTCTGCCCAGGAGATCTGGTGCTCCGCCGGGCTTAAGCTTCCCAGCCATGGGAGTGCGGGAAGCTCTCCCTGAACTGGAAAGGCCCTTATAGGGTGGTGGAGGTACTCCCTCGCGGGGCCTACTACCTGGAGGAGCTAGGAGGGTCCTGGTTCTCTCGGACCTGGAATGCCTCAAACTTGAGGATGTATTACTAATAGTGTAAGGTTCCTTGAACTCCAGCAATGAAATCCTTCTTCTTCACCAAATGCTTCTTCTCACCTCGTAGGGAGAGAGCCACTTAGCTTTGAGTTCGGTGAACATGGGCTGGCCGAAGACCCGCGAAGGCAACAGGTCCCGGACTTCGATCTGGAAGGTGGGGCAGAATCAAACTCGCCCATGCAATCTCGGAGAACAGCCCGGCAAGCCGCGCAGGGCTCGGATAAAGCCTGCAGCCCCGAGGTTCAGTCCGGAGGTCCCGGACTTTGGTCTGGAAGGCGAGGCATAATCAAACTCGCCCACACAATCTCAAAGAACATCCCGGCAAGTCGCGCAGGGCTCAGATAAAGCCTACGGCCCCGGGGTTCAGTCCGGAGGTCTCGTACTTCGGTTTGGAAGGTGGGGCAGAATCGAATTCGCCCATGCAGTCCTGGAGGACGAACCGGTAAGCCGCGCAGGGCTCGCACAAAGCCTGCACCCCAGGGTTCAGTCCAAAAGTCCCGAACTTCAGTCTGGGTGTGGGGCAGAACTTAGTCCACCCATGAGCTCGGCTCGGAACGCACTACGAGACTTAGTCCCAGTGTCCGAAACCAGAGTTCAGTCAAAAAAAAAAGAGAGGAAGAAAGAAAGAGAGAGCGAAGCAGTGATCTGGTGAAAAAGTAATTTCATTGCATTAGAAATGTAAATACACTGGAGGAGTCCCGACAGACCGGGAGTCCTCAAAAAGAAAAAAAAAAAGAAGTCTTTAGTGCCGGGGAGGCTACTTCGGTGCGGCGGCATCCTCCTCGAGCTGGGGCGCACTTTCTCCGCCTGCGCCATCGACGGGTGGCTGCTCGGGGGGCTGCTCCGAAGTCGCAGCCTCATCACCAGCTGCTGTTGGAGCTCCTCCACTGGGCTCCTGCCTCCTGCCATCGAGGACTACCCCGCTAAGGTCGAGCTCGGGGTAGAAGGAACTTACCTTCTCCCGGCATACCTGGAACCCCTTCAAGAAGGAGTCCACGGCAGCCTCCCGAACCTCCATGATGTATTCCTCCGAGGCTCGGAACTTCGGGACGGCCTCCTGCGCCTCCCGTTTCGATCCCTCTAGCAGCCCGTTGACGTAGGAGCTCTTCTCCTTGGCCATGCTCAGCTCCCTCCGGACCTCCTCCACTCGGCGCTCCAGCGACCGGAACTGAGCCCTGAGGTGAGTCTTTTCTGCTGCATCCTCCTCGGTGCGGCGCTGGTTCGAGATCCTCTCCTCGGACAGAGAGGTCTCGAGCTCCTTGATGCGTCCCTCGGCGTGGGCCAGGTCAGATCGGAGAACCTGGTTGTTCCCTCGCAGCTCGACCCCTTTTCCATGAGATCTTTGACGTCAGCTACGAGCTTGCCGAGCTTCTCCTCCTTCTCGGCATCCTTCTTGGCGTAGCCGGCGAGGAAGTTCCTCAGTAGCAGCACTTCAGTCCCGATCTGCACCAGAAGAGGAGAAGGTCGGTATAACCCAACTGGAACTTTAAAAGGGAGAGCTTGGAACTCGGGACTTACCGTGAAGAGCTGCGGGAGGATCTCGAGCAGCGCGTCACTGTAATCCCGGTCGCCCCTTAGACGACGGTCCTGGGAGGTGCAGGCGAACTCCATGACCTTCTCCATGAGGCCCTGATCGCGGATCACGGAGCATCGGCTGGTGAGATTCGGCGACGGGGCAGACATGTCGGCAGCAGCAGAGGCGGCCGTCCCCTCGTCGGGTAGAGCAGCCGTCAGTGGAGCCGTCGCCGTGCTGGTGACTGCCGTGGGTGCAGTTGGAGCGATGGTTGAAGTAGGCGCTGCCCGGGGAAGGACTGGCACCCCCTCTTCCACGATCCTGTTGAGGTCGACGACAGGAACGTTAGGCGCCCGGACTCGAGGTGGCCTGGATGCGGGAGTCGGAGCCACGGGTCCGGAGCTGGAGATTGGCGCGGCCTCCCGGCTCGCCTCGGTACGAGCTTGCTTCGCCGGGGGTTCAGTCCCCTCGGCGGCATCCCTCTCCGCGGTGCCCTCCAGCAGATTCTCCAGAGAGAACTTCATACCTGAAAGGGAGCAGAGGTCAGCCAGACCAGCTAACAAGAAAAGAAGAGGAAGAAGGGGAGAATGCGAGGTAAAAGGGAAGCCCGAGCCTCACCTAGCTCCCGGATGGGGCTGATCCCCGCCTCGAACAAGTTCTGCTCCGAGAGCAGAACATCAAGGGTCGGGACCGCATCGCTCAGCAGCTGCGAGAAGACCTCTTGGTCCGCTGGGTTGACCTGGGAGTTCCGGTTCAGAGACCTATCCAGCTCGCTCCAGGCCCAGTCAACGTCCTCGACTGAGGCAAAAAAGAATCGATTCTTCCAGCCCTTAATAGATGAAGGGAGGTCGAACCTGAGGCACCTAGGCCGAGGTGAGATGTACCACCAGCCATCATCGGTGGAATAGCGCTTCAGGGTGAAAAGAGCCCTGAAGAGGGAGAAACAGGCAACAAACCCGTGAAAGTGACAAAAAACTATGAAAGCAAAGATGACCCGGATGGTGTTTGGAGCCAACTGGGCCGGTACCAAGCGGTAGTGGCTGAGAAAGGAAAGGAAGAAAGGGTGAAGGGAAAACCGAAGACCCCCAAGGAGGAAGTCCTCGTAGAAGGCTATTCGCCCGGGGCCGCTTGAGGTCACTCGATCTCCCAGCCGCGGGAGGGAAAGGCGAGTCGACTCCGGGATACCATAGACCTCCCGGAGCAGAGAAAGGTCATCATCGGTCATCGTTGAGACGTGACCGGAGGGACCAGTGGGAGAAATGGCCGGAGGATGAAGAGAAGAAATCGGACGGGCAGAAACTATAGGAGGAGATCTAGGACCCCTAGGGACGCCTATGGTTACACCCCCGGGTTGGAGCTACATGCGGATCTCGTCCGGAATCACTTCCCCTTCTGAGGAAGAAGGCGTTGGAGTCCTCGACCGGGAAGGACCGGCCTCGTTCGGGTTAGAAGAGACATGACGACGACGCGCCATGAGGGAAGAAGGGGTGCAGAAAGATTGTTAAGGCCGAGAGATGGAAAGGAGAGGAAGACGCGGGCACTCACCGAGATACTCTGTGTAAAAGAGGTGGCAACCCCGGAAGGTGAAGGAAAGCCCACTGCAACCGCCGGCAGAGCGCGAGAAAGTGGAGGGACTTCGTTTTCGGAAAGTCCCCCTCCTTTTCAAACTCGATCGACAGCGGCCATACCCCTCATTCCGTTCCGAACCACCTAATGGATGCCGCATGGACGCACGCCCGACATCGATGCTTCGGTTCGATAGAAGCTGCCTCCTTTTCGAAATGGCGCATTAATGGCCGCCAGAAGCGCGACGCGTGGCAGCCTCTCATAGGACCTCGAGCGTAACAATAAACGACGACGAGGATCGTGAAAATTATGGCACGAGATTTTCGCCTTCCCCATGTCACCTCCGTATTAAATCTCTACGTCTCGAGTCACGATGCCTTGGTGGAACGAGGGGATGGGGGGAAACTGATATGGCTGTTACGCTGACATGGCATGTCTCAGGTCCCGCCGGACGTGGTCCGAACCACGTGGATTTTTTTCGACGAACGAGAGCGGGGGGGGTCCACCTCGGTCGAAGCTGGCGGCCCCTCACTCCCTCGCCGGGTGGTGCTCGGAGATGGGTCCACCTCGACCGGGGTCGAGCCGGGTCCTCCTACTCCTTTGCCAGTTGGCGCCTGGAGACGGGTCCACCTCGGTCGAAGTCGAGCACTTCTCTGCCGCTCCGCCAGGTGTCGCCCAGGAGGGGTCCACCTCGGCCGAAGCTCGTGGCCCCTCGCTCCCTCGCCAGGTGGCTCCCGGAGATGGGTCCACCTCGGTCGAGGTCGAGCCGGGTCCTCCTGCTCCTTCGACAGTTGGCGCCCAGAGACGGGTCCACCTCGGCCGAAGTCGAGCACTCCTCTGCCGCTCCGCCAGGTGTCCGCCCAGGAGGGGTCCACCTCGGCCGAAGCTGGCGGCCCCTCGTTCCCTCGTCGGGTGGCGCCCGGAGACGGGTCCACCTCGACCGAGGTCAAGCCGGGTCCTCTTGCTCCTTCGCCAGTTGGCGCCCGGAGACGGGTCCACATCGGCCAAAGTTGAGCACTCCTCTGCTGCTCCACCAGGTGTCCGCCTAGGAGGGGACCACCTCAGCCGAAGCTGGCGACCCCTCGTTCCCTCGCCGGGTGGCGCCCGGAGACGGGTCCACCTCGATCGAGGTCGAGCTGGGTCCTCCTGCTCCTTCGCCAGTTGGTGCCCGGAGACGGGTCCACCTCGGTCGAAGTCGAGCACTTCTCTGCCGTTCCGCCAGGTGTCCGCCCAGGAGGGGTCCACCTCGGTCGAAGCTGGCGGCCCCTCACTCCCTCGCCAGGTGGTGCCCATAGACGGGTCCACCTCGGTCGAGGTCGAGTCGGGTCCTCCTGCTCCTTCGCCAGTTGGTGCCCGGAGACGGGTCCACCTCGGCCGAAGTCGAGCACTTCTCTGCCGCCCCGCCAGGAGTCTGCCCAGGAGGAGCCCACCTCGGCTGGCGCCAGCCCTGCTTAGCGAGGCCTCCGGGAAGTGGGGGCATGAGTCTCAAAATTGTCACTCGGGAAGCGCGCGCCGCGCCTCGTAAGGAGCGTCGGTACGGTCCGCAGTGATGCGCGAAACCTCGTTTACATCGGCCCGACGGGCCCCGCAGCCGAAAAGCGGAGTCCTGGCGGGCAGGAGCCTGCAACGGACATCATCAATGCCTGGGAAGGAGAGCGCCAGCGCTCGGCCCAAGGCCTCGCCAGTATCATCCCTCCCCCCTTTTTCTCGCTAAGCTCGGCAAGCAAGACGATGGGGCCTCCGGGTCCCCGGACCCGAAGGGGAAAAGAAAAAGGGGGGAGGGAGAGAAAGGTGAAAGCCAAGAGGGAGCCTCCCGAGGGGGAGCTGGAGGCAACGTGATGGCATAAAAGGATGGGAAGAGCGGGCAGCAAGGTAAGTGAAAAAAAGGCAGGGAAAAAAAAAGGCACCGAGAGAAGGATCCAGGGATCCGAGAGGGGTCCTTTGGCGTGAGCTCGGTGAAGGAGCTGGGCCCAATTCCATTCTTTCTAACACCTCTTTTGTTAATATCTTCTCTAAGTCTGGGGCTCCTTCAGGAACCCACCTTAGGGAATCTGTTCCATCTCGCTGCTCTCTAACTTGACCGTCGGAGCTCCCTCGCCAGAACCCCCGGCCAGGGTCTCTGACCTTGTTTTGCAGGACCGGATGCTCGGAGATCTCGAGGGGAGACGGTCTGAGACCGGTACCAGCTCTGAAGCTATAGGCCACCGCGGTGAGATCGGCAACACTACTGTTCCCAAAAAACTAGTCAACAAGCTAGCAGCTTTCTTAATAGGCTGGCCTAGCTTGTTGCACTCTATGACTATCCTCTCATCCTCTGGTAACTGCCATACATTATGGACTAGTGTGGGTCCTCGCCTCCGCCTAAGTCTCCCAGATCCATCTACAAAAAAATACATAATATTATATATCAAAACTATTGCATATGTATGAATTGAAATGGAATGAAATTATTAAATTACTCTGTATCTATATGTTATCAACGATAGGCTCGTTATCAGGATGATCCATAGGAGGATCGTGATGTGCTGACTCGGAGAGAATGGCGTTGTCCTGAGGTGGAGAGGTACTAGCCTTCGCCGGATATGCAGAAATGGATGGACTGATATCAGACCGACGTGAAACTGATCGACTCTCGTCGGGCTGCTGTGATGAAGTATCTACCTTGATCTGCGAAAACTGAAACTGTACATCCGATAGACGCTTCCTTCTAGGCATGGTGTACCTAACATGTATTATTTAAAACCAAGTCAGTCAACATTATAATCAAATTATAACGGAAATGAATTGCAATTTAAAAGATAACATAATCATTCATGCAAAAATGTAAACCATCTTATAAACTACTTACTTGTCATAATCAACCAATTGTACCTTCTTCGGAATCCAACCTAACCAAAATGGTTATATCATTTATATGATCATCCAGCACAATATTATATGGCATACACTGAGTGTAAGTATCATCATTATCTTCTTCCATCATTTTTCTCATGTCATACAAGTTTCTGGATTTTGTCTTAATAATAGTGGCACATTCTTTATCTTTCGAGTCTTGTACATAAAAACTTGTCGAGCTTGAGATGAAAAGATAAATGGATCATCCTTCAATAATACATCCGTATATATCAATCTTGAAAAATTGACAAGTATGAATCCGTTTGAGTCTTTTTTCAAACCTCTTGGTGTATTTATATCCATCCAATCGCATCGAAATAATACAACTTTAAAATTTCCATAATAATCCAACTCAAGAATATCTTTAAGTATACAAAAATAAGATTTTCATCTGCTTCTACCATAACACCACTGTTCTGGGTTTTTCTAAATTTCTCTCTCTCCTTGGTATGAAATTTAAAGCCATTTATAATAAAACCATTATATTTGTTCACAATATAATTAGGACCTTGAGCAAGTGCTATTAGTCCTGCTGAATAATTTTTCTCCATCAATACCGGTATCTAGAAAATATAATATCAATTATCGATCACTTATTCGATGTTAAATATATGTAAAATTATTATATGACTATATATACTAACCTGATTGGCAAGCCAATTAGGGAACAACTCAACCAACCATCTTTGTTCAATCCTTGGATTAGGACGAGTGGAATGATTGGCTTGTCGTTGTACAGCTAAAAATTCACTACATGACAATCAAATATAAGTTTGACAACAACATGTCTAATATTTAGTATTATCTATGTGTAGATAGACTAACCTGTGATAGTCAGATATTATGTCACTATGTAGCAATACATAATAGTATTCTTGTGACAAGGATTTATGGTCAAGAACAATACTTTCAGCTTTTTCTATAAATCTTCCGGATGATGCAAATTTGTATATATCTGTATTCTTCATAGTATCACCATGACGTTGATGTCGATTGAATACAGTCTCTATACATTCGAGATATCTTGAACAAAATGTTAAACACTCTTCAACAATATATCCCTCTGCTATTGAGCCCTCATGATGGGCTTTGTTTCGTACATAATCCTTCAAACGTATAAGATACCTTCAAAAAGTATGATATTTATTAAAATTTTAATATTAATATCATATTAAATAATGAAAAATATATCTAAATTATGAAATTTTAGTTTTACAGCATTACCTCTTGATAGGGTACATCCATCTGTATTATACCGATCCATCAAGTGTAGCTTCCGAAGCTAGGTGAATGAGTAGATGAACCATAATTATAAAAAATCCAGGAGGAAAAATCTTTTCTATCTGATTTAATGTAAGTATGACTTGATACTGCAACTGATCAAGCTCCTGAGGATCAAGAACCTTAGAATATAATGCCTTGAAGAATGATGATAACTGAAAAACAACCGTAATAATTTGTTTTGGCATTGACGACCTTAAAGCCAATGGAAGAATATCTTGCATTAGTATATGTTCATCATGACTTTTAAGATTTGAAATTTTTTGCTCTTTCAGATTTACACATCATGAAATATTTGATGCATATCTATCAGGAATCTTGATATTCTTTAAAACTGTCAGGAAGAGATCTTTTTCTCGACTAGACATTGTATAACATGCATGAGGAATATAAGTTCTATCATTTGCAAGCACTTGTGGATGAAGTTCATGTCGAATTCCCATTTCTTTTAAATCAAGATGCACCTTCATGTTATCTTTAGTCTTTCCATCAAGATTTAATATTGTTCCAATCAAATTATCATAAACATTCTTTTCTATATGCATAACATCAAGATTATGCCGGAGTATATGCTCTCAATAAGGTAAGTCAAAGAATATGCTTTTTTTTTCTTCCATAATTATTTAGTATACTGATGGGTAGATGCTGTGATTATATCATCATCATTTTCAACTTCAAAGAAATTATCCGGATCCTCGAACACTGCTGTATCTAAGGTGCAAGTATTGACTTCCTCTGATACTTCTTCTTGTGCTGAAGTCTCAACATCATCTCTTCCTCGCTTTATAAAGAACTTTGTCATCTTGCCGTAACTGTATCTGATACCAAGCATTTGTTTATGAATATCAGAACCAGAAGGTAGAATTAGAGCAGATCCCAACTCTATAGTACCATCAAATAAATCTTTTTGAAATCGAAATGGATGATTTGCCTCCAACTATCGACGATGACCCATATAATAGAACTTTCCTCCATATTTTAACCAAATTGAATGGGCTGATTCACCACAAGAAGGACATGCAACTCGTCTCTTAGTACTATAGCCAGATAAATTAGCATATGCAGAAAAATCATTAACAGTCCATAATAGAGCTGCCCGTAGATTGAATGTTTGGCCATTCGAAGCATCAATTGCACTGATAACCATCTACAGTTATTTTAATTCATCTATTAAAGATTGTAAGAAAACATCAATATCATTGCCTAGACCCTTATCACCTGGAATGACTATTGATAAAATAAGTGAAGATTATTTCATTCATATCCATGGTGACAAATTATAAGGAATTAGAACAACTGGCCAGGTACTATAGACAGAACTTAAGGTCCGAAATGGATTAAACCCATCACTGGCTAAACCCAGCCTGACATTACGAGCATCAGATGCAAAATCAGGATGTCTGTCGTCAAATACTTTCCAAGCTAAACTATCTGCTAGATGTCTCAGCATTCCATCTTTCGTACGTATTTCATCATGCCATCTCATTGATGAAGCTGTCTTTGATGATGTATAGATCCTTTTTAATCTAGGAACAAGAGAAAAATAACGTAATACCTTCGTCGACTTTTGTTTAATTTATGTTGCATCCAATTCATCTAATTCCTCACTCTCATTTTTTTTGCTTCATCCATCGTGAACATCTACACACATGGCACGACTCTTGATCAGCATATTTTTCCAATATAATATACAATCATTTGGACAGCTATGAATCTTTTCGTATCCAAGATCCAATTCCTTTACTAATTTTTTGGCTTGATAACAAGATGTTGATAAACTAGTACCTTCAGAAAATGCATCCTTTAACAACTTTAGCAACATAGTAAAACTCTTGCCAGACCATCCATTCAAGTATTTTATATGAAATAAATGTACAAGAAAAATTTTTTTTGCCAAGTTCTTGCAACCGGCATATAAGTCTTGATCTACATCTCTTATTAGCTTCTGATAATGATCTGTTCCAACATTAGTTAGGGGTATCGGCTCCTCATTATGTATAGATTCAGTAAATATAGGACCATCAGGTAGCCCATCTACTACTGTCCTCCACTGAAATCTCCAAGATTTTGAGCACCATATTCAAAAGCATCTCTAAGCAAACCCTTGATATCATCATCTCTTACAAGATTTTTCTGTTGGTTACTGGATCCAAAATCAGGTATATGTCCCATGTTAGAGATTTGGTTACATGTAGATGGTAACCTTGACTCTCCATGAAAAAACCACTCTGTATAACCTCTTAAAAAATCATTCCATACCAAATGTTCTTCAACAGTATTTGGATATAGAGAACTGAAATTTACACATTTTTGGCATGGACATAAAATATTTTCATTGATACTACTTCTCTCCATACCAAATTTAATGAAATTCTAAACTCCATCCAGATATTCTTTGCTATTCCTCAGTTTAGTTATCCAACTCTTATCATTGTAAGATAAAACTAACTGAAATAAATAAATATTTGTAAGAATAGAATAACTTTAAAATAAGTTTATTCAATAGATCAATTACCGTATTATTAAATGCACCATATCATCAACTAATAGGTAAAGAGGTCCTATCCCATTCAAGAATTGCATTAATTATATAGGTCATTTACAGTAACCAAAGGATATGCAATAGAAGTTCCAGAAAAATTTCAGCAGCATTTTTTCTTAGTTCTCCCCATACAAATAAATATGTATGAGGAGAACTAAAAGGAAATGCTATCCAAAATATATCTGGAACTCTATCCATACCGTTTGATTACTATAAGTACCTATAAAATTATTTGCAATTCTCAAACTGTCCAAACTGGACAATCAATTAACAACTATACATATTTTTCCTATCCGTACAAAAATAAAATAATTGTACGGATGCTGTAGAATATGTACTTTAATCAATTGACGGGTCTATATTTCTGTGTAATGCAAGTTTTTTAAAAAATATTTTAAAAATCATAATTGATCGTAACAAAGCTACAGATGGTATTGAAATAAAAAATTTGCAATAATAAAACTAACCTTAAAGCATAACATATTCAGTAAGATGCAAGTATATACTAAGAAATTTATAAAGAAACAAAAATCTACTAAGAAAAAAATAATAAATAATGAAAAATAAGGAGGAGGCTCAGTTATATACTATTTAATCTGCAACTAAATCAAAACAACTACAATCGGTTGCCTACAAAAGAAGGCCATCCAAGATTGTTGCCATTAGAAATAGTTGAATCAGCCAAACATACATCGCATAATCATCATAGCCTCCATATACAAACCTTAAACCAATTTTGGCATTGGTTACAGAGCTTCTTTACTCTCCAAGCAAATACCTGATAAGAAAATGACAATAAAACAGATAGTTCTACATGATATAAAAACTACCAACAACAACAAGATCATGAATCATAGATAGGGTTAACTTAGAACCCAAATGAGTTTATTCATTCTCTATTCATGCATTTAGAGAGACTCTTAATTAGGGATAAGTTGCTTAGATCTTTAGATTCCTCAATGGTAGCAATAACGAAATAAAATTTAACTCTAGATACACCAGATGCAACCCATACATAAAGAACATATTATTATTCGTGAGGTGTCTCGCGTTTGATGAATAATACTTCAGCATGTATGGTACTTTATTTCGAAGGAGATTTGGGATACCGTCGAGGTTTTAGCCTAGTTGAATAAAATCTTATATCATATTTATCTTATGGTAGTGATCGAGAGGATTTTAATAAAACAATGTTACCATGAAATTTATATACTTATCTTTTTTGAATATCAATGATAGTTCTATTCTCAAAAGAAAAGTGATCGTGTATCATTTAGTTTGGAAGGCATATGGTAAAAAGGATATGATTAATTTATAAATTGTGTTTGTTTTCTTTGGAAACATCAGGCTTTAACTTAGCTTTCCCTAACACTAGATATGATTTTGTCCTCCATTAGGTCAGCTCTGGTCACCTGATGGATCCTACGATGCAGGAGCCGCATCACAAAGTAAGGTATTTTGGGTGCAGGGACTCGAGTTCTTTTAAGCAACAAGGTCTTGAAAAAATCCATTGACCCATGAAATTTTTTTTTTTTTTTTTTTGGGGGGGGGGGGGGGGGGGAGAGGGCGCATGAGTATGTGTCATGATGGTGAGAGGGAGACTGAGGGATGGGTTGAACCTACTCCTCGCATTTGCTTTCTTCATTTCCATCATTACTATCGATAGAGGATACCTTGTTCATACCTACTTGTCCCGATACATCTCTATCTCTTTAAGTACTCAAGCAAGCAATAATAAGATTTCTTTGCCCACAAGAATGCAATAATAATATATGCGATGAGATCCTCATCAAGACTTACATATCAATGCTATGCTATATCAATATATCGCTAGCTCCTTCATAAAGATAATGTGGAATTAAACCTGTTGTCTTGTTATTTAAAAACCTTGAGTTGGTTTCAGGTATTCAAGAATCAGTGGAGAGTAATAATTGTTAAAATAGTTTAATCTGGGTATTACCATTATGGAAACAATCATATGAACTATTACCCGCTGTCTTTAAAATAGAAAAGAGAGGAAGTCCTAACTGTCTCTAGTAGGATACCTCATTGTAGAGTGTTTTTGTCATAATTTGTAATAATTTATTGGTAAGAGAATATGAAATGCCATCTCAAGCCGTGAAGGAATTAATAACTGAAGTGCCATGCAAAGAAATATTCCAGACATTTATTTTAAGGACAATAAATAAATATTCTACTACACGTTCTCTAGACTTCGGAGGAGATTATGAAAACCTAAATTACAAAGGGTGGTGCCTTCTAGAGACCACACATCAAGCAACAATAAAAACATTAAAAAAAAAAACAGAAGAAGAAAACCCAAAACGAGAAGCAACAGAAAGAATAACAAAACAGGAAGCAAATTCTCTTTAGTTATATTTGTGTCTTCTTTCTCAAATCCTCTGGCCATAATTAACATCGAATAGTCTCGATTAATTAGTAGCTACTAAAATGACTTTGCTTAGAAAAAAAAAGAAAAGAAAATTCAGGAAATCGAACATGCCCTAAAAAAAGGACGGGTCTCAATTTGACAAACATATAATGCCAATCCAACAGAGAAATAATAGACAAAAAAAATAAAATAAAACAAGTAATAATAGACAAAAGAAATAACAAAACAAAATAAATACCGAGAGCAAACCCACAGATTTGATGAACAGAGAATGATCGAGGTGGCCGGCGCGCGAGGAGTTGATGGAAAAGACGGAGGAGCTACCGACCGATCGAGTAAGAGGAGGAGGGAGGGATCGGTGGAGGATGAGGTTGCACCGGCGGATCGAGCGTGGGATCTAGGGCACAGATCGGAGGAGGAGGAGGAGCTAGGTCGGCGGATCGAGCGGAGGAGGAGGAGGACGTGTTAGGTCGGCAGATCGAGCGGAGGAGGAGGAGGACGACGAGGAGGAGGTAGGTCGGTGGATCAAGCAAATGGCGGGATCTAGAGCTCGGAGTGGGAAAAAGGAATTTGGGAAATCCGGCGACGGTTAGAAGCATCGATAGTTCTAAATTTTAACGATGCTTTTAGAAATCTAGCAACACTTTTAAGCATCGATAAACGTTTCATACTTGGCGATGCTTTTCAAAAATATTATCGACGGGTTACGGAGGATACCGACATTTTTCAAAAATATTGTCGGGTTGCGGAGTCTTCCGACGCCGACCACAAATATCGGAAGAAATGGATCGGCGGTACCTCATTCCGTTGTAACGATATATGTGTCTCGAGTAAGATCCAGGGGTTCCACTGCACCCCCACGCTTGGGTTAGGTATTATTGGCCTTTTTTTAATTTTTCTCCTATTTTTCTCTCTTTCCATTCCTGATCCCCTTCGCTTCTCGTCGCATGGCATCAGAGAGGGGACCACGTGAAGGAGAGGGGCTTTGTTTTTTTTAATTTATTTAGTTGGTTTCATTGCCCTCGCAAGTATGCCACGTGTTTGCTTATGAGAATGGTACTTGAGAATATTTTCCTTGTGGCCTAAATATATGGAAAGCAGAAAAAAAAAAAAAAAAAAAAAAAAAAAAAAAAAAAAAAAAAAAAAAAAAAAAAAAAGAAAGAAAAAAAAAAAGGATCACGTCACGTGAGTAATATGTAAGAGAAAACAAAATACTTAAAAAGTTAAAAAAATGGCTATGCAAATATTTCTCTTCCTTTTCTCTTAGATAAACTTTACAAAAAAAAAATAGAAAGAAAAAATTAAAAAAAAAAGAATCTCAAGGATAAAAGAGAGGAGAAAAAATCTTTTTTTGAAAAAGATTTTTCTTTCCCTGTCTGCTCTAGAGTAGTCAAGGAGAGAAAAAAAAAAAAAAAATAAAAAATTAGAAAACTTTGCGGTACAAAGATTTTTTTTTCTCCCTATGGGCAATATTTGCAGGAAAATGGACAAAAAACATTGAGAAGATCTCAAAATAGAGGAGAAGAAAAAATTTCATATGAATGATTTTTTTCTTTTTCTCCGAGAATAATTTGAAATTTATGAAAAAAAGTTTAAACATGCAGCAGTTGAATTTTTTAATATTTTTTAATTAGTTCCTTCCCCTTGGATCGAAGGATTCGAAAAAGATTAAAAGAAAAAGATAGGAAATGGCTAAAAAAAATGTTAGAGACATAAGATCATGCTATTTAATTTTTTTTTTCTTTTTTTCCTTTTTATCTATTGAATGATGGAAAGAAACTTAGAAAAAGAGGTGAAAAATGAATTGAAAATGGTTGAAAAAAAGAGAAAAAAAATATGAACGTACTATATTTTTTTTTCCTTTTCTATGTTTAATTTTTTTCCATCTATCAAACAGTTAGAAAATAATTAGAAAAAACTCTAAAAAATTTTTTTTTGATAAGACAAATAAATCATACAAGATAAGATGAATACATCCAAAAAGGCCAGAAAAAGGATATCCCAAAGTAACAACAAAAGAAACGAGGTATCAGTCTAGAGCCCTCCACTAGAATGCTGAGCAACGAAAGAAGCCACCCAGTCCATGGTACTTTTTACCTCATCGTAAATATGCCTAATATCAATGGATACATAACTCGATAGAAGGCCCCGTATATCATGCACTAGAGGGTGGAGGCATCACCATGACTAGGGTATCCCTGTAGCCAGGCCACTATCACCTCGGAGTCCCCATCCATAATCAGTTGGTCTACCTGAAGAGCAATTTTTACATAAATAATCCCCTCCCAAATAGCCCTTAGCTCTGTCCCAAGCACAGAGGTGTCCACAAGTCACACACCTTTGGTCGCAATAAGCCAGGACTTTGGGTCCCGAATGATGAACCTAGCTCCACTTGTCCCATCCATTATAGTGCCATCAAGGTTAATCTTCAAGAATGTCGGAGGTGGGGACTTCCAAGAGATATATACTATCAAAAAAAAAAGGGGAGTCCTAGGCATCCCAAATCCTCAGCATCAAATCCGCTATAAAAACCTTAATAATCTCTGTAGCCAAAGACAAGGCCCTCTCCACCACCACTCTCGTTGGTTGTTATTTCACCTCAAAACTCCTGCATTACAGGCAAACCAAATCTGATAAACTATATAAGCAACTCTAACTCCGGCAATACTCATGGCCTCGATCTTTGAACTCCACTATATACCCTCCAAAAAGGTCTAGATAGAGGGCTCCTTCAGAGAGATGGCCAATTGCCAAACCTACACTACTCTTGGACAGTAAAAAAGAGCATGCTTCAAAGTCTTCTTCATTGACCTACTGCTAGGACAAAGAAGCCCTAATGTCGATCCCTCTATCTCTTATGAGTGCTCTGGTAGGCAAGCGGCTCCAAGCAATCTTCCAAATAAATAAACTGACCCTCGGGTGAACCCCGAGTCTCTAGATCCATGCACCATCCATGGTCTTCATCAGCTTATCCCTATAAATCTCATAAAGCTAGGTCACCATCCTGGAAGAAGACAATGACTGCCAAGTCCTGACATCCGGTCCCTATAGGATGGGAATCTCAAGAGAGAAAACTCTCTTAGCCAGCAAATCACCAAACAACTAGACCACTCGCTGAGTGAGCCAACCACTATCTTGAGGATGGATAAGGTCAGACACCCATGCCTGATTGTCAATCTTAGTGCTGATGAACATCAGCCAGCGACAAAGGGGAAGGTCTGCCAGCCAGTTATCTTGCAAGAGGCTAATCAACTGACCATCTCCTAGAACACAAGACATCTAGTCTAGAACATCTGGAGCGTGCATACAAATCTCCTTCCACATAAAGAAATTGTTTTGATTGGCATAAATTTGCATCCCATTACTCTAATCATCATGCCTAGAACGCATCATCACATCATCATGCTCGATGGATAGTCTGGCTATAGAAGGAATCTAGTGGCATGCTTAGCAATTATGGCCTCCCACTAAACTTGCAAGGACTGGATGCCAAACCTCCATTCATTGATAAGAAGGTAGACCACATCCTAAGCAAGATGGTGAACCCCAGCCCTTCCCTGATAGGAGCCTCATAAAAAAAATCCCGAATAGCTGCTCAAGCGAAGCCAGTATGGACCTAGGGACAATAGTTTGTGACAGGAGATAGATAGGAATAGCATTGAGAACTAACCTGACAAGAATAACTCTAGCCATCTTCGGGAGTACTCCGGACTTCCACCCCTCCAGAAAAGCATGAATCAAGGCTACAAACTCAGCACAATTAGCCCAATGAAAAAGGTGCCCAATAATAGAGATTCCAAGATAGCGCATAACTCTAGTATGCTTTGCAATTGCAAGATTATCCTTGATTGACCACCTGAGTTGACCTCTAGTCTTTGGGCTGACATAGATTGCTAACTTTAGCAGGTTCACTTTTTATTCAAAAGCAGTGCAGCATGCTTCCGGAATCCACTAAATATTGTCGCATTTTGGACATATGCTTAACCCAACATGAAGGAATCATCTACAAAAAGTAAATGTGAAATCAATAATGTACCAGGTGCTGGCTTATAGGGATCTATAGCCAGGCTTAGTATAGCTAGGGCTAAAGATAATCGATAGCTCCTAAAGTTGGTGGTATAAAGTATACCGTAATTATAAGTCTACCATAAAAATTTATGGAGATAGTTTTTAGTATAATCAATATAGCAAAAATGATCAACCGTGGAACCATGGTAAAGTTATTCTTTTCCCTATTTTTTTATAAAAATTCTTAAACACAAAAAAAAGTTTAAAACTCAATATTAAAATAATATTTTTTTTAAATTCTTCAAAGGTACAAACATAGTACAGTTGTTGAGGATGGAACCGGTATCGCAAATTTCATGATTTTTGACAAATTGGCTCAATAATTGATAGGTGTACCAGCACATGATAATCTTGCTGCAGATAGAAGAATTGATAGATTTGCACTTCCTGCTGTCATTGAGAAAATAATTAATATCACTTATAATTTTCAAATCACATTTAGTTTGCAAAAATTTAATGCCAATACAGTTATTTTTTAAGGTGACAAAAGTTTTCCAGGAAAGTGAATCACGTACAGCTGGTTAATACACAAAGTTTTGACGCTGGATCTTCTTTCCTCTCAAGCTCCAGAAGAAGCTATCCTTTCAACTCCTAAAAAATCCATTTGTAATGTATTTTTCGTTGTTGATCTTTTCTCGTTACATAGCAATACTTAATTATTATTTTTTCCTTGAGTGCACCTTTATAAGGAAAAAAAGAAAAAAAAAATGTATAAAATAATATACTATATATGCACAAAAAATGTTTTCCTGGATGTTTTTTTTTTTTTCTCGTTACAAGAAAACACAGTTTTAGCAATCGATTTTGTAATCGAATTTTTTGGTTACATTTGTGACCGATTTTATAATCGATTAATTTTTTTAATAAATTAGCAGCCAATTTAAATCGGTTGCAAATTCAGTTACAAAATTACTATTTTGCAACCGAAACAGAAATTGATTTAAAATTTTTTTAAAAATTTTTTTATAAAAATTTTACAATCAATTTTTCGGTTGCAAAATTATAAACAAATTAAATAAAAATTTGCAACCGAAATTTCGGTTGCAGAAAAATTGATAAATAAAAAAAAATTTGAAATGATTTTTTAAAATTTTGCTACCGAATTTTCGGTTATAAAATTTAATTTAAAATTAATTTTAATATTTTTGAATTTTGCAATCGAAAAATCGGTTGCAAAAAAAAATAATTAAAAATTTTATTTAAAATATTTTTTAAAAATTTTGCAACAAATTTTCGGTTGAAAAATTTAATTTAAAATTAATTTTAATATTTTGAATTTTGCAACCGAGAAATCGGTTGCAAAAAAATAATTAAATTTTTTTTAAATAATTTTTTTTAAAATTTTGCAACCGAAATTTCGGTTGCAAAACTTAATTTAAAATTAATTTTAATATTTTTGAGTTTTGCAACCGAAAAATCGGTTGTAAAAAATATACAATTTTAGCAACCGATTTTTTTTATATATTTTTTTATTTTTTAGTAACCGATTTTGCAACCGATTTTAATTTTTCTTAAATTCTTATTTTTTTGCAACCGATTTTCTTTTTCAAAAATTAATTTTTTTTGCAACCAATTTTTAATTTTTTTAAAAAATTTATTTTTTTTGCAATCGATTTTTTAATTTTTTTCAAAAATTAAATTTTTTGCAACCGATTTTTTTCTTTTCTCAACCCTATTGTCTTTGGATTTTTTTTTTCTGTTTTTTAACCCTATTGCTTCTTAATTTTATTTTCTAGATGGAATGCTAAGATCCTTGGTACTCCATTTCAAAAGATGATATAAAAAAAGATAGTCCCTCAACTTAAGTTAGAATTTTTTTTAACTCACAATCAACCTGGAACTAAAGATGTCCCCTTTTCTACATCACAACTTAGCCCTTCAATCCAGGAAAACTTTTGGATAAAGTTGTTAGAAGGTTTTCCATAGATAGCACCAATGTTATGGTTAAGGCTAATTCATGGTCATGTAAAGATCGATCCTCTATACTGCATGCATGTATGATATTATCCATTCTTAAAACTATGGACTTTATAATTTTATTCTTTGAAGATAAACCGAATGAAATGCCATGACCATCGTATTTCATTCGAAAAAGCACCTTGTATGAAAAAGATGGTTCCTTCGATATAAGCCAAAATTTTCTTTGATTCACAACTAAATTGAAACTAAACATGCCCCCTTTTCTATACCACAACATTAACCATGCTCAATTCCTAATGGTCAACAAGGGATCAGGTTGAGAGAATCTTCAACCTACATACGTGACTTCTAACTCAAAACAGAAAGTAGAACCTCATATGTATGCTTTAAAATCTTGCCCGGGGTTGGAGTATGTGCACATAACTAGCAATCTTTTTGTCGCCATACATCGCAATATCAATTCTAAAAACATATCTTACTATCAATTTCATTTTCCATTGAATAACTAGAAAGCCAATAAAGCATGCTTGACCTTTTCATTCTATGTGATGCTTAATCTTCAAATTTCATGATTAAAAATATTTCATCGTCCACACTAAAGTGGCTAAGGTCTATTTTCCACCAATATAATCCTTATTGTTGATTTTAACGAGGGATTCATGGATTATAAGCATCTAAAGCAAGGTTTATTGTTTCGATATCAGATCCTGTATTAATATTTTTTTATTATAGTATCAATATATAGTTCAATACAATACATGATAATATATAGTGTATCGTATGATATAAAATAATATATCAATATGGTATGTTCCGTATCGAACGGTATAATAGACCATGATCCAAAGGATGGAACATTAACAAGTTTCTATACCTTTACCATGGTTAGTATATCCTTGTATCTCCCTGATTACTTGCATTGCCTATGGATCGGATCAATGGATGATGAGGCCAGGCCCAATCTGATTCTTTAGACTTGTGGGTGGAGTTAGGTCAGAAAAATTATTAATTAAGATCAACGTGGAATTTGACCTGGAAAGTAGAAGGCTTGGTGTAAGCCTTTTGGACCACTCAATCTACTGTTTTTACTAAAGTAACATGGTCCAGATTTACTCAAAAGAACATGGTCCAGATTTACTCAAAAGAAAAGGTGACGAGTCCAGAGAAAGCACCAAATTTCCAGACTTGAGACAAGTCTTTGATGGACTTCAACGTAGACTTGATTGTAGTTCCAGTGAAGGCCTCGTAACCTCATTGGATTCGTTAAAATAATAATAATAATAATTATTATTATTATTATTATTATTTTAAAAATTATTTTTTAAAAAAATAGTATATTTAATTGATCATTAAAAAATAATTTATATTTGGTTGAGCATCATAAAAATTTTATAAAGTATCTATTATATCCTTAATAAAAAAAATATTCTATTTTATATATTATCATTATTCATGAATAAAAATTATAATAATTAAAAATATTTTTGGCCGTATATCATGATGATGGAGGGTTTGAGATATTGTAACCGAAAGAATATTCATTTTAGCCATTGATTTCTTTGATTGCTTAAAAAAGTTATCAAAAAAATATCTCTAATTTATATTCTCAGAAAAAATGAAAAATATATGTCCTGCATGATTTTTTTTATAAAATATAAAAATATATTTTTAATATTCTTTTGAAAACTCTAATAAAGAAAGAAGAATTTCTTTCGCTTCCTATTAACTGTACCCACTCTTCTAACTTTCTACGGACCAAATAAAATCCAAAGAAATTAGGGATGGTAATGGATTATTGGACATGGATCGGAACAGGTCGGATGGATAAAAATTTTTTTATAAAACTTATAAAATGATTATAATTTTAAAAGAAAAATTTAGATTAAGATTATATCAGGCCAGGTTCAAAACAAGATATATTATTATCGGTATTCGGTCCAAATCCATTTTGATTTTTTTTTTTTTTTTTGGGAACCTATACTCATCCCAAATTTTAATCGGGTAGGATAAAATTTATCCCATTCGGATCAAGTACCCGGTGGATCAGAAGAAATTTCATTCCTAGAAGAGATGAACGCGTGGAGCCTTTGCTCATGGTCTTTGAAATCTAACCATTCAGCAAGCGGTTTACTAATATTTTCCCCTTTCACCACACAAACTGGAACTTGTTTTTATTGATTCAATTGCAAAATGGGCAGGGATGATCGAGCTCCTCTTTTGAGTAAAGAAACTTGTTTTCTTTTCTTTATACTGATGGGTATGAGAAGTCAAGACATGAGATCTGGTTGGATTTGATTCCTTTGGCATAGGTAAAGCCATGGGAATTTGGTATTATCTGGAGTTACTTCTTGGATGGGGAGCAAAGGGGAGGTTGAGGGAAAAAAAAACCCCAACCTAACTTCTCCTCCCCTAGCCCCGACTTGCCAGCAACCAAGACTTTTGCACCACAAGGTCCCATCAAAAAAAAAAAAAAAGAAAAAAAAAAGAAAAAGAAAAAAAAAAAAGACTTGCACCACAAGCACGTCAGAAAAGTTGGAAGGTAAGCCAATGCCAATACCTCGACCATAGTATTCCTGTACCCAGCTCCTTTTTTCACTTTCCCATGTACTTCAGAACTACCTCTTTGTCGCAAAGGAGAGGAGCTCTCTGGCGTGTTTGAACTACTCGATTTCAATTTCAGGTCCACATGCAATGCATACATCCAGTTCTTCATCATAGAACATCTATGATGGGCATGCACAAATCTTAAAATTCTCTTTTTGTTTGAATGGCAAGTAAGAAGTGAAATTTAATGAGTTTTCACTTTATATATAAAACCTAAACACATTCCAAACATCAACCATATATTTTCTCTCCACATATATATATATATATATAATAGGATTGATATATTTTTAATCTTCCAAGAAGGAGGTTGATCCATCATTTTAGTTTCTTTGACCTAGATATAGGAGTTGAAAAATCTTGCCGGCAAGTGATTCCAAGCTGTTCTTGATTTGATAATAGGTGTTGACTTTTGGGGCTAGGATGATAATAACCAATAACAAGCCCATGAAGTCACAAACATGGGACACGGTTTTCCCTCCTTCCCTCTCTAGCTCAATCCAAGATGGGGACCGAAAGAAAAATGGCAATAGCAAGCACGGGATTTGGACCACAGATCGGGAGCCAGATATGATGGTGGGGATGAGCATGTTGAGCCACCACCATTAGCGACACCCCTCTTGCCTTTAAGGAGGGAGGAGACACTTGCTTAGCCATATCTGCTGTCGACTCTTCTCGCCAGTGAAGAAGCTAATTGTCAGGGAGCCCTGCACGATGGACATCCTCTGGCTCCTTGTCAATGAAAACATTAATTATCCTCTCAAAGCTCCTAAGAAGTCCAACTCCGACCTCCTCCCAAAGGGCGTTGCCTACGTCCGCTAGGTCGAGCCCCCTTTCTAGAGGGCTAGCTCCTCCGAATAGAGTCGTTGATGCCAGCCCTTGGGTCTGCGAGATTGGTGCGAACGATGTTGAAGTTGGTCGAGCTCTTCTTGCTGGCCGGACTCTTCTTGCTGGCCGAACTCTTCTTGATGGCTGGACTCTTCTTGTTGGCTAAGCTCTTCTTGCTAGTTGGACTCTGAATCGCCTTCATCAACACCGAATGCATCCACTGTTAGTTCCTCCTCAACTCCCACGGTGCCCTTGTGCGGCTCACTGGACTCCTCAGGTTATAGTTTTGGACCATGCTTGATAATATACCAGAAGATGATCGTCAAACCTCCACTGCAAGAGCTCAGGGAACCCATCCGCACTTGAACCGCTACAGGGATTTGCTGGACTTGGCCCACCGCTTTCATAGGAGGTGGTAGAAGAGATGGAGATCCTGGTGATCTTCTTCCGGATAAGAAATGCTTGTGCCTTCTGGGCTATTATTGTGTCCCTGATCTCTTATTAAATTCAACAAAGTGCTCAGGGTTCATTGATCTCTTATAAAGCCCGGTCTCTTATTAAATTTGACAAGTGCTTTGGGGCCTCTTGCTCATGGCCAGCGCTTACGGAAAATATTTAGCCATACTTGGATTACTTATTTGAGATATAGGATGCCAAGCCGACCATTTATTTGAGGCACAAAGTACTGAGCCGATCACTTATTTAAGGCACAAGATGCCTAATGGTCAAAAGCAACCACTTATTTGAGTCATAAGGTATTGTGCCGACCACTTATTTGAATCACAAGGTATCATGCTGACCACTTATTTGAGGCATAGGGTGCCATGCTTGATAATCAGGAGTCGATCACTTATTTGAGGTACAAGGTGCCAAGCCAACTACTTATTTGAGGCATAGGATTTTCAATGGCCAGGAGCTGATCACTTCTTTGAGATAGGTCAAAGTTTCATAACTTTATTTAATATGAAGTACATGTCTTAAAATCGTTAGAGCCATTATGATAAGATTGGTAAAGTGATTATCAAGAAGTGTAATAGACTGCTTAACAAACCACTCCATAATTTGATATCTTAACGGTTTAACCAACTCAATCACTTTTTTAACGATGTAACCACTTCACAAACAGTTATAACCACCCAATTAACTCGGCCCTCAACTGCTATAAATAGAGAGTCCAGAAAAACTCCAAGAGATAATTTTGAACAATCACTCTCTCTCCATTTTCTTCTTACCGTTTTCTCTCTCAAAGCTGACTGAAGCATCAGAGGGTCCCCTATTAGAGAAATCCTACCAATTTTTTCAATGTTGAGGACTTCTTTTTCAGGTCAAGGAGCTAACCAGGTCTACTCCCAAGGTAATCTGCCAACTTCTTAAAGACCTTCAAGAGCTAGAAAATGACTCAGCATAGTTAGCTTAATCAAGGTTGGAAAGGTACAGCAACAGATTGATGCTAGAAGAAAGGTCCTTATGACCAAATCATTCAGAAAATGCCGAGAGGGAAACCTCTACTAAATCTTTCTATGCAATCATGATCTTCTTGAAATACACATAATACAGTAGAAGTTGAGCGAGGAGGAAATCAAGTGATTGATTCCTCCTTAAGAAGGAAGAGATCCCTCGAACACAGCCCGAGCATGGAGCTAAGCTAAACAACTTACTAACTGAAGGGACAGTTGACATGATCTCAAACCTCTCCAAGAATTTGGGGGCAGGAATACAAGATGATAAGGCACCAATCAAGAGAGACTTTGGATGAATCTTGACCTTCTAGAAGAAATCCAAGTGAAGGCCCTTGCCAGGATAGCAACTTATAAATCAAGGGTTGCCTGATATTACAACTCTAGAATTAAAATCGAAGTCTTCCAGCAAGAAGATCTTGTTCTTCGATGAGATAAAGTCTCAAAGCCTACAGAGCAAGGAAAACTTATATCCAATTGAGAAGGGCATATTGTAACAACAACTCAACTATTCGACCTCGATAAACTAACTAGATCGATGACTATGCTGGAGGCAAATCTTGGCTAAGTACTTTAGTCGAATACCTTGGCCAAGTACTTTGGTCAAGCAGTTCAACCTTGGCTGAGTACTTTGGCCAAGCAATTCAACCTTGGCCGACCAATGCAACCTTGGCCAAGCAGTCTAACCTTCGTCGAGCAATCCAACTTTGGTCGAGCAGTTCAACCTTGGCCGAGAACTTTGGTTGAGCAGTCTAACCTTGGTCGAGTAGTTCAACCTTGGCCTAGAAGTGTAACCTTGGCCGAGCAATCTAACCTTGGCCAAGCAATCCAACTTTGGCTGAACACTCCAACCTTGGCCAAGTAGTTCAACCTTGAAGTAAGTGGCAGAGGTGAACAAGTTGCAATTATCCTAGTAGAGATCATGGCAGATAGGATCTCAACAAAGACTGCCACTCTAATAGAGAGATACAAACAAAGAAGATGTGGGAGACAATATCCCAAACACCCAGCAAAAATCTATTATCCATGTCAGAGAAGGTCACCGTCTAAATAGCATTTAGTTATCCTGAGTAACTCTATAAAATTGGTAAGAGGGGATCCTTATAAGGTATGTCTTCACACCCTTCTTTACACACTTATTCTAGCATTTTTCTCATCATGGCTCTCAGTTTGGGTTGTTATTATCCAAACTCCCACCTCTGACTTGAACATCGAAGGGTCCCTCACTGGTAACCACGATCAAGTAAAACTATTCTTGCAAGTATCCACTCGAGAGGTACCCAGGAATAGGACCTAAAATTTGGACAGAAATCCAATCCCAAGATCATAAAATTTTGATAATTTAAGAAAATATTATCTGTTCTTCCAAGAAAATATCTCTCTATTATTATCTCTATCAAAGTGATCAGGAAAAGGATATATATTTATCCAAAAAGAGTACAGGTTTGCTCAACTACCGATTAGATATTTTTTATCAAAGTAATCGGATATAGATTTGTCCAAATCTCTAACCAATTTTAGTTATCGAAGTGATTAGATATTCTCTATCAAAGAGATCAAATATTATTTATTAAAGAGATCGGATCTTCTTTATTTTAGATGATCGGGTATTCTTTATCAAAGTAATCGAATAAAAGAGCATAGATTTGTCCAAAACTCTCTATCAGGTTTTTTATTCAAAGTTCGGGTAGAAGGCACAAGTTTGCCATAACTTTCGATCAGCTTCTCTATCTAAAGTAATCAGGTAGAAGGTATAGATTTGCTATAACTATCGATCAAATTTTCTATTCAAAATGATTAGTAGAAAACATAGGTTTGCCATAACTTTCGATTAGATTCTTTATCCAAAGTGATCAGGTAGAAGGCATAAGTATGCTATAACTTTTGATCAGGTTCTCTGTTCAAAATAGTCAGGTAGAGGGTACAGGTATATTCAAACTTTCAACCAGGTAGATTTAAAATGATTAGTTATTCTTAATATAATTGATTATTTTCAAAGCGATTGATAAAGGGTACAGGTTTGTCTAGACTTTCGATTAGTGTGATCAATTATTCTTAAAGTGATCAGATTTAAGGTATGTCAAATCATCTATCAAAGTGATCGTGTAGAGGGTACAGATTTATCCAAACTTTTATTTAGGTTCTCTATTCTTAAAGTGATTAGTTACCCTCAAAGTAATCAATTTTTTTGGAGTAATCATGTATACTTAAAATGATCGGTCATTCTAAAAGTGATCGATAGAGAGCACAAGCGCTGTCCAAACTTTTGATAAGATATTCTTAATAGTGACTAAAGTGGTCGAAAAAAGCTTGAGCAGCTTATATGTTCTTAAAAAGTTGTCAAAAAAAGGGAAAAAGCTTATGCTAGCTTAAGAAGCCAAATTTTGACTAAAATGGTCAGGTATAGGGTACAGGCAATATCCAAACTTTCGATCAAATTCATGAAGCCAAAACTAGAAAGCTTATTATCATACTTCTGAGTTGAATTGAGTAAATCACTTCAAACTTAGAAGTGGTGGGCAACTTTCAAGACTGATATATTTTTTATCTTCCAAGAAGAAGGCAAATACATCATTTCAATTTCTCTGACCCCATATATAGGAGTTGAAAAATCTTGTCTTCTATTGCAATTCACTGGCAAGTGATTCCAACTTGTTCTTGACTTGATAATAGGTGTTAACTTTTAGGGCTAGGATAATTACAACCGATAACAAGTCCATAAAGTCATAGAGATGGGACACGGCACTCCCTCCTTCCCTCTCTAGCTTAGTCTGAAATGGACATTGAAAGAAAATGGTAATGGCAAGCAAGGGATTTGAGCCACAAATCAGAAGCCAGATATGATGATGGGGATGAGCTGGTTGATCCATCACTATCGGTGATGCCCCTCACCTTCAAGAAAGGAGGAGACACCTGCTTAGCCATATCCACTACCAACCGTTCCTCGTCGGAGAGGAAGCAAATCACCAGGGAGTCCTGCATGATGGACATCCTCTGCCTCCTTGTCAATGAAAACCTCGATTGTCCTCTCAAGTATCTCAAGAAGCCCATATCTAACCTCCTTCCAAAGGATGTTGCCCATGTCTGCCGGGTCAAGCCCCTTTCTAGAGGGCTAGCTTCTCCAAGCAGAGTCATTGATGCTAGCCCTTGCATCTAAGAGATTAGTGCAAATGATGTTGAAGATGGCTGAGCTCTTCTTGCGGGCCAAACTCTTTTTGATGGCCAGACTCTTCTTGATGGCCGAGCTCTTCTTGTTGGCTGAGCTCTTCTTATTGGCCGAGCTCTTCTTGCTGGCCAAACTATTCTTGCTAGCCATACTCTTTTTGCTGGCCGAGCTTTTCTTGATGGTCGAGCTCTTTTTACTGGCCGAGCCCTTTTTGCTGGCTGGACTTCGAATCACCTTCATCAACAATGAACGCATCCATTATCATTTCCTCCATAACTCTCATGGTGCCCTCTAGCCAGAATCACTTTCATCAACACTAAACGCATCCACTACTGATTCCTCCTCAACTCCCCTAGTGCCCTTGTATGGCTCACTGGACTCCTCAGGTTTTGATTTCGGACCGTGCCTGGTGGTATATCGAAGATGATCATCAAACATCCATTGCAAAAGCTGAACCCATCCGCACTTGGACCGCTGCAGGGATTTGCTGGACTTGGACCACCACTTTCGTGGGAGGTGGCAGAAGAGATGGGGGTCCCAGTGATCTTCTTCTAGACGAGCAGTGCTTGTACCTTTTAGGCTATTATCGCAACCCCGATCTCTTATTAAATTCGACAAAGTGCTTGGGGTTCATCGATCTCTACTCTCTTATTAAATTTAACAAAGTGCTCAGGGTTCACTGATCTCTGATCTTGTACAAAGCCCAATCTCATTAAATTTGACAAGTGCTCTGGGGCCTCTTGCTTGTGGCCAGTGCTTACAAAAAAGTATTCAACCAAGCTCCAATCATTATTTAAGGTACATGATACCGAGCCAACCACTTATTTGAGGTATAAGGTGCCTAGCCGATCATTTATTTGAGGCACGGGATATCTGATGCTAGAAGTTGATCACTTATTTAAAGTACAGGATACTGAGCTGATCACTTATTTGAGGCATAGGATGCCTAACAACCAAGAGCCGATCACTTATTTGTGGTATAGGATATCGAGGTGACCACTTATTTGAGGTACTAGATGCCCAATGGCCAAAAGTGACCACTTCTTTGAAATAGATATAAAGATTTATATCTCCATTTAACATGAAGCATATATCTTAAAGTTATTAGATTCGTTACGATAAGATTGATAAAATAGTTATTAAGAAGTGTAACAAATCACTTAACAAACCACTTTACAAACTGACCTTTTAATGATCTAACCAATTCAACTACCTTTTTAATGGTATAATCATTTCACAAATGGTTATAACCACCCAACTAACTTGGCCTTCTACTCCTATAAATAAAAGGTTGAGAAAAACTCCAAGAATAATTTTGGACACTCACTCTCTCTTCATTTTTTTCTTACTGTTCTCTCTCTAAAAGCTAACTTAAACATCGAAGAGTCATCCATTGAAGAAATCCCATCAATTTCTCTAATATTGAGAACTGTTATAGATCAAGGAGCTGATCAGGTCCACTCTTAAAGTCATCGACCAACTTTTTGAAGACCCTTAAAAGCTAGAAAATCACTCCAGGATAATTAGCTAAATCAAGCTTGGAGAGGTGCAGTAACAAAGACAGACCTGGCTACATTCGAATGAATTTGGAGCCAAATTTGATCAGGTCAAAACTCTATAATGAAGATCCTACATCGATGATCCAAGCTATTGAATATGATCTACTGTATCAAACTACTCATCTATCAAAAATTATATAATTTGAAAATCCCTAGCCTATTATCAAGTGATCAAAAATATATTATTGAATTTTATTTAGGCTGTCCATTTTTTGATCACTTGATGCATAGGTTGGGAGTTCCTAATCATATGATTTTTGATATATAAGTAGTTTTGATATAGTGGATCATATCCAACAGCTTGGATTATCGATGTAGGACCGTCATTATAAAGTTTTAACTTGACCAGATTTGACCTGACTAGATATTCGAATGTATCCAAGTCCACCTCTCTTTATATATATATATGTGTATGAGTTACATGTAGGCCTAGACATCTTAAACATTAGCCTATTATCAAGTGATCAAAAATATATTATTGAATTTTATTTAGGCTGTCCATTTTTTTGATCACTTGATGCATAGGTTGGGAGTTCCTAATCATATGATTTTTGATATGTAAGTAGTTTTGATATAGTAGATCATATCCAACAGCTTGGATTATCGATGTAGGACCATCATTATAAAGTTTTAACTTGACCAGATTTGACCTGACTAGATATTCAAATGTATCCAAGTCCACCTCTCTTTATATATATATATGTGTATGATTTACATGTAGGCCTAGACATCTTAAACATCACAAACCTATGATTTGCATCTAACACTCCATTGGATGATCAATTTGTCCAATAGATTTACTTCACCTCTTAACCATAAATACCTACTATGCCTATGGATGTTCAACCAAAAGCCATTATCAGAACTTGAGCGATTCCCTACCCGTCTCTATACATTTGTACATTATAAATGTATCTTATTTGCACTAAAGTAGAGTAGATCTAAAACACATTTAGACTACTTAATTAGCCAACAAAACATTAGCCAATTTTTTACTTTGGGATGTGAAATATGGGGTAGATTGACCCCCTTGGCATATGTTTAGACAACTCAAGACATCTTGAAGGTATAATTATAGCATATACTTCATTGGGAGATCGAAAAATATTTCCCTAGACCTACTCCCCTATGTTGTATACATGAAGATTTACCCATGCATGCACATAGATTTCTAACCTCAAATATAAAGAATATAGTATTGCAAAGACTGATGTTGAGGATAGATGTTAGTTTGCAAGTTAAAAAATGATCCTAGTGGTTTAAGATAGAACTACAAATTTAATTGCCCATTTATATAAAATTTCGGTTATGGTTGTTGTAGTATCACCTGCACTAATACCATTTATTAAAAAATCCCTTATATAGAATACTAATCTTCATGTCCAAGATCATAATATCGTTATTGATCTACAAAAGAAGGAAGAAGAGAGAATAAAATAGAGAATACAATCAATAAAGCATAGTTTCACTATGAGAAAAAAATTACAAAAAAGATCTTACACTCTCATCTTGTATAAAAAACTTAACAAAAAATCTAAAAAATCCCTCTCACAAGTTTTTACCTCTCAAAGAAACTTTCTAGTCCATACAAACTTTCTCTGCTGCTATCACTTATGAAGACCTCTCTGGCACCCTGGATCCTCTCTAATGCTCTATTGCTGCTGCTCTCAGCCTCTGTTAAAATAAAGGCAGAAGTAGGATTAGTCCATCTCAAAATTAGACTTCAAATCCTTGAACAACTTGTGTTTGACCCATAGAAGACCTCTTGGCCGCCCAATCATCATCGAATGCACGAGAAACCCACTAGATCAAGCTTGAATCATGTCAGAGTGCTCCGCTAGCCATCATATCTCACCTGATAGGGATGGCAACGGGTCGGGTTTGGGTCGGGTCACCCAAAATCCATACCCGTCCCGCTAAAAAAGTATCCACCCCATACCCGTCTCGGGTTGAGTCGGGTATAAAAAAATCACGTGTGGATCAGATCGGGTCGGGTATACTCGGTCTCATAAAACTTAGTTTATTTAAAAGCTAAATTGGTCGGGTCGAGTCAGGTCGGGTCGGGTATATCCGTCCCATATCCAATTTACTTAAATATTTTATAAACATATTTTTTTATATATATAAACAGGTCGGTTTGGGTCGAGGCATACTACTACCCGTACCCGACTTAGGTTTTTTTATATAACCCATATCATTTATAAATTAGGTGGGTCGGCTTTTACCCGTCCCATTAAGATTGGGTCGGGTTGGATACCCATCGGATTGGTAAAAATTGCCATCCCTATCACCCGGGATTTCGCGAAGCCATCTAATCATGCAAAATGAGCTTTAGACCATGATAATTGCTCATGAATTGCGATATCCCTCCATGGACCATGATGGAGTCTTGGTGGACTGTGCCTCGCCTTAGTGTCGTGGATCGTGTGTAGACCTCGATAGCTGGGCCGCACTTTGCACATCCACATGCATGGGTCACACTAACTTGGGCTATATTCGCATTTCGTCTGTGTGGGCTCCACCGGCTTGGGCTATGTGCCCATCTAGATCGCGCTCTACACTGGCCTGTGGGCCTTGCACGCCTACAGGCCTCCTTTCATGTTCTGAGCCTCCCTACACTAGGTTTTTTCACCTAGGTTTCATTCCAATAATCTGAATCGAGGCATTTTTCTCTACAATGGTTACATCTAAATTGGGTCCAAGTTTTAAAAGCTAGTAAGACTTACATATTTTGTGCAAATTATGGATTAGCTAACTTTAATCACATTGTTTTATCTTGACTCAAAAGGAGAAATATGCATTTAGGCTTGCATTCCAATTTGAATTAGAGATCCAGATTTAGGGTTTAGGTCAAGTTTAAATCAAGTTGGATCTGCCTAATCCATCCAAAACTTTAGAAAATAATGGACAAAACTAAAGTATGCTCAAGATTTTAGTAAAAGTTTTAGAGGCACGGAATTAAGATACATTTGAAATATCTAGCACAACACACCATCGATCATTATGGAGTCACAATCATGATGGTCCCTCAGAGGATAATCCCTAAATTTAATCGACTCTTCCTCAAAGTCATGCCTCAAATCCGTGACCTGTTGGTTATGAGTCAAGATCCCAACCAGCTGGGCTACCACCTTGGCGGTGACTCATGGTTTAAGATATTTCCTCTTTTTGTACCAAACAATTAGTCTAGCTTTAATTTGGACTACCGAGAACTTGTTTGGATGTTATCACTTCTTACCTATTACCTCTATTTCAAAAGTGGCTTGGTGGTCCTAACCTTTTGTTCCATAAAACATGGAGTCATAAAACCTTCCCAATCAGTGCCTATATTTTTCTTGTTTTATAATTTACATTCTAAAATGTTTAGCCTTTAATAACTCCATATATAATATATGTTCTATTAGGAGAAATTCCATTTAGACACAGGGATATAAAATTCAAGTTAACGAATCCAACCGGTCGGCACTGTTACATGACTATTAACCACTCATCACAAAAATATAAAGCCCAAACTAGTAAACCTGGCCCAGTAGCCCGATCGCATACCTTCTAACCATTCATCAAATTGGGACCTCAATCGGTAGTGTTGCTGCCAAGATCGCCGTGGCCCGTAGCTGCTGCTGGCACCGGAGTGCGCTCCCTTCATCGCTTGGCGGTCCTCTGCTCCTGGACCTGCGAAATAGGGATTAGTAACCCGGGCCGGGGTTTCCGACGAGGGCACTTCAACGGTCAAGTCAGTGACGATCCAGGGGAACAGATCCTCCTGGTCGAGCCCCTCTTGATGGACTCCGTACTAGGAGGAGCAAAAGATGTGTGTGAAAGCGAAAACGTAGCAGGGAGAGAATGATAGCTGGGACAGAGGGGTTTCCTGTTCCTCTGCCTCTCCTTGTTTTCCTTATTTTCTTTCAATTGTGGTGGTGGTGGTGGTGCTTCACCTTCTTGGTCGAGCTTGCGCTTGTGTTGGTAATGGATTGTTGCTATTACCTCCCCCCTTTCGGGGGTGCCGATCGCTTTTTATAGTTGAAGAATGGTCGTTAAACGCTTGCCTCGGGATCTTCGCTGGGCTGGCAGGCATGTGTGGCAGGATTCCGTGCCGTGGACGGGACATCTTTCCTGACATATAGTAGGGGAAGCTTCCATTCGCTCTGACATCCTCTCCGGTCACCCCATTCCGGAAAGCTTGGCAGAGCCTCGATCCGGGGGTCGCCATCCTAGGGGTTCGTGCTTTCTAGCTGGCCCATCTCCCTGGAAGTACAGGAGGACAGGTAGTTATGGCGGTATGGGGGGCGCCGTTCCACAGTCCTCTGGCGGCTCGCCGGCATCCCTGGATGGCAGGGCTTACTCCGGCCTGGAAGATCCGAGCTCATGTGGTTGCCTTGGTGGAGGAGGGAAGAGTGCGGGCCCGGTCCAGAAGGCGCGCACACGGAGAAGCTCCATATGGCGGAGGAGTGCTGAGCTCGACTCCAACCATAGGGCTCAAACCTCCGAGGGTCTCGCTCTGGAGGGCGGAGTGCGGACCCGGTCCAGAGGGCGCGCGCTTGGAGAGGTCAACATGGCGTAGGAGTGCTGAGCTTGACTTCGACCACAGGGTCCAAACCTCCGAGGGTCTCGCTCTGGAGGGCTGAGTGCGGACCTGGTCCAGAGGACGCGCGCTCGGAGAGGCTCCACGTGGCGGGGAAGCACTGAGCTCGACACCGACCACAGGGCTCAAACCTTCGAGGGTCTCGCTCTGTTGAACGGAGTGCGGACCTGGTCCAGAGGGCTCGCACTCGGAGAGGCTCCACATGGCGGGGGAGCGCTGAGCTCGACACCGACCACGGGGCTCAAACCTCCGAGGGTCTCACTCTGGAGGGCGGAGCGCTGACCTGGTCCAGAGGGCTCGTACTCGGAGAGGCTCCACGTGGCGGGGGAGCGCTGAGCTCGACACTGACCACAGGGCTCAAACCTCCGAGGGTCTCGCTCTGGAGGCCAGAGTGCTGACCTAGTCCAGAGGGCTCGTGCTCAGAGAGGCTCCACATGGCGTGGGAGCGCTGAGCTCGACACCAACCACAGGGCTCAAACCTCCAAGGGTCTCGCTCTGGAGGGCGGCTCCGGCCTAGGTGTCCCGAGCTCGCAGGCCGGACTTGGCGGAGGATGGAGCTCGACTTGTTGTCTCGAGGGAGCTCAACTCAGCTCGGCAGAGCAGTCCGAGCTGAAGTGTTGCCTTGGCGTCTGACACAGTGGTCTCCTTTGTCGCGGTGCCTGTCAGCCTTCCACGTCAGCGATCCCGCCACATCAGGCAGAAAACTATTTCTTGACTCCATTATCAGATAATCAACATGCTAGTCGAATGGTCCTAATATGCATCATCGATCTTTCATCGGTTAAAGGTCTTGATCAGACAAGGACTCCCTCTTGGTCCCAATATTATTGGATAGGCCAACATGATTAGCACCTGATCGAGCCTACTACTCAACCAAGCCCTCATCGAAGAAGTTAATATCTTTCCCAGTCGACTGAGTCTAGCCATGCACCAAAACTGCCAAGTACCCTTTTACATGAGCAAGCCTCGATGACGGCTATATCCTAGACAAGTCTCGACCACATGATTGGCATATGAGTGGCTTCTTTGTCCATCTATTCTCTCACCAGAAAAACTGGCACCTCTCCCAATCAATCGAACCTAGCTATTGAGTACCCTCATCCGAGCAAGCCTTGATAGTTACTGGCACTTCTATTGACTGGCCCCCGAAAATTATCAAATATGCTCGTCGACTACTCATCGGATCCGGCCATTGATCAACTAGCAATTCTTTCGCTCCAATATACTTGAATATGGCTCAACCACATACTTAGTACATGAGTGGCCCCCTTTGTCCATCCATTATTTTACTAAGAAAATGATATTCTGATTAGCTGGACAAAGCCAAGTGCTGCCTACCGACCACCTATATCCGACCTAACCTTAGTAGCGATCAGCCTCCCATCGGCCTAATGGTCCAAAGGCCATCGGTATATCAAACTTTCAACTAAGGCCATCTAATCAAGCATCCTCTGACCACCATTCTTCAGATTCAATAGAAATGCTTGAATTGATCCCTGATCCATAAATCTGATGGCGAACAAATTCTTAGGCGATATGCCCACTCAAATCCATTGAAGACCAATACAATCGATGCTCACTTCTGCATCCTTGAATATATGGCCGAAAGGTCGTATTATGATTTCTAATCACCTTTATATCTTTATAATTAAGGGGAGTATGTTGGATCTAAGAAATAATCCATATTTTCATTAAAAAAATATGGCAAATTTCATATAAAGGATAAAATTCTAATTAAAACGAACATCCCCTATAAATGAAAAATCCTCTATTAGCCTACTGATAAGTTTTGTTACTTCTCATCGAATCTACTAAGATTTTTATCATTCTGAAAATATCATTATTTTTCACCTATAAAATGAGACCCCTAGGAACTTTCAAGGTATGTAAAAACTCTTCCATCATACTTCTCATACTATTATCATACTGGAAAACTGACTTGAGCATCGAAGAATCCATACCAGAAACTTTCAGGATATTTTTATAGATTTCATCTCATGAAGACCCACCTGTACCACTAGCTCTAGCATCTTGGATGCCTTGATAAATTTCAGTACCAACACATTCTATAACTAAAATGCAAGCTTTTCTTCATCTCGATAACTCAAGTTTTCTTGTGCTAGCTTTTAAGCATGTCCATGTTATCAAAAATACTATACCTCTTTAAGCTCGATCTTATTCTCAAAGGAAGAAAGAAGGCAAACTTACTATTCAATACCAAGCATATATATATATATATATATATATATATATAATAAAATGAAGATGCTAGTTGAACGCGTCCCGTAAAATCTCTCAGTAGTGTTAATATAAGATATTCGTATTAATTTATGAACTCAATGATTTATAGAATAAGCACCATCCATTCTCTTTATTAAAAAATAAAAAATTTTAACCAATTAGAAAATTATGATCATTCATGCATGACTCATTTCACTTGTGATCACAAACTCTTTCAAATAAGTATAAACTCGCCATTGAATTAGGATCATTCGACCGAGTGGCAGTTCCGGCCAAGCCACCAATTCCTTTTTCCATTTGTTTTGTGTGAGCAGGGGTTAGGTTGGTGCCAAAACCAAAGGACATGTAAATTAAAATTGATATAAAAATTAATTGTTTTGAATGCCGATGATAGCGGTGCCATCAATTCAGACCATCCATTTGGATGGAGTCTAATGCAGCCTGGACCATAATTTTTTATTTTTTTCTCAAATAAATATTAAAATATAAGTAGTATATAAAATTACAGTGAGCGAACAAGAATGGTCAAGTGAACGGGCAATTTTAAAAAAAAAAAAAAAAAAAGAAATTTAAAAAAAAATGGAAATTAATGAGGCCTTATCATTCCCACTCTCTACAACCACACTTTACACCTACCAGATCGATGGTGTAGTCACCACTGCTATGGTCATGCTCTATTAGTTGTTACACTATTAGTGTTAGTGACATGACAAGGGATAAGGAGGCCTACCCTGCAGCCACTCCCTTGTACCTTTTCTCACCAACTTGGGTCTAGAAGACCACCCTCCCAAACGACGACCCCCTTCGGCCCTTTCGGCCGGAGTCAAACGCCTATAAATCCCCATCCCCCCTTCCTTCCAAGAAGGAGCTTGCAGTGCTCGCGGAGAGTGGGAAGGGAGGGGGATAGAGAAGAGCAAGTCGGGAAAGAAGAAGCATCAAAGAATCATGGGGAGGTCTCCATGCTGCGAGAAAGCCCACACCAACAAGGGAGCGTGGACCAAAGAGGAGGATGAGCGCCTCATCGCCCACATCCAAGCCCATGGCGAGGGCAGCTGGCGCTCGCTCCCCAAGGCTGCCGGCCTCCTCCGCTGCGGCAAGAGCTGCCGCCTCCGGTGGATCAACTACCTCCGTCCCGACCTCAAGCGTGGCAACTTCACCGAGGAGGAGGACGAGCTCATCATCAAGCTCCATAGCCTCCTCGGCAACAAGTAGGTCATCATTAACTCTAATTTTTATCATTAATTAAACTCTATCTGTGATATATATTATGATGAAAGAATCTTAGCATAATCTGAAACCACGTTACAAGTAATCTCATAATCTTGTGAATTGATGCAGATGGTCTTTGATAGCTGCGAGGCTGCCAGGGAGGACAGACAACGAGATAAAGAACTACTGGAATACACACATAAGAAGGAAGCTGTTGAGTAGAGGACTGGACCCTACGAACCACCGGCCGATCAACGAGCGTGGCTCAAATATAACCATCTCCTTCGGGAGGAGAGAGGAGAAGGGTGTCGTGTTGGGGCATAAGGAGGAGAGGAGTAGTAGCGAGGAGGAGTCGGCATGGCAGAGGGAGAAGCAGCAGCAGCAGCTAAAGTGTCCAGATCTTAATTTAGAGCTTTGTATTAGCCCTCCCTTCCAACAAGAACCAGTAGTGGAGCCCGTAAAGAGGAAGGGGGACCTTTGTTTCAGCTGCAGCTTGGGGTTGCAGAAGAGCGAGGAGTGCAAGTGTAACCGCTTCCTAGGCCTCAGCACTGAATACTAGATTATAGAAGCCTCGAGGTGAATTGATAGGGCTAGGAGTGTTTTAGACTTTGGAATTTTAGTGGTCAAGGGGAGAGAAGGGAGGAAAAATTTAGAGCTTGCATCTTGAGAGTCTATCTATATATTTTCTCTTCTATTCTGTACAGTTATCAATCAATATATATATATATATCTATTTTCTCTTCTATTCTGTATAGTCTCTCTTGAGAGTCTATCTATTTTCTCTTCTAGTATTATATATAGTCTCTGATTATTCATGACAATTGCATGGATTTCCTAATTCTTATATTTCTTTTTAGGTACTCCTTACAGCTACCTATATCTCTCTCTTCTTCTTCTTCTTCTTCTTTTTCCTTTTTTTGATTTTTTTTTCTATATGATTGCTTTACTTGGCAGGATAGCACCGATAAGCATGGGGAAAATTAAGGTAAAAATTGGGAAGACCATTTATGTATTATGTTTGCTCTTCTTATGAGATCTTTAGGGGCCTAGTTTTTGGTCGTTTTATATCCAAGTGTTTGCTCTTCTTATGAGATCATTTAAAACATGCGGTTTAATTGCGGATACGAGGTGAGAGGAGGAGAAGCCGGATAGTGGGGAGGGTAGGTGGCCCTTCTAAATAACCAGAAGGGATCTCATATTGATGATTCATGAATCAATCTCTAAAGAAGAAAGGTAATCTTTTTTTGGGATCGTAATAGCTAGGTTTTTACACCCTAAAATATAACGATTGTGTAGTAATGACAATAAGAAAGGTCGTTCCATCTAAAAAAACCAAATCAATAAATGTGTGGAAGATATCCTAGAAAGCCTTTGTCCATGCCACTCTTCTTTGGAACGATATAATAGCTATAGGTTCCCTATCCTAAACAAAATATAATATACAAGGCCAAATCCAATCCACTGTTCTTTTTTGCCTGGCCAGAATATTGTCTTGTATATATCTTCCCCTGATGATATATAGTCTCTAAATGCTCCCTTTGAGGAGAAGGTATTCTGTCCCCCAGACTTTTTATTTGCGACCTCTTAGATGTTTCTGCAATGTTATTCCCTTCACACGATGGTTATTGATTGGTTTCTCCCACCATGTAATAACAAAGAAGAAATTGTGTGATTGATTAAATCGTCCTATATATACATTGTTCTTTTGTGATGGTCTTTCAATGCAAGTTCTCATGCTTGGATATGATTAGATTCACATCTGTGTGTCATAGTTGAAGGTTGAATACGGTTCCGTGCATGGTAATTTCCAAAAAGAAAGGAGTGCAGTGATTATTAAGTTACCATGTCCAATTGAGAACTGAAATTAGTGAAAGAGTGGTAGCAGTAGTATATACTGTTGGCATGGAGTCTCTGGATCGGCCGGTCGGAGCCGCTGCGTCGCAGGACCGCTTCCTGGTTCACCTGCAAAACAGATCCCTTGCCGGAGTTGTTCCAGAGGAAGATACTCCGATACCTAAGTCAGTGGCGGATTCCAGCCACAGGATGGGGAAGATGTCGAGAGTAGAAGAGAAAAAGAGTTCTTGGAGATTGAAAGTGTATGTGTGCGAGATTATTCACGCGTACCTCTCGAGCCATCCTTCTTACCCATATTTAAAAGATGGCCTCCAGTCCGTGGCCCGCTCTTTTCCCGGAGATCATGGGGAGCCAATCTCTCCCATGATTGGCGATCATGGATTGTCAATGAGCGGTTCCAGCCAGATCGGAGGCGTGGCTGCAGGAATTGCACGCCATGATCATGGCATGATGAGTGTCGGTTGTAACCGTTGGTTACAGTTTCCTTTTTGGAACAGATTGTGGTTCAAGCTTTGGGTTTCCCCTTGCGTGGGCCGAATGCTTGGTATTTTCCCGAGGCCGGAGATCATGTCTATGGCGGGGACCGAAGTTCGTGTCTTCGGAAGTCGATGAGTAGTCCAGACTTCGGCCGGGGCCGAAGGTGCTACCCGAAGGACTGATCTTCGGATGTTGTAGTTCGGTATAAAGCCTTGAGTTGCTTGCGGTTGGCCTTCGCTTAGTCCGAAGTCCGTAGTCCGGAGAACCGGAGCTTCGATAAATCGAACCGAAGCCTGGTTCATAGCTGAACTAGGATATCCCAACATATACCATCCAATCAACAAAATCTATATGGCAATCATCTTATGTTGTTTCATATTTTATACCATGGAAATGGTTCCGATCGAGAATCATAAAACAAAAGAAGGTGATGCATGTGCAAAGAATAAGATAAAGCGACGACGAAAATGAGATTTTTTTTTTTTTCTTAAGCAAAATTGTTGGAATGACAGAAGTTCATGGGGTCCGGTCTTGAGGTTTTAGTCGTCTCTATCCTCTATATTATATTCTTCAATCGTTCTTTTTTCCGGTTATATTTTAGGTGATCTCTAGTATGTTAGTCTCTCTCTTGTGAACGTATCCAATTAATTGACTGTTTTCCAAATGATTCGGAGAAACGCTTGGTTGCACGGAAAAACATGTTTTGCAATCTCTCAATTCCACGTATCAATCTCTTAAAACGATTTAATTTGATCTACATCATCTTGAACCATTGCAACTTTGCAAGTCTTTTTTTCTTATATATATATATATATATATTTCAACACATCTAACTTCATCTATCACTGCACAAGACTCTAATCAATACTAAAATCCATAAGTAACATCATCTTAAACCATCACTCGATGTTTTTTCTATGAAGAAGTCATTGTTAGTTGACAAGATATTGATAAAACGTGGATGATTTGAAGCCTGGTTTCCAAGAAAAGAGAGAGAAACAAGTGCCGAAAGGAAAGGTCCAACTGAAAGTGTCCTTTTCCAGCACTTACCTACCTTTCGCTTTTCCAACAGGTTAGGTAGGCTGAAGAAGCTTCCGAGTTCCATTTTACCTGCAAGTTACCCTGAGGAGGAGAGAAAAAATTACAATATAAACCACTGGCATGCATCATGTAGCCATGCATTATACCAATCAGATTTGTTTCAATTTTGTGAATCTTATTCATTATGCATTTATCTCAATGATTGAATCATCAAAATTAAATGATCTAGTTTGATATATATGATGCATGATCATATTGGTTCAAGTAGTGTTGGATATAATTTATCTTATAAAAAATTGTTACCATATCATTGGTCTATCCTTTATTTATGCACATATTTTTGTTTTTGGTTTAATTGTTTCTCCATCCCTTGCATTGTATGCATAAATTATTGTTTTCCGCATCAAGCCCGGAAAGAATTCCAACCCCCATTAACAGCAGTGCATGCATGACGATGATGGCGGGCCCCAGGGTATCCTTCTTCCAAGGGCCTTGCTAAGAATTTGCCAACCGATTTTCTTATATTTATAGAATTGCCATCTCCTACGACCCTTGAATTAAATTTTCTTGGTCCCAGGCTCCTTGTCAACAAGTCGGCGCATGTGATGCAGTGTTTGCTCTATTTAGTCACACACACCTGCCTCCAATTCCAAAGCACTGCAGATAGGGTTCCTTGGGGTCTTCTTTTTCTTCTTTAGCACTTAAAACTTTTCTTCTTTAGCCTTGGATGAAGAACTCGAGGGGTATGTATGCCCCTCTGCATTCATGCATGTGATGAAAAGACTCTCTTTCCTGCCCCTCAACCTAACACCTGCCTCTTATTTATCTTTTATGCTTCTAGAAGCTCGCCCCCCCCCCCCCTTTCTCTCCCTTTCTTTTATCTTTGCATCCTCTTTGTTAGATGAAGAGTGTGAAGACTACTTTTTGGTTTGGCCACTGCAAGCTAAAAGCCAAGTTTTAAGGTAGAGAGAATAATGATATGGGAAGGGAAAAGAGAAACAAACAAGAATATACAATATGTGAATAAAAAATTCTATTGGCCTATATCCATTTTTCCTATATGATTGGTAATTTGATTTATATAAGGATTTTAGTCAATTCCAAAAATTCTTAAAGTTTTTTTTTTAAAAAAAAATACATATTCACCATTTTAACTGATATCTATAAGGCACATTAGGTTACCATCCAATTAGGAAGGAAGATCTACAGTGTTCACTAAGGGAAAAAAATTATATCGAAGCAGAACTCTCATAAAAAAATTAAAATTTAATAGTTTAATTTCTTTAGTAAAGTGAAATTGTGAGTATCATAATATTATACTAGACAAAGTGACAAACAATATTATATAAATTGCCGCCTCATGAAAAATGATATAATTATTGTAATTAAGTCAACATGCTTAGCACACCAAATTATGTATACATCCATTTATCTTTTCCATGGATAAACTAATCGTCCTTTGATTTTGCTCTAGATAGTTGAGTTATGCAAGAACTTCTAAGGGCCCATTCTTTTGTAAGTAAAAAATTTAGTTGGGAATCTATATTTTTCGGATCAAATATTTTTCAAGCAATATCTAGACATGAAAATAAATTATCCATGCTTTTTTATAAATGGAAAAGTAGCTTTGAAATTTGTTATCCATGTTTTTTTATATTTACTTTTCTGGATAACTTGCTAAAATTTATTCATATTTTCGATAACATTCTTTATGGGAACTAAAGTTTGAGGATAGTGACAACCGAATTATTGAACATTAAATGAGGAGACAAAAAAAATCAGGAGTTCATTTTAGGAATAAAATTGAATATTTACTTTACCGGTAGAAAAATAATTTAGCCACCCTCTAGGTGGGTAAGATTTTCTCTCAATGAGTAAATGATATCCATAAAAAATAACTTATCCATCTTAAAAATTATAAAAATAGGGATAAGTTGGTCAATAGAAAAGTTGTCCAACTTTTCTATAATACTTATCCACAAAAAAATGATCCTAAAAGAAATCTCGAAGAAAGTGAAATCTAAGAGATTTTGTTGAAAAAGATGTAGCTACGAATAATTAATTAAAAATACAAAGATAACAAAGAATCTTAATGGATAACTATAAAAAATTATTATTATTATTATTATTATTATTTTACTTTAGATGGTTAAGGTCCAAGCCACCGGAAGGTAGCAGGGCCTTCTTATAAAAGGATTTTTTTAAGGCTATTACTAGTTTATCATCACTCTTTAACATAGACACAAGTTCAACATTCAAGAATTAACAATTCAATTAGAGATCATTTAAAGTACCAATTATTTTAAATAAAATAAAATTTAGATTAACATATGAAGAAATATAAGATCATTAAAATATTTATATACTAATTTAGGTGAAAATAAGCAGCAAAAATGGTGGTTGAGACATCCCGTGAGTCCTTTGGCGTACGTTTACATTGACCTATGTTTCAAAAATCACATGGTTTTACAGTTCCCCCGGTGGAAGAGTCCTCCAAATACTCCTTTTCAGCCGGAGAGAGCTATCATTATTTTGTGGGGCCACAAGAAATGTGGAAATTGTCAGGGCTGGACTCTTGGTGAACTGAGTAGGTGGGAAAAAAAAGGTAGCGGGGGAACAACTCTTCTACAAGAAAATATGTACGGTGTGGACCACTCTCAACGGCACACTCTCCGGGGGGGAAATATATGCAATGGAGAAGTTGACACCCATAATTGTCCCCAATCTATGCTGTGATAGATATGGTTTTAACTTTTAACCGGAAAAAAACAAAAAAACTTTTGCCAAAGGATAGCAATGCTCAACTGTTTAACCTATGTAATTTATTTCTATTCATTAATGCTAGATTTCATAAATATATATATATATATATATATATATATATTTGAGTGGATAAATTCTTGATCTATCATATATCTAATGTGAGGCCCAGCTTGTAACTGGGCCACCTTGGGCTGAAGTCGGCAGCGCTTGCCGACTTCAATTCGAAACTGAGAAAAAAAAAAAAGAAAAATATGGAACGGAGCCCCTGTTTATCCGATCACCGTAATCGCCGGAGAACGCAGGTGGTGGGGCGTCGGGGAGTTGGATTCAACCCGATAGAGAGTCATGGAGGGGTAGCAAGTACGGTCGATCGAGGTTCTCCTCGTACGACAAAGAAAATTCCATCATTTTTTCTTCTTAAAAATCCCTTATCACTGAGATTTTCCACCAATTTCCATCCTCCTCCGGTGGCTGATCGCTCTTGGACCGTCGTCGGTAAGTCCTCCTCTCCATAAACTCTAGATTATTTTGATTAATAGGCTATATAGCAGGGGTTTTGGCTTGTTCCTCTTCCGGTTGCTACCCATGGCCATTGGGTTTTGGCTTGTTCCTCTTCCGGTTGCTATCCATGGCCGGAACGGCCATGGATATGCTAGCCGACCCCGTCCTTGCTCCGCCCGGGAAGTTTCGGTGAACCACTGCTCCCTTCGATCCGGCCATGGATACGCCAGCCGACCCCGTCCTTGCTCCATCTAAGAAGTTCCGGTGGATCACCGCTCCCTTCGGTCTCCATCCCTGGGATGCCGGAGACCCATTCGACCGAGCCAAGGAAGGGAGTCGGGGAAGAAGGAAGAAGGGAAGAAAAAAAGAAAGAAAGAAAGGAGGAGAAAAAGAAATGGAAAAGAAAAGAGAGAGAGGAAAAAAGAAAAGAAAAGAAAAAGGAAAAAAAAAAAGAGAGGAAGAGGAGAGAGAAAGAGGAGATGTTGACTAAATTCCGACTCATGCCTTCGGGTCTCGCGTGCAAGCTAAGTGGCTGGTGATCTGGCTGTAATCCTCTTTGGGTCGGCCCTTATGGGGGGGTCAGCTTCGAACGTATTGCGGAGACTGAATGGGACTGACCGTCCAGCTTGCCGCTTATTCGATACTCGGCTTGCCGAGTCCGAATCAGGTGCGAAGCCCCTCAGGCTTGCCGCCTGTTATTTATGGGTGGGCTCTGTGCCCTTGAAAAGCCTTAATCCCAAGCCTTTCAATGGGAACGTTCCTTTTGAAATGGTGGTTAGGGGCAATAGTCCAACAGGTGGTATCAGAGCGAGGTTGCAAGTTCGAGCCACGATGCGCCCCTCAGGTATCGCTGGGGGGATTGTTGACTAGATTCCAGCTCACGCCTTCGGGTCCCACGTGTGAGCTAGGTGGCTTGTGATTTGGCTGCAATCCTCTTCGGGTCGGTCCTTATGGGGGGGTCGTGATGTGGACATCGGCCTATAATCTGAAGCAGCCCAGATCAAATCTGAAGCCCAGCCCAGAACCTGAAGTCCAGTCCAGCCTAAAACCTGAAGCCAGCCCAACTCAGAAGCCAGCCCAAAACCTGAAGTCTAGCCCAGCCCAAACCCTGGGGGCCCAAGATCCTGAAGTCGATGCAGCCCAAATCTTGATGCAGCACAAATCCCGAAGTACACAATAGGACGAATATATTTTTATGGGTGTACGAGGGATTGGGTATCTTGAAACTTTAGGATTAGTTTTATCGGTTCTCTAGTTTGATTATTTATTTTAGGATTTACTTTATCCCTAGTTGGATTAGTTTGTTTTAAAAATAGGTTGTTTGAATTTGTTAGGCGTGTATGATCAGGATATCGGATATCTTAGATTAGTCTATTTAAGATCATGTTTCTTGATGAATAAAATTAGCGAACGATGAATAAAAATATTTGAGAAATCATCTGGGTGCGTCCCGACTTCCCCCCTTCTCTTCTGGTTCTCCCCTTCTTCTTCTTTCTGGGTTTTCTTTCCTCTTTCTGGTGTTTCTTCCTCCTCTCCCCTTTCTTCTCTGTTCTATCTCTATCCCCTGTCTTCAACTAGATCCCATCGAAGCAACCATGACTCCCGTGTTCCATCGCCTCTCCATCCTTGGCAACCTTTCCTCGCCTTCGCACTGATCCTCCAACATCACCGATTGGAACCCCTGTGCACAGATCTCCACGCAACACCTCCCACCTAGAAGATCTCCGCCAAGACCATCCGCTGCCCAGCCCATGCCCGTGATGCCCTTGTTCCGCTCCACCCATGCCCGTGATGCCGTCATCCATCTCCCCATCTCCGCCCGCGATGACACATCGACGGTCACCGGTGCCCTATGCCATGATGCCCATCGCCCGCCGGAGAGGCCGCGCCACCAACTCCCCTGGCCGCCGCCTCCGCCTCCACCAGCGCTGACACCGGCAAAATCCTCCCGAAGCTGCTCCCTGCTATCTCTGCTCGATCCGTACGACGTCGCATCGCCCGAGACCGAGCGTGCCACAGTCTCCGAGCCGACACCCCCCTGCATCGCCCGCGTCGCCTCCAAGCCAGCACCCCCTGCGCCGCCCGCGTCGCCTCCGAGCCAGCAACCCCGGGTCCACCGGATTTCTACAGCCGGGCCTCCCCGATTTCGGTTTGGAGTTCCACATGGTCGTGAAGGCAAAGTCAGCGTAAGAGACTGACTTTAGGGAAAAGACTTAGAAAAACAAAAAAAAAAAGTGAAAAAAAAGAAGGAAAATGAAGAAAAAAAATATAGAAAATAGAAAAAAAAAGGGGGGTTATTTGAATTTTTAAAAAAAGGAAGGAGAGAATATGAAGAAAAAAAAGTGGGTTTCATTTGAATAAAAGAAAAAATGGGGAAAAATAACTTGGATTAGGTTTAACCTTGCCTAGGGTCATTTCTTAATGACCAACGGTCCGAACTATCTTTTAGAATAATTCTTGATTCGGGATCGTGTCCCGCGTCAATAATTTGGTATCAAAGAAAGTTTAGGTTAGGTTAGTCATTTTCATTTTAATTGCACTATTTATGAAAAAGAATTTCAGTTTGCAGATCACGTGGTGCATCTTGGAGTCAGAAGATTGCTGAAGCTTGACTTGACGGAGTCGAGTTTTCCCCACCTCAGGGAAAATGATAGGGACATTGGCCCAGAATCTGAAGCAGCCCAGATCAAACCTGAAACTCAGCCTAGAACCTGAAGCCCAGCTCGGCCTAAAACCTGAAGCCAACCCAACCCAAAAGCCAGCCCAGAACCTGAAGCCCAGCCCAGCCCAAACCCTGGAGGCCCGAGATCCTGAAGTCGATGCAGCCCAAATCTTGATGCAGCACAAATCCCGAAGTACACAACAGGATAAATATATTTTTATGGGTGTACAAGGGATTGGGTATCTTGAAATTTTAGGATTAGTTTTATCGGTTCTCTAGTTTGATTATTTGTTTTAGGATTTACTTAATCCCTAGTTGGATTAGTTTGTTTTAAAAATAGGTTGTTTGAATTTGTTAGGGATATCTGATCAGGATATCGGATATCTTAGATTAGTCTATTTAAGATCAAGTTTCTTGATGAATAAAATTAGCGAGTGATGAATAAAAATAATTGAGAAATCATCTGGGTGCATCCCGACTTCCCCCCTTCTCTTCTGGTTCTCCCCTTCTTCTTCTTTCTGGGTTTTCTATCCTCTTTCTGGTGTTCTTCCTCCTCTCCCCTTTCTTCTTTGTTCTATTTCTCAATCCCCTGTCTTCAACTAGATCCCATCGAAGCAACCACGACTCCCGTGTTCCATCGCCTCTCCATCCTCGGCAACCCGCCCTCACCTTCGCACTGATCCTCCGACATCACCGATTGGAATCCCCGTGCACAGATCTCCATGCAAAACCTCCCACCTAGAATATCTCTGCCGAGACCATCCGCTGCCCAACCCATGCCCGTGATGCCCTTGTTCTGCTCCGCCCACGCCCGTGATGCCGTCATCCATCTCTGTGTGTCCGCTCGCGATGACACATCGACGGTCGCCAGTGCCTTGCAGCCATGACGCCCACCGCCCGTCGGAGAGGCCGCGCCACCAACTCCCCTAGCCGCCGCCTCCACCAGCAGAGACGCTGGCGAAATCCTCCCGAAGCTGCTTTCTGCCATCTCTGTCCGATCCGCGCAACGTCGCACCGCCCGAGACCGAGCACGCCACCATCTCCTAGCCGACACCCCCCTGCGCCGCACGCGTCGCCTCCGAGCCGGCACCCCCCTGCGCCGCCCGCGTCGCCTCCGAGCCAGCACCCCCCTGCGCCGCCCGCATCGCCTCCGAGCCGGCAACCCCCATGTCCACTAGATTTCTACAGCCAGGCCTCCCCGATTTCGGTCTGGAGTTTCGCACGGTCGTGAAGGCAAAGTCGGTGTAAGAGACTGACTTTAGGGAAAAGCCTCAGATAAACAAAAAAAAAGTGAAAAAAAAAGAAGGAAGAGGAAGAAAGAAAATATCAAAAATAAAAAAAAGGGGGTTATTTGAATTATAAAAAAAAAAAAAGGAAGGAGAGAATATGAAGAAAAAAAAAGTGGGTTTCGTTTGAATAAAAGAAAAAATGGGGAAAAATAACTTGGATCAGGTTTAACCTAGCCTAGGGTCATTTCTTAATAACCAACGGTCCGACCTATCTTCTAGAATAATTCTTGATTCGGGATAATGTCCCGCGTCAGGTCGACTTCGGACGTATTGCGGAGACTGAATGGGACTGATCGCCTAGCTTGTCGCTTGTTCGGTACCCGGCTTGCCAAGTCCGAATCAGGTGCGAAGCCCCTCAAGCCCACCGTCCTGTTACTTATGGGTGGGCTCTGTGCCCTTGAAAAGCCTTAATCCTAAGCCTTTCAATGGGGACGTTCCTTTTGAAATGGTGGTTAGGGACTACGGTCCAACAGGAGAGAAAGAAGAGAGAGAAAGAGGAGAGAAAAAAAAAGAGAAGGAAGAGAGAGAAAGAGGAGAGAGAGAAAAGGAGAGAGGAAGAGAGAGAAAGAAGAGGAGAGAGAAGAGAGAGAAGGAAAGGAATAATAAATAAATAAATAAATTTTGGATATTTAAATTATTTTCTTATTGATTAATCTGATTTCTATCAATCATACTTACATAGATTCTAGATCGAGACTAATCCTAGATCAGATTGAGAAATCTTTTATCTTATTTAGATTCAGAATTAATTATTTAACTTTTTTATCAGAGACTTCATCAATATGGAAGTATCGAGGATCTAAAGTTGAGTCATGTGTTCCTGATAGAATCAGTTTCAGGTAAGTTATCTTGATCTCTAGTATTACATGCTAAATATATTATAATTGTTGTGTGATGCTAAATGTATGTGGTATAGTTTGATCTGCATTGGATCGTATTCATGTGTATTGGTGTTGTCGCTCTCTAGTTCGATTATGATCACACGAGGACCTAGTCTCCTTCAGGGCCTCCAGTGGGGCGATCACTGGTACGTGATCGATGTACAGTATATGTAGTCAGGAGCAGTTGCCTTTTATTTTTAGCTATGCATGGCAGTTGCTGTCACATATCGAGGATGCATATTTTTTCGTGTGATTCAGAGTTAGTCTTCTTTCAGGCCTCCAGTGAGGTGATCACTGGTACATGATCGGTTTCGGTATGTGTAGTCAGGATTTTATTCTCTTTCGAGGCTAACTATGGGCCGATCATGGCCATAGTCAAAGGGACTAGGAGAGTAAAGTAAATGGTTGACCATCCATAGTCGTGTCATTTGTAATTGAATATGCATATAATGTGATATTGCATTTTATTTTATTGTGAGCTAGTTGTTATGTGATGCATGATTTGTGCATGTTTGTAAATTGTTGTTGACATGTTTATGCATATATTGGAGGTGTTGATAACTTACTAAGCCTGTATAGCTCACCTCCTGTTTTTATATCTTTGTTACAAATTTGAAAGATCAATCGGGCTTTGGGGACCAGTCAGTGAGGAACTAGGGTTTAAGTGTTAATCCCTTAGTTTATGAGTTATCTTAAATTTTAGTAAAATTTTATTTACCTGTTAGCTTTGATGGAAAATTCTAGAAATAATAAATAATGAGTGAAATTTGTTCTTTACCTCTACTTGGTTATTGAATTGAAGGATAGGCCTGGCATGATCTCTAAGGTGATACCTAGGGTTATGCGACTGGTCACGTAGCCGATCCCGATGCTGGATTCGAGACGTGACAGAGTGGTATCAGAGCAAAGGTTTAAGATCAAGATGATTTAGTTAGTGAGAGTAGGATAGAATTAGGATTTTCTGAAATAGTTGTCGATACTAAGAGTTTACTTAATTTCCTTTGATAGGTATATATTATAGTTCCAAGAATTTTGCTAAGTATAGAAGCCTTACACGAATAAAATATTAGGTTAAACTATCCTAGCTTAATTTTTGAAAGAATGTCATTGAGGCTAGACAATGGATATATGGATATATATTTGAGTTATATTATGGTTTTGATTTATTTTAGAAATCTAATTTTAATATAATTACAAACTGTGATATAAGTGATTAGAAATTAATATGATGGTTATTAAGATATGACTGAATGATATCAAAGTTTGAGTTATGATCACTTAGGACTGTGATATAAGTGATGAGGATATGATTTGAGTGATATTGAAATTTAGGTTATGATCACTATGGACTGTGACTTAAAAGGTATTTGAACTTGGTGTTATGATTAATCGAGATATGATAAAAGTTGCAAGAATGGATTCAAGATTTGGATTTGTAATCCTTAGGTATCGTGCATAAGATCTGGCATATGATTAATGCAAAGGAAGAATATGATTTTTGTAGAGAGATTGATCTTGGATGAGTATAAAAGGTTGAATGATTTATACTATTTGATCATGATACGTAAGTATATTATGAATATTGAAGAGCCGGATAAGATATGTCTTTGCCTTTGATAAATGGATTTGATTGAGCTTCAGAATTATTGGCTTGGAAGTATAGTATATTATGTTATGCTGAATATGTATATTCAATTATTAATTGAATGATTTTAGAAACTTAAACTTGATACGATGAAGATCATGATAGCATATGTATTTGTTGTTAATTATTGATGTTTTGAAGAGATGGTATAATTTTATATAAAGACTTTAATCGTAGAGAATGGATCAGAGTTTAAATTGATGTGATATGCTCGAGGCCTAATAAGGACAAGAAAATTTAATAGTCATGATCTCATTTTATTTGAAGATTAGATTTGGTTTAGATTCAAATGAAAAGTGATATCCTTGTTAGAAATTCATTTAATGGAATTAGAAGATTTAGAAAAAAAATTATATCAGAGTGTGCAACCAAATATCATGGAAGAATGGAAGTTCTTATTGGGATTACTGAATTTGGATAAGAATATTGATTCTTTAACTTAAAAAGTCTATGCAAACCAAATATCCTCAACTATTTCATGAATCAGGTATGTTTAATTTCGAGATCGAAATTTTTTTTATAGGAGGGGAGAATGCGAGGCCCAGCTTGTAAATGGGCCGCCTTGGGCTGAAGTTGGCAGCCCTTGCCAACTTCAGTTCAGAACTGAGAAATAAAAGAGAAACAGGGGACGAAGCCCCTGTTTATCCGATCATCGAAATCGTCGGAGAACGTGGGTGGAGGGGCATCAGGGAGTTGGATTCAACCCAGTAAAGAGTTATGGAGGGGTAGGAAGTCCAGTCAATCAAGGTTCCTCCCCATACGGCGAGGAAAACTCTATCATTTTTTCTCCTTAAAAATCTCTTATCACTGAGATTTTTCACCAATCTCCTTCCTCCTTTGATGGCCGATCACTCCTAGACCGTCGTCAGTAAGTCCCCTCCCTAAACTCTAGATTATTTTGGTTAATAGGCTAAATAGGATGGATTTTGGCTCGTTCCTCTTTCGATTGCTACCCATGGCCAAAACGGCCATGGATACGTCGGCCGACCCCGTCCTTGCTCTGTTTGGAAAGTTTCGGTGGATTGCCACTCCCTTCAGTCTCTATCCTTGGGATGCCGAAGACCCATTTGACTGAGCCAAGGAAGGGAGACGGGGAAGAAGGAAGAAGGGAAGAAAAAAAAGAAAGAAAGAAAGGAGAAAAAAATGGAAAAGAAAAGAGAGAGAAGAAAAAGAAAAAAAGAAAAAAAAGAGAGAAAGAAGGGAGAGGAAGAGAGAGAAAGAGGAGAAAAAGAAGAGAGAGAAAGAGGAGAGAGAAAGAAGAGAGAGAAGGAAGAGAGAGGAAGAGGAGAGAGAAAGATAAGAGAGAAAGAGAGAGAAAGAGGAGAGAGAAGGAAAAGAATAATAAATAAATTTTGGATATTTAAATTATGTTCTTATTGATTAATCTGATTTCTATCGACTGGACTTTAAATAGATTCTAGATCGAGCCTAACCCTAGATCAGATTGAGAAATCTTTTATCTTATTTAGATTCATGATTAATTATTTAACTCTTTTTTTTAGAGCTTTCATCAGCATGGGAGTATCGAGGATCTAGAGTTGAGTCACATGTTCTTGATAGAATCAGTTTCAGATAAGTTTTCTTGACATCTAGTATTACATGCTAAATATGTTATGATTAATGTGTAATGTTAAAATGGGTGTGGTATAGTTTGATCTGCATTGGGTTCATTCATGTGTATTGATATTGTCGCTCTCTAGTCTGATTATGATCGCACGAGGACCTAGTCTCCTTTCAGGCCTCCAGTGGAGTGATCACTAGTACATGACCGATGTACGGTATATGTAGTCAGGAACTAGTTGCCTTTTATTTTTAACCATGCGTGGCAGTTGCTGGCACATGCTCAGGATGCATGTTTTCTCGTGTGATATCAGAGTTAGTCTTCTTCCGGGCCTCTAGTGGGGCGATCACTGGCACATGACCGGTTTCGGTATGTGTAGTCAGATTTCTATTCTCTTTCAGGACTAGCTACGGGCCGATCGTGGCCAAAGTCAGAGGGACTAGGAGAATAAAGTAAATGGTTGGCCATCCATAGTCGTGTCGTTTGTAATTGAATATGCATATAATGTGATGTTGCATTTTATTTTATTGTGAGCTGGTTGTTCTGTGATGCATGATTTGTATATGTTTGCAAATTGTTATTGACATATTTATGCATATATTGGAGTTGTTGATAACTTACTAAACCTGTATAGCCCACCTTTTGTTTTCTATATCTTTGTTACAAATTCGGAAGATCAATCGGGCTTTTGGGACCAGTCAGTGAGGAACTAGGGTTTAAGTGTAATCCCTTAGTTTATGAGTTATCTTAAATTTTAGTAGAATTTTATTTACCTGTTAACTTTGATGAAAAATTCTAGAAATAATAAATAATGAGTGAAATTTATTCTTTTATCTCTGTTTGGTTATTGAATTGAATGATAGGCCTGGCATGATCTCTAAGATGATACCTAAGGTTATGCGACCGGTTGCGTGGCTGATCCCGGTGCTGGATTCAGGGTGTGACATCTAATCTATCTTGTATCATGTTCGATCTAATCTGATCGAAATCCCTACTGTTATGTCTCCAAAATTTGGATATTTCTATGAATCTAGGAGGACATGCTGAAGGTTTTTTGGCCCCTTAAAAAACCATAACACCCTCATGCATGTACCGAAACTCAAACTTGATTTATATTGGGAGATGCAATTGGGCCACGTGGAATTGCTCATCTTTATTACACCGTGATCCTTGCTGCTTCACACTAGCGCCAACTTTGGCATTACCATGGATTACTACCAACATCAGTCATGGATCACAATGGTTAAGGCTAGAATGAATTCTCTGTAATCCTGGTTGTAATTTGTGGGATTCATATAAGAATGCTACATGCTTGCAAGAAAAAAAAATTAAATAATAATAATAATAATAATAATAATAATAATAATAATAATAATAATAATAATAATAATAATAATAAAAAGAAGTAAAGAAAAAGAGCACATACTTGCCTTAGCAAGCAAAATTCTTCTATATAAAAATAAATTTAAATTCTCTAAATTATTATTAATATTTATAGCATATATAGAAATATATATATATATATATATATATATAATGATTATTAAATCAATCTTATGATTCAATCAGCGATCAATACGATACCGATATATATATCGATTTTGATAAATTGAGAAAAAAATTATCTTCCTTTTCTTTTCAAGTAAGAATCGTTAAATCCGATCTGAATCGGATCTTAATCGAGCCGGACCGAGCCTACACCATATTGAACCTCGTCGTACCGGTCTGAACCGATCTATATTGTACCGAACCGATCCATAACGATCTAGTTCAAGTCAATTTTTATAGTTTGAATTTCGAATCAATTTTTTAGGACAGATTAATCGGTATTATACGGTACATTTCAATATATATAACTTAGTACAGTGATTCACCAGGGAAAGGACGGTTTGTACGATGACTATTGGAAGAGTTTGAAGCACTTTGGAGCAATGTCGCTGGACAAATCTGCAATGCGAATCACAGAACGAACTCATCATTGCGATTTCTTGCAACATTCGGAACTTTCCGAGGAGGAAGCTTGTGACAAGGCCATTTGGGATGGCCCTACGTGCCCGTGCTCAGTTTGGAGGGGCCCTTTGAGCTCCTTTCTAGTCTTCCAGCGCTGGTGCAAAGTCTTAGCTTGATCTCATACAAATGTTAATAATACGAAGTCAGGTCACATCCAAGATTGATAATAATTGAAAGCAAAGGGTGGTGGAGATGCCATAAGTTTGGTTAATGTCACCATACAACTGCGCGAAAATGGCTGGTCCATCTATTACTGTTGCAATCGCTTCCTTATGTCACTTGAAGCATTCAAACATCTTAGAATTAATAATAAAAGTTTAGGTAAAGTAATACTTTTGGGCAAATTATGGTGCACGCAAAAATTTTCTTGAATCGATCTGATCGGTGTTTAATTTATCAAACCAAGTTATGTATAAAGAGGCATGGAGGTGGGAGGCCGACCACTGACATTTATGGATTTCTATACCACAGTACCCATGAACTTGCCCTCAAGTGCCTCGAGTAGTTCTTGAAGACTAACGTCTTGCAAGTACTAACTTTCAAGAAAGAAAGGGCAAAAAAAAAAGGGTAAAAATTATTGTTGGATGTTCCATCCCTTGGTGCTCGGGAATAGTCATATTGTCTGCCACCAACTTTTATAATATATATATATATATATATATATATATATATCATGGAGAAGGATATGATCGATAGAAGGCTCTACCTTCTCGGTTTGAGATGTCTATATATATATATATATTCAATCCATGGAGATGTTACAACTTATATACAAGTCCTTGCAATAAATTACTTACATAATTTGTGGATGGATTATATTTATGAGGAAATTATGCCCTACATGAAAAGCAGATGTTCTCATCAATCAACTTCTATTATGGATCTTTTTTAGAAGGGAAATCTTGAATGATAAAATCTATCTATATAAGTTATTAACCAGCTTATATGACTGATCTTTTATCAAAAGAAAATATAGCCACCGGCGCGTGGCACGGTTGGTTGTGAGACTTATTTCACAACCAGCTAGCAGGGGTTTAATAGAAAAATAGTTCGGGAGTAAAATCAGAAAAAAAAGAAAAAAAAAATTAATAAAATAATCCTGTAGCTCCTGTTGGCTGGTAGTAGTGAAAAAGTTAGGGATATATATAATAAATCCCGTTCACTCGGCTGACGTCAGTGGTAGTCAGGTTGACGTACTTACCTTCGTGTGGAGAACGGCTGCGAAAAAATTAATATGCATCGAGTATCGAACATTCCCTGGCTGGGATTGGGGGACCATCTGGGAGTGGCCACGCCCGGAGTCTAACTCCTCCCCCACTTTTGTTTCACCCAAATATATATTTATATTAAGAGATAAAAATAAAATTTTTTACAGGTATACCATTCTAAATATTCGAATTTATTTCAATTTTTGAATATCTTTTCAAAATTATTATATATATATATATATCCTCATAAAATACTTATTTTATATGTATACTATTATTTTTCTTTGCTTGCTGCATTTGTGCCTACATTATTTATCAATATTAAAAATTGATGATTTAACATTATAATGATTGAAATATCCTCATGGATAAATATAAAAAAAATTATAAGGATATAATGCAAAACGCAATTTGATAAGGATATTCATGTAAATTTGAATATTTATGAGGGTATACATACAAAAAAAATTAATTTAATTTTTATGGGTTTCGTGTATACCCCTTAAAATATTCATATTTATCTCAATGCCTTTTAAGAATTAATACTTATATATATACCCACATAAAATTTTATTTTTGCATAAATACCTTCTACATAATAGTACTTTAACACTATTAACCAAAATATTTTTTAAAATTAAAAATTAATAAAAATTATAAAATTATATCTTATTTTTAAAAATGGGAATTTGATTAACGAGTCTTGTTAGAATTCACTTGATCCATTATCTTCCACTTAGCTCCCGAATCATGCATTATTCCTTTTACGATAACCGACACTCCTAACTTTCTAAAAAATCTAAATCTTCTCGATTCTAGTCTCAATTTTTCACCGCCATTTTCATCGCTGATCCCCCTTTATCGAAGATCTCATCACCATTCCCTTCCATGACCAGATAACCTTTGAAGCCATTGTCAAGAACATCGATCACCTTCCCTCAACTCCCTTCTCCATCATTGTCATCCCTCTTTCCTTCATCGTAGATCTCCTAGCCACCAAGCTCAATCCCTCTCATCGCCATGCCTATGGATGACTAGTCAAATCTTCTTTTTTCTTTTTTTCTTTTTGTTGAAGATATCCTAGATGTCGAACTCATACTTACTATCATCGTCGCTCCGAATGATGACTAGCCAAACTCTCCCTCTCTTCCCTTCGCCATACTCTCACTCCTCAATGTAATCAAGGATGACCAACCAGATCCTCCTTCTATCAGATAACATCGAGTACATAGTCTTTGTTTTGCACTCTAAGCCAAACACCCCACTAGAGTTTTTCATGGTAGTCCCTTTGTTGGAGTTTTCCACATCAAGTATTGCTAAAGTTTGCATTGTCAAGTACTTTGTCGGAGTTTGTCTTGCTAGATCAAGAAAGACCAAGCGGGCCTCCTTCCTTGGCCATTCCACCTTTCTTGAACTTTTAGCTTCAGTATTCCATGAGCAAAGCAGAGATAACTAGTGTTGGAAGAGAGCAGCAGAACAAGTGGGATATTATAGTAGCTTTCATACTCTGGAATGTTTGAAAGGCATGAGAAATGCCAACGCCATCATTTTTTGAAGGCCAAAGGGGCTATTGGAAGATACGATTAAAACTTGATGGCGGTATGTATAAAACTTGCTTTTTTAAAAAATTATAAAAAAAATCTCATAGGAAGAAACTATGTTGGTTGTTAATCTCTATTAATCTTCTTGTTGCTGGTAGCCTAGTTTTGGTTTATAATAATTTTTATGATTCTTTTCATGTTGACTTTCTCCCTCTCTTTTTTTTGTCCGAAGAATTTCTTGTACTTATTTGTTAAATGAACGAGTTTCTATTGAATCATCTCATTTTTGTCCAAAAACAAAATATAATATAGTATTCTAATATCTAATATATTATACAGTATCATCATCATATTATTATATTATATAATATGTTATTATATTATAGATTTATATTTGCATAGATGCCCTTATATTTTTTTCTTTTTGCATATCTATTATTTCAATCATTTTAATTTTAAGCCATTAATTTCTTAACAATATTAGATGTTGTGGACACATATATAAAAAAATAAAAAAATAAGGATATACATGTAAAATAAATATTGTACGATGGTATATATCTAAATATGAAAGGATATTCATACCAATTTAAATGTTTAGAAGCATATATATGTAAAAAAATATAAAAATAACCTATATGTAGCCGTTTCTCTTTTATCGCTTTTCTGTTTTATTCATTTGCATATGAATGAAGAAACTTTTTGAAGGATCTTCTAGAATTTAATTATTATTCAATTTTCAGAAAAAGAATGGGCTTCTCGTATAATTCTTGATGAAGACTCTTTAATGGTGGTCTGGTGGCTACTGTCCATCAACTATAGACACCAAGAGTTCTCATCCCCCAATATGATTGCTAGAGAACAGGAGCTCCTTTACATTTACATGAGATATTACAAATATAGAAAAAGCTATTAGCAGATTATACATGAACTATTTTATGGACTATTATGATCGATATTTCTTTCATTTTTTTGAGTAATTTATTTTTTAATTGTTACGGATGTACTTATACTAGTGGTATATTAAATCTGGATTTACCACAAAAAAAAAAAAAAAAGATGTGTATTAATAATTTCAAAAGGTGGCAAGGAATTTACCATCAGAGTAAGCACACAGTGGTATACTATTTGTGACTGTACATCCTCTAACTTCCATCAACAAAAAATTTAGGCATGGCAACTGATTTTTCCAAAAGAGAGCAATAATTCAACAACTTTCAACATTTTTCATCCAAATAGATTATTGTCCTATTGGTGGAACTCTTCACTGTTCATAGATTGGACCGATTTCAATCTCTCTTTTTGATGGGAATGGGCCAATTCAATCCCTTCCTACAAGTGATATTGGCTGAGAGGGACAAGACACAAAGTGCACGCAGTACATCATGGGCTGTAGATAGACCACCACAAATTGCATGATCAGTGGCATGCAATCACAAATCTTTCCATATAGATGCGAATCCATACAGTGATACATCGCCCATCTCATGGCCCCACTCTAAAGCCATGCTAAATTGTATGAAATTTCAGGTGGTGGATGAGTTCCCCCACCACCACCTCATCCATTAATCAATGGAAGGTGCATGGATCCTCTGACAATACATTCATGAATTGCCAACATCAAATAGAAAGACAGACCATCAAACAAGAAGTCCATGAACATGGGCCGTGCCATACATGGCGTGCATTGTTTGATGGTCATCCAAGATCTTGATTGCCAATGAAAACAAAAAAAAAAAAAAATGTAGGAATGGAGTGGTCATTGTCTCAACCTCCCTGGCCAAACACAACGAGAACAGAAATGGAGAAAGAAACATGAACCTTATCCTAAAAGCAGTGCAACCAAGGAATGGTGGATTCATTAAAAAGAAAAAGAACGGTGAGGATTCTCTTTTTTTTTTTTTGGTGCACTTCTCTTACCAAATCTCAGGCCACACGTGGCATGGGGAAAGTTACAAATAATCCGAATAAATCATGGACTTATCCACTCCATAGGACACAGTTATCCCGTAAGGCTGTCTCTCGTGGGCCTGCAGCCAACTGATCTTCCTCCTTGTACGGAGTGCTTGCCTGAATCCATCCCCCCCGAATAAATTGGTACTTGTTATGTAGGTATTAATTAGTTTAAACTTATCCTCCTGGGTGCCTTTTCGTCCGGTGTGCTCGCCTCTGGAGGGCGGTGAACATCGAGACGTTGTCAAATGTCAAAGTTCGGAAGCTGGATAATGTCCACCAGATAGAGCAACAGCACTTAGAAACTCTTTAAAATGTTAATAAAAAATCTAAAAGCTCCCTCTTTTTTCTGCTACCAATATTTAGTCCGGTTGATAAAAATCTTATCTCGTGACTGATTGTAGGTTCAAGATATGATCCTATGAATGACTTGATTAAATTTTAAAATTTTCTGAAATCCATGACTACAAGCATGAACGAAAAATTATAATATTTTTTTAATTCCTGTTCTATTAGTTTTGAATCTAGTCTTGAATCAAATATTACCTGACGGGACGGGGATAGCTATACCAGGATTTATCCCTTCTCATTCCGATTTTTTTTTTAAAAAAAATTTCTCTTACTTTCTCACATAATTATTTCTATGATTCTTCCCTTTTTTTATAACATTTATTTATTTTTTGGTTAAACAAAAAGGGAAGGAGTTAGATCCCGGGCATGATCATTCCTAGACGGTCTTCCAATCTCAATCAGAAAATGTTCGATACACGATGTATATTAATTTTTTTTGCAGTCATTTTTTATCCAAAAATAAATATGATATATATTAATTTTTCCTTGTGGAAGGTAAGTATGGTGTATATTAATTTATTTTGACCGGCAGTAGCAGGGAGGATTAAATTTATTCCAAGTCTATCGCAATGGAAGAATAAAAAAATCATTTTATTCAACTTGCCCGGTCTGATTTATTTTTATTCCACGCCAACGTCATGATTAATGGAATTACATGAGCCCGGCGTGTCTCTCTTAGCTTTTATGTGGACAGGCATCACCCAAACTGAGAAACACCCAAGGGCCGGCGATGCACATCTCGACTGGTCATACCTTTACCGTCTTTATGGGTTTTCTGCATGCTATTTTAGCTCTTTTTGATGACATTTACGAATTTTTTTTTAAAATAATATTTAAAAAAATTATAAAAATAGATGTCATATGATATAATTATAAAAATATATATTTTTGACTGACATGAACAACGATCAACCAAAACATCTACCACGTGGCACGTGGGACAGCGATCTCGGCTTGAAATCGTCTTTTGGAAAGACTATTTCATGCTGAGAAATCTTCTTTCCAAAAGATGATTTCAGGCCACAAAGACGATTTCTTTCCCTGCTCCTAGCTCCCCAGCGCGAATCGAAATTTCATTCGAACTCTATTGAACATCATTTCATTGTTGTAAAGTGATCCATAAAATTATTTGCAATTTCCAAACTATCCACTTTGGACAATCAATTGATTAATATGCATAGTTTTAAGATCCATACAAAATTTAAAATAATGTATGGATACTATAATTTATGAATATTAATCAATTGACGGGTCTACAGTTCAATGCAATGCAAATTTTATTAAACTAATTTCGGAATATCGGATTAGTAAACTACCAAATTATATACAAATTTAATTTCCGATGTTTATATCATCATATAATTTTTTTTTAATTAATCATATATAAAATATTTTAAAATATTGATGTAAATTTAATAATCAACTCAAAATATAAAAAAATATAATTATAATTATTAATTAATTTTTTAATTTTTATATTTACAATTTTAATTTTTATATTTAAATATTTTTTATTCTAGCATTATCAATAAATATATTATTATGATTATATCAAATAATAATAACATAATTAAATAACTAATACTAACATTTAAACAACTAACATAATAAATTCTGAAAATATTATATTATTATATATGCTTAAAAGCTGATCCGAAGCACGTATCGATTTCGGGCCGACCCGAAATTCATTAGACTGGCCCAGCCCACTTCCTTCCCTAATCAAAATATAAAAAAATATATTCATAATTATTAATTAATTTTTTAATATCTAAATTTACAACTTTATTTTTTGAATTTAATTACTATTTATTCTAGCATTATATATTATTTCTTAATGTATTATCAATAACAACAACATAATTCAATTACTAATAATAATATTTAAACAATTAACATATAAATATCTATAATTATTATACTACATTTTTCATAGATTATTTTAATTTAATCATGATTAATCAGTGTATTAACTAAAACAGCAACATGAAACTTAAAAAATTACAATAAATTCATACAAAATAATTAAAAAATTTAATCATGCAACATAATTTCGAAATAATAACATTATATTCAAAAAATTTACAACTAAATCATGTAACATAATTCCGAAACAAAAAAAATAATATTTATATAATAAATATGAGATCATCTAAAAAAATACCTGTAAAATAATGATGACAGAATGGATCGAATGGAGCCGTAGAGGAAATCTAGCAATCCCACTATACCAAATCTAGCAAAAAATATATAAGGAAACAAATAAATTTAAAATATTTGGAGAAAAAAAAATCTTGAACCGAACCGGACCGGGAACCACGGGGTCGAACTCGAATGGAACCACCGATCGGAGAGAAGTGGGCCAAGGGGGAGGGGAAGACAAAAAAAAAAAAAGGCTTGGGATGCGCGAGATGGGGCCAGAGGAGAACGAAGACGAACAAAAAAAAAAAAACTCTGGGCTTCGATCGGGAGGTTTAACATGTGAGAAATCGTCTTTGCGAAAGACGATTTCAAAAGTCGGCAGGCCAAAACGTTTTCTTAAAAGCAATGAATTTCCAACACATGTCATGGCAAAGACAAATTACCGCCACGTGTCGCGCCGAGGAGCCAGGGGCTGGGGAGAAATCGTCTTTGCCAAAGACGATTTCTCCTGGTACCACGTGTCGCGGCTGGGATGGCTGAGGGAAGGAAGCACGTGGCCTAAAATCGTCTTTTGGAAAGACGATTTCTCAGCGTGAAATCGTCTTTCCAAAAAATGATTTCAAGCCGAGGTGGCTACTCCGCGTGTCACGTGGCAGATATTTTGGCTCACCGTTGTTCATGTCAGCCAAAAATATCTATTTTCATAATTATATTATACGATATCTATTTTTATTTTTTTAAATATTATTTTAAAAAAATTCGACATTTGCGTGGTGGAATGAGACCGTTGGTGAGTACCAAGAGCTCGCATGCATCACCACTTGGCCTCACCACCTAATCAGGGGCTTTTCCCAATTTAGCAGTAAGAGGATGCACGCATGCATCACCCTCATCCATCCTATCTGATTAATTAATAAATAGTAGTGACAAGCTTAAGGTTTTTGAGTACGAGTGAATTTTTCTTTTTTCTTTTTTTTTTGGATAAACCGGATGTATGTTAGATAATAATCCTGGAACGGGTACAACCCAAACTATCTGCTAACAAAAGATCTCTAAACTGTACAGGTATGTCATGAAGAAAAGAACATAAAAATTCTCTCGAATAAAACACCATAAACTAAGTCACCTAGTCCGCAGCTGAGTTGGCTTCCTTGTAGACATGACAAACTATAAGGCCCGTACAGTCCCGAAGTAACAGAGCTATGTCCCGTAAAAGCGGTAGGGAGGGCGTCCCTCTGAAAGCACTCTGGATCCAGGAGATGACAGTGAGGGAGTCGCCTTCAATAATAAGGCGATCCAAGTGAAGGGTCCTCCTGGCATACCTGATGCCCGCCCATGCTCTGTAAAGCTCTGCTAAGGGGATAGTCTGGTCGAAGAGGTGGGTACCCCCCGCGATGAGAAAGTCGATATCAGATGCCCGAATGACAAACGCAGCCCCTGCAGTAGACCCTCTGACACTCCCGTCAAAGTTAATAGTAGCATAAGTCGGAGGAGGGGATTCCCAGAAAACAAGAATCCGACGAGGCGCTCGAAGAGCAAAACCGGAATCCCAAATCTCAGACGAATGTACCATCATATCCTAATACTCAGCATCCTGGGCCCTAGCTCTTTTAACAACAAATCTGGCCGAACAAATATCAGACCTGAAGACAATGGCATTTCGGGTAATCCAGAGATGGTAAGCCAAATAAGTAATAAAGCCCCAAGAAGTCGTGTCAGGAGGATGGCATAGGGTGTGAAGGAATGTGTCAACCACATCATGTCCCGTGTATAACAAGGATATGTAACCTGCCATGGACCAGACCCGCCAAGCTCTCACGCAAAGGAAAAGAGTATGATCCATGGATTCCTCAAGAGCAGCACAAATCGGGCAAGAGGGGGGTAAGTTCACCCCACGGGTGTTTAGAAAGGATCCGGTAGGGAGCCGCCGCTAAGCCACCTTCCAAATGAAAAGGCGTACCCGCAGGTGCACAGGAAGAGACCAGATCCACCCGGCCTGAATACTCCTTTGCTGCACTGGACAGTAGATGGAATACAAGTCTGACAAAGGGACGAAGGAGGAGGAAGAAGACCCCCAGACTCTAGTATCCTGGCAATGCGACATCGGTAGAGCAATAGAAAGAATCCTGTCCCTCAGGGCATCCCCAAAGTAAGAATAAAGCATAGTAGAATCCTATATCTGCAACCCTGGGATAATAAAATCCGCAACCAAACTAGAAGGCGACAAGTCAGGGGATACGAAGGTGGGCCATCTCTGAAGTGAGATATCAGAGATCCACACATCCGACAAGATTGTAATAGATCTCCCATCCCCAACCATCCATCTGATTGGTGAATGACCTCCGGAGTCCTCCTCCTGATCTCCCTCCAGATAGTAGACCCTCGAGAGGATGGAGCAATGTCGCCTCCCTCCAGAGAGCGGACATCATACCTCGCTCGCATAAAGGAAGCCCACAGACTGTGAGGCTCTAAAAACAGTCTAGTGGTATGACGAGCCAACAATGCATCTCTTCTAACAGCAAGGGAGTGGATACCAAGTCCTCCATCCCGAGTAGGCTGACACACCGATTGCCACCCCAGCAGATTGATAACCTCAGGAGCTGCACTCAACTGCCAAAAGAAAGCCCAAAGAATCTACTCGACCTTATCCACCATAACCTTGGGAATGATAGCATTTGCTAAAAAGTAGATTAGTAAGGATGTTAGCACAGATCTGATCAAAATAAGTCTATCCATAGCTGATAGAGTCCTACCTTGCCAACCTTCGACCCTATCCTGCACTGCCTGCACCAAACCATGAGAGTCTGTCCTACTGAGCCACCCACCAGAAATAGGTATGCCCAAATAGCGGATGGGACCATCCTTCTCCTCAATCCCCAGAATGGAAAGAATCAGACTACGAATGCAGATTGTAGTCTTTGGAGAAAAATGGACCTCTGACTTTGCCAGGTTGACCCTCTAACCGGATGCAAGAAATATGCCATAACCACAGTCCTAGATCCCCGCGCCGTAGCCTCAGATATCCTGTCTAGAAGTAAGCAGTCATCTACAAAAAGGATGTGCGAGATTGGGACTACTGATGGGACAGCAACGAAAGGATGAATTGTCGATGCCCGAACAGTGTCCAGCAAAGCCGCGAGAGGGAGTCAGCAGTAATAATAAACCGATAGGGGGAGAGTGGACAACCTTGTCGTAGGCTCACCGAAGAGTGAAAATACTCCAAGGGAGATCCATTAATAATAATAGAGAATGACGGGCGTATGATGCATGCCATAATCCTGGAAATCCATAGCGGATGGAAGCCAAAATCATGTAGTGAGCGTTCGACGAAGCTCCACCGCACCCGGTCATAGGCTCTCTCCATATTCAGTTTGATAGCCATCAGAGCAGATCTAGACGATGCCCTCCGCATGTCATGCATAAACTCCTGAACCAGCAGGACATTGTCAGAAATGCCCCTACCTCCAATAAAAGCTCCCTGCTCCGGAAAGATGATGCCCGGAAGAATAGCCTTCATTCTCCTAGCCAATAGTTTAGCAAAAATTTTGTACAGAGTACCACACAGGCTAATAGGTCTGAAGTGTGAAGGATGAGAAGGCTGAGAATGCTTAGGGATAAGAGTGACATGTGTCTGCTTCCACCTATTTGGCATCAGACCAGTAGAGAAAAAGAGTTGCACAGCAGAGGAAACATCAGATCTAACAATTCTCTAATATCTCCGAAGAAGAGAGGGGGGAAGCCATCAGGACCAAGAGCTTTGTCTTCCGCCATAGGCCAAAGCGCCTCCCTAATGTCAGTCTCAGAAACAGGAGCCATAAGTCCAGCATTCTGGTCCTGGGACACAAACCTCTCAGGAGCAGAAACTTGGAAGTAAGGAGGGTCACCCTCGTTAGAACTCCATCTGGATCTAAAAAATGACCCAAGCTCATACAAGATACTCTCCTCATCCTCAATCCAGTGCCCATCCTTGGACTTTAGAGCCGTTATCCGATTTCTGTGCCTCCTGACAAGGGTAGCTTGGTGGAAGAAGTGAGAATTTCTGTCCCCCTGAGCTAACCACTGAACCCTGGATTTCTACCTCCATATAGTTTCTTGCTAAGCCAGCAGAGAATTATAAGAAGCCAGACTAGCTCACAAAGAGGAGAGATCTGTATCATTCAGACCACCATCCCTATCCTCCTTCACCTGGAAATCATGGATGACTTTCTCCATTTCCACTAATCTTGTGAAAATATTACCAACCTCCTCTTTGTTCCACCTCCTCAACCGATATTTGAGAAGTTCCAATCTACGGTTGATTCGGTACTGAGCATTACCCCTAATAAGAATTCTCCAGACCTCCCTTACCACCTCCCAAGGGCTTGAATAAGAAAGCCAGATTTTTTCAAACCTAAAAGGAGCATGAATGGGAGAAAGAGGAGATGTAGTCAAGAGGATGGGACAATGATCAGAAGCCACCCTGTCCATATGCCACACCATGAATTTGGGGTACAGGTGGAGCCAACCTATGGTTGCCATAGCTCTGTCTAACTTTTCCCAAACCTTGGCCCTTCCATATCTGTTATTGCACCAGGTATACCTAGAGCCCACAAAGCCAAGGTCCACCAAGCCATTGGAATCCAAAAAATGAGCGAATTCCTTGGTTGTCACATTCTGAGAAAAGGTTTTACCCCCTCTCTTCTCTTCCACCTTAGAAATACAGTTGAATTCCCCAACCACAGTAGTCGGGAAGCCCTGATTGATCAACCGAGACCCCTCATTCCACAGAAATCTTCTTTCCTTGTAGCAGGTGCTGGCATAGACTCCAAAAAGGATCCAAGAGTGACCATTGTTTTCAGTATCACCATAATCACATTCTATGCACACCTGTGAAGTACATTGATTCTAGCGATATCCCTGTCCCAGGTCATAACAATGCTCCCCGATAACCCCCTAGCATCAATAGCATAAAAATCCTAATTATTGAGATGACAGCGCCAAATATTCTGCAAGGAAGATCCAGCCAGACAGGTCTCCAGTATCAAACAAACATCAGGATGATTTAAAAGATTTATTCTATGAAAAGAAAAGGCAAAGGAAGGTTTCCCTGCCCCTCTAGCATTCCACGATAGGATCTTCATACAGAAACCCTTAACTCCTGGAAGAAGCCACCCCCTGGCTCTTCACAGACCCAACATGCACAGCATCCACAAACCCCACATGCACAGCCTCCATAAGGCCCCCTCCCCCCTGCTTCGCCTCCCCTGTCTCTTGAAATAAAGCCACCTTTAACTATCCCACAACATCATCATGGACCAGAGCTTGTTGATCCACCCCAATCCGAACAAAGACCACTACTCCCGCATCCTGACCCGGACTCAGATCAGGGTGATTAGCCATAATCAAAGCCGACAAACCCCCCACCTGGAGCTTCCTGCTACCGTCCCGAGGAACAGAACCCCCAGCCAACTCCTGTACACACCCCTGAGAACTCCCCGGTAACCCCTGAGCACACCCATGGGAACCTTCAGCTAACCCACCTCCTTTCACCCCCACCTTTGCCGCACCCCCTACCAGCATTTTACCCTTAGCCACACCACCCACCTGAAAGGAAAACTGTAGTGAGCATGCTTTCTACTTTAAAACTTTTTCAAAATAATATACAGCGGAAGCATAATAAAGAAGATTAACATTTAATCTAAGCATGCTTTTAGAACTTTTCTATGCTACTTAGCCCAAGATCTTGCATGAATGAGTAATATAAACTATGAAATCATGAACTCATGCTACGAACAGCTTTCAAAGCAACATATTTTTATATGTAAAACCATACCTCGTATGAAGTGGAGACGCTCTCCGCTGCGAAAGATCCAGGAGGAGGTAGAAGATCTCTGCTTAGCCGCACACGTGTCCGGCCTCTACAGGTGGTTCACACCGGGGCTCTTTCAAAATCCACTTCCACTCCAAGTGCTAGCTTGTTGTGGAACGATTTGATCGGGACTCCTTTTCTTCTTTCGATGCCGGACTCTCCGAATGAATGAAGAAACTCAAGAGGTGAAGAATGAGATGTTAAAACCCTTCCCAAACACTCAATCCCAAGACCTAGATCACTAGGTACAAACATGCACACTCTTTTTCCAAAGTCCTCACACCCATACAAAACCTAGAACCTTTCTTAGTTTCTTCCCTTTCCTCCTTTTTGATTTTTCTAGCATTTCTTTGCTGAATTATTAGTTATTTTCGTCCTCCCATTTCAGCCCATCATATAGGTGGAGGGGGAGAGGGAGAGTGGGGAGTTATGGGTGGTTATGGAGGGGTTATGGGTGGTTATGGGAAGTTATGGTCATGAGAGGTTACATAACTCCTCAAAATTGAATTTAAACCTATTTAAATTTATATTAATGTCTCAATTAATTTCAGTTCATAACTGAAATCAATTGGGTCAAGTGTGCATACATTGGGTTCAACCCAAATGGACCCAAACCGATTTTGAACCAAATCCCATTTGATTCGTTCCAAATTTTTATAGCTCAATCAAATTGGGCTATCAAGTAATCACATTACTTAATTCACCTCCATGCATCACCAACTTTTAGTGAAAGATTTTATGTCGCAACTTTTGTGACATCAAGTGTCTATACTTGCAAAATCAACAAATGTCGACACTTACACAAATGTCGACACTTTCAAGAATATCAAGTGTCGACACTAGGGTAAGGAAAAACACTTTTCTTTTGTGAGTCCATGAACGATTCCCAATCATTCTCCGATCACTAGATCAAGTAGAAATCCCTATGGTGTGTGACCCCATAGGTTCGAACACTAAGCAGGTAGCACTAGAACATTTCCAGTACCAGTCAAAGTCGCCATCAGCAATGACACCTGACATCCAAATAGGTCGAAGTTGCAGAGCAACAATCAAGAACCAGGAGATACGGAAACCCTGTAATTAATCCCTTCGACCTCAATGCTCAGGAAGACTTAGGGTTAAACTTCCCAACCCATAAAGTCCATCAATAATGTATCTCAACCTCACAAATCCTATAACACTTTACAGAGACTACCCTGGCCAAGATTTTGCTAAATTGAAACACAGTGAAATATTTGCTCCAAACACTTTGGAGGGGTCAATCCCATCTTGATCCGATCACTTCTACACGAGTACTTAACTGCACCCAGAAACCTTCCATCCCTGGATTAAAAATCCAGATAATCCAGCACCAAAGTACAGTGAGTTGCTCGCAAGCTACCATGATGATCTCATGTCTGAGGGATAACTACGTCCATATCAAAAACTCTAGGCAGAAAAAGTACAGACGGGTCATGTTCGATAAAATATCAAACACAACATCTGCATGCCATACCGGTGTTTCCACACTCTTTGGTTAAGAGGACAACCAACGACTATGGCACACAACGACCTATACTTGATATACTATCGTCCTAAAATAAGTGTATCATTTGGTCGCAAACAATTTTAAGACTATATGATATATCCTCTCTATATCACATACAAATAGTCTTAAGGACTTCATCACTCAAGAACTCATTACAAAAAGATGAAATAGTGATGAACTGCCAGAATAAATATTTTATTTAATAATATAATTCATATACAATTACATCAAATGTACAACTGTCTACAGTAGACAATTGGCTTTGGGACATATTTCCCAACACCACCTTCCCTTCCCCTAATCCATGCCCCAAGCACCCAAGAGGAGGCCGTCGACAGCCACCAAGCACTCCCTATACAGCTCCCTGGCAGCAGCAGAAGCCTCAGACCCCTTCCTGACAACCTCAGCACATCCCATCACCATCTTTTTTCCCTTAACAGTACCCCCAGCATCTCTCTCTTCTGTTCCACACTCACTCCTAGCAGTAGAAGACCCAGCCACCACAGGCAAAGAGACCGAGAGATTGCCCTTACCCCCCACAAGCCCCTCCAAACAAGGATCAGAAGAACTAACCTTTACCACAGGGGGGGACGCCAACACCGCTAGCCGCACCTTCAGTCCAGCCGGAGATGGGGGGCTAGGCTCCACCAGCTTCAGTTTGGGGATCACCGGGGTAGAGCCTTTTGGGTTGGGCAGTGGGGAAGGCGGCAGGCTTCGACCCCTTTTCAAAGCATCCGAGCCCAGGTCCACCATGAAGAGGTCCACTGGGCCAAAGTCCGGAAGGCCCACCTCCATCCAATCCCCCAGCCTGGCCAAAGGCCCAAAGCCAAGGGCACCATCTCCTAAGGCCTCCCCCGAGCTCGCCTCCGGGGAACAGTCCCATGCAACCTTACTCGGCTTCTGCCAGCTGTTCGAGTCCGGCGGCGAGCTAGGAGTGGACGTACCAACTATCGGTTGAAAAAGTTAATATTCTATTTCGGTGAATAAAAGTTAATAATTTTTCACTTGATATAGCCTACTATACTTTATGCACACCTTACACTGAAGTCTGCATGGAAAGTACCATATTAATTATAATTATTAGACATGGAGCATGGATTGATCAGAATTCTCATTATTTATGTAGCATGACTGATGTGGCATGACTACAACTACTGTAGTCATGCATCTAATGATGTAACCACTTTGTTATGGTATGTCCATCACAATAGGAAGAAAATTTATTTTTTTATAGATAAATATCATTAAAAAATTGATCAACTTATTTTTATACTTTTCTAGATAGATAAATTATTTTTTTTATGAATAGCATTTATGCACTAAAAAAAGAAGTCGTATCCATATAGAAGATGGATAAATCATATTTTCATGAATTAAAAAAATAAGATTTTTATTTTATTTTCAATATTCCATAAAATATATAATAATAATAATAATATAGTCGTATAATAATAATATAATAATGATATAATATAATACATTAATATATAATATATTATTATACTAATATAATATTTATTATAATATTATAATATATTATATTATTATGATAATATTATATAATAGTGTATTATATTATATATATATTTATAGTTAATCTATTATTATAAAAATAATTTATCATTATTATATAATATAATATAAAATATCTCATGTATATTATATTATATATTATGATATATTAAATTATATAATATGATATATATAGATTACAATACATAGAATAAATATATTTATATAATAAAGAATATTATGGAAAATATGGATAGATCTTAGCAACTTATCTAAGAAAGTAGTAATGCAAAAGAACATGGATAATAAACTCCGAAACCATTTTCTAATACATAAAAGAATATGAATAAATTATTTTTCTATTTAAATATTATATAAAAATATTTATTCAAGAAAATAGATATTTTTATGTAAGTTATTTACCCTTCAAAAAATTGGCTCTAAAAGAGGGTCAAATTATGGAAAATAACTTTAGGTATCATCGCATTTGGTTTGTAACTGAGATTGATATTAGAATCAAAATAGATTGGAATAGAAATTGAAATGACCATATCTTCAAAGACATTTAGCTCATGATCAAAATTAAAAAGAAATTTAAATATTAGAAGATAGTAGGGATTGAATTTTAGAAATTGGAACATTCTCATTTTTCTTGGAAATTGGAATGGGAACGAAACTTTCCCAACTAAACAGTAAAATAAATGTGACTTATTTTCATGTTCCTTTCACAATCTAACTTTTTTTGGTTAAACATATCCTTAAGAGATAATAATTTTACCCTTGAAAGAAATTATATTATTGTTTTCTTATGATCCAAAATCTTTACTTTTGTGCTCCACTTGAATTGAGAGGTTTGACCCGAAATGAGGAGAGTGTGAAAATTCATGATTGAGACTGATATGGCAGGATCACTGACATAGAGCCCCTATCAGATCTAGTCAGACACGGTCAGGTGCCATATGGGCAGAAGTTGCCATGTTAGACGTTTTTTTCAAGCTCCTTCACCAGGTAGCTCCCCCGAGGTCGAGCCCACATCGCCCGAAGTCGAGCTCCTGCTCTCTTCGAGCTCTTTCACCATATGGCTCCCTCGAGGTCGAGCCCACCTCGACCGAAGTCGAGCTCCTGCTCTCTTCGAGCTCCTTCGCCAGGTGGCTCCCCCGAGGTCGAGACCACCATGATCGAAGTCGAACTCCTACTCTCTTCAAGCTCCTTCGCCATGTGGCTCCCTCGAGGTCAAGCCCACCTCGGCCAAAGTCGAGCTCCTGCTCCCTTCAAGCTCCTTCGCCAGGTGGCTCCCTCGGGGTCGAGCCAACCTTCGCCGAAGTCGAGCTCCTGCTCTCTTCGGGCCAAGCTCTCTTCTGGTGAGAGGTCCAGTAGCTGGAAGTCAAAGTCTGCGGTGCCACCTTCCTTGGATAGTGGATCGCCGTCCAAGGACCACGGAGGAGCATCCCCCAGGATACCATGATCACTCCTGCTGCTACTTACACCAAATAGGAAAGGATACCCTGGCCAAGGCACTGCACTCCCAACCGACCGTTTGCGTCACCCGAAAGAGGAAATCACCCCGGAATATTCAAATCCAGGGGGCGGCTGCCCCCCCCGGATAGAGGCTCTGCCAAATTTTTCAAAATAGAGCGACCAGGCGGGAGGTCAGGGCCAGTGACATAACTCTTTATCATGGATAGAGAAGGTACTTGTGTGCATGGCTCGGGGCACTGCTGGACATTGACCTATTGGCGCTTGCAGAGGGGGGAGATCCTGAGATAAGTCTTTAGAGGGGCTCCTGGCCTAAAAGGATCCTCAAAAGGTTCTCGAAGAAAGGTAAGCAAAAATGATTTCAAGCAAACGAGCAAAGGGGCAGTGCACAGGAGAGCAACCAAGGGTCCGAACGCTCTAAGCTACCAAGGACTCACCAAAAGGGTCTTGACGGACACAGCCACATAGCTCGAGCTCTCCTCCACCGCTACAACCCTCGCTCTACTCTCTCTTTCTCAAACCAAATCTCCTCCTCCAAGTGTGGAGTCCTAGCAAAGGGACCCATAGGGGAGGATCTGTTCTCCTAGATCGCCACTAACTTGATCGTCAGAGCACCCCCGCCAGGATCCCCGACTCGGGTCTCCTCTGTTTTGCAGGTCCGGGCACGTGAGCTGGTTCCCGAGCGACGAGGTCGGCTTCCAAGGTCATTTCCAAGCTACAGGCCATGACGGTGTAGGCGGCAACAAAGACAATAAGTCAAGAAGCGGATGTAGGAGAAGGAGAAAAGAAGAGATACTTGGCATGTATATTTTTGTTTGCCTTGATGGTCTTTTTTACCTACTAAGATTTTGCCTTGAAAGTCTAATTGTCTCTCTCTCTCCTCTACCTTGCATTCAAACAAAGGGGAAGAGAATTTTTCCACTCCTATTTTCTTCTCTCTTCCATTGCATATTTCAAGAATGAACTCTATCACTTTTAAAGAGATATTCCTCTATTTTTCCATTCATCCCAATCCGGTTCATCTCATCTTTTTCTTCCAAGAGTGGCATGACCTTCAAAATTCAATCATTTTGGTTATTCAGTAATTTTCTTTTTAAGAATTATCCTTTTTTTATAAATAAATATCATGAAAAAGTTGATCAACTTATTCTTATACTTTTCTAGATAGGTAAATTATTTTTTCATAAATAACATTTATCTACTAAAAAAAGGAAAAGTCTTATCCACGTAGAAAATGGATAAATCATTTTTTCATGGATTAAAAAAAAATTTTTTATTTTATTCCCAATATTCCCTTAAACATATAATAATAATATAGTCATATAATAATATTATTATATTATATATTATATTATATGTAATATAATCTAATACATTAATATATATAATATATTATTATACTAATATAATATATTTTATAATATTATAATATATTATATTATTATGATAATATTATATAATAGTTTATTATATTATTATATTATTATAGTTAATCTATTATTATAAAATTATTTATCATTATTATATATTATAATATATAGAATAGATATATTTATATAATAAAGAATATTATGAAAAATATGGATAGATCTTAGTAGTATATTTGAAAAAATAGTAATGCAAAAGAACATGGATAATAGATTCCGAAATCATTTTTCAATGCATAAAAAATATAGATAAATTATTTTTCTATTTAAATATTATCTAAAAATATTTATTCATGAAAATAGAGATTTTCAAGTAAATTATTTATCCTTCAAAGCGTAGTCCTAAAGAAGAGCTAAATTCTAAAAAATGACTTTAGATAACATCGCATCTAGTTTGTAATCGAAATCAATATTAGAATCAAAATGGATTGAAATAAAAATTGAAATGACCATATCTTCAAAGATATTTAGTTCATGATCAAAATTGAAAAAGAATTTAAATATTAGAAAATAATAGGGATTGAATTTTAGAAATCGGTACATTTTCATTTTTCTTGGAAATTGAAATGGGAACGTGACTTTCCCAACTAAACAGTCGAAATGAAAGTTACTTATTTCTATTTCTGTTTTATAATCTAACTTTCTTTGGTTAAATATATCTTTAAAAGATAATAAATTTACCCTCGAAAGAAATTATATCATTGTTTTCTCGCAATCCAAAATCTTTACTCCTATGTTCCAGGATTGAGAGATTTGACCAAAAACGAGAAGAGAGTGAAAATCCCTAGTTGAAATAATAAATCAAAAGATTATATAAAAGGAGAAAAGAAGAGATACTTGGCATGTGTATCTGTGTTTGCCTTGACTATCTTTTTTATCTACTAAGATTTTGCCTTGATAGTCTAATCCTCTCTCTTTCTAGTTTACCTTGCATTCAAACAAGGGAAAGAGAGAGTTTCTTCTCTCCTTCATTGCATATTTAAAGAACGTGCTAAACTTTGTCACTTCTAAAAAGAAATTCCTCTATTGTTCCATCCATCCCAATCCGATCCATTTTTTCTTTTCTTTCCAAGAGTAGCATGACCTTCAAAATTCAATCATTTTAGTTGTTTCATAATTTTTTGTTAAAATTTATCCTTTTTTTTATAGAAAAATATCATGAAAAAGTTAATCAACTTATTCTTTTACTTCTCTAGATAGGTAAATTATTTTTTTATGAATAACATTTATCAATTAAAAAAAGAAAAGTCTTACCCACCTAGAAAATGGATAAATCATTTTTCTATGAATTGAAAAAATAAGATTTTTATTTATTCCCAATATTCCCTTAACATATAATAATATATCATATAATAATAATATAATAATGATGTAATATAAAAGAGATTTTCAGGTAAGTTATTTATGCTCCAAAGAATGGCTCTAAAAGAGAGCCAAATTCTAGAAAATGACTTTAGGTAACATCGCATTTGGTTTATAACCGAAATCGATATTAGAATCAAAATGGATTGAAATGGAAATTGGAATGACTATATCTTCAAAGATATTTAGTTCATGATCAAAATTGCAAAGAAATTTAAATATTAAAAGATAGTAGGGATTGAATTTTAGAAATTGGGATATTATCATTTTTCTTGGAAATTGGAATGAAAATGTACAAGACTTTTCCAACTAAACAGTTGAAATAAAAGTCACTTATTACCATTTTTGTTTCACAATCTTTCTTTGATTAAACATATCCTCAAGAGAGAATAAATTTATCCTTGAAAGAAATTGTATCATTGTTTTTTTGCGATCCAAAATCTTTACTCTTACGCTCCATTTGAATTGAGAGATTTGATCAGAAATGAGGAGAGAATGAAAATCCATGGTTGAGACAATAAATCAAGAAAAGGATGTGGGAGGAGGAGAAAAGAAGAGATACTTGGCATGTGTGTTTGTGTTTGCCTTGACAATCTTTTTTACCTACTAAGATTTTGCCTTGAAAGTCTAATCCTCTCTCTCTACTCTACTTGCATTCAAACAAAGGGAAAGAGATAATTTCATCTCTCCTATTTTCTTCACTCCTTCATTGTATATTTAAGAACGTGCTAAACTCTATCACTTTTAAAGAGACATTCTCTATTTTTCCTTCTATCCATCCCAATCGGTTCGATCTCACATTTTCCACCCAAAAGGGGCATGACCTTCAAAATTCAATCATTTTGGTTGTTTAATAATTTTTTGTTAAAATTTATCCTATTTTTTATTAATAAATATCATAAAAGTTTTATCAATTTATTTTATACTTCTCTAGATAGGTAAATTATTTTTCATGAATAGCATTTATCTACTAAAAAAAGGAGAAAGTCTTACCCACCTAGAAAATGGATAAATCATTTTTCCATGAATCAGAAAAATAAGATTTTTATTTTATTCCCAATATTCCCTTAAACATATAATAATAATATAGCCATATAATAATAATATAATAATGATATAATATACATTATATTATATTATATGTAATATAATCTAATAGATTAATATATAGTATATTATTATGCTAATATAATATATTTCATAATAATATAATATGTTATTATAATATTATAGTATATTATATTATTATGGCAATGTTATATAATAGTGTATTATTATTATATTATTATAGTTAATCTATTATTATAAAATAATTTATCATTATTATATTATATAATATAGTATATGATATATAATATTATAGTAAAATAAAATTTATTATGTATATTATATTATATATGATATATTAAATTATATAACATAATATATAGGTTATAATATATTAAATAGATATATTTAATATATAAAAATATTATAGAAAATATGAATAGATCTTAGTAACTTATTTGAGAAAATAATAATGCAAAACAATATAGATATTAGATTCCAAAACCATTTCCCAGTACATAAAAAAATATGGATAAATTATTTTTTATTTAAATATTATCTAAAAAATATTTATTCAAGAAATGAAAGATTTTCAGGTAAGTTATTTACCCTCCAAAGAATGGTCCTAAAAGAGAGCCAAATTCTAGAAAATGATTTTAGGTAACATTGCATTTGGTTTGTAAGAAATCGATGTTAGAATCAAAATGGATTGGAATGGAAATTGGAATAATCATATCTTCAAAGGCATTTAGTTCATGATCAAAATTGAAAAGGAATTTAAATATTAGAAGATAGTAGAGATTGAATTTTAGAAATTGGGATATTATCTTTCTTGAAAATTGAAATGGAAACACTATTTTTTTAACTAAATAATTAGAATGAAAGTCACTTATCCCCATTTCCATTTTATAGTATAACTTTGATTAAACATATTCTTAAAAAATAATAAATTTACCTTTGAGAAAAATTGCATCATTGTTTTCTTGTGATTCGAAATCTTTATTCTTACGCTCCATTTGAATTGAGAGATTTGACCAGAAATGAGGAGAGAGTTAAAATTCATGGTTGAGACAACAAATCAAGAAAAGGATGTGGGAGGAGAAGAAAAGAAGAGATGCTTGGCTTGGCATGTATGTTTGTGTTTGTATTAATAATCTTTTTACGTGCTAAGATTTTACCTTGAAAATCTAATCCCCTCTCTCTCTCTCTCTCTCTCTCTCTCTCTCTACTCTACCTTGCATTCAAATAAAGGAAAAAAGAATTTCTCCTCTCTTATTTTCTTCTCTCCTCCACTACAAATTTTAAACACGTGCTAAACTCTGCCGCTTCTAAAGCGACATTCCTCTATTTTTCCATCCATCCCAGTCCGGTTCATCTCACCTTTTCCTCTCAAGAATGGCGTGACATTCAAAATTCAACCATTTTGGTTGTTCAGTACTTATATTTCAAAACAACAACGGTGACTGATAGACTTCGTTTGAAAGGTTCATCCAACTTAGCCTTGGATTTCCTCATAATAAGCATTCCCAAAATCCAAGCTCAACAATCTCCATCCCTAACTAAAAGCCCTTCGAATTATATTATTTGACCTTAAAAAATATTTTCCTAAAATTATACGAGACCTCTTACTTGCACTCAATTGCTTCATTAACCTTTGATCATATTGTAGTCTAAAATTCACTTTGAATACCCTGTTCCGCTAACGCAAGCTTCACTTGATACTTTCACCAGATTAATCTTCAACACCTACTCCGTCTCCATATGTTTCCATTTATTTGACCCTGACGAATCAAGATATAAAATAATAAATTTTATTCAAGTCTTTCTTATGCTCGCATTCAATTCAAGATGATCATATTTTAGCAACTCATGATAACATCAGGTTCTGATGCCGTGTAATTACAAAGAACCACCACGCTATTTTTAAAGCCTTAAGCACTTACCATGTTCCCCCAAGCTCATGGGCATGACAATAAAAATTGTCGCCATTAATAAATAAGATCCAATAATTTAAATATCAAGGCAGGCTACAAAGCACCCTGTTTATGCCTACCAGTACAAAGCTTGTTAGCAAAAATGTATTCAGTTATCCAAAATATTTAATCATGAATCCAATGAAGTGGTTCCTCGCATTCCTTTGGATGGCATATATCATTTGAAGTGTTACATCTATTAATGCTAAAATTGGCAAGACACCCCTCTCCAACTATTCCTGTAGATGAGACTGTTGCAGGGGCCAAAAAGGCACCATCAAAATCCTACCAAGATAGGATTCCCAGAAGCATCTGGCAGTTGCCTGCAGAATTCATCCGGCTGAATATTTATGCAACCAAACTCGATGAATGGCAGAAATCCTCCACATGGACACGCGCAGCGGTCCAACCATCAGCAAGACCACCTCTTTTTCTTCGATGAACTGCCGACATGTTTGGCAGCAATCTACCTTGCACTCATATTACACTGCCATGCAATCATAAGACACCGCCCACGCAGTCAGACAAATTGAAGATGGTAACTCAGATCATCACAAACCATACCAGCAACACACGAAATAGACCAACTACCTAAGTTTCTGCACTCATGGTTCAGTTTACATGCTCGTATTCGCAAAAAGTAGCATGCCAGCATTCAAATTGTTTCAACAACACAGTAGGACACATATTTTGGACCCCTGCCAGAAAAAAAGTGATGCATCTCCAGGTTGTTAACTGCACGGACCAGTTGGCTGCTGCCTTGCAGCGGTGAATTTAGATGCAAAGAAATAATTTGATGTTTTTAAAGCATGGCAGAAAACATCAGATTGTTTGAGCCTGTAATCTCGACCCGTTCAGAAGTTGGTCATTATACTTTGTACCCACAGAAAAAAATCATCACAACATTGTACTTGTATTCCTTCTTCCCCCTCTTTATTTGTACTCTGCTGTACTCTCGACCCGTTCAGAAGTTGGTATTGTACTTTGTACCCACAGAAAAAATCATCACAACATCGTACTTGTATCCCTTCTTCACCCTCTTTATTTGTACTCTGCTGTTTTGATGAACAACATTGTACTTGTATCCCTTCTTCACCCTCCTTATTTGCACTCTGCTGTTTTGATGAACAGGTGGAGATTGACTCCTTTACTCACAGAAAAAACAATACAGTAAGAAGCAAGCTGGGCTAAATAAGAATAATTTACTTGATTAAATTCATGAATTATCCTGTGAAGCCCGTGATGTGATGATTACATAAGTGAAAGATCAAGATCATTCTTCCTCAATTTGACTGGCTGGCATCTTGATGATGTCGGATTGACATACTCATCTTTAAAAAGAAAAGACTATAAAAATCTAACACCTTGAATTGAACATTTTTCGATAGGATAAAAGCCTGCAGGATAGCTACACCGGATTTATCCCCCTATCCTTTTGCTTTGTCAAAAATAATAATAATAATAATAATAAGTATGAGGCAACCATGCAATTAACAACTGAACAAGATGACCGGAGGAATTGGCAGCACAGTTTGGTAATGTCACGTATAAAATATCAGTCATGAAAACAATACCTCGCTAGCAAAAGATTTATGAGTTTTCTAAGTTACCCCAGCACCCAGGTCACTGAAAAAAGAGGAGGTAGTTTTGGAATATAAAGAACAAGCAACTGAAACAATAAGGTTCCTGGGATTTATGGAGACATCCAACATCAAGTTTCCTTAGAAGGTGCCTTCTTAGCAGCCTCAACTGCAGCTTTCTCTGCCTCGATCTCAGCAACAATAGCATCAATTTCAGCTTCATCAAGTTGACGAAGACCCTGCTCTCTCGTCATCACAGCAATTTCTATGTTCTTTCCTCCACTCTCAACAACCTTGAAAAAAAGATTAAAATAAAGAGATTGTATTTGTTGTTGTCAAATATAGATAAAGACAAGAAATATGAAGACAGCATTCTTCAACACAGAGGGGAATCGAACACAAACAGCAGCAGCAGCAGCAAAAGCAAAACAACAACAACATAGATAACTGTCATGGAAGAAGGTTAGTTCAAAACATATTCTGCAAATAATTTTCTATGCAATACGTTGTGCTCAGGTAAGGAGAGTAGTCAAAGAAAGAGATGCAGCCTGAAGAAGAGCAAACATACTTTCAATGATCTATAGAAGAAGCATGATAATTACATCTTTTCAAGGACAATTCGTTGATTAAGGGTCTTTAGCTTTTAATCCATGTTACATTAATATTGAAGAGTGGAAGTAAACAAATGTACATAAAAGAAGACAAATAATTATATGGTTCTTGGGTCCCCAGACATAAAAACCAAAAACACACTCACTTTGGATGGAGAGGAAGCTGCAAGAGAGAGTCGACACAGAGTCTTGATATCTTTATTTGTAAACTTTTTGGGTCAAGCGTACACATGAGGATGTGAATGCGTATGTCACTTTAGCCACCTCCTTACAGGCCTATGCAAATTAGGTCTGGCCCATCTAACCCTATATTGGATGGTGCTGAATCAGGCCAAGCTATGATTTTTAGGCTCGACTCAATTGCAAGTCAGACCCAGCTGACTAAATGCTAGATTAATCTTACCAACTTAGCCAAAACTTAATAAAAATACTAAATATTAATATATTATATACAACAATTATTATCTACCTTTCATAAGACATTATAATTAACATACCGTAATTAGGATTAGCAAAATTGCTTTTCATACATAGATTAAATAAATAATCCACAACCACCGATCTTTAACTGCAGGGAACTCTCCATAATTGTATTTAAAACTAAGTTACCTAAATAGGGATCAGTTTGAGTGTAGGTGCAGGAAGTAGTGAAATTTCAGTTAAATTCTGAAGCATAGTGACAAGCAAAACTATCTGGGGACTGAAGTTAGAAGTAGAGCATTAAGTGCAACAATTATTGTTAGATATGAATATTAGGGGCAGATTGCCTATACCTAAGCTAAAATTTCAGGAAAAAAATATTTGTCTTTGATGTTGGCTTGAGACGCTTATCCATTTTCAATCTTACGAATTCTCAAGTTAGGAAGGAATTTCAAACTTCAACTAATGATGTTCACCTCTCATTATAAGGATGGATTTGCTTCATGTCTGCCAGTACAAACAGCCTTTCCAAGTTCTCGCTGAGCTCTGCATGCATGCATTGTAACTCAGAAGTCCTAACTGTGACTTTTGTTGCTTTATCAACATACTCTTCAATAGTTGCATAGAATGGAACATTAAAGAATCTTTTGCTCTGACAACAATGGAAGATTCAATTATTTGTCACTCTAGTTGAATAGCAGCTAATGCAAACCAAAAGAGGTACTTGATTGCATCATGAGATGGTTCCAATGAAATTGATGAAAAAGAAAAAAGAAAAAGAGGGCATCCCGAGGCTCCCGCCATTAAGGTGTCTAGAGAGGGTTGGATGTGCACAGCCTTATCCCCAGCTCGCAAAGAAGTATTTCTATGTTTCGACCTCGTAACATTCAGGTCACAATAGAGCAACCTTATCATTATACCAAGGCCCACCCCTGAATGAGAAAGGAAAACAATAAAGATAAAATAGAAATGAAAGAATATGTTGAACCCACCACTGCTAAAGTACATAACTAGTAAAAGCTCTAAATAATGTATAATATATACAAGTCTCTCAACCTCATTCACATGTAACATGAAGAGCTTACAATGTAAACAAACTATTCCTTCAATTGATACCAGACATTCTATGCAAACCAATATGTACCAAACATTCTAGATTTGTAACCATGGAACATTTTATACCCTTTTCTTATAATGCCTATTTTTGTAGATTGCACAAGCAGAAATTATTTAACTATACTGGCAAAATGCTCTACACAGGCATATTCTCTACTCTACTTTCTCATAAGCACATAGAAGATGTGGTAGTATCAATCACCTAGAAGCCTTAAACTCCGAAACAAGGTTGTTTTTTGAGGCCATCTCCAATAAAAAGCTCCCTGCCCTGGCCACAAAGGTAAAGTTGTGTCATGTGTGGCCATGACAGGTTTTACTGCCTTGGATCCTGTTAGTATCCCAAAAAACTTCCAATTACCCATTTTTGGGCCAAAGACAACCAGTGCTACCAGCAGAAATTCTATGCTGCATAATCCACATCATTTCAAACTCATAGAGTCAATAACCTTCCATGAACAGATTCGGCAGACATTGTCATATTCTCCATTCAATTTTTTTTCATACAACACCAGAGCCATGATCCAACAACTGCCACTAACATACTCAAAACACAGCAAACGAGCTGCTCATAATGTAGAACCTTTAAAATAAGCACTTCAATCTAGCAAGGTAACCATCCTATTCAATACTTAAACCTCTGAAGTCAGACTTCCACAAGTATTTTTGTACACCTAATCAGAATGACATAATTGGCTTCAACATTTCATGGTGATCACACTCAGATTTTAATCTATTTACATGATTTACAAGGGAACAATCCAAAGCAACGAATAACAGCATCTAGGATGGGCAATATCGCCTTCCAATTCAGACTTCCTTAAAATACAGGCAGCCTAATCAAACTGATAACTGAAATTCAAAGCTCCATTCTATGTCCTACCCATTTGGATATTCCATTTTTCTGTTTGTATCATTAAGTAAAATAAATGTTTACCCTTCAACTCTCATAAATATATTATTCTCATTTGCATATTTTTTTCCAGACAAAAGTTCTTGTATCATTTATGACCAAGGTTGGAAGAACTGGTACCAACAGACATGTCAACCAGCGAGCGGTAATGGTATGGTACCAGTCCATACCACATTGCACAGGAACCACACAAGGGAGAGGGAGAGGGGAGGAGAAATATGGCAGTGTGAGGTGTTGACTGAGGGCTGCTAAGAGTGGAGGAAAGTGGAGATGGACTGATGGAGTTCCGTGTGCCCCGCAAGGGAGATGAGAGAAGCAGGCAAGGTTCGAAGCTCCACAGGGTAGACCTCCATTCTCCATGATCGGGGGGTGGGAAAGCTAGGGTTTTGAGTTTGACAATGGGCAAATCGACTGGTTCTCAAAAACCCTAGCTAGGGTTTCAAGGGGGCAGGAAGGGAATAGAGGGAGACTTATCAGAGGCATCAGCAGCCAAGCAAATGAGATGCTCATGAGTCTTGAATGACTGAACGAAAGGGAGGCACTCTCAAGTCTTGAATGATCGAACAAAGGAGGAGAGGGGGGAGAACCATCAAACCATCATAATGATTGAACCATCAAACAGAGCCCTTTTATAGGTCAACTGATGTGTGATGCTGAACCATTCCAGCTGGATGTTGGTTCAGTTTAGTACAGACCGAACCACCCGATTTGAGTAAGCTAAGCGATCCAAGTTGAAAACCAACCAACAACTCTTGAATACATGATATCAATGAAGAATCTTCTGGAAATATTTTTCAAATGCTGACATTTTCAAACTTGCAGTGCTAACACAAAGATTAAGCATGACTAGAGCATGATCTTAAAAAATCACAAAGTCTAAATAACCATACAGCCACATCCCTCATGCAAAGTTTTCCCGGTAAAAGTTAACCCACCTTTTATGACCTGCCTGAAAACTGAAAATAGCTTCAATCCTCCATTCAGATGTAGGATAGCTAAAGTGTACTTCAAAAACAAAATATGATATAAAAATAGTCAGACTGCCAAACTCTTATGAGGCTTTGGGGTTCAGCATTCTGATCAATAGCAGACAGCATTCTTTACGCTAATTGACTTGGTTTCTCATGTAGGTACAAAAATGTAAGAAATAAAAAGAAATTATCTTCCCCATGTGAAAAGTAATTAATGTCATTTTCTCATCAAGCACTAATAAGCAGTTCTTTTTTTGTTAAACCTTTGCAAGTGTTAAAAACATCAGAAAACTTATGAATGACATTTTCTTGAGGCACATCCTATAGAGCAAAGAGTCTGTGTTAACCAAATACAAAGAATTTATCAAAACTTAGATGTCTCCATTTGACATGATTGCAAGGAACTGAAACAAAAATTCAAAAGGCAAAAATGATGCATTACATAGAAATGTAACTTGCTTCAATTAAAGAGCCATCGATAATTTTCTAATAAGCATTAGATGAAATCCTGCCCTCTAACTTGAGGATAAAAAATATATTTTTTATGTAATGAGGACCTAGTTTATTGGGCCAAGAGACTGCTCACAGCGAGAATCCTAATTTGGTATAGGTAATATACAGTTCTATCATCATGGACCAAGAGGAACTACTCCATGTAGCAACTTTTTCTATTGGCATGCATCTCTGATTTTCATAAGCATTATCATCAAGCCTCGACCCAACCATTTAGGATACTATAATTCCTATTTAGAATCGTCTATGATGTTATTTTAAACTTTTCCATATCTTTCCTCACAACTTCCATCCATGCTACCTAAAACCTTGTCTTCCTCCAATATCCTTCAACACAAATTAAAGCACCTTTTCTGACTAAAGCATCTTCCAACTTGGATTGGGCATGCCTATGCATTATAATCATTCTACAATTTTTCTACTTAAGATGTAAGGTTTGCATCAATGATCAAACACGATACCTCAAAAGCACGTCTCCTCTTGATCCAACTAGATCGAGTCTTATTGTATACATCTTCATCTATTTGTCCATTATTTCAGATAATAGATCCTAAGATTATGAAACAAGTTACTTTGTGATATCTCTTGTCCTTTAATTTTAAGTAGGATCTGATCCTCATTTCTATTTTCAAAGCAATGCATTCCATATATTTTATCTTTTTTCTTTTTTCTGTTGGATTTTAAGCCCTCGTTGTCTGAAACTTTCTTCCACAAAACCTGTTTGGTATTTGATATACTCTTGAACACCTATTGCTTTTCAATACATACCAAATTACAATTGACAGAACGTATATCTAACCGCAGAGAAACAAGAGACCACAAATTCAAAAGTAGGAAAGCATAGAATAGCAACAACAAACACCAAACATAACATCCAAAATAGAAATATTATCAAAATCCTAGATTAGGATGCAAATGTCAAAATGGATACCTATCTGTGGGCAACAACGAAAATTCATTACAATTTCATCCTTTCTAGTGATAATAAAGTTCTGCTGATCGTTTATAAATAATTCCAGAAGGTGGTTTACATTCGTGAATGGAAGAATGTGGAGGGAAATAAGAAACCCCGAAAGACAAAAGTACAGAACTGGAGAACTTTTCTTGCATACATGTTGCAAGAGATTATTTAAGTTCTTCATTTACTTTAGTTAATTCGACGCACACAACTTAGTTAAGTCTCGTCCATTTTGAGCGACTCCAAAACCATGTATCCATATTCCAGCAAATATACACCTTCGAGAAGACAACCTAGTGTTACTCTGAAAACAGTTTAAGCAATCTTAAGCACGCAGCTTTGACTACTTGAAGCAAATGGACATCCAGTAACAAACAGAATCAAATGCCGATAATTTACCTCAAGCAGCGCTCGGATGGCCAATTTCACCGTCTCCTGCCCAGATGTCTCCTTGTAGTTCTTCTCCAAGAACTCTCTCATGGAGTTGGAATTCCTTCCAGTGGCATTGGCCTTCCAGGCAGAGAAGGTCCCGGAGGGATCGGTCTGGTAGAGCGCGGGCGCCCCGGTGTAGGGATCAAAGCCAACGATGAGGGTCGAGAGGCCGAAGGGCCTGACGCCGCCGCTCTGGGTGTACTTCTGCTGGAGCCCGGCGATGTAGCGCGTGATGTACTCGACGGTGACAGGGTCCTCCACCGTTAGGCGGTGGCTCTGGCACTCGATGCGGGCCCGGTTGATGAGGACCCGTGCGTCGGCCTTCAGCCCCGCGCAAGCCAGCGCGATGTGGTTGTCCAGGCTCACGATCTTCCTCACCGATCTGGAAGAAGATCAAAACAAGATCAAAACCCTAACACTAGTCCTCACCCTGAGAAGGATGGGGGTTTGAGAAAAGGGAGGAACCTGGAGTCCTGGAGCTTCGGGGTGGCTTTCTTCTCGACGCCGAGGACGATGGTGTCGGCGCCGCGGACGCCGACGGCGGCGTTACCCTTGCGGACGGCCTCGAGGGCGTACTCAACCTGGAACAGGTGGCCGTCAGGGGAGAAGACCGTGATTGCGCGGTCATATCGCGCCATGGCAACGACGATACCTTCTCTTCTCTCCTACGGTTTCTTCGGGTTGCTTTCTCCGTGACTCCTCTGCGCGTTTCTTTTACTTGCGGCAAGAGCAAGGAGAGGGGACGGTAGATCAGGCAGGAGGAACGTGAAAGTCCTCAAGTAGGGGGGGCAATCGGACCGGCTTTAGTATAAACGGATCGGACCAGAACCGAGCCGAAAAAAAAAAAAAAAAATTTGAATCTGATTTATTTACTAAATAGTTTAGATTTTGAAACTCGAATCGGTTCTATTTTGATAAATAGGTTATCCGGAATGGCTTGTTTAACATTTTATTAAGAATATAACTAGCTCAGATCAGCCATCCAATCTGATTTTTATAAAAAAAAAAAATTAATTAAAAATACTAGCTGTACAACAACTATTTGAGTTGGATGATGGATGGCATGCAATGAGATCAACTTATTGGAAATATTGTGATGCTTAGTTCTTCCTAATATCATAATATTCACCTTACCACCAAGCAATTCCTAGCCGGTATCAAGAGTGCCCTCTATCATCTTGCCCTCCTCAACTACTTTTGATATGGCAACATCGTTGACGTGGAGTATGCGTCAGATCCAGCTGGCCGCCAGGTGGTACCGCGTGGCATCATCTCCGGACTCTCCCGCCAGGCGGCTCGTTTAGCGATAGAGCTGACCTCGGGGCCAAGCTCGGCACCTCCACCACTCCGCCAGGTGTCGATCCAGGCAGGATCCATCTCAGCTGGAGTGGTCCTGCCTATGCTCCTTCGCCAGATGGCGCCCCCAGATGGGTCCACCTCGTCGAAGTCGAGCCAGGCTCTCCATGCTCCCTCGCAGGTAGCACCCCCGGATGGGTCCACCTCGCCCGAGGTCAAGCCGGCCTCTGCCATTCCGCCAGGTGTCGGTCTAGGCAGGATCTACCTCGGTCGGAGTAGCCCTGCCTTTGCTCATTCGCCAGGTGGCGCCCCTAGATGGGTCCACCTCGTCGAAGTCGAGCCAAGCTCTTCCACTCCCTCGCCAAGTGGCACTCCAAGATGGGTCCACCTCATCCGAGGTCGAGCCGGCCTCTGCCACTCCGCTAGGTGTCGATCCAGGCGGGATCCACCTTGGCTGGAGTGGCCCTACCTCTGCTCCTTCGCCAGGTGGCACCTCCAGATGGGTCCACCTCGTCAAACTCGAGCCAGGCTCTCCCCGCTCCCTCGCTAGGTGGCACCCCCAGATGGGTCCACCTCGTCCAAGGTCGAGCCGGCCTCTGCCACTTCGCTAGATGTCGATCCAGGCAGGATCCACCTCGGCCGGAGTGGCCCTGCCTCTGCTCCTTCGCCAGGTGGCGCCCCCAGATGGGTCCACCTCGCCGAAGTCGAGCCAGACTCTCCCCGCTTCCTCACCAAGTGGCACCCCCAGATGGGTCCACCTCGGCCGAGGTCGAGCTGGCCTCTGCCACTCCGCCAGGTGTCGATCCATGTGAGATCCACCTCGATCGGAGTGGCCCTGCCACTGCTCCTTCACCAAGTGGCACCCTCAATGGGTCCACCTCGTCGAAGTCGAGCCGGGCTCTCCGCACTCTCTCGCCAAGTGGCACCCCGAGATGGGTCCACCTCGGTCGAGGTCGAGCTGGCCTCTGCTACTCCGCCAGGTGTCGATCCAGGTGGGATCCACCTCGACCGGAGTGTCCTTGCCTCTACTCCTTCGCTAGGTGGCACCCCCAGAGGGGTCCACCTCGTCAAAGTCGAGCCGGGCTCTCCCTGCTCCGTCGCCAGGTAGCACCCCCAGATAGGTCCACCTCAATCGAGGTTGAGCTGGCCTCTGCCACTCCGCCAGGTGTCGATCCAGGTGGGATCCACCTCGCCCGGAGTGGCCCTGCCTCTACTCCTTCGCCAGGTGGTGCCCCCAGATGGGTCCACCTCGCCAAAGTCAAGTTGGGCTCTCCCCGCTCCCTCCCCAGGTGGCACCCCCAGATGGGTCCACCTTGGCCAAGTCGAGCTGGCCTCTGCCACTCCGTCAGGTGTCGATCCAGGCGGGATCCACCTCGGTCGGAGTGGTCCTGCCTCTGCTCCTTCACCAGGTGGCGCCCCTAGATGGGTCCACCTCGCCGAAGTCAAGCCAGGCTCTTCCTGCTCCCTCACCAGGTAACACCCCCAGATGGGTCTACCTCGGCCGAGGTCGAGCTGGCCTCTTCCACTCCGCCAGGTGTCGATCCAGGTGGGATCCACCTCGACCGGAGTGGTCCTGCCTCTGCTCCTTCGCCAGGTAGCGCTCCCAGATGGGTCCACCTCACCGAAGTCGAGCCAGGCTCTCCCCGCTCCCTCGCTAGGTGGCACCCCTAGATGGGTCCACCTCGGCCGAGGTCGAGCTGGCCTCTGCTACTCCACTAGGTATCGATCCAGGCGGGATCCACCTCAGCCGGAGTGGTCCTGCCTCTGCTTCTTCGCCAGGTGGCGCCTCCAGATGGGTCCACCTTATCAAAGTCGAGCCAGGCTCACCCCGCTCTCTCGCCAGGTGGCACCCCCAGATGGGTCCACCTTGGCCGAGGTCGAGCTGGCCTCTGCCACTCCGCCAGGTGTTGATCTAGGCGAGATCCACCTAGGCCGGAGTGGCCCTGCCTCTACTCCTTTGCCAGGTGGCGCCCCCAGATGGGTCCATCTCGATCGAAACCTGCCCTTTCTATGGAAGACCGAAGGACTGGGGGTGCGAGCCCCGAGGAAGCTGCTGAAGACGGCGTGCACAGGCGGCGCACCCGGTACGGTATCCCTAGGCCTGCAATGGTGCGCGGAACCTCGTTGGCACCAGTTTGGAAAGGAAATCCTGTCCAAGGCACCGAACCCAGCATTCGATAGCCCGGCATCCAAAAAAGGGAGAGCCACGGTCGACGCCTCAAGCCCGAGGGCGCCTTCGCAAGGATCGGTATCCTGCCAAGTTTCCCCTCTCATGACTACACGGCGGACGAGACTGGTTGACCACTTAACTCCTGACCATAAGGGAGACAAGAGGGGGACGGTCCCTGACCTCCAGAGCCCCCCAGGGGATCAAGGCGCAGACGGATGCATGGATCGACGACCTAAAAAAGAAGACTAGGGGCAAGAAGAAAGGTAAGCAATCGAGAGGACAAGCAGTCCCGTAAGAAGAAGAAGGGGCGATCCTAAGCCGGAGGCTCCAGAGGAACCCGCAGGACCGAGTCCAACGAGCTCGGTTGCAAGAATCAGAGCACCCTCCTCTCTCTCATTTTCATTATTCTTCTCATCTGAGATTCCCCTAAGAATGGAAACCTAGCGGGTTTCCACCTTAGTAGATCTGTTCCACTTTACCGCTCTCTAACTTGACCGTCGGAGTGCCCCCGTCAGGATCCCCGGCCCGGGTCTCTAACTTCCTTTTTGCAGGTCCAGAAGTATCGGGATTCCGTAGCTCAGGGGACCCAATCCGGTGCCAACTCATAACTACAGGCCACAGCGGTAAGGTCGGCAACAGATTGGCGCGCTAAGAAGGGGGACGAGGCCCCTAGACGAGTAAGCCCCCCTCGAGCTCGAGAGAAGCTCGATTCCAAGTATGGTGGTGACACACGGACGTGAAGCCTCCACTAGTTGGGCGGGGGAAGTTCCCTCTCCCCCGAAGCCCGGAAAGGGAACTCTCCGCTCCTGTTCCACCTCCTCAGCTGCCCTCAACGGACAGTCAGTATGCTGCCATTGTCCAACAATTGCAGACACTGGCCACGATCGTGAGGCAGTTGCAACATCAGTAGCGCTCCCTGGTGACCCAGCCTTAGCCAGGGACCCCCGCGGAAGCCTGCGCTTTATCCAGGGCAGGCCGTCCCACCCGCGGGCATCGACCGTTCCTCGCAGGAGTCACCAGACCCCTACGAAGAGGAACCATTATGGGTCGGCGAACCACGAGAGCCGATCCCCGGCAGACAACGATGATGCTACCAAGCACAGCAAGCATCGCCGAGGAAAGGCCCCTCGCCGTGACCCATCGGCACCTTCTTCTCCAGCGGCCTCAGTGGAAGGTTCCATTGACGAGGCCATCAGGCGTCTAGCTCAAAGGCGCCTGGAAGAGCAAGAGTGCAAGTTGGCGGAGCTTTCCCGTCGGTTTGCCAACATGCAGGGCTCCATTAGCGAGCCAGTGGGCTACAACGCCCGACCCCCCTTCTCCCAGGAAATCCAAGAGGAATCGATTCCATATACCTCAGGTGGATCCCTACGATGGGACCACCGATCCCCTGGACCATCTGGAGAGCTATAAGGCTCTCATGAGAGTCCAGGGGGTGACATACACCCTTCTGTGCATTGCCTTCCTGGCCACCCTCCAGAACCCACCTCGAGCCTGAATCTATCAACTCCTTCCAGCAGTTGGAAGGAAAGTTTGTGGCACACTTCGACGCTTGTCAAAAGGTGCCAAGAGATGTGGATAGCCTCTTTTCCATTCGCCAACAAGACTAGGAGCTCTTGCGGGACTATGTAACCCGTTTCAAGACTGCTGCCCTGGAGATCTACAGCTTGGACGAGCCCGTCGCCATGCTGGCATTGAAGCGAAGGCTCAAGACCTCCCGCCCACAAGTACATCCGGGCTGAGGAGGCCGACCGTACCAGGAGAGAGCTGGACGGAAAGCCTTCGAAGAAGCTAGCTTTGAAGGATGTTCAGGGGGCTCACAGGCCTGGGCCGCCCACGGACTTCCGAGCGAGGCCGAAGTCCAAGAATGGTCCCACTCTGGAGCAGGCCTTTACTCCCCTCCTTGCTCCCAGAACCAAGATCCTCATGGAGATCGAGGGCGAGGGTTACCTCCACCAACCTCCTCCTCAGAACCCGAAGAACCGTTGCGACATGATGAAATATTGTCAGTTCCATCACGACCACGGCCACGACATAGAGGAGGTCGTAATCTGAAATGGGAGATCAAGGACCTAATCAAGAGGGGCTATCTCAAGAAGTTCGTGGGAAGAGGAGCCTCGGCGGAAGACCAGCCACTCACGGCCCTTCCCCCCATCCCTGTAGTCGACAACCGCCCCACGGAGAAGCCCGTGGGCATAATTTCTTGGGGAAAAGGGCACGCGTCAAAGAGAGCCCGGGAGGGAGAAAATCTGGGAGATGTACTCCCCTTTGAAAAGGGGAAGGGAGATGAAAATGAAAATGTAAATAATGATGCAGTGTCGGTCGAAATGACCATCGCTAAGCATCCTGTACATCGGATCATGGTTGATAGTGGGAGCTCTACCGACGTACTTTTCTACGATGCTTTCTCCCGGATGAATCTCTCTCATGATCAATTAAGGCCAATGCACACCCCTCTCGTGGGTTTCACCGGAGATTCTATGGGGGTTGAGGGGGAGATCACTCTCCCTGTTACCGTCGGGACCCCATCCCGGCAGAGCATGGTTTTGATGACCTTCACCGTTGTCCGACTCCCATCACCATACAACACCATTTTGGGTCGCCTAGGGCTCAACCAGTTTGACGCAGTCATCTCCACCAGAAGATTGTTGGTGCAGTTTTCCATTATTTTCAGAGTAGGAGAGATGACGGGGGCAGTTCAGCCCGTTCAGCATTGCATGCAGGCCATCTCGGGTGCCCGGGGTCCTGAGCTCGAATCTGATGTCGACGACCTCGACTAGAGAGCGCAAGATCCCAGGGATGGCCTGGCAGAGCGATTGTTAATGTACCCCCTTAGCTCGGACCCACAGAAAACGGTGCAGATAGGAGCCCAACTTCCAGAAGGCGAGCAGGTTCGCTTATTGGACTTCCTTCGGGCGAATGTGGATGTGTTCGCCTGGTCTGCAGCGGACATGCCGGGTATTCCCCCGGAGGTCATCACCCACCAATTGAAGATCGATCCGAAGTACTGCCTAGTGAGGCAGAAGAAGAGGAGCTTTGCTGCAGAAAGGCAGAAGGCGATCAATGAGGAGGTGGAAAAGCTCCTCAATGCCGACTTCATGCGGGAGGTATACTACCCTAGTTGGCTAGCGAATGTGGTGATGGTGAAAAAGAACAACGGCAAGTGGAGGATCTGCGTGGACTACACCGACCTCAATCGAGCCTGCCCAAAAGATAGCTTTCCCCTCCCGAAGATCGATCAGCTTGTGGACCCCACGTCGGGCCACCGCCTCCTATCTTTCATGGATGCCTTCTCTGGGTACAACCAGATCAGGATGCACCCGGAAGATGAGAAGCACACTGCCTTCATCACGGATCACGGGATCTATTACTATAAGATGATGCCCTTTGGCCTGAAAAATGCTGGCGCCATGTATCAGCGGTTGGTCAACAAGATCTTCAAGGACCAAATTGGCCGCAACATGCAGGTGTACATGGACGACATGCTGGTGATGAGCAAGCTGACCTCAGACCATGTCGATGACCTGGAAGAGACCTTTCGCAATCTCCACCTCCACCAAATGAAGCTGAACCCGACGAAGTGCGCCTTCGATGTGGCGGCGGGAAAGTTCTTCGGCTTTATGGTAACCCAAAGAGGGATTGAAGCCAACCCGGAGAAGGTTCAGGCGATCCTTGACATGGAGTCGCCCACCTCCAAGAAGCAAGTCCAGTGGCTCACCGGCCCGGTGGTGGCCCTGAGTTGTTTTATCTCACGATCCGTCGATCGTTGCCAGCCCTTCTTCAAGATACTGAGGAAGATGCATGACTTCTCCTGGACGAAGGAGTGCCAAGAGGCGTTCGAGGAGCTGAAGAAGACCTTGGCGTCACCACCACTGGTCTCCCGGCCAGAGGGGGAAGAGCTCCTCCTGTATCTGGCGGTCACTCTGGAGACTGTTAGCTCGATCTTAGTCCGGACGGACGATAAACGGATCCAGAGACTTGTGTACTATACAAGCAAGCTCCTCCACGATGCGGAGCTCAGGTACTCTTGACCCGAAAAGTTAATTTTTGCGCTAATAATGTCTGCCCAGTATCTCAGGCCTTATTTCCAAGCACACCCTATTGCGGTCCTGATGGATCAACCGTTGAAGGCCGTGCTCAGCCGACCTAACACATCTGGTCACTTGGCGAAGTGGGCGTTGAAATTCAGCAAGTTTGACATCGCCTATCGACTGCGATCGATTATGAAGGTGCAGGTACTGGCTGACTTTCTAGTTGAGTGTATAGGCCTGGACGAGGGGACGGAAGAGAGTCCCCAGAGTCAACAACCAGGGCTTGAGCCGGAGGACATATGGGTCCTACATGTGGACGGAGCCTCTAATTCCAGCGGAAGCAGGGCCAAGCTCATCCTCGCCAATAATGAGGGAGTCGTAGCTGAATGCACGCTCCACCTCCAATTTGCCGCCCAACAACCAGGCGAAATACGAAACGCTCTTCGTGGGGCTGAGAGTTTCTCGCGAGCTCGGTGTGACCAGCCTGAGGGTCTTCATCGACTCCCAGCTGGTCGCTGGGCAGGTTTCAGGCGAGTATGAGGCACGTGATCCTTAAATGTTGAAATATCTGGAATTGGTGCATGTGAGCTCGGTGGGCTTCAAACGCTTCAGCGTCTCCCACATCCCGCGTGGTGAGAATGCTCGTGCTAATGCCCTCTCTCGTCTAGCAACCCTACCGAACTCATTGTTGGGTCGCACCCACATCGAGCATCTCCAGGCTCCGAGCTATGAGATCCCCAAAGAAATCCAGCAGGTCATCTTGGAGCCTAGCTAGACGAACAAGTACGTTAAGTACATCACTAACGGCACCTTACCTGAGGATCGGATAGAGGCTGGTCTCATCAAGAGGAAGGCCGCGCGCTTCGTGCTGATGGACGGGTTGCTCTACCGGAGGTCATTTTCCTACCCACTCCTCAAGTGTTTGAGGCCCATGGAGGCTGCACTCGTGCTCCAGGAAATCCATGAGGGCCTCTGCGGGAACCATGTGGGGGGCAGGACTCTGGCATACAAAGCCCTCCGTCAAAGATACTACTGGGAGACGATAAGGGAGGACGCAACCAACTTCATCAAGAGGTGTGATCGCTGCCAACGTCATGCCATCGTGCAATGCTAGCTGGCTGCACCGCTCTCCCAACTCTCTATCCCCTGGCCTTTTGCCCAATGGGGCATGGACCTCCTTGGTCCCTTTCCTCCCGCATCTGGGCAACGTAAGTTCTTGATTGTCGCCATCGACTACTTCACGAAGTGGGTCAAGGCCGAGCCGTTGACCCGGATTACAGAGGCATATGTTAGTAAGTTCCTTTAGAAGTCGATCGTATGCCGCTTCGGACTTCCCCACACTATCATCACCGACAATGGATGTCAGTTCGACTATCAGGAATTCAAGGAGTTCTGCAACGACCTCGGAATTCATCATTGCTTCACCTCGATGGCGCATCCACAGACCAATGAGAAAGCCGAAGTAACCAACCGGACCACCTACAAGGGCTCCGGACCAGGTTGGACTAGGCTAAAGGGAGATGGGCTGAAGAACTTCCCAGCGTCCTGTGGGCATATCATACAATTGCAAGGATGGCCATAGATGAAACTCCCTTCAACCTTGTCTTTGGATCGGAGGTAGTGATCCTGGTGGAGCTTAGCCTGCCGACACTACGCATGGAACAGTATGATGAAGCCGAGAATCTAGCACGGCTGCTGCTCAACCTGGATCTCCTCGAGAAAATGAGAGACAAGGCATGAGTTCGGATAGCGGCCTACCGGCAACAGGTGGCTAGGTACTACAACTCCAAGGTAAGGCCGAAGGCCTTTCGCTGGGGGGATCTAGTGTTGCGCCGTGCCAAGGCTTCCCAACTTCGAGAATGCGGGAAGCTCTCTCCGAACTAGGAAGGTCCCTATCAGGTGGTCGAAGCACTCCCTCACGGTGCTTATTATCTTGTTGAGCTCAGCGGGGATTGATTTTCGCAGACTTTGAATGCCGTAAACCTGAGGATGTATTACCAATAATGTAAGATTCCCTGAATATTAATAATGAAATTCTTTCTTTGCGCAATGTTTGTTTCTGTCTCGTAGGACCAATGCCGTCCGGCCTTAAGTCTGGCGAATGAAGGCAAGGCAAAGATCCCGTGAAGCAATCCGTGGGAAGCACAAAATCTCGGAGTTCAGTCTGGAAAGCCGAACGGAACACAATTCTGACATGAGGCACCGGAGTTCAGTTTGGAAGGTGGCATGGAACCCAGTTCCTCCCATAAAATCCTGGAGTTCAGTCTGCAGTGCCGAGCGGAACCCAGTTCAGGCCCCAGAGTTCAGTCCAAAAGGTGGCACGAAGTCCACGAGATCCCGGAGTTCAGTTCAGAAAGTGAACGGAACACAGTTCCGACAAGAGGCACCAGAGTTCAGTCCGGAAGGTGGCGCGAAACCCAGTTCTCCCATAAAATTCTGGAGTTCAGTCGGAGTGCTGAGCAAAACCCAGTTCCAGGTCCCAGAGTTCAGTCCAGAAGGTGGCACGGAGTCCACGAGATCTCGGAGTTCAGTCCGAAAAGCTGAATGAAACATAGTTCCGACATGAGGCACCGGAGTTCAGTCCGAAAGGTGGCACGGAACCCAGTTCCCCCACGAGATCTCGGAGTTCAATCCGGAGGATGCCTCGGCAACTTAAGTCCCGGCGCCAAAGATTTTCAAGGTGCAAGCCAGAAGTACCAAGGGTTCCTTCATGGAGCTTGAAGGCCCCCTGAACTTTGTTCCAGAACAAGGATCCAAGTCAAGTTGCAAACTGGGATTATAGGAGCCCAGTGGTAGTTAACACTACAACAACACTACCAAGCAAAAAAAAAAAGAGAAGTTCAGTGAAACACTGGAGGAAAAGTAGATCTTCATTTCCAAGTAAAAGACTCCTGCAAAAAGAAGGGTCCCGACAGACTGGGTGACCCAGAAAAAAGAGAAGACAATAACAAGCAAAAGAAAAACCTATGTTAAGGTACAGAATGGAATCATTCGGCTGCTGCACCCTCCTCTGGCTGGGAGACCTTCTGCCACCAGCCGCATCCTCAGAAGGCTGCCCGAGAGCCTTTTCGCCAACGACCCCCGGTGCCGCTCCTTCCTGAGGCTGCCCCCTAGGCCCACCAAGGACGACCTCGGTCAGGTTGAGGTCGGGAAACTGGGTGGCCACCTGTCCCCGGCAGACCTCGAAGCCCTTCAGGAAGGAGTCCACGGCGGCTTCGTGCATCTCCTTCTCAAATTCTCCGGAGGCCCAAAACTACGGCACGGCCTCCTGTGCCTCCTTTCGCGAGGCCGCCAGCAGCCCGTTGATGTAGGAGTTCTTCTCGTTGGCCGTCGCCAACTCTTTGAGGACCTCCTCCACCCAGCGCTCCAGTGACCGAGACTGCCCCCTAAAGCGGGTGATCTCGGCCGCATCGTCTTCGGCCCGGTGCTGGCTTGAGATCCTCTCCTTGGAGAGAGAGGACTCCAGTTGACCCGACCATTGGAATGGGCCAGGTCTTCCCGGAGGGTCTCATTCCTCCCTCGCAGCTCCTGGCCCTTGTCCACAAGGTCTTTCATGTCAGCCGCCAACTTGTTCAGCTTCCGCTCCTTCTCGGCCTCTTTCTTCGCTGAGGCGGAGAGGAAATCCTAGAGCAGTAGCATGTCGGTCCCAATTTGCATCAAAAGAAGAAATTGAGGGTTCGAGAGGATCCAACTGGAACATTAAATGGAAGAGCTAGATACTTACCATGAAGAGTAGGGGAAGGGTCCCAAGTAGGGCCTCCGTGTAGTCTTGCCCGCCCCTCAGTCGACGGTCCTGGGGCCACACAGTAAACTCCATCATCCTCTCCGCGAGGCCTTGGTCGCAGATGACGGAGGAGCCCCCATGGAGGGCGGGCGGTGCCAACTGAGGATCGGGAGGGGACTGAGCTAGAGTCCTCTCGTTGGGCAGAGCTGCGATCGAGGGCGCCGCCCTCGGCGCGGCCATCACCACCACCGGCATAGTGACTGGTGCAGTAGTGGCAGGGGGAGGTACTGATCGCCCCATCTCTATGGCCTCGTCAAGCTCGACGATGTCCACGGTGGGCGTATGTCGCTAAGGTGGCCTGGGAGCCAGACCCATCGCCCTAGGCCCAGTAGAATCTGGAGTGGGCCTGGGCCCCTGGCCCGTCTCCGCTCGGGCCCGCTTCGGGGGAGCCTCCTGGGCCCCTTCGGGGGCGTTCCTCTTCTGGGCCCCATCCATCAGGCTTTCGACGAAGAACTTCATCCCTGGATAAAAAAGAGGCCAGAGCGTCAGATGGTCCAGCAAAAAAAAAAAAGAAAAGAAAGAAGAGCGGAGGCCCACCGATCGTCCATACTGGGCTGATCCCTGCCTCGAACAAGTTCTGCTCTGAGAGCATAATGTCAAGAGAAGGGACTACATCGCCCAGCAGCTAGGAGTAGACCTCCTGATCCGCTGACTCGACCTGGAAATTTCGGTTCGGAGACCGATCTGGCTCACTCCAGATCTAGTCAACATCCCGGACTGAAGCAAAAAAGAATTGGTTCTTCCATCCCTTGATCGATGTGAGGAGGTCGAACCGGAGGCACCTGGGCCGGGGTGAAAGGTACCACCAGCCATCATCGATGGAGTACCGTTTCAGGATGAAAAGGGCCCTGAACAAGGAGAAACGGACGACGAACCCATAGAAATGATAAAAAACTATGAAGGCGAAGATGACCCTGATGGCATTGGGAGCCAACAGGGTCTGAACGAGATGGAAGTGGCTAAGGAAAGATAGAAATAATGGATGAGGGGAAAAGCGAAGGCCTCCGGCAAGGAAGTCTTCATAGAAGGCAATTCTGCCAGGATCGCTGGAGGTCACCTGATCCCTCGGCCTTGGGACTGAAAGCTGAATGGAGTCCAGGACCCCATACATGTCCCGGATCTAGGAAAGGTCGTCTCCGGTCATCGTCGAGGTGAAGCCGGAGGGACCAGAAGAAGTCTTTGCCACTGGAGGAGGAAGGGCAGAGGGGACAGCAAGAAGGACAGGAGGAGCCCTAGGAGCACTAGGGACACCGATGGTTATGCCACCTGGCCGTAGCCGCCGTCGGACGTCGACGGGAAGGTCATCCTCTGAAGAGGAGGGGGATGGAGTCCTCAGCCGAGAAGGACCGGCCTCATCCGGGTTAGAAGAGAAGTGGCGATGACGGGCCATCAGGACGAGGAAGGAGCAGATGAAGGATCAGGTGAAGGTGAAGGGGAAGCAGATGGAGGAGACTGGGTCGCAGGGCACTCACCGGGATACTGTGGCGGAAGAATGGCGATCCGAGTGAAGAAGAGGGATTGCTGCAACCGCCGGCGAGGTGCGAGAAAGCCAAAAGACCTCATTTTCAGAAAGTCTCCTCTCTTTTCAAACCCATCAACAGCGGCCGTACAACTCTTTTTTCGCCAACGCCATCGGATGAGCGCCACGTGGGAAGGCGCCTGACGAAGATGCTTCGGTTCGCTGAAAACCGTCTCGAGTCTGGCGCGGCGCAATTATAACCTATTGAACATGCTGACATGGTGCCTACATATTGGACCTCGGGCATGATAAGCGAATCGACGACGATCCTGGCATTTATTATGCAGGATTTTTGTCCTCCCATATCATCTTCGAGTTAACTCCCCACATCCCTACAGCGGCGCTCCGATGGGACTTGGGAGTGGGGGGCAACTGATATGGCAACATCGCTGACATGGAGTATGCATCAGATCCAGCTGGCCGCCAGGTGGCACCGCGTGGCATCATCTCTGGACTCTCTTGCCAGGTGGCTCGTTCAATGGTAAAGCCAACCTCAGGGCTGAGCTCGGCACCTCCGCCACTTCGCCAGGTGTCGACCCAGGCGGGATCCACCTCGGCTAGAGTGGTCCTACCTATGCTCCTTCTCTAGGTGGCGCCCCTAGATGGGTCCACCTCGCCGAAGTCGAGCCAGGATCTCCCCGCTCCCTCGCCAGGCGGCACCCCCAGATTGGTGCACACGGGATCCACCTCAGTCGGAGTGGCCCTGCTTATGCTCCTTCGCTAGGTGGCGCCCCCAGATGGGTCCACCTCGTCGAAGTCGAGCCAGGCTCTCTCCACTCCCTCGCCAAGTGGCACTCCAGGATGGGTCCACCTTGTCCAAGGTCGAGCCGGCCTCTGCCACTCCGCCAGGTATCGATCCAAGCAGGATCCACCTCGGGCAGAGTGGCCTGCCTCTACTCCTTCGCTAGGTGGCTCCCCCAGATGGGTCCACCTCGTCGAAGTCGAGCCAGGCTCTCCCTACTCCCTCGCCAAGTGGCGCCCCCAGATGGGTCCACCTCGTCCGAGGTTGAGCTGGCCTCTGCCACTCTGTAGGTGTCGATTCAGGCGGGATCCACCTCGACCGGAGTGGCCCTGCCTTTGCTCCTTCGCCAGGTGGCGCCCCTAGATGGGTCCACCTCGCCAAAGTCAAGCCAAGCTCTCCCTGCTCCCTCGTCAGGTGGCACCCCCAGATGGGTCCACCTCGGCCGAGGTCGAGCTGGCCTCTGTCACTCGCCAGGTGTCGATCCAGGCGGGATCCATCTCGACCGGAGTGGCCCTGCCTCTACTCCTTCACTAAGTGGCACCCTCAGATGGGTCCCTCGTCGAAGTCGAGCCGGGCTCTCCGTGCTCCCTCGCCAGGTGGCACCCCTAGATGGGTCCACCTCGGTCGAGGTCGAGCTGGCCTCTACCACTCCGCCAGGTGTTGATCCAAGCGGGATCCACCTCGGCCGGAGTGGCCCTGCCTCTGCTCCTTCGCCAGGTGGCACCCCCAGATGGATCCACCTCGTTGAAGTCGAGCAGGGCTCTCCCCGCTCCCTCGCCAAGTAGCATCCCCAGATGGGTCCACCTCGGTCGAGGTCGAGCTGACCTCTACCACTCTGCTAGGTATCGATCCAGGCAGGATCCACCTCGACCGGAGTGGTCCTGCCTCTGCTTCTTCACCAGGTGGTATCCCCAAATGGGTCCACCTCGTCGAAGTCGAGCCAGGTTCTCCCCGCTCCCTCGCCAGGTGGCACTCCCAAATAGATCCACCTCGGTCAAAGTCGAGCTGGCCTCTGCCACTCCACTAGGTGTCGATCCAGACGGGATCCACCTCGGTCGCAGTGGTCCTGCCTCTGCTCCTTCGCTAGGTGGCACCCCTAGATGGGTCCACCTCATCGAAGTCGAGCCAGGCTCTCCCTGCTTCCTCGTCAGGTGGCACCCTCAGATGGGTCCACCTTGGTCGAGGTCGAGCTGGCCTCTACCACTCCGCCAGGTGTCAATCCAGGCGGGATCCACCTTGGCCGGAGTGGTCCTGCCTCTGCTTTTTCGCCAGGTGGCGCCTCCAGATGGGTCCACCTCGCTGAAGTCGAGCCAGGCTCTCCCCGCTCCCTTGCCAGGTGGCACCCCCAGATGGGTCCATCTCGGTCGAGGTCTAGCTGGCCTCTGCTACTCTGCCAGGTGTCGATCTAGGCGGGATCCACCTCGATCGAAGTGGCCCTGCCTCTGCTCCTTCGCCAGGTGTCACTCTCATATGGGTCCACCTCGGCTGATGCCAGCCCTTTCTACGGAAGACAGAAGGACCGGGGGCACGAGCCCCGAGGAAGCTGCTGAAGATGGTGCATCGGTGGCGCACCCAGTACGGTGTTCCTAGGCATGTAATGGTGTGCGGAACCTCGTTGGTACCAGTTTTGAAAGGGAATCCTATCCAAGGCACCGAACCCAGCATTTGGTAGCCTTGCATCCTAAAAAGGGAGGGCCATGGTCAATGCCTCAGGCCCGAGGGCGCCTTCGCAAGGACCGGTATCTCGCCAAGTTCCCCCTCTCATGAGTATATGGCGGACGAGACCGGTTGACACTTAACTCCCGACCGTAAGGGGGATGAGAGGGGGACGGTCCCTGACCTCCAGAGCCCCCCGGGGGATCAAGGCACAGACGGATGCATGGATTGGCGACCTAAAAAGGAAGACCAGGAGCAAGAAGAAAGGTAAGCAATCGAGAGGACAAGCAGTCCAGCAAGAAGAAGAAGGGGCGATCCTAAGCCGGAGGCTCCAGAGGAACTTGCAGGACCGAGTCCAACGAGCTCGGTTGTAGGAATCAGAGCCCCCTCCTCTCTCTCGTTCTCATTCTTCTTCTCATCTAAGATTCCTCTAAGAACGGAAACCCAGCAGTTTCCGTCTTAGTGGATCTGTTCCATTTTACCGCTCTCTAACTTGACCGTCGGAGTGCTTCCGCTGGGATCCCTGGCCTGGGTCTCTAACTTTTTTTTGCAAGTCCGGAAGTGTCGGGATTCCGCAGCTCATGGGGATCCAATCCGGTACCAACTCATAGCTGCAGGCCACAGCAGTAAGGTCGGCAACAACTTTAATTCTTATAACCACCCTTGTTACCGCCCTTTATCAAACCACTAGCAACTTTAGCTCCGTCAACATCACTAACCTTAATGGCAACCATATCACCTTCGCCACCATCAACCCCGGCTCCAAGCTTGGCTCTTACACCAAGACCATTCGCCAGGTCCCTACAGCCTTTCCATCCTCGAGATCTCTATACCCAACATCTTTCTGGGCCTCCTCGACACTCCCTTTGCTGCCTCCTCCAATCTTGACACCCTCTTTGAAAAAGCCAACTACAAGACCTTCACCTCCTTCCTTGTCTCGTTAGGCATCTTTAAGATCTTCCAGTCTACCATGGATAAAAGCTTAGCACTCTTCGCCCCTAACGATGAGGCTTTCAAAGCCCACAACATTCTAAATTAGTGTCTGCACCACTTCCGGTCACTGCATAAAATCTATGATTTGTATAAATGTTCCCCATTTATTCTCCCCCTCGTCCCAGGCCGCATCATAGCCTCCATCCTAATGGGGAACTACTCCTCTAGCTAGATCTCAAGCCCTCTTCATTTTGATCCCTGCTATCCCTTCGATACCCTGACAAAACAAAAAAAAGAACAAGGTAGATGGACAAAGAAGAGGCAAAGGCTCTCGAAGGCTAGAGCATGACTCCTAAGCCGTGGACCACATGCACATGGATTTCAATTTTTAAACTGGTACGGGGATGCAGGCTCCAAAAATTTAGGCGAGCTTCAAATAGTTTAGAGGATTTTTATTTGAGAAAGATACCTAGATTTTGGCCCGACATATTTAATAAATAGATTAAATAAGTTAAAAAAATAGAAATCCCAATATGATTCAAATAATTAATTATGTTAAATAAGTTGACTTGTTTACAATCCAAACTCATTTAGACTAAACCTAAACATATTTAAGACAAGCCGAGCATATTTTGATTGTCCTAAGTAAAATGGGTTGGATATGTTGAACCCAATGTTACATTAGATATGCTAATCTAAGTATACCGGATTTCTAAGATGACTGATTTCCCAAGGGAGCGGACTTCCGGAGATACTATTTCACTATATGGTATTCAAAGACAATAACCTAGATCAAGTTATCCTGTCCAGTCTTTTCATTTTTGTTTTTATTTTTTCAACCTAGACTTTGCTTATATGATCTTACTATTCGATTACAATTCTTTTTGCTGATTTTTGTAAAAAAAATCTTTGGAAAATGTAAAATATCTGGATCGATGTTATGATATCAACTCTTCTCCATTTTATTTTATTTCAATTATTTCGGTTTACCAGATATATTTTTATTTTATATTTTATTCAAAAATAATATTTTAATAATGTTTTAGCTGAAAGTTTTTGAAGTTCAGGTTTTATCAGAACTATGCTGTTCAATTACAAATTTTTCACTAGCAAGGACTAAAATTTTCTCTTGTATTTCAACTACACAAGCACCTACCATTTATATGAAATTGGGTCTCATCAATGTATTGTTGATGGTGAGGATGCAATGTTTTCCATCTTTTATGCAAGCTCGCCTACATTTTATAAGAAATTAAGATGCAAATGAAAAAATCATGTGGCATGTGTATAAGATACTTCAAACAAGCTTTTAGATTTAGCATCACTTTTAGGTATGAGCATATATGGTAGCTAACCGAAAGGGTTGCGCATGTGGCTTCATTCAAATTGTTGAACCATGCAACTGTTAACTTGATGGCATTTCTAATAATATATTAGGACTAGCAAGGTTTTAAATATGGTAGAATAGGATTGTCCTATATTTTTATATAAAATGGGATATACCGTCTGTTGCCACCAAGATCATCGTGGCCTGTAGCTATCAGAGGCGTCAGACTGCCAACCGGTCTTCCCCGAGCTCCTCGGCACCTACAAGAAAAGAAGCGTTAGAGGCCCGAGCCGGGGATTCCGGCAGGGACACTCCGACGGTCAAGTCAGCGACGATCCAAGGGAACAGATCCTCCTGGTCGAGCCTCTCTTGATGGACTCCACGCGAGGAGGAGTGAATGAGATGAGAGTGAAGGAAAGTGAATCAGGAGGAGGGTGACGGCGAAGCTAGAAGGATTCTCTGCTTAACCGCCTCTCCTTTGCCTGTCTTTCTCTTTTCTTTTTTGTGGTAGTGGTGCCTCGCCCTTCTGGTCGAGCTCGCACCGGTGCTGTGTTATTTTTTCATGTTACCTCTCCCTTCGAGGGGTGTCGATCGTTCTTTGTAGTTGAGGTGATCATTTGTGCGGTGGATGGGACATGTCTCCTGACATGCGGTAGGAGAAGCTTCTATGTGTTCTGACATTCTGGCTGCGCCATCCCTGGCAGGGCCTCGATCGGGGGGCCACCGCCCCGGGATTCGTGCCCTTTGACTGGCCTCCCTTTCTGGTGGTACGGGCGGCATGGCGTCTTGGTCTGAGGACTTCTCTTCCTTCTCTTCTGGTGTAAGTGGCAGTAGCGGGCAGTTATTGCGGCATGGTATGTATTGCTTCGTGGCCCTCGGGAGGCCCGTCAACGTCCTGAAAGGGAAGGCGCTGTTCCCCAGGGGACCGGCGCCCTGGCTGAGGTGGTGGCTAAGTTGGAGAGCAAGGTTGAGCTTCGCTGGGCTCGACCTCGAAGTGACCCCACATGACGGAGGAGAGCTGAGCTCGACTCCGGACAGCGGGGCTCAACCTCAGGGACCCGGCCTGGTGAAAGAGGGCGGCGCGCGACCCCAGACAGAAGGACCCGACCTCGAAGGGGATCCATGCGGTGGAGGAGGACAAAGCTCAACTCCGAACCGCGGTTCCCGGCTTCGGAGGTTCCGATCTAAGAAGGTCGCTCGGCTCCGACCTAGGTGTACCCGACTTTGCGGGAGGCCGACCTGGCGGAGGACGGTGCTCGGTCTCAGCAGGCAGATCAGGCGCTCTAAGGGAGCTCAGCCGGCCGAGGGAGCTCGGGAGAAAGCATCCACCTTAGTGGCATACGTGGACACGATGTCCGACGGGTGTCCCACGTCAGCGCTCTTGCCGCATCATTTGCCCCCACTCCCGAGACCAGTTGGCGCGCGGCGCTCGGGGCAAAGAAAGTAATTGCGGTGCTGACGTAGAAAGGTGAAGATCCGGCGCAATAATGATCGCGATCGATGGTGCTTTGCAAAACGGGTCACCGAGCTAGTGCGGTGGCGCCACATGGCCATGTCCGAGGAGTAGTTATGACGGACACGAATTCAGAGCGGCCACAGTCGGAACGAGACGCCTGCCCCATTGATCGGTGACACGTGGCGGGAATCCTTTGACAGGGGAGCCATAACGGTACGGTCGGGAGCCGGTCACTTCGAAAAGAAAGGTGGTTTTCCATAACTCAACTTCTTTCAAATTTTTCGCGTCCATAGTTATACCGGAGTTTTCCTTCCATCCCCTTCGGCTGTTCGAGTGTTCTCCTCAAGCTTTCTACATGTTAGCTCTCTCTCTCCTCCTGCCAATCGAATAGGGGTTTCCTTAGGTTCTCCCCCACCTCATCTTTCTCTCTTCATGGCTCGTTTCGGTCCGAGTTTCCATTCTTCTTGTCAGGTCGAGGCCAGGTCTTCTAGGCCGAAATCTCCTTCTTCTTCTGACGAGGAAGGGGATGCGGCGTGCTTTGAGTTTAGTAGGAGGCCCGCACCCGGGGGGATATCGATTAGGGAGCCTGGTTCCTCTCCTCCTCCTCGCCCCCTTCTTCCTTCTACCTCCATTTATGAACCTCCTCGGTCGTCAGGTCCCGGAGGGATTGCTTCTGTGATCACCGCCGCGGATCTTGCGACCATCCGGGATGATTATGGTATCCCGGACTCCATTTGACTTTCGGTCCCCCGTCCGGGGGAACGGGTCACTTCCAGTGGCCCTCGCTGGATAGCCTTCTACGAGGAGACTTTCACCGGGGGCCTTTGATTTCCACCTCATCCATTCTTTCTCTCCGTCTTGACCAACTATCGCCTCATTCCCGCTCAACTTATTCCTACACCGTCAGAACAATTTTTTGTTTCATCGTTCTATGTCACTTCCATGGGATAGTTGCCCGTTTCTCTTTGTTCAGGGCATTTTTTACCCTGAAGCGCCACCCGTCCGAGGAGTTGTGGTGGTCTCTTTTTTCCCACCCCAAGGGCATTAGGTTCGAGCTTCCTTCTTCCATCAAGGGGTGGAAGAGTAGATTTTCTTCGCCTCGGTTGAGGGGGTCAACTAGGCTTGGAGTGACCCAAATCGGTCCCCTAATTGGAACTCCATAGTCGAGGCTGCCGACCTGGAGGTGTATGAGCAGCTCCGCTCCATCATGATTCCTTCGCTCGAGGTCCTGCTATCGGAGTAGAACCTTCGCGAGGCTGGGGTCGACTCGACGTGAGAGTCAGGTGAGTTCGGCTCAACATATGTTGCTCTTTCTTCTCTTTTCCCTTTTTTTTTTTTTGAAGCTGATAACGTCTTCCTTGATGCAGACATGAAGTTTTGGATGGATGAGCTACTCTCCTTCACCGAGGAGAGGAATCAGGCGGCGGGGGCTAGTGAGCCGGCTCTGAAGAGGGCTCGTGCGGACGACGGCACGAGGCTAGTGCAGGCGGGGCCTGCCGCTCCTGAACCTGAGCGGAGGTGGAAGAGGGCAGCTGAGCCCATCTCGGAGCCCCCGAGGCAATGCGGTCCGACCTCGGTGCCTAAGTTCGAGGTGGTGGCCCGGGCCAGGTCAGCCACCGCTGCTGCTGCCATGATGACCCCTCCGGAGATCGTCGATGTGGAGGGGGAGCCGGAAGACGCGAGGTCGGCGCCAGTAGCATGGTCCGAGTCGGTGCCAAGCCCACAACCCGCATCGGAAGCATCTCCCACCGCGGAAGAGTCTGTACCGACGGCGGGGCAAAAGGACAGGGACTATCGCCGGGGTCCCTTTCATGCTAGGACCCAATGTCTCCCTCATGAAGGACCCGAGCCTTGCCGAGCGGATGATGGATTTCTCCATCCAATCCTGCGATCGGCGAGAGGGGAGTGGGAGACTCCTCGGCGACGTCATCAGTGCATCGTTTTCTAACCTTTATGCCGTAAGTCCCTTCTCGCTTCACTTTGTCTTGTTTGACATTCCTTGGTGTTGTAGCTAACATATTTCCTGATGCAGCAAGGTAGGGAGCTCGTCCTTATTCGGGACTACTGCCGCAACTGAGCCAGGAGGGACAGAGAGCGGCAGGTGGAGCTCGAGTCTCAAACGACCGAGCTGAGGCGGAAGAACGACGAGGCATGGGAGGCTAATATGAAGGTTAAGAGCCTCACGGGCGCGGTCGCCAATGCCGAGCAGGCCAGGAGAGAGTTCCAGGATGAGCTCAATGCGAAGAGGACTTGGCTGAAGGAGCTCCGAGCCGAGTCAGAGGCGACAAGGGAGCGGGCCGCCTCTGCTGAGAAGAAGGCGCGGTCGCTGAGCAGAGGGCCACGGAGGCAGAGGGGAAAGCTTCCGCTGCCGCTAGCTCGGTCGAGGCAGCGGAGAAGAGAATGGCTGAGGTGACCCGCCAGGCTGAACGAGAGGAGGAGAGGTCGTCCGAGGCACTTCGCCAGGTGGAGGCCACGAGGAAAAAGGCCACCGAGGTGGTGGCCAACTTCAAAGCTTCCCCGGAATACCTGACGGACTTCAAGGAGGCAGCGACGGACTCCTTCTTCAAGGGGTTCGCCTACTGCCTGTCCCAACTGCGTGACATCATTTCGGCGGAGAGGATGGCTGCGCTGTCGCTTCCGGGCATGGCTGCCTCATCCCCGGCACTGGCCGCTGTGAAGGAGGGCGAGGCGACTGCTGGGTCATCCCCGCGGGCGGATTCCAACGCACCGGTGCTCTCCGGGCCGGCTCCGCAAGTGGCAGCGGTTGAACCGGCCCCAAGGGCAGGAGCAGCTGAAGAAGTCCCTCCAGCAGTCATCGAAGATGGTGCTCCAGTAGCAGGGGCCGAGGAAGGGGAGATTCGGGTCGAGCGTCGTCCGGGGAAGGAGCCGGTCAAGTAGACTAGGACACCCAATCTTCTTGATGTAATCTTTTTTTTTTGCCGATCCGGGTGACCTGGCATGTCGAGGCCCGGATTATAGTGTAATTTTTCTTATGAAATAAAGAGCATTTCAGTCTAACTCCTTTCTTTTACTTCCTTCTTTCCCTTTCTCCCTCTTCTTCTTCTTTTTTTTTTTTTTTTGAAAGTGAGGCTCGAGAATCGGATGTCTCAGAAGTTAGACTTGAAGTTTTGGTGCCGGAGAGCTGGGCCCCGGGCTTGGCACCTCGGAGCTGGGCTCGAAGGCGTTAATTATTGAGAGCAGCTTGGCTCGAAGGTCCCTTGGCCGAAGAGCTGGGCTCCGGTCTTGGGTTGCCTGAGAGCTGGGCTCAGGTCTTGAATGCCTTGGAGCTAGGCTCGAGGCTTTAATGATTGAGAGCAGCTTGGCTCGAAGGTCCCTTGGCCGGAAAGCTGGGCTCCGATCTTGGGTTACCTGAGAGCTGGGCTCAGGTCTTGAATGCCTTGGAGCTAGGCTCGAGGCTTTAATGATTGAGAGCAGCTTGGCTTGAAGATCCCTTGGTCGGAGAGCTGGGCTCCGGTCTTGGGTTGCCTGAGAGCTGGGCTCAAGTCTTGAATGCCTTGGAGCTAGGCTTGAGGATTTAATGATTGAAAGCAGCTTGGCTCGAAGGTCCTTGGCCGGAGAGCTGAGCTCCGGCCTTGGGTTGCTTGAGAGCTGGGCTCAGGTCTTGAATGCCTTGGAGCTAAGCTCGAGGCTTTAATGATTGGAGCTGGCCGCGAGCTCGATCTTCTTCTGATATAGGACCGATTGAGATCGGTTCATCTTCTGATGAGTTGATGGATGAGGATTAGGATATTGATGTACTTATAGATAATTTATACTTCTAGATAGTTTACATTTATGCTTATATACTTTTACTTTTGTTGTGTACTTGATGTATAAAGTTCCTGACATATATGAAAAACTTTTTGATTACTCATTTCTATGTGTTTGATGAAATGATTGATGTCTTGAATTGCTTTTATACATTTAATGACTATGATATATCTTGTATGTATTTTCCTACCTTTTTAATGATAACAAAAAGGGGAAGTAATTTAGTGAGATTTAAGTATAAATGTGTTTTTACTCTCAAAACTAAAGGGGGAGTAACTTTTAATTTTAAGGATTTTTGAAAAACCTGAAAATCACTTACAAAGTTCCTTAAGAAAGGGGGAGCTTTACTTTTTGCTCAAATTCAAAGTGAGTTTAATTCTTGAAACCCCTCTTTCAATGTTTTGAAAAGATTTTTTTTACAAATGTTGTTATGAATCATTGATTCATGGGGAGCTTTGTTGGTTGCTAAAATTTCTTTATAAAGTATCATGATACGTGCACTCTATGAATTTAAATGTATATCAAAGTTCCGATACTTTCTAATCTTGCAACAAGCTCTAATTCTCTTACTTGTGGTCTAAATGATTATATCTTTAATGCAAGTAATGATTGATATATTTGATGCTTTCAATATTGTGCAACTTAAACAATTCTCTTAAAGCCTTACCTTAAAAGCAATTTATACTTAAGGATTTTGTTATCATCAAAAAGGGGAAGATTGTTGACTCCACTAATTGATTTTGATGATAAGCAAAATAGTTAAGTATAATTTGAGGACTAATGATTTGCTTTAAATGTGTTTTCATTGAAAAGATGCTCACAAAATTTGAAGAAGCCCAATTGTGTTGAAGAACCAAGTTTGAATGGAATGATTGCACAATACAAGACTTGGACATTTTATGAGATGGTTGAATGGATAGCTAAGGCAAGTGGAAACTTGTTCCAACTCAAACCAGCAGTTTCTGTGATTTTTTTAAGGATGTGTCGACTCAAGGTGTCGACACATGACATGATGTATCGACACATGAAGTTAAAGTGTCGACTCAAGCCGGTATGCACCAAGGTTTCAAATGGCACAGATCAAGTGTCGACATATGGAGCTTATGTGTCGACTCAAAGTGTCAACACATAGATCTACACATCGCCTGAGACTTTCAAGCCACAGAACTTGCAGAAGTTGAAGCAACAGTTGAAGTGTCAACTCATGGATGCAATATGTTGACTCAAGGTGTCGACTCAACTAAGATTTCCAGAGATTCTGAATGGAGCATTTTGAACTATGTGTCGACTCAAGAAGAACATGTGTCGACCTTATATGTCGACTCAACTGAGGAAGTATCGATACATGGAGTTTTGGTAACAGTAACGGCTAGTTTTTTCAAACACAAAACTCGTCCCAAATGGTCTTAATGGCTAGTTTTTTGAGTGTAATGGCTATATCTCGGTTTTGAGGCCTTCAAAAGGTATAGATAGGCTCCAAGTCAAATAAAAAAAAAAGGATTGAATATCCAAAAAGAGTTTAGAGAGAAAAGAAGAGAAAAGTGCCTTAACTCCTATTCATTCAAGGTTCAACCACTCACAAGCTAAAGGAAGTATTCCAAGCATTCAAAGCCATCAAGAGCATTGAAGATCATTCATACTTGGGCATTCAAAAGGCTTTAATAAGAGCAACGCAATACTACATCGAGCTACATCGACTTATTTACTTTTCTATTGAAAGCTTATATTGGTTCTTTGTTTCAAAACTTTATATCTTGTAAAGGTTATTGGTTAGCCTATTGAAAAACCAAGTGAGGTTATTGATAAGCCTTGAAAACCAATTAGGTTGGTGGTTAGCCCACAAAATCACTAAGGTTTTTGGTTAGCCCGAAAAACCAAGGGAGGTTTTTGGTTAGCCTTGTGAAAACTAATTAGGTTCTTGGTTAGCCCGGAAAACCAAGTGAGGTTGTGACTTGTGAGCCTTGTAAAACAAGTTGGGTTTTGATTAGTGAGCCTGGAAAACTAATCGGCTGTAATCGTTTAATTATAGTGAATTTCCTAGGGGATCTTGGGGAGTGGATGTAGGTGCATGGTTGGCACCGAATCACTATAGCTTGTTGTGTTTGTGATTGCTTGTTCTCTCCCTCCTTGCTCTTTACTTTCTTGCTTATTGCTTTTAATTTCCGCTGCACTATTACTTTAAAGCATTGCACTTAAATCTTAGTACCTTGTTGAATTGAATTGCATACCTTGTCTTGTGAAGTTTGGCACTTGTTTTATCAAGCTTAGCTTTAATTTTTTAGAGACCCAATTCACCCTCCCTCTTGGGTTGCTCTCTGGGCAACAAGTGGTATCAGAGCCCTGTTCTCAATGTATAGGCTTTACCGCCTTAAGTAAAAATCTATGGCAGCCCCATTTGGTACTAGTGTAGTTGAGGGACAAGTCTCAAATAGACCTCTATTTTTCAATAAAATAAATTATACTTATTGGAAAACTAAGATGATAATTTATATGCATTCTATATATTACAATTTGTGGAGAGTAGTTGACAAGGGTCTTCATATTCCTTCAATGGTGGTTAATGGTGTTTCCATCCCAAAACTTGAAGAGGATTGGGATGAAAATGATATTAAACAATCCGATATTAATGCTAAGGCAATGAATCTCTTGTATTATGTATTAGATCCTAGTGAGTTTAATAGGATATCTAAATGCATGTCCGCCAAAGAAATATGGGACACACTTGAAGTTATCCATGAGGGTACCGATCAAGTGAAAAATACTAAAGTCAATATGTTAGTGCACACATATGAGATGTTCCGAATGGAACAAAATGAATCTATCACTGATATGTATACATGTTTTACAAATATTGTAAATGCTATAGAAGTCTTGGTAAAGTCATATCTAATGCTGATCTTGTGAATAAAATTCTTAGGTCACTACCAACGTCGTGGGATCCAAAGGTGATCGCAATTCAAGAAGCAAAGGATGTAGATAAGCTTCCACTTGAGCAGCTAGTGGGATCGCTCATGACTTATGAGCTTAATCTAAAACAAAAATCAATGGACATGGACAAGAAGAAGAAGGGGATTGCTTTCAAATCTAATATTCAAGAAGAATCCTCGATTGATGGATCCAAAGATGAAGAAGAAGAAGGTAAAGAAGCCCTCCTTGCTCGTAAGTTTAGAAGATTCATGAAGAGGAGGAATTTTTCCTACCAGAAGAAATTTCAATCCAAGGAAAAGAAAAAAGAAAAGGAAAAAGAAAAGGAGAAGGAAGTACCGATATGCTTCGAGTGCAAGAAGCCGGGACATTACAAATTTGATTGTCCTATTCTCAAGAAATCAAGGAAGAAACTAAGGAAGAAAGTAATGATGGCCACGTGGAGTGATAGCGAAGACTCCAGTTCAGAAGAAGAGCAGACAGAAATTGCAAATCTCTGCTTCATGGTACATCAGAACAATGAAGAGGTATGTTCTGACTCAGAAATTGATTTTACCTTTGATGAACTTAGAAATGCTTTCGAAGAGCTTATGCATGATTATAAATTAGTTTTATCAGAAAATAAGAAACTGAAAAAGCATGCAAACAATTTTTCTTTAAAAAATAACCCTTTACTAAATGATGTTAGTACTTTAAAATCTAAACTAGATATTTTGGAAAAGAAAAATAACACTTTAGTTATAAAAATGAAGTTTTAAAAAGGCCTAAACAAATTATTTCTAACAATAAGCTTTTAAAGAAAAATAATGATTTAGAACTTGAAAATGCTAAACACAAAAATGGACTTCAAAAATTAAAACCTTTTGTTGACAAATTTACTTATAGTTCAGAAAAGTTGAATTTACTGTTAAACAATCAAAGAGTTATTTTTAACAAGGCAGGTTTAGGATATAAACCACAAAAGCAACAAAAGTATTTCAAAAACTTTTTTGTGCCAGCATCATCCAGTATTATTTGTTTTACTTGTAGAAAATTAGGTCATAAATCATATCAATGTAATTTCAGAAAAATCATGTCTTTTGATAAAATGTGGGTTCCAAAAGGAACCATTTTGAATGCTAACCCGAAAGGACCCAAGTTAGCTTGGATACCTAAAGTCAAGGCTTGTTCATATTGCAGGTATGTCTTGCAACCAAGGCAAACAAACGAATTTGGTATCTTGACAGTGGTTGCTCAAGGCACATGACTGAAAATGTGAAGCAATTCACTTCTCTTGAAGCTTTGAATGGAGGGAGTGTGACCTTCGGTGATAATGGTAAAGGAAAAATCATTGGTATTGGTAAGATTTACATAACTCCTTCCAATAGTATTAGTAATGTACTGTTAGTAGATGGTTTAAAGTATAATTTTTTGAGCATTAGTCAGTTTTGCGATAAAGATTTTTAAGTAGTTTTCAAATCATCTTATTGCATAATTCTAGTCCAGATATAAATGAAGTACAATTCATTAGAAAAAAGGCATGAAATATTTATTTAGTAGATCTTGATGATCTATCTTTACCTAATGGAGAGTGTCTTGTTGCAATGAATTCTATCAAGAAAAAGACTAGTTGGTTATGACATAGAAGATTAGGGCATGCTAGTATGTATCTCATTTCAAAACTTAGTAAAAAGAATTTAGTTAGAGATTTATCTGAAATCTGTTTTGAAAAAGATAGAATTTGCCAAGCATATCAATTTGGTAAGCAAGTCAAAATTTCTTTTAAACCAAAAGAATTTGTAACCACTAGTAGACCACTTGAACTACTCCATATGGATCTCTTTGGACCAACTAGAACATCAAGTCTAGGAGGCAAGAGATATGGAATAGTTATTGTAGATGATTTTTCAAGATTTACTTGAGTTTTCTTTTTAGCACAAAAAGATGAATCATTTTTTGTATTTGTAAAGTTTTATAGAAAAGTTTCAAATGAGAAAGGTGTTTCATTCATTTGTATTCGTAGTGATCAAGGAACCAAATTTGAAAATCAAGATTTTGAAAACTTTTGCAATGAAAAAGGCATAGAATATAACTTTTCTACACCTAGGATACCTCAGCATAATGGGATAGTAGAAAGAAAAAATCATACTTTAGAAGAAATGGCATGCACTATGCTTTGTAAAAATGATTTGCCAAGGTATTTTTGGGCTGAAGCTATAAATACACCCTGTTATATTTTAAATCGAGTTTTGATACGCCCTATTTTAAAGAAAACCCCATATAAGATTTGGAACTAAAGAAAACCAACTTTGAAATATTTTCGAGTTTTTAGTTGTAAATGTTTTGTTTTGAACAATGGAAAAGATCATCTAGGAAAGTTTGATGCCAAGTCTGATGAAGGTATCTTCTTAGGATACTCTACATCAAGCAGAGCATACAGAGTATTCAACAAACGAACTTTGGTTGTAGAAGAGTCAGTACATGTTGTATTTGAAGAATGTTCTAACAAGTCCTCGAGAAAAGAGGATACATCCGATGAATGTGCAGGTGCTGACAAACTTCAGAAGCTGACACTGAATGATCAAGCTCAACCAAATAAAGAAGAACAAGACAAGGATGAGAAAGAAGATGACACTCCAATGCATCAAGATCAACCTAAGGAGTGGAGGTATGCTCATAGACACCCTAAGGAATTAATCTTAGGTGATCCATCGAAAGGGATAAGAACTAGAGCTTCTATTAGGAATGAATGTGATTATATTGCTTTTGTATCTCAAGTAGAACCTAAATGTTTTGAAGAAGCTGAAAAAGATTCTAATTGGATCAATGCTATGCAAGAAGAATTAATCCAATTTGATAGAAATAATGTTTTGACACTTATAGAAAGACCATCTAATGTTTCAATTATTGGCACTAAATGGGTATTTAGGAATAAATTAGATGAAAATGGTATTGTCATTAGAAATAAAGCTAGGCTAGTTGCTAAAGGCTACAATCAGGAGGAAGGGATTGACTTTGAAGAAACTTTTGCTCCTGTTGCTAGACTTGAGGCAATTAGACTATTGTTAGCATTTGCCTGTTTTATGAACTTCAAATTATTTTAAATGGATGTTAAAAGTGCTTTCTTAAATGGTTTTATAAATGAAAAGGTTTTTGTTGAACAACCACCTGGATTTGAAAATCATGCACATCATGATCATGTTTTCAAATTACACAAAGCATTTTATGGATTAAAGCAAGCACCTAGAGCATGGTATGAAAGACTAAGCAAATTTCTTATTGAAAATAAATTTTCTAGAGAAAATGTTGATAAAACTCTATTTTTGAAAAGGAAAGATAATGATTTATAGTAGTACAAATATATGTTGATGATATCATTTTCGGTGCTACTAATAAAATTTTTTATCAAGAGTTTGCTAAGTTAATGCAGGATGAGTTCGAGATGAGCATGATAGGAGAGCTAAATTTCTTTCTCGGACTCCAGATCAAGCAAACCTCAGATGGTATCTTCATCAACCAAGCAAGTACATAAGAGAAATTATCAAAAAGTTTGGGATGGAGACTACTAAATCAATAGGTACGCCTATGAGCCCCTAATATAAACTTGATAAAGATGAGTATGGTAAATCTATAGATTAAAAATTATACAGAGGCATGATAGGCTCTTTACTGTATCTGACTGCTAGTAGACCAGATATTATGTTCAGTGTTTGCATGTGTGCTAGATATCAGTCTGAACCTAAAGAATCACATTTTATGCCTGTTAAGCGCATTATTAGATATCTGTCTGGTACTATTAGTATTGGTTTATGGTATGCTAAAAATTCTTCTGCTGAATTGATTGGATATTCTGATGCAGACTTTGCTGGTTGTAGATTAGATAGAAAGAGTACTGGTGGAACTTTCCAATTTCTTGGGATTAACTTAATCTCATGGTTTAGCAAGAAACAAACTTTGGTTGCGCTATCTACAGCTGAGGCTGAGTATATTGCAGCAGGAAGTTGTTGTGCTCAAATCCTATGGATTAAGCAATAACTTGAAGACTTTGGAATCATGTTGGCTAGAACTCCTATTAAATGTGATAATACCAGTGCTATTTGCTTGACTAAAAATCCTATTCAACACTCTAGGAGCAAGCACATTGAAATTAGGCATCATTTTATTAGAGATCATGTAGAAAACAATGATGTTTTGCTTGAATTTATCTGTACTGAATTTCAATTAGCTGATATTTTAACTAAACCTTTTTTGGAAGATCGATTCTGTATGATTAGAAGAGAACTCGGGATCATCAATCCATTTGATTAAATCCTTCCCCCAATTTGACTCAAATTAGATCTATTCAACCCTATTTATGATAAATCATGATTAATCTTTGTTAATTTGACTCCAAAAACATGTTATTTTAATTGATTTTGATCATTTAGAGAAATTCCTAACTTTTTAGTTTTAAGTGAGTCGACACCAAAATGTGCCGACACATCATGAGTCGACACCAAAATGTGTCGACACATGCATAAGCCGACACATGACCGACGGGAAACTGAGATTTAAAGGGTTTCCGAATCATTTTTCCCCCAAATTTCTTTCTCCTCCGAGCCGACACCTCGATTCCAAGTATCCATACTGTTCATCCTCCCATTTCTTAGTTTTTAGCCATGGATTTCTTGGATTTGAGACTTTGGTAGCCATTTTTGTTGGAAATCTTCTTAGGTTTTAGCTCCTAAACCCTAGAAACTCTCTTTTTCCACCAAAAACCTTGTCCAAACCTATAATCATGACAATGGGTCCTCGCAAACAAGTCATTCGCCGACCTCGTCAATCACAAGTTGAAGAAGAGTGGAGAACCAAGGCCCGACATGAGTCTAAAGCTCCGGATCTGCCTGCACGACCGTTGTGTGCACCTTCTAGCCGGCTGAGCTCCAAGACAGTGGTTGGAGGACGCCGAGTAGACTTTTCCTTCTTAGACAAGCAGCATTTCAGGATTGGAGATTGGATTAGACATGCTGGGTTGGTTACTTTTTGTTCGCTCAGCGAGAGATACTACCTAGGGCTGATGAGAGATGATGTGGCAAGATCGCTGACATAAGGAACCGGCGGGTGCCACGTCGAGAAAAGACGCCGCACCAACTCTCCAACTCGTATTCCACTACCGAGCTGAGCTGAGCTCTTTCAGAACAGCAGGCCGAGCTCAGTCCTCCGCCAGGTCAAGCTCATGAGCTCGACGCCTAGGTCAGAACCGCCTTCCGCCTTCCAGAGCGAGACTCTCGGAGGTTAGTGCCCTGCGGTTGAGGTCAAGCCAAGAACTCACCCACCGATGTGGAGCCTCTCCGAGCATGCGCCTTCTGGACCAGGTCCGCCTTCGCCCTCCAGAGCGAGACCCTCGGAGGTTAGTGCCCTGCGATCGAGGTCGAGCCAAGAACTCACCCGCCGATGTGAAGCCTCTCCGAGCGCGCGCCCTCTGGACCGGGTCCGCCTTTCGCTCTCCAGAGTGAGACCCTCGGAGGCTAGTGCCCTGCGGTCGAGATCGAGCCACGAGCTCACCCGCCGATGTGGAGCTTCTCCGAGTGCGCGCCTTCTAGACCGGGTCCCCCTTCCGCCCTCCTCCACCGAGGCGCCCCCACGAGCTTGAAATGTCGAGGTCGGAGCGAGTAATGCCGCCCCAGCTCGGCCCCAGTCCAGATGAGGTCTTCACAGCCCAGAACACCGGTGAGCCACCCGAGGATTGCACTGAAGCACTTTCCAGGCCGTATTGACCACCTACGATCGCCAGTTACACCAATCCGGGGATTCGAATCCCACGGGAGGTGGCCCACCATTCGAAGCACCCCCAAATTTCTCAAAATGAGACAACCAAGAGGAGTATCGGAGCGCCTGACAATGCCCCCTATCATGAATAAGGAAAGGTCCCTCGGGATGCCACCGCGTGCGCTTGACAGTCCGACGGGGATCTCGAGACAAGCGCTGAATGGTAACCTGGTTCACAGCAAACCCAGAGGTAACACCTACAACAACTCCAAGAGACAAGAGAAAGAAAGGGAAAAATAAAAGAAGGGCAACCCCCACCAGCAAGAGGGGACAGCACCACCACCATCACCACGAGCACAAGCGCAAGCCCGACCAAGAGGGCGAAGCGCCGCTACCACCACGGTGGAGGGGAAAGCGGGGGATACAAGGAGAGGCGGAGGAATAGAGCATCTCTCTATCTTCGCTATCATTCTCCCCCGGCAACGTTTTCACCTTCACCCACATTTTACACTCCTAGAGCGGAGTCCATCAAGGGGGCCCGACCAGGAGGATATGTTCTCTTGGATCGTCACTGACTTGATCATTGGAGTGTCCTCGCCGGAAACCCCGGCCCGAGTCTCTGACCATTGTCTCGCAGGTCCACGAGCGGAGGACCGCCGGGCAACAAAGCGATAGCACCCAGCGAGGAGATCCGGGGACCGAGAGCCGCGGGCGGCAGGAGGAGTGCACTCTGGCACCGGCAGCAGTTACGGGCCACGACGATCTTGGCGGCAGCAAGAGAATTCTACGGTTCACTTGCCTGAGGGTCTGATGGTTGGATTGCTCAAGTCAGAGGATGGGATATCCCCATCACTTCAGAGATTCTAAGCAGAGTATGGGATATACCCATGACTGGATCAGTTATTGATAGCTTGATGGACCGAGTTAGTGGTCTCCAGTGCATTTTTGAGTCTGACATCTTACCAGAGGGAGCCATTATTCCAGCATCGAGACTATCTATGGAGATGAGACTGCCACATCATATAGTTTCCCGGATTCTTCTGTCGAAGACCGATCGATTTGACTATATCACCGAGTGGGAGTTGCTGATGATGGTCTCACTGATTCAACGGATGCCGATTTGCCTTCCTGTTATGATGGTTCATCAGATTACTGAGGTGTCGTCTAGTCAGCGGCTCTGTTTGCCTTATTCTATGGGGTTGACAATACTTTTCAGGAAGTATGGAGTTAGTTTCCAAGATGATCCTTATCGTACTTTGATCCATACCGATGTATATGACATCAGGTCATTGCATCGCATGGGTTATCACTTAGTCCGAGGCCAGTGGACACGGAGGATATCAGGACAGGCCGAGGATGCAGCTGACATTGATGAGGATACAGCAGAGGAGGAGCGAACTCTTTCAGGTGAGGTTGGACCTGGCGAGACAGCCTGAGATGGCAGCATAGCTAGCTCAGTCTGATCCTTCTACATCTGTCCAGCCACAGCCAGCGTAGACGGAGACTCCTGGTGTTTCAGATACTCTAAAAGACAGAGTCAGATGCATAGAGATCGATGTATTTATCATGAGGCAGCGTCTTGATGTGTTTATTGCTAAGACAAGAGAGAGCTACATTGGTCTTAGTGATGGCATTTCGGCTATTCTCTCAGCACTGTCCAGATCTTCTACAAGTGCTCCTGCTGTAGACACTATTCCTGCTTCTGTTGATGTACCTGCTCCAGCACCAGTGGATGTTTTTGCTGATATCGATACTGGTGCAAGTCTAAAGTTGGAGATGGAGATGGAGATACTATTATTGGAGACATGGAGACTGACTCAGACCATTTTGATATTGCTGATCCTATGTCAGAGCCAGTTGCGGAGGTGACGGATGACATTCCTGCGAGCCCTGTTGTTGACCCATCCTTCTCACCTGTTTCGATTCCTGATCCATCCTCTCCTTCCAGATCGGTTGATCACACTCCAGTTCCAGTTCCTATTCCTATTCTTAGTCCTGTTATTGATATACCTATTACTGATTTACCTACTCTTGATTCTCCTGACATTCATACACCTATCATTCAAACACCCACACTTGATACATCTATTGTAAATACACCGATACTTTCTACAGCTGATACTGTTGTTCTTGATATGCCCGTATCATCAGCTGTTACACCTACTTTTGATACTTCTACCCTTCATACATCGTCAGTCACTCAAGAGCTTAGGTTCAACACACCCGGCTTTCAGTATCTTGATTCCGGTCCTACTTTTGATTGCACTCCTGCTCCAGTTGTTGCTGAGTTGATTGATCCGATCAGTTCAGTTCCTGCGAAGGACGTAGTTCCTACTTCTACTGCTTCAGTCAGAGGTCAGATCTATATTCATCGCAGAGGACGTGGACGCCGTACCCCTCCTCAGCCGACCAGGACCAGACTTCGAGATCTTCGATCAGATAGCCGCGAGCTCAATCTTCTTCTGATATAGGACCGATCGAGATCGGTTCATCTTCTGATGAGTCGATGGATGAGGATTAGGATATTGATGTACTTCTAGATAGTTTATACTTCTAGATAGTTTACATTTATGCTTATATGTACTTTTACCTTTGTTGTGTACTTGATGTACAAAGTTCCTGACATATATGAAAAACTTTTTGATTACTCATTTCTATGTGTTTGATGAAATGATTGATGTCTTGAATTGCTTTTATACATTCAATGACTATGATATATCTTGTATGTATTTTCCTACCTTTTTAATGATAACAAAAATGGGGAGTAATTTAGTGAGATTTAAGTATAAATGTGTTTTTACTCTCAAAACTAAAGGGGGAGTAACTTTTAATTTTAAGGATTTTTGAAAAACCCGAAAATCACTTACAAAGTTCCTTAAGAAAGGGGGAGCTTTACTTTTTGCTCAAATTCAAAGTGAGTTTAATTCTTGAAACCACTCTTTCAATATTTTGAAAAGATTTTTTTTACAAATTTTGTTATGAATCATTGATTCAGGGGGAGCTTTGTTGGTTACTGAAATTTCTTTGTAAAGTATCATGATACATGCACTCTATGAATTTAAATGTATATCAAAGTTTTGATACTTTCTAATCTTGCAACAAGCTCTAATTCTCTTACTTGTGATCTAAATGATTATATCTTTAATGCAAGTAATGATTGATATATTTGATGCTTTCAATATTGTGCACCTTAAACAATTCTCTTAAAGCCTTACCTTCAAAGCCATTTATACTTAAGGATTTTGTTATCATCAAAAAGGGGAAAATTGTTGACTCCACTAATTGATTTTGATGATAAGCAAAACAGTTAAGTATAATTTGAGGACTAATGATTTGCTTTAAGTGTGTTTTCATTGAAAGGATTCTCACAAAATTTGAAGAAGCCCAATTGTGTTGAAGAACCAAGTTTGAATAGAATGATTGCACAATACAAGACTTGGACACTTTATGAGATGGTTAAATGGATAGCTAAGGTAAGTGGAAACTTGTTCCAACTCAAACCAGTAGTTTCTGTGATTTTTTCAAGGATGTGTCGACTCAAGGTGTCGACACATGACATGATGTGTCGATACATGAAGTTAAAGTGTCGACTCAAGCCGGTACGCACCAAGGTTTCAAATGGCACAGATCAAGTGTCAACACATGGAGCTTATGTGTCGACTCAAAGTGTCAATACATGGATCAACACATCGCCTGAGACTTTCAAGCCACAGAACTTACAGAAGTTGAAGCAACAGTTGAAGTGTCGACTCATGGATGCAATGTGTCGACTCAAGGTGTCGACTCAACTGAGATTTCCAAAGATTCTGAATGGAGCATTTTGAACTATGTGTCGACTCAAGAAGAACATATGTCGACCTTATGTGTCGACTCAACTGAGGAAGTGTCGATACATGGAGTTCTGGTAATAGTAACGGTTAGTTTTTTCAAACGTAGAACTCGTTCCAAATGGTCTTAACGGCTAGTTTTTTGAGTGTAACAGCTATATCTCGGTTTTGAGGCCTTGGGAAGGTATAAATAGGCTCCAAATCAAATAAAAAAAAAGGGATTGAATATCCAAAAATAGTTTAGAGAGAAAAGAAGAGAGAAGAGCCTTAACTCCTATTCATTCAAGGTTCAACCACTCACGAGCTAAAGAAAGCCTTCCAAGTATTCAAAGCCATCAAGAGTATTGAAGATCATTCATACTTGGGTATTCAAAAGGCTTTAACAAGAGTAAAGCAACACTACATCGAGCTACATCGACTTATTTGCTTTTCTATTGAAAGCTTATATTGGTTCTTTGTTTCAAAATTTTATATCTTGTAAAGGTTATTGGTTAGCCTATTGGAAAACCAAGTGAGGTTATTGATAAGCCTTGAAAACCAATTAGGTTGGTTGTTAGCCCGCAAAACCACTAAGGTTCTTGGTTAGCTCGGAAAACCAAGGGAGGTTTTTGGTTAGCCTTGTGAAAACCAATTAGGTTCTTGGTTAGCCTGGAAAACCAAGTGAGGTTGTGACTTGTGAGCCTTGTAAAACAAGTTGGATTTTGATTAGTGAGCCCGGAAAACTAATCGGCTATAATCGTTTGACTATAGTGAATTTCTAAGGGGATCTTGGGGAGTGGATGTAGGTGCATGGTTGGCACTGAACCATTATAGCTTGTTGTGTTTGTGATTGCTTGTTCTCTCCCTCCTTGCTCTTTACTTTCTTGCTTATTGCTTTTAATTTCTGCTGCACTATTACTTTAGAGCATTGCACTTAAATCTTAGTACCTTGTTGAATTGAATTGCATATCTTGTCTTGTGAAGTTTGGCACTTGTTTTATCAAGCTTAGCTTTAATTTTTTGGAAACCTAATTCACCCCCCTCTTAGGTTGCTCTCTGGGCAACAAACGTCCAAGAGGCCTAGAGCCGATCGATGCCCAAGAGGCGACTAACGAAGCTGATTAATGTTCAAGTGATGCGAGATTATTTAACATCTGAAAAATGGCTGACCAACTATGGATAATGTTTGCTGCACGTGCTAATGTTTTAACAAATTAACCGTTTACAGCTGGAGTTGGCTAGAATTGGTTAGGTTTGAGGCCTATAAATACCAGTGAGCACGATGGAGAAGGGGATCCGGATTCCAAAACACCTTCCACCCTATTTTTCTTCAGATCGCATCTATCTAGTCCAGACGCCATTGGCAAGCTTGAGAGCAGGAGCCCCCTTTCAATGCACAGAGCCTCCAAGAAGATGAAGATCCATTAGCTCAATCTGTTCTCATTTGGTCTAGCTTGAGTCCAAGCATCGTTGTAATTTGTTTGGATACAACAATTACTACTAGATAGGTTGCTAGTAATCCTGATTACTATGTTTGGTATACACAGGTAATCTATCAATAAGATTGATTACTGTATTTGGTATGATAAATAGATTACCAGTAATCTAAACTCAAATTTCCAAAACATCCCTAAGTCAAATTTATTAAAAATATATTATAATATAATATTGCATGAATATAATATATTATTTGATATTTTGTAATGTAATATAGTATTATATTATTTGATATTTTATAATGTAACTATTTATAAAATTATATAGTTAATAATGTATTATATAATATTATTATATATTATATTATATTAAATATATTATATTATATTTAATATATTTAAATATATTTAATATAATATAATAATGTTATGTTATGTTATAAATGTAATATATAATTTTAATTATATTATATTACACTTTATTGTTATATAATATATATTTTAAAATATTCTATTTTCTAATATTACAAATAAAATAAAATAAAAGATTTATATCATTTTAAATTTAATAATATAATATATATACATATATATAATATAATATATGTTATGTTATGTTATAAAACGTAATATATATAATTTAAATTATATTATATTACACTTTATTGTTATATAATATATATTTTAAAATATTCTATTTTCTAATATTACAAATAAAATAAAATAAAAGATTATATATTATTTTAAATTTAATAATATAATATATATAAATTTAATATATTACTTAGTATATTTAAAAGATTATATATAATTTTTTTTACATTTATTTAGTATAAAAAATAATTTTTAATTTTTCAATTTTAATATAAACATATTAAATATTTTATATTTAATAATATAAAATATTTAAAAATTATATTTTTAATAAATAGCTGAAATGTAAAAATTATTTTTTTATAAATAAAATATAGATTTTAGAAGAGATCCAAATCAATACCTAGATGACCTAGATGAGAGGGAGAAGGAAAATATTTTGTTGGACTTCCGAGATAATTTTATAAAAATAAAAAATACCAGATTATCACATATTCGGTAATTTGGATAGTCAATCTTCTTGAGATAATCTGGATTGCTATATGAGAGATAATCCAGATTACCACTACAATATAGATTATCGATTTAAAAAAAATATCAAGATTATCTGGTTGATCCAATTTAAAATTATCGATAATTTAGATAAGCTACTGCTTACGTGACCTGGTATCAATTACAATTTGCATGCATGGTTTTTAAAACGTGTTTTGCAATGTGCACAGCCGCAAAGCACGTATTATCCGACTTTCATCCATGGTCCCTCCATGTTTCGCTACATAATCCCTATCCCAAAAAGATTCTCTCACGCCCCGCAGAGGAACAAGAGCATCAGGGCAGCTAAAAATGGAAGTGTATTCATGGTATGAGATTATAATTATCAATACTTCCTCTCGCACATAAGTTGTCATTTGTCAAGCCTTTGGTCCCAGGAAGGCTCGCGCAGAATGGTGAAAGGGTGGAGGTTCAGAACCAGGGGACTTCCAGTCAAAAAAAGAGAACCAGGGACTTGCCATGGTGTCCTAGGAAATGCGATTAATAACTCCGCCAGCTTCCTCGGAGCTCTTCCATCTCCATTGTCATGCCACCAGCTGCGGTACCACCACTCACTCCCATCTCCATCCCTGCTTAAATTTCATCCTGTTGGATGTGATTGAAACTGCACCGGAGCTTTTGTTTGTTTTTTTTTTTTTGGGGCTAAGGATACCTGTTGGATTAGCTTACGCATTATGATCTTCTTTTTATTTTATTCACTAATTGGCAAGAAATGGATCACCTTCACACTTCTAAGCCAATATCATGTTCTCTATTTTGATCTCTAAATTAGCTTTATCTACCGTAATAATGAAGCGGATACGTTGTGCGGCGTCTAATTTTTCAGAAAACGTATTTCAGTAGTTTTTGGATTTCCCGCACCATGCCATCATGGACAATATCAAGACTACTATTATTTATTTGGAACCTGATATACATGAATTTTTGCATCGGTTAGTGTTTGTTTGCTTTTTTAAAGAGACGGATCACATCTGATGGAAGATTCAAAGAATTGCGAGGAGAAAAACAAGGTGAATTGGTTGGCATTGTTTTCAGTAGTGTTGCCTCAAAAGTATGATATTGTGAACTATATAGTGAATGTTTTGTCCAAAGAGGCTGTGGAATGGTAGGTTGCGAAATTAAGGAAACCTTAATTGCATTAGTTGAATGCGTGAATGGATAACTCTATACCCATTCATGAATGACTGATTAGATGCACGGAATTTTCATCACGTTTGTGCTCATACTTCAGTAGTTAGTGTGCAAGATCTGCTGGTAGATGAAATTAATCAGTATCATTCATGTTTCAAGCATCCTGCCAGTTGAATCTGATGGATATCCATAGAATTAGGCTCACTAGGAAGCAGCCAACAAAAATCTGATGCCAACTTTTTGCTACAGTTCCACAACTCGAGGCATCAAAATTAGAAATTTTGAATCACTGTAGTGAGGAGTTTTGCATTGCAAGATCTGCAGTCATGATTCAAATATAATTGCTTGTAACTGTACAAAATACTATTTGTTGCTGATGGCATTTATGAACAAAACCTGTTCTCTTGAACAATTAAAAGCTTATACATTTCTTTCACAATGACAAGTGCGCTGTCAAACATCTCTCTGAGTCCAGGAGAGAACAGTAGATACCATCAACTTGCTGTCAATTGGTTTTGTCAGATATGCATCCATCCCCACGTCCAAGCATTTGGCTTCATCTGACGACATTGCATGTGCTGTCACTGCAATGATTGGGATATGCAAACCAGTTCCGGCCTCAAGATTTCTAATTGCTTTTGTTGCCTCGTAGCCATCCAGCTTGGGCATCTGCAATCCTCATTCACAAACCCAACTTTAAAATCTTCACTCCATTGCCAGCAGGAGACATTAATTTAAGTATCTATATGGACATCTCAGGGTGTGTTACACATCTTAAGTCTGATCAATCCTCTATAGTATGGAGATTATGGTTTTCTTATCCATATTTAGAAGTACAAAAGGAAGATTGATTAGTTTGCATGACCAGAAGAGGAAATCAGATTATTGGATCTATGTACTCTGTTTCCAGAAAACATCACCATACAAACCTATTCTGTTCTATTGATGGATCATAAGTTTGATTCACATGTATTATCTTTCTTGAGAATTTCAGGAAGAGAAATGTTTGTACTGAACATTACTTTTGTTAAGGTTTGATATATTTTGTTGACCTGTTCCTTAACAGCTTCAGTTTTTGGAATCTGGTGTAATTTAACATGGTATCTGAGCCAAAAATATCTATTTTGTCATGTTGAATATTTTCTTCTGTTCGCTCATTCTTGGGTGAGTTGTTCATTCTTGACTAGTTTATGGCTTCACATGCATGGTCCAGGCCGCACATGGGCGGGAAGTGGGAAGGCAGTAAGACCTGATATGCATTATTGAGCCCTTCCCTAACAATTTAAGCATTTGGGATTCTAGTGGTAAGTTAACATCTTTACTGTAAGATAGGATAAGTTTGATCCTCTTTTGGCTAGCTTTGCTTGATATCAAGACTCCTAATGGGTATTTGAAATTTTGGATTGATAAATCTGTCCTCCAGTGCTGTTTGTCCTAGATGAGACTCTCTCTTCAAGAATGAAAAATATAAAACTTTCACTAAAGAGTCATCATATCACACAAATCAGGTTAAGACAATATACAGAATGATTTACAATCCCTGTCATTTAACTTATGGATTAAATGAGTCAGTTAACATGATTAGGTCTGACTTTGTTTGACTCTGATATTGGTTGACAAGCAATTTCAGTTTCTAGAGCACTCATTTTACACTTCATAGGAGGGCTAGGGAAATGGGCTTAAACTAGTTCAATCAAGCATTCACAAATATAAATTTGAGAAAGTGGAAAATGGTAACAGAGAAACATAAATCAAGCATTTCCATATTATAAACTTGAAAAAATGGAAAGTAATAGAGAGGAAGGCTCAAAATGTGTAAAATAAAGCTTATCATAAGAATGATACCTGACAATCCATTAGAACCAGATCGAATGATGGATATTTTTGCAATTCACTTAGTCCTGCGACACCATCTGGATGAGTTGAATTTTGTCTTTTACTCTCGTCTGCACATAACATGCATTTTATAGCATCTACTGCCTGCATTCCATCTCCTACAGCTATAACTTTGGCTCCTTTCTTCTCCAGCATGGCTGTTGCAACTCTCTGTAGTATTGGATTATCTTCTGCAAGCAGTATATGTAAGCCTCCAAGAGGATTTTGGTCTGGAACTATTGTATTTGCAGCTACACAATCACCCTTATGGACACTATAATGCATATCTTGACTTTTAAGGAGCCTTGAACTTCTACAAGTAAGTTCAGTCGACCTTTCTGTGCTTAGTTGTTTTTCCATTCCTTCTGCATGGGTATCACCTGATGATGCCACATTTCTTTTTGCCATCATTTTCCGGTAGGTTTCTTCTTTGTCATACAAAGTAGGCTTGGCATTCAATTGATGTTCTTGCTCTGTCATGCTTTCTCCTTCATTTGGTGGCTGATTCAACTTAAGAAATACATCTTTGTTGCCAACTGCTGAATGGGGTTTTATATCTTCTAATTTGTCATTTATTGAACTGATCATGTTCTTTTTGATGTCTTTATACTCATGCCAACTTGAATAGTCCATGCTTTTATTTCCATGGTTGTCAGTTTCGATGACATCTTCAGACATGTTTTGTGAGTTTTCCATTGCCAATAAAATGTTGGGGTTTTTTATAATTTTATCCAGGGAGACCCTTTGAGCAGACATTTTTCTTGAATTAGAATAAGGTTGATGAGATTCTGGAATTCTTTCTATACTTTCTTCTTCACTAGAAAATGTATTAATTTTTGAAACTTGTTTATCTAGATCGAATGCATCAGAATCATCTGAACTGAAAGCATCAAAATGAATGGAATCCAATACATGGCTTTCATGCAAGTCTTCATCCATGGTTGAGTTTAACAGATTCCTACCTTTTTGGTTTTTGAAGTTTACCTCTTTTGCAACAGCATCCAAGATATGGATCATTTTTGTCTTGTATAATGGTTTGCTAATAGTCAAAAAATGCCCTCTCCGTTGCAGCTCCACCTTGATGGCATTAGAGGTATCATGGCTTAACATCCATGCAAATTTTGCTTTCCCACAGTATTGCTCTAAGAAAATCAGCTGCTGATTCCATATGTTTGTACTTTGGTCTAGCAGTGCTATGTCCACTACAATGAGAATATCTGAACCTCCCATTTTGTGAAGATTTGTTTTCCTGGGAACAACTCTCATTCTGCCCATGTTTAATGATTCGCTTGTTGAGCACTCCATATTTTCTTGGAAAATTTGCCTAAGGACTTGGGTCAGTCCATTCCATTCAGATGCTTCCCATGTGAAAACCCCCTTTTCCCTCAACCACTGGGACATAATAAATCTACTTTGTCTGCCATGTAATGCCAGCAAGACCTGCACAAGTTACTCACCCAATCTAGTTACCATGGAGACAACCTGGGATATGTTGAATGTTGAAGTTCCGTAAATATTGTGGGGAATTTACCCCTGATGTTTATTGTCTTTAAACTTTTGGATCACAAAGAATATTGTTTGCTAATAGTTGCTTGCGATTTTGGATATCACAATTCATTATTTTAGAATTCAAAACATTTCTCCATCCTAGAGAAATTCGTAAAGTCCATCAAATCATCATTTGAAAATATGTACTTCTAGTAGAGTTTTCCAAGTTCATGATTTTCTCATACCCATCATCTTATAATTTTCCATTTTAGACTTTTATGATTTGGATACCAAACACCTCCAAAAAAGAAAAAACTCAACTTTCAAAATCAGAAAATTTTGAATCAAGAAAAAAGATATTTAAAATTAAAAACCTTCAAATGCAGTCTAAGATGTTTGTCTTAAACACAACAAATAAGCAGATGGACTGTTGGATCATCTAACAAATCTCTCTGTTACTATGTATATCATATATGCTACCAAAATTCATATCTTTTCATCCAAAATCCATTTGTTCTCCTCTACATCTTTATGTTTAGAATCGACACATTCTTTTGACTTTTTCCCTTCTGAAACTTAACAAAGAGACTAAACTATTTCGCTATTATGTTGTTGATGCGTAACTTTTGATTGTGACTCCTATATTTTAGCAGGCTTGATTGTTAGATTATGGATGCAGTGTGGTCTTTTAATTGTTTGTGAGTACTGCCCAAAGAAACTAAGTGATAGAGAATAGGGATTCAGCCAGACTGAAAATGCTGTACACCCCACAATCTACCATTTCTTCTTTCTCCCATCTTTCTTCTTTTCCTTCCTAGTCTCTCTTAGGCTCCAGTGCCTTATATTCTTTGTTGTATTCTTTCTCCTCTTTAGATATACTTTGATTTTTAGAGCACAGTTTTTCAGCAGACTCATTGGACAGCAGGTATTAAGAAGTTTGGTTTGGCATTTGAGTGGTGCATATCATTGAAGCGCCTCATCTTGAAAATTGTACTTATTGCTTCATTGACAAGTATCTAAAATTAGGTCCTAAATCTGATCCTTAAGCTAGCCTAGAGCAACTGGGAACTTCTTGAGTCTCCTCATAAGTAGTTCTTGCATTGTATATTGAAGCCATATACATGCCTTCAATATTGTAAATATTCACATAGAGTTCACATAATGTATGCTACCATGTCATTTTTATTAATTGACCTATTAAATCTCACATTATTGTGACCTGGAGGTCACGGGATAATACCGCATATGTCTAACCCTCATTGCACTGGCCACTAGGCCACCCTTTTTTTAGTGGCATGTAGAATCATCTGATTTGCTCCATCATATCTGTTTTCATTTGTCATTTCTTATTTGTGATGTAACTATCATATCTGAAATATTAGGTTATGTTTTTCTAATAGTGATATTACATGTTTTTCCTTCATCTAGCATTCTTCAAATCTTCAAACTCTTTCTAGATAGATATGTTGGTTCTTGAGCTGAGTCACTCCTTTTTTCCATGACTTTCTAATATTTTCCTTCCTGTGGCATGTTACATGGATTTTCATAGGCTGTTTAGCCCAGATTATTTTAATTCTTGTACTTCCACTGATAATCACACTTGCTTGCTACCAAGATGCCGTACCATGCTTGCTATAGAATTGAACACTTGCAGATTTTATAGATGTTGATCCTATTTCGTACTCTGCTTAAAGGAAGCAATAATATCTATCTTGTAACTGCAACCTTTATTAGTTTTTTTTTTTTGGTGACCAAACATACTCTCCTCACTTTTTGACTTTCTCCTTTACTCTAACAAGTTAGTCACATACAAGTCAAATGTATAAAAAAAAAAAAAATGGACCACATTATGTATGTTTGCATGTAATGTCATGCAGAAGGCAGCACAATAACATGCATATAACTTGTTCTGTTGTTTTTTTCTTTTTATTTGAATGGATTCAACCATCTTTTACTCAGTTCTTATTTGATTATTGGTTAGTAGTCAACAATCTTACCTTTTCTTTAAACAAAAAAAAATTTGGGATGTATTTGTGGCAAAAGGGTAGGTTCTGACGAGCAAAATCAGTTTGCTAGGAAAATATAGAAGAATTTATGTATATTAATTAGGCTACTTACCTTGAAACTGTACCTGCCAAATTCTGTCTGGAAGCTATTTATGGTGCCATCTTCTGGCATTCCAAGGACCAAGTATAACTGCATCAACGTCCCCTGACCGTCCTTCTTCACAACCTTTATTTCTCCACCCATCTTGTTTACCTAGGAACAATCATTGCATACATACTTCAGCATCTCCCATGAGATGAAAAGTTGTTGCATGACAGAAATAAAGATGGATAATGTCATATGCTAGTGTTTTTAACTTGCAAATCAATTTTTATGCTACTATGGTGTGGAATACCAGTTATTTATTCTTAAAAGAATACGAGTATTTTTTCTTGAATTAGTAGCAGATGTTCATCTTGATTACAAGTGATGAATATATCTTTTTTCTAGACCCTTGTGATTTTATGATCTAAAAATTCAACAGACTCCAAAATTCTGTCAATGTATCTCAATGATTAAAATCTCCTTAAGTTAGTGGCTTTGTCAAATTATTAATGATGAATTCCCTCTCTATTGTTGGTGAATGATGTTCTAATGCATAATTTTTTTTTTTTAAAGAAATTTTATGTTTATGCATTGATGGTGTTGAATGTTGCAAGCAAGGATGAGGGTGCTGGCCATGCACTCCATGCCAGCCAGCAGGTTCTGTTTCAACAACGAACCAACTCCAGGCAATTGTATAATGTTGAACCCCTTGGTATAGAGCAGTATCATTATGTACCAATTGCAACTGTGGGTTCCGCTTTGTTTTGCTCTATGTCGAGCCATAAGGTATCTAAACACCTCTTTTTCTTATTTGCCACAAGGTATTGAACCTTTTTGTCATGTCCCGAATCCAGCACTAGGATCAGCTACGCGACCAGCCACACAAATCCTAGATATTATCCTAGAGGTCATGCTAGGCCTACGTATACAAGATCTTCATCATTTACCAAAATTAAAATATAATTTAATTAACTAAATACCATCGAAATAATTTAATAATGACTAAATAATCAACTCGTTTAATTCATGATCACTAAATGATCAACTTATTCGTTACATGGGTATCAAAATAAGACTAACTAAATAAACAAAGATTCTGATACTCAGTCTCATGCTCATCCCTATCCCATGCTATGTATCCTGCAACTCTGGAAAAATAAAGAAATGTGGAGAGTGAGCTTTACAGCCCAGTAAAGACTCCATACAGTCACACCAATAATAGTACAGTTTGAAAATAACAGGAAGATAAGAGTATATCATGTCATGCAACCAAACAACTCAAATGGCATAGATAACAAAACCTTTGAAAAAATCATGTTTCCTTTTTATGTTTCAATTTAGTCATCCTTCTTCTTTAGGATTCTGGACTAACCACGATCATGCTCCAGTCCATGACTGACAATCTCAGTATCACACTTTAGCTTGTGACTGGCAACTCATTGTCACGCTCCAGCCTGTGACGAGCAATCTCATTGTCACACTCCAGCCTGTGACTGGCAATCTAGTAACTACGGTCCTATCCGTGGCATGGCTAGTCCAAACGCCTTCTCTTGATTAACACTTTATTAAGTCATGTCATGCCGTTGAGTCATATCATTTGAAATTTTCCAATGACCGGCATCGCGATCCAAATCATCCAAAAATAATTTTGCTTGATGAAACATGGTATACAAGAACATAAATAATAATAATAGCCATCACACTGTCCGTCAAAAGGAGTCAAAATATATCATGCATAGATAATCATGCATGCCAATGCTCATAATCAGGGATCAAATCGTGCCATATAAAATATATTTATAAAATTGATGATCATGCCCATAAATCCTTACCTTTACTGGAGATAGATTTAACATGCCCGATATCAGTCTGCACCCGAATCCTCGATCTAGATGCTACGAAATTCGTTCAACGCCCTCCTATTCGGAAAATTATCCTCCTACAATGATAATTTTATTCTTTTTAATAACTTTATGGTGCAACAACTATAAATTCAAAATTTTCTATCTGGATTCCATCCACGATCCATCCGCTGATACTCTAACTTCACAACTTTTCTAGCATAGAAACTTTTAGATCTTTTTTCCAATATTTATTTATTTAACTTGCTCATTTTCTCTATTTCCTCTTCTTTCTCCTCTCTCTCATCTTTCTCTCTCCTCTTTCTATCTCCCCTATTCTCTCTCATCTTTCTCTCATCTTTCTCTCTCCTCTTTCTCTCCTCCTCTCTTTAATTTCTCTCTCCTCTTCCTCCTCTTCTCTTTTTTTTTTTTTCTTTTCTTTCTTTCTTTTTTTCTTTTTTTTTTTTTTTTTCTCTTTTCTTTTCTATTTCCTTTCCTTTTCTTTTTTTTTTTTTTCTTTTTTCTCTTTTTCTTCCCCTCTCCCCTTCTTCTTCTCCGCCGAACATGTACATCTCCCCTCTTTTTTTTCTTTTCTTTTCTTTTTCCTTCTTCTCTTTCCTTCCCCTCTCCTCTTCTTCTTTTCCTCTTCTTCTTCTCTCTTCTCTCGCACGGCCTTGCAAGCGCGCTGCAAGATCCTATGGAAAATATTATGGAGGAAGCGCATGAGGAGATCGAGGCTTCGATCATCGTTGTCCTCCCAAGATTATTTTTATAGCTAAAAATTTTTGAATCCGATCTTGATTTGGATTCCGTTTAGAAGAAGCGCATGAGGAGATCGAGGCTCCGATCATCATTGTCCTCCCATTTTTTTTCCTTTTTTTCCTGGGTATTACATTCTCTCCCCTTTAAAATAATTTCATCATCGAAATTAGTTTGATTGAAGTTTTAAACCTTGAAAGTAACCAACCCTCATGTCACTCTTAAACTTCCAATTAGTCTTCTTCTTAGGATACTTATTTCCAGAGTCTTAATATAATGAAATTATATAGTACTCAAAACTTGATCCTTTTCATCTATAATACACATCGAATTCTCTTAAGCTTTTCCAAAGGAATACTAATCTTTTAATGTCAATACAATTAATTATCCTTGATTAATTCTACAGAAAATTTATGATGGCCTAGACTTTAGAAACACCCAGCCCTAATATCATCCTTGAGCTTCTAGATAACCCCCTTCTTGGAATGCTTTCTTCATAAGACCTTAACGTAACAAAATTATATGATATTTTCATTTTGATCCTTATCATCCACAATACATAGTGAATTCCTTTCAATCGAACATGAACGCCTTAACTTCGAATTAAAATACATAATTCTTCGTCCCTAAAATTTATTTCTCTTGATTAACTCCGCATCATAATTGTCCAGGTTCTATGCTATTAACACCAACAAAAGAAACTTTGAGCATTGAGCACTCTCTGAAATCTAAAGCCTTCATTCTCTTAATCTTCCTTACGATTCTATAATTAGGCTTTTATTTTAAAGAAAACATTAAGCCCTTTTCAAATAATGGGATCACAATATCAAAACTAAAAAGAGCTTTGTGTCAGAGTATTCCAAATCCAAGCCCGATATCGCGTGTTTTTCCTAAAGTCAGAGATGTCAAATTTTTTTTTGGAGTCCTTTATACTAGGAAAACCTATTGATGAAAATTGCATGGCAACACGTATAGACTAGCCCAAGAATCGATAACATTATCCTTTCATTTATCACTAAAAATCTTATTTCTAAAATTTAATTCAATTCGCACATCATAATACTTTTGAAGTTAGAGTTAATATTCTTAATTAATTTAAGAATAACTCATAAAACTATGCTTCCACTGCGTACTCTAATATAATTTATTCAATTATCTAGGTTCACTAAATGACTCTCGCAAAAATCTACTTTATATTGGTACTAGGACGATCTAGAGTTACTAAAGTAAAGCTTTTGAGTCTCTTTATCTTGTTTATACCTCGGGCATATTATATCAAGATTTTACTAACCCACTTTTTATATTTAAAGTTCTTGCATAAATTTCACCATCCTTTTAAGACTTCAATAACTCTAGTCCAAGACCGAATTAATCATGCTTTTCTTGACAATTTAATTAGATAGCCTATATCAACTTTTCTCTTAGAAAGTTATCATTAACTCTAACAAAGTAGATGACTTTGAATCAACGCTCTTATGAATAAAATCAATCATATTATCGCTTATAGAACTATCTTACCACAATTCTTAGCATCAATTAACACACCATCCAAAATATTGTCCCTTATAAGCTAAACCCATATAAGTCTTCCAATACCAATTTCTTCGCTCAATACAATATTAGTAGTAGGGTAACCTAAATTTTTTATAGATCTTAAATTTGACTTAATGTTTAACATATATAATAATCTCTAACAATTATAGGAAAGATCAAGTAATCATTTTCAAAACTCTAACATAAACTATTGAGGATTCTACCAAGATGTACATGCCATGTCCACATAATATAATTTAATCTGCTAATAGCAATTTACAAATCTATGCATTATCCCAAACACATTTTTCATTACATATTTTCAATAATAATCCACATATAGATTCATCGAAAAATTGTCCTTTTTACTATCATTAAACTTTTTCATAACCTACACTCTAAACATCTTCTTACAACAGTTCTAAAATTTACAATCCGATAATTAACAAAACTAGCATCTTATCATGATCTGCATCCATATCAAGTTTAGAATTCCAAAATCATCCAATTAATAATTGAACATACATATTCAGTATAACATAACACACTATACTTCTAGGCCAGTATTTTTGATGCTTGGGTCAAACCCACTTATCAAAGGCAAGGACCCATCCTATCCAGCTCTTCAATATCCATCATGTGCTTACTTATTATGATTAAATAGTATAAATCATTCAGCTCTTTATGCTCATTCTAAATCAATCTCCCTACTTATATTAGAGATAAAAAATATATTTCTCTTTTGCATTAATCATATGCCAGATCTTGTGCACAATACCTAAATATTAGAAATCCAAACTTTGAATCCATTCTTGCAACTTTTATCATGTTCTGACTAATCATAATGCTAAGTTCAAATACCTCTTAAGTTACAGTCCATAATTATCATTATCCAAATTTTAATATCATTCAAATCATATCCTAATCATTTATGTCACAGTCCCAAGTGATCATACTCGAAGCTTCGATATTATTCATGTCATGTCCAAACCACTTATATCACAGTCCCAAGTAATCATAAGCTAAGCTTCGATATCATCCATGTCATGTCCTAATCACTTACATCATAGTTCCAAGTAATGATAACCTAAGTTTTGATATCATTCTGTCATGTCCTAATAATTACCATGTTAATTTCTAATAACTTATATCACAATCCCAAGTGATTATAATCTAAGCTCTAATATCACTCTATCACACCCCGAATCCAGCACCGGGATCGGCTACGCGATCGGCCGTACAAATCCTAGGTATCATCCTAGAGGTCATGCTAGGCCTAAGTACACAAGATCTTCATCATTTACCAAAATTAAAATATAATTTAATTAACAAAATACCATTGAAATAATATAATAATGACTAAATAATTAACTCGTTCAATTCATGATCACTAAATGATCAACTTATTCGTTATATGGGTATCAAAAATAGGACTAACTAAATAAACAAAGATCCTGATACTCAGTCTCATGCTCGTCCCCATCCCATGCTATGTATCCCGTGACTCTAGAAAAATAAAGAAATGTGGAGAATGAGCTTTACAGTCCAGTAAGGACTCCATATAGTTACACCAATAATAATACAGTTTAAAAATAATAGGGAGAAGAATATATCATGTCATGCAACCAAACAAATCAAATGCTATAGATAACAAAATCTTTGGAAAAATCATGTTTCCTTTTTATATTTCAATTTAGTCATCTTTCTTCTTTAGGGTTCTGGACTGACCACGGTTATGCTCTAGCCTATGACCAAGATTTTAAATCTCGTGGGACAGGGCTATCCCAGTTTTTTCATGGAATGAGATGCATTAATGTCCCGTCCCGTCCCAACACTTGGGACATGAATGTCCCAAGATATCTTGATTGGGATGCTGGGACACTGGTGGAATGCCCTGTCCAAACACATGAGATGGTACCCCATCTCGGTGTCCCACTGGAACCTGAATCCTTGTCTATGACCGGCAATCTCAGTGTCACATTTCAGCCTGTAACTGGCAAGCTCATTATCATACTCCAGCTTATGATAGGCAATCTTATTGTCACACTCCAGCCTGTGACTGGCAATCTCATTGTTACATTCTAGCCTGTGACTATCAATCTTAGTAACCATGGTCCTATCCGTGGCATAGCTAGTCCAAACGCCTTCTCTTGATTAACACTTTATCAATTCATGTCATGCTGTTGAGTCATGTCATTTTAAGTTTTCCAATAACCGGCATCGTGATCCAAATCATCCAAAAATAATTTTGTTTGATGAAACATGGTATATGGGAACATAAATAATAATAATAACCATCACACTGTCCATCAAAAGAAGTCAAAATATATCATGCATAGATAAATCATGCATGCCAATGCTCATAATCAGGGATCAAATCGTGCCATATAAGATAAGTTATAAAATTGATGATCATGCCTAGAAATCCGTACCTTTACTCGAGATAGATTTAATATGCCTGATATTAGTTTGCACCCGAATCCTCAACCTAGGTGTTACGAAATTCGTTCAACGCCTTCCTGTCCGAAAAATGGTCCTTCTACAATGATAATTTTATTTATCTTTTGAATAACTTTATGGCGCAACAACTATAAATCCAAAACTTCCTATCCGAATTTCATCCGTGATCCATCTGCTGATACTCTAAGTTCACAACTTTTTAATAGAGAAACTCTTAGATCCCTTTTTTCAATATTTATTTATTTAACTTGCTCTTTTTCTCTCTTTCCTCTTCTTTCTCCTCTCTCTCCCCTTTCTCTCTCATCTTCCTTTCTCCTCTTTCTCTATCCTCTTCTTCTATGTCCTCTTTCTCTCTTATTTCTACATCTCTCTCCTCTTCTTCTCTCCTCTTTCTCTCTCCTCTTCTTCTCTCTCCTCTTTCTATCTCATCTTTCTCTCTCCTCCTCTCTCTAATTTCTCTTTCCTCTCTCTCCTCTTCCTCCTCTTCTCTCTCTTGTCTTTTTTTCTTTTCTTTTCTTTCTTTCTTTTTCTTCTTTTTCTTTTTCTTTTTTTTCTTTTCTTTTCTTTTTCTTTTTCTCTTCTTTTTCCTTTCCTTTTCTTTTTCCCCTTTTTTTTCTTTTCTTCTCTCCTCTTCTTCTCTTTTTCTTCCCCTCTCCCCTTCTTCTCTGCCGAACAGGTACGTCTCCCCATTTTTTTTCTTTTCTTTTCTTTTCCCTTCTTCTCTTTCCTTCCCCTCTCATCTTCTTCTTTTCCTCTTCTTCTTCTCTCTTCTACCGCACAGCCCTGCAAGCGCGCCACGAGATCTTGTGGAAGATATTGTGGAGTAAGCGCACGAGGAGATTGAGGCTCTGGTCATCATTGTCCTTCTTCTAGGATTCTTTTTATAGCTAAAAATCTTTGAATCCGATCTTGATTTGGATTCTTTTTAGGAGGAGATTCGGGAGTCTTCATCCTCCAATTTTTTTCCTTTTTTTTTCCCTAGGTATTACACCCTTAGTGGATCTTGAAGTTAGTGTACATAACAGTAATTTATCGGCTTTCAACTAGAATTCTTCTTTTAATAGTGCTTGACTTGATCACCAAAAAAATATATAGTGCTTAACTTGGAGTTTCATCATTGTGTCTTTTACATAAATTAACATGTATAGACATGTATAAGGCTAGATGAGTGCAATAACATAACAGTTTGATTTTTTATGCATCAAACATGACCCACCTAACTAGAAATAGCTTTTTCTGGGAAAAGTGTGAAGCCCTATGCTAAACTAAAGTCGGCTATGCCACAAGGTGCAACAGCCTGTGTTCTATATCAAGAATAACATGTGCTGTACCAGCTGATGACTGGGATGGGTGCTGGCGCTGGCTTTGAAGCTTTGGCTGCAGGTACTCAATATCACCTATGATCATTCTGTTTGAATATCATCCATCTTCAAACCATTTTGACAGAAAAAGTTTGAGTTTGCAGGCTGTCATTGTAAACCGTTTCTTATTCCTTGGGAAGGCCCTTTCAGACAATTATTGTTAATGAAATGCTACTGTTCATACTTCATAGCAAACATTTTTTGGGTGGAGAAAGCATTACTAGTATTGGTTGCTGTGGAACTTGTTTCCCTGTCATTTGACAAGTGTTTTTGTTAGCTTAGAGGTGAGATGTTGTCAACATATGGAATCAACATTCAATCATGTTTCATTTTGTATATTGGTGGTGCTGCCTGCCTTTCAGCTGTATCCAGGTTCATTGGTTAAAATAATGTGAAACTTATGATGATGCTTTGAATTTCTTACTGAAATATCAAATTTGACAGCTCTTTGTACTTGTTTTGGTTTCAAGGAATCCCATAATTTGGAACCTTCATTCCTACCTTTTTGCCCGACTCTGTAAAATACTTCACAATGTGCCAATAAAATTTTGATTCATTTCAGTCATGTCAGTGATGTTTAACTCACCAAGTTGCGCGTGATGCATAGACCAAGACCAGTTCCTCCATGCCTACAAATGATGAGAAACCACAAACAACATTCTCATATTAGAGATACACTATTAACTTAACCTATGATCCACGTACTTATTGAATACTGACTTTAGACATTATTAAACATATAGTGTCTGAAACAAAGTACACAATAGGATATAGGTTAACCTGCTTACGTTCGTGTAGTTGATGGATCAGCTTGCTCAAAGCTTTCAAATACTGATTCCCATTTGCTTGGATCAATTCCTGCCAGGCGTTGGATTCCAAATTACTTGCTTCATCTCACCAATCACTAGGAGATGGCCAACATGCAGAAAATAATTGCTTACCACAGCCTGTGTCATCAACTTCAAACCAGAGAGTAAATCTATCACTTTTCTGGTACTCCTTTTTCAAAATACTCTCATTTTGTTTTAATTTGTTTCTGGGTGTGTATTGCAGCATCTTTTGATCTTTGGAACCCTCAGGCGGCCTTGTACAATTTGAGCTTTCGCACCATCCACGCAAAATAATGTGGCCTTCTGAAATCCATTCAAATATGCTGTCTGTTAATATACTCTAAACCCAAATTGAACCCTAAAAGGAAAATCTGAAATGAATCCAGAACCAATCAGTATATAGGGTTTAGGCATGATCTGTCTTGATCTGAGCTGAAGCTGACCCATTTATGCTCCTAGAGGGGGTAGACATCTGCTGATAGACACATTGGCAGCAAAATTTTGGATTTTTAATTGACTATTTTGTGATCTTCTGAGAGTTTCTACTTGGAATTGTGTTCAGTTGCATCTTTTTTCATTGAGATGCAGCATTAAAATGATAGTGGTGGACTTAGATAAATTGCTCCACCACGTTGCTTCTTGTTTAGCTAGTTAACGTTCAAGTGTTGTGCTATTGATAAAGTAAAGCCTTTCTTCAGGACAATTTAGATGGTATGATTTCTTGCAGCTTTACTAAATGTTCAAGATCCTACTTGTAACATGTCACCTTTCTTTTGTTCTTTCAGGCTTGGTTGCAAAACATCAGTAGCAAGTATCTCCTTCAAATTGTTCGTGAACAAGAAAGACATTGTGACGATTTGGTAAAGTCATCAATCTTTACAAAAGAATCAAATAATTAGTACAAGATTATTTGCTTCAACCAGCCAAAGAGCACTTTTTGAAGCCTATATAAATTGTAAAACCAAGATCACTCCGTTTCTTCTTAGATGTGTGATTTCTTACTCTTCTACGGGACATTTATCTTTTCTACGTGTCTAATTTACTTAAGTATATTAGATCTCTAGTGTTTCTTGACCGATAGCTGCATTGTAGAAGCAAGGAACTCTGAATCAAAATCGGGCTCCGTACCGGTCACTGATCGATATCCACAAAATCTTAAAAAAATTCTTTTCCTTCCTATCAAAAAATTGTTTAACCTGAATTGGACACGAACCAGACCCAAACCGAGCCCGAACCGGACGGTACGATATGGTATAGTATCGTACCGTACGGTATATAATTTTTAAAATTTTTTTTAACGGTCTGGAGTGCCGGACCGTTTTTTATATATGAACAGTACCGGCTCTTGGCCAATATGGTACACCCCGTACCGGGTGGTATGGGATGGTACTGCAAACCATGCTGTAGAGTCTACTTAAATATGCTCTAATTCACTGATGGTGACTCAATTCATAATCTCACTATACAAGCTTGTAAACAGTGCCTTTGTTTAATATATTATGTGCTGATATTTCCTATATAACCCACATAAAGCATTTGTTGCTTTGTCAATCTCCGTATATCGACTTACCGGAGTTTGCTTATCATTTGTTGCTCTTATCTTCCTTTTATATTAATTTTCATATATAGGTCAACAGGGATCATATGTTGATGTTCTGGATTAGCAATACATGACCAGTTTCCATGCTTTATTCATGAACTAACTTCTTGAAAGAGATGTTGATCCTGGGTGCTATAAGTCTTTAAAATATTTGCTTGCTTTCACATCCTGTTGGCCTCTCTTAAAAGTTTGCATTTATTCCTTAGTTTCTTGTTAAAAATCTTTATCCATCGGGAAACTAGGAGAATAGAGATTTTGAACCATACGAGTGGAACTATATGGACAATCCTACAGAAGATGGGCTATGGATGCGTCTGTACTCTATTGAACTCTGAAACTCCTTGGATTTCTTTTGGCTTCCTAGATTTATAAAATATAGTGAAGCAAAATGCATTTGTAAAAAGATTGCTACCATTCCTTACAGAGAACATGAAAACTTACAGAAGGATTTATACTAGGAAATAATGCAAACTAGAGTTCGCCGACCATGTCGTACCGGCCGGTTTGGGGCATACCGAACTGGACTGATGGTCGGACGGCACGGTTCGGTCAATTTAAACGGCACCCAAGATTTACAAATAAAAATAAATAAATAAATAAGGAACCTGCCCGAACTATGCCGAATCGATTGATTCGATCGGTTTAGGACCGGTTCGGGCCGGTTCAAACTGATTTTATTTATTTTTATTTTTTTTCCTGTTAGGTACTGTAGATGTTAGGTGGGGGGGTTTTAATAAAGGGGCAGAGAGGCTGAGAGCTCTCTATGCTTCTTTTTGTTCAACAAAGGAAGATAAGGCTATTTTCTCCCATTTTAAGCTAATTAAACATCAACTAATTTAAGAGAAAGGTAGATTCAAGGTATATAGATCTTTCTTTTTTTCTCTTTCCCTCTCCCCTCTCTTTTTTTTTGAAATTCATGAAAATTAGAAAATTAAAGAAAAATACTATCAATTTTTTTTTGTTGGGCATGATTTTAGAGTATGTGATAGATACATGAAAGATCTACACAATGATACTAGGATCTTGATTTTTTATTAAATATATAATTTTTAAAATTAAAAATTAATTTCATATTAAAAAATTAATAAAAATAAAATAATTAATAAAAAAATTATAATTATATATTATTATTATGGGGCTCGTAAGCTACTCTCATTATAAATTTCGTGTCATTTTATCCAAGTTTTGATGTATCTTATGAATAGTACTTTAGATCTAAAATTGAAGAAAAAGTGGTTTTTAATACATTTTCAGTGTCTTAAAAAAAATATATAGCATATATGATAGGATCCTGCATGAATCTAAATTCAAGTTTTTTAATAATATTTTTATTTTTCATATTTTTTAAATCAAAAAAATTAAAAAAATATTTATTTAAATTAAAAAAATTTAAAAATAGGTTAACAAAGTATTAATTAATAAATATAATTATTGACCTTATGTGTAATTTAAATATTCAGATATGGATCCATCGAGGAGGAAGAAGGTCCGGAGCGTGACATTGGTTGGTTGCATGGAGAAATGTTTTCGGGTCGGCATCACTGGAGGTGTAAATGGTGCAATGTAGAATTCAAAAGTAGGGGACAACAAAATTGAAGCAGTACTTGGCTGGCGGCTATTTTGATGTATCTACATACCGACAGTGTTTACAGGAGATTTGTCAATTGATGAAAAAGCATTTTATTGATTCAAAGCTGGAAAGAAAAAATATCAAAAAAAAGATAGTGGACTACAGAGCCGCAGAATCACCTTATTATTTCAAGGAATCAGAGGAAGCATTTATTCCTTCTGATGAGGAGGCACAGATGGAAGCTGCCATTCAGGCAAGCTTGCATGAATAGATGCAGCTAGAGGAGATGGCCAGACAGAGACAGTGATTTGGGCCATTAGCTTTTGAGTTGGGATCGCGATCGGGCTCTGCAAGTATTGCAGGAGAGTCAGACAGTTTAGGAGGACCTCAGTCAGAGAGCCCGTCAAGAGAGGCACCAGTTGTATTGCATCCATATTGGAAGCATTTGGCAGTAGAAGGAAGTCTTCCAAGAACATTCCAATAGGAGCCACTATCCATGATGTCGATCCACATACCCTTTTTAACAGAGATTCCAAGCAATAAAGGATTAACACCATGCTGAAAAAGGATAAAAAGAAGGATATGTGGCGAGCCATTGATCATGGTTTCATTTCAGTCATATCTCAGCACACGCAGCAGATAATCCATATTATTGCTCAGCTATTTCATCTATACAGGCTGCTGGTGCAGGTATAAATCCTTTGGATCGAAAGATATTTATGGTTAGCTTTTGGACAGTAATAAGGAGCTAGAAAATTGGATTGCCTTCTTTCAGAACAAGTGGCCCGTGTATGGGTTGAAGTGATGTGTGATGGTTGGACTGGTCCTACTAGACGGAGCATCATCAACTTCTTGATGTATTGTGATGGAAAGACTTTTTTCATAAGTCTATTGATGCTTCAAATCAGGTGCACGATAGCAGTTATATCCTCATATTGATGAAGGATTTGATTGATCAGGTGAGAAAGCAGAATGCCGTACAGATCATCACAGATAATGGATCATAGTATAAGGCCGTAGGGTAGATCTTGATACAGCGGCGATCGCATATTTTCTAGACTCCTTGTACTGCACATTGTATTGACCTCATGTTGATGTATATTGAAAAAATTTGTAGGGTGCAGAAGATAGTTGAGTTAGCACAGACCATCACCAGATTCATCTATGACCATACATGGATCTTATCATTGATGAGGAGCTTTACTGGGAGAGAAATATTGAGACCAGGGATCACACGGTTTGCTACAAATTATATAGCACTTGATAGCCGTCTTGGTAATAAAGTAGAGCTGCGTCAGATGTTTATTAGTCAGGAATGGCAACATAATAGATATGCCAGGACAAATATTGAAAGGAGCAATGTCGAGAATTAAGTGACGAGATAGACATTCTGGCAGCGGGCTGAGAGGATAGTGGATACTATCAAGCCTCTATATGAGATACTTCGGGCTATGGACTCTAAGAGATATGCTCAGATGGACTTTCTGTATTATATGATGTAAAGGGCAAAGGAAAAGATTCAAGAGGCAGATACAGCATATGCTACTGATTATATCCGGATTATTGATAGACGGTGAAGTTATCAAATGAGTTTGGATTTGTATCTAGCAGGTACACAGTAATTTATGAGCTTCCTAAAATTTTAAATTAAATTATATTTATACAAGTACACTTGACTAATTCTTAAAATATATGTGTAGTTTACTATCTGAATTCGAGATTCAATACTCCATATCGGACATTGCCATGGATGAACAGCTTATGTCTGCCCTACATAATGCTATATACAAGATGGAGCTCGATCCAGATGTCGCAGCTATGTGCCTAGAAGAAATTAGGTTAAAATTGTTGGGTAATTTTTATTAGCACTAATTTCAATAAATGACACATGATAACATATTTTTTTTCAGACAATTTTTTAAAGAGGGCACAGATTCTTTTGGATCCACTGTAGCTATCAAAAATAAATTAAAAATGAATATTGTAGGTACTACTAAGTACTAAGTCTAATATTAGATTCAGAATAATTTTTTTAATTTTGCTGAATCTAAAATTCTAAATGATTTAATATCTTTTGCAGCTGAATGGTGAGTGCATTTTGATGGATCTGCAAAACATTTGAAAGTTTTTGCAGTCAAGATTCTCTTCCAAACGGTGTCATCTAATGGATGTGAGCGCAACTGGTCTACATTTGGCCTTATCCACTCCAAGCAGAGGAACCGTCTAAAACAGAAATGCCTCAACAATCTTGTTTATGTACACTATAATTTAAGGTTGAGACTAAAGTATATTCAGGAGAAAGTTGAATTGAAATATTCCGATCCCATTACAAGTACATATGTTGATGAGGATGAAGACCAATGATTGGATGGGTCGTGAGTCAGCAGGAGCCAGAACTTGATGAGCCAGGATCGTCTCTTCAACCAGCCAGTTTTGTAGCTAGCTAGGCTGGGGTGGATGCTGAACAATGGGCAATAAGTAATATTTCTCACAGGGTTCCAGCAGATACAGCACACATCCCTCCTCGCCATCTATTTGGTCTAGAGATAAAGAACAAGGAAAGGTAGTTGCACCTCCATTGAAGTACTTAGTTCATTCATATTCAGATACCAGAGAAAGTGGTGCTAGTGCTTCTTTAGATAGTGGAGGATCTAGTGATCATGAAGAGGTCGGAGGATAGGTGTTGTAGCCGCCTATTCATCTTTGATTCATTGGTAAGTCGCAGTTTAGCCATGCCACATGGATACAAACCATGGAGCACTAACTGGTAGACCCCGTGGTGATAGATTCCATATAGGTAACGGGCTCCGCAAGGTCGTTCGGGATACGATGCAGCTGCAGCTCTTGCACGTGGAGTAGGATCTATGGATGTATTAAAGTCATTCTCATATTCAGGATCTTCTTATCCGTAGCTACCAGCAATTTGTGATCCATACGGTTCATATGGTGCATTTGAGATATCATCTTCCAGTGATTGTTATCCTATGCAGCCCGGAGCATCTTATGGATCTAATTTTATTGCTGGTATATTTGGATGGGCCCTTACATAGCCATATCATTAGTCTTTAGATATTTCTCAGAATCGGGACCTCAGTGAGGGATCTACGATGAATTACGATCTATCACGTATACCTCCTAAGATGACCTTACAAGAGTATCATGCTGCTTGGCTAGAAAAATCTACTGATCTTCCTATACAATATATAAATGATTCTGATATTTATGGACATCAACACTCTACCCGATTCTAGATATCGGTATGTAATTATATTTATATTTTACTTTTCACTTTCATTAATTACTGATAATCTTATTTTAATTATTATTTTATATTTTATTTTAATTAAAATTAATGTATTAGTATTTTTTAAATCCTAAATCTTAAATCTTGAATCCTAAACTCTAAATCCTAAACTCTAAAGGCTTAAACAATAAACCCTAAGGCCTAAACCCTAAAAAAAAAACAAAATCCATTAACAAAAAAAAAGACGTGAAGGTATGAATCGGCACGCCCATCATACCGTGTGTCGGTACGGTAAGGTATCGGTATTATACCGTATTGATCTAGCACCGGTACAAGTCTCGGTACTGATACCGGGAACCTTGATGCGAACTATGGTGAAATATCTACTTATCTAAATTGATTTAGCACAAAAAGAGCCCTTTTGCAGTAATATTTCTCATTCAACATCGAAAGAAAATAGAAGCCGATGAAATCCAAATTTTGTTGATACTGTTGACCCCTGAGATGATTTTGATGATAACAAAACATTGGAGCATGTATTTGATACTAATATCTTCAAGTACTTTTGGGCAGAAGCTGTGAACACTTCATGTTATATATTGAATCATGTTTTGATTAAACCTATTTTAAAGAAAACCCCCTTTGAAACTTTGGAGAGATAGAAAGACAAATGTTAATTACTTTCATGTTTTTGGTTGTAAATGCTTTGTATTGAATAATGGAAAGGATAACCTTGGAAAATTTGATACTAAATCTAATGAAGGAATATTTCTTGGTTATTCAACTTCTAGCAAAGCATATAGAGTTTTCAATAAAAGAACATTAACTATAGAAGAGTCTATTCATGTAATATTTGATGAAGCTAATTCCTCACCTTCAATGAAAGAATAGTGCATTGATAATGATGCAGGTACTGTTGACAAAGCAATGAAGGACATGAGCTTAAAGGATAGACAAGTAGAAGAAGGAGATGAAATGGTAAGTAAAGAGCATGATGATTTGCCTAAGGAATGGAGGTATGTACATCACCATCCGAAGGAATTAATTATTGAAAATCCATCTAAAGGTGTTAGAACTAGATCTTCATTTAGAGATGCACATGATTATCTTGCTTTTGTCTCATATGTAGAACCAAATTGCATAAAAGAGGCTGAAATGACCCACATTGGATGATCAATGATGGCTATGCAAGAACTTAATCAATTCAAAAGAAATAATGTATGGATCTTGGTAGATAGACCCTCTGAACATCCTGTTATAGGTACTAAATGGGTATATATAAACAAATTAGATGAAAAAGGTAATGTAATTAGAAATAAAGCTAAATTAGTTGCCAAAGGATATAACCAGGGATCGCGGTACCATCCCGTATCGTCCGGTATGGGGCGTACCATACTGTATCGACAGCTAGCCAGTACGGTTCAGCCCATTAAAACGGTCTGGCATCCGGACCGTTAAAAAAATAAAAAAAAATTGATTTCTGTACCGGTACGGTACGGTATCGTACCGATACGAACCGGTCGGTTCAGCCCAGTACGGCTCGATTCAGCCCGGTTCAGGTCCCTTTTATGTTTTAAATGCATTTTTGGGAGGGAGGAGAATGCTTTTATATTAAAAAAATGGGTCGGTACACCTGCCGGTACGGTATGGTACGGGCCATTCGCCGATACGGCTCCCGGTATCGGTACGGGAACCTTGGATATAACCAAGAAGAAAGAATATATTTTGATAAAACTTATACACCTGTAGCAAGACTAAAAGCTATTAGACTTTTACTTGCATTTGTTTGCTGCATGAACTTTAAATTATTTCAAATGGATGTGAAAAGTGCATTTTTAAATGGTTACATTTTTGAAGAAGTTTTTGTAGAACAACTTCCTGGATTTGAAAATCATGCTTTACCTAATCATGTTTTCAAATTCAATAAAGCATTATATGGTTTAAAATAAGCACCTAGAGCATGGTATGGTAGATTGAGTAAATTCTTACTTGAAAATAATTTTACTAGAGGTAGTGTAGACACAACTCTATTCAGAAGAAGATGATGCTAATTATGAAGATGAAGGTGCTTAATGGGTGAGTTGACCTACTTAAACTTCAAATTAAGCAAACAAAAGAAGGAATACTTATCAATCAAGCTAAGTACATCAAGGAGATTTTTAAGAAGTTTGGTATGAAGTCAGCTAAAAAAGTTGGCACACCCATGAGCCCTACCTACAGACTTGACAAGGATGAAGATGGAAACAACGTTGATCAAAAGCTTTATCGAGGTATGATTGGATCACTGTTGTACTTAACTACTAGTAGACCTGATATCTTATTCAGTGTTTGTATATGTGCCAGATTTCAATCTAATCCAAAAGAATCACATATACTTGCTCTTAAAAGAATTTTAAGATATCTAAAAGGAACCAGTAATCTAGGTCTGTGGTATTCTAAATAATCATCTTTAGAATTAATTGAATACACAAATGCTGATTATGGTGGATGTAAAATTGATAAAAAAAGTACTAGTGACACGTCAATTTCTAGGGTTGAACTTAATCTCTTAGCATGGTAGAAAGCAAAACTCCATGGCACCATCCACTGCTGAAGCAGAATATGTGGCTGCAGGGAGTTGTTGCGCTCAAGTGCTTTGGATTAAGCAACAGCTAGAAGACTTTGGTATTAATCAATCTAAAATTCTATCAGATGTGATAACACCAGTGCCAGGGTTCCCGGTACCGGTACCGGGACCTGTATTGACCGGAGGGTGGTACCGTACGGTCGGTCTGTATCGACCGTACCAGCATGCGTATCGAGCTTTTTTTTATAAAAATAATCTCTCTGCCCCCAAAGCAAAGATTGATATTTAAAACATGAAATGGACCTGAACTGGGCCAAATCGAGCCCGTATCGGTCTGAACCGGACGGTACGTACCGGTACGGAATTAATTTTTTTATAATTTTAAAAGTCCGTACCGATTTTAATGGCTGAATCGTACCAACTTTTGACCGGTACAGCACGGTATGCCCCGTACTAGGCAGTATGAGACAGTTCCGTGAATCCTGACCAGTGCTATAAACTTGACAAAAAATTCAATTCAACACTCAAGAACAAAATACAGAAATTAGTCATCACTTTATTAGAGATCATGTGCAAAATGGTGACATTGAACTTGAATTTATTTGTACTGAAAAATAAATGGTTGATATTTTCACAAAACCACTTATTGCCACCAAGATCGCCATGGCCCGTAGCTGCTGTCAACGTTGGAGTGCGCTCCCTTCGCTGCCTGGCGGTCCTCTGCTCCTGGACCTGCGAAACAGGGGTTAGTGACCCGGGCCGGGATTTCCGGCGGCGGCACTCCGACGGTCAAGTCAGTGATGATCCAGGGGAACAGATCCTCCTGGTCGGGCCCCTCTTGATGGACTTCGTACTAGGAGGAGTAAAAGATGTGTGTGAAGACGAAAATGTTGCAGGGGGAGAACGATAGTGGGGACAGAGAGGTTCCCTATTCCTCCGCCTCTCCTTGTATCCCTCGTTTTCCTTCGACCGTGGTGGTAGTGGTGGCGCTTCGCCCTCTTGGTCGAGCTTGCGTTTGTGTTTGTGGTTGATTGCTGTTGTTACCTTCCCCCTTTCGGGGGTGTCGATTGTTCTTTGTAGTTGAAAATTGGCCGTTGGGCGCTCGCCTCGGGATCTTCGCTAGGCTGGCAGGCGCATGCGATAGGATTCCAAGCCATGGACGAGACGTCTTTCCTGACAGGTGGTAGGGGAAGTTTTCATTCATTCTGACATCCCTTCTGGTCGTCCCATTCTGGGAAGCTTGGCAGAGCCTCGATCCGGGGGTCGCCGCCCTAGGGGTTCGTGCTTTCTGGCTGGCCATCCCCCTGGAAGTATGGCCGGACAGGTAGTTATGGCGGTATTGGGGGTGCCGTTCCGTAATCCTCGGGCGGCTCACCGGTGTTCCGGGATGGCAGGGCTTGCTTCGGTCTGGATGCTTCGAGCTCGTATGGCCACCTTGATGGAAGAGGGAAGAGTGCGGGCCCGGTCTAGAGGGTGTGCGCTCGGAGAGGCTCCACATTGGTGGGTGAGCGCTGAGCTCGACCTCGACCACAGGGCACTAACATTCGAGGGTCTCGCTCTGGAGGGCGGAAGGCGGACCCGGTCCAGAGGGCGCGCGCTCGGAGAGCTCCACTTTGGCGGGTGAGCGCTGAGCTCGATCTCGACCACAGGGCACTAACCTCCGAGGGTCTCGCTTTGGAGGGCGGAAGGTGGACCTAGTCCAGAGGGCATGCGCTCGGAGAGGCTCCACGTTGGCGAGTGAGCGCTAAGCTCGACCTCGACCACAGGGCACTAACCTCCGAGGGTCTCGCTCTGGAGGCGAAGGCGGACCTGGTCCAGAGGGCGCGCGCTCGGAGAGGCTCCACATTGGCGGGTGAGCGCTGAGCTTGACCTCGACCACAGGGCACTATCCTCCGAGGGTCTTGCTCTGGAGGGCGGAAGGTGGACCGGTCCAGCGGGCGCGTGCTCGGAGAGGCTCCATATTGGCGGGTGAGCGCTGAGCTCGACCTCGATCACAGGCACTAACCTCCGAGGGTCTCGCTCTGGAGGGCGGAAGGCGGATCCGGTCCAGAGGGCGCGCACTCGGAAATGCTCCACGTTAACGGGTGAGCGTTGAGCTCGACCTCGACCACAGGGCACTAACCTACGAGGGTCTCGCTCTGGAAGGCGGAAGGCGGACCCGGTCCAGAGGGCACGCGCTCGGAGAGGCTCCACGTTGGCTGGTGAGCGCTGAGCTCAACCTCGACCACAGGGCACTAACCTCCGAGGGTCTCGTTCTGGAGGGTGGAAGGCGGACCCGGTCCAAAGGGTGCGCGCTCGGAGAGGCTCCATATTGGCGGGTGAGCGCTGAGCTCGATCTCGACCACAGGGCACTAACCTCCGAGGGTCTCGCTCTGGAGGGCGGAAGGCGGACCTAGTCCAGAGGGCGTGCGCTCGGAGAGACTCCATGTTGGCGGGTGGCGCTGAGCTCGACCTCGACCATAGGGCACTAACCTTCAAGGGTCTCGCTCTGGAGGGCGGAAGGCGACCTGGTCCAGAGGGCGCGCGCTCGGAGAGGCTCCACATTAGCGGGTGAGCGCTGAGCTCGACTCGACCACAGGGAACTAACCTCCGAGGGTCTCGCTCTGGAAGGCAGAGGGCGGCTCCGGCCTAGGCATCCCGAGCTCGCGGGCCCGACCTTGCAGAGGACGGGGCTCGGCTCGTTGCCTTGAAGGAGCTCAGCTCAGCTCGGCAGAACAGTCCGGGCTGAGGTGTCGCCTTGGCGTCCGACGCGGCGGTCTCCTTTGACATGGCGCCTGTCAGCTACCCACGTCAGCGGTCTCGCCACATCATTTGCCCCCACTCCCGAGGCTCGTTAGTGTGTGGCGCTCGGGCCGAAGGGAGTAATGGTGGTGCTGACGTGGAAAGGCGGAAATTCGGCGCGATGATGGCCGCGGTTGCCGGCGCTTCGAGGGATGGCCCTGCCGGCCAGTGCAGAGGTGCCACATGGCCACGTCCGAGGAGTAGTTAATGTGAGTGCAGAATTCCGAGCGGCGGGGACGCCCTTTTCATCGATGGGCAGCACGTGGTGCAGATCCGTTGGCGAGGGGGTCATGACAGCGCGGATTTGATGGGCCCTTTCGAAGTGAAAAGAAAATTTTTACTTAAAATTCCCATCCGTTCAAATCCTTCGTGCTTGTTGCAGTACCCGGACCCTTCTCCGCGATCCGCTTCCGTTCTTCTCTTCTCTAGGGAACCAGATTGGCCCTGTTCTTCTTCCTCCTTTCCCTTTGGGGTAGGCTTCTTCTTCTGAGCCTAGTCTTCCTTCTTCTTAGGTTACCTTTGCAGCATGTCTTATCTCGATCCTTCCGTCCAAGGGATAATGCTTTCCTCCTCCGACGAGGAGTTGGAGGGGACACAGTTTAGGATTAGCAGGAGGTTGGCCCTTCCCGCCCCCCCGAGTCTATTAGGGAGCCGGGAGCAGCTTCTTCTCGTCCTTTCCTACTCGAACCAGCTCCTGAGTTTGTCCGGTCAACAGGTTCGGGCGGGGTCGCTTCGACGATTTCCGCCGCGGAGCTGGGGGCCATCTGGGATGCCTATGGCATTGCATCTCCTGTTCAGCTCATGATCCCCCGTCCCGGGGAGCGGGTCACTTCCAGTGGCCTGAGCTGTCTCGCCTTTTATGAGGAGACCTTCTGCGGGGATCTCCGATTTTCCTTTCACCCCTTCTTCCTATCTGTTCTGAGCAACTACCGTTTAGTTCCCGCACAGCTGGTGCCGAACGCCATCAGAGTCATCTTCTCCTTCATCGTACTCTGCCATGTTCACGGGTTCGTCGCTCAGTTCTCCTTGTTCAGGGCATTTTTCATCCTGAAACACCACTCGACTGAGGATAGGTGGTGGTCCTTGTCCTCCCGCCCGAAGGGCATAAGATTCGAGCTCCCCTTTTCCATCAAAGGATGGAAGAGTAAATTTTTCTTCGCGGACGTCGAGGGGGTCGACTGGGCCTGGAGCGAGCCGGATCGGTCCTTCAACCGGATCTCCGTGGTTGATGCAGCTGATCGGGACGACTACGAGCAGCTTCGCACCGCCCAGATCCCCTCTCTGGAGGTCCTGCTGTCGGAGCAGAACCTTTCTGACGCCAGGGTCGACCCATCGACGGGGTCGGGTGAGTCCAATTCTTTCCTCCATATGTGTTTTTCCTTTTCTTCACTTTAGGCTAACCTATTTGGCTCCTGTGTGCAGGGATGATCTTCTTGGAGGGCGGCCCGTTGCTAACCTCTCGGAAGAGGCCGCCCACCGGGGTGGCCGCTGAGCCTCCCACGAGGCGGGCCCGGGTTGAGGGCATGCCGGTGTCTGCTTCCGCCGCGCCCGCCGCCCCAAAGGGGAAGGAGGCCGAGGGACGGACGAGGTCAGAGGCCGAGGGACGGACGAGGTCACAGGCCGAACCCCCATTCTGGAGCTCGAGGCGACCGTCCAGGTTGATGCTGCCGTCGCCGTCGCGCCGCCCCGCTCTCCGGATCCGAGGATGGTTGAGGCCGAGGGGGGAGAGGCTTGTACTGGAGCTCCTCACGCGATGGGGGCTCCTACCGCGACGGCGGCGGGTCCCCGACCGGTTCCTGGGGATCCTACCACTAGAGGAATAGGCGCACCTGCTCCCCGAGAGAGCAGGAGGGACGAGGCTAGGCGCCGCCTCCCGTTCAAGCTGGGGCCAGAGAGCTCCTTGGCTGACAACCGCACCCTGGCCGCTCGCATGATGGATTTCTCCATCCAACCATGCGATCGGGAGATGGATGGGCTGCCAGTTGGAGCTGTGATCGATAACATCTTTCCCCATCTCTACACGGTAAGGAACTTCACCCCCCGATTTTTTTTTTGAACTTCCCATATGATGCAGATGGGTGTCGAGGTCCTTTTCATCAGGAGCTGCTACCGAAACTGGGAGCGAGCTGAGCAGCAACAGGCGGCCGAGATCGCATCGCTGAAGGCTGACCTGAAGGGAAGGGCCGACTCCGAAGGGGCGCTTGACCAACGGGTCAAGGACCTCGAGAGGCAGCTCGCCGACTTTGAGGGGCGAGCGAAGGAGCTTCGGGAGTGCCTTGACCGCGAGCAGGGGCAGTCGAGGAAGAAGGCCGAGGAGCTTGCTGACGCCGAGCAGCGGTTGGGCGTGTTTAACGCCGAGGCGGCCCGACAGAAGGGGATCGCCCAGTCCCTCCAGGCCTGGCTGGCGACAGAGAAGGAGAAGTCAGCCGCGGCCCAGAGGGCGGCCGAGGAGGCGGCCAGGTCAGTTGTGGACGCCAGGTACAAGGTGGCCGCAGCGAGGAAGGAAGCCGAGGAGGCGGTTGCAAGGTACAGGGCCTCGGAGGAGTTCCTCGCCGAGATCCAACAGACGGCGTCGGACTCCTTCTTTAAAGGCTTCATGTACCTGCGCCGCTTGGTTGAGGGGTTCGTCTCGGCCGAGGGCCGTAGCCGCCTCGACTATCCCGGTACTTCAGACCAGGAGGCGGGCGCTGAGGAGGCCGTTGCTCTCGAGTCTTCTGTGCTAGTCGAGGTCGGGGCCGTGCCATCTGAACCCGGAGCCGCGCAGCCAGAAGTCCCTGTTGATGGAGACTCCCAGCCCGGTGGTCCAGTCGGGCGGTAGTTGTTTTTATTTCCTTTGTACTTTGTCTTTTCTCTCTCTCTTTTTTTTTGGCAGGGCTACCCGTCATGTCGGGGGCCCGTAGGATGCTTGTAACTGACACTTAATCAATAGAGCTTAAGCCTTCTTACAACCACTTTGTCTTTCTTTCTTTCTCTCTTTCTTTCACTCCCCTTCTTTTTCTTTCCTTTTGATGAGTGGGGAGATCAGAGAGGAGGGCCTCGCCTTGAGTGGAGTTGAGTTATTATTAGACTCCAACGCCAGCAAGTCGGGCGCAAGTTGACGACGGCACTTGAGGGCTGCTGGGCTCGAAGTTGTTGTTGACCGAGAGCTGTGTGGCTCGAAGGTCTCTTGGCTGGAGATCTGAGCTTCGGTCTTGAGTTGGCGTCCTGGAGCTGAGCTCGGGGACGTTGATGATTGAGAAGTAGCGGCTTGTTCCCCTCTCGTTCTCTTTCTTTCCTTCCCCCCTCCTTTCCTTTTTCTTCTTTTCTCTTCCCTTTTTTTTTTTTGGAGTGGGGAGATCAGAGAAGAGGGTTCTTGCCGTGTTTCCTTCTCGTTCTCTTTCTTTCCTTCCCCCCTCGTCTTCTTTTCGAGTGGGGAGGTCAGAGAAGAGGGTTCTTGCCGTGTTCCCCTCTCGTTCTCTTTCTTTCCTTCCCCTCTCGTCTTCTTTTCGAGTGGGGAGATCAAAAAAGAGGGTCACAGGACTTGATCGCCTTGGAGCTAGGCTCGAGGCCTTCCTAGACGTGGAGCTAGGCTTGGGTCCAGGGGTTGCCTGAGTGCTTGGCTCAGGTCTTTGGCGCCTTGGAGCTAGGCTCGAGGCGTTGATGGGAGCTACTTGGCCCCATGATCCCTTGGCGTCTCGGAGCTGGGCTCGGAGACGTTTGAGATTGAGAGCAGCTTGGCTGGAAGGTCCCTTGGCCGGAGATCTGAGCTCCGGTCTTAGGTTGGCGTCCTGGAGCTGGGCTCGGGGACGTTGCTGGTTGAGAGCTGCATGGCTGGAAGGTCCCTTGGCCGGAGATCTGAGCTCCGATCTTGGGTTGGCGTCCTGGAGCTGGGCTCGGGACGTTGCTGGTTGAGAGCGGCGTGGCTCGAAGATCCCTTGGTCGGAGATCTGAGCTCCGGTCTTGGGTTGGCGTCCTGGAGCTGGGCTCGGGGACGTTGCTAGTTGAAAGTGGCATGGCTCGAAGATCCCTTGGCCGGAGATCTGAGCTCCGGTCTTGGGTTGGCATCCTGGAGCTGGGCTCGGGGACGTTGCTAGTTGAGAGCGGCATGGCTCGAAGATCCCTTGGCCGGAGATCTGAGCTCCAGGTCTTGGGTTGGCGTCCTGGAGCTGGGCTCGGGGACGTTGCTAGTTGAGAGCGGTGTGGCTCGAAGATCCCTTGGCCAAGGTCTGAGCTCCGGTCTTGGGTTGGCGTCCTGGAGCTGGGCTCGGGGACATTTCTAGTTGAGAGCGGCGTGGCTCGAAGATCCCTTGGCCGGAGGTCTGAGCTCCGGTCTTGGGCTGGCATCCTGGAGCTAGGCTCGGGGACGTTGTTTGAGAGCTGCGTGGCTCGAAGGTCCCTTGGCCGGAGATCTGAGCCTCGGTCTTAGGCTGGCGTCCTGGAGCTGGGCTCGGGGACGTTGCTAGTTGAGAGCTGCATGGCTCGAAGATCCTTTGACGTCCTGGAGCTAGGCTCGGGGACATCGCTGGAATTTTTCTGCAAGACAGATAGACACTTGCGCAAGGAAAAAACCTTGTCATTATTATTATGGCAGGGAAACCTTACACTACTGATAGTATTTTCGCAAGTTGCAGGCATTCCACGTTCTGGGGAACCTGACGCTGCCGAGATCTTCAACGTAGTAGGCCCCTTGTGAGAGGGCCCCAGCTACTTTGTAGGGGCCTTCCCAGTTTAGTGAGAGCTTGCCGCACTCCCTGGGCTGAGACACCTCCGCCAGCCGTAGCACCAAATCTCCGGGCTTGAAAGCTTTTGGCCTGACGCGGGCATTGTAGTACCGGGCTACTCGTTGCCGGTAGGTCGCCATCCGTAGGCGGGCTTTGTCCCTTGCCTCTTCAAGAAGGTCCAGGTTAAGCAGGAGGTGCGTCGAGTTCCGCGCTTCATCGTACTGCCGCACCCGCAACGTGGGCATGCCGAGCTCGACCGGGATGACCGCTTCGGCACCGAAAACAAGGTTGAAGGGCGTCTCGTTTGTCGCCGTCCTGGGCATTGTGTGGTAGGCCCACAGGATGCTTGGAGTTTTTTTGCCCACCTACCCTTGGCTTGGTCCAGCCTGGTCCTGAGTCCTTGAAGGATGGTCCGGTTAGTCACCTCGGCTTCCCCATTTGTTTGAGGGTGAGCCACCGAGGTGAACCGGTGTTGGATGCTGTGTTCGGTGCAGAATCCTTCGAACTCGTGATTATCGAACTGTCGCCCGTTGTCAGTGATGATACAACGGGGGAGCCCGAAGCGGCAAATGATTGACTTCCAGAAGAACTGGCCGACATTGGCTTCCGCGATCCGAGCTAGCGACTCTGCTTCGACCCATTTGGTGAAGTAGTCGATTGCCACCAGCAGGAACTTTTGCTGCCCTGGTGCTGTGCTGGGGGAAACGGTCCCAAGATGTCCATTCCCCACTGGGCAAAGGGCCAAGGGGCTGAGAGTTGGGAGATCGGCGCTGTCGGTTGACGCTGTATGTTGGCGTGGCGCTGGCATTTGTCGCACCTTTTAACGAAGTCGGCGGCGTCCTTCCCATAGTCTCCCAAAAGTACCCCTGGCGGAGGGCTTTGTAAGCCAGTGTTTTCCCTTCCACGTGGTTCCCGCAGAGGCCTTCATGTATCTCTCGGAGCACGAAGGTTGCCTCGGCGGGCCTGAGGCATCTCAGGAGTGGGTAAGAGTAAGATCGGCGGTAAAGCTGGCCTTCCATCAGAACGAACCGGGAGGCCTTCTTCTTGACGAGGGCAGCTTCCGCGCGGTTTTCGGGCAAGGTGCCATCAGTGATGTACCGGACGTACTTGTCCATCCAGCTTGGCTCGGGGATGACTTGATGCACCTCTGCCGAGCTCTCGTAGCTAGGACTTTCGAGGTATTCGATGTAGGCGCATCCCGACGATGAGTCCGGCAAGGTCGCGAGCATGGACAGCGCATCCGCGCGTGCATTCTCCCCTCGGGGGATGTGGAAGATGCTGAAGCGTCGGAGGCCCGCCATGCTTGCGCGGACCTGCTCCAGGTACTTCATCATCTGGGCGTCCCTCGCTTCATATTCTCCGGAGACTTGTCCGACGACCAGTTGGGAGTTGGTGAAAACTTTCAAGTCCCGCATACCCAGCTCGCTGGAGACTTTTAGGCCCGCGAGGAGTGCTTCGTACTCCGCCTGGTTATTAGTCGTGGCGAACTTGAAGCGGAGGGCGCATTCCGCCACAACCCCATCGCTATTGGTTAAGATGAGGCTTGCTCCGCTCCCGCCGGAATTGGATGCTCCATCTACGTGGAGGATCCAGGGCTATTCTCCTGGCTCGGGCTCCGTTGCTGTCTGCTCTGGCTCCTCGGCGAACCCGGTGCACTCAACCACGAAGTCGGCTAGGACTTGGGCCTTTTGTGAAGACCTCGGTCGGTACGCTATGTCGAATTCGCTGAGCAGCAGGGACCACTTAGCCAACCTCCCAGATGTCTCGGGTTGGGTGAGGATGGTCCTCAGCAGCTGGTCTGTCACGACGACTATTGGGTGTGCTTGGAAGCAGGGCCTGAGGCGCTTAGCATATATTATTAGTGCAAAAATGAGTTTCTCGGAGTGAGTATACCTGATCTTCGCGTCGCGGAGGATTTTGCTTGTGTAGTACACCGGCTTTTGAGATTTGTCCTCGTCTGTGCGGACGAGAACCGAGCTGACAGCTCCCGGTGTAACCGTCACGTACAGCAAAAGCTCCTCTCCCTCCGGCCTAGAGAGCAATGGGGGGGAGGCGAGGAAGTTCTTCAGCTCCTCGAAGGCTGCCCTGCACTCCTCGGTCCAGGTGAAGTGCATCTTGCGCAGCGCCTTGAAAAATGGCAGGCAACGATCAGCCGACCTCGAGATGAACCTGCTGAGGGCGGCGACACGTCCCGTCAGGCGCTGGACCTGCTTCTTGGAGGTCGAGTGTTCCATGTCGATGATGGCCTGCACCTCCGGGTTTGCTTCGATGCCCCTCTGGGTGACCATGAAGCCGAGGAATTTTCCTGCCGCCATCCCGAAGGCGCACTTCGCCGGGTTCAGTTTCATCTGATGTTGCCGCAGGTTGTGGAAGGACTCGGCGAGGTCAGCTACATGGCTCGAGCCCGGCCTGCTCAAAACGAGCATGTCATCTACAGACACTTGCATGTTGCGGCCTATTTGATCCTTGAAGACCTTGCTGACCAGGCACTGATAGGTAGCCCCTGTGTTTTTCAGACCAAAAGGCATCATCCTGTAGCAGTAAGTTCCTTGGTCGGTGACGAAGGCGGTGTACTCCTCGTCTTCTGGATGCACGCATATTTGATTGTACCCAAAGAACGCATCCATGAAGGAGAGCAGTCGGTGGCCAGAGATGGCATCACCAGCTGGTCAATCTTCGGGAGAGGGAAGCTGTCCTTCGGGCAAGCTTTATTGAGGTCGGTGTAGTCGACACAAATCCTCTATTTGCCATTATTCTTCCTGACCATCACTACATTCGCCAGCCAGCTCGGGTATTGGACCTCTCGAACGAAACCGGCAGCTAGGAGTTTATCAACTTCCTCCTTGATAGCTGCATGTCTCTCCGGGGCGAAACTTCTCTTCTTTACCGAACTGGTTTGTGCTTTGGGTCAACACTCAGTTTGTGGGTAATGATGTCAGGAGGGATACCTGGCATATCCGCCGTCGTCCAGGCGAACACATCTGCATTCGCCCGCAGGAATTCCAGCAGTTGGGCCCTCTCCTCGGGTAGCTGGGCTCCGACCTGCACCGTCTTCGTGGGGTCATCTCCGAGCGGGTAGGAAAGTAGGCGCTCGACCAAGCCTCCCCTGGGGTCTTGGGCCCTCTGATCGAGGTCATCCGCACTGGGGTCGTCCTGGGGGACCCTGGCCCCAGGGAGGGTCTGGAAACAATGTTGCACTAGCTGGGGTGCTCCCCTCATCTCCCTGACACCGTAGGGAGTTGGGAACTGTACAAGTAGCCTCTTGGTGGAAACAACGGCGTCGAGCAAGTTAAGCCCAGGCCGACCCAATATCATGTGGTAGGCAGAAGTGAGCCTTACTACCGTGAAAGTCATCATGACGGTGCTCTGCCGGGGTGGGGTTCCGGCAGTGACCGGGAGAGTGATTTCTCCTTCTACCCCTACGGAATCGCCCGTGAAACCAACTAGGGGTGTGTGCACGGGCTTAAGCTAATCGGGGGAGAGATTCATCCTGGATAAGGCATCATAAAAAAGCACGTCTATGGAGCTTCCACTATCAACCATGATGCGCTTTACAGGGTGCTTCACGATCGTCGTCTCGACGACCACGGCATCATTATTTACATTTTTTCTCCGTCTTCCCCCTTTCTCATAAAGGGGAGTACATTATCAAAGTCCCCTGCCTCCCGGGTCCTCTTGGACGCACGCACAGCTCCCCAGGAGATCATGCCCACCGGCTTCTCGGTTGGGCGATTGTCGATGGTTGGAGCTGGCGGAAGAGCGACGAGCGCCTGGGACTCCGTTTGAGGTCTGCCCCCCCCGAACCTTTTGAGGTAGCCTCTCTTGATGAGTTCCTCAATCTCCCACTTGAGGTTACGGCATTCCTCGGTATCGTGGCCGTGGTCGCGGTGAAAGCGACAGTACTTTGTCTTGTCACGATCGGCGAAGGGCTTCAACGGAGGCGGGCGTCTCAGGTAGTCCTCGCCTTCGATCTCCATGAGGATTTTTGTCCTCGGGGCGAGGAGAGGGGTGTAACCCCCCTCAGGAACGGGGGCCTCTCTCGGTCTCGGCCGGTCCCTCTGGGAGCTCGGAGCCTGGGGTGCTGGCTTCCGGGTTCCGGACGCTTCAGCGGGGGCCAACTTCTTCAGGGGTCCTCCGTCGAGCTCCCACCTCGTACAGTCCACCTCCTTGGCGCGGATGTACTTTTGGGCCCGGAGAAGGAGCTCGGATAGGTCTTGGGGGGCTTCTTATCCAGCGAATACGTTAGGCGGGAGGTCCTGAACCCTCGCTTCAGTGCCAGCATGGCGACTGGCTCTTCGAGATTATAGATCTCCAACGCGGCGGCCTTGAAGCGGGCCACGTAGTCCCGCAGAGACTCGCGGTCCTGTTGCTGGATGGAGAAGAGGCTGTCTGCCTCTCATGGCAATTTCCTGCAAGCGTCGAAGTGAGCCACGAACTTCTGCCCTAGCTGGGCGAAGGAGTGATGCTCTCCGGCTCCAAACGGGTGAACCACACCCGGGCTGCTTTCCGGAGAGTAGCAGGAAAAGCGATGCAGAGAAGAGCGTCGGTAGCCCCCTGGACCCTCATGAGGGTCCGGTAGCTTTCCAGGTGGTCTAGGGGGTTGGTGGTCCCATCGTAAGGATTCACTTGTGGCATCCGGAACCGGTGCGGGATCAGCTCCGCTTGGATTTCTTGGAAGAATGGGGGACGGGCGTCGTAGCCCGCTGGCTCACTAGCGGAGCCCTGCATGCTGGCAAACCGGCGGGCAAATTCGGCCAGCTTGCGTTCATGTTTCTCCAGGCGCCTTTCCGTCGCGCGCCTGACGGCTTCATCAGTGGACCCCTCCACCGAAGGAGACGGAGAAGGTGACATGGATGCATGGCATCCGTGATGGGGGGTCTTGCTTTTCCTGCCTCGGTAGGGTCGGGCGCCTCCCACCCGAGGTTTGGTGAGTGGCTCTCTCTGTCGACAGAGCCGACTCGTTGCCTCTTCGCCGGAGCTTGATGGCTGCCCTGGTTGTTGGTGGTGGCCCACGACTGCGACGGCCTTCCTTGGAAGGAGCGCAGGCTGTCGCGGGGAGCTGCGGCGTGGGCCGTCGGAGTCCTTGGCTGCTGGTGGGCAGCCACGGACCGGTGCTGGTGCTGAAGCTGGCGCACTGCCATGGAAAGGACTTGCATTTGCTGAGCGAGTGCAGCCAGCTGGGCTTCTTGCGGAGGTGGCTGAACCGGCACGGATGGCTCCGTTTCTTGGCGGTGTGGGTTCCCCGGGAGGGGGAATCCCCCGCACGACTGGTGGAGGCCTCCCTTGCCCTGGTTGTCACCATCCTTCCGCCTGGCTTGCTTGTGGAGAGATAGAGGGTCTAATACGTCCCCCTACCTGGCGCGCCAATCTGTTGCCGCCAAGATCGCCGTGGCCCGTAGCTGCTGCCGGCACCGGAGTACACTCCCTTTGCTGCCTGGCGGTCCTCTATCCCTAGACCTGCGAAACAAGGGTTAGTGACCTAGGCCGGGGTTTCCGGCGGGGGCACTCCGACGTCAAGTCAGTGACGATCCAGGGGAACAGATCCTCCTGGTCGGGCCCCTCTTGATGGACTCCGCATTAGGAGTAAAAGATGTGTGTGAAGACGAAAACGTTGCAGGAGGAGAACGATAGCGGGGACAGAGGGGTTCCCTGTTCCTCCGCCTCTCCTTGTATCCCTCGTTTTCCTTCGACTGTGGTGGTAGTGGTGGCACTTCGTCCTCTTGGTCGAGCTTGCGCTTGTGTTTGTGGTTGATTGCTGTTGTTACCTTCCCCCTTTCGGGGTGTCATTGTTCTTTGTAGTTGAAAATTGGCCATTGGGCGCTCGTCTCGGGATCATCGCTGGGCTGGTAGGCGTGTGCGGCAGGATTCCGTGCCGTGGACGAGACGTCTTTCCTGACAGGTGGTAGGAAAAGTTTCCATTCGTTCTAACATCCCTTTCGGTCGCCCCATTTCGGGAAGCTTGGCAGAGCCTCGATCCGGGGTCGCCGCCCTAGGGGTTCGTGCTTTCTGGCTGGCCCATCCCCCTGGAAGTACGGCCGGACAGGTAGTTATGGCGGTATGGGGGGCGCCGTTCCGTAGTCCTCAGGCGGCTCGCCGGTGTTCCGGGATGGCAGGGCTTGCTCCGGTCTGGATGCTCCGAGATCGTGTGGCCACCTTGATGGAAGAAGGAAGAGTGCGGGCCCGTTCCAGAGGGCGCGCGCTCGGAGAGGCTCCATATTGGTGGGTGAGTGCTGAGCTCAACCTCGACCATAGGGCACTAACCTCTGAGGGTCTCGCTCTGGAGGACAGAAGGTGGACCCGGTCCAGAAGGCACTCACTCGGAGAGGCTCCACATTGGCGGGTGAGCGCTGAGCTCGACCTCGACCACAGGGTGCTAACCTCCGAGGGTCTCGCTCTGGAGGGTGGAAGGCAGACCCTGTCCAGAGGCCGCGCGCTTGGAGAGGCTCCACATTGGCAGGTGAGCGCTGAGCTCGACCTCGACCACAGGGCACTGACCTCCGAGGGTCTCGCTCTGGAGGGTGAAAGGTGGACCCGGTCCAGAGGGCGCGCGCTCGAAGAGGCTCCACGTTGGTAGGTGAGCGCTGAGCTCGACCTCGACCACAGGGCACTAACCTCGAGGGTCTCGTTCTGGAGGGCGGAAGGTGGACCCGGTCTAGAGGGCGCGCGCTCGGAGAGGCTCCACGTTGGGGGTGAGCGCTGAGCTCGACCTCGACCATAGGGCACTAACCTCCGAGGGTCTCGTTTTGGAGGGCGGAAGGCGAACCCGATCCAAAGGGCGCGCGCTTGGAGAGGCTCCACATTGGCGGGTGAGCGCTGAGCTCGACCTCAATCACAGGGCACTAACCTTCGAGGGTCTCGCTCTGGAGGGCGGAAGGCGGACCCGGTCCAGAGGGCGCGCGCTCAGAGAGGCTCCACGTTGGCGGGTAAGTGCTGAGCTCGACCTCGACCACAGGGCACTGACCTCCGAGGGTCTCGCTCTGGAGAGCGGAAGGCGGACCCGGTCCAGAGGGCGCGCGCTCGGAAAGGCTCCACATTAGCGGGTGAGTGCTGAGCTCGACCTCGACCACAGGGCACTAACCTCCGAAGGTCTCGCTTTGGAGGGCAGAGGGCGGCTCCGGCCTAGGCGTCCCGAGCTCGCGGGCCTGACCTGGCGGAGGACAGGGCTCGGCTCGTTGCCTTGAAGGAGCTCAGCTCAGTTCGGCAAAACAGTCCGGGCTGAGGTGTCGCCCTAGCGTCCGACGCGGCAGTCTCCTTTGTCGTGGCGCTGTCAGCTACCCACGTCAGCGGGCTCGCCAAATCACCACTTAATGAGAGATTTAGAATGATTAGAGGAGAATTAGGCTAGTGTGACCCCTTTTAGATTCTTGACCTATTTTTTTTCAAGAATTTAGGAAAATTTATCTAGAATACGTCCACCAATTTTTTTGACGATAACCACCTTATTCAATGTATTTCTAGGGATAGGATCATGTTCGTTGAATTTTTGGACCCTTTTTCTTGTCTTTGCTCGAGCCGACTCAGTTGACGGGCTCTTTGTTTTTTAAAAAAAACCCGTTGGCCCTAAAACCAAGGTCTCATTTTTCCTGTTGAACCCTAGCCAAAGAACCAAAATCCCTTTCCAAGCCTCAAGGACCACACCATTCTCCCATTTTCCCTTAGATCTGTGATCTATGGTTCCAAAGAAGGCAACCGCTCAATGAGGAAAATGGAAGGCTTCAAGCTCTAGTACCGTGGAACGGAGAGTCAAAGCTCGCCATGAGGAGTCGACTTAGAGGGATTTGCCCATTTTCCCACCTAGGCAAGTGATTTTGATGGGAAATCATCTCGTTCCCTCTGGAAGAAAGGTAATCTTTGAATTTCTTAAGTAAGAAAATTTCTGGATTGGGGATTGGATCTCATTTCAAGGGTGGCAGTTCTTCAGTTCTTTAGATTTACCCACATACTCCACTTTAGTAAGATCTTTCTTCGAAAACCTGACCCTTGGAGTGGATCAGATCACATCTACTGTCAAAGGGGTAAACATCATTGTGGACGAACAAGTTCTGAGCAGAGTGTTACATATTCCCACTAGAGGAAAGTGTTTTCTGACTTTGAAGAACAAGCAAGCTGCTTTGAGGACTGTTTTAGAGAGGAGGAATGTAAGTGGAATTGTAAATCTTCAAGCAAACCAACTCTTTTTGGAAATGAGGCTGCTGCATAATTTTATCAATAGGATATACTTGCCTAGAACAGGTAGATTCGATTGGGTGAGTGAGAGGGATATGGTTTTCATGAGCTATCTGATAGAGGGGGAGTAGATCAACCTACCCTTCATTATGTTGACACAAATGAGGGATGCTGCCAGGAAGGCTAGAGCGTGCCTACCATATGGCATGGCTTTTATCTTGATATTCAGAGATTTTGAAGTTGACCTGACAGATGAAGATGCTAGACCTTTGTTACATACTAACAAATACACTGAAAAGTCTCTTCAACGAATGGGATATCATAAGATTGAAGGACAATGGGTGAAGAAGACCTCTGGACAGAGGATAGCACATCCTTCTGATGATGAGGAGGAGGAGCTTGAGACTGCTGCTACTGCTACTACTAGACAGGAGGACTCAGATGAGGATGCAGATTCGGAGTCTAGTGATAGCTCTGACAGTGATGGTGACTCTACTGAAGAGGAGGCTGATGATGTTGCACCTTCACCTGCTGAGATGGGTGGACAGCCTAGTAGTCCAAGGACTCCACCTAGCCTATCTATAGATCCTTCAGGCCCTTCTATTTCAGCTGCTGCTTCTACTCATACTACAGTGACTATTGAGCAACTCACTCAGTTTGCAGACACCCTGACTGGCAGATTCAGCTCTATGTTCGGCGATCTTCGTTAAACAGTTGAGAGTGGCCTTCAGGAGTTCCGTAATGATATGAGAAAGCTCACTTTGAGAGTAGAGACAGTTGAGCGCAACCAGAGGATGCAGAAGGATTATCAGACTAATTTTAGAGATCTGCGTTCAGACTTTGGTAGACTTCGTGGCGCTGCTGATTCTTTTGCTACACATCAGGCCTTGACTTTACATGGTTTTCAGCAAGGGATGCAGGGAATAGAGACTGAGCTCGGAGTAGTCCTGCTTGGCTTCACCAGAGTGAGACGCAGCTTTGGAGCTTCTTCCTCTAGACAACCACCTAGGCCACCTCCACAATCTACTCCTAGGGCTAGACAGTCACCTTCTCACTCTAGACCACCTCCTAGAACTAAACCCACTTCTAGGACGCGTAACTCTAGAGGACCTTCACCTCCTATTAGATCTTCTAGAATGTATGCTTCTGAGATCCTAGATATAGATTCTAGCAGTGAGAGTAATCATGATATCTTTTAGACACACATTGTGATGTATCTTTTTTTTTGTATGACTTATGCCTTGATTTAAAGGCTATAATTTCTTGGATATATATGTAATGAATCTTTTTGACAGTGATGTTACATATGTTTTCAGCTCAATGTGTTCTATTATATCTCTTATTTATTTTGTCTTACTTTTTTGTTGATGAGAAAAAGGAGTAGTATGCATGGAAAATAGAAACTTCATGGAAAATATTTTGTGATGTATGCATGAAAATATGCAAGAAAATGAAAAAGGGGGAGAAGTTATTTGTGCATGGAAATTAATTGGAAGCTAATGCATCGAATATGTAATGCATAGAATATGTAAATTCTAAAGCAAAGGGAAGTTTTTGATAAACTCAATATTCGCTCTGATACTTCTTGATACATAACTGATACATTTTAATACTTTATGATACACCTCAATTTAAACTATATACAAGTCACTTTGATACTTCTTAGTGTTCATACAATACATATACATAACTATAAAGTTTTAATTCCTCTATGTCCAGTATTTTGTCATCATAAAAAGGAGGAGATTGTTGACCTCTAAGATGATTTTGATGATAACAAAACATTAGAGCATGTATTTGATACTAATGATCTTCAAGTACTTTAAAAGTTTTTGTAGGTAGTTCTAAGTGGGAGTTTGACAATTTACACTATTAAGACTATTGGCACACCTTCATGTATCAAAAATGAATTTATTGTATCATTCTTGTCATTTGAAAGTCCTAATGATTGATATTTTGTAATATTTATGTAAAAATGGCAAAATAGTGGAATTCAATGTATTTTGTAAGAAAAACATGTTAGATTAGGTTTAAAATGAGTTCAGGAAAAGTTTGAAGAAGTTTGAAGGCAATTTGGAGCTTTTTGAAGTGTGTCAACTCGAGCCGGCTCTATTGGTTCGAGCTGATACATGGGATGGCACAGCACGGCACAAAACTAAAGGCTGGCACTGAAAGATGCTAGAGTCGACTCGACCAGAAGGCTTGAGAATTCGAGCCAACTCCTTCAGGATGAAGAAATATTCAGTTTTGAAAAACCGGTCATCCGAGCCGACTCGACTGAAAAGAGCCGACTCTGATAGAGTTCAGTTTTTACCTATCTGAGCATCCGTGCCGACTCGAGTTATCCGAGCTGACTCGAATTCCAGTTTTTAAACTGCAACGGCTAGTTCCAGAAATGCTTTTTTGAATCCAAAATGGTTCCCAACGGCCATATTTCAGTTCCCAATGCACTCCAACGGCCATATTTCAGTTCTCAATGCACTCCAACGGCCAAATCCACCTAAGGACACTCCAAGGAGATATAAATGATGGATTTAAAGCAAGAAAAAGTAGAGAAGAAAAAGAGAGAAGGAGAATATTAAATATTCCAAGAACATTCAAGAAAGAACTCAAGTCTTCAACAACTTCCAATCAAATTCTTGAGTCAATCATTATAGAAGTTTAGAGAGCCTTGAAGAGCATTGAAGAAGCATTGAAAAGGCCCTCATTCAAGAGCTATAACTGCAACAACTCAGCTTTTTAGAGTTTGTTTTTTGTTGCAACTTTATTACACTATTTTGGGTGTTGTAGCAAGTGCAGCAGGGGGCTGCATCTTGTGATCTTATTTAAGGTTTTTGGTAAGCCTTGAAAACCAAGTTTGGGTTGTTTGTGAGCCCATGAAAACAAACATTGTATTGGGTTTTGGTTTATGAGCCCGGTGTAAAACAAACCGGCTGTTTTCTTGAGAGAATATAGTGAAAATCCCAAATATGCACCTTGGGTAGTGGACGTAGGAGCCGAGGGTTGCTCCGAACCACTATAAATTTGTGGTGTTTGAGTGTGCTTGTTTCTTTACTCTGATCCTTTTACTTTATTGCTTTCGCATTGCATTGCACACCACTAACACATACATAACCAAGTGTTTAAACTGTACATACTTGCTTAAATTTTTTAAAATACCCAATTCACTCCCTCTCTTAGGCTTGCCAACTGGGCAACATATACTGTTAGATGTTGATTCAAATTATGTTTCCAATCATATCATGATTTGGGAGGGTTGGGATTATTTTTCTCTTGTTTGTTCTATGTGGAGTTGTTCTTTTTCTTTTTAATTGTTATCAAGAATTTTTTTAGATGAGGTAGGAAGAGTCACCAATTATCTTCTCTTTTTGTATAGAAGTTGGCAGAAGCTAGATAGAGTTAAAATTGAACATAATTATCTTGATGGAACATAGAAGTTGAATGTAGCCTCCCTTTGTAAATAGGGCTTATTTTTTGTTGGGGTGGGGGTGTTGGCGCGGGAGGGGGAAAGAAGTTGCCATGCATGAAACAAGTGAATGAACTTTGCACTCCAACTTTGTTTCTATCCACTATTCCCATCCTCTATCTCTCTTGTTTTTCTAAAAAAGCCAATAGATGTCTCTTTAAGACAATAAGATGTGTTCATTTATAATAAAATTCATGTATAATTTTACTACTCTAAGGAGAAAAATGTGGGAATGTAATTCATGGCTGATGAAGATACTAACCTGATGTGAACTTTATGGAATTGCTTATGAGATTTGTAAATATTTGAACTATTCTTGCAGAGTCTCCTCGAACTACTTTTGGCATGTCATCTACAAAAAAAGATTAGGCACATGGCAGTGAATAATATGATAATGCTGATTGAGGCATTACCCCTGACAAATCAGAAGTTAATACATATGCAAGTAGTTATATTTTTTTTCCTTTGTACACACAACCTTTTAACTTTTTCAGATGGATATTTTGGTCAAATAAATAAAATATAATGTCATATTAGGTATCTAATATCTATACAAAATCCTCTATGAACTTTGAACCATCTTTTGTATCGAAACCATTCTTCCTGTTCTTTGAGGCAACACCAAGTAATGCAGCTCCCATGGACAGTCAATTACATTGTTAGTTATTAAAATTCGGTTAATTTGGAGGGTTGTTTCTGTAGATTCTAACTCAAATGTAATAATGTTTGAAGTTAATGTGTAAGAGAAGATCCTGATGCCTAATATCACTTGGTCAGGATATTTCTGCAACACCTTTAACTGGAATTAGCTCAGGCTGTTTGACTAGTCCTAAAATTTAATCTGTTTTGACTAGCCCTAAAAGGAATATCCCTGCACTGATTTTGATTCGCCTTTCTGAAGAAGTTATAAATTATCAAATCTTTGTAAAGCATGTACCTATATCTCAAAGTTGGAAAAGTTATTCTGCCAGACTGGCACAACAACGGACCAGCAAGTACATGAGGCTATTGGAAACCCATAGATTTGGTGGTTTGAAAGTTGACTAACTGCAATATCTAAACTTTTTATTGACTCTGGTCAGGAATATTTTCTAACATCTACCATTCTCAACTTTCATACTATCTGTATCTAATAAGAATAATTATTTTTATAATTTTGATGATTATTCATCATCAAACTTTTGTAAAATGTTTTCTGGAGCTCTAATTTAAAATTAACAAGCATACCAGAGAGATCTAGTATGGTCTCCACATTATGGTCAATGCATTGCACTGTAAAAATATCCACAAGTCCTTCAAGTTCTCGCCCCAAGTCAAATTCTGCTTCTTCAAGTACCAACTTTCCTGATTCAACCTGCAATGACATTATATTAAATGGCTTGTCTGACTCTGATTTTGTCTTATCAGATAATAAGTTAGGACATTAACAGAAAATTTTAGTCAATGATATATATGCATGTTCTAAAAGTCTTGTTGGTTGATAAAAAAAATGACGTGTAGTACTTCTTAACAAAAGGCTTGATGCATGATCAATATTTGAAGCCAAATGATACTTATCTTGATATATTCTACGTACAATATGATAGAGGGGCTTCCCTCAACAACTCCAGTATCAATTTACTGTGGTTCCTTTTTTATTAGTTCTTTTTTATTTTGAAAAATATGGTGGGCATGCTGCCAGCTTGTTTCAAACCTGGAACCTCTCCGCAGCTCATGCAGTGAGGTGAAAGGTGCCAATTGCTAACCAGTGGACCCAAATCCTGTTGTCTGTTAATTTTTCTGACATAACTTCTTTATTGGCTGCAAAAATACCCATATTATGCCTTATTTTTATTTGTGCAGTTCTTAGCTTGGGCTAGTTAACATGGTATATAAACTTTATGATTTCAATATGATATATCTAATATTTCTTGAAAATGGTTAAAGCATGTGGATTCATTAATTTGAAAAGTTTAGATGTTGCTTGATCATATGCTAGATTGTTCTTGAAATCTCGAGCTTGCACCTATTTCCTAAGTGAAAGTTCTTTTCAGATGTCCTCTTCCCCAAACCCACACCAGCACTCTTGCATCCGCTCTTGATTCTGGCATCTATAAGTAAACCTTGCAATGAAGTCGGTCTTCATAGTTAAGAGAAAACATCGGGCAATAAGCAAGAAAAGTGCTGTAAACTGTAGAACCTTTTTTGTTTGAAAGAGAGCATGGATTAAGCAAGAATTCAGAAGATGGAGTAATCAGATTCATCAAAAGTGTAAATTCCCATCATGAAACTGTTTTATTTCCAGTTGTTCTTAGAAATCAAATGGATGCAATTAGAAACTTAATAGAGTTGTTACACTTTCATTACTCGTTGATGATTAGATGGTTGTCTTTTCTGATCTTCTTTGACATGGATGTTTACTTGTTCATTTGGTAGGTAGCATGAGGATTTATTTTGATCCCTCTTTCTTTTTTCTCTAACTGGTTTTCCTATAATGAAAAATCATCTCTTTTCTTGGCAGTGAGATGGTTTAGACAAGTGACAGTTTCATTAAGTTAATAGTATGATTTAGGAATAGCATTTTTGTTACTAGAGGGATACATAACTTTGAAAATCATTTGTAGCTTTTAAGTGCTTTTGGCTCTTGGCACTCTTGGATGAACTGATGATAGCTCTCCAAGTGTAAAAAATTGAAGGAGGTCCAAAAGGTGCATAACTTAAGGCCTTAATTAATTGACCTTTTTGTTCTGAGAGTAATTATTTTTGTTTTTTGAAAACTGACTGTATAGTTGGAGTCTGAAAATAGAAACTTGGTTAGCTGGTATACTAATTTTTTTTCTAGCTTACCGCCCTCATGATGTATACATTGTTAACAACCAAGTCAAATCACCAGAACTAACTGTTTAAGAAGCTTATACTATTATGTAATGCTAATCTGCTTTGCTGTGAAGGAAATTTGGTAAATGGCTAGTAATGAGATTGAATAGAAAATGATAAAAGGGAAAGGAAAATTGAGATGGTTTATATATGAGATAAACAAGCATGCTTTTATTTTTTAATCAAGAATTTCAGAAACACAAGTTCTGATCTGGCAATACTATAATACCAGGTAATTGTTGGTAATGTGTGCATTCTGGAATGACAATAGTTGAATGTACCCAAAAACAAAATGCAGCTTTAAAATAGAAAACCAAAGGAATTTATGATAAGTGCTCACGGTTCTCTCTCGCTCTCTCTCTCTAAGAAACAATGCCATAAATTGAACTATTGTTACCTTACTGAGATCCAAGATGTTGTTGAGAAGCCGAAGTAAAGCAGTTGAGCATTTGCGAATCTGTGTAAGTGTAGCAAATTGCTCAGTTGTAAGACAGTTATCATATATAAGAATGTCCAACAACCCAATAACTGCAGCAATTGGTGTTCGCAGCTCATGACTGTAGTATAAAAGAACAAAACTATTAAATAGACAGTATAAAAGCAATGAATTCATAGAATAAGCTTTTATTTATTCAAGCAACTAAGCTAGCAAAAAAGTTTTCAAGTGCACTAACAGATTAAGCTTGATAATTTTTTAGTGGCACAGGCTGTGAAATCTATTCTAATATGAGTAAAACTAGGGCAAATGAGATGATGCCATCATCTTTCACTGGTTCAGCTGAGATGGAAAGCAATTAAAAATGCTGGAAATGGTGAAAAGTTGCGAGAAGGAAACCATTCGAAAGGAAAGGCTGTGTCAGAATCTGACCCAACATATTGAGAAGGAACAGGCATAAGTGAAAAATAAAAAAAGAAGTATCTCGGGAAGTCTGTAGGTTCTTTAATTTATATGAGAGAGAGAGAGAGAGAGGTTCAGTATTTTGGATGAGAGATCACAAATTCAAGATTTGGTTATTTTCCTTGGAGGACATAGGTTTGCAATTGGGTAAAATTCAATGAATAGATAGTGAAAATTCAAAGAATAGAGAAATGCATTCATAAAAAAAAATATAGTGGGAAAATTTAGTGGATATTTGTAATGCTTTGCAAGATATTCTCAAGAAATCATGGATAACTGTAAAAGTTACGAAAAAATTATAAACATGTGCCTTCTTTAAAAATCTAAATCAATAAAAAAATCACTGAGAAAAACAAGAATATTATGAGATTTTTTTAGCAGGTTGGATGAAGCTTGTTAGAGTTAAAAACAAGCAAGGTACTGGTATGAAAAGTTTCTAAATAATGAAATCTTCTCATGGAACTACATTTTCTGAGTCCAAAAAAAAAAGTATCTTCTCCTTGAACTACTTGCTAATATGTATATATTTGTGTGTCTGTGTTTTTATATAAAACATTTTAGAGAAAAAATTGCTAGTTTTAAAATGCTGTGATTCTTTGGATTATGAATTTTGATTGTTGAATTATTTGGATTATGAAACCGTGTTGAAGATTTGATAGGGAATTTGTACCCTAGTAGATCAGAAATTGCCTATGTCATTATTGTAAGGTCATTGATGGCAGTTAGCAAATATAGCAAATGATAGCTGGGTTTTGTTGATGATATGTAATGTAAAAGTTTATAGAGTTTAACAAGCAAAGGCTTTGAAACTTTGGTTTTTGTAGGAAGAGTAAGTCATTTTGCTAACCAATGGAGCTCGAACCCGGATGAGGAGGTGACTTGCTACTTCTACATGTACACACAACTCCCTCGACAAGAGGCAAGCACGAGGATCCCGAAAAGGCCACTACCAAGAAAATGATCAAACCTATGACCTCGGAGAACAACCAACTCCGAGCTCAAACATCAACCGACCACAGATCAAAATAAAAGAGCAAACGACTTTGGGTTTAGATGGAGTTCCATCTCGGCAAGGAAATCCAAGTCTACCTGAGTGCCATGCCACGTAGAAGAGCTGGCTTGATCGATTGTATACAATTGAACGACCCCGGTAAGTGATGACAACTAATTTGCTCGACAAATCACTGAAGTCGACTATGTGTCCAAAAACTCCAACACTGCCTTCTCTGATGGCGAGTATGTGTTGAATCTGGTTTTGATTATGGTAAAATACTTAAGTATATTTGAGTACTAATTGTGCGTTAAGTGTGTAAATCAGTTACAGGTACTCAAGAATTGAATTTGAAGAAGTTTCAGTACTGGTGTAGCCAAGTGTGAACTCATGAAATCCAAGTGTCGACTCAAAGTATCGACTCATGAACAGTGAAGTGTCGACTCAAGGCCTGAGACCAAACATGATATAGAACGTCGTGATCTCAGGAGTTTGGTCAAGTGTCGACTCACGGAATTAAAGTGTCGACTCACCAGTACAGAGCAAAAGACTTCAGAAGACATTTTTGGTCAAGTGTTGACTTAAGAAAATGAAGTGTCGACTCACGAAGGTCAAGTGTCGACACATGGACTGTAACGGCTAGTTTTTCTAAAGTGCAGAACTTTTCCAACTTGGCTCCAACAGCTAGTTTTTCCTCCCTAACGGCTACAAACGGTCATTTAAGTGTTGGGAGGTTATTTAAATACTTGGAGAAGCAATTCTAAAGGGGGAAGAAGAGGATCCATGGTTTGAAAGATAAATCCTTTGGTTTTCAAGTAAAAATATGTGAAGGATATTTTAAGGATCCATTTGTTGAGATGTTGAGCCTCCAAGAATTCAAAGAGGAGAGGGAGCTTCCAAGAGCAACATCTTCAAGCATCCATTGAAGCTTCTACAACATGGAGACAAGCTCAACATCAACAATCAATGTGCCTCAACGAAATATTTGCTTTGTAAATAGCTTTTTATTTTCATTCTTACATTATTGTATTTAGGTTGATGGTGAGCCTTGGAAAAACCATCAAGGTTGTTGGTGAGCCTATGTGATAAAAACCAACAAGGATTTTGATTTGTTAGCCCGCAAAACAAGTTTGGTTGTTGGTTAGCCCGGAAAATCATCTAGGTTGTTGGTCATCCCGTAAAACCAACTAGATTGTTGGTGAGCCCGTAAAACCAACTGGGTTGTTGGTTAGCCCGGAAAACCATCTAGGTTGTTGGTCATCCTGTAAAACCAACTAGATTGTTGGTGAGCCCATAAAATCAACTAGGTTCTTGGTTAACCCGCAAAACCACGGGACTTTTGGTGAGCCCGTGAAAACCAAGGGATTTTTGCTGAGCCCGTGAAAACCAAGGGGTTTTGACTTGTGAGCCCGGAAAATAAGTTGGCTATAATCTATATGATTATAGTGAATTCCCAAAGAGAACTTGGGAAGTGGATGTAGGTGCCTTGGAGTGCACCGAACCACTATAAACTGATGTATTTGTGATTGTTTTTATTCTTATATTTATTTCTTTATTTCCGCTGCACTTTATTGTCATGCTCACAAACACATGTTTTGAATTGGCACATTATTTGAAGTATTGCAAAAAAGTTTTAAAGTCTAATTCACCTCTCCTCTTGGGTTGCATCATCATCCCTGGCCTACAGTATGTGGGCTTATTCGCAACGCGAGATCTTCACCAATGATATGTCAAATCTTCATCTATGTCTAATATGCATAATTGGCACCTCCACCTTCTATAACAGATGCAAATTTCCTGTGATCACAATTTGGCACCCCCACCATCCATAGTAGGTGCAGATTCTCCGAGATTGCTACCGGAATCAATAGTAACGATTAGTTACTCACCCTCTCTATATAAATAGGAGGGGGGCAAAGGAAACCTGAAGGTAACCTCTAGTCTAAACTTTGCCACTCTCTTCGTTCTACTATTGCTAAAGCTCAGACTGACTTAAGCATCAAAGGGTCTACCACTGGAGAATCTGTGGTGAAACAGACTTCTTTGTAAATCTTCTAGGAAGGAGCTCTTGAATACTAGATCTCGTCATGTTGGTAAGCAATCGACCTCTACCTTGGTAGAAGACCGAGCCCGCCGCAATGTGATTGGAGACTTGCATCAACAGTTTCAATTTTGTTTTGGTCAAACTTGTGGGGTTTTGGCGGTATGTATTTTGTGATTATGCTCCATGACTTGAAATTTTTGTCAAAGAAATCAGGAAAAATTCAAAAAAAAGAAAAATAAAAGAAAATAAAATAAAGTTTTTGTTGTGTAGGTCAGTAGTTTTAGGCCGAAGTTAATATCATATAAGTGAAAGTTTAAATGATACCAATAAAATTGTATTGAGAAATATACATTGATTAGTTAATAAACTTTGTGAAGCTTTGAGTGCGTAGTGTAGTCTTCTTTTCTTCATTACTATTGATTAGAACCCAACTGCTCTTGTTTTGATGATGGTGTCTTCTCTTTGCTTGCTCAAAAGCTCACCTGACCTTGACCCAAACATTTGGATTTTGGAATTACATTTATATGATAAATAGATAGTCTTAATAAAACGTTGGTTTTGCCAATATCATTCAAAAATGGCTGAAACCCAAAAAAAGAAGGGTCAGTTTCAATCATCACTGGCTGTAAGTGATCCGTTATGGCTAGAAAACGTTGGCCTTACCGGTTTCGGCTGAAATTGGCCAAACTCAAGAAATGGGTAAGTTTCAGATTGCCGCTACCCAAAAGAAAACACATTGGTTTCAATCAAAATTTCAAACATTATTGATGTGAATATCGCATCCAGAAGTGGAGAGAAAATTAGATAAACATCACTTGTTATAAGACTTTCAAATTATTATAAGGAATTCTGATTTAAGTGTTAAATAGTAACATAGATTGCTTTTTTGCAAGGTAAAGTTCAAGCAGGATAATAGCTTGATGTTTACAAATTTAATAGATACTCTCATATATGTAGATGCAATGTGTATAACGATGAAAAAGAACCAAATTATTTATTTCATATGGCATTTGTCCAAGATTGCAAAATAATTTCTGGTACAAGTCAAATTGATATGTTCTCCTTTTGTAAAACTATAATGTTGAACATGCATTCTTTAAAAAAAAAAAAAATTCAAGTACCGGATTCAGGTCCATAACCCAGTGACCAGGATTACTGCAATTTTGAGATTGTGGGATTGAAAACTGCTTAAGTGTGGAATAAAGTAAAATAATCAATGATGGTGATTGTAAGAAGTGTCTGCTTTAGATTTATCGGATGCTAAAACCTGGTAAAATAGATTTAAAAGTTACATGGTAAAGGCAATTGTGCATAGTGCCATCTTAAATTGTATTTTATGTAAAAAGTCATTCCATATGCAATAAATAATTTCAAACCTTTTAACAATAATAAGAAGATCATATATGATATCTTCCTGCAGGATAAAGATAAACATTAACTGTTTAATCACCTCATGTTTGCTAAAAACTGGCTCTTGTAGTTGCTTGATGCCTCTGCTCTCCTTCTTGCATCTAAATGACTTATTAGTTGTGCTTTGAGTTTCATTGCCTTTGAGACACCACTTGTCAGTATTAATATGCAAACACAGCCAATAGCAAGAATGCAAATAGATGCAGATATTATTATAACCAGTGTCGCAAATCCAATTTGGTCAACCTTTCCCATTATGTATTTTCTTGGAATAATGATCACCCCCACCTGCAGAAGGTTCCTATTATCATAAAATTTTCACATAAAACTGTGAGCATAAATTGCCAGTGCTGTCATCTTAGGCAACATGCAAAAGAGACTGATGAAACTTATGGTACAATATGAACTCTATTGAAGGTGTGGTGATCAATTTTTTTCTTCTACAAATTTTAAAGTTTTCTTTGATCATTCTTATATATACCTATTTTATACCACCAAAACTATAGTAAGAAAAGCCTATTTATTTATTTATTTATAGGATAGGAAAAGCCTTTTTAAGTCATCTAAGTCAACCATTTTCATGGAATTTTGGTCCTAAACCTATCTAAGTTCTACACATGTATTGGGGCCACCAAATATACCTGTGGATAGTTTTTGCTGATTCTGAATTGAACAAACCCTTTGATGTTTTCCCAATCTTTGTGTTATCCAATCAAATGTATCGGAGTTACTTCAACATATAAAACATTAAAAAATAGTGTGTACTTATAAATTGTAACAAATCTTAACTTAGGACATCTATCAATAATTATTTATTAAGATTTTTTGCAAAGTACTTGCTCCCCATGTAGTTACATAGGGCTGCAAGAGGGTTAGGTTGGATAAGGTTTGGCACAACCCAGGTCTGATCCATGCTGAATTGGATAAAAAGTATTCAATTTGAGCCTCATCCAACTTCCATTTGTGTTGGGTTGGATGAGGTTTAAGATTTATTTTAATAATCCATGAGGTTTTCTTGGGTGAATCCAGTTGACAGTAACACAAACACAAAACATCGAGTGCCTGTGTAGATTAGGTTACTTGATTATAACCTGAATATATCATGTGAAGAGAAAAAAAAACCAATATGTAGGCAATCTCAATAACATTTTCTGTGAAAGATTAACTAACAGTAAACAGCCACATTATTAAGTTGTTCTGAACAAGAAGTTAATGATGAGTAACATAAAGTTATTGCTAGAGCACATTATTATCTAAAATTTTTTGAGGGTTGGTACCATTGAGAAATGGCATATTTTGTCACCTTCAGGCTGTCATGACTTATGAGTTTATAATGGGTCTTATATTATCCAAATATTCTATCTATATTTGAAATGGTCAAACTTTTTAATATGAACCTAACCTGATAACTTTAGTTTGGATTGGATTGGGTGATTTTCAGGTCAACTCCAAATGAAAAAAAGGGGGTCAATTCAATGCTCTTGCAGCCTGATCTTGCACCATCCATTTCCAAGATAAAATTCCAAATTTAGGTGCAACTGGGCTTTCTCCTTCATGGTAACTTTCCAAAGCTGTTCAGAGATTTTTAAGTTCAAAATAATGACTTTCTTTTTTTTCCTTGAACTTGAGATTTGAGTTTTTTCTTGGAGGTAGGTGTTTTATTGTTAGAAACAGAAGGTTCAAAAGAGAAAAAAAAGGGAAGATGATCAGGCAAAAGAACATGAACTAGAAAAATTCTATTCAGAATAGAATGTTCCAATTTTATTTAAGAGATTTCATGAAATTTCATAGAACACGAAACACCTAATATTGTAAATCATTAGTTTTTTAGGGAAACATCATATCATTTAATTTTGAAATACATGAAGAGTATGAAAATCATGATTTTGTAGTTCATCCAAACAGACCCTCAGTTTTTGCCCCCTTTCTGTTTGTCTTATTTTATCACTCTGTATCTGGATATTTATCTTATACTGCCTCTTTACATACTTGTTGAAAAAAATTTTGAATCGCTTGATGTGTCTCTGCCAACAAGGAATGCTCGAAGAATATGAAGCTATTCTGGTATAAAACTCCTCTCGCTAACAATATATTGGCAATATAAATATTCTAATAAAATAAAAATGCTGATAAGTAGCATAAATATTGTTATCACAATTTGGTAAGTCTTTAGTTATTGATGTAGACATTGTATTGAAATCCTATTATACCAGACTTTGCAGAAAAGCCAAGATGCATATCTTAAATTTAACATACATTGTGTCTTCTGCAGATTTGGAATTCTTACCAAAGGGAGCCTTTTTAAATTTAGGAAAAATGAATCTATGTAATATCGCTGATTTCCCAACAAGACATTCTCAACATGAACTTCATGATTGATTGGAAACTTATTTCCATACGCTCTCTGTAACCACTCTGCTCCTGCTCTTAGAATATGATCTTCCAAATCAGTAGCCAGCATAAGCTTCCGACCAGTAGTTATATTCCTCAATAATGGAGTATCTGTAGATGTTGCAAGTACATAACCTTCCAAAGAAGTCAAATACATGTAGCCACTGTGGATGTCTACAAGTTCCTTCATCAGCTGACCAACACTTTTAAATGATGTGGTGACACCAACAGCTGCCACTATGCTTCCACCAGTAGGATGCCTGACTGGTAATGCTGCTGAAAGCAGTGGCGAGTCTGTAAACTTGCTCACAGCTACATGCCAAGAAGCGGCACCATCTTGTACTTCTGGGAGACCTGCAATGTTAACCAGATCATCTGGGGCAATTTGCCTCCGATCACCCTCTTTTTCACCAGTGACAGGATTGAGTCTTTCTCTATACCAAATGGCGGAGGCATTTTTCTCTCTAGATTTGTGAAAATTGCCACCTTGAGTCTCTTCTCCACTTACAAGTTCAGAGTAGATGTAGAATGTAGTGTTGCTCAGGCGGTCCCTATGAAATGCCTGGACAAATCCATTTCTGTAACTTATGCTTATTGCATCAAGAGCTCTTCTGCTTGAAAATAGTGCCCATGTTACATCCCTCATCATTTGATATAGCTGTTAAGATCAAAGTTACCAATTAGTCTTTTAAGTATTTTATATGGGAATGCAATTTTTGAACAAAATGATAAAAGAATGAATAATACATCCACCTCAACTGGTTCTTGGGATGATGGCTTGTCATAACGACCAATGACATATTCAGAAAGCTTTACTTGGGCCATTGTTATTTCTACAGTGGAATTCAGGATGCCCCACATTCTTAAAATGGGCCGCTGTAGTAGTTCATAGCGAAGGCCATAAGCTAAGCTATTTATAGACTTTGTTGTGTAAACCCTTGTAAAATGCCATGTCAGCATGGTTAGCATGCCAATTAAAATGGCCAGCATGACCTGCAGTTAGAAGAAAGAAGCATAAATATGTAGTTGTATATTACATGCATGTCGATTTCTATAGAACCAAATTTGTTTCGGTACAATATAAAGTCGTTTGAACACCAAATATGTAAAAATTTTTGCATCTCTTTCTTGAATTGTTTGTTTACAGTCTGTAACACACTGATAGCAATGACTGGGTCAATGCCCTGTATTGAGCAACTACCCTTCAATCAAATTAGTGACATGACACCCTTATGGAAGATTTCATGTCCTTATCGATATTTAAATTTTCTCCCAGAGAGAGCCTTAACTGGATTCTGCATAAGCCTCAACATATTCATGATGGCTTAGTCATACATGCTTTTTTATTGTAAGAAGCAACATAAGAAATGGATGTATTGGATGAATACATTGGTTCATTATTTTCTCCAGAAAAGAATACAACGGCTCGTTGGCAGCTTAGCAGCAAATTCCTTGATAACACCTTTTTTTACATGATGCTAGGCACTTTTAAATTTAATTATATACAGACTATTTGGAAATCGGACAAGCCTCAGATGGACCAGATCTGTCATGTTAATGAGAATTATTCAAATTCAAGACAGATTCAGTGCTAGAAAACAGATTATATGAAGCAATTTCTTGGAGTATATTTACTTGTATAGCATGGAGGACCAAAATATATGGCCGATTGGGAAATTGAAAGACATGGACAATGAAGTGATGAGCCCTCAGTTTACATGGTAACTGTCTTAAATCTGTTGTCTTATGCTTCCAAGACCATGGTTTTCTTCTTATTGTTTAATGCATTCTACTGCATCCCAGAATCCCAAACCGCAGTTTGATTTTGTATGCATGGATGAATTTATTATCACCAGGCTGGTCCACAAGCATATGTGTCATGAAGAATTCTTTATCAGAATACTCATGCCTCTCCAAGGAAATATAACTCACTTTCAGAATCGTAATGATCTTCTTCATGATTCTTTTTACTAGTCTTTAGTCTCAGAGGAAAGATCCTAATTGTTTTCTTGCTTTCAGAAATCAAATCAAAGAGTCAGCAAAACCAATTACCATGATGGCCAGGCGTGCAACAAAGATGCTGTAGTAGGAGGAGAGACAACGAGTTGTTTGGTAGCTGAATTCCTCTTCTTCTGCCTCCTCATGGGTAATTCTCCTCTGTGGAAGGATGGATGTTCTTTTCTTTCCGCAGTTGATGAAGGAGTGGAGCTTCTTGAAAAGCATCGCTGATGGCCTCGTCATAGCTGAAGAAGTGTGATGTGCTTCTTCTGCCATGCTTTATGTACCCAATACATGAGATAAAATGTTCTGCATTACTAAGTAGCCATTGTGGTGAAGCAATTGTCAGTATGGGTCGGTTTTGACACTCAGATCTGTCGACTCCCACTTAACAAGGATCCTGTAGCGAATTTCCAAAAGCAGTTTGCTCATATGATGCTTCTTCCATAATCTGTTGACTGTTCTTATACTCTAAAAGCTGGCTTACTGGTGCACAGAATTTAGGATGAAAGAGATTGTTAAAATTACCCTGATGACCTTGACTTATCTTAGAAGTTACGACCTTCCCTTATCTGACTTAAAACTATGGTGCCAAGGTTGATTTCCTCTGTTCGAAGGAATTCTCTGTTGGATGCTTGATTTGGGAGTTCTGTGTTGTTGGTTAAAGTTCCCTGTAAATGTAGCTAGAGAAATATCTAAAAAAAAGATAGCTAATAAAACTAGACTAAAAAACACTAGTGCATCTGGACACTCATGCTGTTCAAAACTGAACAAAGCTCTCAGTTCTTTTCATTATTCTTTTGCCATTTTGATGCCTCCAGAGTCCAGTCTATAGGTGATCCTGACTCAGAGATTGGATGGATGTGCATAAGATGTGCGAAGAAACATTACTGGAAGTAAAAAGATCTTAAAAACTTCGAATGATATCTAATGAAAGGATCTGATGATTTGCAAATGTGGAATATGATTCTCAAACCATGGTTTTCCTGTTAGACTTACCAATCAAAACTATGACAAGACATGGCTTTTCAGTGGAAGGATTGGAACTCGGATCTAGAAAAGAGATCTTAGCTCACATGGTCTTTTGTTAGAATAAAGCAAAGTGCAAAAGTGTCATTTTATGAGCTACCCAGCTATATCATAATCCAGGATAGGATACGATTGGGTTATGGTGTCCCTGCCCTACTTGTAATGCTGGTTGGTTCTAAGCCACCCCTCCAGTAACTTCAGTTTTGTACTAAATAATGTCTCCTGAGAGCAATAAGGTTGTAAGCTTTTTTGTTTGTCATTTAGAACAAAAGAATGGTTCCAATGAAACGAGTGAATCAGAAATCCACCGCTTTGCCAAATTGCAAGTGCCTCGACCACCTGAGAAGCCAAGCAGTGGAGGCACCATCTTTGCCATTAGTGGAGCATTTTGGAACACACATTTGTAGTGTAAAAACTTTCTTCCGTTCAAACATCCGGTATGGGGGCTCGCTACGTGGGGATTATTACAAAAGAGGAGTTGCATTGGACAATTTTATTTTATTTTTTTTTAAAAAAGAGTTTCTATCAACAAAATAATAATAATAATAATAATGGATCGAAAATCTAGCTTTCTAGCTACTACAACAAAAGCTGCTTTGCTCTGTTGTAACGATTAGGACTATAATTAAACTAACCGTTATTCTTTGAAGCGATTTCTATGCTTAGGTGCCTAGATTTATCACAATAGCCTAGTTCTTTAGTGCAGGCACCTGTGGATTGTCATGCTGAAACCATCTTGCTAGTTCAAATGAAATGTTTAAGATCTTATATGATAGATATTTACATAGTCATCATATAATAGCAATGTAGCGAATTAGATTACAATCCAGTAACGGCATCTCTGACCGCCGTGGGGCCTTGTGCCCCCCCCCCCAAATTTTTCAGTTTCCTTTCATTTTTTTTATAATTTTTTAATTTTTTTAAAATTTTAGATTTTTGGCCTCCCTTTTTTTTTTTCATCTCAAAAAAAAATTTAAAAATTGGTGAAAAATTTTTCGAAAAAGAAATTGAAGCCCATGAATCTTATAAAAAAATCAGTCTCTTAAAAAAAAAAAAAAAATCGGTGAAGAACTCACTTGCAGCAACCCAATCCCAAATCCCATTCAACGTGCTCCTGCACTTAAGCCTTCCCCAATTCCGAAACCCTACCCGTCGGCTACTGCCGACTGACTCCTCTCTTCCCAAGCCAACCTCTTCATGTCGTCTCCTTCACCTTTCTTCCTCGCCGAGTCACCAACTCCTCCCTCTTCCCCAACCGGCAACTATCGTGACGCTGCCTCCACCCGCCGCTACCCCCGACAGGCCACCCGCCATCAATGGCCAACCCCACCCGCCACCGATGGCCAACCCCACCCACCGTCTCCTTCGCAGCTTCGTCTCTCTTACAGTCAACTCCTCATTTCTTCCTCATTTAGCAACCACCGCTTCTATCCGGCTACCCGTCGCCGGTCGCCGACTTCTTTTCTGTCTAGAACTCCTACCCATGGTCCGATGCAGGAGCTCCATATCTCCGCTTGTTTTATCTATATTTGGCTTGCTATGTATCATAGTATATTTCCTAACTCCTTATGGTATCATATTTTTTGGCCCTCATGAAAAATTTGGTGCGGTCCGCCCCCGGGCATCTTCCATTTCACATAAAGAAAATATAAAAAACAAGTGATTTGGAAATCTCCTAGCGATGTGTGTGTGATTTGTGGGAAGGGCGGGGAGGGGGGAGAGAGTTGTAATTCTCAAAGGTCAGCATATTGCTGCCATATGAACGATTACTGAAATCAACAGCAGATCCCCAGTGAAACCAAGATTTTAAATTTTACAAAACAGGACTGTTCCAATTTTTTAATAAAATAAGTACACCTCCCTTCTATCCCGTTCTGATCCTTAGAATAGGAGATGTCTTGATATATTTCGATTGAGATGCTGGAATACCTATATGAATGATATCTTATCTCGATGTTCCGCAGGATATCCTACGCGAACTAAATTCTTGAATGGAACAATAGTTAATATCAGGCATGATATAAAGAAGTAGCATCCGAATCATTTTTGTTGTCAGAAGTAACTCAAGGAACCGAAATATGGATTGATATTTTGACAGCTTTTTCCATTCTCTGCACCTTCCATGTTGATTGCATCAACACACAATTATTATTAAAGTTAATGCACGATTTCTCATGAGCTGGTTGGCCGGAATTTTAAGTGCTCGGTCTGGTGTCGTTGCCGTCCGTAATTTTAAAGCATCTAATTATCCTACCATTAGTCTCAAACTCTACATTACAAATATATTTATTTAAAATTAGAAATATATGTTGAACTATATTTTTAATAAAAGAATTAATTAGATGAGAGTTTGCACCATCTATATCCATGTTATCTCTTACGTGTGTGTATCAGACATGTCAAACTCTACTATAATATGATAAGGCTAGCAAGATGATCAAATAATTTGATTTTTCTATGCCTTCTCTTCCTAAACCGTTCTACCATGAATGCTAGATATACATTATCGATCCCTTTCCAAGAAAAAAAATTTGATAACATGATATCATGGTATTAAAGCTCGAACCGTGTGTTTAAATCTCTTTTAAGCCAATTTTACGTGTTTATTTTGTTAAATCTTGACTCATTTTTATTTCGAGTCATTCTTGACTCAGTTATGTTCAACTCAATTTTTTTAATTATCAAGGATAAAGTTTAACATTTTGACCCCTAACCAACCACCAACACATGTATGGCACTAAATAACTTGGTTGATGCCAATTCCAGAGAGCTTCTTGGGGAAGCATGGCAGCACCTTTTTCGTCTAGGAGAAAGAATAGGTCTTTAATAAAGATGAGGCAACCAAAAAGAGTAGAAAATAAGTATTTGATTGATCATTGATCCAGAATTGCAAGATTTCAGAATACCATAAATCACATCTCGAACACTGTTGTATCCCATTTACTAATGTATTTGGAGAATCCAACTCCTGTGCCCTCCAAATTTCCCGGAATAAAAAGGAAAAGGTTCCCCATCAAAAGCTACTCCTATCAATAGTTTTCTACCATCGACTCTAATTAGTTCCTTCCAGCAGAACAACTCATAATTTCTCCTGATAGCAAGCACAGGCCAGTTATATCTCACTTAAACAGGAATATAGTAGAAGTCACGGATAACCACAAATTAAAATAACACCATGCTTGTTTATTTTGATGTGATTCTCCTGCTATTCTTTGCATGAAGCCCAACAACTTAGTCCTGATATGGCAATTGTTTATCCTTCCAAAAGATAGATTAATATGAAAATATATGTTGACAAAACGTACGTAATATAACAGAAATTTGAGGTGTTGTAGTATCATACAACAGAAGAGGCAACAAAAATAAACATTTGAAGTCTCTACTTGGATTAAAAACAAAAAACAAAGAGAGAGAGATGTTGGGGAGCAAACCCGTTCCACGGAATACTCGGATCCAACTTGATACTGTCATGACGGAAAGGGAACAATTACCAGGGAAGAGATGTAGGAGAAAAAGAGAGATTGCTTTATTCCTTAGGAGAAAAACTTGTTACAACAAATAAGATAACACTCAACAGCCATTCTCAAAACCCAGAAGCTTCTTGCTGTCCCGCACGTCTTCTCTCTTGTAGGCTTCATGCCCCGAGAATCCATGTACGCCACGCACGGACAATACCTCAACATGCGTCCTTCTCCAAAGCCCCGTGAAACACCATCACGGCACAAGTCCTCCACGTGATATCTCCCTCACGTGCGCTTCTCTGCAGTCCATCACCATGGTCTCCCACGTGGACTCCCTCACGTGTGGTCTCCAAGAAGCCTCCACCTTGGAACCATGAGCCAAGCCCCACGGACCAAGGCCTTCACGCCGATCTCTCCACGGTCTTCACATGACCGTGAGACCCCAAAGGGGTCGGCCTCTTGGACCTTCCAACCGCACACCCCATCTTCTCATATTTATAGCACATGTGGGACGTTGAAGCCTTTTTGGATTGGGCGTCTGATATTGACTTCTTGTTGGACTGCAACTACCTCTTGAATCTTGTTAGGATTCAATCATATGGGCGGTTAGGACTTGTCTTGGGCCAATAACAAACTGATTAGGATACCTCACATGGTTGGGCTTCCTAATTGGTTACAACCAACCAACTAACCAACCAATTGACTAACCTCATAACCAATTTAACAAACCTGGACCCAACCCCATAACCCAATTGGGTTATGTTACAATCTCTCAAAAAACTCCCCCCTTTCAAAGCCAACATAAAATTAATAATCCTTGGGTCAAACATCCTGACCCAACATGACTCAAAAGGGACCCTGGAGAAAAACCCAGAAAACCCTGGAATACCTTCAGGATAGCTTGGGACACGCCCCCAAGCTCCAGGGATCGTCTCTAGCATCCCTGCCATGGTCTCCCAAGTCTCTCCAAGGCTTGGAGCACCACACAAAACCCTACAATCTCCACCTTGGTGCCCCAAGCCTTGGGAAACCTGGCAATGTCCTCCATGCACAACCCGACTGTATCTGCGTGTCCTGACAGCTCCTTGTGCAGATCTCTTTGCCTTTGCCAACACCTTTCAGCTGCTGCATGCACTTGGAGACCTTTGGGATGACCGCCTCCACAGCTGAAGTCCTTGCTTGTACCTTGATACCATGATTGTAGCCTTCCTTCTGCCTGGCAGCTGCATCAGATTTTTTCTTGGACTTCCCTAAAGAGAACACAGCGAATCTGAACCAGCACTCGCTGTAACTGGAGCTCTACCTAACACCATCTTCTCAGAGCCACGCTAATCTTTGCACACTCTGCTCTACCTGGCTAAGTGCACCCCGGATGCTCGTGCTAGGATATGGCTAGTATCCCTGCATCTCCCGCTCTGAACTCGTGTCGAATCCTGTCCACCCGTGAAGCCACTCTCTCGGGTGCTCCACCTGAAACTAAAGTCCCACTGATGCCACAGAAAGAAACCCGAGGCCATCCACTCAACGCTACCCTGCTGAGCCTGCCGCTGCACCTCGAACACCGTCGCTGCCTCCTCGGACCCTCCACATCACGCGGACCTCTCCGAGACCGTTTCAAATATACTGCATCCCGCAGGCTCCTCCGAAACCAAGAGTTAATCCCAACTCTTCTGCTAATCCAGCGACTGAACCTAGCAACCATCTCCAGTGGCTGCTCCATCATGTCCCAGCCTGTCTCTTGGCTGCATGATATCCCTGGCGCTCCCTGAGACCTATTCCTGGTCTCCTTGAGCTGCCATCTCCATCAGCTCCAGTCTCCGTCCCTAGGCCAATCCCGCTATACCGGGACACTCCCGACTGTCCGATACCTCCGGCGCTCCCTGAGACTGTCTCCTGTCTCCTGTCTCCCTGAGCTACCCCTGTCATCGCCTCTGCTGATGTACTCAGTCTTCCTGAGATATCCATCTCTCGAGACTCCTCTCCAACCACGCAGGATACCACCCACGTCCAGCTCAATCACGATCAAGGTAGCTGAGTACTACCGATCGCTCTCCTCCACAGTGACCAAAAGCTCGATCCACTACTGATGGAGCTACCACTCATGCTGCTCTGAAGATCTCTGGTATGTGTCACTCCACCTATGCTGAACCACAGATCACCCGACCTGTCAATGCTCCACAGCACAAAACCTGCAGCTTGCACCACCGTCGCGAACTCCTGCACCACAGGATCCATCATCCTCGACGAGATCTACACAACAGCAGATCTCCACACTGCTCCCAACACCACGAACCTCTGTCTGCCTGGGAGAGCCGAAAATGGAACCAACCTGCATGTGCTGCCCGCACACATGGCCACTGCACCGCGATCTCCACATACCCTACGATCTGACTCCATCATCGGATCCAGCCTATCTCAACACGAAGAGCTCGAAAAATGAAGTCCAATGGCGCAGACGGGGCTCAAATTGGAGTTCAATTGTGCCCGCAATCGCCGAAAAACCATCAGCACGATTTTCAGAGTCGTGACTTAAACCCGCCGGTCCACCTGTGAACCGGTCCAATGGCTCACGCCAAAAATCCTGGTCTTTGGCTACCATTGCTGCTGGTCCACAGCCGAACCCGTGGACCACAGATCTCCTTGGCCACTGCCGTCGCCACCGGCCACTGTGCGCCACCTCCGGCGACTGTCCCGCCGCCGTGCCAAGCCACCGACGATCGCCCGCGCTGCCAAGCCACCGGCGACCGGCCGTGCACCATCCGAGCGCCCACACCAGCCCCGCGACTCTCCCGCGATGCCCCGCGTTGCTCCGCGATGCTGCGGCTGAGCCAGCACCCGCGACTGGCAGCGCCGCTCCGCGACACCCCGTGCCTCCGTGCGACCGGCGAGTCCGCTCCCTGCGCCGCGCCCGCAAGCCCGCTGATGCTTCCGCGCCTTTCTGCACCACGTCCGCACCCGCGGCCCTGCTCCGGGCCTGCGACCATGCACTGCGCCTTGCACCTTCTCGCCCGAGCCGCTGTGCGTCGCCCTTGCACCGCTGTCCTACGACCGACGCCCTATGCCGCGTCCGTACCTGCGACCATGCCCTGCGACGCGCTGCTCCATGCATCGTCCCATGACGCCCCGCACCGCTCTGCTGCGGCCGACGCCTTGAGCCACATCCGTGCGCGATTCCGTGCATCGCCCAGATCTGGATCTGCACCTCCAGATCGGGTTCTTCTCCATATCTCCAGGGAGGGAAACGAGCCCTCACCTCCAGATCTCAGAACCAGAGATCTGCACCACCACCGCGAGTCCTCTTTCCTGCATCCTTCACGTCACCTTATCAAGATCGGCTCTGATACCAGTTGTTGGGGAGCAAACCCGTTCTACGGAATACCCGGATCCAACTTGATACTGTTATGGCGGAAAGGGAACAATTACCAGGGAAGAGATGTAGGAGAAAAAGAGAGATTGCTTTATTCTTTGGAGAAAAACCTTGTTACAACAAACAAGATAACACTCAACAGCCCTTCTGAAAACCCAGAAGCTTCTCGCTGTCCCGCACATCTTCTCTGTTATAGGCCTCATGCCCCAAGAATCCACGTACGCCATGCACGGACAATACCTCAACGTGCGTCCTTCTCCAAAGCCCCGTGAAACACCATCACGGCACAAGTCCTCCACGTGATATCTCCCTCACGTGCGCCTCTCTGCAGTCCATCACCATGGTCTCCCACGTGGACTCCCTCACATGTGGTCTCCAAGAAGCCTCCACCTTGGAACCATGAGCCAAGCCCCACGGACCAAGGCCTTCACGCTGATCTCTCCACGGTCTTCACATGACCATGAGACCCCAAAGGGGTCGGCCTCTTGGACCTTCCAACCGCACACCCCATCTTCTCATATTTATAGCACATGGGGGACGTTGAAGCCTTCTTGGATTGGGCGTCTGATATTGGACTGCAACTACCTCTTGAATCTTGTTAGGATTCAATCATATGGACGGTTATGACTTGTCTTGGACCAATACCAAACTGATTAGGGTACCTCACATGGTTGGTTCCTAATTTGTTACAACCAACTAACCAACCAATTGACTAACCTCCTAACCAATTTAACAAACCTGGACCCAACCCTATAACCCAATTGGGTTATGTTACAATCTTTCAAAAAACTCCTCCATTTCAAAGCCAACATCAAATTAATAATCCTTAGATCAAACCCCCTGACCCAACATGACTCAAAAAGGGATCTGGAAAAAATCTCAGAAAATCCTGGAATACCTTCAGGATAGCTTGGGACATGCCCCAAGCTCCAGGAATGTCTCCAGCATCCCTGCCATGATCTCCAAGTCTTTCCAAGACTTGAAGCACCACACAAAATCTATAAGAGAGAGACTCACCAAAACTTAGATGCAGCATGCATAACTCTAGGAAAAAGAAAAAGAACGAAGCCAAAATTGCTGCATACAAAAAAAAAAGAAAAAAAAATCTTTAAAGCTAGTTCCGCTTCGACTTCAGTTCAGCAGCCAGTATATTTTCAGCTAATTTTACTGAGCTTGTGGGTTTAATGGAGCTCATAGGGTCAAGAGCTCCATTACATTTATATTATCCGGTAGTGTGTAACTTTTTTCAACAGCATAATCTGAAAGTTCATGGCACATTCATTCAATAGCATATCAAAAATTTTTGGAAATCAAAAATTTTTGTTTTCCAAAAATTTTCTTTTCCACACATCCTATACTCATTTCACACTTAGCAGCTAATTTAAAATCAATTTCTACAGTCTCATTTGTTAAACCTACAACCATCATTAGCAAAACTGCATGTCCTCCAATCACAGATAGTATACATCCATTAAATATCACAACATTATTCCACAATACAATTTTCACAACAATTAGGTGACATTCAGCTGAGTCGAGCAGGCAGACTCCTTAGAAGACCACACTGGCATACAGGAAGCAATCTGAAAACAAGACTACATACAGCACACAAAATGTCTCACAGCTTATTAGCAGTAATTAGACAATCAGATTTTTAGACTTTTTTTTTTTTTTTCAGACAACAAGAAGATCGGTTGCTGTCAACACTGTTGGATTGGAAAGCATGCAGACCACCTCCCTCATGGTTGGGCGTGCCACGCTTTTCTCCGCCACGCACAGCATCGCCACCTTGAACAGATTGATGATTACATCCAGAGGACATGGCGAGAGCCTGCGATCCACCACGGAGAGCACTGCAGCAGCATCAGACTTGTCTGTGACCTCTGATGTTGTCTTCCTGACCCACTGCACGATGTCGACGCCTTCCCCAAATGCAGCAGTGCTAACAGGTCGGCGCCCGGTGGTCAGCTCCAGGAGCACAACACCAAAGCTGTAGACATCACTTTTCTCATCCACTCTAAGAGTGTATGCATACTCTGTCATAAGGTCAAGTTTGGGATGTTAAAATTAATAACATTTAGAGTTTTACGAGAGCAGTTAATCATATCCAGAATTTATGTATTGATGCCACACATCTACGTCTGTTCTTTACCGGGGAAGCCATTCTGTCCTCTCGCATTGATGGCATCATGCTAAAACAAATGACATGCATCAAAACAACAATGCAGAAGATTGACCTGGATCAAGTTTTGAAATTTCTATGCATACAGAGACATAATAATGGTACCTTATCATAGTTAGAAATCAAAACAAGAAATGCTGATAGTCTATCATAGAAAATAAATATTTTGCAGAGATGTGGTATAGAAGATGCAAGGACAGCACCAAGCAGCTGATAACTCGGCTGGTTAGCACCCCACTCCTAAAAGCTTGTAGTGCTCAAGGGAGGTCCAAGGTTAAAATCCATGTGAGTGGCATATTAATTATCACCATATGGCAATAAAAAGAAAGAAGATGATAGCATCCAATGCTTCCGTAGCCATTGCCCTATAATCCTTTGCAACCCTAGTCCAAGGAGGTCCCCAAGATCCGGGCATGTTGTGGTTTATAGTTCAGAGCCTCGGAATAAGAAGGATATAACTTGAAAGAAAATTTCATCAAAAAAAAAAAAAAAAGCCTATCAACATCTTCCATGTACCACTAATGTAATTACCTCAATATGGATTATACATGTTTTTTGTTTCAAGCGCAAACTGACAGGAAGCAGCTTGAGTTGGACTCAACCTGACACTGCCAGCCCAACCCGCTCAATTGATAGGGTTAGGTTAATGTTTTGTTCTACAAACTTGGACTTGGCATGGACTCAAAAATCCCAACATGGTGTCAAGTAGGGTTAGGCCATGTTTGATCTTCAACTTATGATCCAAGTGGATCATCAATTCGATGTAGACCACTTTGATTACTACGGATATGGGAAGATGATATGGATATGTTTCCCTGTTACGAGAATTCGATTGAAATCACATTAGCTACTATAAGCAAAACTAGATAGAATCTAAAAGCAAATTCATCATATTAGGAAACCGAATCATATGCCAAACTTCAGGAGATCACAACTTGATTATACGATGCCCAATTAAGATGATATTTTTTTTGAAATTATCTTTTTGAGATCTACAACTTTGGGCCAGCCCTATAGGGGTTGGTTGGACTAAAATTCTATCATTTTGACCTCGAAATAGATTGGGCAAACCAAATTTTTTCTTTTCAATTTGAGGTTATTATTTATTCCATGAAGAATTGGGCAAAGTAATAGAAGACAGAATTAATATAGAAATCAATATCTATCTCCTCTAAAATTCTAGTTTTTTAATAATTTTTATATTTATCATATTTTTAGGGACCTAGTCCTATTTAAGCTAGGAATAGAAGTCTAATCCAAGTTATTCTAGGATGGACATTTGTCTAGAGGATTAGAAAAAAATTCGACTCGAATTGTGAAAGGACAGACATTACTATTATAAATAGGCATTGTATACCTCAATTTATAGTATGAAGAATTAATCAACGAAGGAAAGAAAGATTTAAATCCTACTTTTACAATTCTTGCATCATTTTTTTTTTGCTTTTGAGATATTCGAGTAAAACGAGTTGAAGAAATATGTTCTTCTCCAAGATTGGATCGACCTGATCCAATTTAACTCAATCTGATCCAATATACAGATAAATAAATAAATAACCATGATTTTACTTTTTATATAAATTATTTATATATTTATTTTTAATTTTGTTAAATTATATGTAAGTGCACTATTGAGTTATGAATGATAGGATCTCACTTCAACAAATATTATTCCAACAAAACAATGCAAATCTTTCCCCTATCTTAAGATTCTATTCAACCTAATTTGAACAAATTAACATGGCACAACCTAACTTAATTCAACTAACCTAACCCAACCCAAATTTAGTTTAAGATGTAGTTGCGGTGGACTAGATAGAGAAATCCCAATTGGAGACTGGGTTGGGTTGGACTGGGGTTGAGATAATTAGAGATCGGATTGGATTGGGGTTTGCCCTAAATGAAACCCTAAAAGCCGAGAGTTGCTTTGAAAAAATATAGAACTTATGTTAAAAAAAAGTGACACAAGGTGCAAAAGAAATACATTGGCGCTACTCGAAGATTTCATATAAAATGTTATTTTGGCCCATCAAAATTTGCCACATATTTTTCTACAACTTGGGTTCCAGAAGTTTAGATTAGCCACCAGCAATCATCATATCCCTAACAAAGGATGCCTAGGTAGAGGGAAGGTGTGGGCACTGGTTAGGAGGTGGGGTTAGAACTCTCCCCATGTCCTTCAGAGTCCGTTTGGCTGAGGATAATCTATCATAAAAAAGTAAATTCTATATCAGATTACCATGTTTGGTACAACAAGTGAAAGAGAGTAAAACAAATATCATAAAAGGTTGGTATTTGGTAATTTTTCAAGTAATGTCCATTTGTAATTATCAAATTTGTTTTAATGCTTTCTAGATTCACTCAATAAATAACTTTTACAAAATAATAAAAATATAACTACTATCATAAAAAAGATTATGTGATTATAATATTATATAAAATTGGTTGAAAACGATACTATCTTAGTATTAAAAAAATATTTTTATAAATATATTTATAAATTTAATCATATTCTTTTATATAAGATTATCTCTAATCAAATATGATAATCTTTTTTCAATTTAAAAAACTTTTTCATCAACTAAACATGATAAAAAATATTTTTTATAATTATTTTTGAAAATAAATAATTTTAAAAAATTATCAAATTAATATCGTAATCTACTATACCCTAACAAAACTGATTCTCAAAGAAAATAACAAAAATCTAAAACAGACGTCAGCATCGGCCGACGAGAGCACACCATGGTAAAGGCGTCCCCCGGTCTTTGTCCACGGTCCACACAGACCCGGCGCCCACTAACCGGTCATTGATGCAGCCATTGAGCGGTTCGAGCCTGAAGCGATCCCATCGATGCCATCCTTGATATCTACATCCGAGTACCCACTCGCCAGAAATTCTTATTCTATATTAAATCCACAAAATTCGATAAGACCCATGTGTACCCCACACCCAAAAGGCCCATTTGTCTTCAAGTCAGAGGACTTGCGACTAAAGACAAAGCAACAAAAACAAACAAGAAGAAAGAAACAGGGCGAAGGTGTACCTGGTGCGATGTAGCCGTAGGACCCGGCAACAGAGGACATGCACTCAGACGAGCCAGGGTCCGGAAGAAACTTGGCGAGACCGAAGTCGGCGACATGCGCTTCGAAGTTGGAGTCGAGCAATATATTATTTGATTTCACGTCCCGGTGGATGATGAGCGGCGAGCAGTCGTGGTGGAGGTAGCACAGCCCTCTCGCCGCCTCCACCGCAATCCGGCGACGCGCCTCCCACCCCAGATGCGCCCCTTTGGTTCCATGCAGCATCTCTCCCAAGCTCCCATTCGGCATGTACACATACAGCAGTAAATTGGTCTCCCTGCTCGACACGAACCCCAGCATCCGGACGATATTTCTATGCCTGATTCGGCCTAAAGTTGTTATCTCCGCCGTGAATCCCCGGTCGTGCTCTCCGCTGCCACGCCCAACCAGCCACTTAATCGCCACGTCCGCGCCCCTCGGCATAATCCCACGGTAAACGATCCCGGCGCTGCCTTTGCCGATGATGTTGTCTTCTTTCATGCACTCCATGACGTCCTCAACCGTGAAGCTGAGCCGCTGGAACGCCGTCATCTTCCAGACGTCGGACCGGCCTTTTCCTCTCCACGCCTTCCAACCCCTGAGCGCCGCCAGGCCCACCAGCATTATAACCCCCAGCGGCACCACGACACACGCGAAGGACCGCTTCCCCCGGGACCGCCCGGCCCCGGGCCCACCCCAAGCCTGGCCCCGGGACAAGACGCATGGGACCGGCACGTGCAGCGGGCCACCGCAGAGGTCGGGGTTGCCATCGAACGAGGTCTCGTTGAACGCCAAGAACTGGCCCTGGACCGGAATCTCGCCCGAGAGGTTGTTGTAGGAGAGATCGAGGGTGGTCAAGCTCACCATCCACTGGATCTCCGACGGGATCTCGCCGGAGAGATGGTTTCTGGATAGGTTTAGTGTGTTTAGATTCTGGAGCTCGGTGATCGCCGCCGGGATCTCGCCGGTCAGACCGTTGCCGCTGAGATCGACGGCCTCGAGTGTCCCGGCGCACCGGGCGAGATCCGGAGGGATTTCTCCGACCAAGTTGTTGCGGCAAAGGTTAAGCTTGGCGAGCTGCTTCAGATTGCCGATCTGGGGCGGGATCTCGCCGGAGATCCGGTTTGACTCCAGAGATAAGGTCTGGAGCCCGCGAAGGTTCCCGATCGCTGGTGGGATCGGACCGGAGATCCAGTTGTTGGAGAGGATCAGCATGCCAAGCTTGTCCCCGGCCATCCTTGCCGGCAGCTCGCCAGAGAGGTAGTTGTCGCTAAGCTCGAGCATGTCGGCAGAGGGGAGATCGAAGAGCCCGGCGGGGACCCCCCCGTTCAAGAAGTTCTTGGCGAGCCGGACGTGGACCAGCGACTTGCAATCGCCGAGTTTCTCCGGAATCGGTCCGAAGAACGCATTCTCCATCAAAACGAGCTGCTCGAGCCGCCCGCCGGCGCAGAGGTCGGGAGGGATCGTCCCGGTAAATCGATTCGTGGCTACGTCCAGCTTCGTGAGCCGGCCATTCCGACCGAGCCCTTCTGGGAGTTCGAAGGTGAAGTTATTCTCCCAGACCTGGAGCACCTCGAGATTCGGGAGATCGGCAATGAAGAGCGGGATGCGGCCGCGGAGGTGGTTGCGGAAGATATTGAGGAGCTTGAGCTGCTTCAAACCTGCGAAGCTCTCCGGCAACTCTCCGGTGAGCTCGTTATTCGAGAGATCGAGAGATTGGAGCCGGTCGAGCCCGCCGAGCTCGGGCGGAATCGTGCCGGCGAGGTGATTAAACTGCAAGAAGAGCGTGTCAAGGAGCTTCAACCGGCCGAGGCTCGCCGGAATCGGACCGGAGATGTTGCAGCTAGCCATGTCGAGCCGGACCAAGGAGGTCAGCATCCCGAACTCCGGCGGGATGCCGCCCTCGTACGTGCTGTAGTAGCCGATGTACATCTCACGTAGATTCGTCAGCCGGCTCAAGCTCACCGGGACCCGGCCGGAGAGGCTGTCCCCATTGAGGCCCAGGTATTCGAGGCTCTCGATGCCACCGTAGGACTCAGGGATCTCTCCGGAGAACAAGTTCCCGCCAAGGTGGAGGTAGCGGAGGCGGGGGAGCTTGGCGAGGGCGCGTGGGAGCGGGCCAGAGAAGTTGTTGTTATATGCGTCGAGGACCTCCAGCGCAGGAAACCCGCCGTCGACGTCAGGGAACGGGCCGGTGAAGTTGTTGTTGGACATGTTGAGAAAGCGGAGGGCCGGGAGGTCGGCGATCTCCACCGGGAGGCGGTCGGTGAAGGAGTCGCAGGCGATGGTGAGGTTGACAAGCCGGTCGAAGCGGCCGATCTCCGGCGGCAGAGCGTGGTGGAATCGGACGTAAGAGATGTCGAGGGCGACGACGCGGTCATCCGCGTCACATGTGATGCCGGAGAAGGAGCAATGGGTCGAGGCGGAGGCGTCCCAGTCGTGGAGGCCATTGCCGGCGGGGCCTATCAGCCCATCTTTGAGCTTCAGCAGGGCATCGAAATCGCCATCACTGGAAGCGAAGAAGAGAGAGAGAGAAGAGAGGAGGATGAAGACGAATAGAGCAAGGTACGGCTTCATCTCTATCCCTCGCTTATTTCTTTTGTTCTCGTAGTACTATCTTCTTGCAAGAGAGGGGAGGGGAGCGGATAAAAGGCGATGGGATGGGGTGATGTTAGAGAATAAGCATCAGGCTAGTGCTGGCTTTGTGGCCAGAGAATCAGAGGGAAAGAGAAACAGTAGAGAACGAGAGGGAGTGGGTGTGAGTGGGGATGGAGTACATGGAGGAAGAGACATGCATGACTGCATCTCATGATGCGTAATATGACCGTGGCTCTCGTGCAAGGTGACAGAACTGTCACGGGGTGTTATGGAATAACGGCCGTTACAGATGACGGTACAGGAGAGGGGCAGGTTTTGTTTCGGTGAAGGGTTCCATGATATCCCGTTACAACCGTGGATCCCCGTCAAATTTTATAGTACTGTCATAATGGTCCTTAGTTACTCATTATATTTGATTCGAAGTTTTTTTTATCACGGATACAAATGGGTTTGGACTTGATCATCAGTAATCCCCATCGAATTCAGTTTCTTAACCAGATTTTAATAATAGATCCAGGTTCTTTTTTTTTTTATTTTTTTATTTTTTTAGTATACATGAACAACCATATTTTTTAATATGAGTCAAACCTATAATATTATGGTACAAAATATCCAGCAAGCGCAGCAAACATGGATCACTAAACTTTCAAGATCATTCATATAAGTATTGAGTAACAAAAAATGCAATCCAATCAATCCTGCTATTCATCTCTTGGTAAACATGCTGGATGGATACCGTAGCTGCAAGACGGAGCATAGACCAGATATCATGGAGCAGAGGGTTAGCGATAAGCTGATGCAAAGTCCCTTGAATCTTATAAATCACAATCATAAAGTCATCCTCAATGAAGATTTTCTAAGCTCCTAGATCCTGCCAAGCACAGAGGATACCCGTCCAGGTAGTCTGAAGCTTAGCACCTGAGATAGACATCTCAATAAGATACGATTTGCTTATTGCCAAAAGCCTGGCATCAGGTTCCTGGATCACAAACCCAGCACTTCTCTTAGCACTTCTCTTAGCTCATCTGACATTGTTATCAAATTTGATTTTGACAAACCCTGATGGAGGGGGCTTCTAAGAGACAAACTATTCTGCGGGTCGCTGCTGGAGCAGCAAGGGAGTTTGAGAGGTGGGGCTAGGAGGCCGATCAGTAGTATTGAAATGGGTATACTCTGTAATCGGAAAAAGGACTCTCTTCAGTACATGATGTATAAGCATCATCTTAGCATCAAAGATTAGTCTATTCATAGAGAGCCAACTCTGGTACGCGATGTAAGCCAGGTTGGCCCCCTAAGTGCCAGTTCTTCCTTCTATACTACTCTGATGGATTCTATCCAGGAAAGCCTCCTGCCAAGAATTGCTACTCATCTTTTATGGATGACAATTATACACCTCCATATCAACCTTAGCCTTGGGTAGCTCAAATAACATGCTCCGCCTTCTCGTCCTCCAAGCCACAAACTGGGTAGGGAATGGAAATCTCCATACCTCTACCCTTAAGAAGACTACATGTCGAAAGCTGATTCCAGGCCACCTTCTAGATGAACAGCCTCATCCTGGAGTGGACAGACACCCTCCAAATCTAGGTAGCTTCCATCTTATCCGGCACGAACCTGTACATTTCAATTAGATCTCTCATGGGGACTTTAGAATGGCAAGAGCACCTCCACATCCTTATGTCCTAACTATGATGGACCGGAATAGGAATAGCAAGGATCCGATCAGCAAGTGGCCCACCAAAGAGGCGGATGATATCGAGAGGTCTCTAGCCCTGCCATCAACGATGATCAAGTTACTGACACGAAAATGGCTATCTAGATCACTACTAATAAAGATAGGCTATTTAGATAGTGACAGACTAGAAATCCAAGCATTATGAATCATATCCAACTTTGACTCCTACATAGCTACCCTCAATGCTCGAGACAACGCATCAACACACAAAATGAATAATAAGGGAGAGAGGACAATCTTGGCGTAGCCCAACCGTCGACTGGAAAAATTCATCGAGGTACCATTGATCAAAATGGCAAAGCTTGGGGTTTCGATACATTCTGTTACAGTAGTAAGCAAGATCCATTCGGCCCTGACACGCGTCCTCCTTGGAGGCGGGCGCGGCAACGTACTTCTCCACCTCGGCCCCAACTCGGCCATACACTCCACCACCTCAGCCAGGTACTTCTCCACCTCGGCCCCAGCTCGGCCATACACTCCACCACCTCGGCCAGGTACTTCTCCACCTCGGCCCCAGCTCGGCGGGGAATCTCAGTACCTCGGCCTCACTTCGGCCATGAGAAATCCAACCTTGGCAAGCCCACGGCGCGCCCAGATCATCTCAAGCCACCGGCCTCCCCGGCTCAGCCCGGTGGGACCCCCCTCGGTCTGGCGCCCCCGCGCCACGGGTCGGCTCCGCGTGGGTACTTCTGCCCTCCCCAGCTCTGCCTACAGGGCGAAAGGTTCCCTGGCTTCGCTCGCCGCAGCCGAGCACGTCGACGCACGTCCATGCAAGATTGCACGGGCAAGCTCTCCCATGCATGCCCAGGCCTCCGCCCGCAGGCACGTCCCTGGCACCCTCCCCACACCTCGGTCCGCGTGCGAGGAGGGCGCGAGCCCGTGCTAGCCCGGCTCTGCACTGCCCCGGGCTTCAGCTCTGGCCATGCACCGCCGAGCGCTGCCCGACGCCGCCATGACCGGCGCGGCGCGGTCCCCCTCGGCGCCTCCGAGCCCGGTGAGGTGTCCCCCAGCTCGTCCGAGCCCGACACGGCACCCCCCAGCGCGCCCGGTGCCTCCGGCTTCTCGGCGCGACAGGATCGGCGCCTCCGGACCCGGCGCGGGCACCCCGGCGCGGCACGCCGCGGCACCTCTCAGTTCGGCCCCCAGCTCGGCATGGCCGTGCTTTGCCTCCGCCCACGTTGAACCGGCTCCCCTCGGCGACGCCGCGCTCCAAGTCTGCCTCCGCCAACTCTGCCCTCCTGCTCCAGCCCGGCAGCAGATCCGGCTCGGCCCGAGTGGCACCCCAGCAGCACCTCGCCGACGCCCTGGCTCGCCTCCGCCCAAGGCTGCTCCTGCTTCACCCCGGCAACCTTGGACCCACCTCGGCACGTCCGGTCTCTCCAGCTCCGCCTGGCGTGCGACTGCAGCAAGGCTCCGCCCGATCTCGCCCGCATGGCGCTCCCCCGTGACAGGTCGGCAGTCCTGCGTGGCTCCGGCCCCTCCGGTGGTTCTCGACAGCGAAACCCCCTTCGGCTCCGGCGCACCTCGGCGCGCCCTTAGGACCCCGGTTCGGTCCGCACCTGCACCGCCCGCGAAGCACCCGCATGGTGTTCTTCCGCCCATGGCGGCCGCGGTCTCCGGTGCCTGCGCCCCGCTCGGTTCCGCGTGTCCCGCTCCGGCTCTGGCTCCCGTCCGACGCCCAGCTCGCCAGCGGGAGGCCTCCGCCTCACCCCTGTCGCGGTTCCGCCGGTGTGGGGAGCGGTCCGGCACGCCTACAGTCAAGGCAGCCCTCCGCGCGGCTCAGCGGGCGGCGCGTGCTCCAGCCGGCGACGCCGTGCTCCGGGCCAGCTCGCCTGACCTCGCCTAGGGCAGCGCGCCTCGCCCATCGCGTCCAGCTCCGCCGGCCGCGGCACGCCGAGCCTGGCCGCGGCACGCCCGAGCCCGGCCCCCTTCATCCCAGGTCAGCTCCGCCTGCGGGGGAGCAGGCCAGCTTCTCGGATCCGCACTATCCCGCTCAGCTGCCCAGCCGGCACGGATGTGCCCAGTTCGGCCGTGCCAGCTCGGTTGCCAGTGCCTAGCCCGGCGCGGACATGCCCGGTCAGCTCCGCCTCTGCCTGCGGCCACACCCAGCTCCTGTCCGGCTCCGCACTCGCCCACGGCACGACGGTCGGCCCGGTTCCCTCCGGCGTGCCCGCATGCCTCCGCCCGTGCTAGGGCGCGACCTGCTCTTCTCCGACTTCGCCCACCTCGGCGGGCCCGCATGCTTCCGTCCGGCGCCCATCTCGGTACGCCCACGTGCTCGCGCGCCCAGTTCGGCACGCCCCTGTGGCACCGGTTCGGCGCGCCCGCGTGACGCCCAGTTCTATCCGCACCCGCTCCGCGTCCTAGCATGCCCACGGTCCAGCTCCACCCTCTCGCGGTCTGGTTCCGGCCAGGAATGGCGTATGGGTCCGCAACGTGTGGGTTCGCAGCCATGCACTTAGAGCCTTGCACTTCGCCTCGGTCAGCATGCGTGGGCCTTCTCTCGGTCCGCGTGCCTGCATGGCATCTTGAAGCGGCGTCCCGGACTCGGTCACTGGGAGCACCACGCGGAGCGGTCTCACTCGCATGGGCCCGGCACGTTTCCCGAGGGGCCCATCCACGTGGGCTCGGTGCTCTTTCCATGGATCCCCCTCCACGTGGGTCTTGGACACGCCGCCTGATATGCCGCCTGCGAAGAAAGGTTTGCATTTAAATTTTCTAAGCTACCGTTTACACTAACTAGTGAATAGTGCCACACCTGAGGCGCTGGGCTCCTCTGCCAATCTTCTGAGCCATCAAGAAAGGGGAAGCTGGCTAGCCTACCTAAGCCTCCCAGGCCTGTAGAGGCTTCACAGGCCTATACCAAGAAGAACGTGCCCCTCTGAACACCAAGAGCCGCTCGTCTATGTAAGAGCAGCGGGAAGAGGTAAGGAGGGGAGGAGGTAAGTAAGAGACAACACACTCTCTTCACTCTGGCATTGTCTATCACCCTCTAGTAGTGGAGAGTCCCCCAAGCTCTCCGCCTTAGAGGTCTCTTATTTCCTTCGATCGTCCCGCCGACTTGATCGTCGGAGTGCCTTTGCCGGAATCCCCGGCGCAGGTCTCCCCTGTTTTGCAGGTATCGCCCGACGGAGGGACAACAAGGAGGAAGATTATTCCTCATCGGAGAGGCCCACAGGAGGGCTACTACAGTACCAAGCCCCTTTCCTCCCAACTACAACTATGTTCCCCTTGACCGTCTCCGACCAACGAGCCAAGTGACGCTAGCACGTAGCCCACTCACCTATGCCACGCAAGAGCTACAGGCCACGACGTTCTAGGCGGCAACACATTCTATAATCCATTTGATCCACTGATAACCTGAAACCATAATCCTAGAGCGTCTGCCAAAGAAACCTTCCACTCATCCTATCATATGCTCAATCCATGTCCAACTGTATCATCATAAGGCTCCACCAAGAGGGAGCATATTATAAATTATGCATGAACTTTTAAGTAAGAAGGGCATTGTCAGTGGTGCTATGGCAATTTATAAAAGCCCCTGCTTTAGATAGATCAGGTGAAGAACAATCAGCTTAAGCCGACCGGCCAAGACCCTGGCACATACCTTATAGAGAGTGGTGTAAAGGCTAACTAGTCGATAGTACCTAGGAATAATCACATCATGGCATTGGAAATTAAAGTGATGAAAGTCTTCTTCCACTTCTCCCAAATGCCTTTAGAACTAAAAATCAATTGCACCACCTCCACCACCTCCCTACCAACAATGGACTAGTACTGATGTTAGAAAAAAGGAGAAAACCCATATGGTCTTGGAGCCTTGTTCACCCCGAGAGCAAATAGAGCCCCATAGACGTCCTCAGCTAACACCGATCGGGATGGAGCCTCATTACCATATGCACGGCTTGGGCTCCTTGTACAGGAGAGTCCTCGCCTAAATGCTTGATCCATCGAGATCTAAAAAACTAGAATAATTGCTCCATGATCTCTTTTGCTCCATGATCTCTTGGGCTCCATCCACTAGGTTGTCATTGCTATCCCTTAGTTGCTTGATGTAGTTGATAGATCTCCGAATCAAAATAGCCTGATGGAAGAACTTAATATTTCGATTATCCTCCCTGATTCACGGAACCCTCATTTCTGCCTCCACAAAACTTTCTATTGCCTCAATAAGGAATGATATAAGGAGAGCTTAAGATAGAGCTCCCTTAAGTTCGGTTCCTAGAGGCCCCTCTCTTGATCCTCTCTCATCTATAACTATGCAATATCCATTTCTACCCCTTCGATTTGCCTAAAAATATCACCAACTTCAATGCAGTTCCACTGAAGGAGTCTACATCTAGCTAACTTCAATTGCTTAGTCACATAATGCCTCGCATCCCTATGGACATGCAACCTTCATATTCATTGATCAGCTCCCAAGCTCTAGGATAGAAGGTCCATAATTTTTAAAATCTAAACAGCCCTCTTGTCATGCTAGGGCCATCCATGGTGATGAGGATAAGGTAGTGGTCAGAAGCGATTCTCAAAAGATAACGAACCTAGTGAGCAAGAAATTGTTGAATCCAGTTTGCAATCCTAATAGCCCAATCAATCTTCTCTCAAACCCTAGTCATCCCTTGACGATTATTATACCAAGTGAATCTAGAGCCATAGTAACCAAGATCTATCAAGCTTGGATTGTTAATGAATTTTCTGAATTCTTTGGACTCAATGCTACCAACAAATTGTCTGCTGTCTCTCTCCTCTTGTGACCCTGCAATGCAGTTAAAATCCTCGGTGATGAGAGAAGGCGGATCCTGAGAAACTATCCTAGACACCTCAAACTATAGCACCCTCCACTTCTTGTACTCCATACTAGCATAAATATTTTTTAGAAGCCAAGGACCCCAGTTTGCTTTGAAACTATCAAAGTCACCTACTGCTAACATCCACGAAAAGCATCTACCCTGATCGAACCTTGTCGCCACAATACGAAAATACCCCTAGATAGGCCATGAGATCCACTACATAAGAACTACATGCCCTCAAAATCCACCACCTAGCACAGGCAAGACTCACTCCAAATAGCCAAGTCTTAATCAAGACAAATATCTAGACCATGTTGCTAAGCCAATTTCCAAAGGTTGACCGAAATGAGGGCTTCCCTACCCTCCTGATATTCTAGATGAGAATTGATGTGACTAGAACGCTAACGTGGCATGAAGCAGCGGACATGGAGTCCCCATCAGACGCCACGATAAGCTTTCAACATGAGCGCCTTTGCCGAGCTAAGCTCCTGAAGCAACATCTCTGCTCGCCGAAGGCAAGCTCCGTCCTCTACTAGGTTCGTTCCCGCAAGTCCGAACACCTAGGCCGGAGCCGAGTCCGAGTTCCCACCTAAGGCGGACCCCTCGAGATCGGGCTCCGTGGTTAGGAGTCAAGCTCAGCCTTCTCCGCCACGAGGCGCCCCGACGAGCTCAGGTCCCCTGGGCTGGGTGGCACCCCGGCACCGAGCTCATCTGAGGTCGGGCCCCATGGTCAGGACTCGAGCTCAGCCTCCTCCGCAACGAGTTGCCCTCCGCGACCGAGCTCGGTCCACCTCCGTTCTGTCGAGCAGCACCCAGGCGAGTCTACCGCAGACAGGCCTGCCTCTCCAGCTCGGCCCCTATTCAAGCCAATATGCCGGTCGCTAAGGGAGCCCTGCCTCTCCTCCAAGGACAGTGGCGATGCTCCCGAGGGCCGTACACCACCAACAATACCAAAATCAAGGTGCCATACCCTCCGTCGATCTGCTATACAATCGAAGAAAAGACCCTACCGGAGAGCACGGATCCCAAGACTGGTGGCCCGTCGATCGAGACCCTGACAGACTCCCAGGAGAGGGATAAGCGGAAGGAATGTTAGAAATTTACCGAAGACTTCCCCGACTGTCACAACAGGAGAGACGTCCCCCACGTCCCGGTACCTCGCCACACACGACGCCAGGGGAATCCCGAGCAACCCGGTAGAAACTCCCGCCAAAAAAACTAAGCAAAAAGTTATCGTCATCTAACCTCAAGGGGAGATCATATCATACTCTCAATTGAAAGAGGAACCAGAGCGACACAAGGGAAGAAGGCCAAATAGGTAGGGCCAGACCACCTCCCGCCAACACCATTCCCCGCTCGTCCTCATCTTCCTCTCATACTATATTCACTCCTCCTAGCGTGGAGCTCATCCAGAGGGGCTCGACCAGGAGGACCTGTTCCCCTATATCGCCACTGACTTGACTGTCGGAGTGCCCCACCGGAATTCCCCGTCCGGATCACTGACGTTGCTTCCTGCAGGTCCCGAGGCACCGGAGGCGTTACCAGGCGTGCGGACGTGACCCACCCGATCCCATCAGCACTACGGGCCACACGATCCGGGCGGCAACAGATTGGCGTGCCAAGAAGGAGGGGCAGAACGACACTCGATCTTCCAAGCCCCGCCTAGTCGGACTGCAGGGAGGATGGTGACCACCTAGGCAAGGGAGCTTCTCTCACCGTGCGGAGAACGTCCCCTTCCCACGGGAACCTGCATGGACTGGAGATGGAAGTGCCTGCCCTAGTTATCTCGCCTCCACTAGAGGCCCAGCTGGCCGCACTCGCCCAACAGATGCAAGTTCTTGCCATGGCAGTGCGCTAGCTTCAGCACCAGCACCGGTCCGTGGCTACCCACCAGCGGTCAGGACCCAGGTAGCCCATGCCACAACTCCCCGCGATAGCCTGCGCTCTTCCCGAGGAGGTCATCGCAGCCAGCGGCCACCACTGACAAACCGAGGCAGCCATCAAGCTCCGACGAAAAGACAACGAGCCGGCTCTGCTGACGGAGAGAGCCGCGCTCACGAAACCTCGGGTGGGAGGTGCCCAGACCCCACCGAGGCAGGAAAAGTAAGACCCCCCACCACGGGTGCCGCGCATCCATGTCACCTTCTCCGTCTCCTTCGATGGAGGGCTTTCCTGATAAAGCCGCCAGGCGCACGACGGGTAGGCGCCTGGAGGAGCATGAATGCACTGGCGAGTTTCGATCGCCGGTTCACCAGCATGCCGGCTCTGCTATGAGCCAGCCGGCTACGACTCCCATCCCCCATTCTCCAAGAAATCCAAGCGGAGCCGATCCTGCACCGTTCCGGATGCCGCAGGTGGACCTTACGACGGGACCTAGACCCCCTAGACCACCTGGAAAGCTATCGGGCCCTCGTGAGGTCCAGTGAGCCACCGACGCTTTGCTGTGCATCGCCTTCCCCGCCACTCTCCGGAAGGCAGCTCGAGCATGGTTCTCCCGCCTCGAACCGGAGAGCATCAACTCCTTCGCCCAGTTAGGGCAGAAGTCGTGGCTCATTTCGACGCTTGCCGAAAGAGATGCCATGTGAGGCGGACAGCCTCTTTTTCCATCAGGCAACAGGATCAGAGCCGTTGCAGAGTTACGTGGCTCGTTTCAAGGCTGTCACCCTGGAGATCTACTGTTTGGAGGAGCCAGTCGCCATACTGGCTTTGAAGTGAGGGCTCAAGACTTCCCGCTTGACGTACTCGCTCGACAAAAAGCCTCCGAAGTCTTACTCCGAGCTCCTCATCCGTGCTCAGAAGTACATCTGTGCCGAGGAGGCGGATCGTACCCGGGGGAGCTAGACGGAGGCCACCGAAGAGGCCCGCACCTGCCGAGGGGCCAGGGCGCAGAAGCCAACGCCCCAAGCTCAAAGCTCCCGAAGGGACCGTCCAAGACCGAGGGGGACTCCTGTTCCTGCGGAGGCCTATACCCCTCTCCTCGCCCCGAGGACGAAGATCCTCATGGAGGTCGAGGGCGAGACCTATTTGCGATGCCCACTGCCATTGAAGCCGTCTGCCACCCGTGACAGTCAAAGTGCTGTCGCTTCCATCACGACCATGATCACGATACCGAGGAATGCCGCGACCTCAAGTGGGAGATTGAGGAGCTCATCAAGAGAGGCTATCTCGGAAGGTATGTGGGGGGTAGATCCCAGTTGGAATCCCAGGCACTCGTTGCCCCTCCACCAGTCCCAGCGGTCGACAATCGCCCTACTGAGAAGTCGGTGGGGATATACACTGGGGGACTGGGTGCGCCTCCGAAAGGCCTGGGGGGGCAAGGAGCGGAAAAGCTCCTGAGCGTCCTGTGAACTTGCCACACAGTGCCCAGACGCGCCACGGGCAAAGCGCCATTCAACCTCGTCTTCGGCATGGAGACAGTGATCCCATTTGAGCTCGTTGCACCCCCTCAACCGGGACCTCCTAGAAGAAACGAGGGTCAAAGCCTGGCCTTGAATGGCAGCGTACCGGTAACGGGTCGCCCGACATCATAGCGCCCGGTGAGGTTGAAGATCTTCCGACCCGGCAACCTGGTGTTGTGCTAAGCTGAGGCGTCTCAACCCAGAGCGCAGTTAAACCCCCGCCGAATGAGGAAGGCCCCTATAAAGTGGCCGAGGCCCTCCTGCAGAGAGCCCACTATCTCGAGGACCTGGATGGAACTAGACCCCCCTGGACATGGAACACTTGTGATCCAGGGAGTTACTACCAACATGTAAGTTCTCCCTCCATTTGCAATAAAGTCCTTTTCCTGTGCAACGGTTTATCTGCCTTGCAGAATCAAAAGACCAGACGACCTCCGGCACCGGCGAGCCTAGCTCCCCGGCATCAAAGACCGGACGACCTCCGATATCGGCGAGCCCAGCTCACTGGCATCAAAGACCGGATGACCTCCGGCACTGGCGAGCCCAGCTCCCTGGCAGCAGAATTGGACGACCTCCGCACCAGCGAGCCCAGCTCTCTGGCATCGAAAGACTGGACGACCTCCGGCACCGGCGAGCCCAGCTCTCTGGCATCAAAAGACCGGACGACCTCTTGCATTGGCGAGCCTAGCTCACCGGCATCGAAGATCGGATGACCTCCGGCACCAGCGAGCCTAGCTTCCCGGCATCAAAAGACCGGACGACATCCGCACCGTGAGCCCAGCTCACCGGCATCAAAAGACCGGAGGCTCACCGACATCAAAAGATCGGACCTACCTCCGGCACCCGGCGAGCCCAGCTTACCGGCATCAAAAGACCGGATAATCTCCGGCACCGACGAGCCCTCTCCCTGACAGCAGAAGACCGGACGACCTTCGCACACCGACGAGCCCCAGCTCACTGGCATCAAAAGACCGGACGACCTCTGCACCGCGAGCCCAGCTCTCAGCATCAAAAGACCGGACGACCTCCGGCACCGCGAGCCTAGCTCACCGGCATCAAAATACCGGACGACCTCCGGCACTAGCGAGCCCAGCTCACCGCAGCAGAAGACCGAACGACCTCCAGCACCAGCGAGCCCAGCTCACCGGCATCAAAAGATCGGACGACCTCCGGTACCGACGAGCCCAGCTCCCCGGCATCAAAAGACCGGACGACCTCCGGCACCGGCAAGCCTAGCTCTCCGGCATCAAAAGACCGGACACAACCTCCGCACTGGCGAGCCCAGCCCAGGATGCCAGCCCAAGACCGGAGCTCAGATCTCCGGCCAAGGAAATTCTCTCAATCGCTGCGCCTACGAGCCCAACTCCAAGCACCATCTCAAGTTCACAACGTCTTCGAGCCCAGCTCCAGGACATCTACTCAAGACCGGAGCTCAGATCTCCGGCCAAGGGCACCTCCGAGCCTCGCGGCTCTCCAACATCACCGCCCCGAGCCCAGCTCCAGGATGTCTGCTCAAGATCGGAGCTTAGATCTCTGGCCAAGGCACCTCCAAGCCTCGCGGCTCTCCAACATCACCATCCCCGAGCCCAGCTCCAGGACGTCTGCTCAAGACCGGAGCTCAGATCTCCGACCAAGGAATTCTCTCAACCAACGCGCCTACGAGCCCAACTCCCAGGCATCATCTCAAGCTCCCATCATCTTCGAGCCTAGCTCCAGGATGCCAGTGCAAGACCGGAGCTCAGACCTCCGGCCAAGGGTGCTTTGGAACCACACAACTCGTCATCATCAACGTGTCCAGGCCCGGCCTCATGATGACAGCCAGAGCCAGGCCCCGTCCTCCACCAGGTCCGCTCCCGCAGCCCGGGATGCCTAGGCCGGAGCCAAGCACGAGCTTCCACCCAAGGCGGACCCCTCGAGATCGGGCCCCGTGGTCAGGAGTCGAGCTCAGCCTCCTCCATCGCGAGGCGCCCCTCCGAGCTTCGGTCCCCTGGGCTGGACAGCATCGTTGCTAACCAAAGACCTGGGAAGCCTCCAGGCACCGGCGAGCCTAGCTCCCCGGCATCAAAGCCCAGAGAAGAGGGCTCTGGCACAAAGACCTGGGAAGCCCGTAGGCACCGGCGAGCCAGCTCCCCGGCATCAAAGCCCAGAGAAGAGGGCTCTGGCACAAAGACCTGGGAAGCCCCCAGGCACCGGCGAGCTTAGCTCCCCGGCCTCAAAGACTGGATGACCCTCCAGCATCGGCGAGCCCGCTCCCCGGCAAAGGACCTAGGAAACCCCCAGACACTTAGTGCCTTCGAGCCCAACTCCAGGATGCAAGGCCTGGAACTCAGATTTCTAGCGCTTCAATTCTCAAGCATCAATGTCCTTGAGACTGGCTCCGTGACACTAAGGTTCAAGACTCAAACTTCCAGTACCAAGGATCTCAGCCTTCGACGCCTCCGAGCCCAGCTCCGAGACGGCGATCGCTGGATCATGTCCCTAAGCAGCTGAGTCCAAGATCAACATCCTTCACCGACATGACCTCAAGCTCAACACCGGGTCAGTGCCGGTCGAAGTTCATGACTCCCATCCCAGACCTCCTGCACCGAAAAGAAAGAAGTAGCAAAGAAAGGGAGAAGAAGGGAAAGAGGAGACATTCCACATTGTAGACAATGGAGACACCATGATCACAAAGACGCAATTCATTGTTGGAAGAACCATTACTTATCTTCTGGACCCCACAGGCCGGGTGACCCAGTCAAGAAATGAAAGAAAATACAAGTATAAAAAGGAAGAAAAATCCTATCCTAAAGGGCCGGCTCCTTCCCGAGCGGTGCACTATTGGAACCTCTCCCTCCTCCACCTCCGCAGGAGGAGCAGGTTCAGTCGTTGAGGCCACTGGGGTTGGACCGGCTGCCTCCCCGGCGGCGCAGGTGCCGCCCTCGCCGCCATCTGTGCTGGTTCCCCTTCCCCGAGGCCAGGCACCTCCGAGGTCGCTGAAGCCCGAGTCTCAGTTGGAGCAGCTCCCTGCCTTGCCGCCACTGTCATCGTTACGGAGGAGCCTTCTTCCCCGGACTCGAAGCGCGGCCAGCTGCTCCTCGGACAGAACTCCCCCAGATGGGACCGGCAGTACGCGAACCCCTTGGCGAAGGAGTCCGTTGCCGCTTCCTGGATGTCCATGAGTACTCCGGGATCGCCTTGAGGCAGCCACAGCATCATCAGCTACCTTCTTCGCAGCCTTGGCTCGATGCTGGACCTCTTCCAGCTCCGCCTTCAGATGCTCGGACAAACGGACGCCGTCGCCAGCGCCTTCTCGGCAGCTTCAGTGGAGCGGTGGGAAAGAGCGGCCTTCTCCTCTGCATCGGCAGCTCTCTTCTCGGCTGTAGCCACCTTCTTCTCAGCGGAGGTGGCCCTCTCTCTAGCCGCCTCCGACTCGGCCCAGAGCTCCTTCAGCCGGCCCCTTGGACTCGAGCTCATCCTTCCTTGTTCTGGTCGCTTCACAGCTTCGGCTGGAGGCTCTTCACCTTCTGGCTGGCCTCCTGAACCTCTGCATCCTTGCGGCCTACTTCAGCTTTGAGGGACGCGAGCTCGGCTTCTTGCTTCCTGTCCCTCCTTGCCCAGTTGCGGCAGTAATCCCTTATGAGGATCTGCTCCCATCCTTGCTGCAGTGAGAATCCAGGATTAGCAATAAAAGAAGGCAAAAAGATATCGAGGTGGAGAAGTTACTTACAGCATATAGCTGGGCGAACGACGCCGTGATGACGTCACCAAGGAGTCGCCCGCTCCCCTCGCGCCTGTTGCATGACTGGACCGAGAAGTCCATCATGCGCTCCGCTAGGCTAGCGTCCTTCATCAAGGACATGTTCGGGCCTAGCCAGAAGGGGACTCGGCGATAGTCCCTCTCTCGTGTTCCCACTGACTCATCTCCTTCGGCGGCGGAAGGCTCCCTCGGCGCCAACTGAGAGATCGGCACCTCATCGGATAGGGCTTAGGGTGCCGGCCTGACTTCTTGCGCCTCACCGTCCTCCTCCATGCTGGCCACCTCCGAGGTGGAGGGCGCCAACCTGGCAGCAGCGGTGGCTAACCTCGCGCGGACAACCACCTCGGGCTCAGACGCCGCTATGGGAGGCACCAAGATGAGTTCGGTCGCCCTCTTCTTCTGCCTGCGCTCCTATACCGGCGCATTCGTCTCCGCCTGCACCGGCACGTCCGCCCCAGCCTGCACCGGCCTTGCCCCGTCATCAGTTCGGGCTCTCTTCGGTGTCGGCTCGGCGGCCTCGGTGGTCTGCTCCCGCTCCTTCGAGAACGAGAGCAGCTCGTCCATCGAAAATTTCATTTCTGCACCAAATGGAATGTGGTTATGCCAGCAGCAGCAAAAAAAAAAAAGAAAAAGAAGAAAAAATGAATAAGAAATGATGAGGAAGTGGCCAAGTCAAACTCACCCGACTCCTGCGCCGAGCTGACCCCGGCCTCACGAAGGTTCTACTTTGACAGCAAGACCTCGATCAGAGGGATCTCAGCCGACTTGAGCAGGTCATATAGGTCGAGGTCGGCAGCTTCGACAGAAGAATTCCTATTCGGAGATCGATCCGGGTCACTCCAAACCCAGTCGATCCCCTCTACGGAGGCAAAGAAGAATCTACTCTTCCATCCTTTGATGGAAGAGGGGTGCAAACCTGATGCCCTGAGAGCGGGAAGAGAGGGACCACCACCCGTCCTCGGTGGGATGGCGTTTCAGGGTGAAGAAGGCCCTGATGACAGGAAAAACGGCAACAATCCCATGGAAGTGGCACAGAACGATAAAACAAAATTCCGTTTTTATGGCGTTGGAGACCAACTGGGCAGGAACAAGCCGGTAGTTGGCCAAGAAGGAAAGGAAGAAAGGATGTACAGGGAAACGGAGACCCCCGGCAAAGGTCTCCTCATAGAAGGTGATCCGCCGAGGGCCACTGTAGGTAACCCACTCCCCGGGACGAGGAACGGAGAGCCGGATGGACTCGGGGATGCCATAAGCTTCCCGGATGGACACCAGGTCCTCAGCGATGATCGCTGAAGCAATCCCTTCGAGACCTGTCGACCGAGAAGGCTCAGCTCAGAAAGGACTCGAGGAACAGGAGGGAAAGACCCGGTTCCCAAATGATCACCGGGCCCTTGGCGGGCCGCCTACTAAACTCAAACCTCGCCACCTCCATCTCCTCATCGGAGGAGGAGGGAGTCCTCGGCCGGGAGGGTTCGGCTTCGACTTGGCAGAAGGATGAAACTCTGGACCAAAGCGATCCATGGAGAAAAGAGACAAGAAGGAAGAAGAAAAAGGACAAGAGGGACCCTAAAGTGGCTCCTACGAGACGAGAAGAGGAGGCTAACCTGCAAGAACCCTAGGGAGTCACCGGCGGCCGGAAGGGAGGAAGAGAAGGGAGAATACTCTTGCGAATTTTGGGCATGCAAAGTTCGAATGAGGGTAAGCTTCGAAGAAACTTACCCCTCCTTCCCAAGCTGCCTACACCCAACCGTACCTTTGCGGCCCCCTAGAAGGCGCCCGCCACGTGTCGACCATCCATTGGGCCCGGGTGCCCATCCGATCGTGGTCGCTCCGACTTCCGTGCCTGCCTCGATGGCCCCCCCTCCTGCATGGCCACGTGGCATCCTCCCGCAAGCTCGTAGGATCGCAGAGCAAGGCACCGCCGATTTTAGTCATTATTGCACCCGATTTCTTCGCCTTTCCACGTCAGCACCATAATTATGCCCTTCGTCCCAAGCACCGTGCGTCAATGGGCCTCGGGTGTGGGAGGCAAATGATATGGCCAGAACGCTGACATGGCACGAAGCAACGGACGTGGAGTCCCCATCAGATGCCACGACAAGCTTTCAACATGAGCACCTTTGCCGAGTTGAGCTCCCCTGAAGCAATACCTTTGCTCGCCGAAGACAAGCTCCGTCCTCCGCCAGGTCCGTTCCCGCAAGCCCGGAACACTTAGACCGGAGCCGAGTCTGAGTTCCCACATAAGGCGAACCCCTCGAGATCGGGCCCCGTGGTTAGGAGTCGAGCTCAGCCTCCTCCGCCACGAGGCGCCCCTCCGAGCTCAGGTCCCCTGGGCTGGGTGGCACCCCGGCACCGAGCTCGTCTGAGGTCGGCCCGTGGTCAGGAGTCGAGCTCACCCTCCTCCGCTACGAGGTGCCCCTCCGTGACTAAGCTCGGTCTGCCTCCGTTCTGCCGAGCAGCACCCAGGCGAGTCTACCGCAGACAGGCCCTGCCTCTCCAGCTCGGCCCCCTGTTCAAGTCAATACGCTGGCCGCCAAGGGCCCCTACCTCTCCTCCAAGGACAGTGGCGATGCTCCCGAGGGCCGTACGCCACTAACCATGCCGCAATCAAGGCGCCATACCCTTCGCCGATCTACCGTACAACCAGAGAAAATACCCTACCAGAGAGCACGGATCCCAAGACCGGTGGCCCGCCGATCGAGATCCTGACAGACTCCCAGGAGAGGGATAAGCGGAAGGAATGTCAGAAATCTACGGAGGCTTCCCTGACTGTCACAACAGGAGAGACGTCCCGTCCACGTTACGGTACCTCGCCACACGACAGCAAGGGGAGATCTTGAAGCGAACCAAGGTAGAAACTTCCGTAAAAAAAACTAAGCAAAAAGGTATCGGCATCTAACCTCAAGGGGAGAGATTCATATCATACTCTCAATTGAAGATAGGAACCAGAGCGACACAAGGGAAGAAGGCCAAAGAGGAGGGCAAGACCACCTCGGCCAACACCATTCCCAGCTCGTCCTCATCTTCCACTCACACTATATTCACTCCTCCTAGCATGGAGCTCATCTAGAGGGGCTCGACCAGGAGAACCTATTTCCCTGGATCGCCACTGACATGGCCGTCGGAGTGCCCCCATCAGAATCTCCGGCTCGAGTCACTGACGTTGCTTCCTTGCAGGTCCCGAGGCACCAGAGGTGTTACCAGGCGGGCGGACGTGACCCCCCCGACATCATCAGCAGCTACGGGCCACGACAATCTATGCGGCAACAAGAATCTTCATGGAGATAACTCCTGGGAGTGGGCCTCAACCTCGTCCCCTGCCCTGAGATCATCTTCTTCATTCTCAACTGTCACTGCCTTCCCCATTGGAGGGTCCTCCTCAACCTCCTAAATGGCCTGTCTTAGACAAGAGATAGCATCCTCATGGTCAATATCCTAACCCCCCATCGACGTATCCAGATGCTCTAGCCTGTCCATCTACTCTAGAGTCTCTCCCCTTGAAAGCAACGGGACAAGCTCCATGGTAGATCCTGGCCCCTGCACCAAAAGCTCTTGCACAACTAGAGTCCCTAGATCAAAAGTGGCCTCCTCTGACTGCATAACAGCCATCCCCTCCTTTCCCAAGGTCTAGGTTGAGAAGAAGACTCCAGGGCCTCCAACACCCTCAGATGACTGCAAACATGCCTCAAGATGGGTCAGGCCCTTACCTTTGGCAATATTTGACTTGGATAACCCTTTTCTGGGCCTGCTAGACCTAGATCTCTGATTGGACTTCTCAGGAGCCTAGCCCACATCAAAATCAAGTGGCTAGGCCCTTTTGGGCTAGATAGAGGCTGTCCCAGGCCAGGCCACTTGCCTTCCTGTAAACGGGCTAGCATCCTCATTATGGCCCATGCCTAGCATGGCAAAGGGTTTGTTGATGAACTTCCCCACATCATGCTGACCAATGAGAGGTTTAAGGCCCATACCATCATCAGTCTTAGCACTAATCGCACTAGATCTGGCCATCGAATCTAGGCTAGATCGGACGGGTGGGCACCACCATACAAAATTTGATGGCTTGATCCAATCATCCAATTCATCTTTGGAGCAACAGTTAAACGGATTCCACAATCATCTTCTTCTTGAGTCGATCTATCCCTCTAGCCTAGGTAGCCACCAATGGATGGCTACCATCCACGGCCCCAAGCAGGGACCACCAGCCACCTTAACCAGCACCTCATCACTGACCGGAATGCCTACCCCCTTCGCCATGGTAGCACCTCCCCTACAAACACCCTCCGACGGATGTAAGCGATCATAGTAAAGACAAGGCCATCTAGGTTCTCAAAAATAAACCTTTGCCAAAATGGCCCCTCTAGACCCAAGATCTACACGCTCGGTCTCAGAGGCCGATTGAAATCAACCCTCATGCAAGCCCTAGCAAAGTCGATTTGCTTCTTCTCCATCATGCATTCATCAAGCATGGCGAACTCCCCAGCTAGGCTGAGGAGTTACTCAAGGCTGCTTGGCCCCAGACTCCATCGACAAGCACAGCAATCAGATATGGACAAGCACCAAGAAAATGGGCACCTTCAATGATAGGAAACTTGGTCGCCAGGGCTCCACTGCCACCACCTACCCAGCCACCACCCATGTTTGATTGTGAACCTTGTCCCTCTCCTTGGCCTCCAAAAAACCTAAATAGATAGAACCCCTTCTCCAACCCATATGCCAAAACCTTCCCTTTGAGCCTTGCACGTAGCTGGAACTCCCTTGCCACCACCTCCATTGCCACCCTGCTTCCGAAATAGTACACCACCATGGCGACACTGCCCAGCTCACTGACTCCTCATGCAACTCCTCTGGGAATTGGATCATATATGGGAACCACTTGACAAGATCTGCCACCTCCTCTGGCAACAGCTCTGGAGAGATCCACGCAGGGTGACCCTCCACTAATGTTTTGCAACTTGAGTTGGCCTTAGCTCCACCCATCGAAGGTCCTAAATGGTTTGCAGGGATGCTCGCCATTCTTCTCTGGTGGCCATATTGAAGGTGAAAAACACCTACACCTAGCATACACTATGCAAGAAAAAACAGGGCAGAAGAAATGTATTTAAAATATTTTTAGACATGCACAGCGGAAGGCTCGGCAGATAGATCTAAACTATCTATCGATCTACCCGCAACAGGAACTAGTATAAAGGCCTAGCATGCATATAACATCAAAAACAACATAAATATAAAGGTCATACCTCTATACCTCATCGAGTGCTGGAGAGAAGCTGTGAAGAGCTTTGAGGAGGAGGGCGCTAGAGCCACACAAGCATCTGGCCTCTACAGGATGTCCACACCTAGGCTCGACTCTGATCAACTCCCTCAGAGTGCTAGCTCTTCGGGATCCTTGGTCGATCTTCTTCTTCTAGGAAGACTAAGAGGAGAGCAGGAATCCTTTCCTAAAACCTCATTCCCAAGACCTAGCTTGATTGCTAGGTAGCACACACCCAATCCCTAAAGCTCACACTCTTCCCAATCCTCTTCTCCAAAATTCTTTTACTGTTGTTGTGTAACCCCAATAGCCACCATAATGTCCTATATTTTATAGGGCAGTAGGGAGAGGGAGAAGAAGGAAAGAGGAGAGATGAGAAGAGAGAATAGGGGAGAGGATCAATGTCATTCCAAATGGGTCCAACCCAAAGAGGAAAGTATGACCTTCATACCATAAAATCTTGGAGCCAAAACTGGTTTGAATTCGAGATTCAAACCATGTCAAAACATGCTCAAAAATACTCCACGAAATCCTCCCAGAAATTCTGCTCGTCACAGGAAGTGTCGACACTCGAAAATGGCCAAGTGTCGACACTTCACCAAGTGTCAACACCAGTAAAATTCAAAGTGTTGATACTTGGAACAAAGTCAATCATATTGACTTCGGGTGACGACAACGATTTCCAATCATCGATTAGCCACAAGATCAGATAGAAATCCTCTATGGTGTGTGACCCCATAGATTCGAACACTAAGCCGGTAGCACTAGAACATTTCCAATACCAGTCAAAGTCCTCATATAGCACCTTATAAGAACCTCTGGCACATGGTTGCCGCATAATTCATCCCTTTGACCTTACAATGCTTAGAATGACCTAGGGTTCGACTGCCAACCCTAATTTGGTCTATCCAGATCATGTCTCAATCTCACAAGTTCCGTGACTCCTCACAACAACTACCCTGATCAAGGTTTTGCTGAATTGAAACATAGTGAGCCATTCACTCCAAACTATTTGGAGAGGTCAATTCCATCTTGATTCACCACCGCTCCACAAGTACTTGACTATACCTAGAAACCTTCTGTCACTGGATTAGAAATCCAGATAGTCCGGCATCAAAGTATAGTGAGTTGCTTGCAAGCTGCCATGGTGACCTCAGGTCTGAGGGACACATATACCCATATCCCTTCGTGAGCAATCCTTTGGCAGAAGGGAGCTCCACAGATGGTCACGTTCAGTGAAATATTATACACTTCACTTGTATGTCACACCAGTGTTTCCACACTCCTTGATTAAGAGGACAACCAACAAATGTGACATACAACAACCTACACTTGATACATTGTCGTCATATAACAATGTATCATTTGGTTGTAAACCAGTTTAAGAACTACTTGATATATCCTCTCTATATCAAAATAAAGTAGTTCTAAGGACTCCATCATACAAGAGTTCATTACAGAAAAATATAAAATGATGGACTACCAAAAATAAATAACTTTTATTTATTATTAAAAATTCATATACAAATACAAATAGCACAACCGTCTACAGTCTAAATGATTGACTTTGGACATAATTCCCAACACATACATGCCACGATCGAGCAGATCACCAGTGATCAAAGGAAGAAGGGCTGGAGCTGTAATCTCAAAGCACAACGGGAACAAGGAAACAGTTTGAAATTCAATTTGACTTACCGTGATTTTATGGTTTTCTAAGACTTGTTTTTCTATTGAAAACAACACCCGCTGCACTGATTAGCAAATATGGTCGAAAACTTCCATCCCATTAAAAGATCGAATCAGATCAAGTCCATGACCAAAATTCCTGATCCAATAAATCATTCGAGTTGAGTTGGATTCATGCATTATCCAATTACAATTCAAAAGATTCAGCTAAATCAAGTCCAAATTAGGTCCGAATCAAATATAGTGAACTACATTTAATTATCACATGACTAGTTATTATTAACCACAAGAATAGATAAAAAATATATTAGTCTCAAAATAAATTAGAATATAAAATTAATTTTAAATCTATCTTTATATTAGAGACATGGTCCATATAAATCTTAAATCATAATTTAGAGGCTCAAATAGATTGAGATCTTAATAGTATTATCAAGTTCAAATCGGGTAGGATCAAGTTTGAATTCGGTAAACCTAGTTCCTATCCAAAAATAAAATAGATCTAATTTTAAAACCCGATCCAAATCTAGGGGTCCTTAAAAATGGATCAAATCAAGTTTAAATGGATCAGGTTAGGATGGATCACGGGTTAACCTGATCCATATAGCCTCATTTTTTATATCAAAATAATAGTATTTGATATTATTGGTGCCAAAATCTATCGAGTGCCAGAGATGCTGGAGTTTGTGGCACAGGAAGACCTTCGGGAGGTGAAACCTACAAAAAAATCCATGCCAAAAGGTATTCCAGCATGGATCCTCCGATGTTCAAGTCAATTTCTAGGCATAATAACACTATGAAGAGTGCATGGTGGAGATCTTTTGCATACCTTGGGAGCTCCCAGGGATCTCTTTTTTTAGTTGGGAGATGGGCATTTTTAGAATGATGGAAGATCTCAGCAGATTTGGTAAGAAGTGATAGGGCTTATCATGTGGCATGTTAAAAGATTTTCATTTGTAGGGAACATCTATTCTATTTTAAGTAGAACATTGGCCTTTGTGTGGACTCGGTCATGTTTTTTAATGATGATATTGATTACTGCATAGATCCAAGTATGCCTCTTTTAATTATGGAGATATGGCTAAGATTAATGATCATATATAAGGCATGATGTGACTTTTTTACCACATAGTCGAGGCATGGAAATGAGCGTTAGTCGTGTTGATTCTTATGGGATCTAAGTGGAACTATCACCTAAAAACCTACTTGCCATCAGATACGAGAGCCAGGGGTTGATTAGAGCTTTCTTATCAAAGCCAAAAAGTGATTGGCAAGAAGATGCTCGATCGGATTGCCCCAGGTAAATATGCACACAAGTCGATGGCTTTCTGAGGGCCGACTGATATGGAGCTGGTCGTTGTTGAGATTGGGTCAGATGGAAGTGACCATCAAGTGGCAGAACTGGTCATGTGCTGACCATGTTGACTTATCTAATAACATTGAAGCCAAGAGGAAGCTTCCTGTTGAGTAAGGTCTTGGTCCGATGAATGGTCAGAGGACTTGTAATGGGACCATCCGACCAAGTCATGTTGACTTGTCGACAGTACTGGAATCAAGAGGGGGCCCTTAACTAACCAAGGATCCAAGTTGATGACTGATCGATAGATATAATGGGGGTGATCATCCAAACTTCATATCCATGGCAATAAGTGGTCTACGGACATGCAGCAAGGGCTAACCGATCAGGCCTATTGACTTGGGCCTCTTATTTTGGGCCCCAGCAAAATTTCTTCCAATAGATACCTCTTACTCCCTGTTCGAACTTTGGTCGGGCTATAGGAGTATGTATCCAAAAGATGCAAGAGATATGAAGGGTCCTCTTGATCAAAAGGTTGCACATGGCTTTCGAAGTAGATCTAAATAGACAAAAGTAATCATAGGTTTGGTTTGTAAATCCGGTGGATTCTTTGACTATCGTGCTTCATTTAATTATGGCAATCGATGACTGCAAGAAACCAAACAGAGAACCCCCATGTGGTGCACGTCTATTGATCCAAGATGGTTCATGATTTTGAAATCTCCTTATCTCTTGCTATAAAAGGCAGTTTCTTTTATCGCTTTAGTTTTTACTTGCATTTTTCCCTCTAGAGTCTTTCTTCCTTGAGGGCCTATCTATCGTTCCCTACTTTGGTCACTAGGATCCCATTCCTTCTGCCTTTTTCATGCTCCCCCTGCCGGAGATTTTTCTGAGAGGTCTTCCATCGTCTTTGACCTTCTCTACCTTCTTTTTATCCCTAGGTGGATCTCACAATCCCTTCTTTTAGCTTTTCCTTCTTTTTTAATAATGCCAGATTCTGGGAGTTCTAAGAAGGAAAGTTGCTGTTGAAATGGGATCCCAAGAAAGTGGTGTTGAAGGGTCCCAAGATCCCCACAAAGTGACACACCAGATTGAAAAGCTTTAGGCTTGATGCGTACCCATCTATGCTAGGCTCGATATCTGACTAAGATCCGGATCTTGTACAAAATCCTGGGGGAGTTCAATTTGGAACCTCCCACATCCAATGCTCGGGTAAATAACCCACCTCTAGGTTGACTCGGGGTGTACGAGAAGGCATTCGAGACGAGACTTAGATTTCCTGTCCCTCCTTTTTTTCTTAATCTCTTCAGGTTTTATAGGATTTTCCTATGCACACCTTGACACTTAATTCCCTTAAGTTGGTTTTAGTATTTTTTGTCATTTATTTTTTGGGTGAAGTTCAACTTTCTCTCTCTTTAATTCATACTTTCTGTGCCATCAAGAGGTATCCTTATACTAAGGACTGGTGGTATTTATTAGCTCAAAGGGGGTCTCCTCTTTAATCAAGGATTCCCCTTCCACTATTCATGGATGGAAGGGATGATTTTTATTTATTTCTTGCTCCTCCATTACATTGGGACCTACTGAGTTGGGGTCGACTGAAGGCTTTGACTCTCAAGATCCTCAAGTTAAGTATCGAGAAAGATGAGCATTTTAAGTTCCTTCGAGATTATAAGGTTTTCCCTTTGGGGTAACTTTTATCTGAGGATGCCCTCTCAAGCACAAGGCTCAGCAGGCCAATCCCAGGGATGAGTTTAGGACTTTTTATTTTATTTTCTCTAGCACCACTTTCTTCTTTGTTTTTGACCAAATTGTTTGGTCACAGATATGAGGCTCGAGGACTTGCCTAAGTTAAAGAAGACCATTTCTTAGAAAAGGAAGGCTCGAGCTCCTACAACTCCATCGAAGAAGGTGAAGTTTGCAGAGACTAGTCCAGGGGAGCCTCTACCTGAGCGAGCTTTCCAAGTGATGGTCGAGGATATCTCAGTAGCAGCTGCTCAGCCATCTCTGTCAGCTTTGGCCATAGCACTGATCCCCCAGCTATCAACCTCCAACATCCTTAGTGAGGGAACTTCTATGGACCTACACGGCTTTGAGTCCCCCTGGATGAAATCCTGGAAGATGCGACCTTTTGAGATTGAAGAGTTGTCAGGGAGCACATCGAGAAGACCATGTCCCAAGGAGTTAGTGAAAATCGATGAGATGGGCTTCTACAATCCGAGGAGGTACATGGCGACCATTATGCACCAAGTATTTTCTTTGTCAATTCTTGCTTTTCTTCTTTTTCTTTTTTCTGCTTTTTTCCTGACATCTGGTTTTGGCATAGCTGATGCATTTCATGGTCATTCTAATCAACCAATCAATCGATGGGGCAAAGGTGATCGGCTAATGAAAACAATTTGAGGATGCTATCACAAAGGCCCATAGGAGAGCTAAAGTGGTGGAGGTTGAGTTTAAGTATCTAAGGAGATGCTTGCCAAGATAGAGGTTGATTTGGCCTTAAAGAAGGAGAGGAGGGAGATGGAGGAGGCGAAGGCCAAGGAGGAGTTGGCTGAGGTGGAGAGGAAGGCCGAGGAGAAGGCTGTGGAGGCATACAAGGTCTCGACAGACTTCACGACAGAGAAGGCCTGGTGGTGGCAGTCTTCCAAACATTAGAAGAGTTCTAAGATGATTGCTGCCAATTCGGCAAGGAGACCTTTCATGAAGGCTTCAAGTTGGGCCTTCCTTGAGGCATGATGTGATTTTTTGACCATATAATCGGGGCATGAAAGTGAGCATTGATCATGCTGGTTCTCATGGGGTTTAAGTGGAATTGTCATCGAAGGACTTGCTTGCTGTTGCCCATATGGCTTTCCCAAGAGGGGGATGAATTGGAAATTTAAAAATTTAAACAGATATATGCTCTTTTAAATCTTCTTGTATGGTAGGTGCTGTAATTTAGATATTTAAAGTAGAAGCAAGTAAAGAAGAAAAAGCACAATCACAAACATAGTAATTTTATAGTGGTTTGGAGCAACCTCGCTCATACGTCCATTACCCAAGATACCACTTCGAATTTTCACTATATTCACCCACAGAATACAGTCGGATTGTTTTACCAGGATCACAATCCAAAACCTAACTTGGTTTTTCAACTAGACTCACCAAAAACCCATCTTGGTTTTGAACAGGATCACCAAGAACCCACACTTGGTTTTTCAACTGGGCTCACCAAAAACCCATACTTGGTTTTTCAACCAGGCTCACCAAAATTCACAAACTCACAAAAGAGTTAAGAAAAACAAGCAACTAATTGACAAACTAAAGTTGTCTGATGGTTGCAGTTGCAGCTTGAGAGAAGCCTTCTTAATTGCACTTTAATGCACTTCGATGGCTTCTTCAACTTCTTCAATAAATGCTTCAAGTTTAAGATTTGAGTTGGTGAAGTCTTGAAAGCTGACTTGAATGCTCTTTAGTACTGTCTTGCTTACAAGCTCATTTGATCATTAACTGCTCATTAACCTCTTCAAAGGTTATTCAATTCCTTCATTTATAGGGTCTTGTACTCTTCTTAGGTGGATATAGTCATTGTAAACCATTGGGATTTGAAATTTGACCTTTGGAGCACTTTTCAAATTCAAAATGAGTTCTGGAACTAGCCATTACATGCATGGAATCGACGTTCGAGTCAGCTCGGATGCTTCGAGTCGGCTCGGATCCTCAGAATAGTTGAATCTTCACTCTGATTGAGTCAGCTCCTCTCAGTCGAGTCGGCTCGGATTCTCAGGTCTTCGAAATTATATTCTGGAGGAGTTGGCTCTTCTTAGTAGAGTCGGCTCACCTGGCTTGTTCTTTCAGAACTGGTTTTTTCTGGACTCTGGAGGAGTCAGCACGGATTACTGAAGGGTCGACTCGGATGCCTGACTGAATAGTTGAGTCAGCTCGGATTGCTTTCGGGTCGGCTCGCTTGTCTGATTCAAGAAATGATGCTCTGGACGAGTCGGCTCAGGTTCCTTCGAGTCGGCTCGGATCTCTGCATGCCAGAATCCTTCATGCATGCCAAGAACTAGAGTCAGCTCTCCTTACTCGAGTCGGCTCGAGTGAATTTTCCATAAGATCTTCAACTATTCTCTAGAAATCATCCAACAGCTTTTAATCACTCGAGATACTTTCCAACTCAACTAACAACAGATTCTAAAGAATTTTGAGCTTGAAAAACACATAGAAGCAACCCATTTTTATGAATACTACTTTAATTTTTCTTTGGGCTCTTCTTTACATGATATATTTACAATACTACGCATGACATATAACAAGGTTATAGGAGTTATGATTGAGCATTAAAATTATCCTACAAAAACTTGTAAAGCACTTAAAAAGTAGTTAGTAACTCAAGTACATGCTCCAATATTTTATTATTATCAAAATCATTCAAGGGATCAACACTTGCCGTCAAAAGAGCCAGGGGTTGATCGGACCATTCTTATCAAAGCCAAGAAGTGATCGGCAAGAAGATGCCTAATCATATTGTCCCAAGTAAGGTGCACACAAGTCAATGACTTTTTGAGGGCCGATTGATAAGGAGCTGGTCAATGCCGATGCCGAGTTGGATGGAAGCAACTGTCAAGCAGCAAAACTGATCATGTATTGACCATGTTGACTTGTTTGAAAATATTAGAGCCAAAAGAAAGCTTCCTATCGAGTAAGGTCTTGGCCCAATAAATGGTAAGAGGACTTGTAGCAGGACTGTTCAACCAAATCATGTTGACTTGCTTAACAATACTGGAATCAAAAGGGGCCTTCAATTGACTAGGGATCCAATCCAATGAATGATTAGTAGATATAGTGGGGCAGATTATCCAGACTTTATATCCTTGACGATGAGTGGTCGACGGACATGCAGCAAGGATCGACTGATCAGGCCCATTATCTTGGGTCTTTTATTTTGGAGCCAGTGAAATTTTTTTATAATAGATATTAGATGAAAAATGGTATTATGATATGAAAAAGATTATTATTTATTTAACAAAAATACTTTTTTTTAATTGAAACGGTGTATTCAATTAGAGGAGCGAGAGTGAATACAAACTAGAAAGTCCAAAAAAACAAGATTTCTAAGCTGTACATAAGCGAAGTGCCAATCTAGCCACAAAATAGAACCCACATGATAGGCTACAAAAGAGGCAACCCAGTCGGTCGCCGAGTTAGCCTTCTTAAAGATGCGGCGAACAGCAGTGAAAGTACATCCTGGAGAAGAAAGCCAATATCCTGGATGATGGGATGCGTGGACATAGAACTCTGCGCTCTCCTGATCCGGGAAATGATAGTCGCTAAGTCTCCCTCAATAATCAAAGAGTCCAGATGGAGGATCTGTCAGGCATAACGAATCACTGTCCAGGCCACCAACAACTCCACTCCAGGGATTGAGGAATCAAAATTGCAGCCCCCCAGCAGCAAGAAAATCAAGCCTATGATCGCAGATAACAAAGGCAGTACCCCTGCCTATCCCAAAAGCTCTCTCGAAGCTAACAGTGAAGGTGTGCAGAGGAGGAGGTTCCCAGGAAATAAATACTCTCCGGGATGCTCGCAGAGCCGAAGAGGAATCCTAGATCTCCAAAGATCTCACAGTAGAACCCCGAAACAACTCCATAGCAGAAGCCCTAGCTTTCTCAACAATCATCTTAGGGGAGTAACTGACAGAGTTAAATAGAAACTCATTTCTAGAGATCCAGATATGATAAGCAAGATACGTCATAAAAGAAGTGGAGAAGCAGGTCAGGTCGGAGCTCAAAGATGTGAGAAAAGAATCCACCAAATCACTGTCCTACTGGAAAACTGACCCAAATCCTGCCAGTCTCCAAATTGACTCTGCCTGGGTGCACAAAAACAGAACATGGGCCTGTAACTCCCGCTCGGATCCATAAGCCAGACAAACAGCAGGCATGGAGAGGCCTCTTTGAATAAGAAGATCCCGGGTAGGGAGGCGGTCCTAAGCGAGTTTCCAGAAGAATAAGGAAACTCTAGGATGAACTGGTAAAGACCAGATCCATGCCAACCTGCGAGTCACGAGAGGCTTCTGACAAACAAGGGGCATCAGATCAGACATGTGCACCCGGGAAGAGGTCGAATGCCGCCAAACTAAGAGTCTGGGCAAAGAATAATAGGTAGCATAATATAGAGGACCCGCTGATCGAGAATATCTCCAAAAATAGAAAAGATACCATGACGATCACACCGAGAGCGATCCAGGAGCAAAAGATCAGTAATAGATATCGTCAATGATGTGTGAATAAAAATAAAGGTCGGCCATCTGATCAAAGAAATCTCAGAGATCCAGGGGTCGAGCAAAAACCTGATCGAAGAACCATTGCCTAGAAGCCAGGAGAAATGAGGGGTAACCAGCGAAGACCTGGTCATCATCTCCCTCCACATAACAGAACAATGCCAGGGCAAAGTATAGGGCCTGTCCAGATCAATAGAAATAACGCCATATCTGGCCCTTATCAACGATACCTACAAACTATCCGGACAAAGGAAGAATCTGGCAACATGCCTAACTAGTAGAGCTTCTTTCCGAGAAAGAAGAGAGTAGATATCCAGACCACCAAGGCTAGTGGGCGAACACCACGACCTCCCATCGCATCAGATGAATCCTCCTCCGGGTGGGTGAGGAATTCCAAAGGAAAGCACAGATCATCTATTCCAAATTGAGAATAATAGACTTAGGAATAACCGTATTGGAGAGAAGGTAGATGGGAAGCAAAGTAAGGACCGATTAGATAAGAGTAACCCGGGCTATAGAGGAAAGGGATCGGCCCTGCCAACCCTCAATCCTATCCCTAACAGCGGACACCATCAGGGCATAATCAGTAGCTGTCAGTCTGGATCTTGATATGGGGACTCCCAAATAAGAAAGAGGATCCTAACGCTCTGCAATACCAAGAGTCTCCTGAATCGTGTATCGGAGTCTGGCAGAGGTCTTCGGGATAAAATAAATACCATATTTCTCGAAGTTAACCCTCTGACCCGAAGCTTGACAGTAAACCTCCAACACTCTGTGAATACCCCTAGCAGAAAGCATAGAGGCTCGACCGAGAAGCAAGCAATCATCTGCAAAGAGAAGGTGCGAGATCAGAGGAGCACCTAGAGCAGGAATATACGGTTAGATAGTCGATTCCCGCATCGCTACCTGCAGAGCTTTCAATAGAAAGTTAGCAGAAATAATGAATAGATAAGGCGATAGGGAACAACCTTGGCGAAGACCCACCGAAGAATAAAAAAACTCCAAGGGGGAGCCGTTAATAAGGAGGGAACAGGATGGTCCGGTGACACAAGAGATAATCATAGAGATCCAGGCCCGATGAAAGCCGAAGTCCTCCATAGCTTTAGCCAGGAAATCCTGGTTGATGCAATCATAAGCTCCCTCCATATCAAGTTTGATGGCCATCAAACTACACTGTGCAGGAGCACGCCGAAGATTATACATAAATTTTTGGGCTATGAGCACATTATCAAAAATGCTGCGACCGAATAAAGGCTCCTGCTTAGACTAATCAATTGGGATAATATAGTCTTCATTCTGTTAGCCATAAGCTTGGCACAAATTTTATAAAGAGTATTGCACAGGCTGATGGGCCAATAATGACCGGGCTCCAAGGCATCTGAGCATTTAGGGATGAGAGTAATATAAGTTTGCTTTCAAGACATGAGCATCCTCCCAGATTGAAAGAAAGCTTGAACAGTTGAAATAACATCAGAATGGATTATATCCCAATGAACCCGAAAAAAGAAAGGAGGAAACCCATCTGGATCGGGGGCTTTGTCCTCCCCAATGGTCCAAAGAGCCGCTTTAACCTCCTCCTCGAATACCTGGGCCATAAGTAAAGAATTTTGGACAGCAAAAATAGTAACGAAAGGAGGAAGAGAGAACATGAGCGGTAGAGGTCGTCCACTTGGAATAAAGTATTGCATCATCATCCTCTTGATGGATTCATCATCCTGAATCCATGCACCACCAGAAGAGCGAAGAGCTCTAATAGAGTTCCTATGCCTCCAAATAACGGTTGCCTGGTGAAAGAAACGGGTGTTCTTATCATCCTCCTGAAGCCACTGGACTCTGAATCTTTATCTCCACATATCCTCCTGATTAAGTAAAAGAGTATGATGCAGTCGAAGATGATGCTGGAGAGTATCCATCTCGTCGACTAATAAAGAGCCCATCCTATCTTCCTATCCTGCAGGCCATGAATAGTAGTTTCGATAGATTTCAAGTTAGTTATTAAATGACCAACCTCAATCCTGTTCCAGTGCAATAACCATCTTCTGAGAAACTCCAAGCGACAGGACACCCGACAAGCAGCAGCATCCCGGATAGGAATTCTCCAAACCTCCCTGACAAGATCTCTGGATTTCGGATAAGAAAACCAGATTTTTTCATATCTGAAAGGCCGAGATCCTTGGAAGAAGTGATCAATAGATAATAGAATGGGATAGTGATCCGAAGCAATGCGGCTAAGATGCCGGACAGTATGATCAGAATACAAAGTGAGCCAGTTCGAGATAGCATAGCACCTATCCAGTCTCTTCCAGACTCTAGCAGATCCAGACCTGTTATTACACCAGGTATAGCGAGGGCCCACAAATCCCAAATCAATCAAGCCATTGTTCTGAATAAAATTGATGAATTCCCTAGAACCCACATTCTCAACAAATGGTCTACCTCCACGTTTATCATCAGCTTGGACAATAGAGAATTGAAGTCTCTAGCATGACCTGTAGGACCTCCTAATCGACCAAGAGAGAGACCTCCTCCCATACCACCCTTCGCTCCCAATAGGCAGTCCTAGCATAAACTCCACAAAAAAGCCAGGTGGGCCGTTGGGTTCGGAAATGACAATGGCAACCATTTGGGAGGACCGATGAAAAACATTAATCTTAACAGCAGCCATATCCCATGTAACATTATTACCCCCCGCCAGCCCCTGAGAAGGGACAGAATAAAATCCACAATCACAGGGAATACGACACCTCATACGATCCAAACTCAACCCAAACAACCTAGTCTCAAGAAGGATACAAAGTTGAGGGTGATAAAGTTGAAGAACCCTGCTATAAGTAAAAAAAAGAGGATTTTTTGGCACCCCTAACATTCCAAACAAAAACTTTCATAAGAACAAAAGGATAAAAGACAACCCGAATCACAGTCTGATTTGCTCCCCCGATCCCCCCGACCCTAAGGTAACACCTTTTACATCAGCACTCCCCAAAGAAGATCCCACTGTGGACTCACCCAACGACTCCAGAGCTGACTATACCTTGACAGTTATAGTTGCATGGCCATGCAAAGTCTCCCCCTCGTTGCATCCCGATCCCACCATACTAGCATGCATTTCGGGGACCCCAACCACCGAACGAGAGACTTTAGACTCCCCCATCGAACTACCTCTCCCCGTAGCAGAAGAGCCACCCTCAGAGACTATCGCAGCCTTACCACCCTTGGAACATCCCCCAACAGTAGTACCCCTCCCCTGAGAAGTAGAACCACCCTCAAATACCACCTTCCCTGACCCCTGTGAACCACCTTCCCACCCAAGACCAGCCCAGCACCCCTGGAGTGAAGAACTCTTCACAGAAGCCACTGACACCTCCTACAGCCGGGTCCCCCTCGGTCAGACGTCCCCCAGAGTTCACAAGCCCCTTTGAACCCCCAGGCAACCCCTCCTCAACAGCGACCACAGAAGACCCCAACACCCTTGATCCCCCAAGCCTCCCGATCTCCCAGCTTGAGTAGGAATAGTAGCATGACAGAGGGCTCCTTCCCCACTGCACCAGTCCCTGATCCTTCAAAGATCCCCCAGTCCCGAGAATAATAGGAGCACCGATGGGTTCCTGGTGCGGACACCAAAGGCACCAGAATAAGGCAGAGGCTTCTCAACCCTCTGTAATTGATCAATAATTTATGAGTCCATCTGTAATAAGGGCTTAGCTCTCTGAGTCCATTTTAGTTGTTATTTGAGTATTTTTAGTTGTTATTTCACTTCTGTACTAGTCAGCTCATGTTAAGCTAGTTCAGTCCAATGCTAGTTAGCTCATGTTGAGCTAATTTTATTTTTTTGAGTCCTGTCCAAGCTACTGAAGACTCAAGACTATATTATACAAGTGAAGACCAAGTCCAGCCAGATTGAAGACCTGGAAGTTTAGCCCAAGTCCAACCCAGCTTGAAGATTTGAAGACCCCAGGAGAAAAATCAGAAACCCTGATTCCTTGCAGATGCCCTCCAGATGCCCAGATTCCCTTCCAGATGCCAAAGTATATTCATAAATAAGGGCATCCATGATTCCAGAGGTCCATCTGCATCCTAGCCCAATGAAATCAAGCCCAGGTGCCAAGCCCAAGCCCCTAAGAAGCAAGATACCAGGAATATTCCTGCTACCTGGCTACCAGGCCACCCCAGCTTCCAGAGGCCCAAACCCATGCACCCGGGCCCCTTTGGGCCGGCCTTTTGCTGCTCCTAGAAGCCCACACGCCCCCCTAGGCGTCCTTGGAGTCTTGACCAAGTCAAGAAAAATTTTGGGATTTTTCTACCTAATATTTCCTTATTTTCTAGCTAGGGTTTGAGAGGGAAAAGGATTCTTATGTAAAGACTTATGTACCCTTACTTGGAGCCCAAGGTTAAGGGTCTATTTAAGGGACCCTAGCCTCTTGTATGAGAGAATTTTTGATGAATGAAAACCTTGAGTTCTTCTATTGAGTAGTGTGATACCCTGCTGTGTGCATAAAGGGTTTGTGAGAGTTCTTTCTTCCCGGTGATTGCATCATCTTCCTCCTGCTGCCAACAAACCTCCAGATCCCTGGACGCCCACTCCAAAAGAAGCCTTCCCTTGCTGTTTTTACTTTGTTTTATTGTTCCTTTGTGAGCTTTCTAACCCCTGACAGGTCGTTTGCAGGTCCCTGAGTTCCTACGAATCCAACGACTCCAGCCAAGCCTCAATCGGATCACCGAGCAGAAAGCCGGGTATCCATCGCGGGTCTTTGGCTCGGTTTTCCAGGCCGCATCCGTCGAGGAACGCGAGAGACCCTGCGCTGCGATCTTCACAGACGTTGTCAGGTACACCCCTCTACCTCCAGTAGTTTGATTGTAGGAGAACTTGCCCTAACGAGGCTTCTCAGCCCAGGCGGTCCTTCTTTTCTACTTTTCTAGGTCCTAATCTGCATGCTGATCTTCAAAAATTCATACAAAATTCCTACAAATAATTTTGATCTGAATTTGGGAATTAATCACCTAACTCAACATGTAAAAACATATAAAAAAAATTGCATGCATATTAGTTCCGCATCATTTGGTATCAGAGCTTAGATTAGGGCTTGTTTTCTGCAATTTTTCAGTCCGTATATACTCTGTTATTTTAATTATTTCTCTCTGTTAAAAAACTCCAAAAATTCTGAAATTATTTTCCTGGATTATCATAATTCACAGTAATTTTAAAAATTTTTACAGATTTTATTATGTCCTGTGAATTTATGAAAGCCGAAATAGGGCCTGCAAATTTTCGGCTCTGTTTTTTTTTAGCAAGACAAGTTTGGAAGTTTAGGGTTTGTTTAGGAGTTTTGCATATTTCTTAATTTTAGTATATTTCCAGTATATTAGGCCATGATTTGCAAGTTTCTTCATTAAAAAATTACCAAAAAAAAAATACATGTTCTCCAAAAATACCAAAAAAAATATCTAAACCCTAATTTGCATCCTCATCTGCCTGCCAATCATTGCATAATTTACTTTTAAGGGCACTCTTGCTATATCAGATGGGGGGAGGATTGATCACCTCTCCTAGCCCAAAACCACATCCCTTGCATTCAGTCCCAAGCCTTAACCTAAAATTAATTAGACTTAATTTGCCCTAGTGGGCTAGGGACACCAACTGGTCGGGTCCGGGCTAGTGTTAGATCAACTGTGTCAAGTAACCTGTGGTGTGCCTTGTGCTTAGTGTCTAGAACGGTGGTTTAGGGATTCAATCCCGAAGGGCTTGTGTGCTGGTCCGCCACCTGGCCAATCTCTGATTGATGTCTAGGATTGGCAATCAGGGACCTACACTCCCCTTACACCTGCTTGGCTGAGTACAGGGTTACTATAGGCTAGTTTGCCACCCTGATTGAGCATCTAGTTTGGACTTTAGGTCTAGTCAGCTATAGTCGGTCTGATCGAGTCTTGCATGAGCACTAGATCAGGAGTTTCATATCACCCACCTCCTTCATAAATGTCTGAACCCATGGAAAATTTACAAGCCCAAATAAAAGCCCTAGCTGATCAAATTGCCCAGATAACTATCCAGATGACCCAGTTAACTCAGTCTCGTATTCAAACCAATGATAGAATTGACCATCGTGCCAATAGGTTTGATCAGTTAAAAGTCCGGGTAGGGACCCCAAGAAAAACCATGGGTCACAGTCTGAGCCAGATCCTGACTCCCCTCAACCTAGGAGGACCCCAAACCCTGATCTATACCATGAGGTCGAACCTAGGAGAGCCCCTTATCCTGACCCGTACTACAATCCTCAACCTAGGAGGACCCCAACCCTGATCCATACCTTGAGGCTGAACCTAGGAGAGCCCATCATCCTGACCCAATCCCTAGGTTTAGTCCTAGAAGACCCAATCAGGATTTATAGACCAAGAAGATAGATCCTATTTACCCTCTCCCTATAAGCCTAGTATACCAAAACATATAGATCTTATGACTCTAAATCCTATGAACCTAGAACTTATGAATCCATAACCTATGAACCTAGATCCTATGACTCTAGATCCATGATCATAGATCCATACACACATACCCTATGAGCTAGTAGACCCAACACCCAATATTCTGACCCATATAGGGAGTCAAACCCTAGGAGAACCCAATATTCTGACCCATATAGGGAGTCCAACCCTAGGAGAACCCAGTATTCTGACCCATATAGGGAGTCCAATCCTAGGAGGACCCAATATCCTGATCCATATAGAGAGCCCAACCTTAGGAGGACCCCATACCTTGATCCAACCTTAGAACCTGATCATAGAGCTGACCCAAAATCCTATGACCCCAGATCCTATAATCCCATGACCCATAGATCTGCACCCTTGTCCTATGAGCTTAGAGAACCCATAACCCCTAAGTATCAGCCTAGTACTAGTCATGCTTCCCCTAGTCAACTTGAACCCTATAGGATGAGTATCCCTAAATATGAACCCAATAGTGAGCCACTACCTCTTATACAACCTGAACCTACTAGGAGTGGTACCCATAATCAGAGACCAGAACCTAACCAATTTCCTGCTAGCCGACCTTCTCCAACCATTCCTGAGATTCGCAAGGCTTACATTAACGTGGAAGTGTATGAAGCTGATGTGAGCCTAGTGGATGAGTATGAGGGAGCTGTGGAATGATGTGCTAGAGGAGGAAAGAGGAGACACCTTTAGTAGACTAGAATTAGAGCTGACCCAGTAGATACCCAGGAGATTCCAACCCAGAGCTAGTTGACCTTGACCACATCCAACCTAAAGCTATAATGGAAAGAACAAATAGAGGAAGAGAACCTAGGTACTGCTGCTAGAGCCTTACCTGAGGAAACCATAGAGGAGAGCCAAATTATAGAGTCTAGTCCAAAAATACAAGAACCAGAAGAATTTATTAAGGACCTGATCTCTTGAATCAATACCTTCAAGATGAGTCCCCTCCTATAGTTCCCATAAGGACCTCTTCCCGAAATAGTGACCCATCCTTCCATTATGCAAATCCTGTAGATATAGCTCAACCTCAAAGTTAACCTCATTAGTATAGGATTAGTTCCTGACACACGTCTTTTATCCTATTTTATCCAACTAACCATGAACCTTTTTCTCTACCTTACCAAACTAATTCTGAACCCACTTCCTATTTCTGCCCTTACTGACACCTCCAGCATTTCTAGGATCATTAGATTGCATTTAGCTGAGATTAGCATACTGCATGCATTCATCACGCCATGTTAGGTTTGCATCTTACTTCTGGCATACTCTTGGAATTTGCTAGGAGTTCACTGTAAATTTTCATGTGCATGTCAAGCTAGGATCAACCTAGAGAACCTATAATCTATTAGGTTTAGATCCAAAGAGTTCAATAAAATTTCCTTCGATAGGAATGCATAGTCGAGTCTGTTAGGTGTCAGTATGAGTCCTTTGCATCATTTGTCTGCATGTGCCTAGCATGTTCACCACCCGCACTAATCTTAAAACAACTGGCTAATTCCGAAGAAGGGTCAAAGAATTTGATGTAGTGGATTCTATCTTGGTTAGGCTTAGGCCTAAAAGAAGCTTCATGCTCGCAGAGCCGGACCTTTTAAAGTGATAGAGAAGGATGGATCAAATGCCTAGGTGTTAGACTTGCCTTCGGATTTGGGCATTAGTTCTACTTCAATATTACAGACCTGGTTGAGTATAGGGAACCGGCAGCGATACCTAGTAAGGCCTTTGGACCTATCCTTTCATTGTGAGTGACCCTAACCCAGAGTGTCCACTAACAATTGGCCTGAGAGAGGAGAACGGATCGAGCGTATCCTGGACGATCAAGCCATCACGACCCGGGGCCGTGACTATCAATGCTTCCTGATCCGATGGCAAGGCCAGCCAGAGTCGGACGATTCGTAGATTTCTCGAGAGGACTTGCAATGCCTCAACCCAGACCTTCTCGAGAGATATGTGAGACAGTCTGATCTTCACTCGACAGGGTCGAGTTCCTCCCACCCCGGGAGAATTGGTGCGGACACCAAGGCACCAGAATAGGCAGAGGCTTCTCAACCCTCTGTAATGATCAATAATTATGAGTCCATCGTAATAAGGGCTTAGCTCATCTGAGTCCATTTTAGTTGGTTATTTGAGTATTTTTAGTTGTATTTCACTTCTGTACTAGTCAGCTCATGTTAAGCTATTCAGTCCAATGCTAGTTAGCTCATGTTGAGCTAATTTTATTTTTTTGAGTCCTGTCCAAGCATACTGAAGACTCAAGACTATATTATACAAGTGAAGACCAAGTCCAGCCAGATTGAAGACATGGAAGTTTAGCCCAAGTCCAACCCAGCTTGAAGATTTGAAGACCCCAGGAGAAAAATCAGAAAACCTGATTCCTTGCAGATGCCCTCCAGATGCCCAGATTCCCTTCCAGATGCCAAAGTATATTCATAAATAAGGGCATCCATGATTCCAGAGGTCCATCTGCATCCTAGCCCAATGAAATCAAGCCCAGGTGCCAAGCCCAAGCCCCTAAGAAGCAAGATACCAGGGAATATTCCTGCTACCTGGCTACCAGGCCACCCCAGTTCCAGAGGCCCAAACCCATGCACCCGGGCCCCTTTGGGCCGGCCTTTTGCTGCTCCTAGAAGCCCAACACGCCCCCTAGGCGTCCTTGGAGTCTTGACCAAGTCAGAAAAATTTTAGGGATTTTCTACCTAATATTTCCTTATTTCTAGCTAGGGTTTGAGAGGGAAAAGGATTCTTATGTAAAGACTTATGTACCCTTACTTGGAGCCAAGGTTAAAGGTCTATTTAAGGGACCCTAGCCTCTTGTATGAGAGAATTTTTGATGAATGAAAAACCTTGAGTTCTTCTATTGAGTAGTGTGATACCCTGCTGTGTGCATAAAGGGGTTTGTGAGAGTTCTTCTTCCCGGTGATTGCAATCATCTTCCTGCTGCCAACCAAACCTCCAGATCCCTGGACGCCCACTCCAAAAGAAGCCTTCCCTTGCTGTTTTACTTTGTTTTATTGTTCCTTTGTGAGCTTTCTAACCCCTGACAGGTCGTTGCAGGGTCCTGAGTTCCTACGAATCCAACGACTCCAGCAAGCCTCAATCGGATCACCGAGCAGAAAGCCGGGTATCCGCGGGTCTTTGGCTCGGGTTTCCAGGCCGCATCGTCGAGGAACGAGAGACCCCTTCGCTGCGATCTTCACAGACGTTGTCAGGTACACCCTCTACCTCCAGTAGTTTTATTGTAGGAGAACTTGCCCTAACCGAGGCTTCTCAGCCCGGCGGTCCTTCTTCTACTTTTCTAGTCCTAATCTGCATGCTGATCTTCAAAAATTCATACAAATTCCCTACAAATAATTTTGATCTGAAATTTGGGAATTAATCACCTAACTCAACACTGTAAAAATATAAAAAAAATTGCATGCATATTAGTTCCGCATCAGTTCCCCATCACAGAGCCTCCCAATACTAACCTAGGATTGGTCTCCCCTAACCCCAGCACCCAGTCACATGTGACTGGCCGTCCGAGGACCTCTACCCCAATCTCTTAGGTTGCCATTTCATAATCCCAGAAGCATGACCAGACCCAGAAGCATGACCAGAGGAGGTGTTTAGAGAAGGAGAACTAATAGCAGAAGCTTTTCCCCCTTGGATTCCATCATACAGGGTTTAGAGCATACCTGGTCAGACGAGACAGACACCGGCAGTGAGGATGAGGCAGATTTCGGTGGGCTCCAAAACCGTTTCAAGGAAACCACCCCATAATCCGGCATCTGTTGATCCATAGGCCCCTGTTCAACAGGAGCCAACTCCATGCAATTAGCCAGCGGTGCAAATAATCCTCCCCCACCCATCAGTGCAGCACCATCATACCGATCCAAAGAGACCGCTTCAGGAGACCAGCGATGAGCTAGCTTAGCTGGTTTCTGCCACCTGTCAAAATCAACCGACGAGCTAGGTGAGGAGGTGACAATAGTCGGGGACGATCGAGGCAGGGATGAAGAAGGGGAGTCAGAGAAGGAAGCTGGCTCCTTACCCTTGACCGACTCCCTTTTTCCTTTGACGGGGGTACCTGCCGGCCGTGGCTACCTGAGTCTGGAAGTAATAAGCCATGGGCTAAAACGGAGAGCAGCACCCTCATTCTGGCTATCCTCCTCACCCACCAGTCCCTGCTTTGATTACCCAGTATCCCGTCCCCTTCCACAAGTTGTCCGGAGCAAGACCCGCATAGCAAGGGTTCTCCGAGTGGCATCAACCACAAACCGGCAATCTCCAAGCAATGACCCATCCTGCCACACCGAAAGCAACAAGGGGAAGGTTTTTTGTCACGAACTGTTGCCAGAATACGGAATTCTTTTCCTGTATCTTAACACTTGGAAGTAACGTTTTGGAAGCATCCAATCAACCCGAACCTGGCGTAGCTTGTCTTCCGCATCTTGTCAGTAAATTATCAATGAAAATAGGGTTACCTGCTTCCCCCGCCATGGCCATAATCATCGAGGACACCCAGTATTCTAGTGGCAAGTCCGGCAACCATACCCAAACAACCGTTCTATTGATAGGATTATACCTCGAGAGAAAATCAGACTCCCACGAGGCCATGGCCATCAGCTGCCCACTGACAAACCACGGACCCCCCTTAGAACCTTCACACAGTCCTCTTCAGAGGATAATTGAAGAACAAAATGGTCTTCCCCGATGGGGAAGACCTCAAGGTCATAGTTGAGCTGCATCCTCACCTTGATCTCTTTGGAGGCCTAGGCAGCCTGGACACGACGACCCAGGCTCGGAGAATCACCGTGACCCCCTCCCACTTTTGTCATGATTTGTCGATGATGGGGTCTAGCAAGACCAGGACCTTGGAGAAGGTTTGCTGAAGCTGATCGAGGATGTCATCGGAGATCTTAAACGAGGACCAGACCGGGGAAAGAGAACTGCCCTGCACCACGTTGACCCAAGAGCGGTCATCACCTTCCTTCCCGTCAAAGTCTGGACCGGTGGTAGACCTCGCCATGTCCCCTTCAGCCATTAGCAACCGACCAGCACAACACCGAACCACTGGAACACTGGAACATCGACCTTAAACACCAGACACCGGAAGCAGGTGACCTAAACCACCGGAACACTGGAAGCAGGCGACCTAAACACCGAACTAAAGATAGACAAACCCACAGAACACTCATAGAATAGCTCAAATCCCGATCTAAGGAGCAGAAATCTCACGGAATCACTGAAGAACGAGCGCAAAAACCCTCGAAACTCTCTTGAAACCCTCACAGAAATCCAGAGATGGCGATGCACGCTCCTTAAGTCATAGCGAATGCTCAGAGAAAGCGAACCTCTCTCTAGCCACAATACCAACTTTTTATATGCTCCAAGCCTCTTTAATGGAGAAAATATTGAATTTAAATTATTTTTACAAAAAAAAATAGTACAAAATTTCAAACAATACTTAATGCTTATATTATAATATTATAATTTTTAAATAGGAAAAAGTTTGCCAGAAATAGTTAAAATAATAGATGATATGTTATAATAATTGTTATTTTTATTATTATTATTGCCGCCCGGATCGCCGTGGCCTGTAGCTCTTTGCGTGGTTGGGCGTCACCCGTCCGCCCACTTGGGAACGCCTCCGGAGCCTCGGGACCTGCAAGGAAGCAACGTCAGTGACCGGGCTGGGGATTCCGGCGGGGGCACTCCAACAGTCAAGTCAGTGACGATCCAGGGGAACAGATCCTCCTGGTCGAGCCCTCTGGATGAGCTCCACGCTAGGAGGAATGAATATAGTGTGAGTGAAAGATGAGGACGAGTTGGGAATGGTGTTGGCCGAGGTGGTCTTTGCCCTCCTCTCTGGCCTTCTTCCCTTGTGTCGCTCTGGTTCCTCTCTTGGCTTGAAAAGTATGCTATGGGTGTGGTCCCTTGAGGTTAGATGCCGATACCTCTTTTGCTTACTCTAGCGGGATTCTCTACCTTGGTCACTTTGGGATCTCCCATGTTGTCGTGTATGGCGAGGTACCGTGACGTGGACGGGACGTCCCTCCCGTTCTGACAGTCAGGAAAGTCTCTGTAGATTTCTGACATTTCTTCTACCTATCCCTTCCCTGGGAACCTGACAGGGTCTCGATCGGCGGGCCACCGGTCTTGGGACCCGTGCTCTCCAGTAGGGTCTTTTCTCAGGCTATATGGCAGATCGGCGGAGGGTATGGCACCTTGATGTGAGCTTTCCTTTCTTTCTGGAGTGAGTGATAGCCGAGGGCATTAATTGCGGCATGGTTGGTGTTGTACGGCCCTCGGGAGCATCGTCATTATCCTCGGAGGGGAGGTGTGGCTCCCTTAGCAACCGGCGCGTTGGTTTGAACAGAGGGCCGAGCTGGAGAGGCAGGGCCCGTCTTCGGTATATTCACCTTGGTGCTGCTCTGCAGGACAAAGGCCCACCGAGCTTGATCGCGGAGGGGCGCCTCATGGTAGAGGAGGCTGAGCTCGACTCCTGACCACGGGGCTCGATCTCGAGAGGTCCGCTTAGGTGGGACTCGGACTCGGCTCCGGCCTAGGTGTTCCGGGCTTGCTGGAACAGACCTGGCGGAGGACAGAGCTTGCTTTCGACGGGTAGAGGTGTCGCTTCAGGAAAGCTCAGCCCGGCAAAGGCGCTTACGTTGAAAGCTTGTCGTGGCATCTGATGGGGACTCCACGTCAGCCACCTCGTGCTACATCAGTGTTATGGCCACATCATTTGCCCCCCACGCACGAGGCCCATTGACGCATGGCACTTGGGACGAAGGGCGTAATTATGGCATTGACATGGAAAGGCAAAGAAAGCGGGTGCAATAATGGCCAGAATCGATGGTTCCTCGCTCTGCGGTCCTACGAGCTTGTGGGAGGATGCCACGTGGCCACGTAGGAGGGGGGCCATCGAGGCGGGCACGGAAGTCGGAGCGACCGCTGTTGGATGGATGCACGGGCTCGACGGATGGTCGACACGCGACGGGCGCCTTCTAGGGGGCTGCAAAGGTACAGTCGGGCACAGGTAGCTTGGGAAGGAGGGATAAGTCTCTTCGAAGCCTGCCCTCATTCGAACCTTGCGCACCCAGCATCCCGCAGGAGCATTCCCCCTTTTCTTCCTCCCTTCCGGCCGTCGGTGACTCCCTAGAGTCCTTGCAGGTTAGCCCCCTTTCTTCTCGTCCTCTAAGGTCATCTTAGGGTTCTCCTGTCCCTTTCTTTTTCTTTCTTCTTTCTTTTTTCCATGGATCGCTTCGGTCCGAAGTTTCGTCCCTCCCGCCAGGCCGAAGCCGGACCCTCCCGGCCGAGGACTCCTTCTTCCTCCGACGAGGAGATGGAGGCGGCGAGGTTCAAGTTTAGTAGGCGGCCCGCCCAGGGTCCGGTAATCATCAGGGAATCCGGGTCTTCTCCTCCTCGAGTGCTTCCTGAGCCTGAGCCTTCTCGGTCAACGGGTCCCGGAGGGATTGCTTCGACGATTACCTCTGAAGATATGTTGGCCATCTGGGAAGCCTATGGGATTCCCGAGTCGTCCATCTCTCCGTTCCTCGCCCGAGGGAGCGGGTGACTTCTGGTGGTCCTGGGCGGATCGCCCTTTATGAGGAGGCCTTCGCTGGGGGCCTCCGTTTTCCTCTCCACCCCTTCTTCCTTTCATTTCTGGCCAACTATCGTCTTGTCCCGGCTCAGTTGGTCCCCAACACCATTAGGACCATCTTTGCCTTCATAGTCTTGTATCATTTTCACGGGATTGTTGCCCGTTTTTCCCTTTTTAGGATTTTTTCACCTTGAAATGCCACCCCACCGAGGAGGGGTGGTGGTCTCTTTCTTCCTGCCATCGGGAAATAAAGTTTGTCCTTCCCTCTTCCATTAAGGGATGGAAGAGTAAGTTTTTCTTTGCTTCCATAGAGGGGGTTGACTGGGTTTGGAGCGACCCAGATCGGTCCCAAATCAGAATTCTGCTGTCGAGGAGGCCGACGTCGAACTATACAAGCAGCTCAGATCGGCGGAGATCCCCTCGCTCGAGGTTTTGCTATCCGAATAAAATCTCTGCGAGGCTGGGGTGGGCCCGGCGCAGGAGTCGGGTGAGTCTCACTTGGCCATCCTCTCTCTTTTCTCTTTTTCTTCTTTTCTTTTCTTTTCTTTTTTTGGTTTGACCTTATTTCTGTCTTGGTGCAGCAATGAAGTTCTCGATGGACGAGCTACTCTCGTTCTCTAAGGAGCGGGGTGCAGGCTACTAAGGATGCCGAGCCGGTGCCAAAGAGAGCCCGAACTGAGGATGGGGCGAGGCCGGTGTAGGCTGGGGCAGACGCGCCGGTGCAGGAGCGTAGACGGAAGAGGGCGGCCGAGCCCATCCTTGAGCCTTCCGGGCAGAGCGAGCCGGTTACCGTGTCCGAGCCCGAGGTGGTTGTCCGCGCGAGGTCAGCCACCGCTGCCGCCAGGTCGGTGCCCCCACCCCGGAGGTCGCCAGCGCGGAGGAGAACGGGGGGGTGCAAGAAGTCAAGCCGGCGCCCCAAGTCCGGTCCGACGTGGCGCCAATCTCCCATGGCACTGAGGGAGCCTTCTACCGTCGAAGGAGCCGAACCGGCGGAACACAGGAGAGGGACTACCGCCGAGTCCCTTTTCGGCTGAGCCCAAACGTGTCCTTGATAAAGGACGCGAGCCTGGCGGAGCACATGATGGACTTCTCCGTCCAGTCATGCGATAAGCGTGAGGGGAGCGAGCAACTCCTCGGTGACGTCATCACGGTGTCATTCGCCCAGCTATACGCTGTAAGTAGCTCTCCCTTACCTTGGCATCTTTTTGCCTTCTTCTCCTCTAGTTTGTTACTAACTTGGCTCTTCTTACTGCAGCAAGGATGGGAGCTGATCCTCATAAGGGACTACTGCCGCAACTGGGCAAGGAGGGACAGAGAGCAGGGAGCTGAGCTCGCGTCCCTCAAGGCTGAAGTAGGCCGGAAGGATGCGGAGGTCCGGGAGGCTGGCCAGAAGGTGAAGAGCCTCCAGATCGAAGCTGCTGAAGCGGCCAGAATAAGGAAGGAGCTCAACAACGAGATCGAGTCAAAGCGAGCCCGGCTGAAGGAGCTTCGGGCCGAGTCGGAGGCGGCCAGAGAGAGGGCACCTCCACTAAGAAGAAGGTGGCTACGGTCGAGAGGAGGGCTGTCGAGGTGTAGAAAAAGGTTGCTCTGTCCGAGGAGCAACTGGTCGCGCTCCGCGCCCCGAGGAAGAAGGCTTCCTCTACAACGACGACGGTGGTGGCAAAGCAGGGAGCTGCGCCAACCGAGGCTCGACCTCCAGCGACCTCGGAAGCGCCCGACCTCAGGGAGCCGACACCGACGGTGGCGAGGGCAGCACCTGTGCTGCAACCGAAGGTAGCCGACCCGACCTCAGCAGCCCCAGCGGCTGAACCTGCTCCTCCTGCAGAGGTGGAGGAGGGAGAGGTCCCTGCCGTGCACCGCCCGGGGAAGGAGCCAGCCCCTTAGGATAGGATCTTTCTTCTTTTTATACTTGTACCTTTTCTCTTGTCTTTTCTTTTTTCTTGACCGGGTCACCCGGCCTATCGGGGCCCGGAAGATAGTGTAATCAACTCTTTCAGTAAAGAAACTCACTTTCGCAATCATGGTGTCTCCATCATCCGCAATATGGAATGTCCCTTCTCTCCCTTCTCCTCCCTTTCTTTGCTTCTTCTTTTTTGGTGCAGGGAGGTCCGAGAGAGAAGCCGAGGACTCCGACTGGAACGGACCCGGCATTGAGCTTGAGGTCATGACAGTGATGGATGTTAACCTTGGACTTAGCTACTTAGGGGCATAGTTCAGTGGTCGCCGTCTTGGAGCGGGGCTCGAAGACGTTGAAGGCTGAGATCCTTGGTGCTGGAAGTCTGAGTCTTGAACCTTAGTATCTCGGAGCCAGTCTCAAGGACGTTGATGCTTGGGGATTACGGTGCTGGAAATCTGAGTTCTAGGCCTTGACATCCTGGAGTTGGGCTTGGAGGCACTAAGTGCCTGGGGGCTTCCCAGGTCCTTTGCCGGGGAGCTGGGCTCGCCGGTGCCGGAGGGTCATCCGATCTTTGATGCCGGGGAGCTAGGCTCGCCGGTGCCTAGGGGCTTCTTAGGTCTTTGGTCGGCGACAATACTGCCCAACCCAGGGGACCTGAGCTTGGAGGGGTGCCTCGTGGTGGAGGAGGCTGGGCTCAACTCCTGACCATGGGGCCCGATCTCGAGGGGCCTGCCTTGGGTGGAAGTTCTTGCTCGGCTCCGGCCTAGGCATCCCGGGCTTGCAAGAGCTGACCTGGCGAAGGACGGGGCCTGGCTTCGGCTGTTGTCGCGAGGCTAAGCCCGGGAGCGCTGTTGATGACGAGCTGTGCGGCTCGGGTTTGCCCTTGGCCGGAGATCTGAGCTCCGGTCTTGGGCTGGCGTCCTGGAGCTGGGCTTGGGGATGTGAGCACTTGAGGTGGCGCCTTGGAGCCGGGCTCGTAGGCGCATTGGTTGAGAGAATTCCCTTGGCCGGAGATCTGAGCTCCGGTCTTGGGCTAGCGTCCTGGAGCTGGGCTCGGGGATGTTGATAATTTGGGAAGGCGTCTTGGAGCTGGGCTCGAAGACGTTGGGTGCCTGGGGGCTTCCCAGGTCCTTCGCCAGGGAGCTGGGCTCACCGGTGCCGGAGAGTCATCCGGTCTTTGGTGCCGGGGAGCTAGGCTCACCGGTGCCTGGGGGCTTCCCAGGTCTTTCACCAGGGAGCTGGGCTCGCCGGTGCCGGAGGATCATCCGGTCTTTGGTGCCAGGGAGCTAGGCTCGCCGGTGCCTGGGGGCTTCCCAAATCTTTGGTGTTCTTGCAAGGCAAATAAACCATCGCACAGGAAAAGGACCTTTATTTCAAAAGGAGGGAGAACTTACACTATTGGCAGTAACTCCTCAGATTACAAGCATTCCATGTCCGGGGAGAATCTGGTTCCATCCAGGTCCTCGAGATAATAGGCCCCCTATAAGAGGGCCTCGGCCATATCGTAGGGGCCTTCCCAGTTTGGCGGGAATTTACCGCGCTCTCTGGGTTAAGACGCCTCAGCTCAGCACAACGCCAGGTCACCAGGTCGGAAGATCTTCGACTTCACCCAGGCATTATGATGTCGGGCGACCCGTTACCGATACGCTGCCACCCAAAGCAAGGCTCTGACCCTCGTTTCTTCGAGGGGGTCCAGGTTAAGGAGGGGGTGCGCCGAGCTCAACTGGAATTACTATCTCCGCGCCGAAGACAAGGTCGAATGGTGCCTTGCCCATCGCTGTTCTGGGCGTTGTGTGGTAGGCTCACAGGATGCTCGAGAGCTTTCCCATCTCTTGCCCCCCGGGCCTTCTCAGGGGCGCACCCAATACCCCAGTGTATCGTCCCCACCGGCTTCTCAGTGGGGCGATTATCGACCGCTGGGACTGGTGGAAGGGCGATGAGTGCCTGGTATTCCAACTGCGATATGCCCCCCACATACCTTCCGAGGTAGCCCCTCTTGATGAGCTCTTCGATCTCCCACTTGAGGTCGCGGCATTCCTCGGTATCGTGATCATGGTCATGATGAAAGCGACAGTACTTTGACTTGTCACTGGTGGTAGACGGCTTCAATGGCGGTGGGCGTCTCAGGTAGGTCTCGCCCCCGATCTCCATGAGGATTTTCGTCCTCGGGTGAGAAGGGGAGTAAGATTCCTTTCAGGGATAGGAGTGTTCCTTGGTCCCGGCCCAGGGCGGAAGCCTCGAGCTGATGGCGCCGGCTTCCGTGCCCGAGGCACCTCGACGGGCACGGGCCTCCTCGGTGGCCTCCCGTCAAGCTCTCATCGGGTGCAATCCGTCTCCTTGGCGCGGATGTACTTCTGGGCACTAATGAGGAGCTTGGAGTAAGACTTTGGAGGCTTTTTTTCGAGCGAGTACGTCAAGCGGGAAGTCTTGAGCCCTCGCTTCAGGGCCAATATGACGACCGGCTCCTCCAAACAGTAGATCTCTAGGGCGGCAGCCTTGAAACGAGCCACATAATCCTGCAGCGGCTCCTGATCCTACTGCCTGATGGAGAAAAGGCTGTCCGCCTCGCGTGGCGTCTTCCGACAGGCATCAAAATGGGCCACGAACTTCTGCCCCAGCTGGGCAAAAGAGCTGATGCTTTCCGGCTTGAGGCGAGTGAACCATACTCGAGCGGCCTTCGAAGGGTAGAGGGGAAGGCGACGCACAGAAGGATGTCAGTGGCCCCCTGGACCCTCATAAGGGCCCGGTAACTTTCCAGGTGGTCCAGGGGGTCGGTGGTTCCATCGTAGGGATCCACCTGCGGCATGCGGAACTGGCGGGAATCGGCTCCGTTTGGATCTCCTGGGAGAAAGGAGGGGGGGCGTCATAGCCCGCTGGCTCACTAGTGGAGCCAGGCAAGTTGGCGAACTGGCGGGCAAACTCCTTCAACTTGTGGTCGTGCTCCTCCAGGCGCTTCTTCGCCATGTGCCTGATGGCTTCGTCTGTAAACCCCTCCGTTGAAGGAGACGGAGAAGGTGACATGGATGCATGGCACCCATGACGGAGGGTCTTGCTTTTCTTGCCTCAGTGGGGTCTGGGGGCCTCTCGCCCGAGGTTTGGTGAGCGGCTCACCCTATCAGCAGAGCCGACTCATTGTCTTTTCGCCGGAGCTTGATGGCTGCCCGGGTTGTCGGTGGTGGCCCGCAGCTGCGACGGCCTTCCTTGGAAGGAGCGTAGATTGTCGTGGGGAGCTGTGGCATGGGCCGCCGGGATCCTTTGCTGCTGGTGGGTAGCCATGGACCGGTGCTGATGCTGAAGCTGGCGCACTGCCGCGGCAAGAACTGGCATCTGCTTGGCAAGTGCGTCCAGCTAGGCTTCTGGTGGAGGTGGCTGGACCGGAGTGGGTGGCTCCACTTCCGTCTCCGGTCCGTGCGGGTTCCCGTGAGAAGGGGATGCCTCCGCACGGCTGGGGCAAGCTCTCTTGGCTCAGGTGGTCATCATCCCCCCGGTGGTTCGGCTGAGCGGGGCTTGAATTGGATCGAGTATCGTTCTGCCCCCCTACCTAGTGCGCCAATCTGTTGCCGCCTGGATCGCCGTGGCTTGTAGCTCTTTGCGTGGTTGGGCGTCGCCCGTCCGCCCGCCTGGGAATGCCTCCGGAGCCTCGGGACCTGCAAGGAAGCAACGTCAGTGACCCGAGCCGAGCATTCCGGTGGGGGCACTCCGACGGTCAAGTCAATGATGATCCAGGGGAACAGATCCTCCTGGTCGAGCCCCTCTGGATGAGCTCCATGCTAGGAGGAATGAATATAGTGTGAGTGAAAGATGAGGACGAGCTGGGAATGGTGTTGGCCTAGGTGGTCTTGCCCTCCTCTCTGGCCTTCTTCCCTTGTGTCGCTCTGGTTCCTCTCTTGGCTTGAAAAGTATGCTATGGGTGTGGTCCCTTGAGGTTAGATGCCGATACCTCTTTTGCTTATCCTAGCGGGGTTCTCTACCTTGGTTCGCTTTGGGATCTCCCCCTGCTGTCATGTACGGCAAGGTACCGTGACGTGGATGGGACGTCCCTCCTATTCTGACAGTCGGGGAAGCCTCTGTAGATTTCTGACATTCCTTCTGCCTATTCCTCCCCTGGGAACCTGACAGGGCCTCGATCGGCGGGCCGCCAGTCTTGGGACCCGCACTCTCCAGTAAGGTCTTTTCTCCAGCTGTACGGCAAATCAACGGAGGGTATGGCACCTTGATGTGAGCTTTCCTTTCTTTCTGCAGTGAGTGACGGCCGAGGGCATTAATTGCGGCATGGTTGGTGTCATACGGCCCTCGAGAGCATCGTCATTATCCTCGAAGGGGAGGTGTGGCTCCCTTGGCGGCCGGCGCGTTGGTTTGAACAGAGGGCCGAGCTGGAGAGGCAGGGCCCATCTTCGGTAGATTCGCCTTGGTGCTGCTCGGCAGGACGGAGGTGCACCGAGCTCGGTCACGGAGGGGCACCTCATGGCGGAGGAGGCTGAGCTCGACTCCTGACCACGGCGCCCGACCTCAGACGAGCTTGGTGCCGGGGTGCCGCCCAGCCCAAGGGACCTGAGCTCGGAGGGGGCGCTTGTGGCGGAGGAGGCTGAGCTCGACTCTTGACCACGGGGCCCAATCTCGAGGGTCCGTCTTAGGTGGAAACTCGGACTCGGCTCTGGTCTAGGTGTTTCGGGCTTGCGAGAATGGACCTGGCGGAGGAATGAAGCTTGCCTTCGACAGGCAAAGATGTTGCTTCAGGGAAGCTTAGCCCGGCAAAGGCACTTACGTTGAAAGCTTATCGTGGCATCTGATAGAGACTTCATGTCAACCGTCTCGTACTATGTCAGCGTTCTGGCCATATCAATTATATACATAATATAATGGAGAGAGCATTGATTATAAATTATAATGGTCATATATTGACTCATGCTAAGTCAAGAGTAACGGCAAACAGCGACGTATCTCGTTACCGTTAGCGTTTGGTCCGCGAGGGTCAGGTTACCCGCGTGTCACCGTCATGCGGGTGGGCGCCTGGTTGACGGCGTGAAGTGGCTTGTGGTACAGACGGCGTCACATGGACGCTGCTGACCAGCTCCCGGGCAGGGCGGGGCCTAGCTGACCGTCATGTCTCCCGCTTTCGCTGCGTTTACCCGGGAGAATTTTGAATTCCAAAGGTGGATTTTGCCTTTCTATCGGGAGGGACGTGGGCCGGGAAGGACGGGCCCCACCGGCCAGAATGATGAGACGAGCTCTCTCTTTCTTCCATTTTTTTTTTCTCGTAGTAATTCTTTGTGCATCGCGCTCGGCTCAGCAAATCGAGCATGGCCTGCACCGTACATTTATATTGATCCAAAATATTATTGGTATGATGGAATAAAATTGAGATGACTAGCATTAATTAAAATTTTTGGTCAGACCAAAATATCCTTACGATATCTTAGTTCAAAAGCTACGACATTCCAGTTCAAAATCTACGACATCCTAGTTCAAAAAATAACCTAAAATAGTATTACGACATTCTAGTATAAAACCTACGACATTCTAGTTCAAAAACTACGACACCTTGATTCAAAAATGACCTGAAACAGTATTATGATACCCTAGTTCAAAACTTACGACATCCTAGTTTAAAACCTACGATACCCTGGTTCAAAAATGATCATAAATAATATTACGATATCCTAGTTCAAAATTTACGACATCCTAGTTTAAAACCTACGATACCCTGGTTCAAAAATGACCATAAATAGTATTACGATACCCTAGTTTAAAGTTCCGACATCCTAGTTCAAAAGCTACGACACCCCTGCAAAAAATATAAATTAAAACCAGAAACAGTATTACAACACCCTAGTTCAAAAGCTACGACACCCTGATTCAAAACCTACGACACCCCTGCAGAAAAATATAAATTAAAACCTGAAACAGTATTACGACATCCTAGTTCAAAAGCTATGACATCCTAGTTCAAAACCTACGACACCCCTGCAGAAAAATATAAATTAAAACTTGTAACAGTATTACGACATCCTAGTTCAAAAACTAGGACATTCCTGTAAAAAAATATAATTAAAATCTGAAACAGTATTACGACATCCTATTTCAAAAGCTACGATATCCTAGTTCAAAACTTACGATATCATGCAAAAAAAGACTGGAGAGAAGGATATTTTGGTCCGGACAAAAATTTTAAATAAAAATTAAATAATAATTAATATTAATTATACTCAATTTATATTTTATCGTACAATAATAAATATATTTAAATTAATAAAAAAAAAATGATACGGGCCATGCCGATTTTCTGCGTCGCGTGGTGCAGAAAGACTTTTCCCCAGCAAAAGCACTTCTTCTTTTTTTTTTTTTTTTTTTTTTTTTTTTTTTTTTTTTTCGCAGCAATGGATGGAGGGAAAAAAAAAAAAGCTTCCTTCTTACGTTAGGTGGCGTCTTCTGCTTCACGAACAACTACCATAGCGCACGATTTAAAATTAAGACGGGATGGAAAAGTTACGGATGGGAAGGTTTAAAATTAAGGCTAAAAGTATTAACTTGGTTGTTCTCCTTTATGCTATTTACAATGGCGCTACTAAAAATCATGGAGATTATAATGAATATTTAAAATTATATTCCATGCATTATCGGATAATTTAAAAAATAATATAGATTATTAATAATATGGATGATAGATAATGTAGATTATTATATTTAATATACAGATAATATTATATGAAATAAATTAAATTTCTAAAATATTTTAAAATTAAATTTATATTTTATTTATAAAATATAATTTTTAATATTTTATATTACAAAATATATTAAATATAGAATATTTTATATTTTTATATTAAAACTAAAAATAAAAATTATTTTTTATATTAAATAAATTTAATATAAAAATTATATTAAATAGATAATATATTTAATATATTATTTAAATATATTAAATAATATATTAATTTATATATTACATATTAAATTAATATAATATATTTATATTATATATTAAATATAATATAATATAATATATTTTATTAATAAATATATTAATAGAATATGATATATGATATCACATTCGCTGATGTGGAGCCTCTGCTGGCAGCCCTGCTGGCAAAGAGTCCACCATCGGGCACGGTAGCTAAACAAAGAGCCAAGGCGAGCCCTTCTGCCGAGGTCAGCTTCCAGCCGGGGTCGTGCTTATAGGGCAAGCCTCCGTCTAAGGTCAACTCCCGGTCGGAGTCGTGCTCATGCTGCCAAGGCGAGCCCTCCTGCCGAGGTCAACTCCCAGCTGAGGTCCTGCTCATAGGACGAGCCCCCTGTCTGAGGTCAGCTCCCTGTTGGGGTCGTGCTCATGCTGCCAAGGCGAGCCCTCCTATCGAGGTCAGCTTCCAGGCGAGATTGTGCTCATAGGGTGAGTCCCTTGTCTAAGGTCAGCTCTCAGCTGGGGTCATGCTCATGCTACCAAGGCGAGCCCTTCTGCCGATGTCAGCTCCCAACCGGGGTCGTGCTCATAAAGCAAGTCCCATGTCTGAGGCCAGCTCCCGGCCGGGGTCATGCTCATACTGCCAAGGCTAGCCCTCCTGCCGAGGTCAGCTCCCAGCCGGGGTCATGCTCACGAGACATGCCCTCCATCTGAGGTCAGCTCCCGGCCGGAGTCGTGCTCATGCTGCCAAGACGATCCCTCCTACCAAGGTCAACTCCCAATCGAGGTCATGCTCATGAGGCGAGCCCTCCGTCTGAGGTTAGCTCTTAGCCGGGGTCGTGTTTATGCTCCCTGAGGTAGGGCTCCATCTTACCCTGCTGGGATCAAGTTCCCGCCAGCGGTAAGAAGGATTGACAGGAATTCAAACCGCAACAAGGAGGTTCTCGATCGCTTGCAACCTCCGAGGGTGGCGCACGCCCGGCCATGAACCCAAGCTCTATCACGCGCCACCCGCATGCTTGGGTGGCCTGCGCTCCACCAGGTCCCGGACTCTATCACGCGCCACCACTGACAACGTGCAAACGGGAGTTTCAACCCCCATGACATAAAGCCTGAACCTCCCCTAAGAGGAGAATTCATTAAGGTCCCAGGGCCCTGCAATGCTCCAACGGTCTCTCCATAAATGGAAACATCCCACCGTGGCACGGGGCTCAGCGGCATGGTACCCGCCCTTCCCACATGGAACTGTACCACCAGAGGGACAGAATCTGTACCACGCTGGCATACACCCCCAATGGAAGGATCTCCTCCTAAGGACCGGTCTGATAAGAGGGAGGTCGTAGGCAACGGTAAACCCCTTCTAGAGATGGTACACGAAAAGGGACATCTGGACAAAGTTTCAGATTTGCTTTGGGCCATCCCACATACATAGGTCAGAGAGAGGAAAAGCAGGAAGTAAGAAGAAAAAAAACAGGCGAGAAAGAGATGGAGAGTGAGTGAGCAAGGGACCCCCAGTAGACCCTTCCAAGCTCTCCGCTCCCATCTCCGCTTGCTCTTTCTATCTCAATTCTACCTTTCACCTCTATGCGGAGAGCCCTCCAAGCTCTTCGCCACAGAGGTTTGTTTTTCTTGATTGTCCCATCTAACTTGATCATCGGAGTGTTCTCGCCGGAATTTCGGTCCGGGTCTTCTTTTTTGCAAGGCGACCGGACCAAGAAGCCAATCAGGAAAGGAAGGGACGAGCATCCCATGGAAACCCGATGCATTCACGACACATCGGAACTACAGACCACGACAATTTTGATGGCAACATGATATAATATAATATTATGCGTTTATTATATATTATAATATTATATTATTATAATGTTATATTATATTATATATTATATATTATTATATTATAAGAATAATAGAGAATGGGAGGATAATATTATCCAAAAGATTATATGAGAAGTGGTAATGTGGAATACTATCTCTTCCAAAAGTTAATCCAGTTACCATACAGGATAGATTGTCATCCAGTAAAATGTACCAAATAGAGTAATGTGGTGGGATCCTATTAAATTACCAGCAATCTATTACCAAAAACAACCTAACTTTGTAATGGTTCATTATAACACAAAAGTAGTAGTTATTTTTAAAATTCATATTTTAATGCCAAATTTTCTCCAAAATAGATTATACAAAATTTTAAAAATAATATTTTTTATTAGTTGAATAGTGAATTTAAAAATAATGCTGCTATTTTAGCTACCATCTATTATAATTTTATTTAAAGTTAGTTTTTTAATATTGGAAAATTAAAATCACATATAGTAGAAGAAATAATGGTTATTATAATCATTATAATGGTTAAGTTGCGTTTCTATAATGGAATTATTTTGTTATTGAAACGTTGACGGAATGACTTAAAAAAGGGCAATGGAGCGTCGGCCTACCACGAGAGGGGTTAGTGGGGGATAAATATGTAGGCAGAAAGCCTTGAATCCTAATGGATGTTGGGAAAAATATGAACCTAACATGTGGCACCAACCAGGAGAATTTATTCTCCTTCGAGAACGGGCATCCATCTTTTAGAAACGGATGGAAGCCGTTCGACCAACGTGGAATCTGGATTGAGAATAAGTTTAAAAAAAAGGGAAAAAAAAAAAAAAAAGATTAGTGGAAGGTAAAAAGGCTTCTGGAAGTCAAGCTTTTTGCTTTTATTTAAACATAACTTTGCCAACAAAGAACAAAATCATTCGAGTTTAATCGTTTAAAAAAGGGCAAAGAATGGTTGAATGCAAGAGCCCTGATCCCGTAGCACGATGGAAGGCCCACACGTTGGCCCACGTCGAACCAATAGCGTCAACGGCTATCGCAGGGCCGTCGTCCGTCCGAGCCCATCCCATTGGCTACAACCATTGCACCTGCGAACAGAAAATGGGCCTCAAACAGGTTGGGATTTGGGAAGGTGAAGACACTTCTACACAGTTTTTTTGGAAAAAAAATTAAGATCTTTGTCTAGTAAAACAGGGGCTTTTTAAAAGATTGGGAAAAATAAATAAATAAATATACTTTTCGTGAAGCAACAATGTTTAATAATGCATGTCATATGCCTTACATTATAAACTGATATTAGATGGTGATTTCAGATGCCAGGTTAGTGGAAAAGGTCTAGTTACTTTTGGCTCATCCTATAATTGACACGAGCTCAACCTAGCTTATTAACGAGTCAAGTTGAGATATTAATGACAATATATTTATAGGATTTAGCAAAAGCATTATGTTGTAAGCTTTGTCAATTAATTTGAGCAGCTCAACCTTGGTACAAAGTGAGCTATAATTAGACTTGGTTCTGATGCAACTAGCCCTAACTTGACCCTAGTCATATGCTCAGAATTAATCTCGATCCATGCGAAAAAAATAAACCTGGTTCGATCAAATTTTGCAAACAATGCATATAATAGATTTAATACAATATTCATACATATACATTTATATAAATACAAGGAAGTACGAAATCAGTCATGATAAAAAGGAATTGCTAGGTGTGGAATCGAGTTTGAAGATTGATTCAAGCATGATGCAAACTCAAATTCCTTTCACCTCCATTTAAGTCATCGAACTAATTGAAATGGGCTTATGATTAGTTTTCTCCTGAAATTGCGCTTGAGTTAGGTCAACTAAATTACAAGCCAACATCTTGGTCTCAAACTTCAGTATTGAAGTAATTCAAGCTAAAGTTGATCAGACCCCTATTCCCAAGTCTTTCATATACATACATATACACATAGAGCTTAAACTTATTGGGAATTTGATATCTATATCATAATTGAAATGCATTTTTCTTATATCTTAAATTTGAGCTATTATTTAATAAATAAAATATAAAAAAATAAATATAACTGATCCAAACCGTTCGGTGATAACCTATGTTGATGTTTGTTTTTTTGGCAGGCACTGTAGGAGGTTAAGCCTCAGAATCAAAATCTAATACCAATAAATAAATAAAATACATCGAGAGGCGTCTACGATGACCAGCAGTAGAAAGATTTGGGTGTACATGTTCTCATGGGATGAAATCCTGGTTTATATATATATTCCTCAAGCCAGCTTCATATCAAATAATTTACGGAATTGCTGCAAACTCCCTTACGTAGCCTCATCTATATTGAAAAACTACAGCTACCTACCTCTTGCAGCGCTTGTGAGTACGGTTTACGAGTGAAATCCCAAAATGAAAATCGATCAATTTCACAGCTTAAATCCTTCTTCTTTGTTTGCAGGGAGTTGGATGATTGAGAGATAATGTGAGAGAGAAAGATTATATATATATATATATATATATATATATATATATATATAATATATATATATATATATATATAATAGAATATATATATATATTATATATATATATATATATATATATATATATATATATATATATATATATATATATAATATCGAGAAGTTATTTTTATTTGGAAACCATATGTGAAAATAATTACTAGTGACAGATATTCTTTATAGCCTAGCTTCTCTTCTTCCTTAATTTATGTATAATAAATAATACATCAAGCCACCCATTAAGGACAGATCCGAATCCACAACCCAACATCTTCCATACCTACATAATAAGTTCTTTAATCTCATAATCATTCTAACAGAATGTAATATTTTTTCTACATAAATTCATACAAGAAAATAGGCCATGCAACTAGCATACTTTATCATTTCGAGAGCTGGTTGCTATATGACTGTTAGGTATATATAGCAGCTCAAACATTAAGTAGAGTAAATATGTAGTGTCCTAGATTCATTTAGTCACATTTCAAATTCTTTAGATCTCTTTTATAATAATAATTTTGTATTCACAATCATGCACGAAACTTAATTGCTCGACTGGTAATACAATTAAATATGACACCAAAATGATCTTCCTTTTTCTAGAATCTTTCTATCTCTAATCCAACTATTCTCCGGATATATCCTATTAGATCGAATCATTCATGACCATTAGCAATAATCCAAGATAACTAACCTTGAATTAGAACTTTAAAAAATAGTCAAAAAGTCAAGGATATCAATTTAAGATTCCTTGCAATCTCAAGGGTCTCACATAACTAAGAAGCAGAGATTCAGTCCTCTATTATCCTTTTGGTCAAATAATACGCGCGTGGCATGAAACATACATTACGGTATTATTCTCCTTTTCCCATGGAGTGTATGTTTACATAACAAAATAACGTACAAAAAAAGTTCATATATACTCAATATCTAACTTGAGTCCTCAACTCTATTTTTTTCTTTTAAAATATTTTATAAGACTTCCACCTGGCATATAAAGACAGGTAAGGTGAATTGTGGATTTATTCACCTCGTTCACAAAAATTTATTATAGTGATATCATCTTGATCCATCATTAGGAAATTTCATTTGAGTTTGGGCTTTATACATTCATAAAGGATACTCAAAACTAATCTTATCTTTATAATAATACTATAATTATAGAGATGATTGCCTTTGTGAGAATGCCAATCTCCTGTCCAACATATCATTTTAATATGTATATAAAATATAAAAAATATAAACTTGTATGTATGCTTATCTGACAATATTATCAAATTGACATTAATTTGGTAAAGAAACATCATCCATTACACAAAACTAGGAAAACATATTATAGATTATTATTAAGTAGGTTTATGCAATTATATTAGCATCTATGCAATCCTAGAGATCTAACATGGCCATTATATATATCTCTAGGTATAGACTTTCTAAATGAATCTACAACCATTTGTGTGTAGAGATATATTATATATTGACCTCTTTACATGCAAACATATCTCTCATAATGTTGTACTTGGTGTCAATGTAATTGGTCTTTACATGATCATAAGAATTTTTGACGAATGTGATTAATGCTTGACTATCGTAATTCACTAACATAGAGTTCGATCCATCTTCATTGAATCTCAGGTGAGTCAGAAATTTCTTAAGCTAAACTGCTTCTTACATAACTACAAAAATGCTATAAATTCTTCTTCCATTGTGAACAAAACTATACACGTTTATTTTTTGCTACTCCATAAGATTGCTCCATTGTTTAGCAAGAAAACATAACCAGAGGTGGACTTTTTTTCCATCCAAATCATCTCCCTAATCTGTAACTATATAGTCCACAATGTACCGTTCATGTCCTTAGTAACACAGTGAATAGTTCATAGTGCCTTCGAGATATCTTAATATCCTCTTCACTGCCTTCCCATGAAATTGTCCTGGATTTGACTAATCCTGCTTACCATGCTAATGGTAAAATAAATATCTGGCCTTATACACATCATTACATACATTAGGCTTCTTGCAGCATTGGAGTAAGGAATCTTTGCTATTTATTCCTTTTCTTGTGGAGTCTTGGAACATTTTTAGGCTTAAACCCTCGCCTTTTATGATAGGAATATTAATGGGCTTGCAATCTTGCATATGAAATCGTGCAAGAATTTCATAATATATTTCTCTTATCAAAGAGTTACCAATCTCTTAAAGCGATCTCTAAAAATCTTAACTCCTAGGATGTAACCTGCTTCGTCCATATCCTTCATCTCAAAATTGAAGGACAACCGTTCTTTTATGGTTATGATATACTCCTTATCATTTTCAGTCAATAGTATGCCATCCATATAAAGTGAGAGAATCCCAAAATTATCTTTGGATCTCTTGACATACATGCAATGGTCTTCATCGATCATGATAAAGCCGCATTAGATTATCGCTTGATGAAATTTAATATATCATTGCTTGGAAGATTGCTTAAGATCATAAATTGATCTTAAAATCTACATACTTCATATTCTTGACCTTCACTTACTAAACTATAGGTTGTTGTATATAAATTTCTTCTTCTAATTTTTATTTAGAAAAGCAATGGTTACATCCATTTGATATAACTCCAAGTCTAAACTTGTCACTATGGCCAGAATTAAGCGTATAAAGATAAATCTTACAAGTTAAGAGAAAATCTCTTTATAGTCAATTTCCTCTTGTTGAATATATCCCTTTGCTATAAGGTGGGCTTTGTATCTTTCAATTATTCCATCCGCCTTAAACTTCTAATTAGTTATTTTCTCTCACTCGGGCAATTTATCGAACACTTTACTAGCATAAATAATAAATACAAGAAAGATAAAAAATTTACGTGGTTCGAAAAAACTGTCTACATCCACAACAGAGGATCAATCCACTATGCAACCATCCCGAAATTAGGTACAAAGATGATATAAATATCCAAATTATAAGATCTCGAAATAATACAAAAGAGGTACAAATAAATCGAATCGGACATTTCTCAAACATGGCAAAAGATCAAAGAAGAAAATACCTGAGATGATATCCTTCTTAGCCTCAGCAAAAAATCAAGAGAAAAAATATATCCGATGGTGTACAACATAAAATTAAGCTATAAATACCAAAATAGAGATGGTCGAAGCACCAACCAACCAAACAAGACTAGAAAATGAGAGCTATGAACAAAAAAAAATTGGGACCAAGGGGCTTTAATAACCATTAAATCGAGAAAGGTTTCCCCTTCTTTTTTAAGAGAAACAAGGCCAATCAAGTCGAAGAAGAGTTACCAAGTCTTATGTTGTTTGCCAGAGAAGAAGTGCGATCGAAAAGAGATTCTTTTATCTCAAAACTCTTAAGAGAAAAGTTAATCGGCAAAGGAATCCCGACCAAAAGAAGTTTTATTAGAGCAAACAATAACAATCCTCCTTGCGACAAATAATGTGCCTCTATCAAATATGGATAAAAAAACTCCTCATTACAAGCCCTGAAGGGCATTACCAAGTTCTCACACTGATCAGTTCAGAAAATCCTGAACTTACCTGCTAGAATTGGTTTAGTGAGTATATGAACTGAATTATGAGCAGTGCCAATCTTTTGAAGCCAAATATCACCATCCTTCACCAAATCTTTGATGAAGTGATACATGATATCCACATATTTAGTGTGCATTCATGAGACATCTGGTCTTTGGCAAGATGCAAGGTACTTTGACTATCATAGTAAATATCCAAATAGTTCTACTTGATATCCAAATCTTGTACTAACCCTCTTAGCCAAATAGCTTCCTTCGCGGTCTTTGTAATGCCATATACTTTATTTTTGTAGTAGACAAAACAATTATAGACTACAAAGTAGCCTTTCAACTTATTGTATAACCAGAGAGAGTAATACATATTCGGTCAATGACCTTTTCCTATCCAAGTCACAAGCATAATCAGAATCATAAAATCTTGTGACAATATAATTACTATACCTGGAGAATAACAAATCTAAATTAGAAATGCCTTTCAAATATCTCAGAATTCATTTCATAGCTAACTAGTTAAATTTCCCAGGCTTGTCCATGTATTTGCTCACTATACTTACTACCTATGAAATATTGGATGAGTGCAGACTATCGTGTATATAATGCTGCCAACTGTACTAGCATAAGTTACTCTAGACATATATCTCTTTTCATCCTCAATCTGTGGAGAGAGCTTGATAGACAATCTGAAATGATTATCAAAAAAAATAGTGACTGGCTTAGCTATAGATATACCATATCTTTCAAAGACTTTTTCAATATAACTATGCTGAGTAAGAAAAAGTCATCTGGCTGCCTGTCACGTATGATCCCTATCCTAAGTATCTTATTTCTCGTTCAAGATCCTTCATCTCAAATATACTACTAAGCTCAGCTTTTAGCTTCTGGATGACTAACATATCCTTGACTGCAATCATTATATTATCCATATATAGTAATAAATAACAAAAGGATCCATTTGAAAACTGCTGATGATATACATAACTGTCATATGGAGACCTATTAAATCCATGATCGATCATAAATCTATCAAATTTATGGTACCATTATCTTGAAAACTGCTTGATACCATACAATGATCTTTTGAGGAAGTATACAGGATCTTTATTTAAAGCCTCAAAACCAGGTAACTCTTGCATATAAATCTACTCCTTCAAATCATCATGTAAAAAAGCTATTTTTATATCAAATAGTTTTAGCTCAAATCCTGAGAAGCAACCACAGTAATACACGAATAAAAAAATATTTGACACGAAAAAAATATTTTCTTATAGTCAATACCCTCCCATTAACTGTAGCCCTTAGCCACCAACCTAGATTTATGTTTAAAATCTTAAGAACTAGCTCATTCCTTCTTCTTGAAGATCTATTTACAACTAATTACTTTCTTGCTCTTATGTAACTTAACTAATTTTCAAGTCTAATTCTTTTCCAAAGACTGAAGTTTTTCAACTATAGCGATGGTCCACTACTTGGCCTATAGCTATCAATACCCTCCTGATATGTGGTCAGCTCATCATGAATGGTGTTTGCAATACTCAAAGCATAATAAACTAACTTAGTACAAGCAGAATCCTCAAAATCATACATTTGAAGTGCTCTGATCTGGCACCTGGATCTGCGAGTGGCAATACTATCATCTTAAACCTGACCTTGTATGATAACCTCTTTTGAGTCTAAATCTTTGTTTTTATTTGTTGATTTTGCTTATTCTGAATATCTACAATTGGTTGCTGCTACTCTGATCTAACAATTTGATCAATATCAATAATAGTCTGATCTTGTTGAACCTGAACTTGATCTTCCTGAAGGATTAGACTGTATCTATCATGAAGGAGTGGCTGTCTCATGAAAAGTTACATCCCTACTAACTAGAAATTCTTGGGATCTGGGTTTGTGTATCATAGTCTGTAGCCCTTCACCCCATATGTATATCCAAGAAAATATGCACTTATTAGTCAGGATCTACCTTTTCCATCTCTAATATGTGCATATGCTGGACACCCAAAGACTCTAAGTATCAAATAGTCTATAAGTCTTCCCGTCTACATTTCTTCCGGAGTCTTCATGCTTAATGCTAATGTTGGAGATCAGTTTATAATAAGTAGGCAATGTGTGCAACATTTATCCAAAAATCTTTACTCAATCTAAAACTTGATAGTATATATCTGACTCTCTCTAATAGTATCGGTTCATGTATTTCGCTACACCATTCTGCTGAGGTGTATCCACTGTGGTCCTATTGAAGGTGAAGCACTTCATGCAAGCAGGGCAGAAAAGATGCATTTTAAAACTATTTTAAAACATGCACAGCGGAAGGCTCGGTAGATAGATCAAAACGATCTACCGATCTGCCCGCAACAGGATCTAGTATAATAATCTAGCATGCAAGCAAAACATCAACAGCAAGAAATAAACAAAGATGCAACAATACCTTACCGTTATACCTTTAAAAATACTGTGAAGAATGAGGAGGGCACCCGAGCCACACAAGTGTCTGGCCTCTACAGGTAATCCATACCAAGGCTCGATTCTGATCAACTCCCTCGGAGTGCTAGCTCTTCGGGATCCTTCGGGCCAATCTTCTTCTTCCAGGAAGACAAGGAGGAGAGGTAGAACTCTTCCCAAAACTCTCTTCCTAAGATCTAACTTGAACGCCAGGTTTCTCACACCCAATCCCAAGTCCTCACTAAGCCCTTCTTCTTCCTCTTTTTCTCTCAAAGAACCATTAGCTTAACCATTAGCAGCCTCTAGAATGACCTTCATTTATAGGGGTAGCCATGAAAGGGGGAAAGAGGAAGGAGAAGTGATTGGGAGAGAGAGTCAAGGGCCATTCCAAATGGGTCCAAGCCAAAGAAGGTAAGTATGACTATCATACCATGAATGCTTGGAGCCAAAATGCTCAAAAAATTCAAATTTCGAATTCAAAATTCGAAGTCAAACATTCCAAAAAATTCTTCCCAGAAATCTGCTCATCACAGCAAATGTCGACACTTGAAAATGCCAAGTGTCGATACTTATAAAAATCAAGTATCGACACTTGGAACATGGTCAATTATATTGACCTCCGGTGACGGCAAATGATTCACAATCATCGATCAGCCTTAAGATCAGATAGAAACTCTTATGGTGTGTGACCCCATAGGTTCGAACACTAAGTCGATAGCACTGGAACATTTTCAGCACCAGTCAAAGTCCTCATCTAGCAATGATACTCGACATCCGGATAGGTCGAAGATGCAGAGCACCTCACAAGAACCTCTGGCATATGGTTACCGTATAATTCATCCCTTTGACCTCCTAATGCTCAGGATGATCTAGGGTTCGATGCCAACCCTAATTTGGTCCATCTATATCATGTCTCAACTTTACAAGTTCTGTGACTTCTCACAAGAACTAACCTGGCCAAGGATTTGCTAAATTGAGACATAGTGAATCATTCACTCCAAACTATTTGGAGGGGTCAATTCCATCTTGATCCACCATCCGCTCCACAAGTACTTGACTGCACCCAGAAACCTTCCATCACTGGATTAGAAATCCAGGTAGTCCGGCACCAAAGTATAGTGAGTTGCTTGCAAGCTATCATGGTGATCTCAAGTCTGAGGGACACATATACCCATATCCCTTCGCGAGCAACCCTTTGGCAGAAGGGAGCTCTGCAGATGGTCACGTTCAGTGAGATGTCATACATTTCACTTACATGTCACACCAGTGTCTCTACACTCCTTGGTTAAGGGGACAACCAACAAATGTGACATACAACAACCTATACTTGATACATCATTGTCCTATAACAATATATCCTTTGGTTGTGAACCAGTTAAATAACTACTTGATATATCCTCTCTATATCAAATAATGTAATTCTAAGGACTCCATCATACAAGAGTTCATTTCAAGAAAATATAAATATGATGAACAACCAAAAGAGAATAACTTTTATTCAATAAAAAATCATATACAGTTACAAGATAGCACAACCATCTACAACCTAGATGATTGGCTTTGGGACATAATTCTGAACAACTCCCACTTGGACTAAAGCCAATCAGTACATAATCTCATTCCATTTTCCGTTTACAACAGTCGAACTCTTGAATTCCAATGGTCTTAGTGAAGGGGTAAGCTAGGTTCTCTTTTCCATCGATCTTTTGAAGGTCAATGTCACCTCGTTCCACGATCTATCATACAAGGTGATAGCATTGCAGAATATGCTTTGTGTGGTGATGAGACTTCGACTTTTAGCTTAAGCAATGGCTCTAGTGCTATCACAATACACCGGAATAGGACCATCCAGGGAAGGTGCCACTCCCAGCTCACCAAGGAACTTCTGCAACCACACACTTCCTTTGCTGCATCTGATGCTGCAATGTACTCTACTTCGCAAACTGAGTCTGCCACAGTAGGCTGCTGGAAACTTTTCCAGCAAACTACTCTGTTCAGGATAAAGATAAATCATGACATACTTTTGCTATCATCCTTATCTGACTGGAAACTGGAGTCAGTATACCCCACAAGTTTCAGGTCAGATTCTCCATAAATTAGTCATTGGTCCTTAGTATTTCGTAAATACTTAAGGATGGTCTTTACCACTTTTCAATGAGTTTTACCTGGGTCATACTGGTATCTGCTCACTACGCCTAGTGAGTATGCCATGTTTGGTTTAGTACATGTCATGGTGTACATGATAGAACCCACTGACGAAGCATATGAGATTCTACTCATATGCTCTCTCTCTTTAGGAGTTGTTGCACAATTTTTTTTGGAGAGATCAATTCCAGTGCCTATCGGGAGATAGCCCTTTTTAGAATTTTTCATGCTGAACCATTTCAGCACGGTGTCGATGTATGTAGACTGGGACAGTCCTAGAAGCCTCTTGGATCTATCTCTATAGATCTTCATACCCAGTATGTAAGAGGCTTCATCCAAGTCCTTCATAGAAAACTGAGATGACAACCAGACCTTTATTCTTTGTAGTGCTGGGATGTCATTCCTGATTAAGAAAATGTCATCCACATACAGCACAAGAAATACAATCACAGAACCATTATCCCATTTATAAATGCGAGGTTCTTCTCCATTCCTAACGAAGCCATATGACTTGATACACTTATCAAATCGCATGTTCCAACTCCTTGATGCTTGCTTCAGTCCATAGATGGACTTTTGAAGCCTGCACACCTTTGACTTGTCTGTGGATGTAAACCCTTTAGGTTGTATCATATACACCTCTTCTTAGCTCACCATTCAGGAAAGCTGTTCGGACATCCATTTGCCAGATTTCATAGTCAAAGTGTGCTGCTAAAGCAAGCATAATCCGAATGGACTTGAGCATTGCCACAGGAGAGAATGTCTTGTCATACTCAATACCATAATGTTGACGATATCCTTTGGCAACCAGATGGGCTTTATAGGTCTCTACCTGCCCGTCTGCACCCCTTTTCCTTTTGAAAATCCATTTGCACCCAATGGATTTTATCCCTTCAAGTGGATTAACCATGTCCATACATTGTTGATCTCCATGGACTCCATTTCAGATTTCATGGCTCCTAGCCATTTTCAGAGTCGAACCTCTGCATCGCATCTATATAGCTGATCGGGTCCTCATTGTTCTCATCGAGTTCAATGGGATCATCATCTCGTACAAGAAACCGTAGTATCTGTCCGATTGACTCGGTACCCTACCGGATCTCCTTAATGGATCATGTGTGGGCTCTGAGTGTGATCTAATCACAGCCAGTTCAATGTTGTCCTTAAGTATGTCGGTTCTTCTACTTGTTGAACTTCACTAAGTTCAATCTTAGTGGCTACAGTTCCTTCACCAAGGAACTCCTTTTCCAAAAAGATAGCCCTAAGACTGACGAACAACTTTTGTTCCTCAGCTAAGTAAAAGTAATACCCCTTAGATTTTTTTGGATACCCAACAAATAGGCATCGGTCAGACCTAGGTCCAAGTTTGTCTGTTTCCAAACATTTCACATAAGCCGGGCACCCCCAGACCCGAAGGTGTGATAATGTCGGCTTACGTCCAGTCCATATCTCATATGGTGTTTTGCTAACGGACTTACTTGGAGCCCTATTCAGAAGGAACAGGCTGATTCTAGAGCATATTCCCAAAAGGATACCGGCAGAGAAGCAAAGCCCATCATGGACCGAACCATGCCTAACAGGGTTCGATTCCTCCTCTCAGACACTCCATTTAATTGAGGTATCCCAGGAGGTGTCCATTAAGAGAGAATCCCATTCTCCTCGAGATATGTCAAAAACTCACCCAAAAGGCATTCACCATCTCGATCGGATTGAAGGGTTTGATATACTTTCCAGTTTATTTTTCTACTTCACTATGATATCGTTTGAACATTTCAAACAATTCAGATTTGTGTCATATTAAGAAGACATAACCATACCTCGAAAGATCGTCTGTAAATGTAATGAAATAAACGTACCTACCTCTGGCACTAACATTCATGGGTCCGCATACATTAGTATGTACCAGACTCAGAATCTCATGGCTCATTTACCTTTTCCAGTAAAAGGTGACTTTATCATTTTTCCAAAAAGACAGAACTCACAGGTTGGAAGTGAACCTTCACTAAAATCGAGGAGACCCTCACTTTTCAACCTGTTTATCTTGTTCCTGTAATATGACTTAGCCTATAATGCCATAGGTACGCTTCGTTGATATTATCAATCCTAGGGCATTTGCTTGACATGTACATTACACTGACAGGTCACGATAGTACATGAATGCCATCACGTATTTGTCCAATCAAAACTATAGAACCATTCCAAATGATTTTGCAAATGTCATTCTTTATTGATAGTTCATAACCATACATGGCCAATTGGCCTACACAAATGACATTCAAAATAAAAGATGGACAAAAATGACACTTGTTCAAAACGACAGTATATGACTCGAAAACAAGTTTGAGGACTCCCAATGCCAGGACTGGAACTCGGCTTCCATTTTCTACGTTCAAGAATCTCTTGCCATCCTCGAATCTTCTACTAACTTGAAGTCCCTGCAAAGAATTGCAAATGAAAATTGGACTTCCAGTATCCAATACCCAGTTAGTAGTATCGCAGATAGAGAAACTACAAGGTGTTATCATATAAATACCTTGTCCAGAACCATCCTACTGCTTTCACTTCTTGAACTTGTTCAGGTCAAGGGACTCAATGTAAAGAGGACAGTTCCTCTTTCAGTGCCCATGCTTCTTGCAGAAGAAGCACTCCGCATGGCTTTGATCAGCCTTCACCCTCTTGGCCTGACTGGGCCCAAAAGCATTCAGTACCTTTTTTTCTTTGTTTTTTTTTTCCCTTTCTTAAAGGGACGACGCCCTCCTGAAGATCCTCCCACTATATTCACCATCCCTTTGTTCAGTTGGTGGTCTTTCTTATAAGTCTGCAGCAACCCCAACAAAGTGGTAGTTAACTGCAGACTTATTCATTCTATAATGATCGAGAAAATCTAGATAGGAAGAGGGGAGGGAATTCAAAATCGCATCCTTTCCAAGCTGTTCATGCAAGGGACATCCGAGCTTGCCCAGGCACTTAATCATCTCGATCATGTACAATACATGATTAGTGACTGAGGTCCCATCATGCATCCGCGCGTTGTAGATAGCATAGGAGATCTTGTACCTCTCAACATCGTCTGGTGTCCCGAAAGACTCCTTCAACCTTTGAAGGATTCTTCCGACTGGGCTTCCTCGAACTTACGACTGAACTCATCATTCATCGCTGCCAACATTATGCATCGGACAATGATCCTGTCAGAGAGCCACTTCTAATAAGTATCTCTGACCGAATCCTGAGCATTGGAAGCAGGGGTTTCAGGTGCCGGATCCAATATCACATATAAGATCCGTTCATGCTCCAGGATAATCCTGAGCCTTCGATATCAGCTATCGAAGTTGGGTCCATTGAGCTTCTCATTGTCAAGAAGAGACCGGAGCGACAGGTTGAAGACATATGAAAGGAAAATCAAAGCTAATTAGTGTATATGAATTATTAATCTAAAGACATGGACTTTAGTCTAAAGGTTCCTCCCACTATTTTGCTCAGACTGGTAGCCTCTACCTCCAATCCGAGGAATTACTTAATTTCCTAGTGGGTACCAGAGTCCAATAGACAACCATGAGCCCGACTTTGATCGGCCCACCCATGCGTATCTAAATGTAGGTTCTTCAATCAATTACTTCTCCAAGTAACCTCTAATATTTGGTTTTGCCCCAAGGTGCACTTCAATCGACCTTTGGGCCTCCTATTGAAGGATCCGGTTAGGTCCAACCATTAACATGATAAAATTCAATACTTCTAACTAACGAATAGTCATGCCCGATTTTGGCCGGCCCACCTAACCACCGTTAAGAGAGTCGTACTAAGCCATCATATTAGGAACAACAATTTCAATAGCTCGATGAACACCGATCTTGGGTCTGTCGATGAACACCCAACTACTGGACCTATTACCATCCCACTTAATGGAAGGCAATAACTTGGTTATCTCTACAACTTTGTCCTTTTAAGGACCTAATCATTTAGAGGGTTTAATTTAATGTGACAGATGAAGAGATGAGAGGACATGGATCAACCTCCCATTGACCATATCAGCAAACAAGGAGGGTTACACAACTAATGATCCATGGGTACTTAAAATCAGTCAAGACTGATTAACCTTGGGTGACAAGGGTTAACACAAGTCAATGAGTTATCCAATCAATTCTGATTGGCCACGTTGGCTAGGTAAGTGAGATCATAGGTTGGGTTCCGCCATTAACCATCTTGCCTTAAACACCAACAGAGTTGGCTAGGTAAGAGGTAACCCCAAAGAATCATGATCAAAATGCCAAACTTACCTAGACAACAATCGATTAATCAAAGTTGATTAGACTAGTCTAAAACTCGGGCTTTCCACTGAGCCACAAATTATGTCAATTTAGATTTATGGACTAATCAATCTAACTATTAAAGAGATTTAAAGAGAAGAAATCCTAACTCAACATTTGATTAGATTAGTTCTCTAATTAGTCCAATGCATCTAACATTAGGTCTAACCTAATCAAGGACCTACATAGAAAGCTAACCCATGACCCTTAAGGCTTTTGAAATGACTTAAAATTTTGAATCACATTCCTAGAATTCTTAGTCATTCTTAATTCTCATTAAGTTCAATAGCCTTAAATAATTAAAATAATTTTAATTTACAAATGTAAAACAATTTTACAACAATTCAAAATTTGAATTCACTATTTTTCTACATTTTCACCCTAAGTGTCGACTCACCAGGAGCAAATGTCGACACTAGGTGTCGAAACTTGGATCGACTCAAGGCTTGAGACAGGAAGAAAACAGAACACCAGATTTTCAGTACTCGCTCATGAGTCAACACTTCCAAGGAAGTGTCGACTCACGAGCCCAGTGTCGACACTTCCTGGTCAAGTGTCGACACTTCAACTTGAGACAGGGAAAAAATAGTGATTTCAAATCCAAAGTTTCTCCAAACTTTAACAAATCCGATCAAAATATAACTCTTAGATCTTATCTAAAGTTGTTTTATGATCATGTCATTAGATTAAAAGAATTTTTAATCTACATTTTCTTTCTTCTTTTCTTTTCAAGAGTCAATCACAAGCGGCATCCCTATACGCCATAGGAGACCCATTGAATGGAAGAGAGGGTCTTGCAGCCCTACTTTCTATCTATGACCGAACAGCCATGGTGAAGCACTTAATCTAAGTATTAAGAAAGGTGATGTTAAGGCATGCTAGAATCATTATATTATAAAAGGAACCTATTGCTCTGATACCATTAAAGGTGAAGCACTTCACGCAAGCAGGACAGAAAAGATGTATTTTAAAACTATTTTAAAACATGCATAGCGGAAGGCTCGGTAGATAGATCAAAATGATCTACCGATCTGCATGCAACAAGATCTAGTATAATAATCTAGCATGCAAGCAAAACATCAACAGCAAGAAATAAACAAAGATAAAAACATACCTTATCATTATACCTCTGAAAATACTGTGAAAAAGGAGGAGGGCGCCCAAGCCACACAAGTGTCTGGCCTCTACAGGTAATCCATATCAGGGCTCAATTCTGATCAACTCCCTCGGAGTGCTAGCTCTTCGGGATCCTTCGGGCCGATTATCTTCTTCCGGGAAGACAAGGAGGAGAGGTGGAAACTTCTTAAAACTCTCTTCCCAAGACCTAGCTTGAATGCTAGGTTTCTCACATCCAATCCCAAGTCCTCACTAAGCCTTCTTCTTCCTCTCTTTTCTCTCAAAGAACCATTAGCTTAACCATTAGCAGCCTCTAGAATAACCTTCATTTATAGGGGCAGCCATGAGAGGGAGAAAGAGGAAGGAGGAGTGATTGGGGGAGAGAGTCAAGGGCCATTCCAATGGATCCAAGCCAAAGAAGATAAGTATGACTATCATACCATGAATGCTTGGACCCAAAATGCCCAAAAAATTTGAATTTCGAATTTAAAATTAGAAGTTAAACATTTCAGAAAAATTCTTCCCAGAAATCTGCTCGTCACAGCAAGTGTCGACACTTGCAAAATGCCAAGTGTCAGCACTTTTCTAAATGTCGACACTTACAAAAATCCAAGTGTTGACACTTGGAACATAGTTAATCATATTGACCTCCGGGTAACGGCAAACGATTCACAATCATCGATCAGCCTTAAGATCATATAGAAACTCCTATGGTATATGACCCCATGGTTCGAACACTAAGCCGGTAGCACTGGAACATTTCCAAGATCAGTCAAAGTCCTCATCTAGTATGATACCCGACGTTCGGATAGGTCGAAGATGCAGAGCACCTCACAAGAACCTCTGGCATATGGTTACCGCATAATTCATCCCTTTGACCTCCTAATGCTCAGGATGACCTAGGGTTCGACTGCCAACCCTAATTTGGTCCATCCAGATCATGTCTCAACTTTACAAGTTCTGTGACTCCTCACAAGAACTACCTTGGCCAAGGATTTGCTAAATTGAGACATAGTAAGTCATCATTCCAAACTATTTGGAGGGGTCAATTCCATCTTGATCTACCACAGCTCCACAAGTACTTGATTGCACCCAGAAACCTTCCGTCACTGGATTAGAAATCCAGGTACTTTGGCACCAAAGTACAGTAAGTTGCTTGTAAGCTACCATGGTATCTCAGATCTGAGGGACACATATACTCATATCCCTTCGCGAGCAATCCTTTGGCAGAAGGGAGCTCCGCAGATGGTCACGTTCAGTGAGATGTCATACATTTTATTTGCATGTCACACCAGTGTCTCCACACTCATTGGTTAAGAGGACAACCAACAATGTGGTATACAACAACCTACACTTGATACATCGTTGTCCTATAACAATGTATCCTTGGTTATGAACCAGTTTAAGAACTACTTGATATATCCTCTCTATATCAAATAATGTAGTTCTAAGGACTCTATCATACAAGAGTTCATTTCAGAAAAATATAAATATGATGAATAGCCAAAAGGAATAACTTTTATTCATTAAAAAATTATATACAATTACAAGATAGCACAACAGTCTAAAACTAGACAATTGGCTTTGGAACACATTCCCAACACCTATATCTGACAATGCTTTGATTTACAAAAATCATCAAACTTTGTAGAGCAAAATTTTAATCCATTATCAGTGTAAAAGGTTTCACCTTTTTCTTAGTCTGTCTCTCGATCATAGCCTTTCACTTCTTGAATATATCAAATACATCACTTTTATTCTTAATAATATAAATCTAGATTTTGTGAGAGTAGTCATTAATAAATAAAGTAAATATCTGGATCCACCCTTGGATATAACTGGGACAGGTCCTCATAAATAATGAATATAATATAATATAGCTACTATTTGTGCATGCATATAGAAAAGCTGATTCTATATTGTTTCTCAAATACACAATGCTCACAGAATCCAAATACACCAACCTTCTGACTACCTAGCAGACCACGTCTACTCAGTTTCTATAAATATTTATTGATATGTGGCCCAACCTCTAATGCTACAACTATGTCAACTGCTCAATAGAGGACTATACTACTAAGCTTGTCTAACCAGTATACTATCATCAAGATAGTAAAGGGTGTCACTCAATTTGCCTTTCAATAGAATCAATACATTTTTATTAATAGTATAGATCCTCTACTCCATTTATCCTCGAAACTGACACTATCAATGGTATACATTGAGAGAAGGTTCCTCTTCAGTTGAAGAACTATTCAACATCATCTAGATCATCACAATATTTACATGAGATTTGATCTGAACTTTATCAACATCTTTCACTTTATAGATTGCATCATTTCCAAGAAGAACGATGTCTCCTTCACATGGTCTAAAAAAAAAGAACCATTCCTTATAGAATGTCATGTGAAAAGATGTTTCAAAGTCCACGATCCAGGTATTAGCCTGACTGACACTACAAATAGCTATAATACTACATCATCTGCAACATTGCTGTGATCTCTTGAAGTAACTGCAATTGATGCCAAATCTGAGACTGTTCCTTTATCTTTCTGTTCCTTTTCTTTCTTGGACTATAAAAGTCTACATTCAAATTTCTAGTGGCCCGACTTCTTGTAATCGTGATAAATACCGAATCTTTTAGACCTAAATTTTGATCTTGTTTTGGACTTGTTTCTACCTTGTCCACCTTTTCTTTGCTTATCTCTGCCTTTAACTATAAGTCCTTATTCTGATGCTATAACTGTTCTTTCAACCTAAGCTCATTGGATAATAAAGCGGCTTGTACTTCTTCAAGACTTATAGTCTTTCTTCCATAGAGCATGGTAGTAGTAATATAATTGAAGGACTTAGGCAGAGAATAAATCAAAATCAAAGCATTGTCTTCCTCATCAACATCAACACCAATTTGGCCAAATCAAGCAGAAGCTATTATATTCATCCAAGTGATCTTGAGTGAAGTTCCTTCCATCATACAAAATGTGTGCAACTTTTTTCTTAAATACAGTCTATTGATAAGAGACTTTGCCATATATAGGCTATCCAATTTATTCCATACATCTTTAGCTATATTAAGATCCATAACATTGTGGAAAATTTTGTCACTCAAACCGAAAACAATTCCTTGAGCTCTCTCATTGATTCCTCTTTAACACCTTAGCATCTCCTGGGATTGCATCCATATTCTTGAGAGCTATTGCCACACCTTCCTTGACCAAAGATTATTTCATTCTTACCTTCATAGTGCAAAATCACCTCTATCGTCAAACACCACCACTTCATGCCTTATGATAGTGGAATGAAAAATCACTATCTCATGAGCCATTGATAAACTTTGTTGCCCGTCGGATGCCATCCAAACATTTTGATACCAGTTGTTGGGGATGAGCATAGCAGACCAGATCGTTTTAGATTTCTAATAATTATTTTCTCTCACTCAGGCAATTTATCGAACACTTCACAGGCATAAATAATAAATACAAAAAAATAAGAAATTTACGTGGTTCGGCGAAATTGCCTACATCTACAATAGAGGAGGAGTAATATATTATGTAAACCATTCCAAAATTAGATACAAAGGTGATATAAATATCAGATTATAGGATCCTGAATAATAAGAAAAGGAATACAAATAAACCGAATCAGACCATTCTCAGCCATGGCAAAAGATCAAAGAAGAAAATACCTGAGATGATACTCTTCTTGGCCTTAGCAAAAATCAAGAGAAACAATCTTCCCGGTGGTATACAGTATAAAATTGTTTTATATAACATCAAAATAGAAATGGCCGAAGTACCAAACCAACCCGAACGAGATTAGAAAACAAGAGCTATGAACCAAAAGGAATCAAGACCAAGAGACTTCAATAAACCATTAAATCGAGAGAGGTTCTTCCCTTCTTTTAAAGAAAAACAAGGTCAATCATGTCGAAGAAGAATTCCCAAGTCTTGCGCTACTTGCCAGAAAAGAAATACGATCGAAAAGAGATTGTTCCGTCCCAAAAGTTTTTGGAGAAGAAGTCAACCGATAAAGGAATCCCAACCAAAAAAAAATTATTTGGAGCAAATAATAACATATTATATTAATTGCTTTAAAAACGATTACTTTATTTTTTTATCTGAATAAAATATATTCTTTCTTTTTTCTTGCTATCTAAATTTTTAAGGTACAAATTGAGTGCAATAGTCAAAGATAAAATTGATGATACACTCTTTGTCATATTCAGAAAATTATCTCAATAATTAATTGGCATACCGGCATTCAATCTCGCTATAAGTCCAAATAAATTTGTTCTTCCAAATATTATCGGAAGAAATTTCCAATGATACCCATACTTTTCAAGTTATGTTCAATTCAAAGAATCCTGTTTCTGACCATCATAATTTCCAGGTGACAAAAATTTTTGAGGAAGATAATGTTCAGCTAAAAACTATGCATGAAACATTTGGTTCCGGATCTTCTTCGTTACAAATTCTAGGGAAACATTAATTACAACTCCCAAAAAAACGTATTCGATTGGAAATTTTCAGTAACCAACTTTTGCAGAAACATCACCTAGTATTAAACATTTACAAAGAATATTTAATAATATTATTTATTATATTTAAAAAATATATCTGTTGTTTAACTATGCAGAGAATAGATGCTGCCAGCATAGAAAAAACACCATACCATGTAAGTTAATGGCGCCTTACCAATTTATTTTCTCCGCAATGATCCCATAAAGAATTGAAAAAAAAAATTGAAGTAGTAATATTTGATTTCTAATTTTTTTCATCTGCAACGAGGAAGAAAGCTCCGAAAAAAATAAAATAAAATTCTAGGTATATTTGATAATTAATTACGTATTAAATTTGCTCTGGCCTGTAAAATGAAAAAAAGAAAAAAAAAAAAAAAAAAAAAAAAAAAAAAAAAAAAAAAAAAAAAAAAAAAAAAAAAAAAAAAACTGAAGAATAAATCATATATAATCAACTATTTTGAGCATGGATGTGTAAACCCGCGGTGACCGCATCCTGTTGATCCTGTGATGATTGGCAGATATTGTTAAACCTTCCTCGTGCCGCTATCAATTTTTTTTTTGGTAAGAAAAAGAGATGGGAAGGGATAAATTCTGTATAGCTACGTGGTTTAAAAATTTTTTTGGATTTAATCGAGTTATCCATGAAATCATGTTTCGAATCCGTGACCAAACATGACCTATGTACACATGTGGTGTTAAAATAGTGAGATCTAGCATAAAGAACTCTTCCATGATGATCTCCGGTGATGATTCTAGCATCAGCATAATTAACCTTCACTAAGTCGTATCAGGGATGGAGGTATCTAGCAAAGCTATTTAATTGGTGAGAAGAAATTTTTTTTACTAGAATATTTTTTAAGAAATTTAATTTTTAAAAATATTGCCAAATTTAAGAAATAATTTTAGTGTATTTAATTGATTATATAAAAGTAGTGTATCTCAAAGTGCCTTATATTAAACTAAAATTTTATTTTAGAAAAGCTATGTAAAAATCTATTATATATTTAATAAAAAATTATCATATTCTATTCATGATTTTAAAGGATGTGTTTTAAAAAAAAAAAAAAAAAAAAGTCAATAATTTATATTCTATGTACATTTTCTTTTTCATAACATATAAAAAATTTATTCTCGTGAAATGCCGTTTTCTATTTTTTTCTTTTAAAAACCTGAACAAAATAAAAGAAGTTTCTTCATTTTCATATTGACCATACTTTTTTCATATTTTGCCAGCTAAGCATGCCTTTTAGATATATTTGGTTTGCGATCAGATAATTAAATCGGAATCAAAATAGGAATATATTGAAATAAGAATGCAATCAAAATATCTATATTTTTAGCATATTTGGTTTGTGACTTAAATCAAAATTGAAATAAAATTGAGTTTTAGAAAAGAATAAAGATTAAGTTTTGGAGAATTGAGATATTTTCATCTCTCTCGAGTTATAACAGGAATATAACTTCTTCCAGCCATACGAAGATAGGAGTCGCGTATTCCCATTTTCATTGTGGCCCCATCTAGCCTCAAGCCAAGCACCTCAAATACACTCATTTATGACAGAAGGACAAGCTTGAAAGGAGCCGCGTCAGATATATCAAAATTGGAGGACCAAATCCAAAAACTAAATTTCTTAACTCATTCACCGGTAAGCACCGACTGACGTCTACCATAAAAATGGAGGCAATAATAATATAGCTTGGGAATTTAGTTTTGTTAGACGACGGGAGTCTATTGGCTGACACCTTGGACTGCTTGATCCACCGGGCACCAGTTCAAAAACGCTAGTATCTGAGGTCGGCCCAAAAGGCCTTGACTGAAAATTTTGGGCCCAAAAGGCAAAATAGTACAACAATCTCATATGACACTAAGGTTGAAACCGGATACATTGGTACTAAGGTTGAAACCGGATACATGGGATACCAATATATCCATATATATATATTTATTTTATTTGATAAATACAGATATAGATATTAATTGAATATAAAATTTATATCCATATTTATTTTAAATAGATACAAATACAAATCAGATATTGATCATATGAATATGAGTCGGGATAATTAAACTATATAATCATATAATCAAAGATATTATTATTTTAAAATAAATCAAATTAATAGTATGTTAAATACTTATATTTTTTTAAAAAAATTAATAAAATATTTAGATATGGTTTAGATAGTTATGATCATATCTGTATTTATTTATAAATACGGATACAAATATAGGTATTAATCATAAGCTCAAATTTAAATAAATACAGATACAAATATAGGTATTAATCATATGCTCCAAGTTTATATACATATGGGATAGATTCAGATACAAAATTGAATCTAACTAAATATTATCTATATTACTTTCATCCTTGCATTGCACCCCTTCATCTCGCTCTGGCGACCCCTCCATCAACATCCATTCCTCGACACAACGTGCATTGCAGTGCGGGGCATACCGACGTGCGAGGAAACTGTTTGATTAAATGCCCGAAAAAGAACGTCGTTTTGTTTTCAACGATGAGTTGCGTGTATGCAATTGATGAATTCTTCGCCGAATCTCTTCAACTATTTTCTCGGATTCAGGAGTTGGGCTTTGGTTCAAATTCTTTCACCATCGTGGAGTGTTGGTTTAGTGCAACGGGCTTGGAGAGTCTATTAATTCATGGAAGGATAGATAAAACTGGTTAGAAGCCATTCTAGGTTAGATTGCTATGCTAAATCTAGGGTCCCATCAGTTTTATGTTTTGCTTAAGAAAATGGTTGAGCTGAGTTTAGTTTCCCGGCAATGACATGATTGCCGGATTTTTGCATCATGATCTGCTTGAAGAGCAAACGACCATGGCACTCGGAGTTGTATTGGTATTAAGGTTTTCCTGGGTTTAGTATGCTGCAGTGATGAATTCAGTGTTTGATGCCCACTCGAGTCTTGAAACTTTACGAGGGGAGGTTGGTCCATGACCGCATTTTATCGGTGGACATGAATTGGAGCTCCCTGTCAAGAACCATCTGATCACAATGTATTCTAGATGTGAATTGGTCCATAAGAGCTTGGTATCATGGACTGCAATAATCTTGGGTTATGTCCCAAACGGCCGACCAATTGAAGGGCTGCAATTGCTCGGTAAAATGATGAAGAGGACAAGTTCAAACTCGATTCGATAAACAGTAATCAATTTGCTGATGGCATGCAGCAAGCCGGCAAGTCTCAAGCTATGTCACAATTTCAAACAAATAATTTAAAACAGAATTCAAGTTTTAGTGGGACAGAATACTATTTCATATACTGAGACAAAAGACTGTCTGCCAACATCCTTTATTTCAAGTACCGGGACAAGATATAATGGTATCATATCTCTCTCCTTGAAAAAATTGGGACAGTGCTGCTATACGGGTGATAGTATACAAAAATTATGGTTATACGTAGAACCTGGTGCAAAGTATTTGATGAGATGGTTTATTGGATACGGTCTCTTAGGATGCTATGGTATCATCCAATGGGATCAATGGCAAAGGAGAAGCGGTACTTGCTCTCTTTTGTGACATGGAGAAGTACAGCAAAGAGCTGAACATGTTACGCATCTAAATGTGTTGACTGCCGTAGCTACTCGGGTTTGGTGGGTGATGGGTTGATCATATTTGAAAGAATGGTGAGGGAGAAGAGGATTGACTCGAGATGAGAGCATTTTGCTTTGTGTGGTGGACATCCTTGCACGTACCGGTCATTTGGCAGGGGCAAAGGAGTTGGCGAGCTTGACGTCGGTGGAAGCTGGTGGAAATGTTTGGAAGGCTTTGCTTGGCGGCTCTCAATCTCCACATGACATCAAGCTTGTGGAAGCTACTTGCTGCAAATTAGAAGATTATACGTAGGCCTTAATCTTGATTTCTTTCAAAAAGTTCTTTATGTAGTAAATTAATATTTATACAAACTATGATAAAAGAGATAGAAAATTGACACTTTTATGTTTGACGCATGGGAATCCAGGGGTCGCTCTCCGATTCCTCCATTTTACATTTTACATTTTAAAAAAAAAAAAAAAAAAACATGGGAATCAATATACGGGCATGCAAATTTGTGATCGCAACCACATATGCTGCCAAAAACTCAGCACACCATGGAACCACCAAAAAAAAAAAATAAAATAAAAAATAAGGAAGAAGGACACATATACTTCTTTGACCCAAAATAATAATAATAATAAATCAAAGTGCAAACTGAAGATGGAAACTTTGAGGACGTGGAGGAGGAAGATGTGGTTGAAGCAGACAGCCACATGCATACACCGGTACCTCAGCCGGTGTACCTACAGTTGAGGAGGTCCATGAGGGTTACCAGGCCATCACAGAGGTATTCTGCTAATGATTATGTTTTGTACACAGATTCTGGAGAACCAGAGTGTTTTGTTGAAGCCATGCAGGATGAAGCTAAGGTCAAGTGGGAGTTGGCTATGAAAGAGGAGATGGACTCTTTAAAGTAGAACAAGACTTGGGATCTTGTGAAGTTACTCACTAGCAAGAAGCTTTGTTCAACAAATGGGTGTTCAAGATGAAGAATGAGGCCGATGGTACCAAAAGATACAAGGCAAGGTTAGTTATTAAAGGTTATGCACAGAAAAAGAGAATTGACTTTCAGGAGATTTTTTCTCCAATGGTCAAGATGACATCCATCAGAATGATTCTGAGCATGGTAGCAGTAGAGGATCTTCATCTAGAGCAGCTAGATATGAAGACAGCATTTCTTCACGGAGATTTGGAGGAGGAGCTGTACATGCAGTAATCCATCATAACCCTACGGAACCCCCGAGCCATTTCCTCCGTAGCCCTGCCCAGAAGTAAACAGACATCGACAAAGAGCAGATGAAAGATAGGAAGTACTGTTGGGGACGTGAAGAGGGGTGGATGGATGAATCCCTGACCGCATCCTGAAGGCCCCTAGAAAGGGCGTATGCAGTAATAATAAAAAGGTAAGGAGAAAGCGGACAACCCTGACGAAGGCCAACTGTCGAATGAAAGAATTCCGAAGGTGAGCCATTAAGAAGAATAGAGAACGACGGGCACATGATACAATCCATGATCCTGGAAGTCAACAGAGGGCGGAAACCAAAATCATACAAAGATTGCTGAACAAAAGTCCAGCGCACCCGATCATAAGCTCTCTCCATGTCCAGCTTGATTGCCATCAGAGGGCCTCCAAGTGACACCCATCGCAAATCATGCATAAATTCATGGGCGAGCAAGACATTATCCAAAATTCCCCGACCCCTAATAATGCTTCTTGCTCTGGGAAAATGATACCGGGGAGGATAGGCTTCATTCTCATAATCATCAGCTTGGCACATAACTTATATAGAGTAGTACATAAGCTAATGGACCGGAAATGAGAAGGATGAGTAGTCCGAAGATGCTTGGGAACAAGGGTAACAAAGGTTTGCTTCCACCTATCCGGCATCCGCCCCGTGGGGAAATAGAGTTGTACTGCTGAAACCACTTCCCTTCTAATAATATCCCAGTATCTTCTAAAGAACAACGAAGGGAATCCATTCGGACCAAGAGCCTTATCCTCTGCCAAAGAGCATAACACCATTCGCACTTCCTCCTCAGACATCGGAGCAAGAAGCCTGGCATTTTGAGCTTGCGAAACTATCCTGTCCGGAACGGGAGTCTGGTAATAAGGAGGATCACCTGCATTTGACGTCCATCTGGACCTGAAAAAAGAAACCACCTCCTGTAAAATATCCTCTTCACTATCAATCCAACCCCCATCATCAATTCTGAGAGCACGAATCCGGTTTCGATGTCTCCTGGCATGATGGAAAAAGTGAGAATTCCTATCACCCTGAGCCAACCACTGCATCCTGGATTTATGTCTCCAGAGAGTTTCCTGTTGAGCCAAGAGAGAGTTGTACGAAGCCAGCCCAGAGCGTAGCAAGGAGAGATCTTCATCATTGAGCCCCCCTGAGTATCCTCCTTACATTGGAGGCCGTGAATGATCTTTTCCATCTCAGCCAGACGATCAAAGATATTACCTACTTCCACCTTGTTCCATTTTCTCAGCTGACGCTTGAGAAGTTCCAACCTACGAGTAATGCAATACTGAGCATTTCCTCTGATTGATATTCTCCAGACCTCCCTAATCACTTTCCAGGAATTAGGGTAGGAAAGCCAAATTCTTTCAAATCTAAATGGCACATGAATAGGGAAAAGATGGGTGGTGGTCATCAGAAGTGGACAGTGATCCAAGGCGATCCTATCCAAGTGCCGAACTCTTGGGGTGCATCTCAAGCCAAGCCGTGGTAGCAACTGCTCTGTCCAATCTTTTCCAGACTCGAGCCCTCCCTGATCTATTATTGCACCAGGTGTATCTATTTTCCACAAATCCCAAATCGATCAGACTGTTGGAGTCCAAAAAATAACTGAACTCCCTGGTTGCCACATTTTGGAAAAAGGGGATCCCTCCTTGCTTCTCCTCCACTTTGGTGATGCAGTTAAAATTTTCAATGACAACTGTTGGGAATCCCTAATCAATGACTCGAGACACCTCATTCCAGAGATGTCTTCTCTTCCTGTAACAGGTGCTAGCATAAACAACGAAAGGATCCAAGATGGTCCATTATCTTTTGAGATGATCATGATTGCATTCTGCTCCGAACTATGGAACACATCAATCCGAGCAACACTTGTATCCCAAGCTATCACTCGTAGAGAAAGTCTTTAGCAAGCAAAGTTCTCAAATAGTTGCTAATAATCATTTGTGGCTTAAGACATCTATTGATGATGTCTGGTAGCTTACATTTCAAGCATATGCCTTTAGAGGTAACGATGAGATTTCTGAATCATTAAATCATGAGAACTTCATTAAATTGATAAAAATTTTAGCATATTATGAACAGATGTTGTAAATATTGTACTTAAACATGCTTTTGGAAATGCCCGATATATCTCACCTAGTATTCAAAAGAAGATATTATTCATTTTTGCAGGCAGAATTTGTGCTACAATTTGTGAGAAAATTAGAATTTAAAATTTTGTAATTATTAATGAAGTTCGAGATGAGTCCAAAAGATAATAGATGGCTATTGTTTTGATTATTGACAAAGATGGCTATGCGTAGGAAAGATTCTTTGGTCTTATTCATGTGTCGGACACTACAACATAACATTACAAAATGAGATAAATCTATTTCTTTGCATCATTAACTCCATATTCTTAATATTCAAGATCAAGGATATGATGGAGCAAGTAGTATGCAAGGTGACTGGAATGGACTACAAGCATTGATTTTTGAAAAAACGCCTTTATACATATTATGTTTATTGTTTTGCTCATTGATTGCAATTGGCATTAGTTGTAGCAGCTAAAGAAGTTAGCCATGTTCATCAGTTCTTTTCTAATTTGATATTTATTATCAATATTGTTAGTAGTTCTTCCAAAAGGCTTGATCAACTTAGAGCTACTCATACTACTAGCATTTCAAATTTAATTGCCAATGGCAAGATTGAAACAGATAGTGGGCTGCATCAAATTGGAATATTACAACAAGCTAGAGATACTTGATGGGGTTCTCATTTAGCATCTATTGAAAGGTTATTACCGATGTTTGATGGAACTTACTCTGTCCTTCAAATCATTATTACATAAGGTAATTATTCACAACAGGGTGATGCAGAGTTTGCTTATAATTCCATGACATCTTTTAAGTTTGTCTTTACATTGCATCTTATGAGAGATATCATGACAATTATTCATGATTTGTATCAAGCCTTGCAATGTAAATCTGAAGATATTTTGAATGCCATTACTTTGGTCTCTACTTCCAATGAACGAGAGAATCAAGTTGGGAATTTTTATTTTCAAGAAGTGAAATAATTTTGTAAGAAATATGAGATTAATATTCTTGACATGAGTGCTCCTTATATCATCAGAAGGATGCTAGCTCGTCAACAACAGGATCCTATTTCATTTAAGTATCATTGTTAAGTAAACTTATTTATTGTTATTATTAATACTCAATGGCAAGAGCTTAATAATAGATTCACTGAAAATACAATGGAGCTACTTACTTTTAGCTCAAGTTTGGATCCAAAAGACAATTACAAGTCACTTAATATCAACCATATTTGTGAGCTAGTAAATAAATTTTATCCTGATGATTTTATTGAACAAGAAAAGCTACATTTGAGAATACAGGCATAACATTATGAGCTAAATGTCCCTCATCATCCAGAGTTGAAATAGTTGTCAACAATTTCTAAACTTTGTCAAGGATTGAAAAAAAAAAAGAAAAGTCTATTATTTATCATTTGACCGACCACTTGATTCGTTTGGTATTAACTCTTCTAGTTTCAACTGTAAGAATTAAACGATCATTTTCAGCTATGAAAATTATTAAAAATAAACTTTAAAACAAGATGAAATATGCCTTTTTTTTTTTTTTGTAGATTACTTGATTACCTACATTGAAAAAAGGATTGTAGAAAACTTTTATATAGATTCCATTATTGATGAATTTTATGATTTAAAAGAGCATCATGCACAACTATGCTGATCTCTTAAGATAAATTTCATGGTAATGATTATATATATATATATAATGGTAATTATTTTGTTTGGATGAATGTAAGATTTTTCAGTTTCAAATATTATTATTATTATTGAAATACATATTAAAATTTATCTACTTTTCTTATATAGTACTATATATAATTTTCAGTATAAGTATGACTATGTACTTCGGCCTCCTGAATTCTAATCTTGAATCCATCCCTAATGCCATGTATCACTATATGAGAGGAGGACACATGTCAATTAATCAAAGAGCCCTGGGCTTTGTTGCTCTGATCGGTGGGAAAAGGAAAGGGCAAACACACCACACAAAAAAAAAAAAAGGTTTCTTCTGGATCCCGCTCATGGCATGCAAGAAATCTTGGAACCACTCTTCACTGTACAATATCCAGTTGACCTGAACATAAACCCTGGGAGATGAGGGAAATTAACAAGTTTCCCATCTTGCCATGTCAACAAACTGAAGCCACACAGACACTAGTTGGATCTTCGTGTAGATTGCGAGGGATGGAAGGCCACAAGGAAAAAAAAATCTTTTGCAGATTTATTAGAATGGAAGGATAATAAGGAAAAAAATTGCATGGACTTGGAAGAGACATCACCGGAGCCCTTATTAAGAAAGATTTTTGAGAAAGATAATTCAATATTAACGAGACTGTGTTCAAGTGGAGGTGGAATGTTAAGAGTCCCTCAACTTCTATCTATATATAATTGAGAGTTAGTGTGCCCAAAGAATTGAGAAAAAAAGGGCAAGAAAATTCATAGATTTCGTAGTGTTTTTTAAGTTTTCTTTTTTTGATGGTGTTTTTATTATTTTAACAAGTTAACATGTCGTTCGAAGATCTATAACTATATATATATATATATATATATATATATATATAGAGAGAGAGAGAGAGAGAGAAGAGAGAGAGAGAGAGTGTTAACCATCCAAGTTATAGTGTTTCTTACAATTTTTTTTTTTTGTTGATGTAGTTGCTGACATGGACCCAAAAACCTCTGGGATCATTAAATGTATTAGATGTGTACCCTAGAAATCAATTTGGCATGATATATTATACCTTTTCTAAGACATATTTTATACTTAATTTATTTAAATCAATAAAATTGGACATTACTCTTTTTCATTCATATATAATGTGTCTATGATTGTTCATGAAGTTATGGACAATGATACATATTCTCAAAACTTAAGAATTTGAGACTATATCATTATAAGTTAACTCATAAATACTTCCAGTCATTGGATCATCATAGAGATAGTGGTTGATTCGTTAAGATCGAAGCATAGATCACTTCCTTTTTGGGTAGACGAGTCTCGAGTCTATAATACAAAGATACTAGAACGAGAGTACAAGTGATTATTAGAGAATAATGGTACTTAACATGACCAAGTTACATAGATATCTACTCACTCGTCAGTAGCTTCTCGATGCTGTAGTTATGTAAGTAATTCCTTGACATGTGGTACCTTAACTACTCACAATAGGGTTGCTGTAGTCTGACAGCACATAATCATGGTCCCTAGCTATTCAAGGCCTTATGATATTTGCTGACCGTAGTAGGTTCACTATAGGAATAGGGAGAGCACGTATAGGGAACTATTGGCTTTAGTAGTTGAGGTATAGTCCTATGCGACCTGATAGACCGAGTCCTTAAATTTGTGGCCATAGTAGCGTGATAATGGAAATAAGTTTTCATAGGAATCATGATTGAACTTAAGCAAATGAAGTCTAGCATATGATGGATGCTTAGGATTTGACAAGTTTTCATAACCTGCATCCTGTCAAGATTTTCGATAGAGAGATTTGATCACATGGTAATTATACCTAGGGATTTATTTTTTTGAAACTGTTAGGTTGCCACTACATAATGTTAGGTATTACCAGTGGATTGTGAGAACTCACTAGGATCAATTTTGGATCAATGATCCTTATTAAGATTGAGCCAAAATAGTTTCGATCCACCTAAAGAGTTTTGATGATATTATATAGAGATAATAATGTCTCACTACTAGACAGATTGAAATCTAAGGGATCATACATAAAAGGGACTTGACCTGATCAATAACTTGGATCAAACCTAAATTATTAATTTGATTAATGATTTAAATTAGAAATTGCTTTATTATAAGGGTTACGAATTTAGCAGCTATTATTATTAGCATAAGAGATTTAATTATAAATTTGTGATATAATTAGATTTAATTAAATTATAAATTAAATCCCAATTAACTTTAATTTAATTTAATTTATTGGATTTGATTTAATTAAAATCTAATTGGATTTAATTTAATTAAAATCTAATTGGATTTAATTTTTTTTATTTGGTCTAGGAATTGAATCCTATTTAAAATATAATTGATAGCCTTTTCAAATTTGATTCGAATCGGCTTAATTTAAGTCCAAATTGAGATAAATTTGAATCTAATTAAACTAGATACCAAACCTGATTGGATTGGACTTTATCCTCTTATTTTGGTTGACCATAAAAAGTTTTGTATAATAGTTTTTCATGTCCTTTTTTCTTGGCATGTGTTTGGATAGGAGGAGGTGCTAATGAGGTTTCCTATCATATTAGAATTCCTTGATTAAAAGTCATCTTAATCTAACTATATTTGAATTATGACAAAATTTATCTCTTTTAGGCTTGGATTATCTTGATTTTTGGTGACAAACACCATGTTAAAAGGAGAGAAACTTGGGGCATGGGAATTAGGATTTTTGGTCCCTTCTTATCGTAAGTTCTAATTTTTTATCTCCCTTCTCCTTTTGTTCCATGACTAAAAACCCTGCAAATAGAAAAATAGATGGCCAATCAAGAGAGGATTAAGAATAAAAAAATAGATTTTTTTTCTAAGTATTCTAGGAGAAATCTCTTCTGTAGAGCGATGTTTGATTTTATCCTTCTAATTTTAGTTCTAAAAAAGGACTACATATCCAAGCCAGAAGAGGGGCTTGCGAAGAAGCTAGCAATCCGAGAGCCTCGGAGACTCAATCAGGATCTCATCCCATATATCCCAGCAGAGTCATATATTTTTGTGGCTCTAACAAAAATCCCAGGATTCAGCAGGATTCAGAATCAGATTCAAATAGAAGAAGAAAAAGGATTTGCGCTTTAGGTAAGTGTTTTTCTTCTTATTTAATTTTTGTAAATCTGGATCTAATTTTTTCTATGATTCTAGGTATGTTAATTTATAATTTAAATAAATATTTAATCAATTTAAATATGCATGCTCCTATGAAAAAGATTTTTCATAGTTATGCTTCTGTAACCAGATTTTTTATAAACAACATGCTTTCATCTAACGATTCCAACAAAATGCACTACCATTTACGACAAACTATGGTGTTCAATCTAACATGATTGGACCAGTGGCTGTATCTAAAATGCGAAGGCTGACTAGCTTATCACCCACGGATGACCAGGAGCAAACCCACCAGCAGACTAATCTTATCCGGGCTAGCTAGTTGATTCTAAGTAGGGTTGCGGGAAACGACTATAATCATCTGGAATAATACCCCCACTTCTAGTTCCATCGACTTGTTACTCAACCTCAGTTAGCTAGTCGGTCGTGCCGAATCGGTGGACCTGGGCACGCGAGCAAGTCTCCTTTCCTGCCGGGCGACTGCAGGACCTGGGTAGCTCGCAATCCAGCCAACCCCAACAATTTTTCCATAAGCCATGGCAAATACGGTCATAACAGATCCCGATATTATAACAAAAAAAGATTTTTCCGATCAAAATCCCAGGGGACAGGATCTTACCATATATCAGAGATTGACATCCTATCATAATAACATTATGTTACGCCACATCCCTGAACTTATACACTACAGGCTCTCAGCTTTAACTTTTTATTTTTCATATACTGAGTTGGACATTAAAGTATTCCTGCCAATAATCTCGATTCAAAAAACTTTTTATAGATTATCACAATAGAGTGGTCGGAGACAGCTTATTTCTCCTTCTAGAAAGATTCGAAGAATTCACCTTCGTCGCCGAAGCTCAATGGCGGGCAACGATTGTAAATGCCGCCGTTCAGCCACGGTTCGGCGCTAGCATGGGATAGGAAAAGATGCGTAACGGAAATCGATTAGTAGAAATATATATTCTAAATGTTTTGGTATCCTTAACATTTATCACCACCATCCAAGCTTAGTCTCGGATACGACGTTTAGATACGTAAGTCCAAATACTGGTCTTCTTCTTCTTTTTTTTTTTTTTTTTCCTTGAAGTAAAAACTCTAGCTTAGCCTTAGGCCACCAAACTTCAAACTTATCTAATCATAAATAATATATTCCTTGTAAAGTAAGATTCCTCTCCAACGCTAAAAGGATTAAGATATAATCCACGTAAAGGATCGAATTATGCTAATGGGATTTATTCCCCCAAAACCATGAGAAATTATACTCTATATGGATGTACCATACGACCTTGCAATCAATTTTACAGACGTCGCACGCATCTCGATGCATCATTATAGAAATAAGCAGCTGTGATGGGTGGCGGCCATGCACGTGGACGTGGTGTTGGACTTTTTTTTTAAAAAAAATATCCTTACCTTTGGAGCTAGACCGCAATTTCTCCAAAACCACGCCGCTGTGCCGGTTGCCATCGCACTTTGGACGCAGCCGCTGTCCGAAATCGGGCGGTTGGCCGAAAAGTCTTGCCTTCTCGGTCAGACTATTCGCTGTATCGAGACGAGATCCTTCACATCATCCTTAAAGCTTCTTTTTTAACATCGGCATATTCCTCCTCGCGTTCACGATCCGGTTTGACCAAAGGGATTAGGTGGAATCTATCCTTGCCATTTCACTCGGCGACTGATATCAAGATATTTCAACGAATGGGCAACCCAATACTTTTGAGTTCTTTTTTCGGCTTTCGGGATTTTAATAATACAAAATTTTATACATGATTTTTAAAATACTAAAAAATATAAAATAATATTATATCAGGAATGTAAACAAATAATATATCCAGAAAATCAATAAAATAAATGATAACTGTTACGATAATTCGACTCAATATAAATATTACTGGTCCATCGGTCGAGCCAATTTCAAATTTTTCGGTCTATAGGCTGAACCAATACATTAAAAAATCTCTTTAAGCATGATCCGAAGAGTATGCCTGGGTCTGGTCCGAAGAATATCGAATATGTCGAATATGTTACTCTATCCTTCAGCTTCGTATCTTCAGCTTGGTCCGAATAAGTAAGCCTATTGATTATTCTTTCGGCTTCGTATATTCAGCCTGGTCCAGAGAACTTGGTCCGAAAAACCTGGTTCGAAGAAGTAAACCTATTGACTATATTCTTTCGACTTCATATCTTCAGCCTGATACGAAGAGTATGTCTATTATTCTTTCCTTCGGCTTCGTGTCTTCAGCTTGGTCCGAAGACTATGCCTTTGGAATATTTTCATCTCTTCGACACTACAGTAAGTAGTTACTTATTTCATTATTCATTCCTAAGAGGGATGTCTGAAGCATACAGCTAACATTCCCTCTGGCCCTTCCAAGGAAGGCCATTTGAAGAGGTTGATAGCTTCACTTCGGACTTTCCCTAAACACGTTTGCAGCTTCAAAGCAGTCCTTCAACCTGAAACGGTTAAAGGTTGTTATGGTTGTTGTAACCACCCACATGGTCAAATAACTGATTTTCTGACCGCCACTACTTACTGTTATCAGAAGGTTTTCCTAACTAACTCCCACAACCGTTAGTAGTTACACTTATGCCTATAAATACTGGTAAGAGGGGACACTCACATAAGCTAAGCTAACTCTGAGCAAACTTGAGCTATCTTCTTTCTTCTTCTCACCATTCTTTGCTCTTGAGCTCTCCATTCTGCTACTTGAATTCTTGCTAACTTTGGCATCGAAGTGTCCCCCACCAAAAATTTCGGTCAGGGGAGTTGTTTTGTAGGTTCCAGTTGACGGTGAACCGACGGACGAATCACTCTATCTGGTCGCGGGGATTCAGTATCAACAGATTGGCGTGCCAGGAAGGGGAAGATCTGTTTCCTCTGGTTAAAGGAGAACTTCGCCAAAGCAGAAATGGTGAAGAGGAAGATTTGTTTCCTCTAGTTGAAAGATAATTTCTGCAAAGCAAAAATGGTGAAGAGGAAGATTTGTTTCCTCTAGTTGAAAGAGAATTTCTGCAAAGCAAAAATGGTGAAAAGAAGATCCAGAATGCTTCTACAAGCAAGAATCAACATGTTTCTCAGCCAAATAACCGACCGTGGATGATAGCATGCCACCTTCAATGTTGATAGAGACTGCTATTCAAAGGCAGTGCCCTGCACCCATCTCACAACCTAGCCATCAAACTGAAAGAAGAAAGGATCAACGTCGAAAAGTCACTCCAAGTTCTTCACGAATCCAGTCATCTCAAAGTCAAAATGCTTCACTGCCAGAATAATGCATGGATGATCACAACGAGAAGAAGAGAACCAAGTGTTCTCCCTCTGTTTCTTCCAGAGATTCTGCCCCTGGAACGAGTAAATTGATCCAAGGACTATCAGACTTGCCATTTAGCTAGAATTTTGGCCTGCCTCATCCAACAAATCTGTAAGTATTTGCTGGTATCAAGAAATCCGATGACTGGACAACCTTGAGAAAAGGTAAGAGGAGACCTCCGAGGTAAGCCATCATGTCACTCTGACCTCTTTCATTGAGTTCTCCATTTTATTGTCCGAACTCTACTAACTTGGGCATGGGAGTGTCTTCCACTGAAGGATTTCCGGTCATGATTTTTGTTTTGAAGGAACTCTAATGGTCGATGACTTCTTAAAGTCTGATATATTCTTAAAGGCCGGTGACTTCTTAAAGGCCGATGACTTCTTAAAGTACGATGTATTCTCAAAGGTCGGTGACTTCTTAAAGGCCAATATACTCTTGAAGGCCGATGACTTCTTAAAGTACGATATATTCTTAAAACCGGTGACTTCTTAAAGGCCGATATACTCTTGAAGGCCGATGACTTCTTAAAGTACTATGTATTCTTAAAGGCCGTGATTTCTTAAAGCCGATGTATTCTTGAAAGCCGATGACTTCTTAAAGGCCAAAGTATTCTTGAAGATCGATATCTTCTTCAAAGTTAATGACTTTTTAAAGGTCGATCAAATGCTCAAAAGGCTCAAAGCCAATCTTATTAAAGCTTACTGAAGCCTATCTTATATAAAAAGGTATAAGGATGATCTACGTAGTCTACCTTACGAAGTGTCGAGGTGGGCTTGATCAGCCTGTTTAATCTTTTTTCTTTGAAGGCATAAGGATGATCTCTATGATCTACCTTACGAAGTGCCGTGTTAGGCTTAACCAGTCCATCTTAATAAAAAAGGCATAAGGATGATCTCCGTGATCTATCTTACAAAGTGCCGAGGTAGGCATGATCAGCCTGTCTTAATTCTATTTCTGAAAGGCATGAGAATGATCTCCATGATTTACTTTATTAAATGCCGAGATGGGCCTGATCAGTCTATCTTAATCTTTAATTAAAGAACATAAGGGTGATCCTTGCAATCTACCATGAAAAATCTCAAGGTTTAATCAGCCTATTTTATTTCTTATAAAAGCATGGATGATCCATGCGGTCAATCTATTCATTTATCCTAAGTCCGAAGACTTAGTATTATTTTCAAGTCTGAAGACTTGGTATTATTATTTGGAAACTTGATTTCTCAAGATCAAGATTATTCATTTATCCCGAGTCCGAAGACTTAGTATTATTTTCAAGTCTGAAGACTTGATATTATTATGTGAAAACTTGATTTCTCAAGATCAAGATTATTCATTTATCCTAAGTCCAAAGACTTAGTATTATTTTCAAGTTCGAAGACTTGGTATTATTTTTAGAACATGGTTTCTCAAGATCAAGATTATTCATTTATCCTAAGTCCGAAGACTTAGTATTATTTTCAATTTCGAAGACTTGGTATTATTATTTGGAAACTTGATTTTTCAAGATCAAGATTATTCATTTGTCCTAAGTCTAAAGACTTAGTATTATTTTCAAATTCGAAGACTTGGTATTATTATTTGAAAACTTGATTTCTCAAGATCAAGATTATTCATTTATCCTAAGTTCGAAGACTTAGTATTTTTCAAGTCCGAAGACTTGGTATTATTATTTGAAAACTTGATTTCTCAATATCAAGATTATTCATTTATCTTGAGTCCGAAGACTTGGTATTATTTTCAAGTCCAAAACTTGGTTATTATTTGAAAACTTGATTTCTCAAGATCAAGATTATTCATTTATCTTGAGTCTGAAGACTTAGTATTATTTTCAAGTTCGAAGACTTAGTATTATTATTGGAAACTTGATTTCTCAAGATCAAGATTATTCATTTATCCTGAATCCGAAGACTTAGTATTATTTTCAAGTTCGAAGACTTGGACTTATTATTTGGAAACTTTATTTCTCAAAATCAAGATTATTCATTTATCCTGAGTCCGACAACTTAGTATTATTTTCAAATATGAAGACTTGGTATTATTATTTGAAAACTTGATTTCTCAAGATCAAGATTATTCATGTATCTTGAGTCCGAAGACTTAGTATTATTTTCAAGTCCGAAGACTTGGTGTTATTATCTGGAAACTTGATTTCTCAAGATTAAGATTATTCATTTATCCTAAGTCCGAAGACTTAATATATTTTCAAGTCCGAAGACTTGATATTATATTGAATATGAAGAATTGATCTCAGAATTATTTAATTATCCTAAGTCCGAAGACTTAGTATTATTTGAAATCTAAAGACTTGATATATTCTTCTCAAGATCTCAGAATTGTTCGGAATCATCCTAAGTCCGAAAGACTTAGTGTTATTTTAAATCTGAAATCTCAAGATCTCAGAATCATTCAGAATCATCCTAAGTCTGAAGACTTAGTGTTATTTTAAATCTGAAATCTCAAAATCTCATAATCATTCAGAATTATCTTAAGTCCGAAGACTTAGTGATATTTTAAATATGAAGTTTCAAGATCTCAGAATCATTCAGAATTATTCTAAGTCCGAGGACTTAGTATTACTTTAAGTCTGGAGTATATTATTCTTTCCTTTGGCTTCACATCTTTGGCCTAATCCGAAGAATATGCCTTTGAAGTATATTATTCTTTCTTTCGACTTCACATCTTCGGCCTAAAGGTTTGAAATATGCCTTTGAAAAATTTGAAATATGCCTTTGGAGTATAAATGACAAATTCTGGTACTCCTATTTTTGAAATAAAATTATTTCGAACTTGGAAATGGGGGGCATCTGTTATGATAATCCGGCTCAATATAAAATGATTACTGGTCCATTAGTCAAGCCAATTTCAGATTTTTGGTCTATAGACTGAACCAATGCACTAAAAGAATCTCTTTAAGCATGGTCCGAAGAGTACGCCTGGGCCTGGTCCGAAGAATATGTCGGATATGTTACTCTATTATTTAGCTTCGTATCTTCAGCCTGGTCCAAAGAAGCAAGCCTATTGACTATGTTTTTTTGGTTTTGTATCTTCAGCTTGGTCCGAAGAACTTGGTCCGAAGAAGTAAGCCTATTGATTACTCTTTCGGCTTCGTATCTTCAGCCTGGTCTGAAAAACTTGGTCCGAAGAACCTGGTCCGAAGAAGTAAACCTATTGATTATATTCTTTCGGCTTCATATCTTCAGCCTGATATGAAGAGTATGTCTATTATTCTTTCCTTCAGCTTCGTGTCTTCAGCTTGATCCGAAGACTATGCCTTTAGAATATTTTCATCTCTTCGACACTACAGTAAGTAGTTACTTGTTTTCATTATTCATTCCTAAGAGGGATGTCCGAAGCATACAGCTAACATTCTCTCAGGCCCTTCCAAGGAAGGCCATTTGAAGAGGTTGATAACTTCACTTCGGACTTTCCCTAAATGCATTTGTAGCTTTAGAGCAATCCTTCAACTTGAAACGGTTAAAGATTGTTTTGGTTGTTGTAACCACCCACATGGTCAAATAACTGATTTTCTGACCGCCACTACTTTACTGTTATGATGAGATTTTCCTAACTAACTCCCATAATCGTAAGTAATTATATTTATGCCTATAATATTGATAAGAGGGGACACTCAGGTAAGCTAAGTGAGGCTAAGCTAAGCTAACTTTGAGCAAACTTGAGCCATCTTCTTCCTTTTTCTCACCATTCTCTACTCTCGAGCTTTCCATTATGCTGCCTGAATTCTTGCTAACTTTGGCATCGGAGTGTCCCCACTAAAAAATTTCGGTCAGGGGAGTTGTTTTGCAGGTTCCAATTGATGGCGAACCGGCGGGCGAATCACTGCATCCGGTCGGCGAGGATTCAGCATCAACAGTACCTGTATTTTTGCCATCAATTTTTAAATCTGCAATCATAGATGCTCATGTGAATATCAAAGATCAAGTCATTCTCTCGAACATCCACTTCATAGATGGCTATTCGATGAGACAAGCCATGAGACTAAATTTTATGAAAAATATTATGAGAAGTAGAGAGGGGACCTGGTCTATTTATAAGCAAACCTTACTAGGCCCTTCCATGATGGGCCAAGTTAGGTCAAGACCTATACTATGCCGCTTTAACCACACCAACCAATATAAGGTGCTCAAAGTCCAAACACAAAATTTTACACAACATTAGGCTACATATATATGTTAGATGTATGCCCTGAAAGCTATATTGGCTTGACACATTATAATTTTTAGGGCATTAACTTTGTACTTAATTCTTCTTTATTAATAAAAGGGTATTAGTTTCATTCATATTGATGTGTCTATGAATCGTCCATGGAGTTAATGGACAATGACACATATTCTCAAGAGTTGAGAATCTGAGATATGTATCTTATATATTAACTCCTAAAGGCTCCTGATTGTTGGAATATCACGAGGATGGTGATTGATCCTTAAAATCGGTGCACATATCACTTCCCTTTCTGGTAGATGAGTCTCTGACCTACAGTGTGGTGACACTGGAATGAGAGTGCAGGTAGTTGATAGAGATCAACGGTACTGAGCTTGACCAAGTACAGGAAGTTATACGGATGACTACTCACTCGTCGATAACTTCCTGATCCTGTAGTTGTGTGAATAGTTTCTTGACCTAGAGTGTCTCGGCTACTCATATAAGGTTGCTATAGTTTGACAGTACAATTACATGGTTCCTATCCATACGGGATCTTGCGGTATTCGTTGGCTGCAGTAAGTTTATTGTAGGAGTAGGGTGTTCACTTGTAGGGATCTATCAGCCTTAGTAATAAGGTATAATCCTATGCAAGCTTAATGAGACTAAGTCCAGAAGTCTATGGCCATACCAAGGTGATAATGAAAAGATATTTTCATTAGTATCACAATTGGACTTGAGTCGATTAGGTTAAGCATATAACTAATGAGTTTGATGAGTATCCGTAACCAACATCATGTCGGGATTATGATAGAGGAACCAAATCACATGGTAACTACACCTAGAAGTTCCAATCTTATTCTGCTGGGTTGCCACTACATACTGCTAGGTATCACTAGTGGATTATGAGAACCCGTTAGGATCATTCTCGGATCGATGATCCTAATTAGGGTTGAGCTGAAATTGTTTCAGTCTATCGAAAGGAATTTCGATAATGTATAATAGAGATTATAGCATATCTCATTACCAGACAGGATAGGACCTAAGGGGTCACACACATCAGGAGCTCAAGTAACCAATCAGCAAATCAATTTGGACTTAATTGTAAGTGTTACAATTAATATTTAACCTAATTATAAATGTTATAATTAATTATTATGAAATAATTATTATTAAATTAAATTAGATTTAATTTAATTGAGTTAGACTCAATTAATTAATCCTAATTTATTCGGGTCAATGTCTGCTTCGAAATGGTTCGATCAGATTTATAATCGGCTTCAATTTGACTGTAAAACCATTACATTTGGACCAAGACCTAGAGTCTAGTTAGACTGGGACTCTCTCTCCTTGTCTCCCCATCCCTCCACATGCCATCCTAGTGGGTCCCATTTATTCTGGGTGACAAAAGAAAAAAGGCATGAAATAAGAGGGGCGGTAATTTGGTTTTGGCGTGAGAGAATAAGAGAGGAGGAAGAGTCCTTCTCTTCTACTCCTCTTAAAACCTAAACCAGATAAATTAAAACACTGTGTTTTAGGCGTGGAGAAATAAAAGAGAGACTTTTACCGTGAAAATAAATAGGGAGATGTGTTGGCCGAACTCTAGACTTCTTCCTTTTGGCGTGAAGAATATTTTGGGGCATCTTTCTTCTCTTGGGCACTATACCAGGGTTCTCTCTCCTAACACCAAGATACTAATATTCTTCCCTTTATTTATTTTTTCTTTTCTTCTGTGAGATATAGAGAGATGCTCTACTAGAGGAAGGGTTCTCTCTCCTAACACCAAGATACTATTTTTCTCCCTTTATCTATTTTCTCTTTTCTTCTGTGAGATCTAGAGAGATGCTCTACTAGAGGAAGAAGAGAAGAAAGGGTTCAAAGGTCTTGTATAGTTCGATTTGCAAGACAAAAGCCAAAAGTCGGTCCGAATTCGGATCGGCATAGATTTTAAAGCGGACGATTTGATGAAAGAGGGGAGGGCTGCAAGGATCTAGCAGTTCGGTGCCCTCTATGACTCAGTTGCGAGAGCTTTGTATAGATACCAGCAGAGGTTGGATGATTGCATGGCTCCGACAGAATCCCGGCTTTTCAGTAGCGGATTTGCATGCTTTTCATATCAGTCTCGAATAGCGATCCAGGTAAGTATTTTGTACTTGAAATATTTTTATTTCAGATTTAAATTTTTTTTCATGTTATGTAGCATGTTAGAAATTTGTAATAAATAAATTAGATTTATTTATGATTTGCATGATTAGATATAAATTATTTTTATTTCTGCTTCCGCTGCGACAAGCTGTTGATGCCTGTTTAATTACAATTTCCTGTTTCTGGGAGAAAACCAACAATATCCATCAACATGGATCATAAAATCAATCTATTTGAACAAACTAAAATAAATAAAATAATAATTAATGGTAGCCCATAATTAAAAAAACTCTAACATTCTTCTATTTGGATAATATTAATTATGATTTTAAAAATATTTTATTTTAAAATGATTCTCAACTCAACACAGTACATGGCCATGAAAATCTATGATCAATAGACCGCACCTTCGAATTGACTCGGTCCAACAATATTAATCATAAGGAATCATGGAAGTCATTGCATCTTTTATTTGGTACAAGATCTACCCATAATTGTAAACATCACAAATACTATCGATATAAGTCTTAGTATGTTATTGTAGCAAGAAAATAAATCCAAAAGTGATCCAAGAAAATATAATATTTTCATTGTCTGTCCATCAATTTTTCTTCAACATGCTTGAATACAAAATAAGCAACAAAAATTTTAATAGCTTCAACAACAATAAGTCATTCTGTCTCACATACTCAACATGATATCAATGATGAGACAGCACAACATATATGAGACTTGATATTTAGTCTTGGTTTTATGCATCATGAACATAAATAAGAAAATCTCATAATATACATAATATATATATATATATATATATATATATATATATATATATATATATATATATTATATATATATATATATATAAATGTACCATCAATTATGATTTTTCTATAACTATATATTTATTATAAGCTACAGAAATCTCATAATGTCATAAGAAGCTTGTATGTCTCCAAATAATACATTGAGATCTCTTAATAATAAATAAGACATACTCATATAATGTCATTGCTGAGACAAATACATATTTTTGAGATACTATGTTATATTTTATTTCATATGCATATATAAACTATATAGGAATGCAATCCATCAACTATAATGTCAACAATGTATATAATACTCAAGATAGATATATGAAATGAAAAGAATATCTATAATAATAAAGCATAAATATAAAGTCACTCTCACTAATCAAATATATCAAAAGAATTTAATATGCCGATATTTTTAACAAACTTTGTAAAGGATACGGGTCTTAAACCTTGGTCAGAGGATCAACCAACATGGACTTTATATCTATACACTCAATAGTTATGTCTTATTGGATTACAATCCTTCAATAAATAATAAATGATAAATAAATTTGTCTGTCAAGTCAATGCATAAATATATTAAATTTCTATTAATCTTAAAATTAAAAGATTCTAAAATGTCTATATTCTTGAAATTTTTATGAAAACTATGTATTTTATTCATTTGATTAGGGGATCAACAAATATTGACTAAGCACAAATATACTTTACAAAATATTTTTTTTAAACTAAAATCTCTTACTTTCAAATATTCTATCTCCGTAAATTATTTGTCCTAAGTAGAGGGCTTTCATTGGTGGTTGGAGTATTTCTGACAATGTTCTACTGGCTCAAGAGTTTATGGTGGATCTACGAAAAGCTCCAGCTAGGCAGGGTCTCATGACTATCAAACTTGATATGGAGAGGGCCTATGATCGCTTGGAGTGGAGCTTCTTGGAGAAGTCTCTACTGGATTTTGGTTTTTATCCTTTGTGGATATCCAGGATTATGGCTTATATCACCAGTCCTTCATTTTCTATTATCATTAATGGTTCTCTGGCTAAGTTTTTCTATTCTACAATTGGATTACGACAAGGTTGTCTCCTTTCCCCCTATTTGTTTATTATTTGTGCTGACTCTCTCTCGCGAGCTCTGCGGGATGCTATCCGGGAGTCGGTGATCTAGCCATTTGTTGCTGCTCCTACAGTATCCCTGATCTCGCACCTCCTATTTGTAGATGACTGTTTACTTCTCGATAGGGCCACTTAGGAGTCGGCCTAGGGGTTCAGGAGAGTGCTTCATGCTTATTGTTTATCGTTAAGATAGCGGGTCAACCTTATTAAGTCTAGGTCCATTTTAGCCCTAAGATCCTGGCATGATGATGACATTTGATTACTTCTATTCTGGGTATTAAGTATAAGGAGAGATCTTTATATTATCTGGGTATTCCGATCTGTGGTGGTACTCTTCATAGAGATGATTCTAGTATGCTGGTGCAGGCTGTTCATGATAGAGTGGAGGGCTGGCAGGGTCAGGCTCTTTCCTCGGTGGGTAGGCTTACTCTGATTAGGTCTGTTTTCTCTTCCCTACCGGTTTACATGCTCTCCAATGCGGTAATCTTGAAATTTGTTACTATGCAAGCTGAGCAAATTATTCAGACCTTCTTATGGCGGTCGACGGGGGCTTCAAGGGGAGTCAACCTTCTGGGTTGCCAGTTTGTTTGTCAGCCAGTTAGGGTCGGTGGGTTGGGCATCCACTCACTTATTACTCGGAGGGAGGCTCTCTTGGCATGACATGTTACCCGGCTCTTCCTATCTCCTGAGAGTTTTGGTCCACCATCATGCGTGCCAGATATGATCTGCGATCCTTAGAGATGGGGGTGGTACCTTAATCCCGACGAGGGTCTGCTATCTTGGAGGGAGATGGTTAGGGCGCCAGATGTTATGCACCATTTCAGGTGGATTGTGGGAGATGGTAGATTTATCAAGGTCTTATCTGATCCCTGATTTCAGATATTGTCTTGGACAGGTGGCCTACTTTTCTTTCTATTGATACTCTGGACTCCATTACCATTGCTGATCTTCTTCTCCCCGGGTTGCATAGATGGAATTCGAGTGTCGTCACCCAGTTTTTTTGTGATCTGTTAGGAGAGAGAGTCTTATCTATTAGGATTTCGGTGAGCCCTATCTTGATGTCAGAGTTTGGAGATTCTCCTCTTCTTCTAAAGCCCCTCTGGTTGATCTCTACTCCATCTTTTGTTCGAAGCCTCGGAGGGGTATTTAGGCCGAGTGGATTTGGACCTTGCCTATTCATCTCCTAAGGTGCAGTTTTTTATTTGGAAGGTGGCATGGAGGTGACTCCCTACTAGATCTCTCCTATGCTCCAGAGGACTCCACCTTCCTCCTTCTTGTCCTATTTGTGGGGAGGATGATGAGTCGATTGGGCATGCATTGTTTTATTATTTGCAAGCTAGGCGGGTTTCGTCCTTTGCTGGCTGTAGTAGTTGAATGGATCAGGGTGAGGATATTGTTGACACCTTTCTGTACCTTTTATGTTCTTCTCACTCCTCTTCTTCCTGGGTGTTTATGGCACATCTAGTATATCATATTTAGCTATCTCGGAATGCTGTGATTTTTGACTCGGACACTATTCTACTGGGCTTATTGTTGAGAGAGCCAGGGCTTTTATACTTTGGAGTATTAGAGTTTGACTGAGGATTATTCTGAGATCTGGGGCTCCGGTTCTACTCCTCGAGCACCTCGCTAGATTTTTATCTCATGGAAGCCCCCACCTCCGATATATGCCACAGTCAGCTTTGATGGGAGCATCAGGTCTGGGACTGGGGGCGCTGCTTTTGTTATCTGGGATGCGGAGTGGGATTTGTTACTGCGGGGGATCTCATCATTTTGATTCTTCGATCCCTTTGGCAGAGCTTCACGGAGCTTGGTTAGGAATCAGGTATGCCAGGATGGTTCTCCACCTTGACCATCTTATTATTGAGGGAGATTCTTTGACGATTATTTCCTGGATCCAAAGTGTTTTTTGTTTTACTCAGGCTCTCCCACAGCAATGGGACATTAGGACTCTCTTGCAAGATTGTTTTGGGATTATTGTGAGGCACATCTACAGGGAAGCCAACTCCACGGTAGATTGGGTGGCTTCTTACGTAGCACATCATTCGGGCACCGAGGTTTCTTGGTCCCACTTAGCTGAGGTGCCCTTGCCGCTCAGGACATTTTGCTGTCTGATTCTCATCGCTGTTCTTACTCTAGGATTGTTTCTTGAATGATCCATTTAATCAAATAAAAAAATATCTATCTCCATATAAATAGAGATAATAAAAACTTTTATTATTCTTTTAAAGAACATAGATGCACTCTTATTATAATAAATCTTAAGTATTTTTAAGATAGAGTCAAGAATTATAAGATACAAAATAAAGTCCCATAATCAAAGTAATATAAAATATAACTTTGTAATATGCTACAAATATTGCATGTATATCAAAAAATACCACTAGATTCTGTTTTCATACTTTCTAAGAAATAACCCCCTTTGGCCATTCATATCTTAAGAAAAATTATTATAAGAAATTACAAGTTTCTATTTTCATTATATAATTTCTTTACTGGTACTACATCAATTAGCAATGGAAGTACTATAATTGATTCATATATATGATGTTGCTCTTCCACTATCCTCCAATAAGATGAAATATATATTTTCATAAATAAAAAAAATAAGAGCAATAATTTATTTTTTTTTAATATCATATTTCTAGTATAAGAGCATATAACAACATCCATATCAAAATTTACAAACATGGCATGATTTAACTTAATATTTTTTATACCGTTATTAGGATAGTAGATTCTGTATTTATTTAGAATTATCTGGATAACCAACTAAATAATATATTATTTTAAATCCAAATTTATTTACTGATGGAGTATTAATGATTAAGTCTTGCAGAACAGTCTCCAATATAAAATTGAATAGTATATGGCTTTCTTCCAACCTTTAATTTAAAAAGTATCTTGTATAACTATCTTTTCAAGAATTCTATTCAAATATAGATGGCAGTACTTAGAATCTTATGCTAGAGATATTATAACAAATTGTACCCACTCACCACCTTTCAAACCATATTCATGATAATATGATTTTATCACTCGATCACATAATTTTGCTTAAAAGTTTTTTTGGATATAGTGCATTGAATAACTATTCCATACTTATATAAATATTTGATGATTTTATTTATTTATTATGTATGAGATTTTATGATATGACTGATACACTATATTAATATTTTATCCTTTTCTTAAAAGTATCAAAATTTTGAATAAAATATGATAAAATTTTTAATTATTTTATTTGCATGATTTTAAGTTTATTAAATCTCATATAAAAAAAATATGATGAGTAAGCAACATGTTAGAGATGGAATCTCAAAATACCAAGTTTAGACACAATACTCTTTAATTTCATAATGTAAGCCCTAACACCATCATGCCATCATACCTCAATTTGATTTATTCTTTCATCAATAATCCAACCTCTCTTTTATCAGATTGTATATACCTTTTACAAATGAAGTTAAAAAATATATTATATTACCATTCTTAAGTATAACATAGAGAATGGAATCAATTTCTTTTATATATTTTACGGGCAAAATGATTTACTTTCTACCACTTTTATAGGCAGCTTTATATACTAAAGTATTTTTATAAGTCATCCAAGATGGAGGATCATTATACAATATAATATTCAAACTATCTTACTTAATACTAGTACTATTTTAGTTTCCATATCTTATAGATTATCTAGTCATGGTCATAATATGAGCATTAACTCTATTGAATATAAATATACTAACTGCCAAACAATCTTTATGCAGATAATCAATAAAAATATAGATAATATATATACTAGAAAATCTTTATAATCATTATTTTAATGAGAGCTCTAGGTCCAATGCTACAAAACTTTTTTAGAAAGAAAGTGATTCACATAAGGTATCTCTCTTAATATAATACTATTCGATCCCTTCTAAAAATATTTTAGAGAAGGATCTTGTAAATTTTAGAGACTACTTTGTTGGTCACTATCAATTGAAATTCACAGACCTTTCAATCAGAGATCAACAAGTCATAACCTCTATGATGGCATAAGATAAATAATCAATCAATCAAGATCATACACAGATACAATATCTTAGAGATATAGATAATAAATAAATAAATAAAGTTTAAAATATAATAAGCTATTTTTCATAAGAGCACTGTGTGCATTATCATGAAACTCCCTTTTAGGTAGAGAATATGACATGTTTTTAAGCTCCAATTATGAGATCAATATATCGAGAATACAAGATATTTGAAAATCTATCCCCTTTGGATAAACAAACTTTCTAGACCTACTATATTTATTTTCAAATAAAATAAAGGTTAACTTAATAAGGATACAAGGTATTCAACAATTTATTCCTTTTGGATAGATAATTTTTTTAAGCCTAATATACCTCTACCTTTTATAATTTGATCTAATTAAGACCTCAACAATAATAATATTATTATTATTTACACAAAAAATAACTGTATAATCAAAAATAGCTGGAATGCAAAATATTAATCAATAAATATATTAAATAAGAGCTCATAATATAATATCACATATTTCTCTTTAAATAGAATATGTAATATATATAAGTGCTTTTCACATGAAGCTATAAGCAAACAAAATATTCTAGTATTTACAAACTTATCCTCTTTGAGCAAATAAATCATCGAAAGCTAGAGAACCATTGCAATATAATGTTCCATATAATCTTTTTTAGTTAAAATACATAACAACTCCCTTTGGACAGGTAGGGATGGCAATGGGTCGGGTTCGGGCCGGGTGCATAACTACCCAAACCCAAACCCAGATATTCAATACACTACCCAAACCCAGCCCAAACACTATCGGACTGGGTTTTTTTTATCCAAACCCATCTTAATTGGAATCGGGTAATCGTGTTTACCCTCGTCCGAATCCAACTGAATCATATTAAATACTTTTTCATTTTTATCAACTTTAAAATTATTTACAATTTTATAAATTATACATACATTAAACAAATAAAATTTAACTACATTTTTAGTTCAACAACATTTATTTCATATTCAATCAAAATTTATATTATGAAGTTGGTAAACTATTAATTATGATCTTGTTTTGAATTCATCTTGAATAGAATAGGATGAAAAAAAAACTCTATATATATATATATATATATATATATATATATATATATATATATATATATATAATATATATATATATATAATGATTAGGATATAGGGCTCAAGTATTTTAAAATTTAATACTAATATTATAATTAATAAATATATATTATTATATATATAAATATTAAAATAATTCGGATTGGGTTCGGTCGGGTGTATATCTACCCAGTCCCGGCCCAAACTCAAAGTTAAGCATTCGGGTTTTACTCCAAACTCGACCCAAACCTAGTCAAAGCGTTGACTACCCGGCCAATCGGGTCGGGTCGGGTTGGGTACCCATGGGTTTGGATTTTATTGCCATCCCTATGAACAAGTGATTGTATGCCATAATCAGAAAATATCCCTTTCATGATGAAAAAATTGATGAACTGATATAAATAAATCACTTTTAATAAAATATTTATACCAATCCATAAAATTATCCATACAAGAAATTAAATGCCCAAACAAATATAAAACAACATATTTTAACCATATATATGCCATAAAAGATTAGTTATGAATGAGATACTTAACAAAATATACTATATCGATCATATTATAATATGATATTACATTCCAATAGTCACTTTTGCCAATAACACTTATTATATAACTATAAAATATCACTGACAAAAATTATAGTATATAATAAGTATCACAACTAATTACATTCATTTTTTGAGATCAACTATAATAAATATACCTTTATATAATTTCAAAATATAATAAAAAGAGAAAATGTTAGTTCTTAATGACTTAGCTATTCAAGATCCATAGAGTGTTCCGAATTTTTTGAAACTATATAAAATATACTTGAATAGTATAATAGTGAGTGAAATTACATATAAATAATTTAAATTATTTAAATATTTATTAGAAATGAATAATTGAATCAAAATATTTTTAAAAAATTACGAGTCCAACGATCTAAAAATCACTCAAACCAGATAAAAATAATAAGTTATAGTGATTTCATCAAGAATTCAATTATATAGGACTTAACTATAATTACAGATAGTATAAGGCCTTTCTGCAAAATAACATCTATCAGAAATAGACAGGATCAATATATAATTTTTCATATGGACTTATATATAATTTAAAACTTGATAGGGGCCAAATTACAAAAATTCCAAATCCAAATAAATGCGACCTAATGTGATTGGATTCAACCAATTTATCAATTGGACTTAACTTAATTAGTAGATTAGATTTTAGCCTTAACGAGCTAAAACCCAAACCTGAAACCCGAAACTTATTAAACTCATTCCTTCTTCCTCTTCCTCCAAATCGAAGCTTCCAAAAACTCCATTAATGGAGTCTCTTACATTGGGATCTCTCCTCCCATCGGTGGGTTCACTAACTGAACTGACTTCAATAGCCATCTCTTGACCGCCAGCGACTTTTTATTAGCACACAATGGCTAGGAACCACTAGAGAAGGAAAAGCTAAAACCATTTTTTTGGTTCTCAGGCCCAAACACCCACTGTCGACCATAACCACAGTAGGACCTCCTCTATGCCATACTCGATAGGGTTGTCAATATAGGCTGGGTTGGGTATGCTATGAGCCACTAGATAAGGAAATGCTAAACCATTTTTGGTTCTCAAGCCCAAAACCCGTCATCGACCATAATCGCAGTTGGACCTCCTCTATTGCCATACTGGGTAGGGCTATCAATATGGGCTAGCCTGGCCCTAACCCATATGGGCGGGTCGGGTTAGGCCACTTGCAAAAATGGGCAGAGAAAACCCAACCCGGCCCTATATGGGCCGTGGGCTAGGGTTGGGCCAGTCCACTGGCAAGTCCATATCAGCATAACTAAAACAACCCCATTTGCAATTCTTATTTGATTTTGAAGGTGGAAAAAGTGTCAGAGAAGGGAAGAATGCCTCTAGACATTGGCTTCCCTGCTTGCTTTTCAAAATCATTCTAGTTAAGTAAATCTTCTCTCTTCCTTTTTTTTCTTATTTCTTAAAAACCTGAGTGGAATTTGATTTTTCATTTTTGTGTCTAATTGGGAAAAAATCATGGCTAATTTTGCCAAATGAGGATTAAAAGGTTGTTTGATCATCATATTCATGTATCTAAGTAGGAAATCGAGATTTAAATAAATTGTTTTGAAGTTTGGATTGATACCATTTGATGGCACAATGATTGATACAGCATATATGACACCCATTTATAGTTCATATGCCTTCGTACCTCTAAGTTTTAAAACTAGAAAATTGTAATTTTGATATTTTGAAGGACTCTTAGTTAAAAGCCTATTACTTTATATCCAATTTCCGAGTTAATGAATGAATAATATATTGCAAAACTTTCTAATAATATTTCGAATGGTGATTGTTTCACACTAAAATTTAACTATCCTTCGTACAGGTTAGCATTTTTGGTTATTGCTATTCATTGGAAATCACAAACCACCGGTGTTGTTTTTCTTGTTTCCACTTAGAGGGTGTCTAGAAAAGAACAGCTCCTCAATAATGCTATACTTTGCATTTAATGCCATAATATTGGAAGGATGATAATCAATAGAGAAATAAGTATGCCAACTTAAAGTCATAATAGAAACATTAGAAATTATTCCTAAGAAGAAGCTCACTCCATTATGAAGAGAACTAACTATAAGTAGTATATATGAAGAAGCTTGACTAAGTCAACTTCATGTTCATTTTACTCTCGGGGACGGGCAGTCTTCCATAATTTTAGCCTTTCTGAACACAATTGGACCAATTAATGCATTTCACATGCTTAGATAAATAAATTGTATTGGAATATAGCAAACACTTTAGCCCTTCTCTTCTGAATGCAAGCAATTTAGAAAGCAAAGTCCAAAATAATCTTACAAAAAAATCATCATTTAAGTAAGTGGTTTAAAGGTTGGTGTTTTTACTCAATGAAGATTTCAAAATACAAAATCTTAGGTTCCCTTTCTATACTACTATAATGCAAGCAATCATCAAAGTTAGATCAACATATAGCAAATATATCATTCATTATAGTATATCAAATCAAAAAACAACATCAACTCAAACAAACTATTCTTCTACAAGTTCATCTTCTTCAAACTCAAAAAATAGCATCAAATTAAATAAATTATTCCTTCACAAATTCATCTTCTTGGAGCATATCTGAATCCACTATTGATGTCTCGAGACTAGCACCATTATCATCTTCATCTAAAAGTCACATAATTAATTTAAAAAATTAATTAATGAACTAAAATTATAAAGTATATACAATAAATATAAAATAAACATTACCAGCAAGATTTGGAACAAAGCCATGCAACCAATTTCGAGTGCAAATTAGAATTTGAATATTTTCTGGAATGGTAGAACTTCTATATTTAGTGAGAACATGACACACAATACTAAAAATAGATTCTAATGTCACTGTAATAATTGGAATGCTCCATATATCACGTGCCATAACATAGAGAGTAGAAAATCGTTTTGCATTAGTCTTCCAATAATTGAGAACATCCAAATCATCATAGTGATCATAATCAAGTTTTGTTTCATCCAAATAAATATCCAATTCACCCTTGCTAGTGTGAATAACATTTTCATTCTGAAACATTTTAAACTCCAATATTTAAACAAATGGACAAAAATTAAAAAAAAAGAAATAAGATATAATAATTAATATATAACTAGAAATGATTTAAAGGTCAAATTTTTTAAAAACTACAAAAACTTACATTGAAGATTCTTAATTTCTTGTGTTTACTTCCATTTCCACTTGGCCCGTGCAAGAAGATGAACTCGTTAGATGATGGAGAAGTACTTGGTACATTGAAGTTGCTTGCATATTCTCAAAAAAGCTTCTTTAATTTCTTCTTCACATTTTTTACCTTCTCTTGAAAAGTTGAAGGGTCAAGCTTTGTATAACAAAAATTTTAAAAAATCAAGCTTCATTCATGGATCAAGAATAGCTCCAAAAGTAAGTACCATACTATAATCCTTCTAATATTTGTCAAACTTTCCTTTCATCCTAGTAGCCATCTCCTTTATTATCTCATCATCATTGTACAAGTTCTCATTTAGTATACTTTCAGTTTTTTAAACTTGCATGAAATATAAGTTAGAAGTTGGGTAAGATGAACCTGAGATCATGTTTGTTGTCTCATAAAATGGTTCTAATAATTCACATACATTGTATCCCCTCCTCCACTCTTCATCTGTTGGACAATATTTATAATTTCTATCAATTACCTGTAGAATATCAAAGGCTTTTTGATATTTGATTACACTTTCAACCATTAAATATGTTGAATTCTATCTAGTTAACACATCCAACCTTAAACCAATCCCTGTATCAATGCTATTTGCTAAACACATTCTTAAAATTAATCATCCTCCCATCTGATCCCCTTACATACTTAACACTTTCTCTGATTTTAAATAATACTTCATTGGCTACTTTTAAACCTTCTTGAACAATGAGATTCAATATATGAGCATAACACCGCACATGAAAAAACTCACCTGCACATAACAAACTATTTATAAATGGAGATGGTTTTTCAAAATATCTTGTATATTATCATTAATAGAAGCATTATCCAAGGTAAGAGAAAAAATCTTTTATCAATTCCCCATTGCTTCAAACAATCAAATATAATTGCTTCCAATTCAACTCTAGTGTGTGGAGGTTTCATATGACAAAAGTTGAAAATCTTATTACATAATTTCTAATTTTTATCAACAAAGTGGGCAGTTAAATAAATGTAACCCTCTGTAGTAGATGCTGTCCATATATCAAAAGTTAAACATACTCTATTAGGAATCTTAGCCATGACTTGCTTAAGCTTGTCCTTCTCTTTGATATAGACTTTTTTGATATAAAAAACAACAGTATTTCTAGAATGCATCACTATATCTAGATTTAAGTAATTTGCCCAAGCTCTAATCTTCACATATTCAATAAAAGAAAAAGGCAAATCTTGTTGAATTATAGCTTCTGCTAGCATTGTCAATAAACCTTTTGATTTATCTTTCTTGACCTCATTTTTCCATCTTGATTAATGAGCATTTGATCCACATGATATGCAATTCTTTACAGCTTAAATGTAATGAGTTAAATATGAAGTCCCATAATTGATGTAAGTTTTAGGATTGATACTAACTGCATATTCCTTCTTACAATGATTGCAAGCTACCCTTCCAACCCCTTCTTTATCTTTGCCAATTTTTTAGAAATATTTCCAAACACTTGATATTCTCTTCTAGTATTTTTAGAAGAAAGAGTTTCAGTAACTTCATCATCATCCAAATTATTAATAGTGGTATTCACAGACTCCATTATTTTCCTATAATCCTATAATTAAGTAAATCAATATGGTAGTACCTTATTTAAAATCTAATATAGTAAAATTCAGTAAACTTTAAATAATTAAATCTAAAACTATAAAATTTATTTAAAAAATAATTATAGCATAACTAATTTTACATTCATGCATTTGTACAATTGTACTATGTATTGATGAATATCAAGTACACTGCCTATTGTAAGTTTGTAATATTGGTTAATGGTTATTGATTTATTGATTAATCCCCCAACATTTATACTATACATTATGAATATCAAATGTACTGTATGTTGGTTATTGATTAATCCCAAGTCTAGCAAATATCATAATTATATCCATATATGGCCATAAAATATTAAAATATTAAATAATTTTTACTCTTTTATAAGTCTTCTTTGTTTTATATTTTTTTTACTTAAAGGAAGTGGCACGGTCCCTACCCCCTTCCCTTGATATGATAACATTGCATATCAGAGGCTTCGGAGTTGATCAGCTGGCAGAGCTTCAAAGTGGCACGATCTTGGTTTTTTATTTACAAAAGGAAAATCCGAAAAGGGCAAATGGGGATAAAATAAATTACAGAGCTTCATTAGCTTGAACTTGAAGCTCTTAGACATCACAGGGAGAGGGGGATGGCACGGAGGAGGTCTCCCGGAATGGTGGCTGGTGGGACCCGAGAAGTCGGAGAGGGGCCCTCGTCATTGTGGGGCAAAGCGGAGACCAGACTTCTGGATTGACATTGATGCGGCGGCTGCGGAGGAAGAAAAACCATCTGGCCATCCCGGTGAGCCCTCCTGGTAGGCCGGCACAACGACGGTGGCACCCCCCCAAGACTCATGTCTCTAACTCTCCGTTAAGAGAAAAAATCAAAAAAAAAAGAGATTGATGAATGAGGAGTCCTCACCATCGAATGGTCGAAGTTCGGTTGGTTTTCACTTCTCTGTTCGAGACAATGTCCTGGGTTCTAGCCGGTGTCACCGTCGCCACCACTTCTTCTCCTTTGCCAGAATAGGAGAGATCAGGTGTGAACGTCGCGTCGTGGTCTCATGGAAGAAGAAGAATGACCATGGGATGGGGTTCTCACTTCTCTGGTCCCCCAGTTCTCTGTGAGACCTAACCGAGTAACCGTAAGTGTTGATGTAATGATGTTTAAGACTTTAAGTAACTAAGTTTAAGTGTCTAACAAAAAATCTTTGTCGGGTTCCTGATTGGTGACTTCCCTTCCCGTAATTTTTTTTAAAAAAATTTCATGGCCTACGGGCTAACCGGCCCTAACTTAGTTTAGCCCATGAACTACAAGGGTCGGGCCAAAAAGCTTATTACATAAATGGACCACCTTTTTTAGCCCGACTCGACCCATTTATAGGGTTAATGGGCTGGCCCATGGGCTTTGGCCCATTTGACAGGTCTAGTACCCGGTGCCAGGATGATCTGGGCAGTGCCGATGGATGGACCACAAGCAAGCACCGCATTGAAACTTGCCCCACTTTGGTTAGACAGCCACAAGAGAAACCAACATGGTATGGTTTGGGGCATCCAAAATGGTCTAGGCACCAGCGACGTGTGCCGCTGCTCCATCCTTCGCTGACAAATGTAACCCTGCATTACGCCATCTCCAATCATGCTTTTGGTGGTCAAGAAAAGGAGAATTGCCAGCACACATGATACCTCATGATCAGGCAGAGGAGGTGGTGTGGACACCAGAAGCCGAAAGAAACTTCACTCCAACAAGGTTAGCCTTATCCAATTTGGATCGAAGATAATTAGGTTACCTTGTATCTTTAGTTCAAAAATTTCTATTTTCAAGAGTATTTCTTTTTCAAGATATCTATTTCCGAGTCATTTCCTTTTAAGAGTCCTGTAATTAATTTTGAGTTTCAAATCAAGAGTGTTTATTGAGTCCTGTAATTACTTTTAAAATTTCATTTCCTGTAAGTCCATTTCAAGTTTTAAAGTCTAGGTCAGTCAAGTCAGTTCAGTTGAGTTAAGTCTAATTCAGTTGAGTTAAGTCTAATCAAGTCTTAAAGCCATGAAAGCCAGCAACAAGATTCAAATTCTAGACCCCAGAATTGACCACATGAAGAAGAGAAGACACATCAACCAGGCAAGAGAAAAGGACCATCAACTAGGATCACTGGGCGCCACATGTCATTCTTATCCAAGTAGAAGAAGACACCTCACCATGCCACATCATCAGGTGCCACTTCACCAGCCACCTCATCACCCTTTGGGCGCCAACAAGGAAGATTCAAATTCAAGGAGGGTGGCCACATCCCTCCAAGTCCTCCACCAAATCCTCCAACCCCCCCACATCCCTCCAAACTCTCCACCAAATCCTCCAACCCCCCTTGTAATCCTCCTCGATTTGGGGAGTTTTAAATTTCAAAAGCTAGCTTTGTGAGGCTATTAAAAGCCTTGGACGCCCATTGTAAAAGAGATTGATTTTGGAATGAATGAAAATTGAAGTTGAAATTTGGAAGTAGAAGTTGTCTTGTATTTTTTCTTATGTGAAAGTTTTCCATCCTCTCCTCCATGCCAAAGCCATTCTTTTCCCTAGCAAAGCATCTTCCAAGCTCAAGTGAAGGCATTGGAGTCGGCCAGATCTACTCAAATTTCTGTTCTTAGTTCATCAATCTTCCATCCCTTCTATATGTTCCTATCCTTCTTCCTTAACTTTGATCTTCATTGCAGGGTCCTTCGAAGTCTTTGAGTTGTGGGCTGGGTTCACCTTAACAAAGAACAAACAAGCTGAAGCCCAAGTCCAGGGTTCTGATCTCTGTTATCCAGATTCTTCAGTTCTGAGCATTGGTAGTTTCAAGGTATGAATCAAAAGAAGGTGGAAAGCTCATCAAGGTAAGTCCACAATCATTAGTCCCTATTGTCTAGATCTTCTTCCTTCTTAGTTTAGGATTGTGTCTAATCAAGTAAAAGTCCAATTCTTATAATCCTAAGTCTTATTATGATGAGTACAATGCTAGTGTAATTAGGTTTCATTGCTCTACAAACCATATTCAAAACATTAATCATATGCTTCCCGCATCATCTTGGTATCAGAGCATGGTTGCATTAGGGTAGAATAGAATAGTTTCTTTAAATCCAAGCAAGATCTAAAATTCACGCCTCCTGAGCGGGTGTACTCCAGTACACTGTCACGACCCATGGGAATAATGAGCCCCTGGCCGGACGTGAGTTTTTATATTGAAGTTTTGGGTAAGCCATTGCACTTGTTTGATTAGGTTCTGTTTTCTGAAAATTTGCATCTGTTTACTGTAATCCGTCTGCAGCTCCAAAGGCAAGTCACTGATTTTTATTGAAATATTTTTTTTTGTTCCTTTTAAGTCAGTTATCACCATATTAAATTCATCATCAGAAAAAAAATTATAAAAAAAATAAAAATTTCTGCAGTTCGACACTGTCATTAGGGTTATGTTCTGTCCTTTTTATTTATCTTCATTTGTAGGATCTGCTTAGATTAGTATAGATTTTAGTTTTAAAATTCTTTCATCTACATTGAAACATATAAGTTAGGAATCCTTTGTGAATTTTTCAAAATTTTTGGACATTTTTTCATCATGTTTTCCACACCACTTTCAAATTGCAACACACTTCTGCAGCACCTTTGCATTTCATTCATCTCATGAGAAATCAAATTAAGGGCATCAATTTGACATAGGGTCAGGGTTTCATCACCTGTCCCTAGCCCAAAAATCACCAACCAGCATATCGATCCAGCTCGTAATTAAAATTGAGTAGAACGTTAATTGCCCTAGTGGGTTAGGGACACCAACAAGTTGGGTTCAGGTTAGGGTCAAGTTAACTGTGTCAGCTAATTGGTGTGTGCTTACTGGCTTGGTGTCTAGGATTGGTGCATCAGGGCTTGTGATTTGGTCCGCCTACCTGGCCAATCTCAGATTGGTGTCTAAGGTTGGCAATCAGGGACCTACACTCCCCTCCACCTACCTGGCTAAGTCCCATAAGTACTACTAGCTAGTTGGTTCACTTAATTAGACTTCTAATTTGTGCTCTAGGTCTAGGAAACCTTAGCTCGAACTTGAGTCCATTTGCATGCATGACAACTAGAGCAGAGGAAACCGTATTCACCAATCCAAGCCCAGTCAAGTGTAGCCATGGACCAAAACTTAGGGAATTTGATCAAAGGCCTAAATGATCAAGTGGCCCAACTGACTAAGAGTTTAACTGAGCAAATGGCCAAACAAATCAGAATGTGGCACAAACCAACCAAGACATGAATGAGCAGTTAGCCCACATCACTACTAGGTTGGATCAGTTAGAGGCTAAAACCCCAGAAAGCAATCATGAAGCCCAGACTGAGCCTGAGCCAAGTCTTGCACCTGAACTCGAGACCCCATTGAACCTAGAAGGATTCCATATCAAAACCCTCTCTACGAAACAAAACCTAGGAGAGCTCCCCAAGATCAGTTTTATGATCCAATTCCTAGAGGACCCCACCCTGGTCAAACCATCGAGCCCAACCCAAGGAGATTCCATCATGAGCCTAACTATGAACCCAATGTCAGGAGACCCACCCCATTCACTTTGATCAAGATGACCGAACCATGAAGAACATTAGGCTAGAAGCTCCCACCTTTGATGGAATTTTAGATCCAAAGATCTACATTGATTGGGAAGGTGAGATGGACCAGTATTTTGACTGGTTTGAGATGAGTGAAGAGCGCAAGTGTAAGTTTGCAAAGCTAAACTTGTGCGCCAAGCTAGGTTATATTGGGGAAACATTGAGAGACTCACTAGACAGAGAGGTGATGTGCCCATAGTGACCTGGCGAGTTATGAAACTTAGGCTTAGGGAGAAATACCTTCCTATGTCCTACCACCAAAGACTCCTAGATCAATGGCAAAGACTTACTCAAGGAAATAGGAGTGTCGCAGAGTACATAGCGAAGTTTGACGAATTTTTATGAGGTGCAATGTTGATGAATCTGAGTCGGTGACCTTGTCTAGATTTAGAGCCGGACTGAGGAAAGAAATTCAAAGAGAATTGTTCATGCGAGAGGTACATGACCTAGAAGAATTGGCCTATCAAATAGCTAGGGATGCTGAGAGATTCCATAGAGGTCCAGTCTATCATAGGCCCGAAGCCCCTAGGACTAGTGCACCTTATCAGCAGTCAGGATCCAATCAGCCTAGATTCAACCGACCCAATCCTAATGTGCCTGTGACCCGTAGAGATGACAAGGGAAAAAACACCTGAGACCCAAAGAACTCCAAACGCATGTTTCAAGTGTAACAAAGTGGGTCACTATTCTAGCAACTGTCCTAATAGAGCCCTACACATAGGCGAAGTAGAAGAGGAAGCCGTAGAATCCCAAGGTGAATTTGAGGAGGAAGTATACCAGGCAGATGAGAACTTGGCTGAAGAGTATGAGGATGAGGAAGTCCTGGTAGATCAAGATCTGTTAGGAGTGGTTAGGTGTATTCTCACCCAAGCTAAAACCCAAGAAGATTGGCGTAGGACTAGCATCCTACAGACATTCATTAAGATAGGTGAGAAAGTATGCAAAGTCATTTTAGATAGCGGTAGCTGTGTCAATGCCATATCCACCAACACAGTTAAAAACCTAGGATTGCCCACCGTACCCCATCCTAATCCCTATAAGGTATCCTGGATAGACTCAACCACGATTTCCATTAAGTCTAGGTGCCTAGTAACCATTCAGTTCCAATCTTACCTGGAGAGAAAGTATGGTGTGATGTACTTCCAATGGGAGTAAGTAGCATAATTTTAGGCCGACCATGGTTGTACGATCTTGACGTAACACTCTATGGTCGTTCTAATTCATGCTCGTTTACTCATAATGGAAAGAGATTGTAATCCATTCTTCTCCACCTAAGAACCCCATTAAGAGAGGATCAAGCCATTGAGTGATAAGAAAAAGGGGATAAACATGATCACTGCTAGAGAAATGGAGAAAGAAATTAGCGATGGGTCACCTATTTGGATTTTAACCATTAAGGATCATCAAGAACCTCTTTCAAAAGAACAACTTCAAGAAGTCAGTCAAGTGCTAGAGGAGTTCAAAGACGTGTTCCCCGATGACTTGCCCGACCAACTCCCACCCTTAGGGATATACAACATGCGATAGACTTAGTCCCCGGAGCAACCCTACCGAACCTTCCCTATTATAGAATGAACCCTACCGAGCACCAAGAATTACAACGTCAAGTAGGAGAACTCCTAAAGAAAGGATTCATTAGAGAGAGTTTGAGTCCATGCGCAGTCCCAACCTTACTTACCCCTAAGAAAGATGGACACATGGAGAATGTGTGTTGATAGTCGTGCCATAAATAAAATCACGGTGAAGTATAGGTTTCCCATCCCCGGCTTGGATGATATGTTAGATATGATGGCCGGTGCAACTATATTTTCTAAGATGACCTGAAGAGCGGCTATCTCATTAGGATCAGACCAGGGGATGAATGGAAGACTGCCTTTAAAACTAAGGACGGGTTATTTGAATGGGTAGTCATGCCTTTTGGGTTATCAAACGCCCCTAGCACTTTTATGCGAATCATGAACCAAGTCCTACGAGCCTTTATTGGAAAATTTGTTGTCGTTTACTTTGACGACATACTTATCTATAGTTGGACTAGAGAAGATCATCAACAATATCTGAGGCAGGTATGTTTAGCACTTAGGAAAGATAACTTCTATGCCAATCTAAAGAAATGTGCTTTCATGACTACTAGAGTTATCTTCCTAGGATTTGTTGTGACCCCTGAAGGAGTATCCGCTGACCCTGAGAAGGTTAAGGCAATTGTAGAGTGGCCAACACCCAATAATATTCATGAAGTAAGAAGTTTTCATGGCCTCGCTACGTTTTATCGAAATTTATTAGAGGGTTTAGCACCATAGTTGCTCCTATCACGGATTGTATTAGGAAGGGCCACTTTGAATGGACGAAGTCAGCTGATAAGGCCTTCCTTCACATCAAAGATAAGATGACCCAAGCACTAGTCTTAAGACTACCGATTTTTCTAAGGTCTTTGAAGTAGCATGCGATGCTTCGGGAGTAGGTATTGGTGGGGTTCTGAGTCAAGAGAACCATCCCGTAGCATTCTTTAGTGAGAAATTGAATGAAGTCAGGAAAAAATACTCCACATATGATCGGGAGCTTTATGCGGTAGTGCAAGCATTAAGGTATTGGAGGCATTATCTCCTACCGCAAGAATTTGTTTTATTTTCAGACCATGAAGCCCTTAGGTTTTTGAGTTCCCAAAAGAAACTAAACCCTAGGCATGCCAAATGGGTAGAGTACATCCAATCCTATACGTTTGTCCTAAAGCATCAATCAGGAACCGATAATAAGGTAGCTGATGCCCTAAGTCGTAGAATGTTACTTTTAACTTCAGTCAGTACTGAAGTCATAGGTTTTGAAAGACTTAAGGAGCAGTACAAACCTGTCCAGATTTTGATGAAATTTATCAGGTTTTGCGTCAAGGACCATCTAGTGATCATAGTGACTATACCCTTCTAGATGGTTATCTTTTTAGAGAGAATAGGCTTTGCATCCCAAGAACCTCCTTAAAAGATTTTTTAGTTTGGGAGATACATGCGGGAGGTTTGGCTGGCCACTTCGGACAAAACAAGACTATCTTGGCTGTTGAGGAACAATTTTACTGGCCAGGTCTTAAGAAACAAGTAGCAAACATTGTAGCCCGATGTAGGACATGTGCTGTTGCAAAGCAACAAAAGAAGAATACCGGGCTATACACTCCATTACCTGTACCTGAGTGTCCATGGCAGGATCTAAGCATGGACTTTGTTCTAGGATTACCCAAGACCATTCGAAAACATGATTCAATCTTTGTGGTGGTCGACCGGTTTTCAAAAATGGCCCATTTCATACCTTGCACCCAAACTTCCGATGCCTCTAGGATAGCCAAACTCTTTCTTGATCAAGTAGTCAGACTCCACGGATTACCAAAAACCATTGTTTCTGATAGGGATGTCCGCTTCACAAGTTACTTCTGGAAAACCCTTTGGCACCTATTAGGAACCAGACTGAAATTCTCCACTGCCTCTACCATCCCCAGACTGATGGACAAACCGAGGTTGTAAATAAAAGTCTAGGAAACTTGCTGAGATGCCTAGTGGGAGAAAGTCTAGGAAACTGGGATTTGTTATTGCCACGTGCTGAGTTCGCTTACAACAGTTCGGTCAATCGATCTACGGGCAAAAGTCCCTTTGAGATAGTCCATGGTTGCAAGCCTAGGAAGCCTTTAGATGTAATCCCACTATCTATTCACACACGAGTCTCTGAGTCTGCTGAGTCTTTTGCACAGCATATCATAAATCTACATAAAGAAATCAGTAATAAGATCAACCTGAGCAATGAAACTTACAAACACTTAGCTGACTCACATAAGAGGGCTAAAGAATTCTGTGAAGGGGATTATGCGATGATTAGGCTCAACCCTGAACGGTTTTCCCCTGGAACCATAAAGAAGCTGCATGCCCGCGGAGCGGGACCTTTTAAGATCTTAAAGAAAATAGGGCCTAATGCATATATTTTGGAACTTCCACCTGATATGGGTATTAGTACAACCTTCAATGTTTCAGACCTAGTAGAATACAAAGAACCACTACTAATACCTAGTGAGCCTTTTGAGCCAGAAACTTTCATTGAGAGTGAACATATTTCTGAGTGTCCACCACCAACCTTACCTGAGCAGAGAGAGGGATTGAGAGAATCCTGGATGACAAGATCATTACTACCAGGAATAAGGACTATCAGCGATACCTGGTTCAATGGCAAGGTCGACCTGAGTCCGACAACTCTTGGATTACTCGAGAGGACCTGCAAAGACTTAACCCAGACTTGTTCGAGCATTACCAGGGCAAAACTGAACCATACTCGACTGGGTCGAGTTCTGCCCATCCCAGGAGAATTGGTGTGGACACCAGAAGCCGAAAGAAACTTCACTCCAACAAGGTTAGCCTTATTCCAATTTGGATCGAAGATATTAGGTTACCTTGTATCCTTTAGTTCAAAAATATTTTTCAAGAGTCATTTCCTTTCAAGAGTCCTGTAATTAATTTTGAGTTTCAAATCAAGAGTGTTTATTGAGTCCTGTAATTACTTTTAAAATTCATTTCCTGTAAGTCCATTTCAAGTTTTAAAGTCTAGGTCAGTCAAGTCAGTTCAGTTGAGTTAAGTCTAATTCAGTTGAGTTAAGTCTAATCAAGTCTTAAAGCCATGAAAGCCAGCAACAAGACTCAAATTCTAGACCCCAGAATTTGACCACATGAAGAAGAGAAGACACATCAACCAAGCAAGAGAAAAGGACCATCAACTAGGACCACTGGGCGCCACATGTCATTCTTATCCAAGTAGAAGACCACCTCACCATGCCACGTCATCAGGTGCCACTTCACCAGCCACCTCATCACCCTTTGGGCGCCAACAAGGAAGATTCAAATTCAAGGAGGTTGGCCACATCCCTCCAAGTCCTCCCACCAAATCCTCCAACCCCCTTGTAATCCTCCTCGATTTGGGAAGTTTTTAAATTTCAAAAGCTAGCTTTGTGAGGCTATTAAAAGCCTTGGACGCCCATTGTAAAAGAGATTGATTTTGGAAATGAATGAAAATTGAAGTTGAAATTTTGGAAGTAGAAGTTGTCTTGTATTTTTTCTTATGTGAAAGTTTCCATCCTCTTCCTCCACGCCAAAGCCATTCTTTTTCCCTAGCAAAGCATCTTCCAAGCTCAAGTGAAGGCATTGGAGTCGGCCAGATCTACTCAAATTTCTATTCTTAGTTCATCAATTCTTCCATCCCTTCTATATGTTCCTATCCTTCTTCCTTAACTTTGATCTTCATTGCAGGGTCCTTCGAAGTCTTTGAGTTGTGGGCTGGGTTCACCTTAACAAAGAACAAACAAGCTGAAGCCCCAAGTCCAGGGTTCTGATCTCTGTTATCCAGATTCTTCAGTTCTGAGCATTGGTAGTTCAAGGTATGAATCAAAAGAAGGTTGGAAAGCTCATCAAGGTAAGTCCACAATCATTAGCCCCTATTGTCTAGATCTTCTTCCTTCTTAGTTTAGGATTGTGTCTAATCAAGTAAAAGTCCAATTTCTTATAATCTTAAGTCTTATTATGATGAGTACAATGCTAGTGTAATTAGGTTTCATTGCTCTACAAACCATATTCAAAACATTAATCATATGCTTCCGCATCAGGAGGTAGCCAAATCCAGCACCCTCCTCATCCAATCTTGCCGATCGATCGCTAGAACCCATAGAGCTGATGCCCAATGCCATCTCTTGACACAGCCACCATCAGCACACTGAAGAATAAGGAGGGAAAGCTGCCAATCAGATGATCGACGATCCTTCTTCCCTTTTATTGTGAGTCTTAGAGAGAGAAAGGTGTGGTACTTGACGGTCATCGTTGACACCATCTGGGCCAAGGGATGGGAGGAGAAGGAGTGCTCCGCAAAAAAATGAGAAAGAAATGGGATCCATTACTAGAAAAATAAATTAAAAATAAAAAAGGTTCTTAATCATGCACGGCTCATTTTGATACCACATGTAAAGAGATTAATATCCCAAGATCCTATGCATAATTTCTAGAACACCAAAAAAACATCAAAATAATATAATAGATTCGGAAAACTAATAGAACAAATAATAATTTTGGATTTAGGATGTGTACTTGTATTTTCGCCATTAATTTTCAAACTTGCAATTATAGATACTATGTGAACATCAAAAGCCAAGTCCTTCTCTCCAGTATCCTTTTCATAGGTGGCTATTCGATATGAGCCATGAGAACTAATCTCATGAAAAACATTATGAAGAGTGAGAGGGGACCTAGCCTATTTATAAGCAAATCCTAACAAGTCCTCCCATCACGGACCGAGCTAGGCCAAAACCTACACCGTGCCACCTCAACAACACTAACCAATATAAGATGCTCAAAGTCTAAATACAAGGATCACACATAATATTGGGCTATACGCATATCCATCAACATGGATCATAAAATCAGCTATTTTTGATAAACCAAAATAAATAAAATAATAATTAATGGTAATCTATAATTAAAAAAAACTCTAATATATATGTCCAGAAGTAATTTTAAAAAAGGGTTAAAATATTTAGATTTTTTAAATAGATGTGCAAGATCTCAAAACATCAAGGTGGCATTGAAAAATATGATTTACTATGATTTTAGGCACAAAGTATTTTGATATATGGTGACTAAGAAAAAAACTTATGTAAAAGATAAAAAAATTAGAATAAAATCTTGTTCTTATTTTATTAGTATCGACTGGTCCAAGAGCTTTGATGACGGTATCTGAATTTTTTTCAATATAAGGCTATTATGAATGTGGAATGTTAATTATAATCCAAATCAAGTTACAAATCATGACTCAACAAGAATCAACTTTGACTCGAACCTAGCTGGTAAACTACAGGAGTCTGGGAATTTAGGTGGGCTAGGTGAGGTTCATGTCTAAGTCTAGTAGATTAACATGAATTGACTCTAGGATATTAGATCCCAAAAACCAACCCCAGCTATTTGGAGGGTCTAAGTCATATTAAACCTCTTTTCAAGTGAAGGCTTAAGATAACGAGGTCGAACATTTTCAACTATTTTCTCTCTTCCTTAGCCTGATCAGGACCATTCAGGTCATGCCTAATTTGGGTGTAATTGAGCAAAGATTGATCAAGCTTGGGTTGATCAAGCATGGTTTGAAAGAAATTTCATAGCTTGAATTGCAAAATTAAGCTTGATATATTTATCATCTTTTCAGGATCAATTTAATTTCTCTTACTAGCAAAATAAAGAAATTGGGCTCAATTTCAAATAATGCCAAACATAAGCCTACTTAATTAGCTTGACAATCTTAAATCAAGCTAAAATTAACTTAGGAATAAATCAAGGTTAGTTGAAAGTTATTCTTTATTTAAAGTTTTGATTAAAAGTTTTGTTTAGATTTTGCTAAGGGACCAAGTTATTTTCTTGACTTGCGGAACTTGGATCCAACGAGGAGTTGACTCACTATTTCTATATATACATATAACTTCCATGACAAAAAAAAAAAAGTGCAAGCCTCGACACAACTATTGCCAGAGAAAATGATCAAGTTTATAATCTTGGAAAGTCATCAACTTAGAACTCAGATATCTACAAACCATAAATTAGAATAAAAGAAGCAAATGATTTCGAGTTAAAGTTAAGCCCCACCTTGGCAAGGAGGTTCAGGTTCGCCCGAGTAGAACGTCATGTTGCGTAGAAAAGCTGGCTCGATTGATAGAATGTAGCCAACTAGTTCCAGCAAGTGACAATGACTAATTTGTCCGGTAGATCATTGAAGTCAGCTACATGCCCAAAACTCTGATTTTCCCCTTCGATAGCATGCATGTAAGCTTATGTGCAACTCAACATATTTGCCAATGACATGCCAAATCTTTATACGTATTTGATATACATAACTGATACCTCCACCTTCCACAACGAACTTGTATTCTATGTGATCATGAGCTAGTATCCTTACTACCCATAAGGGGTGCAGATTCTTCGGAATCATTACTGGATTCGATGATAACAATCAGTTACTCACCTTCTCTATATAAGGGTGACAAAGGAGATCTTCGTGTAAGTAATCTCATTTAAAAAAAAATAAAATTTAAACTCTATCACTCTTTCCATTTTGTTATTATGTTGACTTAAATATCGGAGGGTCCTCTATTAAAATTTTTTTGATAAGTGGACTTCTTTTCAGTTCTCCTAAAAGAAGGAACTCTCTAGATCTTTCATGTCCATAGGTGACCAATCAATCTCCATTTCGATAGAAAATTAAGCCTGCACAACATGATTGGAGACTTGCAACAACACATCTAAATTATATTTAATTTATCCAAATAACAAAATAATACATTAATTAAAAAATTGATCTAATGACCCATTATTTATGAAATATATAGTGTGTATAATTCAAAAATGCTAGGGTCATTGAAAAACCCAAAATTTCTCCACAATCAATTAATTATTTAACCATTTATTTTTAATATTTAACCATTTTTGCTGATTTGATCGTTAGAGTGTTTAATGATTTGATCGTTAGAGTTTTAATTATTTGACCGTTTTGCCTTTAATTACTAGGTTTTTAATTTTTTGACCATTGGACTCCTAATTGAGCTTTAAAAGGTCAATAAAAACCCAAACGGATATATTTTAGATGGCTATTGTTGCCGATCTTGCCGCCACGGCCTGTAACTTCAGAGCTGGTGGCGGGATCAGACCATCTCGTCTCGAGGTCTCCGGGCTCCCGATCCTGCAAGACAAGGTCAGAAACCCTGACCGGGGGTCCCGGCGAGGGAGCTTCGACGGTCAAGTTAGAAAGCGGCGAGATGGAACATAATCTCCAAGGTGGGCCCCCGAAGGAGTCCCACGCTTAGAGATTATCTTAGCAAAAAAGGTCTCTGGAAGAGTGGGAATTAGGCCAAGTTCCTTCACCGATCTTGCGCCAAGGACCCTCTCGAGATCTTGGATCCTACTCTTGGTGCCTTTTTCTTTTCTCAGCTTTTTTTCCCTTACCTGGTTATCCGCTCTTCCCATCCTTTTATCCCATCACGCTGCCTCCGGCCTCCCGCCCTTAGGAGGCTCCCTCTTTGCTTTCACCTCCTTCTCTCTCTCTCTCTTTCCCCTTTCCCCTTTGGGTTCAGGAACCCGGTGGCCCCCTTATCTTGCTTGCCGAGCCCAGCGAGGAAAGGGTAGAGGGAGGACACCGGCCAGACCTTGGGCCGAGCGTGAGCGCTCTCCTTCCCAGGTGTCGACAACGTCTGTTACCGGGTCCTGTCTGCAAGGACTTCGCCTCTCGGCTGCGGAACTCGTCGGGCCGATGTAAATGAGGTTTCGTACGTTGCTGCCGACCGTACCGGCGCTCCTCTCGAGGTGCGGCACGCGCTGCCCGAGGGGCAGTCTCGGAACTCGTGCCCCTGCTTCTCGGCAGCCTCACCACGCAAGGTAGCCGGCAATGTAAAATGAAACTATGCACCCTAATGGAGATTAGCAAATGATTAACCAAGCAATTCCCTATTTGCATATAAACAACTCAAATAAAACTATCAAAGAGATCTAGTGAAGAAGCTCGAAGGATCTAACATAAACCTAGTGATCGAGACTCTCAGAATAAGAAAGAAATAGGACCAGAAGAGAACCACGCAAGCCAAGCTAGGTCTAATTTAACATTGCAGACTTAATCAACACTAGACATACCTGACATTGGCCCTTCAATTAGAATAGATTCACTCTTGAAGAGGTCTCCCGGATGACATGAACATAATACCACTGAAGGCCCCTCTTGTTTTCTGGATCTATGGCAAGTAAACCTTCCTCTTGAATCCGGAATCCCGGAGAACCCTGCAACAAAGAAACCCTAAGATGAGTGACTTAACAAGCAATCAACTAGAGAAAAGAAAGAAGGGTGGAAGAGGCATTAAAGGAGATCCATCTTGGCGTCATGGTGGAATGCTTGAAGTGGAGTAGGTTGGCACCTTGTGATGATCTTCTTGATTCACCGTTGAACGCTGGAGCTAGTTTGAAGTTATGAAAGAAGAGGAAGTCTTTGGCGTTGGGAATGGAAGAAGGAAAGATTAGGGTTGGCGTGGAGGAAGAGAAAGGCTAAGCTACCATATAGACACATAGGAAAAAAAACACATAGAAGAAAAAAATACCAACTTCATTCATTAACCCTTTTCAATGGGGCATCCCATAGCTTAAATAGAAGCCTTACAACATTTTAAAATTTGAAAACCCATAGGATTAGGAGGATTACAAGGGGGGTTGAAGGATATGGTGGCATTTGTTGCTTGAAATGTGGGGAGTTGGAGGATATGGTGGCATTTGTTGCTTGAAACTCCTTCAAAGCTTGACATGTGGCGCAAGGTGGGGACCACTTGATGAGGTGGCGGTGTCTTTTGGAGCTCTTGACATGTGGCATAAAGTGGGGACACTTGTTGAGGTGGCGACATCCATTGGAGCTTTTGACATGTGGCACAAGGTGGGGGTCACTTGATGAGGTGGCTTCTTCTTGTCTTGATGCTTCATGGACTCATGGATTGGGCTTGATTTAACTGGACCCAACTCTCAATTGCAGGGTTAACTAAGATATTAAACCAGACCCAACATGGACTCGAAATTAACTACAAGATTATTTGGACTCAAAAAAAAGAAAAATTACAGGACTTCTCTTTTGCTACTCCAACCACAAGGACTCGGACTTGACCTGAATGGTTGGAGTCTTTTCCTGATTCTAGTGCCCACATCAATTCTCCCGGGATGGGAGGAACTCGACCCTGTCGAGTAAGGATTAGCCTGATAAGCTTCTAATGCATCTGGATCGATTTGTTGTAGGTCCCCTCGGGTGATCCAGGAGTCTTCAGAATCAGGACATCCTTGCCATCTAACTAGATAACGTTGGTAGCCTTATTTTTAGTAGTAATGATCTGGTCATCCAAGATCCTTTCAATTTTCCCTTCGCTCAGGAACACTCGGTGGTGGGCATTCTTTGGGGCTTCACTCTCAAAGAAGTATGAGGACCAAAAAGCTCACCAGGTATCAATGCAGGTTCTTTGTATTCTTTTAAGTCTGAAACGTTAAATGTTGAACTAATGCCATAACTTGGTAGTAATTCTAATACATGAGCATTAGGTCCATTTTCTTTATTATTTTGAAAGGTCAGCTCCCGGGCATGGAGTTTCTTCATAGTTCCCGGCGGAAACCTTTCAGGTTTAAATTTGATCATAACGGAGTCCCTTCATTAAATTCTTTTAACCGTTTATGTGAATTAGTCATATGCTTATAGAGTTCATTGCTCGATTGGATCTTTTGGCTAATCTCCTTATACAATTCTCTAATATGCTGTGCATATGACTCAGTAGACTCAGACACTCGTGCATGTGTGGGTAATGGAGCTAGGTCTAAAGGTTTCCTAGGTCTGTATCCATGGACCACTTCGAACGGACTTTTCCTATAGACCTATTAACTGAGCTGTTGTAGGCAAATTCAGCACCAGGAAGTAATAGGTCCCAGTTTCCAGGTTGTCACCAACTAAACATCTCAACTGATTTTCTAAGTTTCGGTTTACTACCTCTGTCTGGCCATTGGTTTGAGGATGATAGGCAGTAGAGAATTTCAGCTTGGTACTGAACATGTGCCAGAGGGTTTTCCAGAAATAGCTTGTAAATTTGACATCTCTATCGGACACAATGGTTTTGGGTAAACCATGAAGCCTAACGACCTGATCGAGAAAAAGCTTGGCCACCTTCGAAGCATCTAAAGTTTGAGAACAAGGAATGAAGTGAGCCATCTTGGAAAAACGATCGACAACCACAAAGACAGAATCATGCTTCCTAGACGTCTTAGCGAGGCCTACTACAAAATCAATGCTGATATCCTGCCATGGACAATCAGGGACAGATAAGGGTGTGTACAGACCGGTGTTCTGTCTTTGCTATTTGCAACAGCACAGGTACGGCACTGAGCTACAATCTGGCCACATTTCTTTTGAGACCAGGCCAAAAGAATTGGTCTTCTATTGCTAAGATGGTCTTATTCCTACCAAAATGTCCTGACAAGCCTCCAGCATGAACTTTCCAGATCAGAAATTCCCTAACAGAGATCTTGGGAATACACAACTGATTTCTTTTGAAAAGGTATCATCTAAAAGGGTATAATCACTATGCTTACTAGATGGTCCTTGTTGAAGGGATCGATAGATGTTACCAAAATCAGGGCATGTAGGATACTCCTTTTTCAATCTATCAAACCCTACTACCTCAGTGCTCACAGAAGTCAACAACATGGAACGACGATCAATGCATCGGCAACCCTATTTTCAGTACGGCACGATGTTTCAGTACGAACGTATAAGCTTGTATGAACTCTACCCATTCCCGTGCCTAAGGTTCAATTCTTCTGAGAACTAAGGAACCTAAGAGCTTCGTGGTCAGAAAATAGGACAAACTCTTTGTGGTAGAAGATAATGCCTCCAATAACGTAATGCCTGAACTACCGCATACAGCTTCCTATCATAGGTGGAATACCTTAGTCTCGCTTCATTTAACTTTTCACTGAAATATGCTACTGGGTGATTCTCTTGACTCAAGACACCTCCAATTCCTATCCCAGAAGCATCACAAGCAACCTCGAACACTTTGATAAAATTAGGTAACCTCAAGACGGGTGCGTGGTCATTTTTTCTTAATTGTTAGGAAGGCTTTGTCTGCTGCTTTAGTCCACTCAAAAGTTCCCTTCCTAATACAATCAGTGATTGGAGCCACTATCGTACTGAACCCTCTAATGAATCTCCTATAGAAGGTGGCTCGACTTCGGCCCCTCCTGGCATCGAGGTGGACCCCTCCTGAGCGGACACCTGGCTGGGCGGTAGAGGAGCGCTCGACTTCGGCCGAGGCGGACCCGTGTCCGGGCGCCACCTGGCGAAGGAGCAGGAAGGGCCGGCCCGACCTCGACTTCGGTCGCGGTGGGCCACATCTGACCTTGCTGGACCGTCCCGCTCTGCCGAAAAATCCACGTGGTTCGGATCACGCCCGGCAAATCTGAGACACGCCACGTCATCGTAACGGCTGTAACATCTATAAAAGATCATCTTAGAGGCCTAAAGAGATAAGTTTATTTCATGTTTCATGCTCTCTTTTTTTCTCTAATATTCTCTCCTCCAAGTTTTTTTTGTTTCAAAGTTATTTACTGAATACTGAAAGAGTCTCCATCAACCTCTTCCATGATCATACTCGCAGGCGGAGGAATCCCGGTCATATGGGGCAGTGTTTTCGAGAATTTCCGCACGAGGGATGGAAATATATCTTAGGACAATGTCTTACACACTGCAGGTATGAATTAAGTTCTTCGATTTTCTATAAGTATTTTACCGTTTCCTATAATAAATATTTTATTATTTTTTTTTCTTAATCATATCCATAATTTTTTAAAGTCATGTCCTAACAAGAGTCTTATCAAGCCAAACTGATTAAGATGGGTCAATTTTTGACTTGAAATAATTTTGAACTTATTTTACTTATCCAAGTTACTTTGTTCAACATTAAGCCAAGCTTGATTCGCGCTTTTCTAGACCTAACCTTAAGTCAAGCTTGACTTGTGTGGCTTATTGGACATCCCTAGTCTAATTATTTGATATTCATGCTGAACATGGTCATTGAGTGCATGTATACTTGAAAAGTCATGATTGATAGGTGGGTTTCCATTTTGATCTTATGTTTGGTTCAAAGCACATGTTAGGTCATAGCTTAGCTAGCCTGCATTCACCCTACAATCTAGACTTTGTCTGCAGGGTGAATAAAAGTGCAGACAACAACATTAACCTAGATTGCCTAAACTTTTGATGGATGGCCAATGGTACTTCAAAGTACATGATGTGAATTAGCAACCAACTTGATACCACTCTACTCGATCTAGTCATTTGGATTGTGTTGCTGCACCTCGAGATAATAATAAAAAAAAAAATTAGAGTGAGAGTTTTTAAGTGAAGATATATTTTTTTATCCTTAGGATCCCCTGCCCCTCTATTTATAGAGGTTGGGACAATCTAGACTGCCTGATTCTACTAGACAGTTATAACCACATAATTCTATTGGATGGTTCTATTACTACTAGATAGGGTTTGTTAAGAATCTCTCACAATAGAATAGTTAACCCTTTTAAAATAATATGAACCAATTTTGTTATAAAAAACCGGATAATTGTTGAAGCTATTATGGCTTTATACTTCGGATTCAAGTTGGTTGAACTTTTCAGTGATCTCAGTATTTTGCTCGAGGTCTGATAATATCCGAGGTGAATAATAATGAATTAGTTTCAAGGTCAACTAATAATATCTATTTTCTAGGTCAATTTCTTTCTGTCATTCCATTTAACTAGGTTATATTCGTAACAGGCTGTATTCAGCTTCTGAGGATGAGCTTAGGATATGTTTGGTTGGAGATAATTTATATAAGAATATAATCAAATTATAAATATGCCTATTAATAAAAAATAAAAGTTTAATATTAAGATAGTATCGTTATCTTCGATTAATTTTAAAATGGTTATAATCACATAACACTTTGTATATTATCATTTATATTTTTATTATTTGTAAAAGCTTTTTATTAAACAAATATGGAAAAGATATCAAAACAAATTCAATGTTTATACTTTATTGGGATATTTTTGTCAAGCATGGATTACTATCAAAAATTTACCAAATATCAACCCTTAGGGCCCATATTTTATGGATAAATATCATAAAAAATTATTAATTAACTTATCCAAGTTCTTGTCCTTTTCAAGATGGGTAAGTTATTTTCTTGAATAGCATTCATCCATGAATTAGTAAAAAAATTTTATTCATATGGAAGGGTTGCTAAATTATTTACTACAAGCTAGTAAAATAAATATTCAATTATTCTTAAAAATATTTTCAATACCTCTCATTCAATGCCCAATAACTCAGCTATTCACTATTCCCAGACTCTAGTCGGATAAAGGGTGTTATTGAAAATATGGATAAATATTAGCAAGTTATTCAGGAAAGAAAAATGTAAAAGAATATAGATAGTAAATTTCAAAACTACTTTTTCATGCATAAAAGAACATGATAAATCATTTTCCTGTCTACATGTTACCTGGAAATATTTATCTAAAAAAATATAGATTCTTAGTTAAATCTTTATTCATAAAAGAGCACGCTCTTGTAATATTGTTTTACATATTTTTCTGAAAAATAAACATAAAATTTATCATCCTTTTATATCCCTCTTCCACTTTTTACATTAAATATGAGAATCTGATATTTTTTTTTTTTTCAAGCCAGATTATCTCCAACAAAATGAACCCTTTAGTATAATGATAATACCTTCTCACGAGAACTTGACATCAGAAATTAAAAACATTGAAAAAGCCTCCCTATTCTGGTTGAAGATTGCATAAATTCGATCCTCCCCAAATCCAACGGTAACTAAAGTTTATGCACTAAATTTGACCCTCTTCGGATCCCGCGGAGATGGGGTCACGTGTATTGGGCCACTTTTTTTTTTAAAGTCCTTGCAACTTTGAAGTTCTCTCGGAGCCTAATAATGGTATCAGGTTAGTTGCTCATTTGCACGAACGTATACTTTGAACCCATTATTATTATATTTTCTAGAGATCAAACAGCAAGCCAATATATTATTTTATTTAGATGAACATAAAAAATAAAAAAAAAATCAAGTAATTCCTCTTTTATGATTCTTATAATACATATAAAGTGGACGGAAAAGTTTTGTGCACTGCATGCGGTGCAATAAAATTCAATGTAGCCGCATCATATTTTTTATTGATCCATGTATTCACTGTAGCATGATGGGATGGAAATGTGACTAGCATTAATTATTATTCAGCTTTTATTTGAAATTTTTGTCTAGACCAAAATATCTCTCCGGTTCCTTGAACTAGGGTGTCGTAAATTTGAACTAGGATGTCGTAGCTTTTGAAATAGGATATCGTACATTTTGAACTAGGATATCGTAATACTGTTTTAGATTATTTTTGAACTAGGGTGTCGTAGATTTTGAACTAGGATGTCGGGTTTTGAACTAGGATGTCGTAGGTTTTGAACTAGGATGTCGTAATACTGTTTCAGGTCATTTTAAATAGGATATTTAAGGTGTCGTAGGTTTGAACTAGGATGTCATAAGTTTTGAACTAGGATGTCGTAATACAGGTCATTTTGAACTAGAATGTCGTAGGTTTTGAAATATGATGTCGTAATACTGTTTCAGGTCATTTTGAACTAGGATGTCATAAGTTTTGAACTATGATGTTTTGTGATACAGGTCATTTTTGAACTAGGTGTCATAGATTTTGAATTAGGATATCGTAAGGATATTTTGATATGAACAAAAATTTAATTAATACCAATCATCATCAACTTCTATTTCATTATACTATAATAAATATATTGGATCAATAAAAATATATGATGCAGATCTTACCAGATTTGTTGTACCGTATGCAGTGCGCAAAAAAATTACTCTAAAGTGGATGCTAACCGTTCAAGGCAGCGCAAGACAAAGCCCGGCCCAGTCTAGACCTCGTGGCATCATTGGGTGTGCAAGTACAATCTGTTGGACAAGGACAGTGGACGCGAGCAACACCAGTCCACAACGGTATGATAAGCCCCAGGCGCACTTTAATGAGCCCACTGCACGGAAAGCGACGGTACGTACCCCTCCCGGGGGAGACCAGCTGAGCGGGCCCCGCCGACAGGAATTGACAGCTGACCAAATGCCGTACGCGACCCTCTCGTTCTGGCCGCCGGATCATCGATGCGACGCTCCCTCGCCCATCATTTTCCCGAATCCCAACGCTCCAAATCACTCGACGTCCCGAGGAATATAATATAATATTATTCTCATCCGCGGCACATCTAAATCAGTCACACTAGAGTCCGCTTCCTACGGGGCCCAAATTATTTTACCAAGGACAGAATTTGCATGGTCTTAACTGTTGATCTTGCTTCGAAAAAAAAAAAAAAAAAAAAAAAAAAATCCATCATCCTGCAAAGTGATACATATTTTAGGATCCCTTAACAATTTTGATCTTAAATCTAGGTAAAGCATATTATAAAAATATATACATATATTTAGATCAAGAAGCATAATCATTTGGATCCCTGGATACGTGTTATTTTTGAGAATCTAATATTTTTCTGCTTATAAAATCAGTATTTAAGCGGATTTATATGTTCACCATGATGTAACAATGGTGGTGCAGTTTGTGGGGTTTTGCAATGTGAAAGCCCAATCCTCGGAATGCCAAAGTGGCGATGGAGATTCAGAATTGGCAAATTGGGGCCCCAAGGGGTTTTAAATCGACCAAGAGGAAGAAGGCTAAAAGCGCGAGGGAACCTAACAAAACCGCCCGCTGCTGGGAGTACGGTCCGCGCACTTTATCGGACAGCGATTTCCTGGAGGAGAGGACCGGGTCGTCTACGTGGAGTGTTCTCATTTGTCGAAACGACGTTTTGCTGTTGTCGACTGACATCGTCGTGAGGTGGGTCCTTTTCTCTGAAAGCGCAGGTTGGAGTCAGCTCGCCCTCGTCAGAGCCCCCTGACCGGCTGCAGCCGGTCAGAGACCGGACGTGCCGTTCGTCGGTTTCCGTGCCGAGAGACTGCCACGCGACGTCTTGCCGTGCTGCACGTGCCGCCTGGTGGGCCCCGGAGTCGGAATAAAGTTATTATTATTAAAATTAACATAAGGCCGAATAGGAGGAGGGAGGGTACAGGGGGGAATGGTGATGAAGAGAGAGAGAGGGGTCGCGCTCAGAGCCAGAGCGGGCGCTTAGAAAGCGAGGGTTCCGATAGGGAGGCGAAGGAGAGGGACGGCGAAGAAGGCGCGAGGGATAGGGAAGAGAGGAACAGAGGGCGGTGGTCAAAGGCGGTCTCCTCCGTCAGTGGCGCTTAGGGTTCCGGCGGCGACGCGGCGATAATCTGCTACGGTAACGCCCGCGCGTCTCTGTCGAATTACTCTTTGATTTCTGCTTCTTTTGCTGTGTTTGTTCTTCCGATTTGGTTCGCGTGCTCTTCTTGTTTTCGCTTCGTTTAAAGGTCGGATTTTTTATGACTTTTGTTGTGGTCTGATGGTTTTGGGTGGTTGATCGGTTTGTGTCATTGGCGCTGGGAGGAGGCTGAGGCGTAGGGTTCGGATTTTGATCTTTTTCCAGCGGATTTGTCTTTGTTCCTTTCTCTGATTATTTTTAAGCTCGATTTTTCGTGTTTTAATGGCTTCTCGTCGTAGCTAGAGCTTTTGTTTTATTTTTTAAAAATTGCTTTGATATTGTCATTTACCTTCAAATGGGTCTTTTTGGTGATCAGATTAAGTCTGGGTATATGACTCAGAAGTCTTCTGCAGTTTTTTACGGTTTCCAGTGGTGCTGTTTGATGTCTGCTTTGGTCTCGTTTTTGTGGTAGATGGATTTATCTTGAAATGTTGGGATAATGGATTTTTAAATGTATGAGTAGGTTAAAATTTGATATTCTTTTGCAATTTTTTAACGGTCTCCAGTGAGGCTTTTTGATGTCTACTTTGTCTCATTGGTTTTGATTTTTGTGGTAGATGGATTTATCTTCAAATGTTTGAATACTATTAATTTTTGATATCCAGAAGCAGATTGAATTTTGATGTCCGAGCATTTTATAGGGTTTTCAGTCATGTTGTCTAATGGCTAATTTATTTCATGGCTCCTGATTTTGTGTTGGGTAGATTATCCTGAAATGTTGGAATACTATATCTTTTAAATCTAGGATTAGAGTGAACTTTAAATATCTACGGGCACTTTAGCTTCTCTCGATTGTTACATTTATTGTCGATCATCTCCCAAAGATGAGGGCGACAAACTTACTGTGACACGTGTCCTGAATGGCAAGTTCTGGTTCCAGAATCTTTTGTCATGAATGTATGCATGTTGTCTGGCAATGTTCGATATTCAATCATTGTGAAATTTGTCGGAATGCTAACTTGTGAAATTTGTCATTTTTGCTTTGTCAAGTAACTTTAGTTATAGTTTAGTAGTGCATGAACTCTTTAAGAATGATCAGTAATTTGCTCTGTATTTTAATCATTGATGTCTGATTAAGTTCACAGTGACAAAGCTGATCTTGATCACTTGATGGCATTATCGCTGGTATAATTATTTATCAAAGGTTGCTATTGAAATATCTAAGTAATCATTGGTTTGGAGTAAAGAGGCTATAATCTCTTATTTCTCGAGGCACAAATCATTATTGCTTGGCTGTTAATAATGCCTCTAACAATAGATAGAGCTGATTGGCAATTGTTTGGGTTGTGCTACAATCACTGTTTTGTACATGTTGGATCACTTACCCTTTTTTTTTTTTTCATTTTTTATTTGTACTGGTTTCCTTTTTTCTTCAATTAATGGTAGTATGCCGTATCATAATGTATCTTCAACTGCTTTTGGATATAGTTTTCATAATGCTGATGCTCTTTATTGACTTAGGCTTGCTTATTTTCTGTTGCTAAGTTCATTGTGTAAAAGTTTCAGTGCTAATGGTGCCACCTTCCATTTTCATACTCTGCAATATCTTGTAACAAGTGATTTAACTAGAGGATCATAGGTGCATAAATAATTTCAATAAGTTAATTAGCCTAACCTATCACAAATCTCAAAGTTCTCACCATATTGGATATCCAGAGCTCAGGCAGTCCTTTCGATGGGTTATTTGTCTAATGTCTTTCACTTCCGCATGTGCCACTCTTGTTTTTGGTAAAAAGCTAGCCTTTTTTTAGACTAAGAAAATAGCACCAAAAATTTGTTAGCGAGTTTGATCATTTCATTATCAGTGCTAGCAGATATTTTGTTGGGCAGAACTAAATTTGAACGTCATGGTCCTTGTTAATAATGATGGTTACATAAAGGTAAAGCACAGAATTTCTTTTTCTTTGTTTTTATTTTTTAAAAAAAGAATACTGAGAATGAAAGTATTTGTCCTGAAAAGGTAAACTTATTGTTGCCTATTTAAGAAGATTGGATTTATGTTTTGATACATGATTTTATTGAAGCTTGTGGTGACAGTGGATATAGTGCGAGGTCCAAGTGAGTGGAAAAGTGATTTGAAGCAATCATTCCAATGTGTAAAAGAAGGGTATTTTTTTTTCAAAAAATTCCATGTCTGGTTACTGTCATTGTTAATATTATTATCGGGGATTGAATTTTAATGTAGAAAACTAGAAAAAAATGGCATATCAATAAATTGATCTTTCCAGGTGATGTGTGATTACCGAATCTAAACTACAATTTACAACCTAATATATTACGCCTGAATTTGGAGTTATTGGAGAGGATATAATTAACTAAATCTAATGATGTTATCTTAAAGAATGATGTTGAAATAATAAACTGATTTTTTTCATTTTCTACAATGTAAAAAAGAACCTTATGCGAAGTGCGGATTTTTGAATTCATGGATACAAGTTAGGCAGGTTAGAAAGAATCACCACTGAAAACCAGACTAAGTGTCTGAGAGCTATGAAGGCAATCATGGGCTGCTAAAGAATTTCCTGGAGTGTTAATGTATCTGTTGTTTGGCAAACACTTTGTAACATGGGAAAATGAAAATTTGAGTTACATGGGTGCAATCACAAGTAGCTTTTTATAAAATCGTACTGTAAAATATATTTCATGAACATTCTAAATTGATGAAAGACATTGTCCTACCGAAGCAAGTTGGGGGAAAAGCTAAGAATTGCTTTTGTTCTGTTTTTTTTTTCCTTTTTTTGGAGAGGTATTTTCCCTTTTCTGTGTAGCTATAATTTGTGGGAGTTGCATCGCTAATTGAGAATGGTATGTATGGCATATGATGAAATATTCTCATCCTTTTCCATAAAAAACAAATCTTCTTATCGGTTGCATGTTTATATAATTCAAAATGGGTTAGCATCACATTGATTTATAATTAAATTTGATGGAATGTTTAATTTCAACATTTTCCAAACAGGACTTCGATCTATAAAGCAAGCCATCTGCGAATTTGCATGGACATTGAGAGGTTCAAGGTTAGCACAAAACAATTCTTTTGAGGATGGACATACATGTTTAGATTGTAAAGAGCATAGGAGCATGCATCTGTAATAGTTGTTCTCGCATGTTCACATCATGCAATGGGTTGGTCTGTGTGTTATATTGGTCCTCATGAATGTACTTCTGGTTGGGGAACAATACGTACAGTTAGGGAAGTCACATATACTTGCAATCTCTTGTGCTGACATTTGTGTGTTGGAGTAAAATTATCTTCAGCATTCAAGGGTATTGGATGGAGTTTGCAATAAATTGACTCTGTAATACTGCACTGTTGTGCATGTGGCAGCAACAGTGGTCCATTTTCAGTGTTTTTATCCATTTGCTAGTAGGGGCCGTTGCTTGGTCCGATGGTAAGAGGCTTGGGCTGACAAATGCAATAGCACAGGATCAAGTCTTGGGAATATACTTCATGAAAAAAAATGCCAAAGGTTAGATCTGTCCCTGATTTGCCTTTTCTAGGATCCTAGATTGGTGGTACCATAACTGGGCAACGTGGTTTCTTCTCTTTGCTATCTTCTGATTCTGTGGTTGGGTGAAAACTGCAACGCTAGTTTGGGTGGGAATTTGGTTCGCAGCTAAGCGTGATACATATATTTTATCATCGATCTCAATTTACTGCAATTTTAGACTATGGTGTCTCGAAGTGCATTGAGGGCTATGTCGACAACTTTTGCTTGTCTATCTGTCTTTGAGGGCTAGCACATCCATATGCTCATGTAAAGACATACATTCCACATAAAGCAAACAATCCCGCATTGGCCTTTAAATTTCTTTGCCACTAGCCCAGAAAAAATGGATGGAGAGATAGAACAATACGAGTTTTTTTATCTGCAGTTACAGATTGAGCACCATATATCTTCCAAAGAGCTCTTTTCGACATGTGCTGATAATAATCATTTTGTTTGTGAGAGGAACAAAAGTGAATAATTCTTTTGGTTGCGATTGCATTTCCTTCTTGGTATTACCAAGTTCCTGCTTCTATTAATAGACATAGTGTCCATTAATTGATCATATTTAAGTAAGCATGTTTTTACACATTTAATCTGATGTTTTAATTTAAAATTCAGGTGATAGTATTTAATTCTTATTGTGACACCTGGGGGTCATCTGCTGCTAGGCAAGTGTTGGCATTAGATGATAGGAGAATGAAGCTAATATAAATTTCTGCAAAGTTGACTGCGTGACACCATAATTTCTTGCAAACTTTTGCAAGTTGCAAAAGAAACACTACACTAAAATATCAGGTTTTTGTACTATTATTCTTGCATCATTTTATTGTTTTGAAATTATTACGAGAAAGCTCTTTTTTTTTAAAAGAGTTTTAAGATGAAGTAAATCTAAGAAGAAAAAAAGAAATGCGATGTAGATGTGCTTTTATGTCTGTCATATTTCACTTTCACCTCCATATCACATTTTCCTCGTATCTTTTAATGTTCTAAACACTGCAGCATGTACACATTCAGATCCATCCATTAAATTTGAGTTGTTTGAGATATATGCTGTATTATTTTTATTTTTATTTTTCTTATTTTCTAAGGGTGTCTCCATTCATTCGGTCCAAAAGTGAATACCATCAATGCTCCAATTTTATCAGCTCGTACCAAGTGCCAACTCGCTATTTTTGCATGCCAGATTTTGGCTACCCCATCTGCTGTCACTTGCATGCTTTATTCACTTCACTGCTTTTAGTTTGCCTTCTTCATAGGGCATCATGTTTAAGAAGAAACTCTATCAGGTTGTTCTGCTTGTATTCACAAACCTGCAAAATGAGTTTTGAAATAAAGAAAAAATAACTTACCCTGCTGTCCATGCAACCACCTTTTCTTCCAAAAGTTAGATTTTGTTTAATGTACCCTGAAGACAATCAACAATTACTATAGGTATCTTTATCACTAACAACTTCTTTGACAATATTAGTGCTTCTTGGGCTTTCACATCACCTCAGAGAATTCAAGATGCAAACATATCCTCAAGTCTGATACATGTCAGACTTTTTAGATATTCTTCAAATTGTTTAGTTATTGCAGCCTAATGACATTGGAAATAAGCTTTATTTTTTTTTGAGCTTGGACAAGGAAATTCATGTCTGTTTTATTCTTTAGCTAATTTTGGAGTTTGAAGGAGACATGCCTAAACACTTTTACAAATAATTTCTTTCGATTTTTCTACTATAGTTTTTTATTTTAAAACAATAGATACCTAATTTGTTAATTTTTTTGTGCATATCCTTGTGTCTCCTTTTTCTATTTTAAGTTGGACTCTTGGATACATGTTTGGATTTGTTTCTCCTCTCCATATCCATGCAAAAAATTGTTAATTGTGTGGTGGGTATTGCTACTATAGTTGTTGCCTTGTAGATTTTGTTTTCCTTGTGAGGTGCCAAAAATTTTAATGCACTGCTAGTACTTCACTTGACAGCCATGCTTCTATTTTGGTACATGTATTTGCTAGTATATAAAGATTTTCCTTTCCCTTTGTTATAGAGCTTTAGCAAGCTACAGAATATTTATAAGATACAAATTAACTTGACATGTTATCTAGACTCCAACTTATACTATTAAGTACATGATGTGAGCTATTATTCATAGCTCATAATTGCAATTCTTATATTAATTTCCAGTGCAACATTGAGGAAATTCAGAATATATTGCACAAGTCTGATTGGTCAATTAATTGGAAGCTTGTCCTATCTGTTTGTTTAATTTTTGTTCACTCCACATATGGAAGCACTTTTTAATTTCTGTTAATTAAATAAATAAAATTCAAGATAGCAACTCCTTTCCAAAGAAAAAGAGGAAAGTGTATGATTAAATTGCTCGAATGTTTGGACTGCTGATCACTAAATGGTCAAAATTAGAGGTGAATAACTCAATTTCCTTAGAAGAACAAATGTATAATTAAATTGCAAACAAGAAAATTGGCTGGTTAGACCTTGTTTGCATAATTTTAATGGGATCTTGTACTTCTCCAATTTTGAAGATTGGAGTCATTTGATGAAGTTTCTTTTCAAGTCTATTTAACAGGTTTGTTCTATCTTCTAAACTTCAATTTTCAAAATATTATCTCATGATTTTTTTTTATAAGTAATCAATTATTTTTTTTGAATATTTAGAGTACTTTATTTGCTTTCATCAAATAATCAAAATTTAAATTCTCAATTTTATTAGCTCCTACAAGTATGTCATATGTCATTAGCATGCTTTTGACTTTTAGTTAATTCTTTTTAGGTGTATTGTCATAGTTACTAAGTTTGCTCTTGTATAAAACTCTAGGAAGACATTAATAACTTTATTGTTCTCTCACATTTGAAGAAATGCTATCTTAAAATAGCTGCTTTGTAGAGAAAAGGCTTGTAATGAGGGTGGCAACTCGTTGAACTCCAATTTGAAAATTAGGAGACTTTAGACTGAACTGACTTGAACGGGCAATTTGGATCATACCAAACCACACCAATCAAGAATTAGATTGATTTGGACAGTCCGGTCGGTTTGGCCCCTTTAAAGTCTTCCGAGCACCTCCATGCCCTCTAAGGTTTCTCTCTCTCTCTCTCTCTCTCTTCTCGAATCCTCACTGTTGCCCCCGGCCTCCTCCATGATCCTTTGTCTCCTCCCGCATCATCACAACTGCCCTCCCCCCTCTAACCTCTCCCTTGCCCACCTCACCTTCTATGCTGCCTCCATCCACACTGCCCCGTTCACCTTTGCTGTCCTCATTCATGCCTACCTAGCCGGCCCCTCCCCCTCTCTCGTTCTCGGGCTTGTCTCCTACATGCTCGATGCCAGCTTCTATCTCAACCATTTCTCCTTCTCCCCCCTGCCCATGCGATTGCCTATGTCACTTGCAGCCTCCTCAACATCTCTTAGACGGTGTTCAATGAAATGTCATAGAGTTGGGGACTGGCCTAGGCCCCTAAGTAAGCCCCTTCACCTCCCTCCCTCTCTCTTCCTTCCTCTGTTTCTCTCCCTCCCTCCCTCCCTCCCTCTCCTTTTGACTCATAACATACCGAGCTGGTCACCAGCTGGTACAACCTCCAATATCAGTTTGACAAACCTTGCTTTAGCTTTATTGTATCACCATCAAAATCATTGTTGTGACTTTCATAATTACCTCCATAGTCATCATCCATACCATCATCACCACCAAATTGTCATTCTATAACCATATTAATCATTAATCACCACTAGTATCATCATGGCTACCTTTGTCATCATGATGTTATGAAGATTATTGCTATTGATATCACCGCTGGTATCATCATGGCTACCTTTGTTATTGCCATGTTACCATGACAGCACCTATAATTACCACTGAGACCTTTATATATATTATAATTCATGCCACACCACCATCAGTGCTGCTGCATTTGTCATTGCTTTGAATATTATCATCGTTACTACCATTGTTTGTGCCATCACTTTTATCATTGTTAGTATTCATGTTGATATATTGCTGCCACCATTGTTGCCATATTATAGTGAGCACCATTATTACCAATGCCACCTGCCATCCTTTCTTCAATGACTATCATGACAGTTGCCAAGCAAACAATAAAAGCTTTCCCACCTTTTTTTATCTATGTTTCTTTTATTTTCGTTTGCAGTTTTCCACCCCTTCTCCCTAACCAAATGTGACTTTGTGAACTCTCTATCAGGAAATAACCTCCTCATGTGTGATATTTCAAGTAGTATCCATGTTTTCACTAGTCTCCATTGTTACCTATACTAATGACTGAGCCAGAAAATGGACCAAAACTCAGACTGATGATTGAACCAGAAAATGGACCAAAACTTGGGACTGATGATGGAACTAGAAAATGGACCAGGTCATGGGTCACTGGCTCAATTATTTGGTCAATTAGAACCAAACCATGACATCATGATGATATAATAAATATATTAATTTATACATAAAAAAATAGATTAAAATTATAAATATATACTGAAAATAATAAAAAGAAATTCAAAATGTATCAGCATATACACACACACATATATGTATGCATGTCTGTGTATATATGTATACACATATGTATACGTACATGTATGCATATACATGTATATGTACATATGTATATGCATATATGTATACACACACATATTAAAAACTCCTTATTATAATCTGATTAAATTTTATCCTCATAGTTTATTGATAATGTTAACTGTGCTTAAGGACAATTATTAATAGCAAACCAGAATAATGAAACTAGATCTACATGGAAGATAATTATGAATCACATATGAAAGAAATCTAATAAAATTATGAAGTGTCCATTAGATTATGTTTTTTTTGATCTACAATAAGCCATCAAATAAGGGTCTGATTCATAGTAAACTTACTTGATTAGTGTCACTGTTTTGTCGAATTAAATAATTAAATATGAGAGAGGAGAAGAGTGGACATGGAATACTATTTAGAGAATATAGTGCAAGATAGTGTGTGTGCATGCGAGAAAGAGAGAGAGAGAGAGAGAGAGAGAGAGAGTAGCTGATATTTTTGAATTTCGAAAGGATTTTATTTTGGTAATTTATGTCCACTTTCTAAGAGAAATAAATCTCTTTTTTTTTTTTTTTGAAAGAACATTTTGGGATTTTGTTGGATGACAATAGGCCCGGTTAAATATGTTTTCACTATTATTTTCTGGTGCTTTATGTTGAGTACCCAAAAAAAAAAAAATTATGGACATGATAAGCGAAGCAAAAGTTTTAGGATGAACCTTGATGAATGAGAAATTTCTGTTTAAAAGATTGGTGATGTGATTATGCATCGTCCACAACTGGCCTTCCCCTCATGCAATTGTGGCCTCTCATGTGGTGGGGAATGCATGGATAGCCTTGATGCATGAGGGAGGTGGATGGTGAATTGGACATGCTAGCATGCACTACCACTCATAAAACAGCATTGGTTGAAAGAATGGGATAGACTTGGTTTTAGGATGGGACCAAATTTTGTCGGTTGCTGAAAACACCGGTTCAGACTCAGATTTCAATCAAAATTGCTATTGAGTTTAGAAATTGAATATGAAAGTGATAATGGAAAAGTTGAACCTAGATATAATGTGATTTGAAGTGAATGACTATCATACTGTCCTGTAGTGTCAACTGTTTAGGATGGAATTTTCTTTATAAGTGAGATAGCGTTGTTGATTTTGCAGGGGAAAGAGGAAAAGATGACAGGTTAGGGTTTTAAAGATTTGGTGTAAGGGTATAAAGAAGACTTTGATGTAGAAATTTAGTAAAGCAATTTACCTAAGTATAGAAAGGGGATAATGTATAAGTGGTACATGGTTGTCTCGCATCAACTGGAAATCTAGGCCACATTCCTAGGGTTTGAAGGTGCATCTCCATTGTGGCATAATACCACCGGACACAAGAAGGCACTCTTCAATCCTCCATTTTTAATTGACCACCTAGTAATGGATTGAATGCAAAGAGTTATTTATAATCTAATAAAGATGATGTTTACATAAAATAAAATAACAAGAAAAGAAAATACCAAACTAAAGCTATTTTAGGCTCTTCGTCACTTAGGGCAATTGGTGACTATAATTTATCAGGCTTTAAGCTGCTTGTGGAGCCAGTAGGGTGTCTGGTCCTCTTATTCTTGATTTTCTTCTCACAAACATAGGAAGCCTCTGAAGGCCCCACAGTCAGCAGGAGTTGTTTTTTCTTTTTAGTAATTTAAAGGAGAAGGAAATCATATGCTGTTTGATTTCCCTTTTTCCTCTTTACCTTCAAGATTATAGCTCTCTTGTAGGTTTCCATCATTTGTTTCTTACTTGACAGCTGACCATCCTGATCTTTCTTGATTTTTTTCCATAAAAAGATTCCTACCATATTTGTTCTCAGGTGCCTATTAGTACTAATGAGAAGTCCCTTGAGCCCACCTCATGCAGGCTTGACAACTTATTATACAACCAACCTGCGTATTGCACCAATTTTTGTATGTTACATTAATCTCCTCGGCCCTCATGCCACATGACAGGAGGAAACCATCCAGATCTTTTTTTGACTGAAGGAAACCATCCAGATCTTTTTTGATTTTCTTGCCATATAAACACTCCTACCGTATTTTCTCTCAGGTGCCTATTACTGCACATGAGAAGTCCCTTGAGCCTACCTAATGCGGGCTTCACAACTCTTTATGCAACCAAATCATGTATTGCACCAGTTCCCATTAGTTACATCAATCCCCTCATGCCACATGGTAGGAGGAAGTTTCTTGTGTTCAAAATAAGTGCCCCGATCATTTCTCCAAAACAAATTTTTTTTGACCATGTCACTGAGGACCTTGCTAGCTAGTGGCACAAGTGGGTTCTTTTAGAAGCCTTTCTACTATTAAGGATGTCTGATCTGTTGCAGTATTGATATTTTCTTCTGTTACCTTTCGAATAAGTCTCCTAGCCATGTTAGGAAGCTCTAAAGCAGCCATTAATTTCAATCAAGGAAACTGATCTTCTTTTCATTTACTTGACTGCATAGCACGTATGAGTTTGCTTGCCACATATGTGAGCTCACATGCTGTTACTATTTTTTAGATATTTAAAACAAATAAAATACATTGAACATAACAAAAACAACAACAACAATGAATAACTAGGATAAATAATAGCAGTCAAAGACTTAGGTCTTGGTGGGATTTCCCATGGGACACAGGGACAGGGTACTATCCCATGTGTCGGGATAGAACTGTCCTACTATTATTCTAGCGACCCAATAGGGATGTCATATCTCCTGTCCCAAGTATCAAGACAGGGTGGGATGGCAGCGCATCCCATTTCATGAAAAAATCAGGACAGGCTTGCCCCATGGTATTTAAATCCTTAATAGCAGTATTAATACCAATAACTTCAAAAATTAGTGCTTATGACTTAGTAGTTGATAGCTCATAGCAATTGCTATGTTAACATATTAATTAATACCTGTATTAGGCTTCCTGAAATCCAAATCTAACCTAATCATCAATTTGAACCATCTCCATCTGCATAGGCCCAAATAAGAGTGTGATGCATGTATGGTCCAAGAATGCTAAGTTGGTGATATGTGTAGCTGCACAATGTTCAGTGGGCTTTATATGCAGCCACATAGTGCCAAGAGACCACCTTTTCAACCTCGTGTGGTATGATCACTTACAGTGACAGCATACAGGCAATATGATGCTGCTAGGGTCCACATCCTTATATGTAGCTGCATATGCAGCCTCACGCTTCACTTTTAAAAACACCTTATACCTGCTTTCACGCATTTTCCTTATAAATATTACCAATTCAGGCTTATATTTATCTTGATAGAGCTTATTTGCTGATGCATAAGCAATAGTTATATAATGAAAAATTAATGTGAACCCTTGGATTTGGATTTATGGACTTGAGAACAAGGAAATTGGGTGGACTGGAGCTTCTATGGTTAGGATGAAGGATGATGTTGTTTAGTTTGCCATGTTGGGTTGAATTTGGTTGTCTGCCGTCAACAATTTAATTGCCAATTGAATTGTTTGGAAGAATATGGAGAACTGCAAGATGAAGAGTAGTGCTGTACTCCTGTGATAGCTTGATGAACATGTGGATGTCCTTGACATGGACTGTGCAGAGCTATTTAAGCATTTTGTTGTATAACTTATGAGAAAGAATTGCATAAAAATATTAGTGGTGAAGGTTATGATGGAAAATAATGATGTGGAAATAATGTTGGGAGGGTATGACTGGACTAATGTAGGTATTTCTTGTAGTATATTTGTAAATAGTGATGTTCAAGAAAAAAAATCAATTTTGGGAGCCTATGAATGGTTAACATAGATTTCTCTTGTAGCATATTTCAAAGTAGTGACATTAGTGGTAATGCAGGGAGTAAGTAATATATGATATAAGATGTCAAATGATGAATGTTGGGATGTGTTTCCATGATAGAAAGAAATTGCAGTATTTAATGTTCAACAGTACTTAATTTCAACTGGCAAACATATAGAGTTGCTTGGTTTTGTTGATGTGGGTTGGAAGGCATGTCCGCAACGCTACCCTTGTGTATATTGAATTTTTTTAATCATTTTCAGGATCTCTTCACTCAACCACTTTTAAGATACAACCTCAACCGGCCATGAAACCAAAGCCCTGATGGAGTTGGAGATAGCTTGGTGTGCAAAGAGATGACATGGTGGAAACAAAAGAAGGGAAACCTGCTCAAGAAGGAGAACCTGCTCAAGTGTGAGCTGACCTTATTGAGAATTCATAGAAATGTTGGTCACTATCACAATTATAGAGTTGATTGCAGAAATGGAAATATGGTGGAAATGTGATTAGGATATCGATCAATAGATTAAAATAGAGCAATTGGATCAATTTTATTACAGATTAATTACTATGAGACCACAGATAGAATTGATTGTTATGAGATGCGATTATGTGATTATGATTGTGAACTGGATTTGCCTAGGTGGATCCACCCTTCTGTCTAAGGAGTAGGGTTCCAGGTTCGAGCCTCAGATGGTGCATTCCCTAGTATCTCTTCCGTTCTCATGGTGTGATCATCATTATTGCCTTGGATCTATTATTTAAACGAGTGGATAGTTAGAGTTCAACTTGATGGATCAGTTGTGTTATTGATATTATGGTGCTATGTTGGTGCTCTTGTTGTCTCTTATTAAATGACAATAAACTCTACAATACAATATGGAAATCAATCATGCTAGATGAGTGAAGACAAGAATGGTAGATATGTGTAGCAGAGACAAGAATAGTGTGTTCGATGTAATGATTGATTCATGGATGATGAGTAGAGGAATGGGTACTAGAGAAACGATGGAAGTTGCACCAGTTGAGGAATAAGCATTGGTCGATTGACTATGATTGTTTGGTTGTTTCATGTGGAACAAAATATGAGGATCTTTGGAAAGGGAGGTGAAATTTGGGCTGAAGGGTCAAGAAAAAAGAGGGTAATGTCTAAAATAACACTAATGGAATATGAAAATATGAGAAAAAAGCTTGCAGTGACAGCAGATGTAGGTCTTAGTTGAGATGGTTGAGATTTTTTTCTCACTGAATTTGGCCCAGATTGTTGTGACAAAGTTCAGCTGATGTGGTTAAGGAACATATGAGGAAGAGTTTTCTAAGATTTAGCATTCTCTTTGAACATTATCTTTTCTTAATCTTCAATATGCTTCTTGAAATATTTGACGTGTGAATGAAAAACTATTTGATGCACATCAGAAACATTCATTATTAACTATTATGTGATAAATGCCTAAGTGTTAGTGCATAAATATCAAAAGTTATTAATTATGAACCTTGTAATCAGATTGTTGTTATAGTACAAGAATGGGGATTGGATCATATCTTTTGCGTGAAATAATGATTCACCTTCCTTCGCACAAATCTACTGCTGGATCACCCTGCACATATCTCAAAGCTCTCTGAACTCCATCATTCATCTACCTGCACAGATCTGAAAGCAAGCAGTGGATGATCCAACAATGGATTTGCATGAAAGAGGGATTCTCCTTCTTTCATGCAAAAGATACAACCCAAGTCCACAAGAATGCCAGCAAATCTACTGTGTTGCTGAGTAAATTTGCTCCCTGGAACTCATTGTTGGCACTTGGCACACTTTCTGTTGATTTTTGAAAATTAAAATAGTTTATGATTTGCCATCATGTTTTTTATGATTAATCAACTGATCAAGCTGTGTTATATTTTGCAGAAGGGAGCCACATGAGCTTGACCCCTAATTCTTATTCTCATTTCACAACTAGACAATGGGAATATCAGAATGTCACAAGGGCTGCATGATTTAATTTTCCAGATCCTCATTTGTTTCTTCAACCAATATGACACTCGAAGATTTTTTTACTCTTACTGAGATGAGGGATGGGCTTTCAAATCTTGCTAGGGTTGAAGAGCTAATTTCTATGCTTCAAAAGCTAAAAGAACATATTAGCAATGCCGGCGATGCAGCAAGACAATGGTCAACTGTTGCAGGCACCTTAATGGCCACAGGAAACAAGGAATGTCTTGATCACTTTGTTCAGTTAAGTGGTCTTTGTTTTCTAAATCAGTGGCTTCAGGAAACTCAAAGGTGCAGTAATGATGCCTCTGACAATGCTGTGGAAGAACTGATGATGAAACTGTTAGCATTGCTTGATAAGCTTCCAATTAACAGTGAAAAGTCAAATGCTTCTGGAGTTAGGTTTACTGTCGAACAGCTCCTTGGTCACAATAACCTTAAAATCAAGGAAAGGGCAAAAATACTCTATGATAAGTGGAAAAATGCAGAAACTACTGAGGGAAGTTGCAGTAACCATGAGAAAGGTGGAAAGTGTCAAATTGAACAACCCAAACCTTCAGATAATGCACAGACTATTGAAGAGGGGATATCCTCCATATGTCCTGATATTTCTGCATGCAAAGGTGGAGCTGATGAAGGGAGCTGTAAAGTAGAGTCAGTGGGGAATGAATCCCATCGCTCAAATGTTACCAGATGTTCCGACATTTTACAGAAACCTGATTCCGTTAGCAGTGAGAAAACTTGTATTCCAAAACAAACTCCACCTGCAACCTCTTCAGCATCTGCTGATGCAAATGCAGCCTTCGGAGATGTGAATTCATCGGGTTCATCACTTATTTCAAACTCTTGTCAGGAAAACTTATCTGCTACAGAAGAATCTTCTGTTTGCCCTGCAGCAGGATTGGCCTCATCTGGCACATGCAGTTCACAATTTGTGAAGGGAGGGGATGATCACCCTAATGGATCAGTGTACAAGGATGCTTCTGCTTCTGAAGGTGTTAAAGAGATGGAGGTGACTATAATGGAAAGTAAACTAACTGAATCTACTCAGAAAGAGATATGCAATGTTCCGCCATCTTCCGGTTTATCTGCTTCCACATCTGAAGTGATTGCTGCAACAGAACCCACTCTATTGTGCAATTTGGACTCTAATAAGAATGAAGCTCATCCATCAGAGATTTTGGAACCTGTGCCAAATACTCTAGTTGCTGACTGCATGATGCCAAAGTGTTTGGGCAAGTCAGTTGCTCATGTCACAAAGGGTTTTCAAGATCTATCTGGCAAATCATACATAATTGGAAAGCTAGATGATTCTGAGAGTTCTCAACAGAGGGAGGAAGATGTTGAAAGTGACAGTGGCATTAAAGATCTTGGCAGTGATGTTGATTTGAAGGCAAGCAAAGGTATGGTGATTCCCTGTGATTCTTTGAAAGTAAAGGAGATGAAAGCAACCCAGATGACGAACCAAAAGTCAGATTTGGGTCTTGAATATGAGGAGATTGATGCATTGGAAGTTGCAAGGCGAGTTGCCATAGAAGTGGAACGGGAGGTTGCTGACTATAGAGACCCTTTTAGCAGCTCTCCTGAGGTCAATTCTGGAGAGAGGATGGGTGCCCATAGTCCTGATATTGAAGAAGGAAAGCAGAATGAATCAGTGATTGGTGAAGTTAACGGAAATAAATCACCAGCTCATGAAAAAGATCATTCTGGTAATGCTTCTTCTCCTAAGGAAGATGGTTCAGGAATTACAGAGAATACTAGCTCTGATCCTGAGAAACCTGAGCAAGATTTACAATCAATCAAGTTGAGTTTCTCTGCCCAAGAACCTGTTGGTAAGCCTGATGGGGATAGATGCACCTTTGATCTGAATGCAAATATTTCTGCTGAGGAATCTGATTGCTCAACGAAGCCGATCTCTGGGGTGCCAGTCAATGTGTCTGCACCTGTTGCTGTTGTTGCTGCTCCTAAAGGGGCTCCAGGATTGCCAGTTACCCCTCTCCAATTTAGAGGTGAGCTGGGATGGAAGGGTTCTGCTGCCACTAGTGCTTTTCGACCAGCATCCCCTTGGAGAACTCCAGATGGTGAAAGGACGCATTCAAGCCCTAAACAGAAACCAAACTTCCTTGGGATTGATCTAAATGTAGCTGAAAGTGAGGATGACGTGGTTATTGGAATGTTACCTGCGAAAAAAATACCTGCCTCCTCTGGCTTGCCTTCTGGGGATTCTTCGATTGAAGTCAGTTCAAGAAGAGCAGAGAGGCTGATCTTGGATCTTAACCGCATTGGGGATGAGGATGCATTGACCAATTTATCCTCTTATTGGAAGATCCCTCCCCGGATGGGAGATCAGAGCTTGTCTTCTGCATCCTCATCCTCTTCAAGACAGCCTTCAATGAGAGACTTTGACTTGAATGATAACCCATCTTTCCATGATGGTGATGGTTTGCCTAACTTTGATAAACCATCTTCTGAGGCCCCTGGCACATATGGAGGATCAAAACTAGATGAACATGTTGTTACGATCATGGGCACAAAAGTGGCTGTTGAAAGGAAGGATAATGCCATCCAAGTTCAGCATGCCTTTCTGGGGGTGGGGGCTGGACTGAATATGGAGTCTGGAGTGGCTACTAGACCGGTGCTCCCTTATGGTCACATGCCACCTTCTGCATATGGGTATAATGCACTCGGGACAGGGCGTACCATGCCTTCTCCACCAGTATACTATGGACGTAGCATTCCTTACATGGTGGATTCTAGGGTTCCTCTGACACATGTTATGGACTCGGCAGGACTGAGTGGTGCACCGTCAGCAAGGCTGCCTTTCCTTGCGAATGTAACTAATGCTCCTGCTAGTTCAAGTGCATATGGGGTCCGACCGGTTTTGGATTTGAATTCTGGGATGGCGTCAATGGAGGGTGGGAGCAGGGATGTTGGGAGCTTTAAGCAGTTCTTTTGGCAAGGGCAAAATGGTTTGATGGAAGAACAAGCAAGGACCATGGCACAGGCTTCTAGTTCGGGGACAACACTGAAACGGAAGGAGCCAGACTCTGGGTGGGAGCCATCTCATGCTTATGGTTAGAAGCAGGTGACATCATGGCACTAGTTGTTTTCTTTTCCTCTTTAAATTTTATCTTCTAAGGCAGCTTGGTCATAGGTGTCGTCTTCACTGTTCCTTGAAGGTGGCGGGCCAATTCAACCATATGACAATGATAGATAAAAAGGAATAATTCCGGTTATAGATATTTGATGGAAATTGATTTCTGAAAAAATGTAGGTTTAATTGTTTAAATGCCTGTTCTTTGTTGTTGATTGATTATAGAGGCAATTTCAGCTGCTGGAAGCTGGATTCATGTATATGTCATAAATATTTTAACATAGCGAAGGAGGTAGATGACTTTTTTGGAATTTGGTTTGTCTGGTGGTGCATATGGTTATCTCATAAAGTTGTTGAAATTATCTTCTTGCAAGAGAGCTCTCCGAAGTTGTAGGAGATTTGGATTAAATGATTGCTGATCTCATTCGATTTTTATACATATGTACTTTTAACTTTTTTTGGGTGGTCAGACCAGGTCAAGGACAAGCTTTGGAGTATTTGATGTACGTATAGATGCCCATTATTTACTTCTTTGTGCCAAATGATTGCTAAAAGTGCTAGCTGGTGTGGAATTGGACACGTACTATATGGTTGCTCTGTATGCTAAAGGCTGTAATGCCCAACATTTGCCCTTTCCGGGGTGTTGTGAGCTTGGCATCCTCTTTCTCTGGTAAAAGCGTCTCTCTCTCTCTCTCTCTGTATTTATTTATTTAAGCATGGCTGTAAGGTAACACCACGATGCTGAGAGAAGAATATCACCAGAGATTTGAAACCAAGAACGTACAGAATTGGTTATTATGGACCGGGCCCGACAGCTTTGTTCTTTTGATGATGAGCAAAATGGGTTAGTTTCAGTATACAACAGCATCTGTCCATGCTAAGCAACTCAGCAAGGAACTCGGGTTTTTCCGAAAAGGATGCTACCAAGAGGCGGTTGATTTGTCGGACCATTTACGTGGTGCATCGACTTGAGTCAACCATGCAAGACAAGACCACCTTTGCAGAAAAGTGGGGTACATCCCCATCTGCCCTTCCGAGCCTTTCTTTTCTTTTTCTTTTCATTTTTTTTTTTTTTGGATGGCCAAAGTCCTTCCATTTTCTTCCATGATGAATTAAAATAATGGATTCAGGAGGCTCGGTGTACGGTATCAGTTAACTCGACGATAGACTGGATGATTTTCTATGTAGCGAACCATTTTGATGTGATTTTATGGATTGATCATGGGATTCCCCGGGTCTCATGCGGGACATAATTTTTACCGACTTTCTTGAACTAATTTTTATTGGCTTTCTTGAACGTGTTTATTTTAGATCTGTAGGGTGAACGCTCCAGCTAACCAAAATAAATAAATAAATAAAATAACAACCATCTTATAAAGGCCTTATAATGATATCGACTCATTTTATATTATATTATTATACATAGTAATGGAAAACAATAATGATCATTATAATTTTTATCTAAATCGGTTGTTATGGGTTGAATTAGATTCTTTTTTTTATTGGTAAAACAAAAAACAAAAAACGGGAGGAGTTAGATCCCGGGCGTGGCCATCCCCATACGGTCTTCCAACCCCGGCCAGGAAATATTCGATATACGGTGCATATTAATTTTCCGCAGCCGTTCTCCACTCGAAGGTGAGTATGTCAACCTGACTGTCATTGGCGTCAGCCGAATGAACAGGATTTATTATATATATCCCTAACTTTTTTATAAACAGGATTTATTATATATATCCCTAATTTTTTTACTATCACCGGCCAACAGGAATCCATGATTATTTTATTACTTTTTCTTTTTTTTATTTTATCTCTGGGTTTTTTAATCAAAAAATATTCAAATCGGAACTCGAACCCTTGCCAAGTCTCGCAACCAGTCGTGCCACGCGCCAGTGACAATTAGATTCGTTATTTCCCTTGTATTTTTCCTTTTTTGCATCAACTTTTTCCCCATGAAAGATGGTATGGTTTAAAGAAATAATTATTTTTAATCATCAAAAAATAAAGATGATATTTTATTAAGTGCTTGATGGTTGGAAAAAGAATATTGCTATTTTTTTATTTTACTAGTTATTCTTCATTGCAACACGTGTATAACGGCTATTGCAATATTGACACATCTCTAGGTCAGTATAACTATTATCATGGTTAATGATGGTAATAATGGTTTCGGTAGGAGTCAGCTATAATGGAATAACCAATCGATCTTGTTTTAATTGGAGAATTTCCAGCCGCTTGGTATTATCAAATAAATTTCAATAAATCCATCAAAGTATATGGCACACATTGTATGGGGTCTATGGTTTAAAATCGTGCTACTGTAACCTATAACAATTCTTTTATGACATCATTGCGGTTTTTACTGAGCTGCATGCATCTTGAGTAGGACTGGTTTATGCCACACAGGCGGGTGATAAAAAATATTGTGGGATGACAATGTAGATACCGTCAACTCCTAGTTTTGCATAATAATCAAAAAAATAATGATCTTTATAATATTTTATTAGAATTGACCGTTATGAGATCAATAAAAGTTATTATTTTATTTGTATCTTTTCTTTTTCGCATCAACTTTTTCCTTGGTAAGAGAAGGTGTAATTATTATCAAGGAGGTAGAGCAATTGATGTGCGCTTTGTTCCTGTCCTCCTGATCACGGGTTCGAGATTCGAAGTTACTTGATTAAATCCAAAAATTTTTCTGGGATACATGACTGGGATCGGGGGAGCACTCCACTCTGGCAGCTTAGTAGGAACAGGATGACGTACTCACATTCGGATGGGAAGAGTACTGCAAAAATTGCTACCCGTATCGAACATGGTCTGGCTGGATGGGAGCCCAGTGGGGACAGCTACAGCGGGGTTTACCCTTCTCCCATCCCTTTATTTTAGCAAAAAAAAGAGAGAGTATATTTTAAAGAAAAAAATTACGGTTTGAATCGCACGTAACCTGACGGGGTTGGGGTCCAGTAGAGACGGCTACATCGAAATTTATCCCCCTCTCCTTTCTTTCAGCAATTTTTTTTTTTAATAAGCAAAAAATAAAAATAATATTTTATTAAGTGCATGGTGACTGGAAAAAGAATATTGTTATTTTTAATTTTACTAATTATTTTTCATTGTAGCACGATTATAATGGCTATTACAATATTGATTATTAAAATATTTGAATACCATATCATATCTGGAGGGCATTATAACTATTACAATGATTAATGATGGTAATAATGGCCATGGTTGGAGTCAGCTACGATGGAATAACCATTATATCTTGCTTTTATCGGAGAATCTCCAACCTTCTGGTATCATCAAATAAATCTCAACAAATCTATGCACACATTGCATGGGATATATGTAGTAAGATCATGCTACTGCAATCCAAAACAATTCTTTGGCAATACTATTATTGTTTTCACTAAGCTACACACAGAGCAGCAGATTGATTATGCCACAGGCTGTTAGAGCGATAGAAATATTGTGGGAGGACCGTGTAGATACTCTCTTCTCCTGGTTTAGCAAGTTCCCCCACCGTTAATGACTTCCAAAAATATTTCTCCAATTAAGAAAAATCACGGCCATCACATACCCTATCACATGCATCCAGGATATCAGTAAATTTTTAGAGATACTCTTCTTAATTGCATATCATTATATCCAAGACTTAATATGGGATTTATTTCAGTAAATTTTCAAATTTAGTGAACCGGTTTTTTTAATAGGAGAAAGAATTTTTGAAACTTAGTGAAGTTACTTATGCTCTTGCCACATTTGATGAGTTTTATTATTTTTTTTTCTCCATCTATTGCTGTATATCAATTACAGCTTGAGATTTTAAATCTGTTTCTTTCGCATGTTTCTGTAGTGATTTTGGCTATTACTTAATAGTGGACCTGAAAACTTCATGGCTAATCATTACTGTAACAAGATAAACAAGCCAATTACCATCAGCCCCCTTCCCTCATCCTAGTTGACATCCATTCATATCCAAGGGCCTATCCTGCGGAATAGTGAATTTCTTGAAATCCAAAAATAGTTGATATTGCGGGCTTTGAATTGTACACCTTTGTTGCATGTCCTTGATGAGAATGTTCGTGAAATGATGAGTTGATTAACTACTTTTCCTACCCCTTTGCTTCATTTAATTGCTACTACTCCTATGAAATATATTGAACATGACTGCACCTTTGCTGGTACACCTCCACTAATTTATAAAGCGAAATTGAGAATCTGCATTGTCAATTATTGGGATTTCATTTTTAGTGTTATTCACATCAGTAATGTAATGGGGTAGTTAGGCTTTGCTGTGATTAAGCAAGCAATTCAGGCACACTGTAGCATATATGCTTGCTTGTTTGTTGCATGAGCTTATGCATGTGTGTGCATTTGAACCAATTCAGCAGGGTAGGTGGATGATTGGTTATGATAAACATTATCATCCTTCAGTGGATCTCAAATTGATTTGTATATCCTACTCTTGTGGAGGATAAACCTTATTGGTCAAGGTTAGCAAATAGTCAGTGCATTGATTTATAATATTGGATTTTGGCTATATAGTATTTGCAAATTACATCAGAGTTATGTGAATTATCTAATATGACTTCTACCTTGTGAGTGGGAATGTTGATATAGTTGGATATTGATTTATTTCAAAAAAGTTAGATGGTTTTATTTTATTGTTGTCTGTTGACCTTTGGTTTGTATATCTGTGGTCGCATGAGGAGCAAAACTGTAGTGGAATTAAAATTGAAGGTGGAAAGTATTGACCCTAGAAATTGATAAAAATCATTTACATTGTTTCAGAAGGCCAACTTGCAAATTGAGACACTTAAAAAAATGTTGCCTTGAGGTTCATGATAAATGACATATGAAGAGAAAAGCACAGTTCATAGAGGCTTATGTGGAATATGTTTTTCACCATTTCCGAGTCTTCTCTGGGATGCACATCCAACAGGCTTTTGATGTTCCCTCCCAATAAAATTACTTTAGCTTTAAGGTGAACCAAACGATTTCAAGAAATCATGGTACTGCAGTATGTGACCTTTAACTAATATCAATTTTCTAGATAATTTCCTGTCTATGTCCATGTCTATGTCCATCATCCAGAATGACAATCTACTGATTGACAACCAACATACTCATAATTGGACATGCATTTTACCCTACCTTCACTATATGCTTTCGTCATTATTTTTTCTCCAACACAACTTCCTAAATCTCTGTGACTGCATTGATAAAGGGCCAGGCATATAAAAGGATATGGAAGCCAAAGACAAAATGAAATCTTTGAGGTGTATCTGACAAATGTAAGTTTATCAATGCATGTAGCATGTTAAGACATTTTTTATTAGAGGAAAACTGGAAGGTTTGAGGGAACTTTAATGAGGTAGTTTGATGATATCTTTGCATCTTCTGGAGTTCTTCTCGATAAATCATGGTGGAAAGCATTTAAATTTGTTAGCGAAGAACCAAGACATCAACAATTGAAAGAAATGTTTGTGCTGGAGTGCTTTTTATTAAAAATCTACAGATGATATGTATGAGAGATGCTGGAAGCTTTAAAATGGACAATAGATGTGAAAGTCATTTTAAGACCTGTCGAAATGGGTGTTGGGCTCTATCTCTTTCTCTTTACACCACCATACCCCCCCCCCCCCCCCCCTCTCCATATATCCATTGTCTAACCTCAAGGACATTCTTCCAAAAATTAAGTTAAGAAAGTTTAATCATTTTATTCATGCAAGCCTTCTATACTTAGCAAAATTCTTGGGACTATAATATACATCTATCAAAAAAAATTAAATAAACCTTTAGCATTAACAATTATTCCAAAATATTCAATCTAAACCCTAATTCTATCCTTCTCGGTAACTAAATCATCTTGATCTTAAACCTTTGCTCTGATACCATTAAATCTATCACGCCCTGACTCAAAGTCCAATCCAGGCATACGACAGACGGCCGCATATCCTTAGGATTCAATTCTATCGAATATGCAAGGCCTATCTTTTTAATCAACAATCAGGCAGTGGTATAAAATAAATTCACTAATTATTTATTATTTCTAGATTTTTTCCATTAAGGTTAACAAGTAGATAAAATTCAACTAAAATTTAAGATAAATCATAAACTAAGAAATTAGCATCTAAATCCTAGTTTCCTTACTGACTGGTCCCAAAGCCTGATTGATCTTCCGGATCTATAACAAAGATATAGAAAACAGGAGGTGAGCTATACAGGCTCAATAAGTTATCATCATATCTAATATATACATAAATATAATAACAACCAATTGCAACATACACAAATCATATATCATAGAATAACCCGTTCATAACAAAATAAAATGCAACAGCACATTAATGTACATATTCAATTATAAATGACACGATTATGAATGACCAATCATTTACTTTACTCTCATAGTTCCTCTGACTATGGTCACGATCGGCCCGTGGCTAGCCCCGAAAGATATTAGAATCCTGACTACACATACCGAAATCGGTCATGTGCCAGTGATCGCCCCACTGGAGGCCCGGAAGGAAACTAGCTATGATATCACATGAAAAAACATGCATCCTCAGCATGTGCCAATGATCGCAACAAAAAAAAGGCAACTAGGTCCTGACTACACATACTGTACATCGGTCATGTGCTAGTGATCGCCCCACTGGAGGCCTAGAAGGAAACTAGGTCCTTGTGTGATCATAGTCGAACTGGAAAGCGTCAACACCAACACACATAACAATATATGCAATCTAATGCATATCAAATTATGCTATACATAATTAACAATTCATAACATTCATATCATATTTAGCATGTAATACTATAGGTCAATATAACTTACCTGAAACTGATTCCATCAGGAACATTGGACTCGAACCTTAGATCCTCTATACTCCCATACTGATAAAGATAATGAAGGCTATGATAAAATAAGTTAAATAATTAATCCTGGATCTAAATAAGATAAAAGATTTTTCGATCTGATCTAGGACCAGGCTCGATCTAGATATCTATTTAGGTCCGGTTGATAGGAATCTAATTAATCAACAAGAAAACAATCTAAATATCCAAATCAAATTGATTTTATAAAATTTATTTATTTATTTTTATTCTTTTCTTCTCTCTCCTCTCTTTCCTTATCTTCTCTCTCCCTTTATCTCTCTCTCCTCCCTCTCTCCTCTTCCCTCTCCTCCATCTCCTCATCTTCTCTCTCCCTTTCTTTTTGTCCCCTTCTCTCTCTCCTCTCTCTTCTTCTTTCTCTCTCCTCTTCCTCTCTCTTCTTCTTTCTCTCTCCTTCTTTCTCTCTCCTCTTACTCTCTTCTTCTTTCTCTCCTCTTTCTTCCTCTTCTTCTTTCTCTCTCCTCCTCTTTCTTCTTCCCATCTCTTCTCTCTCCTCTTCTCTTTCTCTTACCTCTCTCTTCTTTTTTTTCTTCTTTTTTCTTTTCTTTTCTTTTTCCTCTTTTCTTTTTTTCCTTTTTTTTTTTCTTTCTTCCCCGGCTCCTTGGCTCGGTCGAACATGGACAAGGAAGGGGCTCGCCGGATGGAAGGTGATCGAACAGCGATCATCGGCTTTCCGTTCGGTTCAAAGAGATCGAGAAAAACGAAAAAGATTTTCCTTTTCTTCCCTTTTTAAAAGAAGTATCCGGGGGGAGGAGGGACATACCACGTCCAGGAACTTACAGCCGCTCGTCAGAGAGGAGGAAGATAGCTGAGCAGGATCGATTGAGTATCATTAGCACAATGGAAGGAGGTTTTAAAGAAGAAATCGATGGGATTTCCTTACCGTACGAGGAGGAATTTTGGTCGATTAGAAGTCCCGTCCCTCCACGACGCTTCATCGGTGGACTTCGACTCCCCCACGACGTTCCTTCCACATTTTCTGGCGAGTTCTTCGGTAAGATAAACAGGGGCTCCGTCTCCCGTTTCTTCTTGTTTTTTTTTTCAGAGTTTCGAATTGAAGTCGACGGTAGCCGCCGACTTCAGCAAGGCAATCCAAATCCGGGTTTTCACAATATAAAAAAAAACATTCTTTATTGAAAGTTGGATTTTCGATAAATGATAAGTGATTAGATTAAAATAGAACGCTTTCATGCATCACAAAATCTTGATTGGATGTTGAAAACAAGGGCAGCAAAAAGAATCAGCTGCTTTTAAAAACAACAAAAAGAAATTGCTTCGGCGTGTCTCTCGCTATTTAAATTGGAAAATGACCGCAAGCAAAATATGATGGTCGAGCGATGGAATGGACTTGAAAGGCCAGGTAATCATCGTAAACATATTAATTCCGGAGAAAATGATATATAAACATTAAATGGATATGTGAACATGCCTCCTATACGCAGCGGATCAGGACAATTATTGTTAACTCGGAAATGTAAGAAACAAGTCCAAAGGACATGAACTAACAAGCTAATTTTCCCTTTTCTTGGTGGTTTCGTTGATGTTAAAAGAAAATAATTTGATCAAATTGCAAACCTTAATTTCCTGGTGAGATAAGTCCTTTCTCCTCTGCATCGGTAATTAATCATGATACGTACATCCAATCCTATCCACCAAAAAATTTATATGAACATTAATTAGAAGTACCAAATCATCTTGTGCCGAAGGGAGGAAACAGATGTTGAACAGCAATAATTACCTGTCTATATATTATGATGCTGGAGCAGGGTTCGATCATCTCTAACTTCGCAGCAACGCGCACCACGTACGTGGCCGGTCCATCAGTTGGATACACCAACGGGGTTTACCAATCAACCAGTCCGTTAAACCGATGATCATTTGGTAAACAAAGTGTGAGTTGTTAAAATATTTGCAAAAGAAGAGAAAACAAGTAATAGGGAAGGAGAAAGAAAATTGTATTTCTTTATATATACTAGTATATGGATTTCATATATATATATTAAAATAATAATAAAAAAAAATGATATAGACTGATGTACAATTATGTTCAGAGCAGCAAATTAGACGAATAAGAATAAATATGAATTAGAAAGATGCTGGTTGTAATGTATAAAAAATATATGTGTATTTATATATTTGTAAAATATTTAAAAAATATTTTTTTTCGTTGCGTCTGTGTGGCAGAATAATTTTGGTATAATAAAATAATTTTAAATGCAATATAACGAGGTTAAAAAGTTTGGCCTGGAAGGCGGATAAAATCACTATTCTAAAAGAAATTTGGTCATCTTCTCGTGCGAAGAACAATAATGCCACACACTCTCCTCCAAGGTATAACCCGGAAGCCAACACTCCAACGTCCATCGATGGCACGATCTCGAATGGACATCGATCAGCCTGTCTTCGACCTAAATTTTCAAAGTAGAAAAAAAAATAGGAGAAAGAATTTTTGAAAATTTTTGAACAGAAAAATATAGGAGAGAGAGAGAGCTTGGAATTCTTCGATATCTTGTAGGGCTATGATAGAGATCTATTTATAGGCTCAAAATACTGGAGAAAATTTTAAAACAGTCCTCAAACTAACCATTATGGCATTACATAAAAAATGATAGTTAAAAAATAAAGAAAAGAAAACGGTAAAGCAGACGAAACATCTGTGCGCATTGCATGCATGGGGGAAGTTTTTTTTATTTTTATTTTGACGCACGTAACGTAAACAATCCTTGCAAAAATAAATTAAAAATTAAAAAATTAATATTATTAAGCTCGGTAAATAATTTAAGATTTTTGGATTTTTACTATGCTTAATACAAATACCTTCTAGGTTTGAACTTGTATTTAGTATAAAATATACACAGTATGAAGATGAACTGATCATAATATGGGATAGCGCTATTTAGGCGCTGTGCTTGACTTGATTTTCATGAGAGTTACTAAGGATTCGTCCTGATCTTATAGTGACGGCATCATGACTACTCTTACTAAAATAGATCCTCCAAGAGTACGTGCAACGGAATCGTACCTCGCTGAACTCACGGTCTTGGATCTATTAAGAGTTATGCTTAACCTAATCGTCATAATAGAGTACCTACCATAAAGATAGGTTGGAGATAGACTCTAAATCGATACTTCCAGACGTCATCTCAAAGGTCATTTTTCTTTGAACCTTAATCATAGGATTGCCATGATGGTAGGGATCCATTCTGGTGACTAATATATGGGCCTAAGCCTCATCCCCTTAATATTTCAGATACTACATCCTTCGAAAGGCCTTTGGTTAAAATATCTATCAGATTATTTTTTGATCTTATAAATTGTAGTGATATCACTTCTTTCATGTTGTTCCTTACAGTTTTATATCTGATCAGGATATGATTATTCATCTGTTTATTAGTTATCTTTGATTTAACATATCAATTAAAGCTCTACAATCATAATTTAAAAAAAAATTGAGATTTTTGGTGAAAGAATCTTTATATCATTTATTAAATATTTTAGCCATTGTGCTTCAATACACACAATGTCAAGAGCAGTTAATTCAGATTCTAATGTATTTCTTATAATTATTGCTTGTTTATAAGAGCTCCAAGATACTGCAGCTCCTCCTAACAAGAAGAGATATCATGTGGTGGACTTAATATTTAAGTTTTTTGTTACCTAATTAGCATCATTGTAACCCTCAAGTACTTCTGGATAACCAAAGTATACTAGAAAGTAATCTAAGGTTCCCTTAAGATACCTAAAGATTCTTCCTAGAGCTTTTCAATGTTCTTTACTAGAATTGCTAGTATACCTATTTAGTCTGCCTGCTGTATAGGCTATATCATGATAGGTTCTATTTGAAATATATAATAGGGATCCTATCTTTTGAGAATATCCTAATTGATCAACAGATTCTCCTAAATTTTTGATTAAGTGAGAGCTATGATCATAAGGGATAGAGATATAATTTAAATCAAAATATTTAATTTTTTTATGTATTTTCTTTATTGAGTATGCTAGGCTTATTACTATTCCACTATCTACTCTTTCAAGCTTCATTTCTAAAATTATATTAGCTTCTCCTAAGTCTTTCATATCAAAATTATTTGATAAATAGCTTTTAGTTTCTTGAATTATTTTTATTGATGTTCCAAATGATAATATATCATCTATATATAAGCATAATATTATATAATCAATATCATGTTTTTTATGGTATGCACATTTATCATATTCATTTACTTTAAAGTTATTTTTTAAGATAATTTCATCAAACTTAATATGCCATTGTCTAGGAACTTGTTTTAAACCATAAAGTGATTTAATTAGTCTACATACATTATGTTCTTATCCTTTTACTTCAAATCCTTGAGGTTAGTTGTTGCCCAGTGATGATGCAATCTAAGAGGGGGGTAAATTGGATTTTAAAAACTATTTTAATGGATATAAAACAAGTATGTGCCAATTCAAATCAAGTGCTTATATTTTGTCAAAGTATTTGTATGCTTAATGAAAATATGCAACGGAATTAACAAAGCAAATGCAAGAGTAAATAAGCAATAAATAAGAGTAATCACAAATATAAGAATATATAGTGGTTCGGTGCACTCCAAGGCACCTATATCCACTCTCCAAGTTTTTCTTGGAAATTCACTATAATCATACTTGATTATAACCGATTAGTTTTTCGGGCTCACTAATCAAACCCAACTTATTTTCATCGGGCTTACAAGTCAAAACCCTTATTGGTTTTATAACTTAGGCTAACCAACAACCTCTTGGTTTTCCAAGGCTAACCAATAATCTTGTTAATTTTGTAACTTAGGCTAACAAATAATCTTGTTGGTTTTTACACAAAGGCTCACAAAAAACCTCAAATAAACAATGTAAGAATAATATAAAAGTGTATAATAAAAGCTTTCTAAACAAAGTAAATATCTTTTTGAAACTCTTGGATGATGTTGAAGAAGCTTGCCTTCAATTTGTTGAAGCCTTTGAATGAAGCTTGATGTTGTGGACTTGGAAGCTCTTTTTAAAATTGGATGCTTGAAGGCTCAACTCTCTTAAAATATGAATCCTTGAAGTGTATAAAAATTTTCTCTCAAATGATTACTTTTTCATTTGATTTTTTGTGTTTAAATAGCTCTCCAAACCATAGATGACCGTTGGAGATAAAAAACTAGTCGTTTGAAGCAAGTTGGGGAAGTTCTGCAGCTTTAAAAAAACTAGCCGTTACTCCAAGTGTCGATACTTGATTTGTTCATGAGTCAATCTGTGAGTCGACACTTAGGTCGATACTTGGATCAATACCATGTGTAAATCTTGAATTTCAAGGTTTTGCTTCTTTTTTGCTTCAATTCTGGTCTCAGGCTATGAGTTGATCTGTGAGTCGATACTTAGGTTGACACTTCTGTGAGTCGACACTTCGGTCGACACTTGAGTCAGCACTAGGCAAAAATTCAGGAATGACACTGTTTTGTCTTCTGTTTGGTCTTAGGCCTTGAGTCGATCTGTGAGTCGACCTGTGAGTCGATACTTGGGTCGATACTTGGCGTGCCAGTGCTAAAACTTGTACAAATTCAATTCTTGAGCTCTTCAAGATCTTTAATATGTTCCAAAGCTCATCTAACTTGAATTCCATGGTTTCTTCAACTGAATGACAATTTTTTCAATCTTTTAGCATTGATGAGTACCTGTATCTAATAAACACTTTTAATATACATTAGTACTCATATACACTTAAATATTTTTGTCATTCATCAAAATCAAGACCAGAGTCAACATTAGTTTATATAGATTTTTTCTTCTAATTCTCTATTTAAGAATGTAGTTTTTACATCCATTTGATAGATTATTAATTTATGAATTGAGATTAAAGCTATTAAAGTTTTAAGGATAGTTATCCTAGCTACAACAGCATAGGTATCAAAGTAATCTATATCTTTCTTTTGGTTAAATCCTTTTACTACTAACCTAGTTTTGTATCTTTCTATTATTCCATCTTGCCTTAATTTTCTTTTGAAAATCTATTTTATTTCTATAAATTTGTTTCCAGGAGGTAAATTAATTAAAATTCAAGTTTTATTTTCTAGGATTGATTGAATTTCACTATCTATAGCTTCCTTCCAAAATGATAATTCCGATGATGGCATCACCTCATCATACGCAGAAGGTTCACCCTTTACTAAGAATGTAAAAAAATCTTCTCCAAAATCTTTTTCAATTCTTTTCCTTTTACTTCTTCTTAATTCAGATTCAGTTTCTAGTTCTGGTTTTATAGTTCTAGAGGAAAATGATTTACATTCCAGGGGTCTAGAAATTTTAATCTTAAAAGAAAATATATCCTCGAAAAAAAAGGTATATCTAGTTTCTAAGATTGAGTTATCTGCTATATCACTAATCTCCGATTTTATTACTAAGAATCTATAGGCACTGCTGTTTTGGGCATAGCCTATAAATACAACATTTTATTGTTTTAGATCCTAATTTTATCTTTTTGGATTTAGGGATATTAACCTTAGCTAGGCACCCCCATACTTTGAAAAAATCTAGGTTATGAGCCATCATTTTCCAAAGTTCATAAGGAATCTTGCCACTATCCTTAATATGTATCATATTTAGAATGAAGCAAGAAGATAGAAGAGCTTTCCTCCACAAGTTCTCAGGTAAGTCGGAGCTGATAAACATAGTGTTTACTATATCCATGAGGGTACGATTTTTACGCTCAACTGCACCGTTAGACTGTGAAGAGTAAGGGTTGCCATTAGGTCAAAGTCAAGTTCAAAAAGAAAGATCTAGAAAATAAAAATAATTTGTTAAGGATTTGTTTAAATAATTTAAACATTTTTTTATACATTTCTAAAAATGTCTTCTATTTTTTTGGAATTAAAGTTTTATTAAGATGATCACCAATATGATCGAACATGTGATTTATTAAGATTTTTAATTAAGTTATTTGTCTCTAAAGGTTTTTATTGATTTATTTGTGTAGTCTTTTAAAATTTAATTTGAATACTGCAATACAGGTTTAGTGGAGATCTTCAATTAATTTTGCACAATACAAAAGAAATAAATATTATATTATAAATAACTAAAAAAAATAATTATTTTTTAATAAAATATGTAATGTAAGTAAACTATAATTAAGTACAAATAATTATATTTATATACATGCACTATAAACCTTACCACAAATCTCTTTTAGACTGTTAGTTATAATGTATGGAAAATATATGTGTATTAATATATTTTTAAAATATTTAAAAAATAACTTTTTAAATAATATATTTTTAATGTGTGGCAGAACAATTTTGATGTAACAAAATAATTTTAAATGCAACAGAACAAGGTTAGAAAGTCTGACCTGGGAGGCGGATAAAACTACTGTCCTAAAGGAGATTTGGCCATCTTCTCATACGAAGAATAATTGGGCTACATACTCTCCTTCAAGATACGATCCGGAAGCCAATACTTCAACGTCCATCGGTGGCATGATCTCGAACGGACGCCGATTAGCTCATCTTCAATCTAAGTTTTCAAAGTGAAAAAACAAAAAAGAAAAAAAGAATTTTAAAAAATTATGGAATAAAAGAATATAGAGATGGAGAACTTGGAATTCTTCAATGCCTTGTAGGGCTGGGATATAGATCTATTTATAGGCTCAAAGTTCTAGAAAAAATTTTTAAAAATTTCTCAAACTAGTCATTATAGCATTAAATAAAAAATGGCCATTAAAAAATTAAAATTTAAAATTAATTAAATAATAAAGAAAAAAAAGGTAAAAGGGATGAAATGTCAACAAAAGATTACTTCAGTGACATCCTTGGCGATTCTAGAACTATCTTCACCCCAGGGTAAAAAAAAGAAACAAAATATAATAAACCCTCAACTCTTCTTGCAATCTATAATAAGCAGAAAATAATTTGGTTATAAAAAAAATAATAGTTTGTTGGAACACATAACACCTGAAATCAAACTCATTCAATTCTTTCCGTAAACTATTGGTATTATTTATATAGAAAAATCAAAACAATGTTATATGTTAAACCGAACTTCTTTAAAGAACCACAAATCTAATTATCACAACATATAATTGGAAATCCCGTTACAAATTGAAAAGAATAGTAATGATCCACTGCACTCACTTTGTTTTTTTTTTAAAAAAAAAAACCATTTCGTCCTCTTTCAGTATGCTAACACTCATGGCGACAAAACAGGAAGCTCCAGAGTTTAGATACAATATTAAATTAAAAGAAAAATGCTTGATAGAATTTAATGAAATATTGAATAAGTTTAGATAGAGGACTAGCTTTTGTAACCCATGACCCAAAGTTTTTTTACTAATAAATAAACAAATATTAGATAAAATCCAAGAAATATTTGGACATGAGGTTGATAAGATAGCTTGACATTGCAATTTATTTTTTATTTATCAGGTTCAAGTTAATTTTGGATGATTAAAGGGCTAAATTACTCCAGCATTATTTCTTTTAATGACACCATGTGATGAAAGAGTTGTTGAGTAAAGAAATATGATATTCCTATTTGAAACATCATTTATTTATTTTTATAACAAGTAATTTTTCACTTAATATGATCGTAGCTTCTCATGCTAACTCCAAATCCTAATTATTTTAACTTAACAATTTGTATACAAGGAAAAGAGAAAAACCATAACAAATCAACACTATATGATACAGCGGAAATTTTGAGGTATGTAAAATATCTGTTACAAAATAATAATGGTAAATGTATTTCTACAAATATGTAACGTTCTTATGTTACTGATTATGAATATCATCCATATTCAAATTTGACACAATAATCCTTGTAGTTCTGATTTTATAATTTCATCTAGATAATTTTCTATTTGGTCAGCTTAGTAGATCATCAATATCATTTCCACCCCTAGCCAAGCATATGTGATTTCCTTCTTTAAATTTCTCATTGCTTACATGGATTGGTAAATATAATCTTGCTTCAATCTAGTGGTTTGTTTCTTTTTTGTAGAGCAAGATATGAAATAAGTGCACAAGTTGGAAATTACTATGGTGCCTTGCATATTTTCTACTTGATAGTTAGGTGTCCTTCTCCCCCTCTCTTCATGCTCACCATGGAAATGCTTCAAGTAGCAATATTGTTGCGACCAAAGTAATATATGCTTATTAACCACATCATCATTCTGTAAGATTCCAAACCCACGAGATGTTAGTGGACTAAATTTACTCAAACAGAATTAGTTCTAACTTCTAAAAGAATGCAGATTTTGTTCTTGGAAAGCTACATGCCACCCTGACTTGAATCCACGCAGACCCAAACTGAGTTGAATCGCTTGCGTTCTCATCCACCAACTTTGACATGCACAACTGAGTTGAATCGCTTGCATTCTCATCATCCACCAACTTTGACATGCACAACTGAGTTGAATCGCTTGCATTCTCATCATCCACCAACTTTGACATGCACAAACTTAATAAACCACCAGGGGAGTCGGTTCTTCCTCTGATTGGCAATCCAATCCAATTGCATTGGTTCCCAATAGGTTCCCGGAAGATGGACAAGAGGACAAGCATGTAGAAGAAGATTAGAATTTTCTCAGTACATTAGAACTGATACTGATACTAGGAGACAAGTTTGCTTGCCAGTAGAGATTTTTTTGGGTTATATCAAGATTGTAGGATCAAATCCAGCTTTCTTTGAGGGCTAACCCCAATGATGTAATCCATTTCCTGCAGACCTCCATCTGTAAGTTAGAAGTTCGAAGTGTTACAGAGGCAACTACCCTCTTTCCGCTCCATGAGCAATTGTTAAGCATGACTCGATTCATGTAATATTTTAAAGGAAGGGGCCATAAAGAACCTTAAAGACTTGCTATTGGCTCACTTAATACGATTGAACCATGATATGGTACTGAGATGGTTGATAAAGCTTTAGGAGAAAGAATATACATACACACTGCATGTCTCTTTACGATTACCCATGATTTGACATCATAAGAGCTTTCCATTTGGGAAAGTGCATGCATGCATGTAACAAAACCTATTGCAGCCTCAATCATGCCAAGAGTGCCTATCTGTTCTTTAACTTAAATGAATATTTGTTTATTACTTCACTCCCAGGGAAAATCAACCCATTTCAGGTGGACCAAAAACATCCAGATCAACGACACAGGTTCAACTCCAAAGACACTCAAAATTGTAGGCACAAACTCAGCAAGATGTATGGTTTACATATGTCAATTTAGACTGAGATTAAAGTATCATTTGAAATTGTGTATCCTTTTCGCCGAGCTGAGCGTGTTGGATAGTAGCATGGCTATGGTCATTGGACCAACTCCACCAGGAACTGGTGTAACAGCAGAAGCTACCTTACAGGCCTCTTCATAACAGACATCCCCAACCAGCCGATAACCACGAGGGCTTTCGGCATCCTGAAACAAACAAATGCTTTAGTCCACGTAGGAAAGTATTTTCTTTGTGCAGCTGAGAAATGCAAAGGCAGGTTGGGAGCAATGGATTTAACATTTTTCTAAAATAATTGAAGATATTGACAATCAAGCACATTCGAAAGCATGGAAATGCCTAGAGAGAGAACGATTCAAGCAATTTTTGTACAATTTTACCAAACATCTAAAAAAAGCAAAAGCTTGATGAGAGGTAATCCAGAATCTAATTAAGATTAGCCTTGAGGCACAAGCTTCAAGCAAACCCTTTAATGAAAGCAATACCTAGCATGCGAAGTGTTCCATGTAAACATTGTTACGTACCCAACCTATTCAGGCTGGTAGCAATCATTGCATTATTCAATTGGTTAGAGAACTTTAATCACATATACCAACAAGTTACCTGATCCAATCTAATAATGTGATAGTGTCTGCATGAACATTTAATTTTCTATGAACTATATCGAAGTTGATGACAACTAGACAACAGAAAAATACACAATTAATTCTCTCTTCTTTGATTATGGAAATAATTGAAATCAGATGCAATATGGTCACATTAACCACATAAAAGATAGTGGATAGCATGCACCACAAGCGACACTAGCAAAAAGTATCCTCCAACCATAACATCACCTATAAGTCTTCAGGTGTTTTTTTTTTTTTTTTTTTTTTTTTGAGTCATGCCTCAAGGCATTGGGCAGGCTTAGGCTCAAATAAGCCTCTGTAAACAATGGTTTCCCTTAAAAGTCATCCTCCAAATCTTGGCGCATACACGGTCTTTCTTTTTTTCTTTTTTTTTTGATACAAACGGGCGGTCACACAACTCTGGTATGAAAGCAGCCCAAAAAGTTCAAGAAAAGAAAGTCTTGTAGAGCTTACGGAACACCATCACCCTGCTGCTAGATCCAATTTCCAGAATGCCTAGCCGTAAAGGAAGCAACTCAATCAACCGCACTGTTCACCTCCCAGAAGATATAGCGAACAAACACCACTATGAAAGAGCCGAGAGATCGCCAAATATCACGAAGAAGCGGGTGAGCCTAACAATGCCTCATCATGTCTTGTATTCAGCTGATGACGGTAGCAAAATCCCTCTCAATGAATATCCTCTCCACACACGGCTCTTGCCTAGCACAAGTGATGCCTGTCCAAGCGACTTTAAGCTCAACTTCTGGGACCGAAGGCTCAAAGAAAAAAGAGCCCCTGCCCGCCAGCAACCTAATATCATAACCTTTGATAACATACTCAACACCATCCAAGGCACCACAAACACTGCCATCAAAATTCATCTTAACAAACCCAAGAGAAGGGAGCACCTAGGAAATGAATATAACCCTTCGGATCACTGCCGAGATAGCATGGAAGTCTGAGGATTCCGGGACTTCGAGGGACCTAGCAATGTCGTAGCGATGATACTCCATAGCCATGAAAATAGCTCTTTGAAGCACCCGATGTGCAGGTGTAACCTCTATCTCGAACACCAAGCTACTCCTAGAAAGCCATATTTGATAGATGATATAGACAAATCGACCACCTATCTTGGCTGAACTGTGTTGGATCACGTATAGAAAGGGACATAGCCAAGACCCCTCACCCTCCGCTCAAGGTGGCTTCCGGCCATCCTCCAAATCAACCTCATCCTACGATAGCATAAGATGGCGTGCTTAGTGGACTCATCCTCCAACCTGCAAACAGGATAGCACCGCCAGATCCATACCTCTATCATTGAGTGATGCCCACATCGAAAGATGATCCCAGGCAACCTTCCAAAGGAACATGTGCACCCTAAGATGGATAACCACTTGCCAAATCTAGGCAAACGTGATTCTTCTCTCAAAATGGATCCTGCATAACTCAAAAAGGGCACTAGAAGGAACGTTAGGATAGCAAGACTGGCCCCACATACTCAGCTTAGCTATGGTGTACCGGAATTAGAATGACGAGAATTCGATCAGCGAGCTGTCTCTCAAAGAGTTGGATGACCTCCTAAACTCTCCAGCTCCTACCGTCATCCGCCAACAAAGTCACAAATCCAAAAATGGTCATCCATCTCCATGCTGACATAGGTTGACCACTAGGACAAGGTTATGCTAGAGATCCACATATTCTGACTCATATTAATCGGTCCCATCTCCAATCAACCATCTAATCTAGACCAGTACAGTAGAACCACGAGCATGGATCTCCTTCCAAATAAAGGAGAAAACAAGGGTAATCTAAATTTGGGATCCCTGGCTCCAAGCTTCATAACGGGCCCTCATCACCCTACTCCACAAGCAGCTAGGTTGAAGAAGGTATCTCACAGCATGTCTAACAATCAGCACCTCCTTCCTAACCAGAAGGGACTGAATCATAAGGTCTCTCTCACTGGCTGGTAAACTATCTCCTAGAACACCAAGTGTAGCCCACGACTGTTATGTCTTAAGCTTCACAAGAAATTCTGGAAAAGCTACTCTAAACCCCTAAGACAAGAGCTAGATAGCACAGTGTTCACTAAAAGATAGACTGGGATAAAGCTTAGACAAATCTAACAAAAGTAAGCATGCCCATCATGAAAAGGATAGTAGCCTGCTAGCCCTTGAGATGATCATGGACCCGCTGCTCCATGGGCCTGCACTCAGCCCTCCGAAATCTCCCACCTGTCATAGGAACACTCGGATAACTAAAGATCTCAGTCTGCTCAAAGATCCCCAATCTAGCCAGAATAGCTTGCTTCGTCTAGACCTTTGTTATGGGATTGAAAATAACGATGGACTTCTACAAATTCATTAGTTGACCGGAAACATGGTAATATGCTTCAAGAATACTAGCAAAATATCTCGCATTTTGGAGCAAAGCCCGGTCGATAAGAAGGCAGTCATCTACAAAGAGAAGATGCAAGAGTGGCTGGGCTCCAGCGGCAGGCCAATAGGGCTCCAATGCTGATCTCTGAACAGCAATCCTCAAAGCATGGAAAAGAGCATCAACGCACAAAATGAACAGATAAGGAGAAAGGACAACCTTGACGAAGTCCGACTATCGAGCGAAAGTACTCAATCGATGCATCATTGATCATGATGGCAAAGCTAGGGACCTCCATATAGTCCATAATCCATCTAATCCACCTATTCTGGAATCCAAAATCCCGAAGCATCCTTCGAAGGAAGCACAAACTCATTCAGTCATAAGCCCGCTCTATGTCCAACTTGATCATCATAAGGCTTCACCGAGTAGGAGCATGCCGAAGGTCATGCATGAACTCCTGGACGAGCATGACATTGTTAGTGATGCAACGCCCACTGATAAAGATCCTTGCTAAGGACCAATGAAGTAAGGCACGATCAACTGCAATCACTGACTAGGATCCTAGCATATACCTTGTAGAGAGTAGTGCAAAGGCTGATCGATCTAAAATAGCTGGGAACAAAAGCATCAGATCTCTTGGGGATAAGTGTAATCAATATTTTCTTCCACTCGGCAGGGATGCCATCTGAGTGAAAGACTGCCTACACCACCTCGATCACCTCTCCTCCAATAATGGACCAGTAATGGTGAAAGAAAAAAAAGGGAAAGCCATCCAAACATGAGGCTTTATCCTTTCCAAGGGACTAGAAAGCCTCATGCACCTCCACAAAAGACATCGAGCAAGTCAGGTCCAACTTCTAATCAGAGATGCGGTCCACCAGCTGGGAACCCTGGAAAGGAACATCCTCATCGAGTGGTAGAGTCCACCACAACCTGAAGAATTGGAAAATCTGCCTCCCGATCTGATCATTGTCAACCACCACTATGCCATTATCCTCTGTCAGTTGTCTAATTCGGTTGGCCGATCTCTGGATCACAGTAAACTAGTGAAAAAATTTGATATTCCAATTACCTTGATTCATTGAATCCTTGACTTCTATCTCCACAAAATCTCATGTTGTCTTAGTAGAGTGGTGGGATGAGAGGTGGTATTGTACCCTCAAGTCAACCTCCTAGAGACCCCCTCCTGATCCTCTCGCCTCTGAAGATCTGCAATATCAGTCTCCACCTTAATCTACCTAAAAATGTCACCAGCTTTTATCTAGTTCCATCGTAAGAGCTTGCACCTGGCCAACTCCAATCTCCGGATCATCCGGTACCTCGCATCTCCACGGATGGGCATCCTCCATATCATCCTAATCAAATCCCACAACATCGAGTAGAAAGTCTAGAACTTCTCAAATTGAAATAGAGGTCTAGCCATGCACGGACCATCTATAATAATGAGAATCGGGCACTGATCCTATGCAATCCTCTGAAGGTGCATACACAATCTTTGAGACAAAGCAGAACAACCAATCAGAGGACAAACACCAAGGTAGTGTATTCCATTTTATGGGACACCATGTGAGCTCCCTAGCCAAGGAGATTACACATGATCATCCTATTTTGGCTACTAAATAATGAAAAACCAAGGGATCAAAGTATCAGAAATTACTCTTAGAGAGTATTTGATGAAAATAACTACAAAATTTCATGAGGTTCATTACATCTGAAGAATATGACCAGAAACCTTGAGGGCCTGTTTCAATGCAAAGAAAGAAATTACCGTAGTTTTTTTCTATAAAAAATGCAGGACTAAAGTGATGCTGCAAAAGATTATCTCCAGATTTTACCAATATTCACCATTTGGTTGGTTAATAGTTTTTTTATAAAAAAAATCTAGAGTCGTAACTACTTATCTGAGACTAGCTTTTTCGAACTAACTGTTTGAATTGCACCATTACAAACTAGGTGTTAACAGTTGATCATTAGACTTGAGCCAATAAATAGTAGCTGCAGGTACTTAAGAATATTTAGGTGGGCACAACTTCCCTTACCTAAACACATTATTTCCCATTGTTTATCCTAAATTCTTTACCTTCCATCAATCAAAAAATCTGTTGAACTTATCAACTTGAAACCTTTACATCTTTGAGAATTAGCTATATTAATTTTTATAGATAAGTTCAAGCAGTGATCGTGTATCAATTAGAAACTTCAATAAATCTTCATTAATTGGAAGATACAAACAGAATACAACATCAAACAAAAATAATATTTTGATACTTAATAACTTAGCCTTCAGTCAAGGTCTTAATATGCTAACCTTCTAATGATGAGCTCCTCCAAACCTGTTATTGCTATTATATAAATCATAGATGTTATTTAATACATCATGTGTACATAGAATGTAACAAGCAGCCTCAGGAACAGACACAGGCCATTAAATGACCACAAATGGCTGTCATGGGAACCATGGTTTTTCAGCTGAAACACAATTAATAGAAAGTAGGGCTTTAAAAAAAAACAGTAGATGACTGAAATCTGCATGGGTGAGAGGGAAATCTGAAAGCAATAATGCCCAACAACACATTCTGCTATTCCATATTTAAAAAGGACCACTCTATAGCAAGATTTTCTAAATCAATACTGATACCTGTACCGGTCGCCGGCCAGTATAGTATGGTACTGGTTTGATACTATATCGATACATTATCTGGGCAAGCATGCCAATTAAACCAGCATATCATTTTTTTTGTTTTTCATTTTTTTTTTTTGCTTCTTAAAATATGTAATCATTTTTTAAAGATTTTTTGAATTATTTTAAATCCAAATTGATACTTTTACATATTATTACTTGTTTTTCCAAATATTTTGATACCTTTCCATCTTTATATAAGATGTTTTCCTCTATTTTCATATAATAGCCATAGCTGAATCATTCTGAATCATGGATGATTACTTTGAAATATACTATTATTGTATGAAATGACTAATATGATTTTTTCTGGTGTTCTCCTCTTTTTTTCAAATGTATTAATATCTTTCCATCTTCATATAATGTACTTTCCTTAATTTTTATTTGATAGCATGAGAAAAAAATTGATTACTTATTTTTTCAAATGTTTATTATAGCATGACATAGCTAATGTAATTACTTATTTCCTCAAATATTTTAATGCCTTTTCATCTTTATATGACATGCTTTTCTCCATTTTCATATAATAGCCATACTTGAATTGTCCCAAATCATGGATCATTACTATGAAATATACTATTATGGTATAAAATAGATAATATAATTTTGTGCTGTCCCTTTTTTGCCAAATGTATTGATGTCTTTCCATCTTTATATAACTATAGTTATGATCTCCTCTATTTCATATAACAGCCATAGTGATACATTACTTTTCTAGAATAATGGCTTCGTAAGCATCTACTGGTTAATTCAAGCAAGAAATCATGTGCAAGTATTTTTATGCAAACAACTTGCAAATTTTGATAACTGTGATGCTTGTGATCAAAAAATCAACTAAAAATTTTAAATGAAAATAAGCAATAAATTGTTGCAAATCCTTCTAGATGAGATGCATTGACCTTCACTAATGTTGTCCTAAGAAATTAAAAAATATATTTTAGTTTAAGAAAAATCAACTTAAAAATATGGCAGGATATGGAATCGATCGTACTTGGTAGATTTAGATTATGATATTATCGAGATTTTTGACAAATTGATCATCTAAAATCAAATACTTTAAAAGGTTCATATGAACAAAATAAGATATTTATAGACTTTGGCAAGGGCAAAGTAGAAAAAAAGTTCATATAATTAATCTTTGATTTTTTCAAATTTTTCCTGTATTTTTCTCTTTTTTAACTATGGAAACAAGTCAAAAGAAAAGATAAATAGTCTCGTGCCTTCTCTAATCCCACCCACCTTAAAAGAAAAAAAAGAACCTAGCTAAGCATCCTGGTTCAACTCGGAATCGTACCAAACTATCCGGTTTGGCACAGTTTTGGTTGGTCAAGAGCCCAGACCAAAATCTAGAGCCAAGCCATCCCGATTCAACCTCGATATGGTTTGGTACAAGCCAACCAAACAATTTAGCATAGTTTCGAAAACCATGATCTCTAGCAAGGTTTGCCATTTGGGTATTGAATCCTGTACTGGTATCATCCTCTTATAGTGTTGGAACGTAGTAAGATACGAGATGACGAGATATATTAAGTATCAATATGATACGAAATTGCATACCTATATGGCATGGTACGCTCGATATGGTATGGTATTGATCAATGCAATGAACCTTGCTCTCTAATGATGTCAATGATGTCCCTGGGCTTTTTTCTAGAGCTTGCCCTCCTTGTGAGGGAACGCGATTCGGCCGACAATATTAAATCTTTTTCCAAAAGTTGATGGGTGCTTTTCATTCCCACCATGAAATTTATGACGAAATACCATAGACTATAAGAGTGAGAAATATTCTTAAAGATAGTGTTTAGATACAAAAAAATTATTCCTGGAATAGGAATACCAATTCTCAAAGAATAGCCATTCATCCTTGTTATTCCAGATTTCTATTTGATTAGAAATCTGGAATAATAACTTTACTCCAGTGCAATTAATGCAGTAAGGCCCACCACATAGAAATAAAATGACCTAGAATAAGCTATTCCAAGGTGAACCAAGGGTTGACTGGAATAGCTTATGCTGGATGGCGCACCTTGATTTTTATAGCTGTTTGGGGGAATAAGCTGTAATAAGGACTTATTCTAAGGACTTATTCTGGGTGAAATTAAGGGAACCAAACACCACCAAAAAGTATTGATTTCAGGTGGGCAAATCTTATGAGAACATATCAAAAGGCTTCAAAATGAGAACAGCATCAAGAGATACACAGAGAGATGGAGAGAGGACTAGAGAGATAGAGTAAAGGGTATTGAAGGATAGAAACAATAGAAATTAGCCCAGAGCAGCAATAGCTGGACTAGCACAGGCCGGGGAAGAACACATGCATATTCATGGCATGGTGGAGGGTGAGCTCCATTTGATAAAGAGGGGAAGTGGCAAAGTCTCTCTTAGAGAGCTGCTGCCCATGAGTACAGCTTCTTAGTTCAGATACAAATTTAGGGGAAAAAAACAAGGCTCTGACTAGGAAAGCTCTTTTTATACTTACTTGAACTGGGAAAATAGTTCCTGGACAGCCTTTAATAATTTTTCACTATGAAGTCTTTAATTCCATAGGAGACGGCGAAGTATGAAAATATAGCTAAAGCTGCTATACCTACCATTTTGTCATTCCATTGGAAGTAAATAACTTTGAATTTTGTAGATTAGCAAGAATCATAGAGTTATGATTAAGCTTGCAGATATGAGTACATAATATCAGAAATTTAACCAAAATGATTCACAATTAATCCAGCAATTATATTTCAGATTGCAAGAACAGAAACTATCAAAAACAATTAGAACGGATTGTTCATATAGATTAATTTTCAACAGGAATTATTAGTTAAATATTTAAGGGAGAGATCCTCTTACATCAACTGGATTGATCCCAACATCTATCACAACTGCACCAGGCTTTATCCAGTTACCCCTCACCAAATTAGCTACTCCAGTAGCTGAAATGATGATATCTGCCTGTCTTGTGATTTCCTCTGGGTTCTTAGTGTACGAGTGCACCATGCTAATGGTTGCGTTTGCTTTCTGTAAAAGTTTTAAATGCCCATAATTAAACACAGAAAAAGAGAGAAAACATAATACAAAAGAAGCCTCCTCAATAAACAGCAAAAGAAATAATATAAAAAGTAGATTGAAAAATGTTATATCAACAGAACAGTAAGGTAGAGTGTAATACTTGCAACAATAGTGCAGCAGGCATTCCTACAATATTGCTCCGCCCAATTACAACAGCCCTCTTCCCTTTGATCTCAACACCATACCTGTGCAACAACTCCATGCACCCTTTGGGCGTACAGGGAACAAACAAGGGATCTCTACCTTGCATAGCAAGACGGCCAATATTCAATGGATGGAAACCATCCACATCTTTCTCAATACTAACGGCATTCAAAATTTTCTCCTCATTCATATGCTGCCACATAGCAAACAAACATTTGCATAAGCCACAATGATGAAAAACACAAAACATACATTTACGAACAAGATGAAGAACAAAATAAGAATCATGGAACACATGTAATGATTGTGGGAATGCCGCATACTAAATCATGATCAGTAATTTTGTTTTGCATGAGCAAAAGGGACAAAGTGACACTCTTTTTAGATACTATACTACTATCTTAAACAATGTGAAGATATAACCTGATGGCAACAATTTTAGCACAAAATGCGCATGATAATGGTCATAGCTCTTTAAAGTATTTTCTTTCACTGGCCAAGAAATAACAATCATAGTCACATGAAGCCATAATGTAAAAACCTATCTTAAATTGGTTCAGATTCACGTGTGGGGTGTGGGGTGCAGGTGTGTGACTAATCGTCAGATGTTTTCAATATATCAAGACTTTTTCTTACAGCCATGTTCAAGCGTCACAAAAAATATCGATGTTTAGGCATCAGACGGGGGTACTTCAGTCTAAATTGAAGGTACCAAGTAACATCAGTAAAAACTAGTTCCTCCACATGAAACTATCCCTGACAATATGATGATGACAGGGCTACACAAGAAAACTAACATAGTGTGTCACCCTGCTATATTTTTGAATAAAGATATACAATATTTGTTAATATTCAATGATAAGTCATAACATCTTTCCATATATAATGCAAAAGCCTGGAGGCCAGCATGCTGCTGGACTCTGATTTCCTCATGCTTGAGATTAATTTTACAATTATCTGAAAGCCTCCATGGCTCCCTCAAATGACTGAATGCACAATGTGAAGCCAGCACTTTTTCCAACATATTTTAGCAATCAACTTGCAGGCCCCACATGCTCTAATGGCTTCTTGTAGAAACTCCAGCATCATATTTTCTGTCTCATACATTACATGTGCCAAATACTATTTGTTTAATCTAACATGGAACCAATCTTATTCTTTAGTAAATAGAACAGGTTTTATTGAGGAGTCATACAATAATTAATCATCAAATAAATAAATAAATAGATATATGGATATTGTGGAAGAACTGATTTTTCACTGATTTAAGTATCGGAAAAGAAACCAACACGAGGCAGAGGCAACTGAACCAGGATGCCATGAACTGACAGATCATCATTAAAGCAAGCAATGTGCTTAAGCACTTCTTCTTCCATGCTGTCTTCAGGCAAATTAGCTTCATAAGACTTGATACCCACAGCTTCACAAGCCTTTTTCTTATTGCGAACATATGTTAGCGAGTCCTTCCTAGAACCTACCAGAATGACTGCCAATCCTGGAACAATGCCAATCCCATCCTTCATCCTCACTATTTCTCCAGCAATTTCATCCCTTATTTGCTTTGCAACCGCCTTGCCATCAATAACCTTAGCAGAAGTTTCAGTAGTCATAGCCACTGTATACATAAATTAACAAAACTAAGCTAATAAAAAATATTCCAATAACAGTGCATCTAAGGTAAGACAAGAAACATAGCTAAAACAAAGTATGCAACTTTGAAAATTGGTCACCTAGAACTCATAACATATATATATATATTTTGATATAATAATAACACATATAGCAAATGATAGCTTTTCCACTTACTCTCTTTTAGAAGAAAAACTGCATCGAAACATAAGGTCAATGATCATAAAAATGATTTTTTTTGCACTATAAGCTTGCCTTAGCATACATAATACAAGTGAAAGCATGAGTAGCGTATGCACCACGACTACTCCATTCCCTACTTAGATCACTGATCCTATAGGTGCAATACATGCGCAGTAGTTGAGTGTTACTTGGGAGCAGGCCACTTTCGAAATTTCATGTCAGCATCTATTGCTGCCACTTTTCAAGGAGTGTTAGTTGCGAGGCATCCATTCCATGGAGAAAACGGGACACCCCTTTTCTAAGGGATTTAGAACTTAATCATAATACAACCAATGATTAGATTTTTCATCAGCCAAGGATTAGAATTTGAGAGAAAATTATGGTCACCACACACAATTTTGCCCAAAGAGAAATAAAGATTCTTTTCTGGTCACATGTCGCTGATGTCCTGTTGACATTGCATCAGACCAGGTGCTTCTCACTTTTGCCTCTTAAAGTGTTTTAAAAAAGATTTAGTACTCAATCTGACAATTAAAATAACGACAACCAGTAATAAATACAAAAGTTTTTTTATACAACTCCGGCATAAATACATCCAGGAGAGTCAGAGGATAAGAGCACAAGCTTTTCTTGGGGGTGATGTACAATTCAACCAATCAACCAAAAATACGCTTAGCAATCTTATGAAAAAGGGATTATTATCAACAAAATAAACCAGAATTTATTTCTCAAATCTCCAAGCAACCAGCAACTTGGGGAGAAAAGAGAAGGGAAAAAAAATGTCCATGCCGGTGGATGAAACATGGCAGCTCTATCACCGTTCCAGCCGCAGGATTATAATCTATTCAACATCTAAATTGAATCAAAGTGGAATCTAGAAGGACATGAACCGTAGTACCTGCTAAGCTCCGACGAGAAGAGGCAGCAGATCGAACCGCAGTCAGGTTCAAGGGCCTCCACGCGATCGAAACCGAGCGCTGGAATTGGAACGTCCGACTTTGGACGCTCCTCCGGAAGGGAATAAGCCGAGCCGTCGCCGGCGAAGAGCAGTCCAAGAGCGCCGACGATGCCATATTCCGGTGCCCCAAGACAGAAGAGACGAAAGGGAAGGAGGACTCTAGGGTTAGGGGTTTGATCGAGACAGCAAGGGAGGATGGAAAGGAGGCTCTGCTAGGTTTCCCAAGGGGGGAGAGAGGCCGAGACGCGCGCCAACTTAAAGCTTTTGCTCCCGTTTCCCAGGCCACCCGGCCGCTGCACTGGTCACTTGTATATCTGAAGTCCACGGAATTCACGAGTCTACCCGCACTGGACCGAGCAACTTAATCACGACCGTTTGATTAGATCTGGGCGACGGAATAAATAATTTTACGGATACCCGAAACCGTTCAAACCGGGTAGCTACCCGAACCGGAAGGGAACGGTACGAGCCAGGGCCAGTTAACATAAACCGGACGTTCGGACCGCCCTGGACGAGCCGGAGACGGGAGGGGGACGAGGCGGCGGCCTTTTTTTTAGCGGCGACGGAGAGGGGAGCCCGGGAGAAAGATCAGGAGAAGGCGTAACTCTCACCGTCTCTCTCGGCCGTTAGATCAAAAAGAGATGGGACAGTTTTAGGCCATTGGATGTTAGCAAGCACGGTGGAGTTTACTATCAGAAAGGAGGTAAACAGCGTTGAACTCCCATCTCGTCAGTGTGAGAGAGGTGGGGATGGGGGGGGGTTGGAGCGGTGGTGGGCATGGGAGGAAGGGGAAGACTGGCGGCGGAGATGGGGAGCGGTTTGGGAGGTGGACGAGGAGGAATGGGCGGCGACTGGGGCGTGAGAGAGGGGAGGCTGGCTGCCGAGATGGGCAAGGGATCTCTCGGTTAGATAAAGGTAAGGATCCATTTGCATGACGGTAATTTATCTAGATAATTTTAATTTGGTTCTATTATATTTGATATTTTTTTAAATCGATAATCTATATTATAGTAATAAACTAGATTATCTCTTATATGGCAATCCAGATTATCTCAGGAAGAAATAGCTATCCAGATTATCGGACATATGGTAATCTGATATTTTTTATTTTTATAAAATTATCGGAGAACGAAACATTTCATTCCTCCCTTTCATATAGGTCTTCTGCTATAGACGATAGTTCTTTTCTTTTCCTCCTCGTCATCATCCCTAGGCACACCCATCTCACACACGCTCCAGTTTCTCCATCTAAGGTATGACCGTTCTCTCACCCACTTTCTATATTTCTCTATCCCTCCAACTCCCTCCCTTCTCACTTCTCTTACCTAGTAGCATCCTTTCAATCAGAGTTTTTTTAAGCCCTCGTGTTAAAGATTCTTTCATAATAATAAATGAATTTTAATAAATTTGATTTAGGAATATTTTAAAAATTTGAACTTAGATTACTAGTAATTTATCTGTCATACCAAACACAATAATCAATCTTATTGATAGATTATCTGTATATACCAAACACGGTAATCAGCATTACTAGCAATCTATCTAGTGATAATCTATCTTGCAGGTAATCCAGATTACCATTCAGGATTTTCTGGTGATCCACCAAATGCAATCTAAAAATAATCCACAAGGCCATTGCTGTGGGCGAAAACTAGTGTGATATTGAAAATATCCATCACATTTTTAGGTTAACAAAAATCAAGATTTGATATTTTATTTTTTATTATTTTAAAAAAATATATATTTATGATTTCTAAACCAGCAAGAGTAATAAATTTTTATCTCTGATATTTTTGAAAACAATAAATTCTTATTTTAACCATTACCATCAATATCTTCTCCTTCACTTATTACTACTATTATCACAAATGTCATAATTATTATCATTATTATTGTTACCATCAATATTTTCTCTATCATCCTCCACTTGCTACTACCATTACCATTAATGTCATAATCATTATTATTATTATTATTGTTATTATTGTTATCGTCAATATTTTCTCTATCATCCTTCATTTGCTACTACTATTATCACGATTGTTATAATTATTATCATTATTATTGTTACCATCAATATCTTTTTTCCCATCCTTTACTTGCTATTACTGTTACTATTACTGTCATAATCATTATCATTATTATTGTTACTATTATTGCTTCCATTTTTGCCGTTACATGATCACTATTATACTTTATTATAGTCATAATCATTATCATTATTATTGTTACTATTATTGTTTCCATTTTTGCTGTTACATGATCACTATTATATTATTATTGTCATTGCAACTACCTTGGTTACATCATTGGTGCCCTCATAATAATAACTAATATTATCAATTAGGAGTAAAAATGAATCGGATCAAGTTGGATTATGAGTGATCTCGACTTGACACGGTTTTTGGTTGAATCCTAATATTAGATAAATTGAGATCCAATCCAATAAAAAATTAAATCATGATTGGAGCAGGTCCATAATCAAAGTTTCGATGTAATAGATCATTTAGGTTGGATAGGATTCATGAATAACCGGATCATAATCTAAAAAATCTAAATTTAATTCGGATCCAAATTAAATATAGACAACTATATTTCAATTATTACATAACCAATTATATTAACCATAAAGTAGACAACAAACAATATTAATTTCTAAACAAATTAATATATATAAATAATTATAAATATATCTTCATATTAAAAAAAATTTCATGTAAGTTATAAACTATAATTTAGAGATCCAAATATTTGGATCTTAATAGTATTTATAGATTCGAATCGGGTCCGAATTTAATAAACCCATAACCGATCCGAAAAATAAAATAAATTTAATTTTAGAATACAAGCTAGATCCATAGACCTTTTAAAATAAATTATATCGAATCTAAATGAGCCAAGTCATATATCAACCTACCCTATTTTACAATCTTATCATCATCGTCACTTTCCTTACATCATTGATGCTCTTAACATTAGAAAATTCATCACCATTGCCCATGATTCACTGCCATCATCACTATCTCTCCTTCACCATTGCCAGGTACCACCTTCACTGCTACTGTTATAATTAACATCATCTCTACCATGGTCACCATGTTTATTTTTAAAAAAAATAATTATATCAAAACATATTTATTTTTTAAAAATAAATATGTAAAAATAAAAATAATTACATTTATTTTTAAAAATAAAAAATAAAGATGATGCTAAACGGTACCTAACTTTCTATTTTTTATTTAATGACCAAAATAGTTTTTTTTTATTTGAGACAATCCGCACACAAGAATGACAGGTTAAAGAAACATAATAAGCCTTTGGACATATGGTCTATGAGAGAGGTGGTGCTTTCATTGGAGGAGCTCAGACACAAAATCAAGTCAACTTTGGCATGTCCTTACAAACACAAGTTACAACCAGTACCCACATTATCAGCTTTGCTTGTTACCCTTAATTATCTTAACAACAAGTCCGAACTGAACTTGATGTAACACCATGGTACACGGTCCTCGCAACTGGAGAAATTACAAGGCTACAATCAGCAGTGATTAACATAGATAGGAAGGGAAAAAAAAAAAAAGGAAAATGCTATTGATTAATGCTGAAAATTCATGGGAATAGGAAAAATGTAATCGAAAAATATAACCAGGGAATAATGCATCACAAAACGCTTATAAGACAAAAAAAAAAAAAAAAAAGAAAGAAAGAAAGAAGAAAGAAAGAAAGAAAAACTGTCATGCCAAACACTTAGCAGGGAAAACCCCCTATTTTGTGATTCAGATGTAGCTTCTTTTCATTGGTACAAGATCATACAGTTTAAGCGAACACCGGGCCTCAACCAGCCTGCCAAACTCAGTATTACAGAATCAGCTTTACATTGTTACTAAATGACAGCTACTAATTGCTCAGCTTTCCTCATCCCATTTGCTTCTGGGTATCTCCCCACAGTCAACAATGATAACCTTCTTCCTTGGTTTCCCACTGTACGTTCCTGCTCCCCCCTCAATCGCATAGACCGTGTCCATACCTTGAATTACCTTACCAAAGGCAACATGTTCTCCATCCAGCCTAGTTCACGAATGTTACAGATGTATCAAACTATTTGGCAATCCTAGCTATCGCATGGTTTGAGTTCGGCATTTACCAGCTTGCTTTAATAGTGGTTATAAAGAATTGGGATCCATTCGAATCCGACCCAGAGTTCACCATGGAGACAATACCTGAACGTAGGATTAAAATTGGATTATATAACATACTGGGCTATACCAGCATTACAAGAACACAAATAGCATTAAGAATTTTGTAGAATTTGTGCAAACAAACTGAGAAGGCCACAGCAACCATCCTTAAGAAGAATACAGATAACATTTAAAGGGCTAAGCTTTATGCTTTTCGTAATGGTCATATTCCACCAACCAACTAAACACAGCCTACATGGCATGTCCAGACGACCTCAAACAACTTTTTGTTGTTTACTGCTTCTAACTTCTAACCTCTCAATCAAATATAGAGCAAGTTGCACATGCCCATGCTATCTAAAACAACTTTGGATTATTGCTCCTAGATCCTAAATTTCCTTGACTAAATTCTTACAAATTTGTTCCCCCAATCTTTGCCAAACATCAACTTTTAGGGGCATTCAGCTTGTGGTTTCAACATTTAGTTCCTTTAAAGGTTGTGATACCATTACTTTCATTGAGTTTTTATCATCCTTTCTTCTATCAGTGTAGTTGAATTGTCATGGTATCATACTCCATAAGGTAACATGCATCATTTAGTCTGGGATGCTACTAGCATTTCAAGAGTTGAACCATGCATCTAAAAATTTACTAGGCAGACAGAATGAGAAATGGCAAACTACTTTCTTTGGTTAAGTATTGGCTTCTTTGAATTATGTTACTTGATCTGTCTTCCAGATTCAAATCACCTTGATATGATTTGGGCTGCAAATTCTCTTCATTTAGCCTAATATTTAAAACTCTCTCTTATGAGAATGTCAAAATATATGGTACTCTCATATGTAACTTGCATTCCGACACCTTTTAAAGGTTTGACAATATTTCTATAAACAAAAATCCTAAATGTTGAATAATAAGTAATTTAAACCAATCAGCAACAAGATTTGCGATTCATGTACTGGAAACATGCAAGTTTATGAAGTTGGAATGAAAGGCATTTACCACTGATCTGGTAATGTCTCATCATTGGCCATTGAGAGGAAAGTGAAACAATTTCTAAATAAAACATTAAGAATCTAGACTTGTTTTGGTTTTACAAAAATGATAGTATCAAATTCAAACAGAACAATTTGAAGCAAAGTGAAGAAGAGCTTAAAAAAATATTACTGACCGAAAAAGATGAAAAATTAATGTGTTCATCATTCAAGGTGATACAAATATTCAAAGATAGATAAATAACGTATTTGCTCTTTCAAAAGAAGTCATTGATGCGGATTAATAATCTAATACTGTTATTTCTAAATTTATGCAAGTATTTGCAGAGGGTGACATCATGAAATGCAACCCTATGTCATGCCCATGCCCTAAAATGTAGTAATTTCATGTGATAATGGTCCTAAGATTACATGATTAACATTAAATAATGCAGAAATCATGCCAATGTACTATGTTTAGTAGTTAATGCAAGCATACTGTAAATTATGCTTGCCTAACAGAAAAATGCTAGAGGACGATGCAACAAAAAACAAAGAAAATCCTTGAAAACCATTAAGAACTCCAATATCTTCTTCTTCTTCACCGGGGCATGAAGCCAAATCTGTACATTTACAAGACATACCAAGAACACGCCATCACACAAGGATCAGGTGGGCAGGGGGTTCAATTAATACAGAAATACTCTACATGAGATCAATTTGATTGCAACAATTAACAGTGATATTTCAGATATGCAAGATGAGCCACCTTCAAACCTCGCCAAAACTTTTCAGAAGACTAACATCAGAAGTCAGATTTTAGTATTTATTATCTTGTTATTCACCACAATGAGGCCTTTGTTTCTGAAACTATACACACATATAGATTGAGTTATATACATAATGGGTGGAAAATAAGGAGTTTACAGACCTGATTAAATTTAAAGACAATGATTGCAAAATGGAAATCTAAACCATTGGATATGACCTGCCAGGTCTAAAATGTCTATAAAAAACCTTATATTTCAGAGGTTTTCAGAGATCCCTTGCCGATTCATCTCATCAAATCAAAACACTATGTCATGCCATTAGAACTTTTTATTCGGGATTACTTGATGAAAAGACGAGGTCTCCAAAGTACATGTTTGTTTGTTTATTTACAGGCATTCTAGACCTTGCATATCATATTCAATGGTTTATGTTTCTATTATGCAATCTTCATCTTTGAAATTGATAGTGTGTGCAAACTTCTTCATTACAAACACAACCCTGCCCCAACCCCATGGATGCATATATAACATACCCATATATAATACAATATATACTTTGAGAAGCAAAGGCCTTGCTGCAATGAATAACAAGATAAATTTTATTGTTTCTATGTATGTATAATGTATGTGTATAAGCAAACCCTAGTACAGCACTTTAAACAACATATAAGCCATCTCACATCATCAGAATGTCCACAGAGAAACATTCAGGCCCTCTACCAAAATCTCTCTTCATCACGATCACTTGTATCTTTTCCTGTTTACCTTTGCCCCCAACAAAAGTTACAAAACCAAAAAAACAAGGACCCTCCAGGAAGACTTGTCTTGTATCTTTGACGTACCAGCTTTGTTTCTTAATGAACTGGTGATGGCCTTCCCATCTTTTACAGCAAGAGAAAAAGGTAATGAGATGAATGTGATACAAGGTTTGAAGGGTAGCAGTATGCCCCAGTATCTACCATGGTTTGCAGGTTGATCATCCAGTACATATACTCAATTCAAGTACCATTATTAGGTTGATTTTGTCAAACCTTGATACTCAACTCAACTCAACTAAGCCTTAATCTCCCTAGTGGGGTCGGTTATATGAATCCATTTCCTCCATTCTGCTTCGCTTAGGGCCACACTTTTTGAAAGATGTAATGATGTCAAGTCCTCCTTGCTACTTCATCCCATGAGATTTTCGGTCTATGTCTACCCCTCTTTCCTTCTACATATATCAAATCACTCCTCCACACTGGTGCATCCTCAGCCTATGTAATACATGTCCAATCATTTCTTGATGGGTGCTACATCTATATTTTTATGAATGACTTCATTTTCTATTCTATCTTTTCTTGTATTACCACACATCTATCTTAACATTTTCATTTTAGTCATACTTATGCAATTTTTTTTTCCAATCCATGATGCAATAAGATATTGCAGCTTTTGCAATCAAAACTCATGGTGCAACAAACTATGGACAATAATCATATTAAAGTTATACCATATGACTGCATCCTAGAAGAGGTAATCAATTATAGTATGACTTACAATAATGCATATATTTTACCTCCATAAATTGAAAAGAAGTAGAAATATAAGAAAAACTAAGAAAAAACATTCCATGAATTAGCAAATTATAAGCTGAACTAGAAGTATGGCTAAAAACATTCCAAGCCTGAGAATGAACAACAAACATGAATGTAATATCTCAACCTGGATGTGAATGCTTTATGGTGAAGTTCTCATCAAGAAAGGTGCCACCATATATGGATTCACTACCCTTGCCATCCCCATGAATGATATCACCACCTTGAATCACAAAACCAGATATTATGCGGTGGTGAAATGTGTTCCCTTGTAGTGAAGATTCTTTCCGCTGGCTCCCTTGCCCCTTTCACCTGCAAAAAGAAAATGGCATCAAATAGATCTCTGGTAAGTGTCAGTTTGATGCAAATACTCAAAGTTCTTTTGCAGCTTAAAGTGTAAAGAATGTTTCAAGACAATCGAGAACATTTAATGATTCAGAAATGCAAACATAGAAAAGCAAATGATAAGTAAAATTACCTGTGCAAAGGGCCCTGAAATTTTCTGTATGACAAACAATATTAGATATCATGTCAGAAGCTATTTAAAAATCACAGAGTTACATATGAAAGTATGTAAATAACTATTAAGAAGAAATTATTGTACAAAATAAATAGGTTGATAATCCGCTTAAGACAGAATAAGGAACCAAATACAAGCTAAGGACCACTACAAAAAAAGAAATAGATAAATTAAGAAATATTAGCGTCCGAATATGAAATGCATTTCTCTTTATAAATGGAGTGCTAAGAAATACAATATAATTACTCCTGGGAAAGAAGATGCAAACTACAGCACCAATACTAATACCAACAAACTCCCAGAGCAAGAGTTCAAAATGCTACAGTAATTAGTAAATTACAATCAAGCATAAATTTGTGGTACGGGGGCCTTTTTTCAAAAGCAATAAAACCATCATTTATTTTTAACATCATACCATAACCATCTAAGAGTTTTGAGATTAGCTTTCTGAATTCATTTTCTTCAAATCCTTTTTTACAACTTAAATCCTCACATTGAGAGTTTCATCTTCTACTTAGACAGTTCAATGAAGATATCTGAGACCATCTCCTTAATGCCATCACAAGTTTAGCATTTGAGAATAATTCGACAAAGTTTAAATTTCGGAATTTGGAAAAATCTGGTAAAAAACAGAAAAGATTGGTAGAAATTTGAGAAATCAAATTAATAAGTAAAAATATATTATTTTAAATATATGCTTAGATATTGAAAATTAATAAAAGTTAAAAATCATAATTTCAAGGATTTATAATCATTTTTCATTGAATGCAAACCAAGAGATATATCAAATATATAAAGGCAGAAAAAAAGGAGGAAGCCAGAAAGTTCATTTAGGAAACCAGAGGAGCATCAAATTTCCCTAATTAATTGTTTTAGAGGATTAGAGCATGGGGCCCGAAAATCCTTTAATCCTTTTAATATTTCCATGTTCATTGTGTCTCACCGGTCCCAAGACTGAAGATCCAGCCACTTACACTCTATATACTTTGTTTTTTTAAAAAAGTCATGGAAACTCCTGTTTCAATTTCTACCCCGATTTTTCAAAATTCCCAGTTCCATAGTACATCATGTCTTTTCTACCCATGCACAAGATGGTGACCAAAGTCCAACCTGATCATTATGATTGATTTGCCCAAGAATTATACAAATTACTCACGGTATGTTCATGAAGAAGTGAATAATTTGAAGAACAATTCAGATGAGCTTCATATCACAAGTAGTTCCTGAATTTTCGAAAAATTCACCAAATATTGTAATCATGCTCCTCAATGAGATTCTCAAATTTGATATACATGCTTTACCATCAAATCAAATTCTCCATCACCTTATCCTTGTCAATGCAAAATCAAAAACCCCTAAATATCCACTCCTCAATCTGTCCTAGTTTTACCACCATTGAACTATGTGTTCTTGTCTGAGCACATTCATCTTTATTGCTAGGGTGTTCCACATACCCCAACATTCTGATTTACACAAATTTACAAGTAAGGTGCTAAGGCATGTAAGATGCCTTGGTCAGATAACAAGTCTTACTCCACCACCACCAAGCTCTAAATCTATCAGATATGTCTTCATCTATTTCTCCATCATTGTACAAATAGCTAGCATTACGAAACTAATCACATTTTGACAGGACATCATTTTCATGTCTACTTCCACTGAAGTTGTATGCATAGTCTATGCTTGTTCTGTAGTTTTTATGCTCCTATCATCTAAACGTTTCTTCCATATTCCATTAAGCATTAAATATATGTTGTTATCAGCAAACAAAACCATGTTAATGGCAAGTAACGCATATCAATATTTTATACAATATAGCCGAGTAAGTTCATATATGACTGGTGCAAAGAGACATGTACTTACTGTCAATGTTAATCCTTGCTGTGAACCTACCAATGTAGTGTGCTTGTCCCACCATTACTAGTTATGATGCTTGTACTAAATGTAGTGTGCTTGTCCCACCATACTAGTTATGGTGTCACTATCTCATTCTCAATATCAATTTATCATTTCTTTATGGCTTTCTTCCTATCAATTACCTCTAGTTTCTTAGTGTGTATTGCTCCTATTCTTTCTCCAAATAGATGCATATTGTGTGTAGTTTGTTTCCTCTCTTTCTTTATATCTACTTGTAGATTCCTTTGCCGTCTTGTTAGGCATTTAAAAAGAAAAAGGTGAAATACTCTAGTCCTGTTGTTATTTTCTCTTTTTTTCTTATTTCATTACCCTTTCTCATAATTCATACTGTGGCTCGTGGGCTTAATTTGAAATATTTAACCCTCAGTCCAATTGCTTCTGAATAGTCCCATCAACTTTGTCGAGACAATGCACTGATCACCACTGACCTACTATTTTCACCAGTGCAGCAATCCAAGTTCTTGATGGGATAGACGGACAACATACACACATATTTGGATACATATAATGTATCTCTCTCATCAGACAGCTAAAGTATTAAAGACTGATAGAAAAGGAAAACCAACTATGATGATGGGCATCTACATAGATTAAAGACAAGATAACAGCTAATACACATTTAAAATCAAAACCCGTCAAACTTAAAATATTAAAATACCAAGAGCTCTATGGTAGAAAATATAGTCAAATAGACCATGGGAAAAGTAAGGCATCTTTTACAAGAAAGAAGTTGACCACCTAACCTAATGCCAATATATTGATCTATAGTCTATACCATATTGGATCAATTAGGTATCAGATCTAAATGTTTTGAAGCTTTCTAGCTATATCTGTTTAGGATCCAGTTCTATGCTCATAATACCACCAGCACTGAATTCAAACCAATGATGCACTGCTATTCAGCTTATAACCCTAGAGAAAGTATTGTCAGATAGAGGCGCACCTCTGACAAAGAGAGAGCAAATAGCAGTAATTAGTACACATATGGAAGGAACCGACCAAAAGGATCCTGTACTATCTAGAAATGATGATTAAGTTTCACTAGCTTGATACAGCAATCAACAATTGTTGACACCCTTGCATCAATACAGAAAACATCATACAATACATTTCATATGAAATCATAAAAGGATCTGGAAGACAATGTCAGCATGCATTTGATATGAGGAGCTATGTAAATCTTAGTATAAAGCAGTCAGACTAAAGCATACCAACAGTTTTTGGCACCACTTTTCCATATAGTCCAATGACAATTCTACCTGCAAAAAAACTCAATCAAAAAAAAAAAGATGAAGGAACATAGCAAAGTTACACCTTTTCTTACATCTTCTGTCAAAGCATGTACATTGTTCATGATGTGACACAGAAATATTGATTTGCAACTGAATTTTCAGAAATCACAATAGATTCAGCAATAGTATACTTCATGCCTTTCATCAAAATTCTACAATTGTGCTCTCCACTTAAAGGAAACTCACCATGTTACAAATTACTTGCATATCAGCAGCTGATTGCAAAATTAACCTAAAAAAAGTTCATCATCTAATTATCATTTTTTTGTCTAATTTTCCTCACAAACAACCAATCATACAATCTGATCATTGTGTTCTAAATTTTGTTAGCTGAAAAACTCTAGCATCTGTACTGTGCACAACAGCTTATGGAATTAAAAACTACAAGTGTGAAAATAAGATGATTTCACTAAATGATGTAGTGTATCTTGGTACGATGTATGGCATGATGATATCCTAAAATACCTAGTAATGGTTGATGTGCCCCATATTATCCCTCCTGAATTCATTGATTTTGATGATTTTGAAATAAAAATATAGTTTGTAATTTTTCCATCTAACTAGCACTTGAAAGATTTTAAAAGAATGCCATATGTTAATTGAGGGTTATCATTTCATAAGAGGGTTATCATTTCATAAGCCAATTATATCAGGCACAGATGCTATAATCCTCAACTCCCCAGGAGGTCTAGATGCTAAGAATTTTTGACACAATACTGTCCATTTAACTACCATAGCTTGATCAACTAACAAACATACCATAACATGCACACTTACATACATCATACAAATGTGGATATGAATAATAGCTACATGCAAGTATTTGCTTAGCTGGCTGATGACACCATGTCCTCCAAAATGTTTCTCGATTAAAGATGAATGCAGGCAAAATAGAGAACGAACCCCATTTCTTTCTGAACCTCCACTTGAAACCAATTTTCAACAATACCAATATCTGTAGATTAATTGAAGTCACAAATATTTTGATCATCCATTCATTCTTTCTTTCTTTTTGTACTGGACTCTTTTTATTTTCTGTATTTTGTTATGAATACTTATTTTTCTTGACAAGTCATTATTTTTAACATGTACATTGAACATTCCAGTTTTCCAGTCTTAATAAAAGAGATTGCTATTTCAGTGTGGGAGCATGTACCGGTGGATGCAGTAAGTGTGCATGTGCAAACATACAAGATATGAATCAAAATATATTCATACTGAACATAGGAACAGGTATGTTAACACATTGAACCAAGACAGCCATTTATGAACATTTGAAAACTAATATGAGCCAGAAAAAACTCAACTTAAGAGCACCAAATTGTTATATAAATAAGATCCAACACTCTCAAGTGGATTTACCTGTATGCTGACCATCATATCCCTTCAAAGTAAACTCTATGAGTTATTTCAGGCTCTTTTTCCACTCTAATTTCCTCCTGTAAAAATATATATATATATCCCCTATAAGATAGGGCGAGAAATTGTCCTTTCTTTGTCAGGTAAATAGGTGAAAACACTAAAAACAGATTAAAGACGTAACAGATCAATGGCTGGACCTGGTGTCATGGTTTTGGTGAAAGTTGCTAGGATCAAGGTAAAAGGGGTGATACTAAGAATTAAGAAAGAAACAAGCCAAAGAACCAGATACTATACAGAAGTCATTTGTTTACCACCACCATTTGTTTCAAGAAACTCCATAAGAAACCAAAAGCAGCAATCATTGCACAAAAATTCCCCCACCAAGCAAAATCTAACAACACTGCGAATCTCGAGCATTTATAGTATATGCAACAAAAACTGTATCATTTACATACCCAAGCTCGAATCAGCAAACAAAGACCCACGTCAAGGAACACATTTCAAGTCTCAACATAATCACTATGATTCTTCTAGAAAATACAAGATAAATCACATTTATATGGAAACCCCTAAGACATTCTATTCTCGGCAACCGATGACCCAGTAACAATACCGATGTCAAAATCATAACCCACATCAAACAACTATCTTTTTTCCCTCTGAGATCAAATCGAAACCCCAGGCATCCATAATTCTCCGCAACCGATGACCCAAGTAACAATATCGACATCAAAAATCAAAACCCACATCAAAAAACTATCTTTTTCACCTATGAGATCAAAATGAAACCCCACAACTCAGACAATTTCTCCTTCCTCGGAGAATCATCAACAAATTAAAGAATGAATCAGTTATAATGGGATCTAGAAACCGGGAAAGATCAACGATTGAGAAATTGAGAACGGAAAGCGAAAGGATCAGGAGAAAGGGTTGGAGAGGGAGAACTGACCGGTCTGTGGGAGATGGAGAAGGCGAAAAGACGACGACGAGGACGAAGAATGCGATGAGGGCTTTCTGAAGCATCACGACCTTCTCCTGTTAAAGTCGGCAGCTCCGCCTTCTCCTTTCGACTCTCCCTCACTTTACCCTCTTCCTTCCTCCCTCCTTCTCTCTGGCCACCATCACATCAGGGATCGGCTCCCTGGTCGTCTTCTCGTTTTCGAGTCTCAGCCTCTCTCTCTCGGGTGTGATCAATTTCCAGAGCAAATCGCGAGAGAGTCTCGAGAAAGAAGAAAATTGAAGAATCGAACTTAAAAATTGAGATTAGTATATGTCGTTGGATGCATTACGTTACATTAGTATTTGTCGTTGGATCCATTACGGACCGGGCCAGAATTGGTCCCAAGTTGTTCTGGGCCGTTTAAGATCTTGGTGCTGGTTTGATGTATCAAACTCTAGAAGTTATTTATACCTGACATAAGGCATGGATCGTCTATCTCGTGGACTTAACGTGCTCTAATCTAACTGCTGTACACTACTGAGGAATATAGTTCTGATAGGCGTAAACTCCTGTGATATTTATGTATTCTTAAACCTATTTATCGCTTGGATGAACGGGGTTGAAAATTTTATGAAAAAATATATATTTTTTAATAATATCTTGTAGCCTAGTTTGTGAACAGGATATCATAATTTATTCATAGGATATCATAAGACAGAGATATTTTATCATTGAAAATTATATATATATATTTTCAGCCTATATCATCATATAAATAGAGTATGATATCTTGGCATGGAGGTATCATAATCCAGCTACGAGATGTCATAATCCAAGTCAACGGTATCATAATTTTTACATAAAGAAATAATATTTTCATCATTCAAAATTTTAATAAAAAAAAAAATTACATGTATTAAATGCATTTTTAAAAGTGGGACTTACATGACCTAATTATATTTGATGATATATTTTCTCTACACCGCTTCACTATACAAAGAATTACTCTAAGCTTAAAAGTAATAAATACTACAGGGACCAATCCAATTCAATAAATCCAATAAATTTTAAACCGTTTATCCAGACCGGTCCTAAATATTTATTTTTGAGTTTTCAAATAAAATGTTAATAGCCTTCAAAGGATAAGTAAATATCTTTACTAATCTTTCATGTTATTTTCTCCATCTGTTTCCATTTTTGGCATTAGAAATAAAATTAAAACAATAATTTAGATGAATAAATTTCAAGCAAGGCGGACCCGGGGGGGGAGGCGGGGCCTTGACCCCACTATTTTTTAATTTTTTTAAAAATAAATTTTTATAAATTATATATATATATTTGACGTCCATAAAATTAGGAATATTAAATATAACTTGAAAAATTTAGAAAAAAATTTTAAAATAAAATATATATCATAAATTAGCTTTCTCTACTTGAAGTTGGATAACTTCCATTTCATCTTTTATTTTTATTAATTTTTTTATTTTCTATAATTTTTTAGGAGAAGATAGAATTTTTTTTTGTCGCTCAATCAACACCCGTCTCCAGAATCCGTCTTGGCCGAAGTCACCGCACGTAACAAGTACCGTCCCATTCACTTCACTGAGAATAAGATGATGACTGGACCTGTCAAGCAGTGCGATCAACGGGAATGCTCCATTATGAGACTAGACGGTTGCATATATACAAGGTCGGATACCACTGATGCACTGGTCTACGATTGTCATCTGATGGTCTCTGTCAGCCTTGTCGCACTGATGGACGTTGCATGTGGTGAAGCGGCATATCGTCCTAGCAACCATACCCATTGCTAGCATGATCGAGTCTTGGAGTCATGGGTGGGCGGTTGCCCATCATGCCCCGAGCTCCCATCGATGTTGCTGCACTCGCGCAATATCGCCACTACTGCGGCCGGTGCGCGTGTATCCTCTAAGATCCATGACATTATGACTCTTTCGATTTAACTACTACTATAAGAGAGCATTTAAATACGATTTTTTTCGATTATTTAGTCACTCATATCGATAAGGAGATAGCTGAAAACTTTACGATAAATTCATTATTGAAGAATTTATCTTATGAAATAACATAAATACAATTCAAATATATTTATAAAATATTTAAATTAATTTAAATTATTTATCGATATTTTTATGTTTTTATATTTTTTGATTTTTTAAAAAAATTGGCATGGTCCGTTCATGATTGCAAGACTATCTTAAAATTTAATGGCTGACACTAACTTTTAAACTCTTCTAATATTTAGGTTGATGGTGGTTTATTTCTGGCTTTTCGCTCTATACGAGAGATTCCTTAATTCCTTAAATTGAGAATGCTCCTTCTCCCATTTTTTTTGGCCTTAGATCGGTAGGAAATGCCAGTTGCAAAGGAGGGGTTAATATAATCCATCCCCCTTTGATGGTAAAGATTGCCACCTTTATTCGGAGAGTTCTTAATATTTCACCGTTGCATTATTTTGTTTATACTCGGATTGGATTGATGAATGGTCAGCTAGAACTAGTTCTATGTTGTAATCCATCAATGAAAATCAAAGTACTTATAAAAGTATTTCTACATATTATCTAAATTCTCCAACCTTTAAGAATTCACAAGAATATCTACATGGTTATTTTTTTGCTTGTCTCAAACTCAAGCGTTTTTCATCATTGTTCCAATTAATATTACCTCTTTTTTAAAGGATCCCACAAATAAGACCCTAAAGAGCCACTTGAAATGGTGGGCATCCCTAAAGAGCACCTATATGGGCGTGCATTTCATACCCATCATCCAACATCACCTCATCAGATATAAGCAACAATCCTCATGCACGATTTAAATTGAACTACAAAGAATTTTCCATTTCCTTCGGTTAAATTTTGAACTTTCCATTTTATTGGCGTAGAGTCCCTTTTTCGACCGGACGGAGTTACTGGATTGCAGACCCGCTCCCTGGTTCACCTGCAAAATAAATCCATGGTCGGAGTGGCTCCGGCGGGGGACACTCCAATGCCTAAGTCAAAGACAAGCTTCAGCCACAGAATGGGAAAGATTCTAAGGAGGATCAAATGGAGAGAAGAAGACTCTGATATTTTCAGGAGTATCTTGTACCTTACCTAAAGCATCTCCTCTTACCGTTATTTATAATGAGTCGTCCGGTCTACGGTTCCGTTCCCCCTCCAGCGATTACGATGGGGGAATTAACTCCTTTCCCTCAATTCGCAATCGTGAACGGTTACTAAACGGTTCCGGCCAGTCCGGGGACGTTGCCGTTGGAGTTAATGGTCACGTGGTCGTGCTCTGTAGACAGTTGTAGAATCGATGATAACCGTTGCTTGCCAAGTTTGTGGAGATCGAAGATAGATCGAAGGTCTGTCTTCGGCTTCTTTTATTTTTGGGAAATTCGTGGCCGAATCGAAGGCATGCCTTCGGCATGGGTCGAAGACTTGGTCTTCGTCGTAGGCCGAAGACTATGTCTTCGACATAATCCGAAGACTGTGTCTTCGGTTGACAGTGAAGATCACTCTTCGGTTCGGGCTGAGGGCCCTGTGTTCAGCAGGGGCCACAGGCTTGCTTGCTTTTCGGATGAAGTTGAGAGCTTCGGCTTTAGCTTGCCCGTCAGTTGTCCGATTTCTTCCGGACACCTTGGTTTGAAGTGCCTGGTTCGGGAGAAATGTCTCCGGCCGGTCGAATCGGTGGTTAGTTTATGCTTGGACCGACATATCCCAACAGTTGCCCCCCTACTCTCAATTTTCGAAGCGATGATAAGATGCATCTCATGTATCTCATATTCCTACCCCTACTTGCAGATTTCGAGAGTGCTGGACATTATAGTTGGGGTAGTGCAGGACTTGCCTGGTTGTATAGAGAGTTGTGTAGGATGAGCAGAAGAGATGCCACTGAGATAGCTGGTTCGTTGTTGCTTCTACAGTTATGGGCATGTGATAGATTTTCTATTATGGAGCCACGCAGATTACTTCACCCAGCTCTGGATCATATGATCGATTTAGATGATGGTGGAGCTAATTTACCACAGGGTCCACTAGGGATGCAGTAAGTTGTAAATTTATTTAAATTTAATGATTAATCATATTTATTGATATATGTAAATTAATTTATTTAATGTATAGATGGAGAGATGATTTTGCTATTACAGAGGTACCTACACATGTTCTCTTTTCGTATCGACATTTGATAGATCACCTGAGTCTAGATCAGGTGACGACTAGCGCTTATCTTTGTCAACACTTAAAGATTTTTATATTATTTATTTAACACAAATGCTTGGAAAAGGTGATATGGCAGCCATATACGGACGACATACTTGCACAGCTACTACCAGAGTACTGCCTTCATGGTCAGGATATCTGTGTAGTCGAGTGTCACTCATATGTTTTTATATCGTAGAGTGGCATGTTCCTGATAGAGTGATGTGATAATTCAGTTTTCGACAGGTCATACCCGATCGATGTGTTACAGATCGTGTATTGCATTGTATCGATATTAGGGGATGACCCAAGCAGGATTGGAGTAGCAGTCATCAGTCTTATATTCAGTTATGAGAGAGCCGACATGATTCTATTGTAGATGGTGCTCCTGCTGATGGTGCTATACATTATCATGATCCATACATGCAGTAGTATTGTGGCATCACTCGACGATTTCTCAGTCGTGATGGTGCGATGCATGATTATGTGGTATGAAATTTTTATTTATGCTATTACACATTGTTATCATATATTTCATATTTTGTATAACTCGTTAAATGTTTGCAATTTTCAAAGCAGTGGCATTGCGATGATATATTAGCTTGCTCAGGCAGATTCCATAGCGACGTCCTCACAGAGTATACAGGACATATGTCAGTCAACTCTTACTGTTGTTGGTAAGCATGCACGTGTCTAGTTACGAGGATTTGCTCAGGAGGATGAGAGAGACAACGAGACTCCGGAGCCTTATTCATATGCATCTACATCGACAGCACCTCCTCCTACTCAACATAGACGAGGTACTCGACGATTCAGTACCTCTCTCTTTCCGATGCTGGAGTACGATCCATATATGTCCACAGGTAGTTTTTTCCATGAGGATGTGAAACAGTTCACATCTACGGAGGATGCTACTGCACATTTTGAGTACGCTGCTGGATCGGACTATCTGATACATCATGATTACTCGGGACATGGAGGAGGACAATATATAGGCGAGGGGTCGTCGCATCTATATCTACATTGCATGCATTTCCTGATATACAGGATCCGATAGAGCATCAGGGACCGAGTGAGGCGGAGCCAGTACCTCATAGATGGCAGCCTGTACGTAGGAGGAGATGACCACTATGTGGGACATAGAATTTTTGTATTTTACTTTTTATTGTTTGAACTTATTACACTGTATTCTCATATTTTATAATTATTATCACAAGTTTTTTTAAGATAATATTTTTTTAATTGATATTTATGAAGTTGGCATCAATCCAATTATATTTACAAATTTAGATGTTTTGGATTACATAGAAATATTTGGATTCAAAAAATAATAATTGGAAAAAAAATAGTCCTTTTAAAAAATCATTAAATAGCAGAAAGAATACTAAAATTATTAATAATAATATTATGATATTATTTTAATAAATTATATTCTATGGCTAAAAGTAAGTCGGAGTCAGCGAGGGAGGGGCGTTGGCCGTCTGGGCCTGACCGGGGGAGGGAGATGGAAACGAGAGAGAGAGACAGAGAGAGAAGAGACTAATAGAGAGAACGGAGACAGATCGAGAGAGGGAGACAGGAGACCGCGAAGAAAAAGGATTGGGTTTGGGCCGGTCTGGGATAATTGGATCGAAATTAATTGCGAACCGGGATCGGCTCTTTCCCAAACTTATTTGCGGACCAAAATCTGGCCGGCCCGAGTCGAGCCAAGGGGTGCCCGGTGCCGGTCCGAAAACTAAATGGACTATATTTTAAGGCCTGAAGCCCGACCTGATTTTTTTAAAAACTGACCCAAAATTCAACCCGATTTCGGGGTGGCCCGCACCAGTTCGAATCCTGTAACCCTAAACCCTAAATCCTAATACATAAATCCTAATTTCTTACCCCCAAAACCTAAACTCTAAATCATATTTTCTTATATTTGAAATTAACAAACATAACTCTTTATTCAATAAAATAAAATTGGGATTTCATATATTTTTTAAAAAAATTAATTCCAACTGAAATCACGAGTTGAACCAACGATTCGGGTCGGTCTGAGCCGAGCCAAAGGGATGCCCGGTGTCGATCCAAAACTAAATAGACTTTATTTTAAGGCCCGAAGCTCGGCCCGAAAATTGGCCCAAAATCCGACCCGTTTTCGGGATGGCCTGCACCAGTTCCAGCCCTATAACCCTAAACCCTAAATCCTAATATGTAAATCCTAATTTCTTAAATCTAAAACCTAAACCTTAAATCATATTTTCTTTTATTTGAAATTAACAAACATAACTCTTTATTTAATAAAAAATAAAATTGGGATTCATATATTTTAAAAAAAAAATAATTCTAACTAAAATCGCAGGTTGAATCCGCGTTTTCAGTGTTAAAGCCGTCCGGACCCGTTAAAAAGAAATCGCAGGTTGGACCCGCGTTTTCTTAGTGAAATCATGGGTTGAACCCGTGTTTTCATCCTGAATTCGCTGGTCGAACCTGCGTTTCCAGATGCCACGTAGGAGATTCGAGCTAAAATCACGGATTGAATCCATGATTTCGTACCAAATTCGCAGGTCCAACCTATGTTTTCACACCCCCTGTCATGCACCTGATGAGCCTTGCCACGTGTTTAGATTTGGCCATGTGTCATGGATGATACGTGGCCCAAAAAAATCATCCAGATTCGTAAATATAGCTGGGTCATGGTATTTTCATAAATAATTTATTTTTTTATATTATTTTGGGCAAAAATCCGAACTCAAGCATTCATCGTCACGTGGGATGTGGGACGCGGGACGCGGGACGTGGGACCCGAGAAAAAGAAGCGAAAAAGCTGAACCGGGCCGGTGGACCATTACTTTTAGAAAAACAACTTTTTCCCCATAACTGCATGTGGGACAGGAAACAACGTGTTTCACGGTTCGAGTTGTACCTACCGCGCGAATGAATGCTTGATCTTCTTTCTTAACGTCCGCTGTTGACTTGCACGTGGTACTTCTTTTAAAATAAATATATTACTTTCAAAATATTTTTAATATTTTTATTTATATAATTTTTAAAATAATCTTTATATTATCAAAGAAACAACCATTCGTGTGCGCGAAACCGTGCTTCACGTGGTATCCTCGCATCACTGAAAAAGTTCTAAATAAATATAATCTACAATAAATACGGTAAAGTCTATAAAAAAAAATTTATCAGTTGCAATCATTTTAATATATAAAAATATTATTATGATATTTTTAATAACCTAATTTACAGTATTTATTATAGACTAATTTTATATAATATTTTTTTCTTATATATATATATATATATATATATATATATATATATATATATATATATATATACGAGATAGATAAATATTAGTTATATCACTAAAATGATAATTCAACTAGTTAGAATCTTATCTCACAATCAGTAATATTTTGATGATGTTGAATTAACATACTTAATTTTAGATAAAAAAATACTGTAAAATTTTTATATCTTAAATTAAATATTTTCTGGCAAGAAACATAGCTACATCAATTTATTTCTCCATCCTTTTTCTTTATATATAAAAAAAGAACTCCTTGTATCTTTCTTAATGTCGCCATGATGACCAGATTAGAAATCTTAGGTGGTACATTGATGGGATGATGAGTGCACCATGGAAGTTTATGCCTTCGGTCCAAAACTCCATTGCACGTATGTTGTTGTCCAACCCAAGTGGTAGGTCCTTAAATTTGAGTGAGAGGATAAGAGTTTGGGTGTTGTCACTCATCAAAAGCGAGTGGGTGATGTATTATGATTTATTCAGTGAGAGAGATGCTAAGACAATTTATATCTCCTACATTCTTAGCAGTAGAAATAGAAATAAGTAGTGACTACAGCTATGAGGAGATCAATAGCTCAGGACTTTCGTTAATCATAGCCAAGTAGCTTATAATGCTTACTTCAAGCTTTTGTGGCCACTGGCCAAGCACATAGCAAGGTGTCGGAAAATATCTAGTGGTCCAACAATGAGTGATCAAACTAGGAATCACACGTATTACAAGCATAATTAGTACTGGTTAGTGGTTACATTGCGGTGGGTCCATGGAATATGAAATATTTAAGCCGCCAAACCCCCTTCAAAAAAATTTTAAAAAAATAAAATAAAATCGCATGGAACTGCAATTTCAAAAAAAAAAAAAAATGAAATTGCAGCTCCAATATGAGATTTCATGAAAACACGGATCCAGCTTACGATTTATCCTTCACCTTTTTTTTTTTTTTTTTTTTTTTTTTTTTTAATTTTAATTTTAATAAAAATAAAAAATTAATAAAAAATTAGAAAAAAATTAAAAATAAAAAATAAAAATATGATATTATAATAATTTTTAAAAATTATTATAAGCTACGATTTCGCAATCTGGTCACCGATCCGGTCACCAGTCTGATAACCAGTCCGGCTCTGGTCATTGATTCGACAACCAGTTCGGCTGTTAGGTCGGTGCCAGTCCGATTGCCGGTCTAGCTGCTAATCCGACCATCGATCTGATAATCGATCACCGGTCTGATGGTTGATCCGTTCACCAAGATCCGGCCACCGATCCGACCGCCGGTCCGGCCACTGGTCCGAATACCTGTTCGGCGACCGGTCCACCCACCAGGGTCCGGCCACCGTCCGGCCGCTGGTCCTGCCACCCATACGATCACTGGTTTAGTCGCAAGGGTCCGGCCATCGATTCGACCGTCGGCGATCGGACCGGGGCTGGATCGGTGCCGGACCTTGGCGACTAGACCGGTGACAGTATGGGTGGCAAGACTAGCGGCCGGACCGGTGGCTGGACCCTTGTGGCCGGTACGGTTGCCAGACCGGTGGTCGACCAGATCGACCGTCAGATCGGTGATCGACTGTCAGACCAGTGGCCGTACTGGCAGCTAGACTGGCAATCGGACTGGCACCGACCTAGCAGCCAAACTGCTGTCGGATCAATGATCAGAGCCGGACTGACTATCAGACCGGTGGCCGGATCGGCGACCGGACTGCAAAATCGCAGGTTATAATAATTTTAAAAAGTTATTATAATATCATATTATTATTTTTATTTTTAAATTTTTTTAAATTTTTATTTTTTATTAAAATTTAAAATAAAAAAGATGGAGAAGAAAATCGCAGGTTGAACATGCAATTTTAAATAATTTTTTATTTTTATTTTTTAAAAATTGCATGTTAACATGCGATTTTATTATTATTTTTTTTGAAGGCCGTACACCTAAATTGATAAATATATTTCCATCGGCTTTGATTTGAAAAATAAAATTTTAAAAAATATTATTTTAAAAAGAAACCCGCATCCCTTTGCATGACACCTTAGTTTTTTTTTTTCTTTTCTTTCTCCGGGCTTTCGTACGTGTCGTCTCCTGCATTTGTGGGACTAACAAAACCGAGCTGCCTTACGAGGTAAACAAAAGAACTAAGGTGGTTCATTCTCGGGCAATTTTTCAACTTTTTTTTTTTTTATAAATCAGTACATATAATTTAAAATTTAGGATGAATACATTCAGGAAGCTAAAAGATGATACCAAAAAAAAATTTTGGAGCACTTCCAGGTCGACTCACAGCTATGAATCAGAATGATTCGTAACATAGAAGACTATCCATTATATCATGAAATTAGTCTCCTTGTATACATGTTTAATTATATAAATAAAAGATTTTTGAAAAAGGAGAGCGATATTTTTAACCAGTGATCCGCGTCCAGTGTCCTGATTGATTGCTAGATGTGTGAAGCATTCATCGCAGGTCAAGTGGAATTTGTTTCATGCCCTACCTCTTCCATTTTGGTTAGATGCTGTGGATTATTTAGCCGATTGGCAGGATGACGAGACCTGAGATTGGACTTTAGGTAGCCTTCATATCCGATCAACTTATATGGGGCGGTAGGCTGGGGCGTGCGGAGCCAAGATTGGACTTTTTTTTTTTTTTCCCCTATTTTTGGAGGGGCACAGCCATGAAGTATCGGTATAAATTTAAAATTATATATTAATTTATAATAATTTTTTAAATAAATTTTTATAATATTTTATTATCAATATGATTTTGTATTATTTTTTTGTTAATATATTGATTCTATTGTTAAAATTCATTTGATTAAGCCTATTCAAATATGGCTCACACTAATATTTATCAGAATTTATTTTACATGTTTTTGTTGGATTGAACTTCAACTAAAGATAAATCTTTGAGAACATGATAAGATATATTTTATGGTTATTGCGATGAAATTAAACTTTATATAATCATTGGAAATAATACCAATCTCATTATCTGAAATTGATTCAAAGACTGTCTGTTATGGATAATGTATGTTATAAAAATACCATTATAGACTTGGTTCCTAATTCATCCGAGCGTTTGTGAGGTCCTTCAATTAACAATTTTTTGAAGTTGGAATTGGAAAACCAAAGTACGTACTGCTCGTCAATAACGAGAAGCATGCCCAGCTAATTTCTTTGGTTGATTATAGGTTGATATCACAGACCATACAAGCTGATTCTAGAAATTATGAATCGTATCAATAGTTTTTTATTTAAGCAAGTTCTTTTATCCTATAAAGTTTTAATATCTGTATTATTTATTATTATTATTTTTTTACTAGAATGTTTCTGTATTAGTTATTCTCATTTTTTTATATGGAATCTATTATAAATAACTTCTAATATATATCAAATAAAATTGGAATAGAAACAAATAAAATTATTTTTCCTCTCTCTCTTTCTTTTTCTTTTCTTTAGTGATTATTTGAAGTCTTTTCTTTGAACATTTTGCTGCTGAGGTTGAGGAATTTTTTTTCTTTGGACATTTGTTGCTCACTTTGATTTTTTTTTTTCCTTTTAGATATTTTTTATTTCTAATATCTTTGTCATCCAGTTTGAGAAATTTTTTTTTTTTTAGATATTTTTCTGTTTTTGACTTCTTTGCTATTTAATTTGAGATATTTTTCTTTAATCTTCCATGACATTTTTTTTGCAAAGATTATGTGTTCAGTTATCTTTTATTTGAGCTCCGGTCTTATCTTATACAGCATTTTTATCAATAAAGATTATTGATCATCGATCGTCTTCATTTTGAATATTAATCCTCTTCTATAGTATTTTTATCTATAAGGATCACTAGTCTTTAGTTACTTTCTTTTTGAGCACCGATCTTCTCTTCTATTATATTTTATCTTAAAAAATAATAATTTTCAAACTCAAATTAGAACTTATAGTATCACATTAAATTTGAGAAAGAGTGTTACCACAGATTTAGAGATCACATATCAATCCATAAAAAATTTCTTTGTTAACATGATTTTATAATATTTTTCATTGTTAATATAATTATTTATTATTTTCTTTATTAGCATGATTTTATATTTATTATTATTATTATTATTTTTATAAAATCTATATATTATTATAATAACTTAGAAGATATATCAAATACAATTAAAATAAAAATAAATACTTTTTTTCTTCCCTTCTATAATTATTTTAACATAAGGCAATTGTGAATAAGATTGGATCCCGAGTCTTCTTTGCTAAAAGCCGCCGTGCTTGAAATCCATCTTATACTTAAAATTAAGCCAGATGAGAATGGATCTTGAGGATGAATGCTGATCACTTTTGAATTAGAAAAGAACTTTAGCAAGAATAATAAATTTATTATAATAATTGGGTTGGGAAGTCCATGGAGTACATAAATTGCGGATGTGGCAGGACCACTAACATGTGATTCGTATCAGATGTCACGTCGGAGAAAGCCGTCATGTTGGACATCTCACCTCGGACTCCTTCGCCTGGCTGCACTCCCTTCGAGTCGAGAAACCAAGGCCGAAGCCGAGCTCCGCCCTCCTTCGCCCGGTCGCGCTCCTTCGGGTCGAGAAGCCGAGGCCGAAGCCGAGCTCCGCCCGCCTTCGCCCGACCACGTTCCCTTCGGGTCGAAACGCCGAGGCCGAAGCCAAGCTCTGCCCTCCTTCGCCCGGCCATGCTCCCTTTGGGTCGAGACGCCGAGGTCGAAGTCGAGCTCCGTCTCTCCAGGTCGGTCCCCACCTCGGATGAAGGCGCCAATGATCGAAGGACGTCGCCACCTCCCCCGGACGGCGGCGAATCGCCCGAGCACCACGAAGGGGCTCCTGCCAATCAGTAATAAATGCCCCAGTTGCTACTTACACTGAAAAGGGAGGGGCTCCCCGATAGAGACACCGTGCTCTCCACCGACCGTCTGCACCTCCCGGAAGAGACAGTCAACCAGCAGATCCGGATCCAGAAGGTGGCGGCCTGCTGATTAAGGCCCTGCCATGTTTCTGGATGTAGAGCGACCAGAAGGAATGTCAGTATGCATGGTATCGTCCCCTTTCACAAACAGAAAAGGCATCATGCACACGGCACCAGGCAACACCGCACGCACCAGCAAACGGTGCGAGGATCCCAAGGCAAGTACCTGGCGGTCCTCCAATGGCATAAAAGAACTCCTCATAGTGCCAGGAAGAAGGTAAGCAAGAATAAAACACAGTTGAGCGGAGAAAAGAAGGGCCAGGCATGCAGGAAAGCACAAAAAACCAGTCTGAGAGTTCTAGGCTACCGGAGACCTGCAAGAAAGGTCTTAACGGACACAGCCACCTCAGCTCCTCATCCGGCACTTCTCCTGCTCCGCGCTCAACTCCTTTATACTCTTCCAGTGCATTATATTCTCCTCCTAACATGGAGTCTATACTCGAGGCTTGACCAGGAGGATCTGTTTTCCTGGATCGTTACTGACTTGGCCATCGGAGTACCCCTGTTAGAATCCTCGGCCCGGGTTACTAATTCTGTTTTGCAGGTCCGGGCGTCCGAGCAGGATCCTGAGCGACAGGAGCGTGTTCCAAGCTCGGCATCAGCTACAGGCCACGACGATCTTGGTGGCAACAGATTGACGCGCCAGGTAGGGGCAGCGACAGGACGTACTTTGATCCAACCCAGTCCCCTTGCAAATAGCTCACCGGGAGGACGGTGATGATGCGAGCGAGAGAAGTCTCCACCAGTTGTGCGAGGGATCCCCCTTCTCGTGGGGACCCGCACAATCCAGAAGGGGAGCTCCCCGCTCCAGCTCAACCACCTCCGATGGACACTCAGCTGACCGCACTCACCCAGCAGATGCAGATCTTCACTGCGGTGGTGCGCCAACTCCAGCACCAGCACCGGTCCTTGGCTACCCACCAGCAGCCTGGGACTCCCATGGCCCATGCCGCAGCACCCTGCGATAGCTTGCGTTCCTTCCAAGGAAGGCCTTCGCAGCCACGAGCTACCACTGACCACTGAGGTAGCCACCGGACCCAGGCAAAGAGACAACGAGCTGGATCTGCCGATCGGAAGAGCCGGTCCCTGACCCTTGAGCGGGTAATAGCTAGGGCCCGCCGGGGTCGAAAAAGCAAGATCCCCCATCATGGACACCACCTCATGTCACCTTCTCCGTCTCCTTCGGCCTCTGCTGAAGGTTCTACCGACGAAGCCATCATACGCATGGCAGAAAAGCGCCTAGAGAAGCCGGAGTGCAACCTGGCAGAGCTTACCCACCAGTTTGCAAATATGCAGGGCTTCGCTAGCGAGCCGGCAAGCTACGACGCCCATCCCCCTTTCTCCCAAGAGGTCCAAGAGGAGCCAGTTCCGAGCCGATTCCGCATGCCACAGGTGGATCCCTACGACGGGACCACCGACTCTCTGGATCATCTTGAGAGCTACAATATCCTCATGAGAGTCAAGGGGGCGATCGATGCTCTCCTCTGCATCACCTTTCCAGCTACTCTCTGAAAAGCAGCTCGGGTGTGGTTCACCCTCCTAGAGGCAGAGAGCATTAGTTGCTTCGCTCAGTTAGTGTGAAAGTTCGCGGCTTACTTCGATGCCTGCCGGAAGGTGCCACGAGAGGCGGACTGCCTCTTCTCCATCATGCAGTAGGACCACGAGCTCCTACGGGACTACGTGGTCCGTTTCAAGGTCGCCACGCTGGAGATCTATAACCTTGATGAGCCGGTCGCTATGCTGGCACTGAAGAGAGGGCTCAGGACTTCTCGCCTGACCTACTCTCTCGACAAGAAACCTTCCAAAACTTACTCTGAGCTCCTCCTCTGAGTCCAGATGTACATCCATGTCAAGGAGGCGGATCGCACGAGGAGGGAGCTGGACGGAAGGCCTCTGAAGAAGCCAGTTTCCGGGGAGCCTTCCGGGACACGGAAGCCTGGGCCAGCCATACCAAACTTCTGCTAGAAGCCAAAGCCGAGAAGAGCCCCATCCCAGAAGAGAACTTCACTCCTCTCCTCGCCCTAAGGGCAAAAATCCTTATGGAGATCGAGGGTGAGCGCTTTTTGAGGTGCCCACCTCCGCTGAAGCCATCTAATGGTCGAGACAGGATGAAGTATTGCCAGTTCCATCGCGACCACGGTCACGATACCGAGGAGTGCCGCAACCTCAAGAGGGAAATTGAAGAGCTAATAAAGAGGGGCTACCTCAAAAGTTTTGTGGGGGGCAGACCCCCAACGGAACCTCAGGCGCTCGTCGCACTCTCTCCAGTTCCTACAGTCGACAACCGCCCTACCGAGAAGCCGGTGGGGATGATATGCTGGGGAGTCGAGCGCACTTCCAAGAATGCCCAGGGTGGGAAGGATTCTGAGAATGTACTTCCATTTGTGAGGGAAAGGGGGGGTGAAATAAGAATGTAAACAACGATGCCATGGTCGTCGAGATGACGATCGCAAAACATCCTGTAAAATGCATCATGGTTGATGGTGGAAGCTCCACCGATGTACTTTTTTACGATGCTTTCTCCAGGATGAACTTATCTTCTGCTCAGCTCAGACCTGTGCACACACCCATCGTCAATTTCATAGGTGACTCTGTAGGGGTCGAGGAGGAGATTACTCTCCCTGTTACTGTCGAGATGCCATCTCGATAGAGTACTGTAATGATGAACTTCATAGTTGTAAGGCTTCCCTCTGTCTACAACATGATTCTTGGCCAGCCGGGGCTCAACCTGCTCGATGCGATCATTTTCACAAAGTGGTTGTTGGTGCAATTTTCAACTCCTTACGGTGTCGGAGAGATGAGGGGGGCACCTCAGCTAATTCAGCATTGTTTCTAAACCATTCCCGGGGCCAAGGCCGCCCAGGATGACCCCAGCGCCGACGACCTCGACCAAAGGGCGCAGGACCCCAGAGGTGGCCCGGTCGAGCGACTGCTGTCGTATCCTCTCGGGATTGACCCGGCGAAGATGGTGCAAATAGCGGCGCAGCTGCAAGATGATGAGCGAGACCACCTACTGGAGTTCCTTTGGGCGAACACCGACATGTTCGCTTGGACGGCTGCTGACATGCCCGGGATCCCACCAGAGATCATAATCCATAATTTGAGCATTGACCTGAAGTACCGCCCTGTCTGGCAGAAGAAGAGAAGTTTTGCATCGGAGAGGCAAAGGGCGATTAACGAGGAGGTGGACAAACTCTTCGCAGCCGGCTTTGTTCGGGAGGTGCAATATCCGAGCTGACTGGCGAACGTGGTTATGGTGAAAAAGAATAACGGGAAGTGGAGGATCTGTATAGACTACACCGATCTCAATCGAGCCTGCCCGAAGGATAGCTTCCCTCTACCGAAGATCGACTAGTTAGTGGACGCCACCTTGGGGCACCGCCTGCTCTCCTTTATGAATGCATTCTCCGGATACAACTAGATACGGATGCATCCTGAGGACGAGGAGCACACTGCCTTTGTCACCGATCGAGGGACGTACTACTATCGAATGATGCCGTTCGGCTTGAAGAATGCTGGCGCCACATACCAACGGCTAGTCAATCGGGTCTTCAAGGACCAGATCGGCAATAACATGTAAGTCTATGTGGATGACATGCTCGTTATGAGCAAATCGAGGTTAGACCATGTTGTCGAACTCGCGGAAGCCTTCCATAATCTTTGAGAGCACAAGATGAAGCTGAACCCGACAAAGTGTGATTTCGGTGTCGCAGCAGGAAAGTTCCTTGGTTTCATGGTGACCCAAAAAGGTATCGAGGCGAACCCAGAGAAGGTCCAGGCCATCATCGACATGGAGCATCTGACTTCGAAGAAGCAGGTCCAGCGCCTGACAGGTCGGATAGCCGTGCTGAGCCGGTTCATGTCGAGGTTGGCAGATCGATGCCTTCCTTTCTTCAAGGTGCTGCATAAGATGAACGACTTCACTTAGACGGAGGAGTGCAAGGTGGCATTCGAGGAGCTTAAAGACTTCCTGGCATCACCACCACTACTCTCCAAGCCGGAGATGGGAGAGGAGCTCCTACTGTACCTGGTGGTCACCCCTGGAGCCGTCAGTTCGGTCCTCGTCCGCACGGATCAGGACGGATGCCAGAAATCGGTGTACTACACCAGCAAGATCCTTCGAGATACCGAGATCAGGTACACCCGATCCAAAAAATTCATTTTTGCACTTATCATGTCTGCTCAACGTCTTAGGCCATCTTCCAAGCGCATCCGATCACGGTCTTGATGGACCCAGCCCCTGAGGGCTGTGCTTAGTCATCTCGACACATCCGGACGCTTGGCCAAGTGGGCGCTCAAGCTCAGCGAGTTCGACATCGTGTACCAGCTGAGGTCATCCCAGAAGGCCCAGGTGTTCACCGACTTTCTGGTCGAATGCACGGGGCTTGCTGAGGAGCCAGAGCAGATCACCCCGAAGCACCAAGAGGAGCCAGAGCCGAGAAGGAGTCCTGGATGCTTCACATTGATGGCGCATCCAATGTGGGTGGATGTGGTGCAGGTCTAATCCTCGCCAACAGCGATGGAGTTGTAGCTGAATGCGCACTCCACTTCAAGTTTGCTGCAACAAATAACCATGCGGAGTACGAGGCGCTCCTTGCAGGCCTCAGGGTCTCCTACGAGCTGGGCGTATGAAGCTTGAAGGTCATCACTGACTCCCAACTGGTGGTCGGACAAGTCTCCAGAGAGTATGAGGCTAGAGATCCCCAGATGATGAAGTACCTGGAGCGGGTACGCTTAAGCGCGACATGTTTTTGATGTTTCAGCATCTCTCACATCTCCCGAGGTGAGAATGATTACACCAATCACTGTCAAGACTTGCAACCTTACTAGACTCATCACTGGGGCGTGCCCATATTGAGTAACTCGAAAATCCAAGCAACAAAGCTCCCGCAGAGATGCAGCAAGTCACCCCGGAGTCGAGCTGGATGGATAGGTACATCAGGTTCATTATCGATGGCATCCTGCAAGAAGACCGATCAAAGTTTGGCCTTGTCAAGAAGAAGGCCTCGTGGTTCATCCTCATAAAGGGACATCTTTACCACCGATCTTACTCTTATCCGTTCCTGAGATGCTTGAGACCATGAGGGAGGATGCTGCCGACTTCATGAAGAGGTGTGACAGATGCCAGTGCCACGTCCACATATAGTGTCAGCAAGTGGCGCCGCTCTCCCAGCTCTCCGCCCCATGGCCGTTTGCCTAGTGAGGAATGGACATCCTTGGTCCATTTGCCCCTGCATCAGGGCAATGGAAGTTCCTAATAGTGGCCATCGACTACTTAACCAAATGGATGAAAGCAGAGCCACTAGCACGGATCACGGAAGCCAAGGTTTGCCAGTTCTTTTGGAAGTCAATCATCTACCGCTTTGGACTGCCCCACAGCATCATCACCGACAACGGGCGACAGTTCGACAACCGGGAGTTCAAAGAGTTTTGTACCGAGCTTGGCATCTAGCATCGATTCACCTTGGTGGCTCCCCCTTAGACCAACGGAGAAGCCGAGGTAACCAATCAGACCATTCTCCAAGGGCTTAGAACCAGGCTAGACCGGGCCAAAAGCAGGTGGGCAGAAGAGCTTCCCAGCATTCTTTGGGCCTACCACACGATGCCCAGGACGGCAATAGACAAAACGCCTTTCAACCTTACTTTTGGTGCAGAGGCTATTGTTCCAGTCGAGCTCGGCGTTCCCATGCTGCGGATACAGCAGTACGACGAAGCGGAGAATCCGGCATGCCTTCTTCTCAACCTGGACCTCTTCGAGGAAATCAGAGACAAGGCCCGACCTCGAATGGCGGCTTACCGGTAGCGTGTAGCCCGATACTACAATACACGGGTAAAACTGAAGGCCTTTCGCCCTGGCAACTTGGTGCTGCGCCGAGCTGAAGCATCTCAACCCCGAGAGTGTAACAAGCTCTTGTTGAACTTGGAAGGCTCCTATTTGGTGGTCGAAGCTCTCCCACATGGAGCTTACTATTTCGTGAGTCTGGACGGCACCAGATTCCTGCGGACGTGGAATGCCTGCAATTTGAGAAAATACTATCAATAATGTAAGGCCTCTTCCCAATAGTAATAAATATCCTCTTTTGTGCAATCTTCTTTTGCTTTGCAAGGACATTGCTGCCCGAACCAAGGTCTGGCACGCTCAAGCCCGAAATCCAGCTCTCCGGCACCAAGGCCCGGAGCCCAGCTCTCCGGCACTCAAGCCCGGAATCCCGCTCTCCGGCACCAAGGCCCGGAGCCCAGCTCTCCGCCACTCAAGCCCGGAGTCCCGCTCTCTGGCATCATAGCCCAGAGCCTAGCTCTCCGGCATTCAGGCCCATAGCCCAGCTCTCCACCACTCATGCCCAGAGCCCAGCTCTTCGGCATTCAGGCCCAAAGCCCAGCTCTTCGCCACTTAAGCCCAGAGCCCAGCTCTCTGGCATTCAGGCCCGGAGCCCAGCTCTTTGCCACTCAAGCCGGGGTCCCGCTCTCCAGCACCAGAGCCCGGAACCCAGCTCTCCGGCATTCAAGCCTGGAGCCCAGCTCTCTGCCACTCAAGCCCGGATCCCACGCCCTCCAGCACCAAAGCCCGGAGCCTAGCTCCCCGGCACTCAATACCGGATCCCACGCTCTCTGGCACCAAAGCCCAGATCCCACGCTCTCCGGCACCAAAGCCTGGAGTCCAGCTCCCCGGCACTCAAGCCCGGATCCCATGCTCTCTGGCACTCAAGCCCGGATCCCACGCTCTCCGTCACCAAAGCTTGGAGCCCAACTTTCTAGCACTTAAGCCCGAATCCCAAGCTCTCCAGCACCTAAGCCTGGAGCCCAGCTCTCCAGCATTGTAACCTGAAGCCTAGCTCCCTGGCACCAAAGATTGGAGCCCAGCTCTCCGGCACCAAAGATCAGTCAGCCCCGCATCGAAACCAGGAGTCCAGCTCTCCAGCATGACTGGAGCTGATCCCGGTGAGACCGAAAGGATCTTATCAAGCAAAGCATCTAGAATCATTCATCCACTTCATGAGCAAAGTGGAGACAACCCAGCAAGCTGAAGGATTTCCCTCTAACTTTGTCACATTTTCGAGCTTGATAGAGTTCAAAAAAAAGGGGGGGGGGGGGGGGGAGAGAAAAAAGAAAAGGACACAGACCTGAATGATCAAGAAGTAATCTCATTGATACTTGCTGAAATTTCTTACTAGTATTTCTGGGCCCCAATAGGCCGGGTAGCCCAGAGCAGAGAGAAAAAGAAAAGAAAAATTACAAAGCCCCCAAAACTATCGACCGGTGCCTTCCCGGCACGGTGCTCAGAAGGGGTGCCGCCTTCTGGAGCTTTCGGTGGCGAGGCTTCAGCTTCGGTTGCTTCCGCTGGTACAGCTGGGCCAATGATGGTAGCTAGTTCATCTGCCTCGCTTGAGTCAGGAGACGGAACCGGGTCCGTCGAGCCCAGAAGCCTTAAACTGCTAACGTGTTTGTCTGGGACAAACTCCTGCACCTGGGACTTGCATTACATGAAGCCCTGAAGGAATGAGTCCGTCGTCGCCTCCTTGAATTCGAGCTTGAACTCTTGGGAGGCCTTGTATTTTGCCACCGCCTCAGCAGCCCCTTTATTGGCATACTCAGCCTGCTGAACTGCATTGGTGGCCTTCTTCTTCGCAGCCTCCACCGAGCTGATCGCCACGGCAGTCTTCTCCTTCGCATATGCGGCCCTCTTCTCGACGGCGGCAGCTTCTTCTCGATGGCAGCGGCTCGATCCTTCGTCGCCCCTAACTCTGCCAAGAGGGACTGGGCCCGTCCCTTCACCCTGGCAGCTTCCGCATCAAGCTCCTTCAGTCTGACCTCCTCGGCCTTGAGCTCTTCGGACTTGCTCTTGGTCCGATTTTTCTCCCGGTCCAAGGACTCCTTGAGGTCCTTGATCTACCTCTCGACTCTGGTGACCTCGCTTTGGAGATCCTTGGTCTTCATGGAAGCCTCCCAGGCGTCATTGTTCCTTCGCTTCACCTCCTCCTTCAAGGACTCGAGCTCCACTCCATGCAGCCTGTCCCTCTTGGCCTAAGCTTGGCAGAAGTCCTTGATAAGGAGGAGCTCAGCACCAAGCTGCAGCAAAGAAAGTGTAAGTAGTCCCGAATTCAAGGAAAAAAAGGCAAGGCGAGGCCAAATAAAGGAGCACTTACTGAGAAGAGTTGGGCGAAGGTGCTCCCGATGGCGTCGTCGAGAAGCTTCCTGGCCTTGTCCCGCCGATCATACGATTGGACAATAAAGTCCATCATGCGCTCAGCAGGCTTTTGGTCTCGGACCAGGAAAATATTTGGCGCCAGCTTGAAGGGAACCCGGTAGTAATCCCTCTCCCTTCTGCCCGTCGTCGATGCGGAATCATCGACCATCCCAGCTGGAGAAGTGTCTAGGACACACTGGGAAATCGGCGCCGCTCCAGACGATGCCGCCACTGGCTCGACTCTCTTCGGTACTCCCCCCTCCTCGACCTCAATGACCTCCGGGGGAGGGGATGCTACTGTAGCAGCCGCCGTAGCGGATCTAGCCCGGACTACGACCTCGGGCTCTTGGGTCGGGAGCGGGCTCGACGGTCCTCCTGCTCTGCTCGAGAGCAGGCTCGGCCGCCCTACTGCTCTGCCCGGGGTCAGGCACTGCCCTTCTCGGCTCGGCTGGTGCGACAAGAGCAGTCCCCGCGTCGCCCTCGACACGGGCCCTTTTTGGGGGGGGCTTATTAGCCTCCTTCGACACACCTCTCTCCCGGGAGAAGGAGAGGAGATCGTCCAGGGCGAACTTCATGCCTGCACAAGAAGAAGATGTTGGCCCCGAGCTCGAAAAATCAAAGAGAAGACATCAAGAGACAGTGCTCGAAATGAACTCACCCAACTGCTGCATTGGGCTAACCCCAACTTCGAAGAGGTTCTGCTCCGACAACAAAACCTCCATGAAGGGAACCTGGTCAGCACGAAGCTGATCATAGATATCCTGATCAGCCGGTTCGACCGTAGAGTCCCGGTTTGGGGCACGATCCGGGTCACTCCATACCCAATCAATCTCCTTTAATGAAACGAAGAAATACTTACTCTTCCATCCCTTGATGGAAGAAGGGAGCTCAAATTTCAGGCCTCTCGACTAGGAAGAAATAAACCACCACCCCTCCTCGGTGGGGTGGTGCTTCAGGATAAAGAGAGCCCTGAACAAAGAAAAATGGACAACTATCCCGTGGAAATGACAAAAAATAACAAAACAGAAGATTGTTCTGATGGCATTGGGGACAAGCTGAGCAGGGGCCAGGCGGTAGTTGCTCAGCACAAAAAGAAAAAATGGGTGGATTGGAAATCGGAGGCCCCCTGTGAGTGTCTCCTCGTAGAGGGCAATCCGATGTGGGCCATTGGAAGTGACCCGCTCCCCAGGTCAGGGGACTGAAAGCCGGATAGAGTCCGGAACACCATAGATCTCCCGGATGGTTGCTAGCTCCTCGGAGGTGATCGTCGAGATGACCTCACCGGGACCTATCGGCCGAGAAGGTTCAGGGGCTGGTTTTGGTGGAGGAGGAGCAGAAGGAGAAGTCGCTGGTTCCCTAATAACTATCCCTCTAGGCATGGGGCTCCTACGAGCTCGAAGCGCACCACGTCCTCCTCCTCATTGGAGGAAGCCGGCGGCCTCGGCCTGGAAGGTCCAGCCTCCCTTTGATCGATTAAAGGATGGAAGTTGGGACCGAAGTGAGACATTTCAGAAGAAGAAAAAAGAAAGAGGAGGATGAAGGCAACCGACAGGAATGAAGAAGGAGACAAATGAAGCCCGAGGGAGCCCTAACCCTAGAGGAGGCCTCTACACGTCCGAAGGAAGAAGGAGAAAATGAACCTGGTGAACTCGGAAGACAAGGACAGCTGAGGGAGGAAGAAAGGGCTCCGGTGCGATGGCGGGCATGAAAGATTTGAAAGATAATGTGTTTTGGAAAAAAACTACCTCCCCTTTCGAAATGACCGGGCGCACAACCGTACCATGATAGCATTACTTTCGATGGATCTGTGCCATGTGGTAGCGATCGACGAGGTTGGCATTCCATTTCGATTACGACCGGCTCGAATTCTGCGCGGGCAATAAGTACTCGGACGTGTCCACATGGCTCCCCCACGTTGGCTTGAAGGGCCGCCTCTCGAAGTGCCGGTGATCATGGCCATCATTGCACTGAATCTTCGCCTTTCCACGTCAGCACCGCATTTACTCCCTTCGACCCGAGCACCGCGTGCCAACGGGACTTGGAAGTGGGGGGCAAATGATGTGGCAGGATCGCTGATGTGTGATTCGTGTCGGATGCCATGTCGGAGAAAGCCGCCATGTCGGACATCTCATCGCGAACTCTTTCGCCCGGTCGCGCTCCTTCCGGGTCGAGACGTCGAGGCCGAAGTCGAGCTCCGCCATCGTCCAGCTGCGCTCCCTTCGGGTCGAGACGCCGAGGCTGAAGTCGAGCTCCGCCCTCCTTCGCCCGGTCGCGCTCCCTTTGGGTCGAGACACCGAGGCCGAAGCCGAGCTCCACCCTCCTTCGCCCGGTCGCGCTCCCTTTGGGTCGAGATGCCGAGGCCGATGCCGAGGTCTACCCTCCTTCGCCCGGCTGGGCTTTCTTCAGGTCGAGACGTCGAAGTCGAAGTCAAGCTCCACCCTCCTTTGCTCGGCCACGCTCCCTTTGGGTCGAGATGCCAAGGCCGAAGTCAAGCTCCGCCTCTCCAAGTTAGTCCCCACCTCGGATGAATGCACCAATGACTGAAGGACATCGCCCTCCCCCGGACAGCGGCGAACCGCTCGAGCACCACGAAGTGCTCCCGCCAGTCCGCAATAAATGCCCCAGCTACTACTTACACCGAAAAGGGAGGGGCTCCCCGATAAAGACATTGCGCTCTCCACCGACCGTCTGCACCACCCGGAAGAGGAAGTCAACCAGCAGATCCGGATCCAAAAGGCGACGGCTCGTTGATCGAGTCCCTGCCATGTTTCTGGATGTAGAGTGACCAGAAAGAATGTCAGTACATGCGGTACCATCCCCTTTCACAAACAGGAAAAGGCATCTCGCACACGACACCAGGCGATGCCGCACGCATCAGCAAACGGTGCGAGGATCCCAAGGCAAGTACCCGACAATCCTCCAATGGCATAAAAGAACTCCTCATAGTTCCAGGAGGAATGTAAGCAAGAAAAAAACACAGTTGAGTGGAGAAAAGAAGGGCCAGGCATGCAGGAAAGCACAAAAAACCAGTCTGAGAGTTCCAGGCTAGCGGAGACCTGCGGGAAAGGTCTTGACGGACACAACCATCTCAGCTCCTCAGCTGACACTTCTCCTGCTTCGTGCTCAACTCCTTTACACTCTTCCACTGCATTATATTCTCCTCCTAGTGTGGAGTCCATACTCGGGGCTCGACCAGGAGGATCTATTTTCCTAGATCGTTACTGACTTGACCATCGGAGTACCCCCACTAGAATCCTTGGCCCAGGTTACTAACTTTATTTTGCAGGTCTGGGCATCCGAGCAGGATCCCGAGCGACAGGAGTGCGTTCCGAGCTCGGCATCAGCTACAGGCCACGACGATCTTGATAGCAACAACAGCCAAACTTGATATCTAATTTTGATGGTTGATTCTTTGTGTTAACACCAATCTCCGAACATCTCGTATGGTAGAGTATACCTACATAGAAGTTTTCGATTAGGGAAGGTGGGGCTCCTTTGATGGAGAGCCCTTTCATATCTAAGTCAGGAATTCAATTGTTTAAATAAAAATAATGATCCTTTTTAAGAGCTAAACTATGTGTACCTGATTCTCCTCGTCTTCTCTTTTTATAAGAAATGTTTTGTCCGTTACCTTCTAAAACCATACCACTAAAAACATGGAATAACCATTTGCATCATAGCATTAAAGTCAGTTGGTCGCATCATGAATTGTGCATATCGTGCTCAACTTTTATACCCATGATAATCATGAAAAGTGGGTTTCTATTGAACGGTAACCGGCTCATCAATTACTAGGATTTGACCAAATGTCGAGGCCAGTAATTTATTAAAATCTCAATTGAGTTATGATTTTTCCTAAAGCTTCTTGTAATAACCGGTAAAAAAAAAATAAAGGACAAAGGCTCCCGATGGGAGTCTTCTCCTTCTAGTCAAAATCCAGGCAAGTTGAATCTAAGATTTCCGACTATAAGAAGGGACTTCCTTCCTCGAACCCCATTGCTAGAGAGCTTTTCCCCTTCCATTGTTCTTCCTCATCATGCTCGCTGACACCAGAGTGGTGGGCATCATCGTAGGCCAAGGTAAGCTCGGCCCCCCTCCCTCTCCTTATTCTCCTCCTTTCAATGGCCTCTCGTCTCGTCTCCAGTTGGCAATCGCCGAAATAATCCATGAAAAAAAGAAGAAAACCCCTAATCTTGCTTCTTTGATACCGTCATCATCATTGAACACCAAACTAGGATCGAAGGCTGCACTGCCATGGAGCACAGCCCCAGTTACCTTCCTCCGAGTGAAAAATTTCAGGTCTTGGAGAAATGAGTAGCAAGGCATGGAAGCCTTGTTCGGCCAAGCAGAAGAAGAGGGGAGGCGAAGAAAGGAAAAGAAAAGAGAAAAGAAAATAAAAGGAAAAAAAGAAAAAAAAAAAAGAGAGAAGAGAGAGAAAGAAGAGAGAGAGAAAGAGGAGATGTAAGAGGAGAGAGAAAGAGAAGGGAGGAAGAGGAGAGAGGAAGAGAGAGAATGAGAAGAGAATATAAGAGGAGAGAGAAGAGAGAAGAGAAAAGAGGAGAAAGAAAGAACAGAGAGAAGAGAGAGAAGAGGAAAGAGGAGAGAGTAGAAGAGAGAGAGGAAGATAAGAGAGAGAAAAATAAGAGAGAGAAAGAGGAGAGAGACAAGAGGAGAGAGAGGAGAGAGAAGAGGAAAGAGAGAAAAAAGTAAGATAATAAATAAATATTTGAAAGGGAGATCTAAAAATTTTTCTTTCAAAGAATTTGTAAAGTTAGAATATTAGCAGGTGGATCATGGATAAAATTTGGATAAAAGATTTTAGATTTATAATTGCTATAAAATTATTTATTGATATTAAAATATTATTGTAGGAGAACAATTTTGGACAGAGAACATCGAGCGAATTCCCTAGCACCTTAATTGGGATTCAAATGCAAATTGGTATCTAACTTGTTAAGTCTATCACCGGTAGAGGTAAGAGTTTTTGGACATCGATCACTAATTATATGAAAACTATTTTATGCTTCGGTGATTTTACTCCATGTGATGTGACAATTGCATGTAATATTTTTATTTATTAAATACATGTGGTATGTAATAATCATCTGTTAAATATTAATATATTCAGTATATGTGGTTTTATATGAATTATATATTATTGATCTTGGTTGGTTCATTCCGGTATTCATGTGCATCCTATTGGATGAAAGAGTGCATTTTCATATAAAATTTGTTAACGAGCATAAACTGATTTTAAGATTGCATGATGGGTAGTGGTACACTGGACTAGTCATATATTGATGTCCTGCTACAAGCCAGAAATGTAGTATCATTAATGCCCTGTCATGGACCAGAAATGTGAAACTATTGATGTCCCACCACAGGCCAGAAATGTCGAACTATTGATGCCCCACCATGGACCAGAAACGTAGTTATGGTAGTCTACAGCTGAGCAACCTAAGATGATTAAATCTGATTTATGGTAATCACGAGGGTTATATGATATGACTTTTGCATCGCATGTCATATATTGTTGTATATGATCATGGTATTTTGTGATATTACATATCACTTTTAATTATTTTATTATGATGGTGAGAGTACGCAGAAATTTTTACTAGGCTGTAAAGCTTACTCTCTACTTTTCTTTTCTTTCATAGTTGCAAAATGCGTAGCATGGGTTGGGTTGAGCGAGGAATTTTAGTTCTAGCATTTTTTAGATTATTTAATTAGTTTTATTTCTGATACTCATGTAATGAATAAGTTGATCATTTAGTGATCATGAATTGAACGAATTGATTATTTAGCTATTATTAAACTATTTTAATTATATTTAGTTAATTAAATTTAATTTCTAGAAATGATAAGAATCTCATGTATTTAGGTCTAGTATGATCTCTAGGATGATATCTAAGATTTGTACGGCCGGTTACGTAATCGATTCCGATACTGAATTCGAGACATGATACTTTTTGAATTTATCACAAAGGTTTCTTAGATTGATTGCCACTTCTCGGATCTCTTGCTTTTTCTTGGACCTAGTTGGCTTGAGGTCGACTAGGAATGTTTCTCCTAAGCCTAGTCGGCTAAGGGAGGCCATAAGGCCGTATTATCTTTCCATACTCTAGTTGGCTTGAGGACAGGGGCGGACTGTCGCGGGGGGGGGGGGGGGGGGGGGGGGGGGCCCTTGCCCCCCTAATTTTTCCAAAAACCATTTATATATTAGGTTTCTTTAAGGTAAATTCTTATATAATAGTTATTTGCCCCCCCCCCCCCCCCCCCCCCTCCCCATCAAATTTCTTAAAACCAATCTCAAAAAATTTGGTAAACAAATCCCCAAAACAAAAAATTGAAACCGAGTCTCAATAAAAAAAGTTTCCTAAAAAAATTGGTGAACAACTTACATGAGAGACGCCGCCATCTCCTTCTCCTCCAAAATCCCGAAGCCTAAACTTGACAAACCCCACCCGGCACCAGCCGGCCGTCGCCGTCCCCGATAAGGCACCCACTGCTGCTGGCCGCTCCCCCAACGGCCCCACCTATCACGGCGCCACCCCACTCGTGACCCGCTGTCTCCTTCGCAACTTTACCAACGATCGGGTCACCGCTCCGCTGGAAAAGGTCCGGGCCGCCGTTGACCCGGAAGAGAAGCCCTTCGTTCGTCTAATCGTCTTCGAGTTCGAGTCGAGGTCATCTCTGGAGTACAGAACGAGCACAAAAAGGATTAATCGATTTTTATATTTTTTCTTTTTTTTCTCTATTTTTTTAAAAACTAAGTTTACGGTTATAATTTTGCTTTTGTATTATCTAATCTCGTGCTTCTTTTTTCCTTTTTTTTTTTGAGGGGATGACCAAATGCAATACTGTAAGTTTATATTTTTAGTTTTTTTCTTTCTTTCTTTATTTTTTTAGATGTTTGATCTAAGAAATTTATAAATTTTCTCATTGCACAGTGATATGGCTACATCGCTGACGTGAAACGTGTGTCAAATCCAGCTGGATGCCTCCGATGCCACGTGGATTTTTTTTTTCAAAATTCCTGCTCCTTCGCCAGGTGGCACCCCAAGACGGGTCCACCTTGGCCGAAGTCGAGCCTCTCTCTGCCACTTCGCCAGGTGTCCACCCAGGAGGGATCCACCTTGGCCGAAGCTGGCAGCCCCCTGCTCCCTCGCCAGGTGGCACCCCAAGACGGGTGCACCTCTGCCGAGGTCGAGCCAGGCTCTCCTGCTCCTTTACCAGGTGGCACCCCAAGACGGGTCCACTTCGGTCGAAGTCGAGCCTCTCTCTGCCACTTCGCCAGGTGTCCATCCAGGAGGGGTCCACCTCAGCCAAAGCAGGCAGCCCCCTGGTCTCTCGCTAGGTGGCACCCCAAGATGGGTCCACCTTTGTCGAGGTCGAGCCAGGCTTTCCTGCTCCTTCTCCAGGTGGCACCACAAGACGGGTCCACCTTGGTCGAAGTCGAGCCTCTCTCTGCCACTTCGCCAGGTGTCCATCCAGGAGGGGTCCACCTCGGCCGAAGCTGGCAGCCCCCTGCTCCCTCGCCAGGTGGAACCCCAAGACGGGTCCACCTCTTCCGAGGTCGTGCTAGGCTCTCCTGCTCCTTCGCCAGGTGGCACCCCAAGACGAGTCCACTTTGGTCGAAGCCGAGCCTCTCTCTGCCACTTCGCCAGGTGTCCACCCAGGAGGGGTCCATCTCGGCCGAAGCTGGCAGGCCCCTGGTCCCTCGCCAGGTGGCACCCCAAGACGAGTCCACCTTGGCCGAAGTCGAGCCTCTCTCTACCACTTCGCCAGGTGTCCACCCAGGAGGGGTCTACCTCGGTCGAAGTTGGAAGCATCCTAGTCCCTCGTTAGGTGGCACCCCAAGACGGGTCCACCTCTATCGAGGTCGAGCCAGGCTCTCCTGCTCCTTCACCAGGTGGCATCCCAAGACGGGTCCATCTCGGTCGAAGTCGAGCCTCTCTTTGCCACTTCGCCAGGTGTCCACCCAGGAGGGGTCCACCTCGGCAGAAGTTGGCAGCCCCCTGCTCCATCGCCAGGTGGCACCCTAAGACGGGTCCACCTCTACCGAGGTCGAGCCAGGCTCTCCTGGTCCTTCGTCTCGTGGCTCCCCAAGACGGGTCCACCTCGACCGAAGTCGAGCCTCTCTCTGCCACTTCGCCAGGTGTCCACCCAGGAGGGGTCCACCTCGACTGAAGCTGGCAGCCCCCTGCTCCTTCGCTAGGTGGCATCCCAAGACGGGTCCATCTCTGCTAAGATCGAGCCAGGCTCTCCTACTCCTTCGCCAAGTGGCACCCCAAGATGGGTCCATCTCAGCTGAAGTCGAGCCTCTCTCTACCACTTCGCCAGTTGTCCACCCAGGAGGGGTCCACCCCGGCCGAAGCTGGCAGCCCCCTGCTCCCTCGCCAGGTTGCACCCTAAGACGGGTCCACCTTTACCGAGGTCGAGCCAGGATCTCCTGCTCCTTCTCCAGGTGGCACCCCAAGATGGGTCCACTTCGATCGAAGTCGAGCCTCTCTCTGCCACTCCGCCAGGTGTCCACCCAGGAGGGGTCCACCTCGGTCGAAGCTGGCAGCCCCCTGCTCCCTCGCTAGGTGGCACCCCAAGACAGGTCCACCTCTGCCGAGGTCAAGTCAGGCCCTCCTACTCCTTCGCCAGGTGGCACCCCAAGACGGGTCCACCTCGGTCGAAGTCGAGCCTCTCTCTACCACTTCGCCAAGTATCCACCCAGGAGGGGTCCACCTCGGTCGAAGCTGGCAGCCCCCTGGTCCCTCGCCAGGTAGCACCCCAAGATGGGTCCACCTCTACCGAGGTCGAGCCAGGCTCTCCCGCTCCTTCGCCAGGTGGCACCCCAAGACGGGTCCACCTCGACCGAAGTCGAGCCTCTCTCTGCGACTTCACCAAGTGTCCACCCAAGAGGGGTCCACCTCGACCGAAGCTGGCAGCCCCCTGGTCCCTTGCTAGGTGATACCCCAAGACGGGTCCACCTTTGCCGAGGTCGAGCCGGGCTCTCCTGCTCCTTCGCCAGGTGGCACCCCAAGACGGGTCCACCTCCACCGAAGTCGAGCTTCTCTCTGCCACTTCACTAGGTGTCCACCCAGGAGGGGTCCATCTCGGTCGAAGCTGGTAGCCCCCTGGTCCCTCGCCAGGTGGCACCCCAAGATGGGTCCACCTCTGCCGAGGTTGAGCTAGGCTCTCTTGCTCCTTCGCTAGGTGGCACCCCAAGATGGGTCCACCTCGGCCGAAGTCGAACCTCTCTCTGCCACTTCGCCAGGTGTCCATCCAGGAGGGGTCCACCTCGGCCAAAGCTGGCAGCCCCATGCTCCATTGCCATGTGGCACCCCAAGACGGGTCCACCTCGGCCGAAGTCGAGCCTGGCTCTCCTGCTCCTTCGCCAGGTGGCACCCCAAGACGGGTCCACCTCGGCCGAAGTCGAGCCTTTCTTTGCCACTTCGCTAGGTGTCCACCCAGGAGGGGTCCACCTCGGCCGAAGCTGGCAGCCCCTTGCTCCCTCGCCAGGTGGCACCCCAAGACGGGTCTACCTCTGCTGAGGTTGAGCCAGGCTCTCCTGCTCCTTCGCCAGGTGGCACCCCAAGATGGGTCCACCTCGGCCGAAGCTGGCTGCCCCCTTGCTCCCTCGCCAGGTGGCACCCCAATCCAGGCCCACCTCTGCCGAGGTCGAGCTGGGCTCTCCTGCTCCTTCGCCAGGTGGCACCCCAAGACGGGTCCACCTCGGCCGAAGTCGAGCCTCTCTCTGCCACTCCGTCAGGTGTCCACCCAAGAGAGGTCCACCTCGGCCAAAGCTGGTAGCCCCCTGCTCCCTCGCCAGGTGGCATCCCAAGACGGGTCCACCTCTGCCGAGGTCGAGTCATGCTCTCCTACTCCTTCGCCAGGTGGCACCCCAAGACGGGTCCACCTCGACCGAAGTCGAGCCTCTCTCTGCCACTTCGCCAGGTGTCCACCCAGGAGGGGTCCACCTCGGCCGAAGCTGGAAGCCCCCTGGTCCCTCGCCAAGTGGCATCCCAAGATGGGTCCACCTCTCCCGAGGTCGAGCCAGGCTCTCCTGCTCCTTCACCAGGTGGCACCCCAAGACGGGTCCACCTCGGTCGAAGTCGAGCCTCTCTCTGCCACTTCGCCAGGTGTCCACCAAGGAGGGGTCCACCTCGGCCAAAGCTGGCAGCCCCCTGGTCCCTCGCCAGGTGGCACCCCAAGATGGGTCCACCTCTGCCGAGGTCGAGCCGGGCCCTCCTGCTCCTTCGTCTGGTGGCACCCCAAGACGGGTCCACCTCGGCCAAAGTCGAGCGTCTCTCTGCCACCCTGCCAGGTATCCACTCAGGAGGGGTCCACCTCGGCCGAAGCTGGTAGCCCCCTGCTCCCTCGCCAGGTGGCACCCGAAGACGGGTCCACCTCTACCGAGGTCGAGCTGGGCCCTCCTGCTCCTTCGCCAGGTGACACCCCCTGATGGATCCACCTCGGCCGAAGTCAGCCATACTCTGCAAAGCCTCGAGGAGGCAGAGACACGGGCCACGAGGTCGCCACTAGAATCGGCATGCGCCGCGTCCCGTACAGGGTGCCAGTACGGCCCGCAGTGGTGTGTGAAACCTCGTTTATATCAAATAAGCAGGGCCCCGCGATCGAGGAATAAAACCCTCGCGGACATGAGCTTGGAATGCTAGAAGCCCCCCGTCAACGCCCCGAAAGGAGAGCTCCTGCACTTGGCTCGAGGTCTCGCCAGTTTTCCCTTTTGTGACACACGGCAGACAAGGCGTGCCGGCCGCTTAACTCCTGGACTTGGAGGAGAAGGGGGAGGGGAAGATTCAGAGATCTCCGGGAGCCTCCGGGAGGGGACGTGGGCAAAAGGTGGTCCGGTGGTATAAAAGGGACAGTAAAAGCGGACAGAAAGGTAAGTCAAAAAAGGAGAGAAGTAAAAGGAATATCGGGAGAACGATCCTGGGACCCCCAAGAGATCCTGAGGCGTGAGCTCGGTGAACCCAGCACAGGAAGCCGGGCTTCAATCCCTCTCTTCCCCACACTTCTTTTATCTATACCTTCTCTAAGCACGGGAATCCTTCGGGAACCCGTCTTAGAGGACCTGTTCCATCTTCCCGCTCTCTAACTTGACCGTCAGAGTGCCCCTACCGGAATCCCCGGCCCGGGTCTCTGACTTTGTTTTGCAGGACCGGAGGCTTGGAGATCTCAAGATGAGAGAGTCCGAGAACCGGCGCCAGCTCACGAGCTAAGGGCCACCGCGGTAAGATCGGCAACACAGTATTTGAGATTTTTTTGTTGGTTAATTTTTTGGTAGATTAAAAATTTGATGGAGTTACAAGAATTGTCGAACAAAGATATTTGATGAAAAATCGAAGAAAAACTTAATACCTGCATGACTTTTAAGATACAGCCTGTCACCTATCATCGAAGTGAATCAATACATGATATTAAAAAAAATAAATAGTATATTGTTTGGCCCTCCCTGCTTGAGGAGGCCATTTTATCCTTCCACGATCCCGAATACCACTTCACCACAGAAGCAACAGGAGCAAAATTATGACCCATGCATTGGTTATGTGCATGGGATGTTTGGGGTATTAAAAAATTGAGAGTGGTGACTTTCCTTTATTCAAGGGAGAACTCTCATTTCCGAAATGCCCCCCCCTCCGGCTTCATTGTACTCCAATGAAAATTGCACTATAATGATGTCCATAGCATATCATCATATTATAGAATTGATTTAACTTTTTCTTTTTTTACTTTGAGCCTAGTCGATAAGGGATTGATTAGGCTTATTCTTTTTTTCTTTTTAAATTTAGTTAGACAAGAACCAACTACATATATTTCCTACTAGATCTAACCGGTCATAGACTGACTAGGTATCTTTCTATCTTCTTCTACTCAATCAAAATTCAAATAGATCGTCATCATGTCATTGCTAATGCTATGTCTTATCAAACATTAAGCCGAGCAAGTCATCAGTGGTGGCTCTTAGAATAATTTATTTTCATGTCGAATCATTTATAGTATGTTAAATCTAGTTCTCTTTTTTTTTGAGATTTTTTAACATCCGATTTTTTTATAGACCGGACTAAAATTTTTAATCTTTATTAATCCAAATCATAACTCCAGGTCCATATTTATTTTTTAATTTTTAAAGATAAAAATGCCCCCACTTCAAAATCCTTTTATTTCTATGGATGACATACTGGACCACCCCATGAACACCCTAAGCCACCTTCGAGCTAGAAAGGTCCTCTCCCCCCTACCAGGGACCACAGTAAGCTTGCCCACATACTCCTATAGAACTCCCTGATCCATGGTCGAGATAGGATAGAGGAAGGTTGGGGCACCCGCCCTCCAACCCTAACAACCAAAGACGAATTCCCTCCCCCTCCATAAGATAGAGGACTCCATCACCTTCCACATGTTCCCCTATGATTTTCTCCCTCCTCTGATAAACACCAACAGACTTAGCACAAGCATTGCCCGGTCCCCCTGAATAACCCCCCCATAGAGGACCCAGATTCGAAAAAAGGATGAGTAGCAATCTTAACTCCCCCCTACACCGACCTCTAGCCATGCAAGGATTAGAGGAACTAACCTAGACGAAGGCAGTTACGACCGAGGAAGACGAGGTTTTTGAGGTTGAAAAAGCCGAAGAACCGGGTGTTAGCTCCTTAGGAGGGCTCCTGGCTCTTTTTAGCATCATCATCAATGGGTCGACCATTGTAGCATCCCACGAGCCTTGATCCACTTCCAGGCCCATGTCCATAACATCGCTTAGTGGGCCAAGTGCATAGAACCCCAATCCAGCAACAATACCTTCTCTAGTAGCATCGCCTGAGCTAGTACCAGGCGACTGGTGATGAGCCACCTTGGTTGGCTTCTGCTAACCATCATAATTTGGTGGAGAATTCGAAGGAGAGGAGGTGGTGTTCCTCGGAGAACTCAAAGGAGGGGAATAAGAGTACAGGTCGAAAGAATCAGGGCCAGACTTCTTATCTTTTTTCGGTTCCTTCCTCCCTCTGGTGGGGACTCTGGTTGTGCGTGGCTACCTGATGCGAGATGTAACAAGCAATGGGTTGAGCCTCGGTCTTCCTCCACTATCGGCAGTACTCCTTTCTGCCACCAAAGGAGAAGGCCCATCTAAACCATGTTGTCCTCCCATCGCCACCAAGTTAATTGGAGAGATCTGGGCCTCGTTATTTTCCTTCGAAGAGTCTCCATCAGTGAACCGGCACCCCTCATCCACATGGCCAATCTTTCCACATCGGTAGCGCACCGCCGGAAGATTTTCAAAGACAAACTGCTACCAAAATTTATCATTCTTCCCATATATTAGCACACCTAGACTTAAGGATTTGCTCGTATCAATTTCAACCCTCACCTGAGTGTACCCGATCTTTTGGAGAAGGTTAGTGAACTCATCAATGTCCAACGGCTTCCCCGCCTTTGCCTTGATCACCATGATTGCCGACTACATCTAGAACTCCATCAGAAGACCAGGCAGTCGCAACCATACTATGGTCTTCTGAATCAGCAACCGACCGAGAACGATGTCGGTTCCCATGGTTCCATAGCCAAGAGCTGACCCACAACAAACCACGGACTCCCTTCCTCGCCAAGACACAGTCCTCTATTTTTAAATGGAGGATAAGGTGATCCTCTGCTATCTGGAAAATTTCTGGTTTCTCCTTCAATCGAAGCTTCATTTTGATCTCCTTTGCCACCCATTCGGCCAGGACTTGCCGGTCCAAGCATTTCACAAAGACCGCCTGGTTTTTGCACTAGCATGGAGAATCATCCATCATCCATGGTAGGAGCTCGAGCATCTTGGTGAAATAGCCTTGCAACTTCCCTATCTCCTCTTCTGCTATCCTGTGGGAGGTCCAAGAGGGACCACGAGGAGCCCCCTTAACTACATGTGCCCAAGACCGGTCCCTGTCAACGGATTTGGAGGGTCCCTGGCCATCGCCCTTTCTTGAGTCAACCATTCCAGCCCCATCAGCCCTCTTGGAGCTAAGCATCCCAGTTCTTCGAAGAAAAGCCTAACAGAGAACTAGGAAGGCACACACTCCAAGACACAGCCCACTACAGCCACCAAAGCGAGCCCTCTTCATAAACTAGTATATTGGGTACACAGAGATATTTTACCCTGGGTAAGAATGCAGGGTAGATTCAAAGTTGATGTAATGCTGTGGATGGATAACGAGTCAAAAACTAGATATCCAAGCTTAAAATAGATCAACAAACACTATCAAAAATAGAAAATCTTCAAAATATACATATTGTTATACACAATCGGCCTCCCTTCGAACCAGACCAGGTCCGACGACCCACTAGAGGTCCGACCGACTCATCAGAGATCCGACCAACCCTTTAACCAGGTCTATATCGGTCTAAAACAGGCCGCTCCAAGGATGGCCCGGAGGTCCTAGAGGCCCCTTCCAGCTGGTACCAGAATTTTGTTACATAGATTCCTGACATCTCGTACCATTCCTTTGTAGATCCCACGGCACCATTCCCTCCTCGTGCCACCTGAACACTATCGAGATTTCTTTAAGGGCAGATCGTCCATTTCTATCCTGGCCCCTAACAGATTCTAGTAAGAGTTCGCGCCTATATAAGGTAAGGGGGGCTCTTTCTTTTTCACGAGCTATCTTCTTTGCGATTTCTCCATTCTGTTGCTCCAAGTCTCCTACTGATTTAGCCATCGGAGTGTCCCCCACCAGAACACCACCGACCCGTGGGACCCTTTTGTAGGAATCGGGAGACGCGCATTCCAGCAAGCCCGGTCAAGGAAGCCGGTTCGGAAGATTCAGCGGTAATAGATTGGCACTAGATGAAGGGGCCTGAACCTTCGTCTTGGTGTTCCTTCTTCGAAAGGAGGGATCCACCGCTAGACAAGATATGGTGAAAGGAAGAGCTCAGAATACCTCCAACAGGAGAGGCCACTCCCAGGTGAGCTCGGGAGAACCTCTCAGGAAGAACGACGCCGCCCAGCCTACCATCACCCTGGAATAGCAGCAGTTCTAGATCATTCTGATCCGCATCGACATTCTTGCCGCCGTGGTTTAGAACCTTCAAGATGCAACTAATGACAGACAGCAGCTACTCGTGACATCCAGAACCAATCATCCACCTGCTACCGAAGGAAGTCGATAGAAAGGAGTCCCTCGACACTGCTCCCATGTGACCCCGGAGCCTCGAAGGTCACAAGGGACTCATGCCGACAGGAAAAAAGTGAGGTCCGCCTCACACTTTTCCACGGATTCGGTCCCCGACAATGACCAGCGACGTGATGAAGACCCGAGGGACTACACCAGCAAGCTCCAACGCATGGAGGAGCAAATTGCCGAACTGGTCAACCGGCAAAAAGGAGAAGAAGCGCTGGCATACGACTCTCGCCCACCATTCTCTGTCAGAATTATGGGTGAAACTATCTCCCATCACTTTAAGATCCCCCAGGTGGATGCTTACGATGGCACCACCGAACCCCTGGATCATTTGAGCACTTATAAGGCCCACATGATGGTACAGGGCACCTCCGACACCCTCCACTACATCGCCTTCCCTGCAACACTCAAGAAGGTGGCTCGGATATGGTTCTCCGTAATCCGACCAGGTACGGTCCATTCCTTCCTCCAGTTGGAAAAACTCTTTTTGTCCCATTTCAGGACCTGCAGCCAGGCACCGAGGATCACGGATTGCCTCTTCCTCGTGCAGTAGAAGGAAGGAGAAACCCTCCGAGAATACATGGCCCGATTTAATTCGGCGACCATGGGGATCCCGGACCTCAACGAGCACGTGGCTATGTCGGCCTTGAAGAAGGGGTTGTGATCATCCAGGCTCACTTTCTCACTGGACAAAAAGTTTTCGATAAGCTACTCCGAACTACTAGCCTAAACCCAAAAATATGTCATGGCAGAAGAACAAGCGACAAGCTGATGCCAGGCTGAAGGAAGGTTGGCTTCCAAGAGGAGGAGTGATTGGGCTCCCGAAGTCCAACCCTCCCAGCGATGGCACCAACTCGGCCCGACGCCGCAGCCCTAAGTCGAAGGACTTTCCCAGGAGGTTCGAGACTTACACACCTCTCTCCCAGTCGAGGGAGAAAATCCTTATGGAGATAGAAAAGGAAACCTTCCTGTAAAGGCCTCACCTGATAAGGAGTCCCTCAATGTCGAGGAGCAGGGATAAGTACTACTGGTTTCACCACGACCACGGGCATAGCACAGGAGATTGCCTCCAATTAAAGGATGTGATCGAAGATTTGATCAGATGGGGGTACCTGCACAAGTACGTCCGACCCTAGAGGAGCTGGGCTGAAACTTCCACTGCCAGAAATCCTCTGGAGGAAATGGAGCTACCCAACCAATGCCCCACCGATGAAAATGTTGGCATGCTTCACCGTCGGTCCGACTGGAGAGACGAAGGAGGTCGAGACATCTCAAAGAGGCCTTGGGGTTCTAATGTAATTAGTTTCTCCAATGAAGACCTCCTGAAGACTCAGGTCTCCGGGAACGATCTTGTTATTGTGTCAGCAGTAATTGCCAATTATGATGTAAGTAGGATCCTTATTAATATTGGAAGCTCCATTGAAGTTTTGCTGTATGATGCCTTTATCAGAATGAACTTGCCTAGAACTAGGCTACAAGAATCCCCAACATCATTGACTGGGTTCGGAGAAAACTTTGTTGGTGTAGAGGGAGAAATAACTCTGCCCGTAACCATCGGGTCAGAGCCTTATCAGAAAACTCTTCCCATCAATTTTGTGGTCGTCCGTATGACATCAGCCTACAACACCATTTTGGGGCGACCGACCCTGAACAAGTTTCGAGCCATTATGTCTACCTACCCTTATTGGCGAAGTTCCCGACTTGGAATGGGGTCGGAGTAATGAGAGGGATTGCAGGATGGCTAGACAATGTTTGACCATTTAAGATAGACAATCGGGAGACCATTCTACCTTGGAACAACTTGATCCCAGGTCCGAAACTAATTGCTGTGGAGAACCGATCAAGAGGATCCTATTCGTACGTCTTAGGGAGGACGATCCTACTAGGGTCCTGCAAATCAGGAGCACCCTTAGCAAGGAGGCCAAATCAGAGCTGGTCAGCTTCATACGGTACAATGCCGATGTCTTCGCCTGGTTGGCATCTGACATGCCAGGCATCCCGTTGGAAGTCATAACCCATCGGCTTAAGGTGGACCCTACCTACAAGCCTGTCCGACAGAAGAAGAGAACTTCGCCCCTAAGAGACAGAGGGCGGTTGATAAGGAGGTCAAGAAGCTCTTCGAAGCTGGCTTCATCAGAGAAGTCCACTACCTTGACTGGCTGGCGAATGTCGTGATGGTAAGGAAGGCCAACAAAAAGTGGAAGATATGTGTGGACTACACTGACCTCAACAAAACCTGCCCGAAGGACAGCTTTTCTTTATCAAAGATCGACCAACTGGTGGACGCCACTGCCGATCACCAGCTTTTGAGCTTCATGGATGCCTTCTCCGGGTACAACCAGATCAACATGGACCCAGAAGATGAGGAGAAGACATCCTTCATCACTGACAAAGGATTGTACTGCTACAAAATGATGCCCTTCGATCTAAAGAATGTCGGAGCTACATTCTAAAGATTGATCAACAGGATCTTCGAGGGGCAACTTGGAAGAAACATGGAGGTATATGTTGACGACATGATAGTCAAGAGCCTCCGGAGAGCTGACCACATCAAAGATCTGAAAGAGTCCTTCGATGTCCTGAGGCGCCACCGGATGAAACTGAACCCCGCCAAGTATACCTTCGGGGTGACCTCGAGAAAATTCCTAGCTTTCTGGTCACCCAGCGAGGGATTGAGGTCAATCCAGATAAAATCAAGGCTATCATCGACATGGGGCATCCAACCAACAAGAAGCAAGTGCAACAACTCACAAGTCGGATAGCCTCTCTCAGTTGCTTCATTTCTAGGTCAACTGAAAGGTGTCTCCCTTTCTTTAAAATGCTGCGGCAGTCGGATCACTTCCAGTGGACCGACGAATGTCTGTCAGCCTTCGAAGCACTGAAGACGTACTTGAAGACTCCCCCTTACTTGCTAAGCCTTTGGAATGAGAGTCCCTGTACTTGTACCTGTCCACATCGAACGAGGCTGTGAGCTCCATCCTTGTTTGGATTACGAAGGACAACCAGCAAAGGTCGGTATATTACATCAGCAAGGTACTCCCCGATACCAAGACAAGGTATCCTAGGATGCAGAAGCTTATCTACTCCCTAATTGTAGCAGCCAAGCGACTGTGGCCCTACTTCCAGGCACATCCAATTATCGTCCTGACCGATCAACCTCTCAAGGCAATCCTCAGAAGCCCGATACCTTGGTTGGCCTGCCAAGTGGGCCGTTAAGCTTGGCAAATTTGACATCTCCTTCCAGTCTCGGTCGGCCATGAAGGTTCAGGTGATCGTCGACTTCATAGTAGAGTGTACTTCGAGACAGGGGACACCTCTACAAAAACCGACGTACTGGAGATGATACTACTGAAGGGTTAGACCCCCCCTGGACACTTCATGTAGATGGGGCATCTAACCTTGCTGGTTGTGGAGCAGGATTAATCCTGGCCGATCCCAATGGATAGAGCCTAGAGTATGCCCTACGCTTCGCATTCCAAGTATCAAATAACCAGGTGGAGTATGAAGCCCTCCTCGCGGGACTGAGGATGGTTGATGAACTAGGCATCGATCGAATCAGAGCCTTCTCGGATTCCTAGCTGGTGGTCAATCAGGTGAGAGGTGAATTCGAGGCGAGAGATCTGACCTTGGCCAAGTATCTGAGTAAAGTGCAGAACCTTATAGCTCGACTCAAGTTTTTTTGAGATCATCCACATACCTTGGGTGCGAAACTCTCAGACGGATGCCTTATCACGGCTGGCCACTGCCATCACTGATTCCTCCAATCAGGCTTTCGAGAGCACCTACAAAGCTGAAGTATTACCGAAGAGACATTGGGAATCCATCAAGTGGAGCGAGAGGCTTGTTGGATGGACCCCATCCTCGCATTCCTCAATGAAGGAACCCTGTCAAAGATAGGGCTGAAGCCAAGCATGTGCGCTGGACGGTCTCGAAGTACATCATCCTCGGTGGGACCCTCTATAAGCGATCATTTACGCAACCACTCTCAAATACCTAGGACTGTCATACACCGATTACGCACTCAGAAAGGTGCATGAAGGTATATGTGGTGAGCACCTGAAAGGTAGATCCTTGGCCTACAAAATCATCCAACAAGACTATTACTGGCCAACCATCCAGAAGAACGCTGCAGACTTCGTTAGAAGGTGCGACGCATGCTAAAGATACTCCAATGTTCAAAGGCGACTGGTTAGTCAGCTAACCCCACTGACAGCCCCCTGGCCATTCGCACAGTGGGGAATGGATATCCTCGGGCCATTTCCCCCAGCATCCGAACAATCGAAGTTTCTAATTGTAGCTATCGACTACTTCACCAAGTGGATGGAAGCTGAACCACTAGTACAGATTACCGAAGCCAAGGTGAAACCTTCGTCCAGAACTGCATCATCTATCAGTTGGGCATACCGCAGGCAATCATTACTGACAACGGGCAACAATTCGACAATCCAAAGTTTGGGATTTTTACCAACAATATCATATCTCCCACTGGTTGACTTCGATCGGGTACCCCCAATCCAACGGGGAGGCTGAAGTCACCAATCGAACGATTCTGCATGGCCTGAAGACATGGCTGAACAACACTAAAGGGCTTTGGGTCGAAGAACTCCACTCAATACTCTGGGCTTATCGGACTACCTCCCGCACGGTGACTAAAGAAACTCCGTTCAATCTCACCTACAGGAGCGAGGCGGTTATACTAGTGGAAGTCTCCTTACAGTCCCTCCGGATTAATCATTTCATCGAACCAGCCAATTCTAAACAGAGAAGGGCTGACTTTGACTTGCTTGAGGAGACCCGACTCCAAGCGGACCTGAGAATGGTGACCTATCGTCAAAGAATGGCCAGATATTACAATTCTTGAGTCAAGGCTCGAAGCTTCCAGGTCGGAGACTTAGTTCTGCAGAGATCAGAGATATCCAAGCCAACTGAACAAGGAAAGCTCTCCCCAACTAGGAAGGCCCCTATCGGGTAGTCGAAGTGATCTGGGCCAGAACTTACCGACTCGAGCATCTAGATGGACGGCAAGTGGCACGTCCTTAGAATGTAATAATCTCCACAAATATTATCAATAAAGACAGGTATTTACTCTACAAAGAAGTCCGATTCCGATTGGCAAAGGCTCTAGGGCAGCCCACTCAAGTCCAATTCCGATCGGCAAAGGCTCTAGTGTAGCCCACTCAAGTCCGATTCCTATCAGCAAAGGCTCTAGTGTAGCCTACTTAAGTCTGATTCCGATCGGCAAAGACTCTAGTGTAGCCCACTCAAGTAGATTCTGATCGGTAAAAGCTCTAGGACAGCCCACTCAAGTCCGATTCTGATCGACAAATGCTCTAGTGTAGCCACTCAAGTCCGATTCTGATCGGCAAAGGCTCTAAGGCAGTCCACTCAAGTCCGATTTTGATCGGCAAAGGCTCTAGGGCAGCCCACTCAAGTTCGATTCCGATCGGCAAAGGCTCTAGTGTAGCCCACTCAAGTTCAATTTTGATCGACAAAGGCTCTAGTGTAGCCCACTCAAGTCCGATTCCAATGGTAAAGGCTCTAGGGCATCCCACTCAAGTCCGGTTTCGATCGGCAAAGGCTTTAATGTAGTGCACTCAAGTCTGATTCCGATCGGCAAAGGCTTTAGGGTAGCCCACTCAAGTCTGATTCCGATCGGCAAAAGCTCTAGTGTAGCCACTCAAGCCCGATTCCAATTGGCAAAGGCTCTAGTGTAGCCCACTCAAGTCCGATTCGGATCGGCAAAGGCTCTAGTGTAGCCTACTCAAGTCCGATTCCAATCGACAAAGGCTCTAGGACAGCCCACTCAAGTCTAATTCTGATCGGCAAAAGCTCTAGTATAGCCCACTCAAGTCTGATTCCGATCGGTAAAGGTTCTAGTGTAGCCCACTCAAGTTCGATTCTGATCGGCATAGGCTCTAGGATAGCCCACTCAAGTCCAATTCTGATCGGCAAAGGTTCTAGGGCAGCCCACTCAAGTCTGACCTTGATCTGCAAAGGGCTCTAACATAGCCAACTCAAATCCGACCTCTGTCGGAAGCACTTTGTGGGATCCTTGAACACTAAGGTATTTCCCTACAAATAGCTAGTTCGAAGTTCTCTTAGAAATATTTCTAAAGAAGATGGATTCGGACTAAGCCGAGCCCTCGATACTTAGAAATATTTCTTACGAACGGCTAAGTTAAAAGCCGATGTGGTGCGGACACCAAGGTTAAAAGAAGACTTCAATCAAACCTAGTCAACACCAATTCCTTATGGATTGCAAATTGAGTTCTAACCTTGTTAACTTATTCCTAGTCCGAGTCTTGAGTCTAGTTAAGTCTTCTTGTATCATGAATTTTATATTTGAGTCTTGCAAAGTATTAGGTCTTGAAGTCTTGGATCAATTGAGTTGTAAGAGTCAATGTACTCAAGTCCAAATTGAGTTATAATTTTTCTTTTGAGCTTGAGTCAAGTCCAACCAAGGGAGCATATAATGAACCATGGGATGAACCAAAGCTACATCAAGTAAATCTTCAAATCAATGGTGCATGAAATAAGAGCCATTGGATGGAATGAAACTTTGATTGAAGCCACCTCACCAAACACCTTATCCAAGAGAATGGACACTTGGCACCCATACATGAAGATTTTCAGATTCGGACACTTGGCACCCATGCATGCAGATTTTCATATTTGGACACTTGGCACCCATATATGAAGATTTCAGATTTAGATACTTGGCACCCATGCATGCAGATTTTTCAAATTTGTGCCCCCTTTTCATGAATTTTGAAATTCAAATATGTAACTATATTTTCCCCTCTTTTCATGTAAAATTTGAATTTCAAATGGAGCTTAGAAGGTTATAAATAGGCCCCTAATCTCTTTGTAAAGAATGCTTTTGAATGAATGAAATCTAGAGTTTTCTTTCTCCCATTTGTGTTTGCAAATGCCATCTGTGAGGGATTAAGTGAGAGGCTCAACAAAGTGTTTTAGTTCTCAAATTCCAGCAAAAGTTCTTCTCCCATGGACGCCTCCCACATCTTCAAGAGCAACCGCCACACTCCACCTAGATTTTCAACAAATCCTTACTTCCTTCCTTCATTATTTCTATTCTTTGCTATCTTCCATCTTCTCCACAACACTATGGGTGTTCTTGCAGGATCCTAAGGAGTATCCAGTCCAGGATGAAGTCTCCTTGCCTTCAACTCAGCACCAGGAGCCTCTACTTCCAATGGGTGGTTTGTTTGATCTTTCATCGCCAGTCTTGAGAGTTCCTGTAGTAGTTAGTGTAGGGTCTTTAAAGTTCATTATTGATCTCTAAAACCTATCCTTACCCTCTTGAGGTTTGAATTTTGAATAGGATAAAGTTCTAATTAGATGGTTTCTCTAGCCACGTAGGTCCTTATTTTCTTAACTAATCTAGATTTGCACTGTCCTTAGCCCAAAATCACCATACTGTATATTGGACCCAACCCTTAATTAAAAATGAGTAGACACTTAATTTGCTCTAGTGAGCTAGGGACACCCACAAGGCGGGTCGAACCAAGCGTCAAGCTAATTTGGACAACTTGTTTATGTGTGCTTGTGTATCTGGTGTCTAGGCAAGTGGTTCAGGGACAAGAGCCCGAAGGAAGGTGGCTTGGTCCGCTTACCTGGCCAATTTCAAATTGGTGTCTAAGGTAAGCAAAGAGGGACCTCCACCAACCTTACACTTACCTGGCCAGGTGCCAAGTACTATACCAGATTGTCATCTTGACCTAATATTGGCTTGGACTCTAGGTCTTGCAAACCCCTAGCCAGAGTTTGAGTCTGTGTATGCATGACAACTAGATCAGGAACTCCCTATCAGCATTCACTTGACCATCCCAGTTCTTCCATGGACCCAATCTAGAAATCCTGCTGAGAACTATGATTGAGCAGTTAAAGCAATTGAACACTAGGTTTGATCGAATGGAAGAAAGAATAGGAACCCTTGAAGATGCACGTTTGGCCCTACTGAGCCACAATCACCCAGTTTGCCACGTGTCCATCCTAGAGGCCAACACCAGGAGTACACTCCTAACCACAACCAAGGAGAGTCACCATGATTATATTGACCAGGATGAGAGAGCCCTTAGAAACATTCATCTAGATGCACCTACATTTGATGAAACTTGGATCCTAAGGTGTATATAGATTGGGAGGGTGATATGGACCAATATTTTGATTGGTATGAAATGTTGGAAGATAGAAAATTTAAGTTTGCCAAACTTAGATTAGTCTGTCAGGCTAGATTGTATTGGGGTAATATTGAGCGCATGAGTTGATAGAGGGGTGACATACCTATAGCCACTTGGAGAGCTATGAAGGTGAAACTTAGGGAGAAGTATTTACCAATATTCTATGAGCAGAGACTCTTGGATCAATGGCAACGATTAACTCAAGGGAATAAGATAGTGTCCGAATATGTTGCCAAGTTGATGAGTGTTCGTGATGAGATGCAACGTGGTGAGTTTGAGGTAGCAACCTTGTCTAGGTTTAGAGCAGGACTACATGAGAAGATCCAGGAGAACTATTTTTGAAAAAAGTTCTGACCTAGACCAAGCCTACCAAGTTGCTAGAGACTGTGAGAGATTCCAGAGGAGACCTTTATTTCGCCGATTGAGCCTACTAGGATTAATCCTCCTGGAAATAGACCCATTTCAAACCCAAGTCCAACCAATAGATCCAGTCATGCTACTCCATTAGTTTGAAGAGCAGATACAGGTAAAAGTCCTGAGGTTCGAAGAGAAGGAAATGTTCATTGTTTTAGGTGCCACAAGATAGGTCACTATGCAAGCCAATGTCTCACTAGAGCATTACACATAGGGGAAGTAGAAGAAGAGGTTACGAAACCCATAGAGAACTGTGAGGAGGAAGAAGAAGTGTATGAGGCAGGTGTGAGTTTAGCTGATGAGTATGAAGGGATGAAGAGATCATAGACTCATCAAAAACCCTAGGAGTTGTAAGATGTATCTTGACCCAAACCAAGGAGCAAGAAACTTGGCGTAGGACTAGTATCCTACAACCTTTATTAAGATAGGAGAGAAGGTGTGCAAGGTCATCTTAGATAGTGGTAGCTGCATCAATGCCATATCAACCAATACAGTCAAGAACCTAGGATTATCCATTGTGCCCCATCCTAATCCATATAAGGTATGCTGGATCGATTCAACCTCAATTCCCATTAAGTCTAGGTTCCAAGTCATAATCCAGTTCTAATCATACCAAGAAAAGGTTTGGTGCGATGTTCTTTCAATGGGAGTTAGTAGCATCATATTAGGCCGACCATGGTTGTATGATCATGATGCTATACTCTATGGTCGTTCTAATTCATGTTCCTTCACTCATAATAGGAAGAAGATTGTAATCAATTCCTCACCACCTAAGGACCAAGTTAAGAGAGGATCAAGTCACTTGAGGGATAAGAAACAGGGGATAAACATGATCACTGCTAAAGAATGGAGCAAGAGCTTAGCAATGGTTCACCTATTTGGGTTTTAGAAGCTAAGGAAAATCAGGACCAATCCCATAAGGAAAAACCCCAGGAAGTGTTAAGATTTTAGAGGAGTTTCAGATATCTTTCCTGAAGACTTTCCTAATCACCTTCCACCCTTGAGAGACATTCAACATGCATAGATTTGATCTAGGATCGACATTACCGAACCTTCCCACATTTAGAATGAACCCTACAGAACACTCTGAGTTACAACGTCAAGTTGGGAGCTTCTCTAAAAGGGATTCATATTAGAGAGAGCCTAAGCCCATGTACAGTACCAGCCCTTCTGACCCTAAGAAAGATGGCACATAAAGAATTGTGTGTAGATAGCAGGGCCATCAATAAATAAAATCATCATTAAGTACCATTTTCCTATTCCCCGTTTGGACGACATGTTGGATATGATGGCCGGAGCAAAGATTTTCTCCAAATTGATCTTAAGAGTGGCTATCATCCAGTAAGAATCAAGCCGGGGATGAATGGAAAAATACCTTCAAAACCAAAGATGACTTGTATGAGTGGGTAGTGATGCCTTTGGCCTGTCCAATGCGCCTAGTACCTTCATGAGGATCATGATCCAGGTTTTAAGGACATTCATTAGGAAGTTCGTAGTGGTCTACTTTGATGACATTTTCATCTACATTAAAACTAAGGAAGACTATTTGAACCATCTGAAAAAGGTTTGCCAAGCCCTTAGACAAGATAGTCTCTATGCCAATCTCAAGAAATGTGAATTCATGACCTATAGAGTTATCTTTCTAGGATTTGTTGTCACACTGAAGGGGTATCTGCAACCCTGAAAGGTCAAGTCCATAGTCGAGTGGCCCGTACCCAAAAGCATCCATAATGTCTGTAGTTTCCACGATTAGCCACCTTCTATAGGAGATTCATTAGAAGATTTAGTACAATAGTAGCACCCATACTGACTGCATTAGGAAGGGAACCTTTGAATGGACAAAATCTGCTGATAGAGCCTTCCTAGAAATAAAGAAGAAAATGACACAAGCACCTATTTTGAGGTTACCCGACTTTTCAAAGATATTTGAGGTTGCTTGTGATGCCTCTGGAGTAGGAATTGTAGGAATTTTGAGTCAAGAGAGTCATCAGTGGCATCTTTAATGAGAAAATGAATGAAGCAAGGACGAGATATTCGACATATGATAGGGAATGTATGCGGTAGTTTAGGCTTTGAGGTATTGGAGATACTATTTACTACCGCAGGAATTTGTTCTTTATTCCGATCATGAAGCCTTACAATTCCTTAATTCTCAAAAGAAACTGAACCCTAGGCATGGGAAATGGGTATAATTCATTCAGGCTTACACCTTTATTATGAAGCACCGTGCTAGCACTGAAAATAGGGTTGCATATGCATTAAGCGACAATCATATTTTTGACCTCAGTTAGCACCGAGGTTGTAGGGTTGATAGACTGAAAGAGGAATACCCTAAGTATCCGACTTTAGTGAAATCTACCAATCCCTCCAACAAGGACCATCTAGTGTACATAGTGACTATACTTCCTAGAAGGATTCATTTCAAAAAAATCAACTGTGTGTTCCCCGAACTTCCATTAGAGAGTTTTGATCTGGGAAGTTCATGCTTGAGGCCTAGCAGGTCATTTGGAAGAAACAAGACCATCATAGCAGTAGAAGACCATTCTTTTGGCCTGGCCTCAAAAGGAATGTGGTCCAAGTTGTAGCCCAATGTCCAAACATGTGCTGTTGCAAACAGCAAGGACAGAACACCGGTCTGTACACTCCCTTACCAATCCCTGATTGTCCATGGCAGGATCTTAGTATGGACTTTGTACTAGGACTCCCCAAAGACCTCTAGGAGACATGATTCCATCTTCGTTATAGGCGATCGATTTTCTAGATGGCTCACTTCATCCCATGTTCTCAAAACTAGATACTTCTAGAATGACCAAACTTATTCTTGACGAGGGGTTAGACTACATGGTTTACCCAAATCATTGTATCTGATAGAGATGTTAGGTTCAATAGCTATTTTTGGAAGATCCTTTGGCATATGCTTGGAACCAAAATGAAATTCTCCATTGCCTATCATCCTAAGACTGATGGCCAAACTGAAGTAGTCAATCGGAGTCTAGGAAATCTTCTTGATGTCTAGTTGGTGACAGTACGAAAAATGGGATCTCTTACTCTCTCGTACTGAATTTGCTTACAATAGCTCAGTCAATAGATCTACTGGGAAGAGCCCATTTGAAGTGGTCACATGTTACAAACCTAGGAAGCCCTTAGATCTTATCCTTTACCACATAAGCACGAGTTTCTAAATCAGCTGAGTCATATGCACAGCATATTAGGGAGATACATAAAGAAATTAACAAAAAGATCCAAATAAGCAATGAAACTTATAGGCATATGGCAAATCATGTAGAAGAGTCAAAGAATTCACTGAAGGAGATTGTGTTATGATAAGGCTTAGACCAGAGCGGTTCCCACCAGGAACCTTTAAAAAATTGCATGCTGCAGGTCCGTTTAAAGTTAGAAAGAAAATAGGATCTAATGCATATGTGCTAGACTTACCATCTAATTAGGTATTAGTCGACTTTCAATATTTCAGACCTAGTAGAGTATAAGGAGCCATAGTGATACCTAGTAAGCCATTTGAGCTGAGCCAATTATTGAGAGTGAATCCATCCCTGAGTGTCCACCAATAATTCTACCAGAACGGCGATAAAGATTGAGCATATTTGGATGACCAAGCCATCACCACTCGGATAAAAGGTTACCAATGCTATTTAGTCATTGGCAAGGTTGACCTGAGTCTGAAGACTCATGGATTACTCGAGAGGATCTACAGAGAATCAACCAGACTTATAGAGTACTACCAAAGTAAAAACAGATCTTACTCGATAGAGTCAAGTTCTTTCCACCTCGAGGGAATTGGTGCGGACACCAAGGTTAAAAGAAGACTTCAATCAAAACATAGTCAACCCCAATTCCTTATGGATTGCAAATTGAGTTCAACCTTGTTAACTTGTTCCTAGTCCGAGTCTTGAGTCTAGTTAGTCTTATTGTCATGATGAATTGTATATTTGAGTCTTGCAAAGTATTAGGTCTTGAAGCCTTGAGTCAATTGAGTTGTAAGAGTCAAATGTACTCAAGTCCAAATTGAGTTGTAATTTTTCTTTTAGCTTGAGTCAAGTCCAACCAAGGGAGCATATAATTGGACCATGGGACTTTCAATATTTCAGACCTAGTAGAGTATAAGGAGCCATTATGATACCTAGCAAGCCATTTGAGCCTGAGCCAATTATTGAGAGTGAATCCCCCCTGAGTGTCCACCAATAATTCTACCAGAACGGCGATAAAATTGAGCATATTCTGGATGACCAAGCCATCACCACTCGGAATAAAGGTTATCAATGCTATTTAGTTCATTGGCAAGGTTGACCTGAGTCTGAAGACTCATGGATTACTCGAGAGGATCTAAGAGAATCAACCCAGACTTATTAGAGTACTACCAAAGTAAACAGATCCTTACTCGATAGAGTCAAGTTCTTTCCACCTTGAGGGAATTGGTGCGGACACCAAGGTTAAAAGAAGACTTCAATCAAACATAGTCAACACCAATTCCTTATGGATTGCAAATTGAGTTCTAACCTTGTTAACTTGTTCCTAGTCTGAGTCTTGAGTCTAGTTAAGTCTTCTTGTATCATGAATTTTATATTTGAGTCTTGCAAAGTACTAGGTCTTGAAGCCTTGAGTCAATTGAGTTTGTAAGAGTCAAATGTACTCAAGTCCAAATTGAGTTGTATTTTTTTTTTGAGCTTGAGTCAAGTCCAACCAAGGGAGCATATAATTGGACCATGGGATGACCAATGCTACATCAAGTAAATCTTCAAATCAAGGGTGCATGAAATAAGAGCCATTGGATGGAATGAAACTTTGATTGAAGCCACCTCACCAACACCTTATCCAAGAGAATGGACACTTGGCACCCATACATGAAGATTTTCAGATTTGGATACTTGGCACCCATACATGAAGAATTTCATATTTGGACACTTGGCACCCATATATGAAAATTTCAGATTTAGATACTTGGCACCCATGCACAGATTTTTCAGATTTGGTGCCCCTTTTCATGAATTTTGAAATTCAAATATGTACTACATTTTCCCCCCTCTTTTCATATAAAATTTGAATTTCAAATGGAGTTTAGAAGGTTATAAATAGGCCCCTAATCTCTTTGTAAAGGATGCTTTGAATGAATGAAATCTAGAGTTTTCTTTTTCCCATTTGTGTTTGCAAATGCCATCCGTAAGGGATTGAGTGAGAGGCTCAACATAGTATTTTAGTTCTCAAATTCTAGCAAAAGTTCTTCTCCCATGGATGCCTCCCATATCTTCAAGAGCAGCTGGCCAGACTCCACCTAGATCTTCAACAATCCTTGCTTCCTTCCTTCCATTATTTCTATTCTTTGCTATCTTCCATCTTCTCCACAACACTAATGGATGTTCTTGCAGGATCCTAAGGAGTATCCAGTCCAGGATGAAGTCCTCCTTGCCTTCAACTCAGCACCAAGAGCCTCTACTTCCAATAGGTGGTTTTGGTTTGATCTTTTAATCACCAGTCTTGAGAGGTCTGGTAGTAGATTTAGTGTAGGGTCTTTAAAGTTCATTATTGGTCTCTAACCTATCCTTACATCTTGAGGTCTGAAATTTTGAATAAGGTAAAGTCCTAATTAGATGTTTTTTCTAGCCATAAGTCCTTATTTTCTTAACTTAATCCAGATTTGCACTGCAAAACATTTTGGCCTTCTAATTTAGTCTTCTTCAATGCATTTAAATGACTCCTCTATGAATGAATTCCGACCACATGCTTTCGAGTTTAATTAGCTTAGTTGCTTTCTTCACTCATGCCATATTTTCCATAAATATGCCGCATCACGATGTGGCTTTCGGCAACCCCTTGAAGGGCCATTGGTCGGCCACCTTCAGGCAGGAATAGCCCATTCAAAAAAAAAAGTAAAAAAGAAGGGGAGAAAATACGACGACAACAAGGAAAACAAAGGATGAACATCAAGATATTATTTTATTGATAAAAAATTTTGGTACAAGATATAGGCGGACTTTTACAGCTGGTGCTAAGTCTTGCCTAGAATTTATAAAGGAGGAAGATCTTTCCCACTCACTGAAGGAGCTTCGGCTTTGGCCTCCTGCACCGTATCTGGTGCCCTAACAAAGGCCTCCGCCGGTCCCGCATCGGTAATAGTCTGGGCATCGGCATGGCCCTGGTGCAGTCGGGCTCTCTTCTTCTTCTTTCTTCTGTGTGTCAGCTGTTTGGAGGACAGGTCAAGCTCCGGGAAAGCTTCGACCACCTTCTTCAGGCAGTCGTCGAAGCCGTAGTCGTAGCTCGCCGCTCCAGCCTCCTCCATTTCATCATTGAAGATGGCTGAGACCTTGTATTCTGCTACGGTCGTGGACCTGCTCCTCTGCGCTCCTTTGCCTCCTTCAGTTCAGTCAGATACTTTCCTGCCAGTGCCTTGTAAGACCATGCGTTTCTCTTTCTCGCGTTGGCGGACCGCTTACCTCTTCGGACAGCCAACGGGTCAGGACTTGACCCTTACCTTCTTCTTTTTTAGGCGAGCCTCCCGCGCGTTCAGCTGGGTTTGCAGGTCCTCTGCCTACTTCCTCAATGACTCGACTTCGACCAAACTTGTCAAAAGTCTCTCCTCAACGACCTTCAACGATGCCAGCACCGTCGCTTTGGCCACCTTCAGTCCTTCGACCTCCCCAGCTGAGGCCTCTACTGCATAGACCATCTTGCCGAGGCCTTCGTCCATCATCAAGACCTCGTGGAGGAGCTACAGGCAATGGACTATGTTAGTCATGTGCAAGAAGCGAAGAGAAAAAGGGAGGAAACGAAGGGATAACAGAAGTACCTTCAGTAGACTGAGGTAGGCGCCTCTCGCCACCTTGTTCATCTTGTGCTTGCTCATCTCATCCCAGTCGGCATCGATGATGGCCCCCTTTAGTAGGTCTCTAGCCTATTGGGGGTTGTGAAGAGCACGCCAACGCTGATAGGTGTCGTGGCTAACCTCTTTAGCCTCGCCTGCGGACGGACTACCTCCGTTCGCTCGACTGATGGCGAGGCCGGGGCAGTCCTCACTTCGGTCGGCTCTGACACGGTCAGCTTCGGTCGGATGGTCGGCTCCGCAAAGGTCCCGATGCTCTGGCTGCCAACCACTCCGACAGAGGCATATTGTCCTCATTGGAGCCCGATGCCACTATGATTGCGGGCCGCTCTTTCGCCCGCCATTTCTGTTGCCTATCTGTGGTCGGCTCCGTAGCCTGGGCAGCCCTTTTCCTCGTGGCCCGCTCTGCTATTCTTGCATGGTCCGGCTTCATTTTTTTATGTTACAAGAACAAGGTCAGAGCGAGGAAAGAAAGAATGTAGCTTACCAAAAAAAAAAGAAGGGGGATCGACGGCAACGACTCCTACTCTCCCTAAATGTTCATGACAGCTGACTCCGACCAAGCTGAGGCTGTCCTCCCGAAGCAGCTCCTTCACCATGGTGACGTCGACTGCTTCCAACTCGTTGAAGTCGGCTTGATCGGCCATCAAGATCGCCCTCCCTCCGTCAGCTATCGGCTTGGTTCCACCGATGACGGGTTGAAGCCCAAGGCTGAAGACTATGAATGAAGAAGAACTTTGACTTCCACCCGTGGATAGCCGATGGAAGACCCCCAATTATCTTCCGCCCGGGACGAGGGTTGAACACCCACCACTCTTTGCTCCTGAAGTCCTTCTTCAGGACAACAAAGTTTGAAAAGAGGGAAGTCCTAGGCTCTACCCCAACCCTCTGACACAAGACTGCGAAATAGCTGATAGCCCGAATACTATTCGGGGTCAGCTGCGTAAGAGTGATCCGGTACAGATTGAAGACCCAGACAAAAAAATTACACAGGAAAAATCGAAGACCGGCCTTCAAGTGGTCCTCGTACATCGGGAGGCTCCCGGGCTCGCACTGGTCACCCTCCCTTCCTGGTCCGGGATGGTGATGTGCAGGGTGGAGGGGATGTTAAACGTACCTAAGAGCCTCTACCCGATCCGTGTTATTCGGACTAGATTTGGTTGGGACCTAGGCCCTCTATCCTACGGTTAGAACTCCGGCTACCAGAGGCCATTGTTGAGGGGTTTGGAGGAGAGAAGCACAAACCTGAAGGTTGGTTTCCTAAATGGTTGAACACGCTGAAGCCAGCCAAAATTCTCTCCAAAGGCGAATGTGGCAAAGGCTTCGCTCACAATCTCAACATTACCTTATATAGAAGCGCAGCCTGGCCGCGATCCATGTGACCGCCGGATTAGCGACGGATGGGTCACCCCCAGTGTGGCACAACCGCCTAGATATTGCCATGTCACCCAGGTCACCTCCGAAGCCAGACGGCCGAGCGAGACAGGTTGGCTGCTCATCATTGCGCCCTTTTGCATTAATTGCCACTCCCTTCACTTCCAATGCAAAATCGACACGTCCCAGGCACGAGCTTCTGGAGTGGGAATTGACCGACGCAGTGCACCTGATTTGATCCACAATCCCTGCAAGGATGATTGCATTCAATGCGAGAATGATGTTCTCGCCTTTCGAAACAACAGGCCCTCCCGAAAGCCAAGAGCAAGGGGACAACTGTTATACAAAACCGGCTTCCCTTCGAACCAGATCGGGTTCAACCGACCCGCCAGAGGTCCGACCAACTTGCCAGAGATCCGACCGACCCTTCAGCCAGGCCCATATCGGTCTAAAATGGCCCGCTCCAAGGATGGATCGGAGGTCCAAGGCTCCTTCCAGCTGGTACCAGAATTCCGTTACAATAGATTCCTGACATCTCGGTGCCATTACTCTGCAGATCCCACGGTACCATTCCCTCATGGTGCCACCTAGCCACTACCGAGATTTCTCTGAGGGCAGATCGGCAATTTCCAGCCTGGCCCCTAACAGATTCTGGTAAGAGTTCCATGCCTATATAAGGTAAAGAGAGCTCTTTCTTCTCCACGAGCTATCTTCTTTGCGATTCCTCTATTCTGTTGCTCCAAGTCTCCGACTGACTTAGCCATCAGAGTATCCTCTACCGGAACACACGATCCATGAAATTTTTTTGCAGGAACTGGGAGATGCGTACTCCAACAAGCCTAATCAAGGAAGAGGATGATTCAGCGCAAACACATATATAAATGCTTTTCCTAAACAACCTCAAATAAGACCCTCGGGTCTATGACATGCCCTCGTCACAGCGTCTTCATACTCCCAACTTATTTACCTTCCACTTCAAAACTCTTCTTAACATAATCCCTTGCAGGTTTATATAAGCACTCCATGTCTTTTCCTTCTTTCCCGAAACAGGCATCTTCCTTCTTTCAAACAGCATGTTCTATGAGCAACAACGGTATAAATGCCGGTGCCGGTGCAGTTATACGGTCCACGCAAACGCTCCCTTGTATACGCCGCGTATTAATACTACTACTTTCTTTCTCTCCCTTGAACCTCCTATGCATCGACTCTACTCGCCGTAAACCTACGCTTATTAGTTATTAGGAAGCAGAAAAGTCACCAAAGCAACAGTTTTACTACTCGCCGTAAATCTTTGACGCCACCCTCTCCTTCTCAGTAATAGCTAACCAATTTCAAATTTTACTACCATCCTTTTCTAATTTGAAGATCTGGAAAAAGTTTGGGCCACCGGAGTCGATCGCCGGATTTTGTTTCTTTTCTCCCACCTCCTTTCATGAATACAACACTATTTTCATGTCGACATCACCATCCGAAAAAAAGTCCATATCGCCTTTAATTTATCACCAACTTTGGCGATGAAATCTAAGCCCTCAAGTCCTACAAGTGTCCCACGCCATCCCCCTCTTTTCCTTGCACCTCTCTCTCCTCTAGAATCTTAACCCCTTCCTTGAAGACTTCTAGACTTGAGTTGGAGTTTTAGTGAAACAGAGTGAGAAGGAGATGGAGGTTTGTGCGGAGACGGGGAGTGGGTTGGGGAAATGGCTGGGATTCGTGACGGCGGTGTGGGTGCAGTGCTTCTCCGGGACCAATGACGCCGACACGCTGAAATCTTTAATTTGGCTCACTCAGCTGGAGCTCAACAATCTCTCGGTGGCGAAGGAGGTCGGCAAGTTCTTCGGCCTCCTCGCCGGCCTCGCCTACGACCGCCTCCCCATCCCACACATCATGCTCCTCATCGGCGCCCTCGAAGGCCTCATCGGCTACGGCGCCCAGTGGCTCGTCGTCAGCCAGTCCATTCCCCTCTCCCTACTGGACGGTTGGTAACAACTGTTCTTTTGTTTTACTTCTCTGAGGCATCTTACCGAAGATTGGTGTTGTAATTTTTGGGAGCAGATGTGGGTTTCCTGTGCATGGGCAGTAACAGTACCACGTGGATGAACACCGCGGTTCTGGTCACCTGCATGAGAAATTTCAAGTGGAAGAGAGGGTCGGTGTCGGAGATCCTGACGGGCTACGAGGGTCTGAGCACGTCCATCTTCACCGAGCTCTGCTCCGCCCTCTTCGCCGACGACCCGGCCTCCTTCCTCCTCATGCTAGCCGTCGTCCCCGCCGTCGTCTGCTCCGCCGCCATGCTTTTCCTCCACGAATCCCCCGCCAGCGCCGGGGATGACGAGACCGACACGAAGTGCTTCAGGGCGATCAACGCGATGGCGACGGCGATCGCCGTCTGCCTCTTCGTCCTCGACCTCACCGGCCACCACGGAACCGCCGTGTCCCGCGCCTTCGTGGCCATGCTCCTCGTCCTCCTCGCCGCCCCAGCGGCGGTCCCGATCTACGTGGCCTTCAAGGCCAGATCCAAGAATCCGGACGTGGAGGGTCAGATCCAAGAACCACTCCTGAACAAAGAGGTGAAAGAAGAACAGGCGTCGACGTCGGTGGCGGCGGAGGAGAATGGGAAGAGACGGCCGGCGATCGGGGAGGATCACACGATCTTTGAGGCGGCGAAGACGGTGGATTTCTGGATACTATTTATCTCGCTCCTGCTGGGGGTGGGGGTCGGGGGGGGGTCGGGACAGGGTTGGAGCGGAGGTCCAAGGGTGCGTCAAAAGCGTCGAGGACCGCATCTGGCGCTCCTTCGGCCGGACCGGATCCGGGTGGATCTGCGGAATCTCAAGTGTTACCGCCGGCGCAAGCTCAGGTACGTGGACCCCCTTTCTCCTTATTATTAGAATATTGGACAAGATCCTTAATTTAGTATGAGTACTTATTTTTACAACGAGTTTCTTATGATTGGCCTATGGTTAGGATTGAAAATGGATCGATCTAAAAGTTCATTGTTTAAAATTAGACCGGACCAGCTCAATAAATTTCGAACCGGTCTGAAATCGATTCAGACTTCGGATCAAATTTAAGCATATTGGACTAGTCTTAGGGCTGTTAAACAAATCCATTTAATTTTTGGACCAAGGAATGTCCGGATTCGATCCAAAATTTTTAAAATATAATCTTTGGACCGGTCCATTTCCAGACCATAGGCTATGATATATATATTTTTTAAGTAACTAAAACTATCGCTAAATAATAATCTGATTGGTAGAGACCTTACCTCGCTATCAATGAGATATGATCCCACGGATAACTCGATTAAATCCAGATTTTTCTGGGACCACTATCAACTCAATTTTTTTGGGGCTCTTGATAGTGGCCGGTATTTAGTGGTGTTTCGGTTTCATTTTAAAAAAAGAAGCTAAAACTCTATAAAAAAACTAAAATTTCATTAAAAAATAAGTATAACTAATTTTTTTATATAGAAAAAGATTACACAGGTGACAAAAATTATTTATTTATTATTTTTTGGACACGATCACGACGGCCTTATTTTATTGGAAAAATTTAATGACTCAGCTATTCCAATCGTATTGGATGAGCATACATCCATATCGAGGCACTTAAAAAAATTTTTTATTTAATTAACTCTATTTCGGTTAGAATTTAGATATAAGAAATATAAAATCATAATTAATATTGATTGAACTACTATCTCGGTGGTGTAAGTAAATTAATTAATTTGGGAGTGATGAGGGACTAACAGCGGAACGGAATTGCTTGGATTCTGAGACCATTGGTTGGGGCGGAAGAGAGCTTTGGGCATTTGAGAATATCATTTTACTAATAAAACGTTTACACTGTCAGCACCATGGTTAAAGAGGAAAAAAAAGGGTTGGCGTGGGAAATTATGACAGCCTTGAGGTCGGGCCTTCATGGCAATCCAAATCCTGTATAGCTATCCTCGCAGGTTTCCGTCCTGCCAGGTAATATTTGATACAATATGATCAGATTCGTATCTTTTCCATCTAAAGATGAGTAGATCAACTTGACATCACTTTCTGGATTTAATCGAGTCATCATAGGGATCATGCCTCGAACCCACAACTAATTGGTAGAGGGCTACCATCTTAGTGGTGGCAATCCACTTTGTCAATAATAGATAGTGTTAACTTCTGGATGATCCTAGAAACGTCATGGAATGCCATGACCAATAATATTTTTTCATATCAAATATAATATCTAATATTATCAAAGTATAGCCATGCTACCGAAATCAAAGGAAGTGCAATCGTGCAAGCTTAATCCATAAAGTTGTTATAACAAGTTTATCTCCCTAGTTATATTTGTGTATCTTTTCTGTTTGATTAGTTCTAGAGTTGTTAGGAAAGCCTCATCCGAAAATCTTTTCTAGTATTGTGTTCAAGTTTAGTTTGCCCATTTGTATATAATAAACGTACGAATAGAAAAAAAAGGTATGAAAAATGTTGAAGTGGCCAAAACATATGTCTTATTTTTTTAGCCTAATTCTTGTCATGGTATTAGAGCACTTACAATCCTATGATCACTGTAAAAATGAGAAACCAATCCTAGAATCACCCTCTTATCTTACCTATACCCACTCATGCGAATGAACCATCCAACACAAACCATAACAATGATTTGTCCAATCCATACTTTCTCCATGCAAACGAGAATCAATCCCTAGTTCTTGTTACTCCTCTGGATGGGAGTAATTTCGGTCATGGAGTCGGGCCATGAAAATGGCTCTCCAGTCCAAGAATAAACTTCATTTTATTGATGGCACAATCACGGCTCCTGCACCGGATGATCCCCACTATTTTGCATGGGAAAGATGCAACACTATGGTGCTAAGCTGGCTTATGCATTCAATAGAACCCTCATTGGTTCAAAGCTTGATTTGGTTCGACATCACTGCGGACGTGTGGGCTGACCTCCGAGAAAGATTTGGAAAGGGCGATTCCATCCGTATTGTTGATCTACAACGAGAAATTTATTCTCTTCACCAAGGCATTCTCTCCGTAAATGAGTACTTTACACGATTCAAGGTCTTATGGGATCAACTCCAATAGTTTCACCCTATTCCAAACTGCAAATGCGTGGAGACTGGAGCAACTAGTTGTGAAGCAATCAAGGTAGTACGTAACTATCACAACAATGACCAAGTCATTCGATTTCTCCAAGGTCTCAACGACAATTTCATTACAGTGAAATCTCAGATACTCTTGATGGAGACTCTACCATCTATTAGCCAGGTTTTATTCCTAGCTTTGCAACATGAGCGGCAGCTTCCTAACTCATCCCAGTCACCACCATCATTGGAGCTAAGCTGGATTCTCTTGCTCTTACAAACAACAACAATTTTTCATCCAAGCATTTTGGCTCAAACAGACCCTACTGTACTCACTCTAAAATGTTGGGACACACCATGGACAAGTGTTTCAAGATACACGGATACCTGCCTGGGTTCCAAGGCAGAGGGCGTGGCACACCTCCTGGCAGTATTGGGCATGCCATCTCTAACCATGTTTCTAGTTCTCAAGTTCAGGACACCGCTCTTTCATCTCCCATCTCCGATTGACTCAGGATCAGCGTGACGGCCTAATGGTTCTTCTCCAGTAGTTTACTCCAACCCAGCCCTCGTCCAGCGACCTTTCCAAACCTACCACAGAGGGTGCATAATTTATTCCTATTTCCCCCACACCACAAATAAATTATGTCTTCAACCCCCTTAAATAATTCTCCTATCTTGGCAGGTATCATTCTTTATCACATCAGAACACTCGACCTATATCCGATCATTCATGGATTGTTGACTCTGGTGCAACCATCATTACATGCAATTTTACTTGCCTTTCTAACCCTAGTAAACTATCTCATGTCTTTGTCACGTTGCCAAATGGCCACAAAGCATCAGCCACCCATTCAGGCCGAGTGTGCTTTCTAACAATCTCATTCTTGATAATGTCTTATTCGTTCCCACTTTGGCTTTAATTTAATTTCTTGTCCGCTCATTCAAAGCAATTCTATCTCACTTGTTTTTTTTCTAATTTCTGTCATATACAGGACCTTGTCCAATGGAGAACTATTTGTACTGTTGAGAAAAGTCAGGGCTTGTTCTACCTTCACCAACCACTCGTCACAAATCTTCCTGGCTCTAGTTTCATAACAGCTACAACTGCTGGACATTCAGATCATAAAGCAAATTTTTGGCGTTGCAGATTAGGCCATGTTCCAATTCTAAGTTGAAACTTTTAGCTGATATTTGTGTAGGATTTTGCATGGTGCTCCTAAGCCTTGGAGAGACTTGGGAAGCCATGGCAAGGATGCTGGAGGCGATTCCTGGGTGCTTGGAGGCATGCCAAGCAGTTTCTGGAGGTGTTCCAGAGGGTTTCTTGAGGTTTTCCAGGAAAGGCAACCAAGTTTGGGAGGCTTATATCCCAAAGGCCCCAGAGTCAAGTTGGGTCAGGGAGCTTGACCCAGGGTTGAGGGTTTTCTCACATTGATTTGTTGGGAGAAGTTTTTTGAGAGATTGTAATATAACCAATTGGGTTATGGATTGGATCCAAGGGTTAAGTTGGTTAGTTGGTTAGTGTTGCCCAGTAAGCAACCCAAGGGGGGGGGTGAATTGGATCTCTAACAATTTAAATGCAAGTATAAGAACCAATCTTATAATCAAACTAAGTATTATAACTTCTAGTGCAAATTGCTTTCAATAAGTATGCAGCGAAAATATAAAAGCAATAAAAGATGAGCAAATGAAAGAGACAAGCAATCACAAACACAAACCAAATATAGTGGTTCGGTGCTATCCAATGCACCTACATCCATTTCCCAAGACCCACTTGGGAATTCACTATAATCTCAATCGATTATAGGCGATTTGTTTTCCAGGCTCACTAATCAAAACCCGACTTATTTTGACAAGGCTTACAAGTTAAAACCTCACTTGGTTTTCTTGGCTAACCAAGAACCTAAATGATTTTAAGGCTCACAAACAACCTTCCTTGGTTTTGCGGGCTAACCAAGAACCAAATGATTTTCAAGGCTCACCAATAACCTCCTTGGTTTTTCAATAGGCTAACCAAAAACCTTTACAACAAATATAAGTTTGAAGTAAAGAAACAATGAAAGCTTTCTAATAAAATGGATATCTCTTTGAAGCTTTGTTGTAGTGCTGCCTTCAACTTGATGAAGCCTCTTTTAATGCTCAAGAAGGTTGAACTTATATGCTCTTGAAGGCTCTTGAATACTTGGAGACTTCTTTTTGCTTGAAGGTGGTTAAACTCAATGAATATAAGTGAAAGCTCTTCTTTTCTTTTATCTTGGTTATTCTTTTTCATTCTCTTGTATTTAGATTTGATTTGAATCAATTAAATACCTTCTCAAGGCCTCAAACTCGGTTTCTAGCCGTTAGACATGAAAAACTAGCCGTTGGGAGTCAAGAGGAGTGAGTTCTGCGTTTGAAAAACTAGCCGTTACTGTTCCCAGAATTCCAAGTGTCGACACTTCAAGTTATGAGTCGACACTTAAGGTCGACACTTGCAGTCCATGAGTCAACACCTAGTTCAAATATCTTCAATGAAGCTTTCTGGAATTCTCAGATATGTCGACACTTCCTCGGATGAGTCGACACTTTGAGTCGACATTTAGCATCCATGTGTCGACACTTTAGACAAGTCTTCAACTTAGCAAGTTCTGTAATCCAAAAATCTCAGGCGATGAGCTGATTCATGTGTCGACACTTTGAATCGACACCAGACATCCATGTATTGACACTTCAGCCGTGCCAACTGAAACTTTATTCGCATGCCGGCTTGAGTCAATACTTTCTCAGTCATGTGTCGACACTTGAGTCATGTGTCGATACTTCACTAAGATTTTTATTAAAACAGCTGAACTTTTGCTGAAACAGAATTGTGTTGACTTCTTGTGTCCTTTCAAGCATTCTTCAACTACCAAAGTCCTCTTTAAGTAGATCTTTCATCTATATTTGGGACTTTTCAATCGATCACTCTTTTGTTAAGTTGATGAGCACCTTTTTCTATAAAAATACACTTCAAAGAAATGGTTAGTACTCAACTTATTAAGCATTTTGCTTATCATCAAAATCAATAACAGAATCAACAATCTTTTCCTTTTGATGATGATAAAATCTTTAAGTATAAATTGCATAAAAAGCTTTCAAATGAATCTTTCAAGGTGCATAGAGCTTATTGCAATAGATATTGAAATACTAAAATAGATGTATCAAATCGAGAGTATTGCAATGGCTAAGAGTATCAGGGCTTAAAATATATAGGAGATAAACATGTATCATGATATCCTTAACAAATGTAGCAAATTCAGCAAAAAGCACTGTGAAGAGTGTAAATACTCTCCCTAAAGAGATGACCAAAAGAATTGATTTTGAACATCTTTTAATGTCAAAAAGACTTAAATTTAAACATCTAAAGATAAGAATTGAGCATGAAATTTAATTCAAAATAGATTTTTAAATTTAAAGGAGGTATTACTCTCCCTCACTTAATGAAATTTTCTGCTCAAATAGATTTATACTACTTAATCTTATTTCTCCCCTTTTGTTATCATTAAAAAGGAAGGAAAAAGTCAATAAACTCAAACATAAATGTTAGGCATTCACTCATTCATGAAGGAAAACATTGAATTGCTAAAAATAAGTAATGCATTTCATTCATTTAAAGTCATAACATAACAAGATTGCATTCACTTGATACAAGATTGCTACAAAAAGTGAACATCAAAACATACAAAAATTACAGAAATGTAAACTATCTAAATGTAAAAAAAACTATCCTAATCATCATCCTCATCATCTGAGAATCCAATCTCGATCGGTCCGGTATTAGTAAAAGTACGAGATCGGGGCCACATCGATCTAAGATCACGAAGATGAGTCCTGGTCGGTCTGGAAGGAGTACGATGACCATGTCCTCTGCATCTAACATAAATCCTCCCTCTAGCAGAAGAGGTAGAAGCTATGTCAGTAGCAGGAATAGAACTAATAGGAGTGACAGACTTAACAGCTGTCGGATGTGGTGTATGATCAAATAAAGGACCGGAATCAAGATGGTGGAAACCAGGAGAATAGAACCCTAGCTCCTGGATAAGAGAAGATGTATGCAAGGATGGTGTACCAACAACAAGTCTATCAAAAATCGATGTATCAGCTGAAGAAATGATAGGTGTATCAATGACAGGTGTATCAATAATAGGTGAAAGTATAGGAATAGCAGAATGATCAACAGATCTAGAAGGGGGTGTGGATAGGATAGGAGTCTGAAAGAATGAACTCGAAGGATCATAAATGGGACTCCTAGGTAAGTCAGTTGCTATCTCCGGCACTGGCTCTGTCATCACATCTGGAAAGTCGAACTCATCAAAGTTAGTCACCTCATCATCATCATCTCTGTCTGGTCCCGGAGCAGGTGGAACTGGAGTAGAATCAGCTGAAGCTGAAGCATCAGGAACACTCATAGAAAAAGGTCTACTTAATGCGGACAAAATAGCAGAGATACCATCTCTCAATCCATGATGGCTCTCTTTAGTCTCTATAATAAAACTGTTAAGTCGCTAGCGAATAATCATAATCTCCATCTCAATATGAGCGACTATGTCCACAAGACTCTCAGAAGTTCCTGAAACATTTGGTCATGCTGGCTCAAGCTGAGGAGCAGGCTCTGTGTTGGCTTTGGCTCCTTAGTTTTGATGATTAACAAAAGGTTGAGTATATGTTTTGGACTAATGTTTCATCTCAAGATAAAGTTTCAGGACTTAGGTTATTCAAAAAGAGTACTAAGAGTACAATGATGAAACCAAGTTTGCCTGTTTTGGAAAAGAGCTCTTCTACCTTGAACACGATCAAATTTCTCATATTGGACCTTCCTGTTAAGAAATAATTGACAAAAGAAACAAAGGCTTAGAGAAACTCAAGCATGGCACGCACCTCTCTAAGAGTTTCAGAAAATTTCAGATCAGAGGTCGACCACCAGAGGTCGACACCTTGTCAAAGGTCGACCACCAGAGGTCGACTCATGAAGAGAAGAAAAGTTCAGCATGGCCGGCACGGCAAAATTTCAGTGGCACGCTCCAGAGGTCGACCACCAGAGGTCAACACCTGTCCAGAGGTCGACACCAGAGGTCGACTCATAGCCTGAGAATTCAAAATGGGCAGAACTATGATTTTCTGGATTTTTGCCTAAAATAAACTGGAGGTTGACTCATGAGGTCGACACTTGATCCAGACTCATGAGGTCGACTCATGGCATAACGGCTAGTTTTTCTGAACTTTTGATTTGATTTCTAACGGCCATAAATGACCATATTTTTGATTCTAACGGTCTTGTGGAGTTGTTTCAGCTTGAATGAGGTATTTAACCTCCACCAAACTTCAAAAAAGACAAGGAGACAAAGTGAAAAAGTTTAGAGTCAAAGTACAAAGCCTTCAATCAATTCCAAGCCAAAAAGAGTGAGAAAACCAAGAGATTCCTAGCCAAAAGCTTTCCATCTTTGAGGAATCCAACTTTCAAGTATTTGGCATTTAGTGAGGTCCAAAGATTCCAAGAGAAAAGCTTGAAGAGTCTCCATCAAGAGCTATATCGAATTACTTTTTGCTCAAAAGGAGTTTGTCTTGTTTCATTCATTGTATTCATATTCTTTTTGTCTTTAGCTAGTTTCAAGGAAATTTGAAACTAGTGTGAGGTTTGTTGGTGAGCCAATTGATAAAACCAACTAGGGTTGCTTGTAAGCCCGAAGCCAAAACAAGTGAGTGAGGTTTGTTGGTGAGCCAATTGATAAAACCAACTAGGGTTGCTTGTAAGCCCGAAGCCAAAACAAGTGTGTAAGGTTTTGACTTGTGAGCCTAGTAAAACAAGTCAGCTGTAATCTAAAGATTATAGTGGAAATTCCCAAGTGGAGCTTGAGGAGTGGATGTAGGTGCTAGGTGCACCGAACCACTATACTTCTTGTGTGTTTGCATTGCTTTACTCTCCATCTTCTTTTGCTCTTTAATTGTTGTTTTATTTCATTGCTTCCGTTGCACAATCACTTGAGCACTATCACTCTTCACCTTTGATCTTGATAGCACATATATTGCTTTAATTTTTAAAATACCCAATTCACCCCCCTCTTGGGCACCATATCTGGGCAACAAGTGGTATCAGAGCTCCGGTACTCTCTTGTAGGTCCAACGATCTTGAGTGAAAGATCATGGCCGCCCCAATTGGAATGGGTGTAGTTGAAGGACAAGCATCAAATCGCCCTCCTTTCTTTAATGGCACAATGTGGAGCCTCTCTGAGCACGTGCCCTCCGGACCGGGCCCACACTCTGCCCTCCTCCACGAGACGCCCCCGCAAGCTCGGAGCGCCTTAGGACGGAGTGAGCCCTGTCATTTCAGCTCGGCCCTAGCTCGGACGAGGTCATCGCCAGCACAGAACGCCGGCGAGCTACCCGAGGACCGTACTGGAGTGCCTTCCAGACCGTACTGACCACCTGCAACCGCTAGTTACACCAGAAAGGGAAGAAGCACGTTGGTCAAGATGCCACACTCCTCACCAACCACTCAGATCGCCTAAGAGAGGAGACAACCAGGAGATTCGAATCCCGCGAGTGGTGGCCGGCCATTCGAGGCACTGCCAAGTTTTCCAGAATGAGGCGACCAAGAGAGTGTCGGAGCGCCTGACAACTCTCCTTATCATGAATCAGGAAAGACTCCTCGGGACACCGCCGCATGCGCTTGACAGCCCAGCGGGGATCCCAAGACAAGCGTCCAATGGTAACCTAGTTTGTAACAAACTCGAGGTAACACAACAACCCCAACACAGAGATAAAAAATACAAGCCAGAGAAAAAAAAGGAGTGCAACCCCCACCAGCAAGAGGGGCACGGCACTGCCGGCACTCCAGAGTGAGGTCGGGAAGGAAGGCCTCATGGGGACTCCCCCTAAGCAGCCCACACTTCCCCCAACACACTCGCTGCTCACATACACACAACTTACTCCTCCTCGTATGGAGTCCATCAAGAGGGGCTCGACCAGGAGGATTTGTTCCCCTAGATCGTTAATGACTTGATCATCGGAGTTCCCTCGCCGGAAATCCTAGCCCGGGTCTCTAACCCCTATCTCGTAGGTCCGGGAGCAGAGAATAGCCGGGCGGCAAAGGGAATGCATCCAGCATGGAGGCCCGGGACCCGAGGACCGCCGGGCAGCAGGGGGAGCGCACTCCGGCATCGACAGTAGCTACGGGCCACGGCGATCCTGGTGGTAACAGATTGGCACGCCAGGAAGGGGGGTAGGACGGGCATGATTGGGTCCTCCACCTCTTCACAAACTAACATATCATGGAAGAATGGTGATGACACAAGCTGAAAAGGTCTTCATCAATTGAGCAAGGGACTCCCCCTCTCTAAGAGCACCCACGTCACCTTCTCCATCTCTTTTGACGGGGGGATTCGCTGACGAAGCCATCTGGCACACAGCGAAAGCGTGCCTAGAGAGGCATGAGCACAAGCTAGCGGCATTCTCCTGCCGGTTCACCAATATGCGAGGCTCAGCTGGCAAGTCACCGGACTACAACGCCCGCCACCGGTGAAGCCTCCACCGCAATCACGGCCACGACAGCGAAAAATGTCGCAGTTGAAAGCAGGAGATCGAGAAGCTCATCAAGGAGGCCCAGCTTCAAAGGTTTGCGAGGGGCAGACCTCAAGCGGGGCCCCAAGCGCTCGCCGCTCTCCCGTCAGCTTCAACCATCGACAGTTACCCACCGCGAAACCGGCGAGTGCGATCGCCTAGAGAATTGCGCATGCATCTAAGAAGACTCGAGGGGCAGGGGGCCCCGAGAGTAATCTCCCCGCCATCCAGGGAGGACAAAGTGAAGGAGAAAGGTAAATAAAGATGCCTTGGTCATCGGGACGACGATCGCGAACCACCGTGGGAAGGCCCCCACGAGGCAGCCGAAGTTCCATCATGAGGGGTCCATTACCTCGAATACCTCGACGGCGTCAGGCTCCCCCGAAGGAGGAGGGCCTACGGCCTACGAAGATGCCCCCAACAAGGTAAGTTCCCTTACCAACAATCATGATAACGATTTTTCCCTTGCACGGGTTTCGCATGTCTTGCAGGAAAGAATCGACAGCGTCCCAGAGCCCAGCTCCAGGATGTCGCAGGATCTTCAAGCCACGTAGCTCCCAATTCCAAGTATCCCCGAGCCCAGCTCCAGGACGTCGCAAGACCTCCGAGCCACGTAGCTCCCAATTCCAAGCATCTCCGAGCCCAGCTCCAGGACGTCGCAGGACCTTCGAGCCACGTAGCTGCCAATTCCAAGCATCCCCAAGCCCAGCTCCAGGGTGTCAAGAGACCTTTGAGCCAAGCAGCTCCCAGTCAACAACATCCCCAAGCCCAGCTCCAGGATGCCAACTCAAGATCGGAGCTCAGATCTCCGGCCAAGAGAACCTTGAGCCACGCAGCTCCCAGTCAACAACATCCTCGAGCCCAGCTCCAGGACGCCAACTCAAGACCAGAGCTCAGATCTCTGGCCAAGAGAACCTTGAGCCACGCAGCTCCCAGTCAACAACGTCTCCGAGCCCAGCTCCAGGATGCCAACTCAAGATCGGAGCTCAAATCTCCGACCAAGAGAACCTTGAGCCACGCAGCTCCCAGTCAACAACATCCCCGAGCCCAGCTCTAGGACGCCAACTCAAGACCGGAGCTCAGATCTCCGGCCAAGAGAACCTTGAGCCATGCAGCTCCCAATCATCAATGTCCCCGAGCCCAGCTCCAAGATGTCAACCCAAGATTGGAAATCCAATCTTTGGCCAAGGGATCATCGAGCTAAGCTGCTCTCTCAATCTCAAACGTCTCCGAGCCAGCTCCAAGAGGCCAAGAGATCATGGGGCCACGTAGCTCCTATCAACGCCTCGAGCCTAGCTCCAAGGCGCCAAAGACCTGAGCCAAGACCTCAGGCAACCCCTGGGTCTGAGCCTAGCTCCACGTCCAGGAAGGCCTCGAGCCTAGCTCCAAGGCAATCAAGTCATGCAACCCTCTTCTTTGATCTCCCCGCTAGAAAAGAAGACGAGAGGGGAAGGAAAGAAAAGAACAAGAGGGAAGCACGACAAGCATCCTCTTCTCTGATCTCCCTACTCTTAAAAAAAAAAAAAAAAAAAAAGAGAGGGGAAGGAAAGAAAGAGAACAAGAGAGGAACACGGCAAGCACCCTCATCTCTGATCTCCCCACTCATCAAAAAGGTGAGATGGGAAGAAAAGAAAGAGAACGAGAGGGAGATACAGCATCGAAGCTACCACTTTCCATACTCAAGACCGGAGCTCAGATCTCCGGCCAAGAGAACTTCGATCCACGCAGCTCTCAGTCACCAACATCCCCGAGCCCAGCTCCAGAACGCCAACTCAAGACCGGAGCTCAAATCTCTAGCCAAGAGAACTTCGAGCCCAGCAGCTCTCAGTCATCGACATCTCCGAGCCCAGCTCCAGGATGCCCACTCAAGATCGGAGCTCAGATCTCCGGCCAAGAGAACTTCGAGCCACGCAGCTCTCAGTCATCAACATCCCTGAGCCCAGCTCCAGGATGCCAACTCAAGACCGGAGCTTAGATCTCCGGCCAAGAAAACTTCTAGCCACGTAGCTCTCAGTCATCAACGTCCCCAAGCCCAGCTCCAGGATGCCCACTCAAGACCGGAGCTCAGATCTCCGGCCAAGAGAACTTCGAGCCACACAGCTCTCGGTCATCAACGTCCCGAGCCCAGCTCTTGGACGCCCACTTAAGATCGGAGCTCAGATCTCCGATCAAGAGAACTTCGAGCCACGCAGCCCAGCTCCAGGATGCCCACTCAAGACCGGAGCTCAGATCTCCGGCCAAGAGAACTTCGAGCCATGCAGCTCTTAGTCATCAACGTCCCCGAGCCCAGCTCCAGGACGCCCACTCAAGACCGGAGCTCAGATCTCCGGCCAAGAGAACTTCGAGCCACGGAGCTCTTAATCATCAACGTCCCCAAGCCCAGCTCCAAGATGCCCACTCAAGATCGGAGCTCAGATCTCCGGCCAAGAGAACTTCGAGCCACGCAGCTCTCAGTCATCAACGTCCCCAAGCCCAGCTCCAGGACGCCCACTCAAGACCGGAGCTCAGATCTCCAGCCAAGAGAACTTCGAGCCACGCAGCTCTCAGTCATCAATGTCCCCGAGCCCGGCTCCAGGATGCCAACTCAAGATCGGAGCTCAGATCTCCAGCCAAGAGAACTTCGAGCCATGTAGCTCTCAGTCATCAACGTCCCCGAGCCCAGCTCCAGGACGCCCACTCAAGACTGGAGCTCAGATATCCGGCCAAGAGAACTTCGAGCCACGCAGCTCTTAGTCATCAACATCTCCGAGCCCAGCTCCAGGATGCCAGCTCAAGATCGGAGCTCTGATCTCCGGCCAAGAGAACTTCGAGCCATGCAGCTCTCAGTCATCAACATCCCCGAGCCCAGCTCCAGGATGCCAGGTCAAGACCGAAGCTCAGATCTCCAGCCAAGAGAACTTTGAGCCACGCAGCTCTCAGTCACCAACATGCCCGAGCCCAGCTCCAGGATGCCAACCCAAGACCGGAGCTCAGATCTCCGACCAAGGGACCTCCGAGCCACATGGCTCTTAGTCGACAACACCTTCGAGCCCAGCAGCTCTCAAGTGCCACAACTTAACCCCAAGCAAGGTGAAGCCCTTCTCTCTGATCTCCCCATACAAAAAAAAGAGAGAGGAGAGAAAGAAAGGGAGTGAAAGAAAGAGAGAAAAAAGGGAAGAACCAGGCAAAAAAAATAGATGGCAAAGAAACTCAAGTTTCATTGATTGAACACAAGTTACAAGTGTCTTGCAGGCCCCCGACATGCCGGGTGACCCTAACTAAATACAAAAAACAAAAATACAAAACAAGGCAAGGAAGAAAAGGGTTACTCCATGCCGGCCGGCTTCCCTGCTGAGCCCTGAGGCCGAGAGCTCCTGCCCTCAGAAGTCTCCGACTGGGCTACCTAACTTTGGAAGGATCACTCTCGACTGGCATCGAAGGCTCTGAGCCCACGACTCCCACGATGACCTCCTCGTTGGCCTCTGCGTCCGAGGTCGAAGGATACCTGAGGTAGCTACGGCTCTTCTCAGGAATAAGCACCTCAACCCGGCTGTGCAGGTACATGAAACCCTTATAGAAGGAGTCCGATGCCATCTACTGAATTTCGGTGACGAACTCCTTCGAAGCCTTGAATCTAGCAATGGCATCCTCAACACCCTTCATGGCCTCAGCCGCCACCCTCCTCGACTTGACGGCCTCCAGCCTGGCTGCCTCCACCGAGTTGGCCGCCACCTCTGCTGCCTTCTCAGCTGCGGCCAGTTGATCCCTCCCTGCTGCCAGCTCTGCCTGGGCAGCCCGGGAGGCCTCCTTGTGCCGATCGGCCTCAGCACTGTACTAATTCAGCTTCTTCTCCATGGAGAAGAGATCTTCAACGGCCTTCTTTGAACGGCTCCGCTCCAAGTCGTTGGCCTCCAAAAGATTCTTCGCTCGCACCTCAGAGTCGGTGAGCTATTTCTCGAGGTCCTTGACCTTCAATTCAAGGATCTCGTTTGCCCCAACCTTCTCCTTAAGGTCGGCCTTCAAGGACTTGATCTTGGCGGCCTATTGCCGCTCGAGACGTTCCCAACTCTGGTAGCGGCCCTTGATGAAGAGGGCCTCATCGCCGAGCTGCACCATGAAACGAGGTTAGCCTTAAAAAAAAGAAGAAAAGAAAAGAAAAAAAAATAGAAAAGAAGAAGAAGAAAAGAAGGAAGGGGATAGCTCACCGAGTACAATTGGGAGATGATGGTGCTGATGACAACGCCCAGCTGCATCCCGGCCATTTCTTGCCAGTCGCATAGCTGGACTGAGAAATCCATCATACGCTCGGCCAGCTCGGGGCTCCGGAGGAAGGAGCTCTCCGGCCCCATTCTGAAGGGGAGGCGGCGTCGTGCCTCCTCCCTCCTGCCCTCTCCGGGAGTGGGCGGCCTCACCCCGCTGGCTGAAGGGCCCTGGGGTGCAGGCTGAGAAGCTGGTGCCGGTGCAGGCGGCACCTCCGTCGCGGCCCTGGTCATGGCCCGGACCTCCTCATCCCCGTACAGATGGTGGGCGGACTCGAAGGACGGCAGGGCATAGAGGCAGCAGCAGTAGCCCTCGCACGGACCACCACTTCGGACTTTGCCGCCGGGACCTGCTGGACTGGCCTCGGGGCCACAGAATCTGCTCTCTCCACCGGTGCAAGAGCAACTCGAGCCGCCTTCGAACTCCGACCAGCTGGAGCAGTCGAACTCAGACCGATCACTACCATGGGGGCGGCTGCAGAAGCGCGCTCTCACTCCAGACCCGCCTCGATGCAGGCTCCCCGGCCAACCCGGTCGGTGGCCTCTTCTTGGTGATGGCCAGAAGGTCATTCTCGGAGAAAATCATACCTGCATGCAAATTACACAACAGTTATAGTCCGTGAGAAACAATGCAAGAAGTGCAAGAAAAAAGGAAAAGAAAAGTTCAGGTCGAACTCATCCAACCCATTCGTTGGGTCGACCTCGGAGTTGGTGAGGTTCTGCTAAGATAACAGGACCTCGAGAGGAGAAATCTGGATGGTGCGGAGCTGCTCATAATCATCCCGGTCAGCCGCATCGACCATAGAATTTCAGTTGGGGGACTTGTCCGGATCGCTCCAGAACTAGTCAACCCCATCGACCTCAACAAAGAAAAATTTACTCTTCCATTCCCTGATAGAAGAGGGAAGCTCAAACTTGATGCCCTTCGAGTGGGAGGACAAGGACCACCACCCATCCTCGGTTGGGTGGCGCTTCAGGGCAAAGAAAATCCTGAAAAAGGAAAACCGGGCAACGAACCCATGGAGGTGACAAAGCACAATGAAAGAAAAAATAACCCTAATGGCGTTTGGCACTAACTGCGCAGGGACTAGACGGTAATTGTCCAAGACAAATAGGAAGAAAGGATGGAAAGAAACCGGAGATCCCCAGAGAAGGTCCCCTCATAGAAAGCAAGACAGCCCGGGCCACTCGAAGTGACCCGTTCCCCCGGACGAGGGATCATAAGCCGGACAGAAGGTGGGATGCCATAGACATCTCAGACAGTCCTAAGTTTTCTGGTAGTGATCATCGAGGCGACCCCGCCAGGACCTGTAGGTCGACGGACTCGGAAGCAGGAGCAGAAGGAGGAGGGAGAGAAGAACCAGATCCCGGTCCCCTGATGAGTACCGAACCGGGAGGACACCTCCTACTGAGCTCGGAGCGAGCTGCATCTTCCTCCCCGCCGGAGGAAGAAGAGGAAGACGTCGGCCTCCGCTCAGAAGGACCGACCTCGCCCTGATTATTGGAGGGGTGGAAGCCCTGACCAAAATGGGACATCCTCAAGAACAAAGGGAAGAAGGACTCAAAGTAGAGGATGGAAGAGGAGACTCAACCTGAAGAAGGCCCCAGACCCAAAGGAAAAACCCTATTCTAGTGGGAGAGGAGGAAGAAGAAACTGACCTGGTTCCTTAGGAAACTTGAGGCAACTGGGAGGAGGAAGGAAGCTTGGGCGCGGTAGCAGCAGACACGGAGAATTCAAAAAGAATAGATGTTTTGGATAAGGCCCTCATTTCATTTAGAAATGACCTGAGGGATTCGTACCGATTCAACCCCTCCGCCAACGGATCTACGCCACGTGCTACCCATCGGCGAGAATGGCATCTCGACCGCTCTGAATTATGTGCCAACATTAACTGCTCCTCGTACATGGCCACATGGCATCCCCGCATTGGTCCGCAGGACCGGTCCCCGAAGCGCCAGCAATCATGGCCATCATCATGCCAGATTTTTGCCTTTCCACGTCAGCTCCGCAATTACTCCCTTCGACCCGAGCGCCGCGCACTAATGGGCCTCAGGGTAGGGGCAAATGATGTGGAAGGATCGCTGACGTAGAGGAACCGGCAGGTGCCACATCAAGAAAAGATGCCGCATCAATTCTCCAGCCTGGATCCCACTACCGAGCTGAGCTGAGCTCCCTCAGGACAACGAGTCGAGCTCTGTCCTCTGCTAGGTCGCACCCGCAAGCTCGGGACGACTAGGTCAGAGCCGCATTCTGCCCTCCCTCGGAGGTTAGTGCCCTATGGTCGAGGTCGAGCTCAGCGCTGACCCGTCAATATGGAGCCTCTCCAAGCGCACGCCCTCCGGATCGGGTCCGCCTTCTGCCCTCCAGAGCGAGACCCTCGGAGGTTAGTGCCCTGTGATCGAGGTCGAGCTCAGCGCTCACACGTCAATGGGGAGCCTCTCCGAGCGTGCGCCCTCTGGACTGAGGCCGCCTTCTGCCCTCCAGAGCGAGACCCTCGGAGGTTAGTGCCCTGTGGTCGAGGTCGAGCTCAGCGCTCACCCGCCAATGTGGAGCCTCTCTGAGCACGCACCCTCTAGACCGGGTCTGCCTTCTGCCCTCCGGAGCGAGACCCTCGGAGGTTAGTGCCCTGTGGTTGAGGTCGAGCTCAGCGCTCACCCGCCAATGTGGAGCCTCTCCGAGCGCGCATCCTTCGGACCGGGCCCGCTCTGCCCTCCTCCACCGAGACATCCCCGCAAGCTTGGAGCGCCTAGGTTGGAGCGAGCCTTGCCGTTCCAGCTCGGCCCCAGCTCGGACGAGGTCATCGCCAGCCCAGAATGCCGGCGAGCTGCCTGAGGACCATATTGGAGCACCTTCCAGACCGTACTGATCACCTGCAATCGCCAGTTACACCAGAAAGGGAAGAAGCATGTTGGTCAAGATGCCACACTCCTCACCAACCACTCAGATCGCCCAAGAAAGGAAGCCGATCGGGAGATTCGAATCCCACGGGCGGCGGCCCGCCATTCGAGGCACTGCCAAGTTTTCCGGAATGAGGTGACCAAGAGAAGTGTCGGAGCGCCTGACAACTCTCCTTATCATGAATCAGGAAAGACTCCTTGGGACCCCGCTACATGCACCTGACAGCTCGGCGGTGATCCTGAGACAAGCGCCCAACGGTAACCTAGTTTGCAACAAACTCGGAGGTAACACGACAACCCCAACACATAGGCAAAAAACACAAGCCAAAGAAAAAAAAGGAGTGCAACCCCCACCAGCATGAGGGGCACGGCATCGCCGGCACTCTAGAGCGAGGTCGGGAAGGAAGGCCACACGGGGACTCCCCCTAAGCAGGCCACACTTCCCCCGACACACTCGCTGCTCACATACACACAACTCACTCCTCGTGTGGAGTCCATCAAGAGGGGCTCGACCAGGAGGATCTGTTCTCCTAGATCGTCACTGACTTGATCGTCGGAGTGCCCCGCGGGAAACCCCGGCCCGGGTCTCTAACCCCTGTCTCGCAGGTCCGGGAGCAGAGGACAGCCAGGCGGCAAACGGAACGCATCCAGCATGGAGGCCCGGGACCCAAGGACCGCCGGGCAACAGGGGGAGCACACTCCGGCACCGACAGCAGCTACGGGCCACGGTGATCCTGACGGCAACATCAGCTTTTGTAGCTTAACCCTTGCACATGCATAAGAAGTATCATCTTTTTTGGAGGATTTGTTAGTTGACTCTTCAAAAACCACATGTAAAGACTCCTCTATAACTAGGGTTCTTTTATTAAAGATTCTGTATGCCCCGCTTGATGTAGAGTATCTTAGAAAGATACCTTCATCAAACTTGGCATCAAATTTTTCAAGATTATCTTTATCATTATATAAAATAAAACATTGACAACCAAAAACTCGAAAATACTTCAAAGTTGGTTTTCTTTGATTCCAAAGTTTATAAGGAGTTTTCTTTAAAATAGGCCAGATTAAAACTCGATTTAAAATATAACAAGTAGTATTAATAGCTTCAGCCCAACAATATCTTGGTAGATTATTTTCATAAAGCATAGTGATGCCATTTCTTCTAAAGTATGATTTTTTCTTTCTATAATCCCATTTTGTTGAGGTGTCCTAGGTGTAGAAAAATTATGTTTAATACCTTTCTCGTTACAAAAATTTTTGAAATCTTGATTTTCAAATTCAGAACCATAATCACTACATATGCAAATGACTGAAGTAACTTTTTTATTTGAAACTTTTCGGTAAAACTTTACAAATATTGAAAATGATTCATCTTTATGAGTAAGAAAGAAAACCAAAGTAAATTTTGAAAAATCATCCACTATAACCAATCCATATCTCTTACCTCCTAGACTAGATGTTCTAGTTAGTCCAAAGAGATCCATATAGAGTAGTTCTAATGGCCTACTAGTAGTAACAAAACCTTTAAGTTTGAAAGATGTTTTGACTTGTTTTCCAAATTGGCGAGCTCGACAAACTTTAGCTTTTTCAAAAACTAGTTTGGTAAATCTCTTATTAAATCCTTTACAAAATTTTGAAAGCAAGTACATACTAGCATGTCCTAGTCTTCTATGTCAAAGCCAACTAGTCTCATCTTTAATAGAATTCATTGTAACTAGGCATTCTTCATTAGGCAAGGATAGATCATCTAAATCTACCAAATAGATATTACTATACCTTTTTCCAATGAATTGTACTCCATTTTTATCAGGACTAGCAATCATGCAATAAGATGATTTAAAAACAACTTGAAATCCTTTATCACAAAACTGACTAATACTTAAAAGATTATGCTTTAAACCTTCAACCAAAAGTACATTATTAATACATGTAGAAGGGATAATGTGAACCTTACCTATACCGATGATTTTACCTTTGCTATTATCACCAAAGGTCATACTCCCTCCATTTATTGCTTCAAAAGAAGTGAATTGCTTCACATCTCCTGTCATGTGCCTTGAGCAACCACTATCAAGGTTGTAAGACACACCTGTAAAACAAATCAAGTTTTGTTCTTAGGTATCCAAGCCAACTTGGGTCCTTTGGGATTAGTACTTAAATTGGTTCCTTTTAGAACCCAAACTTTTCTAGAATCATTGATCTTTCTCATATTACATTGAAAAGCTTTGTGTCCTTATTTTTTGCATGAAAAGTATGTTATACTTGAAGATGCAGGTACAAAAAAATTTTTCAAATACTTTTCTTGTCTTTAGGGTATATAACCTATCATGTTTTGTTAAAAATGGCTCTTTGGTTGTTTAAAAGAAGATTTAGTTTTTCTGAGCTATAGATAAACTTTTCAACAAAAGATTTTATTTTATCAAGTTCATTTTTGCAATTTTTATTTTCTAATTCTAAATCCTTATTTTTCTTTAAAAGATTACCATTTGAAATGATAGTTTTAGGTCTTTTCAAAACATCATTTTTCATAGTTAAAGCCTTATTTTCTTTTCTAAAATATCAAGTTTAATTTTCAATTCATTAACTTCGTTTAAAAGAGAATTGTTTTCATGAAAAAAACTATTTGCATACTTTTTCAATTTCCTTTTTCAAATAAAATCAGTTTATAATCATGCATTAACTCATCAAAAGTATTTTTTAATTCATCAAAGGTAAGATCTACTTTAGTGTCAGAAATTACCTCTTCTTGATCTTGATGTGCCATGAGACATAGATTTGCACTTTCAGCTTGTTTTTCTTCTAAGCTGGAGTCTTCACTATCACTCTAGGTTGCCATCATAGCTTTCTTTCTAAGCTTCTTCCTTGACTTCTTTAGGAGAGGGCAATCAAATTTATAGTATTCCGGCTTCTTGCACTCGAAGCATGTAGGTATCTCCTTCTCCTTTTCTTTTTCCTTTTCTTTGTTTGTTTGAAACTTTTTCTTATAAGGAAACTTCCTTCTTTTTATGAATTTTCTGAACTTTCTTGCTAGAAGAGCATCCTTACTTTCTTCTTCTTCTTCTTCTTCTTCTTTTTCAGATTCTTCATTTGAGGATTCTTCTTGAATAGTAGACTTGAAGGCTATCCCCTTTTTCTTCTTATCCATGTCCATATATTTTTGCTTTAAGTTCAGCTCATAAGTCATGAGCGATTCCACCAATTGCTCCAATGGTAGTTTGTCTACATCTTTAGCTTCTTGGATGGCGGTCATCTTCGGATCCCATGAAGTTGGAAGTGACTTGAGAATTTTGTTGACAAGATCAGCATTAGACATTATTGTTCCTAAACTTTTCATTCCATTTACAATATTTGTGAATCTTGTGTACATGTCAGTGATAGACTCATTTGGTTCCATTTGGAACATTTCATAAGTGTGCACTAACATATTTACTTTAGTATTTTTCACTTGATCGGTACCCTCATGGATAACTTCAAGTGTATCCCATATTTTCTTGGCAGATGTGCATGTAGAAATCATGTTAAACTCACTATGATCTAATGTGCAATAGAGAAGATTCATTGCTTTTGCATTGATCTCGGATTGTTTAATATCATTTTCATCCTAATCATCTTCGACCTTTGGGATGGAAACATCGTTAACTACAATCAAAGGAATATGTGGACCGTTATAAATAACCTTCCATAAATTATAATCAATAGAGTACATGTAAATTCTCATCCTAGTTTTTCAATAAGTATAATTTGTTCTATTGAAATATGGAGGTCTATTTGAAGCTTGTCCCTCAACTACACTAGTACAAATAGGGGCTGCCATAGATCTTTACTCAAGGTGGTTAGACCTATAAACTGAGAACATGACTCTGATACCACTTGTTGCCCAGTAAGAAACCTAAGAGGGGGGATGAATTGGGTCTCTAATAATTTAAATGCAAGTATAAAAACCAATCTTATAATCAAACTAAGTATTATAACTTCTAGTCCAAATAGCTTTCAATAAGTATGCAGCGAAAATATAAAAGTAATAAAAGAGGAGCAAATGAAAGAGACAAGTAATCACAAACACAAACCAAATATAGTGGTTCGGTGCTATCGAATGCACCTACATTCACTCTCCAAAACCTACTTGAAAATTCACTATAATCTCAACCGATTACAACAATTAGTTTTTTGGGCGCACTAATCAAAACCCAACTTACTTTCACAAGGCTTACAAGTCAAAACCTCACTTGGTTTTCTGGGCTAACCAAGAACCTAAATGGTTTTAAGGCTCACCAACAACCTCCCTTGGTTTTGTGGGCTAACCAAGAATCTAAATGGTTTTCAAGGCTCACCAATAACCTCCTTGGTTTTTCAATAGGCTAACCAAAAATCTTTACAACAAATATAAATTTGAAGTAAAGAAACAATGAAAGCTTTCTAATAAAAGCGAATATCTTTTGAAGCTTTATTGTAGTGCAGCCTCCAACTTGATGAAGCCTTTTTTAATTCTCAAGAAGGTTGAACTTAAATGCTTTTGAAGACACTTGAATGTTTGGAGATATTTTTTTGCTTGAAGGTAGTTGAACTCAATGAATAGGAGTGAAAGCTTTTCTTTTCTTTTCTCTTGGTTATTCTTTTTTCATTCTCTTATGTTTAGATTTGATTTGAATCTATTAAATACCTTCCTAAGGCCTCAAACTTGGTTTCTAGTCGTTATACACGAAAAACTAGTCATTGAGAGCTAAGAGGAGTGAGTTCTGCATTTAAAAAACTAGCCGTTACTGTTCCAAAACTCCAAGTGTCGACATTCCAAGCCGTGAGTCGATACTTAGGATCGACACTTGCAATCCATGAGTCGATACCCAGTTCAAATATCTTCAATGAAGCTTTCTGGAATTCTTAGATATGTCGACACTTCTTTAGGTGAGTTGACACTTAGCATCCATGTGTCGACATTTCAGGCAAGTCTTCAACTTCAGCAAGTTCTGTAATCCAAAAATCTCAGGCGATGAGCTGATCCATGTGTCAACACTTTGAGTCAACACTAGACATCCATGTGTTGACACTTCAGCCATGCCAACTAAAACTTTGTTCGCGTATCGGCTTGAGTCGACACTTCCTCAGTCATGTGTCGACACTTTGAGTCGACACTTCACTGAGATTTTTATTAAAATATCTGAACTTTTGCTGAAATAGAATTGTGTTGACTTCTTGTGTCCTTTCAAGCATTCTTCAACTACTAAAATCCTCTTTAAGCAGATCTTTCATCCATATTTGGGACTTTTCAATCAATCAATCTTTTGTTAAGTTGATGAGCACATTTTTCTATAAAAACATACTTTAAAGAAATGGTTAGCACTCAACTTATACTTAAACGTTTTGCTTATCATCAAAATCAATAACGGAGTCAACAGTTAGCAGTTAATTGGATGGTTAGTTGGTTAGGTGGTTAGATGGTTAGGTGGTTGGCCCAAGAGTTCAACCATCCATGTGGACTAACAAATCAAGAACTCTAACTAACCAAGTGTCCTAATTGGTTTGGCCCAAGAAATCTAGATCCTAACCGCCCAAGAAGTTGAGTTCCAACAACATAACCACCGCCCACCTATTTTAAGAAGAGAGGGAGCATGCATTTTGGGATGGACCGGTGAGGCCTCTCAGTTTGGGAGAAGGCCGATGGTTTGAGAGGGCTGGGAACGTCCCTTGGGGGCAGGACCGTGGTGGAGACCTCCTGGGTTTCAAGGAGGCCACGGTGAAGGGCTTCAGAGAGGCGCACATGAAGGAGATATCACGTGGACAGCATGGACCGTGGGGTGTTCCACGGAACTTTGGAGAAGGGATCTTGCTTGAGAAAGTTTACAGGTGGAGCTTCTTCTCGGGTTTCAGAGAAGAAGGGATGCACATTGAGGTATTGTCCGTGCATGACCGTACGTGGATTCTTGGGATGTGAGGCCTGCAAGAGAAAAGATGTGCGGGTGATGGCGAAAAGCTTCTGGGATTTCAGAAGGGGTACCGTGGGTCTTGTTGTCTTGTAACAAGGTTCTTCTCTAAAGAAATAAAGCAATCTCTTTTTTTCTCCTACATACATCTCTTCTCTATATCTCCTTTGTTGCATAATATTGAATCCAAGAACAGATTATTACTGGTTCTTGAATCAAGAAGGTTGGTTCTTGATTTCTCCCTCGCTATTTTTGCTGTGTAGGCACTGATCTGGGTCTCCCATAAAGTGATATCAGTGTCTAGGAATCTTAACAATTAGTATCAGAGCGGGGTTCGAGCCTTGTTCGAGCATTGAAAGAGGAAAATTCAAAGGAGGAGGCTTTGTAATAGAGGTCTAACATTGGCGTTAGGTTTGCATAGCTGTCTGGGTGTACTGCAGAAGCACAGGTTGGTGTTGCAGTCATGGGAACAGAGTAGGAAGATATCAATTCGAGATTAGGAGTGCGGTGGAGCACAAGTCTCAAGAGCTGTGGAGCACGAGTCGATGTTTCATCTAGGGAGGTGAGGTAGCTTCGACGGATAGATGTTAGCTCTGGAGATAGCAGGATGGATGCAGACGGTCACGCGGAGCTTGTCAGGGATGGAAAAAGGAAAGCTCGGATTTCTCAGGTTTAGTTGCTGGGTTAGAAGAGTTGGGATGAGCTCTTTGTTTTGGAAGAGCCTATGGGAGGCAGTATATCTGAAACGGTCTCGGAGAGGTTCGCGAGATACAAAGGGTCCGAGGAGGCAGTGACTAGGTACGAGGTTCAGATGCAGGCTCAGCAGGGCAACGTTGAGTGGCTGGCCTCGAGATTTCTTTCTATGGCATCAAGTGGACTTCAATTTCAGGTGGAGCACCGGTTAGAGGTGGCTTCAGGGATAGAGCAGGATTCGACACGAGTTCAGAATGAGAGGTGCAGGGATACTGGCCAGATCCTAGCACGAGCGCCAGGGATGCACTTAGTCAGGTAAATCAGAGTGTGCAAAGATTGGCATGGCTCTATGGAGATGGTATCATGTAGAGCTCCAGTTACAGCGAGTACTAGCCCAGTTTCGCTATGATCTCTCCAAGGAAGTCCAAGAAAAAGACTGATGCAGCTGCCAGGCAGAAGGAAGGCTCAATGGTGGTGCTATGATACAAGCAAGGATTTTTAGCTATGAAGGCGGTCATCCCAAAGTCCTCCAAGGGTGCACAGCAGTTGAAAGGTGTTGGCAAAGGCAAGGAGATCCGCACAAGGAGATGTCAGGACATGTAGTTACAATGGGATTGTACAGGAGGACATTGCCATGTTTACCAAGGCTTGGGGGCACCAAGGTGGAGATTGTAGGGTTTTGCATGGTGCTCTCAAGCCTTGGAGAGACTTGGAAGGCCATGGCAGGGATGCTAGAGGCGATCCCTGGGTGCTTGGAGGCATGACAAGCGGTTTCTGGAGATGTTCCAGAGGGTTCCTGGAGGTTTTCCAGGGAAGGAAACCAAGTTTGGAAGGCTTATATCCCAAGGGCCCCAGAGTCAAGTTGGGTCAGGGGGCTTGATCCAGGGTTAAGGGTTTTCTCACGTTGATTTGTTGGGGAGAGTTTTTTGAAAGATTGTAACATAACCTAATTGGATTATGGGGTTGGGTCCAAGGATTAAGTTGGTTAGTTGGTTAGTAGTTGGTTGGATGGTTAGTCAGTTAGGTGGTTAGGTGGTTTGCCCAAGAGTTCTAACCATCCATGTGGACTAACAAATCAAGAACTCTAACTAACCAAGTGTCCTAATTGGTTTGGCCCAAGAAATCCAAGTCCTAATCGCCCAAGAAGTTGAGTTCCAACAATATAACCATCACCCACCTATTTTAAGAAAAGAGGGGGCGTGCGTTTTGGGATCGACCGGTGAGGCCTCTCGATTTGGGAGAAGGTCGACGGTTTGAGAGAGGCTAGGAATGCCCCTTGGGGGCATGACCGTGGTGGAGATCTCCTGAGTTTCAAGGAGGCCAGGATGGAGGGCTTCATAATGGTTCCTGTATAGGCTCAGGGAGTGATCTAATCACAACCGGTTCTATGTTATTCCTTAAATGTGTTGGTTCTTCTACTTGTTGAACTTCACTAAGTTTGATTTTAGCGGCTACAGTTCCTTCACCAAGGAACTCCTTTTCCAAAAAGATAGCCCTAAGACTGATGAACAACTTTTGTTCCTCAACCAAGTAGACGTGATACCCCTTAGACTCTTTTGGATACCCAACAAATAGGCACCGATCAGACCTAGGTCCAAGTTTGTCCATTTCCAAATGTTTTACATAAGTCGGGCAACCCCAGGCCCGAAGGTATGAGAGTGTCGGCTTACATCCAATCCATATCTCATATGGGATTTTGCTAACGGACTTACTCGAAGCCCTATCAGAAGGTAACAGACTGATTCCAGAGCATATCCCCAAAAGGATAGCGGCAGAGAAGCAAAGCCCATCATGGACCGAACCATGTCTAACAAGATTCGATTCCTCTTTTCAGACACTCCACTTAGTTGAGGTGTCCCTGGAGGTGTCCACTGAGAGAGAATCCCATTCTCCTCGAGATATGTCAAAAACTCATCGGAAAGGTATTCACCATCTCGATCTGATCAAAGGGTTTTGATAAACCTTCCAGTTTATTTTTCTACTTCACTATGATATCGTTTGAACATTTCAAACGATTCAGTTTTATGTTTCATCAAAAAGACATAACCATACCTAGAAAGATCGTCTATAAACATAATAAAATAACTATACCCACCTCTGGCACTAATATTCATGGATCCGCATACATCAGTATGTACCAGACTTATAATCTCTTTGGCTCATTCATCTTTTCCAGTAAAATGTGACTTTGTCATCTTTCCAAGAAGACAGGACTCACAGGTTGGCAGTGAACCATTTTCACTAAAATCGAGGAGACCCTTGCTTTTCAATCTATTTATCCTGTTCTTGTTATATGACCTAGCCTACAATGCCACAGGTATGCATCGCTGACATTATCTATCCTAGGACATTTGCTAGACGTGTACATTACACTAACAGGTCGCGATAGTACATAAATGCCATTGTTCATATGTCTAATCATCACTATAGAACCATTCTAGATGATTTTGCAAATATCATTCTTTATTGATAGTTCATAACCATCATGGCCAATTGGCCTACAAAAATGACATTCAAGATAAAAGATGGATAATAATGACACTCATTCAAAATGATTGTACAGGACTCGAAAACTAGTTTGAGGACTCCTAATGCCAGGACTGAAATTTGGCTTCCATTTTTCACGTTCAAGAATCTCTCGCCGTCCTCGAATCTTTTACTAACATGAAGTCCCTACAAAGAATTGCAAATGTGAATTGGACTTCTTGTATCCAATACCCAATTAGTAGTATCACAGATAGAGAAATTACAAGGTGTTATCATATAAATATCTTGTCCAGCACCGTCCTGATGCTTTCTCTTCTTGGCCCTTTTCGGGTCAAGGGATATAATGTAAAGTGACAGTTCCTCTTCCAATGACCCTGCTTCTTGCAGAAGAAGCACTCCGCATAGCTCTTATCAGCCTTCACCCTTTTGACCTGACTAGGCCCAGAAGCATTCTGCACCTTTTTTCCTTTATTTTTCTTTTTTTCTTTCTTAAAGGGACGACGCCTTGCCGAAGATCCTCCCACTAGATTTACCATCCTTTATTCAGTTGGTGGTCTTTCTCATAAGTCTACAATAACCCCAACAGACCATGGTAGTTAACTGCAGACTTATTCATTCTATAATGATCGAGAAAATCTAGATAGGAAGAGGGCAGGGAACTCAAAATTGCATCCTTCTCAAGCTGTTCATGCAAGGGATATCCGAGCTTGCCGAGGCGCTCAATCATCTCAATCATATACAGTACATGATCAGTAACTGAGGCCCCATCATGCATCTGCGTGTTGTAGATAGCACAGGAGACCCTGTACCTCTCAACGTCATCTGGTATGCCAAAAGACTCCTTCAACCTTTGAAAGATTTCCTCTGGCTGGGCTTCCTCGAACTTGCGACTGAACTCGTCGTTCATCGCTGCCAACATTAAGTATCGGACAGTGGTCCTGTCAAAGAGCCACTTCTGATAAGTGTCTCTGACTGAACCCCGAGCATTCGGAGTAGAAATTTCAGGCGCCGGATCCGATATCACATATAGGATCTGCTCATGCTCCAGGACAATCCTGATCCTTTGATACCGGCTATCGAAGTTAGGTCCATTAAGCTTCTCGTTGTCAAGAAGAGACCGGAGTGACAGGTTGGAAGACATCTGAAAGGAAAACTAAAACTTTATTAGTGTACATGAATTATTAACCTAAAGACATGGACTTTAGTCTAAAGCCCCCTCCCACTATTTTGTTCAAACTGGTAGCCTCTACCTTCAATCCGAGGAATTACTTTAATTCCTTAGTGGATACTAGAATCCAATAGACAACATATGAGCCTGACTTTGGCTGGCCCACTCATGCACGTCTAAAGGTAGGTTCTTCAACAGATTACTTCTCCAAATAACCTCTAGTATTTAGATTTTGCCCCAAGGTGCACTTCAATCGGCCTTTGAGCCTCCTAGTGAAGGTCCCGGTTAGGTTCAACCATTAACATAACAAAATTTAATGCTTCTAACTAATGAATAGTCAAGCCCGACTTTGGTCAGTCCACTTGACCACCGTTAAGAGAGTCGCACTAAGCCATCACATAAGGAACAGTAATTCCAATAGCCTGATGAACACCCGATCTTTGGATCTGCCGATGAACACCTAACTATTGGACCCATTACCATCCCACTTAATGGGCTAGGACTTGGTTATCCCTATAACTTCATCCTTTTATAGACTTAAAAATTTAGAGGGTTTAATTTTAATGTGATAGAAGAAGAGATGAGAAGACATGGATCAACCTCCCACTGACCACATAAGCAATCAAGGAGGGTTACACATAACTAATGATCCATGGGCACCTAAAATCAGTCAAGATTGATTAACCTTAGGTGACATGGGTTAACACGAGTCAATGAGCTATCCAATCAATCCTGATCGACTACATTGACTAGGTAAGTGAGATCATGGATTGGGTTCCATCATTAACCGTCTTGCCTTAGACACCAACTGAGTTGGCCAGGTAAGAGATAGTCCCAAAGAACCAAGATCAAAATGCCAAACTTACCTTGGACACCAATTGATTCATCAGACTCGATTAAACTAGCCTAAAGACTCGGGTTGACCACTGAGCCACAAATTAGATCCATTTAGATTTATGGACTAATCATTCTAACTATTAGAGAGATCTATAGAGAAGAAATCATAACTCAACATTTGACTAGATTAGTTCTCTATTTAGTCCAATGCATCTAAACTTAGGTCTAACCCAATTAAGGACCTAAAAGAAGCTAACCCATGACCCTTAAGGCTTATAGAAATGATTTAAAATATTTTAATCATATTTCTAGAGTTCTTTGTCATTCAAGGTAACTTAATTCTTAATTAAGTTTAATAGCCTTCATAAATTAAAATAATTTTAATTCATAATGTAAAACACTTTTACAATAAATCGAAATTTGAATTCACTGTTTTCCTGTATTCTGATATCAAGTGTCGACTCATCAGGGGCAAGTGTCGATACTAGGTATCGACACATGGGTCGACTCATGGCCTGAGACAGGAAGAAAACAGAATGCCATGTTTTCAGGCAGGCGCTTATAAGTCGACACCTTCAAGGCAAAGTGTCGACTCATGAGCCCAAGTGTCGACTCTTCCTGTTCAAGGTCGACACTTCAGCCTTCATGAGTCGACTCAAGGATCGACTCAAGGCCTGTCACAAGGCAAAAACAGTGATTTCAAAATCCAAAGTTTCTCCAACCTTATAATCAAAGCTGATCAAAACAAAACTCTTAGATATTATCTAAATTTGTTTTATGATCATAATATTAGATTAAAACATTTTTAATTTACATTTTCTCTTATTTTCCTTTTCACGAGTCAATCACAAATGGCACCCCTACACGCCAAAGGAGATCCCATTGAATGGGAAGAGAGGGTCTTGCAGACCTACTTCTCTCCTATGACCGGATGGTCATGGTGAAGCACTCAATTCAAGTACTTAAGAGAAAACAATGATGTTAAAGCATGCTAGCATTATTATACTATGAAGAACCTGGCGCTCTGATATCATTGAAGGGAAAAAGAGGCAAAGGGAAGCAAGGCAGAAACATGGTTTTTAGAATTATTTTAAAATATGCAGCGAAAGGCTCGGTAGATAGATCAAAACGATCTACCGATCTGCCTGCAACAGGACCTAGTATAATAATGTAGCATGCAATAAAACATCAACAGCAAAAAAAGAGTCAAAAGGCATAAAGGTACCTTACCGCTATATCTTAAAGATTGAGATAGTGAAAAGCTCTCAAGCCACACACGTATCTGGCCTCTACGAGTAGTTCACACAATGACTCGACTCTAATCAACTCTCTCGGAGTGCTAGCTCCTTGGGATCCTTCGGACCGATCTTCTTCTTCTTAGAAGACAAGGAGGAGAGGTAGAACCCTTCCTAATAAGCTCTCTTCTCAAGACCTAGCTTAAGTGCTAGGTATTCTCACACCCAATCCCAAGTCCTTACAAAGCCCCTTTTTCTCTTCTAGTCCTTCAACCAACCAGCAGCCCCCTAAAACAACCTTTATTTATAGGGGCAGCCATGAGAGGGAGAAAGAGGAAGGAGGAGTGATTGGGAAAAAAGGTCAAGGGCCATACCAAATGGATCCAAGCTAAAAAGGCAAGTATGACCATCATACCATGAAAACTTGGAGCCAAAAATGTCCAGAATTCGAAATTCAAATTCAAAATTCGAAGTCAAAACCTTCCCAGAAAACTTTCCAAAATTTCTGCTCGTCAGTCAAGTGTCGACACTTCCATTTTACCAAGTGTCGACACTTCGAACATGGTCAATCACATTGACCTCCAGTGATGGCAAACGATTCTCAATCGCCGATCAGCCTTTAGATCAGATAGAAACCCCTATGATGTGTGATCCCATAGGTTCGAACACTAAGCCGGTAGCACTGGAACACTTCCAATACCAGTCAAAGTCCTCCTCTAGCAATGATACCCGATGTCCGGATAGGTCGAAGATTGCAGAGCAACTTACAAGAATTTCTGGCTTATGGTTACCGCATAATTCATCCCTTTGACCTCATAATGCTTAAGATGATCTAGGATTTGACTGCCAACCCTAATTTGGTTCATCCAGATTGTGTCTCAACTTTACAAGTTCTATAACTCCTCACAAGAACTATCCTGACCAAGGTTTTGCTAAATGAGACACAGCGAGTCATTCACTCCAAACTATTTGGAAGGATCAATTCCATCTTGATCCACCACCGCTCCACAAGTACTTGACTGTATCTAGAATCCTTTCATCACTGGATTAGAAATCCAGGTAGTCCGGTACCAAAGTACAGTGAGTTGCTTGCAAGCTATCATGATGACCTCAGGTCTGAGGGACACATATACCCATATCCCTTCGCGAGCAACCCTTTGGCAAAAGGAGCTCCGCGGATGGTCACGTTCAGTGAGATGTCACACATTTCACTTGTATATCACATCAATGTCACCACACTCCTTGGTCAAGAGGACAACCAACCAATATGAGATACAACAACCTATACTTGATACATCATCATCCTATAACAATGTATCCTTTGGTTATGAACCAGTTCAAGAACTACTTGATATATCCTCTCTGTATCAAATATAATATAGTTCTAATAACTCCATCACACAAGAATTCTTTTCAAGAAAATGCACAGAATAGCCAAAAGAATAACTTTTATTTATTGAAAAAATTATATACAATTACAAAATTAGTACAACTGTCTACAGCCTAGATGATTGACTTTGGGACATAATTCCTAACAGATACACCTCATCAATCCACATCAAATGATCCGATTCTTCCCCCCACCGAAGTTGACCAATTACGTAAATCTAGCCGTACATCAAAACCTCCTGTATACCTATCCGCATATGAACACTATAAGCCCGGCTCTACTCAGCAGCAATGATCGGTCTCAGGACTCCTGGTCAGTTCAGACTCTTCTCTCTATCCTTTATCTTCTGTTATTTCATACTCTTCTCTTGATTCTGTTAACCGAGCTTTTACTGTAGTCCTTGATAAATTAACTAAACCACAAACATTTCAAGAAGCAAACACTTTGGACTGCTGGAGGCAGGCCATGTGGTTGGAACTTGATGCCCTTTTGTCAAAGGTACTTGGAAGGTGGTGAGTCTTCCTGCAAATAAATCTCTTGTTGGATGCAAATGGGTCTATAAAATTAAGACTCGTGCTAACGGTACCGTGGAACGCTACAAAGCGCGACTGGTTGCAAAAGACTATACCCAGACATTCGGAGTTGATTATCTAGACACTTTTTCTCCTGTTGCTAAACTGACTTCAGTTAGACTCTTACTTGCCTTGGCAGCTATTCGTGGATGGTATCTTGACCAATTGGATGTCAATAATGCATTCTTGCATGGCGACCTTAATGAAGAAGTCTACATGGAACTGCCTCCCGGCTACACAGCACCCACAGGAGTTTTCAATCCAGTATGCAGATTGAGAAAGTCCATCTATGATCTCAAACAAGCAAGCAGACAATGGTTCTCTAAGCTGTCCACTCTCTTGATTCAGCATGGTTTCTCTTAATCCAAGTGTGATTATTCCTTGTTCACGAAATCTGATGGTCATTCTTTCACTGTATTATTGATTTATGTGGACGACATAATCTTGGCTGGCGACAACTATGACCAACTCACCTCAATCAAGTCTTTTCTCGATGCTAAGTTTTGCATTAAAGACCTCAGGTCCTTGAAGTATTTTCTAGGTTTTGAGGTGGCAAGAACAAGCTCGGGAATCCACCTATCCCAACGAAAATATACAGTAGAATTATTGCGAGATACAGGATTTGTGACAGCTAAGGCCAAACCTACACCCATAATGAGTAATCTTCGACTTAGTCCATCAGATAATTCTACTGACCAGGTTAATGAATCTTCATATAGGCAATTAATTGGTCGACTTCTTTATCTCACCAATGCCCGGCCTGACATTGCATATGCTACTAACCAATTAAGTCAGTTCTTGGCTCAACTGAATTCTAGTCATTTACAGGCAGCTCACCGAGTTCTACGCTATATCAAGCAACAACCTGGCCTTGGCCTCTTCTTCCCTAGTGACTCCACTTTACAACTCAAAGCTTTTTGTGACGCTGATTGGGTCGGGTGTTCAACAACCAGATGCTCCACCATGGGAATCTGTGTTTATCTCGAGAGCTCACTCATTGCCTAGAAATCCAAGAAGCAACATACCATCTCTAGATCATCTTCTGAGGCTGAATACAGGACACTAGCATCTATTACTGGAGAGGTACAATGGTTACAATATCTCTTCTCTGATCTCCGTGTGTCTCATTCTTAGTCGGTTTTCATCTATTGTGACAACAAATCTGCTGTTCATATTGTTAAAAACCCGGTTTTTCATGAGCACACAAAAAATATTAAGCTTAATTGTCACTTTATTCGTGAGAAGCTGCTCGATGGTTCCGTCAAACTCTTCCACGTACCGGCTGGATTACGAACCGCTGATATGCTAACCAAGGCATTGCCATCTCAGTCCTTCTTTTTCCATATCTTCAAGCTCGAACTATTTAATCCTCATAATCCGGCTTGCGGGGGGCTATCGGAGTATAACCATGCTACCGAAATCAAAGGATGCTACCAAAACTAAAGGAAGTACAATCATGCAAGCTTAATCCATAAAGTTGTTAAACAAGTTTATCTCCTATAGTTATATTTGCATACTTTTCTATTTTGATTAGTTCTAGAGTTGTTAAGAAGGTCTCATCCAGAAATCTTTTCTGGTATGCTGTTTAAGTTTAGTTTTGTCCATCTATAAATAATAAACGTACGAAAAAAAATATGAGAAATATTGAAATGACCAAAAACATATATTTCATTTTTTTTAATCTCAATTCTTTCTTGTCAAATATAAAATTTATTTTTCTAAGATAAATCCCAACCATACAGATCCTAATAGTTTTCATATTTTACAGGGAAACTGCAACGCCAGAGACGTCTGCAGTACCAAGACCTGTACGGAACGCAATCGCCGAGGTTCTAATGGCGGTTGGGTGCGTGGTCATGGCTTTGGCCTTGCCCGGATCCCTCTACGTGGGATCCACTGTAGTCGGGTTGTCCCTCGGCGTCCGCGACGCTGTCACAGTCGCTACGGCCTCCGAGCTCTTTGGCCTCAAGTACCTTGGCCTCTTCTATAACATTCTCGAATTAGGCCATCCACTTGGTTCCTTCTCCTCCGACCTCCTTGCCGGGCTCCTCTACGACTCCCAGGCAGCGGAGATGGCCGGGGTGGGCAATACGAGCGTTGGAGCCCACTGTTACGGGCATGCGTTTGTGATCATGGCCTTTGCATGCTTCGTTGGGTTTGAATTGGATGCGTGGCTGGCATTACGAACAAGGGAGGTATACTCAAAGATTCAGCAAATCGAGGAAGGCAGGAAGAGGGCAACGGACCAATAAACGTGAAGATCGTTAGAATTGAAGGAAAACAGGAAGAGGGAATGTATTATTAAGAAGATATTTGGATCTCTAGGATTTTTAAAATTAAGGATAAAAATAATGATAACATTTATTAAAAAATATATACATAAATAATTATATCTATGAATAATAAATTATTTTTTTACTTTTTTTTTTTTTTCCCTCCCTCTCTATTTCTTGTTTTATCAAAATAATAAACTTATCATTATTAAAATATCATATTAATCATTAAAATTATACAATAACTCATATCAAGAAAAATTAATATATTATTATATTTTTAGAATTTAAAATTAAAACAAGTTTTGATTTGGAATGAATTTAAAATTTATTTTTATCGATTTGGAATTTGCTCCTTAAATATATATATATATATAAATTTTGATTGATCATGGATCCGATTCGATTCAATGCAACCCAACCCAACCAGATTTCCTCAGAAATATATATATAAAATAAAAATTTTGATCATGGGTCCGATTCGATTCAATGCAACCCAACCCAACCCGATCCCTCTTATCTAGTCAAGTTGACCTAATATGATTCAAGATATAGCGGACAAATATGGATATGAAATTTTTAAGTAATTATAGGATAGATATGCATATTGGCCTACTTAACCCATACTCGATGCTATTCCTAACTCATTTAGTAGTACATATCAAATTTGGAAAAAGTTTAGAATTTAAAATTAAAGTATATTTAGATTTGAAATTTATCCTTACCATAAATTAATTATATATATAATAATTTTATAATAAATTTATTTAAAAAACACATGTAAAAACATATAAAATATATTTTTATTATTTTTTAAATATTTTTATAATTTGTTAAATTTTTAAAAAAAATAAGTATATATACATATAATAAATGGATATATATAGAATAATTTTTTATAAAAAATATACAAATAATAGAGGGTACAAGTATTTTAGTTTCAAATTTTTGGATGGTCTCATCACAACCTTGACCAATAAGCTATAATTATTTATGTTTAAAATAATTGCTAATAAGATTTATTTAGCTCATATATATAAATATCCAACACAAAACACTGGGAGAACATATAGGAAAAATCAACGAGGATAAATAAAATATGGAAAAATTGAAAGGTAAGCCCTTTTTCTCATATTGATTAATAAATTTTTTTATTGTTTTATTCTCTTTTTGAGAGATTTGTGGCAAAGGAGAGCACTTGAAGGAGATGGGGCTAGAGGTGATAGAGGGGGAGGAGGCGGGGGCGGGGGGCCATAGGAGACAGGAGGATGAGGGTGAGGAAGGAGAGGGGCTAGAAGCGAAAGAAGGGAGGGTGGCAAGGAAACAAAAATCATATAGGACAGGCATTATAAAATATTAAATATAATGGGCTTCATTATTTACTATGTTTTTCTTTTCACCAATTTTAAAGAATAAACATAAAAGTCAAACATCTTTTTTTCTAACGAAGTTATAATTTTATAATCATGACATTCTCTTTCTTCCTCATTTTCAGTATCGATACACAATATGAATCGGTAAGCATTTTAGTATGGATCATTTGATCATGTACTATGTATTAGTAAGCATCATATTTTATAAATTATGTATCGATTTATCTAAAAATATGTTTTGGGATATTAGATGAATATTTTGCTAGGTATGCATCAACTAGCCATATACTATGTACTGATAAAAATTATGTAAGAATCTATATAACAATTTATCTATAAGTATGTATTGGATTAGTACTATATATGTATCAAAAAAGCTTACAATATATATCGGTAAACTATCAAGTGTGTATCATTTAGTTATGTACTGTATGCTAGCTAGTGAGCACCATATTTTAGAAACTATATATTCATTTATCTAAAAATGTGTATTAAAATGTCAAATAAATATTTTTTTAGATGTGTATCAATTAGCCATATAGTATATTGATAAATAATATATTTTTAAAAATATATACTAATTTATCTGTTGGTATGTATTGGATTGCTGCTATGTATATGTCAAAAAAAACTTACACTATATATCACTAAACTCTTAAGTATGTATCAATAAAACATTAAGCATGTATCAAAAAAATTTATAGTATATGTTAGTAAACCATGAAACGATACATACTTAACGTTTTACTGATACATTACGTAACAGTTTAGTAATATAAAGTGTAAGTTTTTTTGATACACGCATAGTAATAATTCAATACATACCTATAAATAAATACATAATCTGTTAAATATAGTATTCATCAATATATAGTATATGTTCAATTAATATATACTTGATGGCTTATCAATATATATTATAAGTTTTTTTGATATACATCTAGTAACAAATCAATACATATCTATAGACAAATTGATATATAGTTTTCCGAATATAATATTTATCAATATATTATATATGGCTAGTTGATACATACCTAGCAAAATGTTAATCTGACATTCCAATATATATCTTTAGATAAATTGATACATAATTTATAGAACATGATGCTTACCAATACACAGTACATGATCAAATGATACATAATAGATGGCTTACTGATGCATACTAGTATGAATAAAAATGAGAAAGAAACAAAAATGTCATAACTACATAACTATAACTCTATTTGTTTGATTTTATACTTACTCTTTAAGATTTGTAAAAAGAAAAATATGACAAGCAATGAAGCCCGTCCTTTATGATATTTTATAGTGCCCGCTCCATATGATTTTTGTTCGTGGCAAGGAGGCAATGGAGTGGGAGGATGAGGAGAGAGGTCATAGGTGAGGTGGGTGACGAAAGAAATGATCGAGAAGAAGACAAAAATAAGGATAAGGAGGGAGATCCGGATGATCACAAAAAAACAAAAGGCTATGGAGTGTTTTGTTTCATCTTTGGGATTAGCCACGTCCCATTGCTTTTTAATCTTATGGTTAAACCAGCAACACAATGATTAGGAAAGAAAATATGATTTTTATCCATGGTGTTGTGACAATTGTTCGGATACTCAACCTTAAAGGGCATTTTGATCAATCACCAAGTTAAAGACACCAGTCGATAGCAAAACTGAGCAACCACAATGATTAGAACCGAGTAACTGCAAGTTTGATCAAAGCAATATCCTCTAATACATGAAGCTGAATAATTAGTTAAACATGAGTAACTGCTAAGGCAGGATATGGCAAATGTATCAAGATTTCTCTGTCGAATGACAACCAAGGCATGAATGCCACTATAGTCCATAGCACTCGAGAAAGAAGGGATGATAAATAGAAAGTAGTTGTTATAATAAGAAGCTATTATCTCAAGTAAAAAATTTTATCTCAATCGAAAGGCGTTATCTCCAAACCAAAAAAAGGTTATCTCAAAATTAAAAGATGTTATCTCCAAATCAAAAGAGATTATCTAAAAATCGAAAGAGATTATTATAACCAAAAGAGATTATCTCCAAATAGAAAATGATTATCTCTGAATACTATAAATAGTTAAGAGAAGGCCTTTCAAAGGTACATAACAATAGATGCATACTTACTATACTAAGCACTGTGAGCTCTAGCTCTTCTCGGTTTCACTATTTATCCAAATTTCTGACTAACTTGAGCATCGAACGGTTCCCTACCGAAAAATCACTAATCAACTAGAATTTAATCTTGCAGGAAGCACCAAGCACTGCCCGAGAACTGAATTGCAGTTCGATGATAATTCTTGGCGCATCCAAAATTTGGCCACAACACATGAAATTGTCAACTTTTATAAGATTACTTTCTCCATTGTTTGTTTCTTCTTTGGTTGGATATACGTGAAATAGTCGAGCCACAAACATATGGTATATAGATTAGCTAGGCCACGAGCGGATTATATACGATCAATTTTAAGATGTGCCCATCATGGACTGAGCATGACTGTGATTAGTCCAAATCCTAAAGAAGGTTATTGGACAAATTGGGATATGAAATGGTTTTATGATAGTTGAGCTATTTTGGATGCATGACATGATATTTATGATTCATTGTTTATTATTGTTTCTTTATTATTTTTTATATAATTATTTGTATAACTTATGAAAATCTTTACTGGATCGTAAAGCTCATCTTCCACTTCTCTTTTTTCTTCCAGAGTCAGAATGCGTAGCATGGATCGGGTTGAGTATGAGATTCGAGTACAAAAATTATGGATAGATTAGTTAGTTCTATTTCTGATAGCAATATAATCGAACAAGTTGGTCATTTAGTTACTATAAATTTATTTTGATGGTATTACATAACATATTTTACTTATTGGAAATGATGAGATTATTGAGTAATTTAGGTCTAGTATAATCTCTAGGACGATGCCCTAGGGTATGTGCAACCAGTCACATGACTGACATGGGAGCTGGGTTCAGGACATGACAAAATGGTATCAGGGCTTAAGTTATGATTACTTGGGACTGTGATATAAGTGATTATGATATGATTTGAGTAATATCAAAATTTAGGTTATGGTCACTATGGACTGACTTAAGAGATATTTGAACTTAGTATTATGATTAATTGGGATATGATAAAAGTTACAAGAATGGATTCAAAGTTTGGATTTCTAGTTTTTAAGTATAGTGCATAAGATTACAAAAGAATAACATAAAGAATAACATAATTTTGTCTCTAATATAAGTAGTGAGATTGATTTAAGAGGGCTGAATAATTTATACTATTTGATCATAATAAGTAAACATATGGTGGATATTGAAGAGCTGAATAAGATGTGTCTTTGTCTTTGATTAGTGGGTTTGATCCAAGCATCAAAAATGCTGGCCTGAAAATATAATGTATTATGTTGATAGGTTATGTTATACTGAATATGTATATTCAATTATTAATTGGATGATTTTAGAATCCTAAACTTGATATTGATGCAAATCATGATAGCATGCTAGTTTTGTTATTAATTATTGATGGTAAATTTTGAAATTGTTGCAAGAAGTTGTTTAGAGTGTAGGTTATGAAAGAGTTTAATGATATTAGAAAAGATAATTTTTGATGAACCTATATATGGATTATAATTGAAAATATATAAGGAAGAATGTGTTTAGAATAATACATAGATTAGTAATTTTCTATTGATGGATTAGATTATATTATATAGACATGACATATACATTTTGGTAGAGTCTTTGATAGTTTATGTTAACAGTTTTAGATTGGATTACTTGATATTTCCTATATTTATTGGAGATTATTGGATATGTTAAACTCCAAGTTAAATTAAGATCCATAAAAAGATCTAGGTTATCATGCTAATGAAGTTGAATTAAGCAAAAAAATTGAATTTAGGAGACTTATATAAGTTTAGCTTATGAGGGACAAAATTTTAAGTAGTTATCAATTGATGTTAAGAATTATAGTAAAATAGCTTTATGAGCAATAACATGATCAATCATATTTACGAGAACATTGATGTATAGTCATTTACTTTGTTAAAATTAAAATTAACCTTCTAAGAGAAAAGTTGATCTAGATAGTCTGATTGAATTGTCAAGAAAAGCAAAATTAATTCAGACTTGGACTACAGTTATTGATGTCTTAAAAAGATGGTGAAATTTATACAAAGACTTTAAATATAGAAAGTGAGTCAGGATTGTTGCCGCCAAGATCGTCGTGGCACGTAGTTGCTGTCGACGTCAGAGTGCGCTTCCTCCACTGCCTGGCGGTCCTGTGGTTCTGAACCTACAAAATAGAGGTTAGTGATCTGGGCTGGGGATTCCGACGGGGACACTCCGACAGTCAAGTCAGTGATAATTTAGGAGAACAGATCCTCCTGGTCGAGCCCCTCTTGATGGACTCCATGCTAGGAGGAGTAAGTAGTGTGAGAATGGGGTGCAAGTGCGTCAGGAGAATGGTGGCTGAGCTAGAGGGATTTTCTATGTGGCCTTTCCTTCTTCCCTTGGGTTTTTTGGTGGTGCCTTGCCCTCTGGTTGAGCTTGCACTTGTGTTTGTGTTTGCATACCTCCCCCCTCTGGGGGTGTCGAACGTTCTTTGTAGCCAAGGTAACCGTTGGGCGCCTGCCTTGGGACCTTCGCCTGGCTAGCAGGGGCGTGCGGTGATGTCCCGTGCCGTGGACGGGACATCTTTCTTGATTCGTGCTAAGGGAAGCTGTCATGTATTCTGGCATTCTTCTTGGTTGCCCCGTTTCGGGAAGCCTGGTAGTGCCTCGATTGGGGGGCCGCCATCCCTGGGATTTGAATCTCCTGGTTGACTTCCCCTTCCAAGTGGTTCAGGTGGTTGGAGGAGAGCATGGCGCCTCAATCGGAGGGCTCCTCCCCTTTCTGGTGCAAGTGGAAGCCACGGGCAATTATTGCAGCCTGGTGAGCATCCTGATGCAATCCTCGGTTGGCTCCCCGGAGTCCCAGGGTGATGGTGCTGTCTCTCTGCTCGTCGGTGCCTTTGCTCGAGCTGGAGGCCGAGCAGAGGAGGTAGGGCTCGATCTGGCGGAGGGCAGAGTGCGGCCCCAGCCCAGAGGGCTCGACCTCGGAGAGACTCCACGTGGAGGAGGAGGGTTGAGCTCGACTCTGGACCATAGGGCTCGATCTAGCGGTGGGCGGAGCGCGGCCCCAGCCCAGAGGGCTCGACCTCGGAGAGACTCCACGTGGCGGAGGAGGGCTGAGCTCAACTCCGGACCACAAGGCTTGATCTCGAGGGGCTCGATCTGGCGGAGGGCGGAGCGCGGCCCCAGCCCAAAGGGCTTGACATCGGAGAGATTCCATGTGGCGGAGGAGGGCTGACCTCGACTCCAAACCACAGGGCTCGATCTCGAGGGGCTCGATCTGGGGGGTGCCGCTCAGCTCCAACCTAAGCATCCCGGGCTCGCGGGCCCGACCTGGCGGAGGACGAGGCTCGACTTTGGCGGGCGGCACCGTTATCCAGAGGGAGCTCAGCTCAGTGAAGGAGCCCGAGTAGAGTATCTGACATGGCATCTTTCACTGATGCGGCATCTGACAGTTACTCCACATCAGCGATTGTGCTACATCATTTGCCTCCCACTCCCGAGGCTCGTTAGTACGCGGCGCTCGGGTCGAAGGAAGTAATTGCGTTGCTGACGTGGAAAGGTGAAGATCCGGTGCAATTATGGCCATGATCACCAACACTTCGAGAGACAGTTTCCTAGGCCATTGCGGGGGTGCCACATGACCACGTTCGAGAAGTAGTTATTGCCGGCATGGAATCCAAAGCGGCCGGGATGCCTTTCTCACCGATGGCTGGCACATGGTGTGAATCCGTTGGCGGAGAGGTTGTAACGGTACGGATGCGTCGAGTCGCTTCGAAATGAAAAGAAGTTTTCACCCAAAACATCTATTCTTTCGAATTCTTCGCGCCCGCTGCAGTACCCAGGCTTCCCTTCTTCCTGATTGCCTCAGTCCCCCTAAGGAACCAGGTTAGTCTTCCTTCTTTTCCTCTTCTTCCCATCACAGTAGGGCTCCTCTTCCGAGTCTAGGGCTTTTCCTCAACCGAGTTCATCCCTTCTGCTCCTCGGGTTCCTTGCATCTTCTTCTTTTGAAGATGTCTCGTTTGGTCCGGGTTTCCGTCCTTCCACCAATCCGAAACGAAGCCGGTCCCTCTAAGCTGAGGATGCCATCTTCTTCCTCCGATGAGGAGGGGGATGGGGCATGCTTTGAGTTCAGTAGGAGACGTCCTCCCGGCCCCATATCTATTAGAGAACCAGGGGCTGGCCCTTCCTATCCTTCTCGCCTTCCTCCCCCATCCGAACCTGTCTCCGAGTCTGTCCGGTCAATAGGTCCCAGTGGGATCGCTTCGACGATTTCTGCTGTGGAACTGGGGACCATTCGGGATGTCTACGACATCCCGCACTCCGTTCGGCTTCTGATCCCCCGACCAGGGGATAGGGTCACTTCGAGTAGCCCAGGCTGGATCACCTTTTATGAGGAGACCTTTTCGGGAGGGCTCTGGTTCCCCTTTCATCCTTTCTTCATGTCTATGCTGAGCAACTACCGTCTGGTTCCCGCTCAGTTAGTCCCGAACGCCATTAGGACCATCTTCTCCTTCATCGTACTCTGCCATTCCCACGGGTTCGTTGTCCGATTTTCCTTGTTCAGGGTATTCTTTACCCTGAAGCACCACCCCACCGAGGACGGGTGGTAGTCATTGTCTTCTCGTCCGAGGGGGATTAAATTTGAGCTCCCTCTTCCATCAAGGGATGGAAGAACAAATTCTTCTTTGCCATAGTCGAGGGGGTCGACTAGGTCTGGAGTGATCCGGATCAGTCCCCCAATCAGTCTCTGCGATCGATGCGACTGACCGGGATGATTACGAGCAGCTCCGCACCACTCAGGTTCTTTTCCTTGAGGTCCTGTTGTCAGAGCAGAACCTTTTCGATGCCAGGATCGACGCAACGAGAGGGTAGGGTGAGTCCGGCTCGGGTCTTTCTTTCCTCTGTGCTCTTACACTGACCTTTCTGAGCTCAACAATAGTGTGGTCTGTGTGCAGGAATGATCTTCACGGAGAGCGACTTGCTGGCGATCACCAGGAAGAGGCCGCCAGCCGAGCTGGCCAATGAGCCTCCGCCGAGACGGGCCCGGGGAGAGAGCGCGTCGACGGCCGCTCCCGCCACGCCGGCCGTCCCGAGTAGGAGGGAGGCCAAAGTTACCATTGCACCAATGGAGAGGACGATGCCCGCGGCGCCAGGGCCAAGTCAGCGAGCAGTCCGGGAAGTTCCTGAGCGGCCCAAGCAACAGGGAATGACCCCTGCCCGGAGCCTGAAGTGGTCATCCGGGCCAGGGCCGCAGCTGCTGCCGATGCCATGTCCCCCAGCTTCCCAAGCCCGACTGTAATTGAGGTCGAGGAGGAGGAGGTTCGAGCTGGGGCTGGGCCTGCGACTGAGGCGCCGCATGAGAAGGTGCTGGATCCACAGCCTGCTCCCGGGGGCTCCGCTGTCAGTGGAGTGAACGACCTTGCTCCCGGGGAGAGCAGGAGGGAGGAGGCACAGCACCGGCTTCTGTTCAAGCTGGGACCGGAGAGCTCTATGCTCCGGAACCACGTACTGGCCGAGCGCATGATAGATTTCTCGATCCAGCCATGCGATCGGCAAGGGATGGCTAGTCAGCGGCTGGGGGATGTGATTAGCAGCATCTTTCCCCAGCTCTTCTCGGTGAGTGATCCCACCCTTTTTACTTCTTTCTTTTTCTTTCTTCTTCCTTTTTTTTTGACTAATCTTTTGCATGATGCAGATCGGTGCCGAGATCCTCTTCATAAAGGACTGTTTCCAGAACTGGTAGAAGGATGACCAGTAGCGGGCGACTGAGGTCGAGTCGCTGAAGGCCGACCTGAAGGAGAGGACCGACACGAACGGGGTGCTCGATCAGAAGGTCAAAGACCTCGAGAAGAAGCTCACCGATTCTGAAGGGCGAGCAAAGGAGATCCAGGAGGGCCTCGATCAGGAGCGGGGCCGGTCGAAGAAGGCCGAGGAGCTCACTTATGCTGAAAGAAGGCTGGGGCTGTTCAACATCGAGGCAGTCTGGCAGAGGGAGATTGCTCGATCCCTTCAGGCCAAACTGGCGGCGGTGAAGGAGAAATTGGCCGTGACTGAGAGGGCGGCAGAGGAGTCGGCCAAATCGACAGAAGTGGCCAGGGGGGAAGCCACCGAGGCAAGGAAGGATGCTGAAGAGGCTGTGGCCAGGTACACAACCTCGGAGGAGTTCATCACCAAGATTCATCAGACAGCATCAGACTCCTTCTTCAAAGGCTTCATGTACCTGTGCGGCCGAGTCGAGGGGTTCGTTCCTAACGAGGGCCGCAGCCGCCTCAGTTACCCTCAAGCCTCGGACATGGAGTCGAGCTCGGAGGCGGGCGTCGAGGAAGCGGCTGCTCCCGAAACTTCTCCGCCAGCCAAAGCCAGAGCTGGGCCACCTGAGGCCGGAGCTACTCAATCGGAGGTCCCCGAGAATGAGACCTCGCAGCTCACGGCCCTACTAGGGGGCCGGCCAGAGCGGAGTAGCCTTCCATCTTGTTTTTTCCTTTCTGTATTTGATCGGGGTCGCCCGGCATGTCGGGGGCCCAAAGATGCTTGTAAACAACTTTATTAATGAAGTGAAAATTTTCTCGCTATCTGTTCTCGAGCATTACTTGACTCTTCCCTCTTTTCCCTTTCTCTTTTTTTTCTTCTTTTTCTTTCTCTTTTCTTTTTTCTTTTTTTTTTGCAGAGTGCGCAGTGAGATCAGAGAGAAGGGTTCCGTCTTGTCTGGGGCTTGGTCTTCAGGCTCCAACGTTGGTGAAGCGAGCTCAGGACTTCGGCAGTTTGGGAAGCGGCTGGGCTCCAAGATTTGCAGGCCGGAGAGCTGGGCCCCGGTCCAGGTTGCCCGAGAGCTGGGCTCGGGTCTTGGTGTCTTGGAGCTAGGCTCGATGACTTCTTAGCCGGAGAGCTGGGCCCCGATCCAAGGGTTGCCTGAGAGTTGGGCTTAGATCTTGGTGTCTTGGAGCTAGGCTCGAAGACTTCTTGGCCGGAGAGCTGGGCCTCGGTCCAAGGATTGCCTGAGAGTTGGGCTCAGGTCTTGTCTCGGAGCTGGGCTCAAAGACTTGCCATCCGGAGAGCTGGGCCTCGGATCTTGTACTCCTGAGAGCTGGGCTCAGGTCTTAGTGTCTTGGAGATTTTCCTGCAAGGCAAATAGCTAGGCTCAGAACTTGTTGGAGATTTTCCTGCAAGGCAGATAGCTACTTGTACAAAATAAAATATTTATTATTACTGGAAGAAAGCCTTACATTATTGGTAGTATCTTCTCAGATTGCAGGCATTCCATGTTCGAGGGAACTTAACGCTGTCGAGATCCTCAAGATAGTAGGCCCCATTGAGAGGACCTCAGCCACTCTGTAAGGGCCCTCCCAGTTCGGCGAGAGCTTGCTGCACTTCCGAGGTTGAGATGCTTCGGCTCGGCGTAGCACCAAGTCCCTGGCTTGAAGACTTGAAGACTTTTGGCCTTACCCGTGCATTGTAGTACAAGCCACCCGTTGCCGATATGCCGCCATTCGGAGCCGGGCTTTGTCCCTTGTTTCTTCGAGAAGATCTAAGTTGAGCAATAGGTGTGCTGAGTTTCGTACCTCGTCGTACTGTTGTACTCGTAGCGTGGGCATGCCGAGCTCAACCAGGATGACTGCTTCGACCCCGAAGACAAGGTTGAAGGGCATCTCATCAGTTGTCGTCCTGGACGTTGTGTGGTAGGCCCACAGGATGCTCGGATGTTCTTCCGTCCATCTGCCTTTGGCTTGATCCAGCCTAGTTCTGAGCCCCTGGAGGATGGTCCGATTGGTCACCTCGGCCTTCCCATTTATTTAGGGATGAGCTACCGAGGTGAAGCGGTGTTGAACGTCGTGCTCCGTGCAGAAACCTTCGAACTCCCGGTTGTCGAATTGTCTTCCATTGTCAGTGATGATGCAGTGGGGGAGTCCAAAATGGTAGATAACGGACTTCCAGAAGAATTGGCGGACATTGGCTTCGGTGATCCGAGCTAGCAGTTCTGCTTCGACCCACTTGGTGAAGTAGTCGATCGCCACTAGTTGGAATCTTCGCTGTCCAGGTGCAGGGGGGAATGGTCCTAGGATGCCCATCCCCCACTGAGCAAAGGGCCAAGGGGATGAGAGCTGGGAGATCGGCGCGTGCTGGCTGGCACTATACATGGGCATGGCGCTGGCATTTGTCGCACCTTTTAATGAAGTCGGCGGCGTCCTCCCTCATGGTTTCCCATAAGTACCCTTGGTGGAGGGCTTTGTAAGCCAGTATTCTTCCTCCCACATGATTCCCACAGAGGCCTTCATGTATCTCCTGGTGTACGAAGGCTGCCTTTGCAGACCTGAGGCATTTTAGGAGCGGGTAGGAATGAGACCGGCAATAAAGCCGGCTTTCCATCAAAACGAACTGGGAGGCCTTCTTCTTGATGAGGCCTGCTTCCACGCGGTTCTCTGGCAAGGTGCCATCAGTGATGTACCTGACATACCTGTCTATCCAGCTCGGCTCGGGGATGACCTGGTGCACCTCCTCTGAGTCTTCGTAGCTTGGATTATCGAGGTATTCGATGTAGGCACGCCCTAATGATGAGTATGGAAGGGTCGCGAGCCTCGACAGTACATCCGCGCGTGTATTCTCCCCTCGAGAAATATGGGAGATGCTAAAGCATCGGAAGCCTGCCATGCTGGAGCGGATCCGATCCAGGTACTTCATCATCTGGGGATCCATGGCCTCATATTCTCCGGATACCTACCCGGCAACCAGTTGGGAGTCGGTAAAGTCTTTCAAGTTTGCATGCCCAGCTCGCGGAGAGACTTCAGACCTGCGAAGAGCGCCTCGTACTCCGCCTGGTTGTTCGTTGCGGCGAACTTGAAGCGGAGGGCACACTCTACTACCACCCCATCGCTATTGGCGAGGATGAGGCCTGCTCCACTCTCGCCAGAATTGGATGCGCCGTCCACGTGGAGGATCCAAGGATCTTCCTCTGGTCCGGGCTCTGTTTGGAGCTCCATTATTATCTGCTCTGGCTCCTCCACGAGCCCGGTGCATTCGACCACGAAATCAGCTAGGACTTGGACCTTCTGTCAAGACCTCGGCCGATACGCTATGTCGAACTTGCTAAGGAGCAGGGACCACTTCGCCAGTCTCCCGGAGGTCTCGGGGCGGCTAGGTATGGCCCTCAGCGGCTGGTCCATCATGACCGCGAATCGGGTATGCTTGGAAATAGGACTTGAGGTGCTTAGCAGATATTATTAGTGCAAAAATAAATTTCTCGGAGTGAGCATACCTGATCTCCGCATCGCGGAGGATTTTGCTGGTATAGTACACCGGCTTCTGGGATCCATCCTCGTCCGCGTGGATGAGAACTGAGCTGACGGCTCCAGGTGTGACCGCCAGATAGAGTAGGAGCTCCTCCCCTTCTTCTGGCCTGGAGAGTAGTGGAAGAGAAGTCAGGAACTCCTTCAGCTTCTCAAAGGCCGTCCTGCACTACTGAGTCCAGGTGAAGTCGTGCATCTTGCGCGGCGCCTTGAAGAAGGGAAGGCAGCGATCGGCCAACCTCTAGATGAATTGGCTTAGGGCGGCAATACACCTCATCAGGCGCTGGACCTGCTTCTTGGATGTCGGGTGCTCCATGTCGACGATCGCTTGGACCTTCTCCGGGTTCGCTTCAATGCCCCTCTGTGTGACCATGAAGTCGAGAAACTTTTCTTCTACCACTTCGAAGACGCACTTCGTCGGGTTCAGCTTCATCTGGTGCTCTCGGAGGTTATGGAAGGCTTCAGCAAGGTCGACGATGTGGTCCAAACTCGGCTTGCTCATGACCAGCATGTCATCCAAGTATACTTGCATGTTATGGCCGAGGTCTTCAAATGCTGGTATGTGGTGCCAGCGGTCTTCAGACCAAAGGGCATCATCCTGTAGCAATAAGTCCCTTGGTCGGTGATGAAGGCGGTGTGCTCCTCGTCCTCAGAATGCATCTGGATCTGATTGTATCCAAAGAATGCATCCATAAACAAAAGCAGCCTATGCCCCGATGTGGCGTCCACCAACTGATCGATCTTCGACAGGGAGAATCTATCCTTTGGACATGCCTTGTTGAGGTCGGTGTAGTCTACATAGATCCTCCATTTGCCTTTTGTTCTTCTTCACCATCACCACATTCGCCAGCCAGCTCAGATATGCACCTCCTGAACGAAACCGGCGGCGAGGAGTTTGTCCACTTCCTCGTTGATAGCTGCCTGTCTCTCCGGGGTGAAACTCCTCTTCTTCTGATGGACTGGCCTGTGCTTTGGGTCAATGCTCAACTTTTGAGTGATGATGTCGGGGGGAAATACCTGGCATGTCCACTGCTGTCCAGGCGAAACACATCTACGTTTGTCTGCAGGAACTCCAACAGCTGAGCCCTCTCCTCCTTGGATAGCGGGCTCCAATCTGCACCATCTTTGCAGGGTCATCCCGAGCAGATAAGAGAGTAAGCGCTCGACCGGGCCTCCCCTGGGATCTTGAGCTCTTTGGTCGAGGTCGTCCGCCCTGGGAGGGGTTGGAAATAGTGTTGCACCGTCTGGGGTGCTTCCTCATTCCCCGACACCGTAAGGGGTTGGGAACTGCACAAGTAGCCTCTTGGTGGAGACGACGGCGTCGAGCAGGTTGAGTCCGGGTCAGCCCAGAATCATGTTGTAGGCTGAAGGAAGCTTGACAACATTAAAGTCATCATGACGGTGCTCTGCCGATGTGGGGTCCCGGTAGTGACTGGGAGAGTAACTTCTCCCTCCACCCTTACAGAATCACCTGTGAAACCTATAAGGGGTGTGTGCACAGGTTTAAGCTGAACATGAGAAAGATTCATGAAGAAAGCATCGTAGAAAGCACATCTGTGGAGCTTACCACTATCAACCATGATATGTTTTACAGGATGCTTTGCGATTATCATCTCGACGACCACGGCATCATTATTTACATTTTTCCCCGTCTTTCCTTCCTCATAAAGGGGAGTACATTTTCAGAATGCCCAGCCTCCCGGGCCCTCTTGGGCGCACGTCCGGCTCCCCAACATATCATCCCTACCGGGTTCTCGGTAGGGCGGTTATCAATTACCAGAACTGGCGGGAGAGCAACGAGCGCCTGGGGTTCTGCTTGAGATCTGCCCCCACAAAATTCGAGGTAGCCCCTCTGATGAGCTCTTCGATTTCCACTTGAGGTTGCAGCATTTCTCGGTATCATGGTCGTGGTCATGGTGGAAGTGGCAGTACTTTGTTTTGTCACAGCCGGAGGACGGCTTCATCGGAGGCGGGTGCCTAAGATATTTCTCGCCCTCAATTTCCATGAGGATCTGTCTTGGCGAGGAGGGGGATGTAGCTCTCCCAAGGGACGAGAGTGCCTTTCGGCCTTGGTCCTTGCCAGGAGCTCGGAGGTGGGGATCCCGGCTTCCGCGTCCCGGACGCCTGACAGGGGTTGGCTTCTTTAGTGGCCTCCCATTAAGCTCCTGCCTTGTACGATCTGCCTCCTCAGCGTGGATGTACTTTGAGCTCGGAAGAGGAGCTCGGAGTAGGTCTTTGGGGGCTTCTTGTCAAGCGAGTAGGTCAGGCGGGAGATCCTGAGCCCTCGCTTCAGAGCCAGCATTGCAACTGGCTCCTCAAGATTATAGATCTCCAACGCGGCAACCTTGAAGCGGGCCATGTAGTCCCGCAGTGGCTCACAGTCCTGCTGCTTGATGGAGAAGAGGTTGTCTGTCTCTCGTGGCATCTTTCGAAAGGCGTCGAAGTGGGCCACAAATCTCTGCCCTAGCTGGGCGAAGGAACTGATGCTCTCCAGCTCTAGGCGGGTGAACCACACCCGAGCTGCCTTCCGGAGAGTAGTAGGAAAGGCGACGCAAAGGAGTGCGTCGATGGCCCCCTGGACCCTCATGAGGGCCCGGTAGCTTTCCAGGTGGTCCAAGGGGTCGGTGGTCCCGTCGTAAGGATCCACCTGCGGCATACGGAACCGACCTGGGATCGGCTTTTCTTGGATTTCCTGGAAGAAGGAGGGGGGCATCATAGCCCTCTGGCTCGCTGGTGGAGCCTGGTAGATTGGCAAACCAGCGGGAAAATTCCGCCAGCTTGCGGTCATGCTCCTCCAGGCACTTTTTCGCCATGCGCCTGATGGTTTCGTCAGTAAACCCCTCCGTCGAGGGAGACGGAGAAGGTGACATGGGTGCATGGCACCCGTGGCGGGGGGTTCTACTTTTCCTACCTCGGCGGGGTCTGGACACCGCCCGTTTAAGGTTCGGTGAGCGGCTCTCCCTGTCGGCAGACCCGCTCGTTGTATTTTTGCTAGAGTTTGGTGGCTACCCCGGTTGTCAGTAATGGCCTGTGGCTGTGAAAGCCTTCTCTGAAAGGAATGCAGGCTATCACGGGGTGATGTGGCATGGGCCGCAGGAGTCCCTAGCTGCTGATGAGTGGCCAAGGACCGGTGCTGGTGCTGAAGCTGGCGCACTGCTGTGGCAAGGATCTGCACCTGTTGGATGAGTGTAGCCAGCTGGGACTCCGGCGGAGGTGGTTGAGCTGGAGCGGACGGCTCCACCTCTGGTTGTGGGGTTCCCCGGGAGGGGGAGTCCCCCCGTGACTGGTGGAGACCTCTCACCCTTATCGTCACCATCCTTTCGTCAGACTGCTTGTAAAGGGGGTTAAAGGGGGATCAAAGATCGCTCTCGTTCGACCCGCCCTTCCTGGCGTGCCAATCTGTTGCCGCCAAGATCGTCATGGCCTGTAGTTGCTGTCGGCGCTGGAGTGCGCTTCCTCCACTACCTGGCAGTCCTGCGGTTCCGAACATGCAAAATAGGGGTTAGTGACCAGGCCGGAATTCCGGCGGGGGCACTTCGACGTCAAGTCAGTGACGATCCAGGGGAACAGATCCCTTGGTCAGCCCCTCTTGATGGACTCCACGCTAGGAGGAGTAAGTAGTGTGAGAGTGGGGTGCAAGTGTGTCAGGAGAATGGTGGCCGAGCTAGAAGGATTTTCTATGTGGCCTTTCCTCCTTTCCTTGCTTGGGCTTTTTGGTGGTGCCTTGCCCTCTGGTTGAGCTTGCACTTGTGTTTGTGTTTGCATACCTCCCCCTCTGGGGGTGTCGAACGTTGTTTGTAGCCAAGGTGACCGTTGGGCGCCTGCCTTGGGACCTTCGCTGGGCTGGCAGTTGCATGCGGCGGTACCGTGTCGTGGACCGGACATCTTTCCTGATTCATGCTAAAGGAAGCTGTCATATGTTCTAGCATCCCTCTTGGTCGTCCCGTTCCGAGAAGCCTGGCAGCACCTCGATTGGGGGGCCGCCGCCCCTGGAATTCGAATCTCCTGGTTGACTTTCCTTTTCGGGTGGTTTAGGTGGTTGATGGAGAGCGTGGCGTCTCGATCGGAGGGCTCCTCCCCTTTCTAGTGCAAGTGGGAGCCGCGGGCAGTTATTGCAGTCTGTGGGCATCCTGCTGCAATCCTCAAGCAGCTGCCGGTGCTAGGGGATGGTGCTGTCTCTCTGCTCGCCGGTGCCTTTGCTCGAGCTGGAGGCCTAGCAGAGGAGGTATGGCTTGATCTGGCGGAGGGCAGAGCGCAACCCCAGCCCAGAGGGCTCGACCTCGGAGAGACTCCACATGGCGGAGGAGGGCCGAGCTTGACTTCGGACCACAGGGCTCGATCTCGAGGGGCTTGATCTAGCGGAGGGCGGAGCGCGGCCCCAGCCCAGAGGGCTCGATCTTGGAGAGACTCCACATGGCAGAGGAGGGCTGAGCTCGACTCCGACCACAGGGCTCGATCTCGAGGGGCTCGATCTGGCGGAGGGCGGAGCACGGCCACAGCCTAGAGGGCTCGACCTCGGAGAGACTCCACGAGGCAAAGGAGGGCTGACCTCAACTCTGGACCACAAGGCTCGATCTTGAGGGGCTCGATCTGGGGGTGCCGCTCGACTTCGGCCTAAGCGTCCCGGGCTCACGGGCCCGCCCTGGCGAAGGACGGGGCTCGGCTTCGACGGGCGACCCCGTTATCCTGAGGAGCTCAGCCCAGTGAAGGAGCCCGAGTAGAGCATCCGACGTGGCATCTTTCTCTGACGTGGCATCTGGCAGTTACTCCACGTCAGCGATTGTGGCCACATCAAGGATAAATTTTGATATGATGTGCCTGAGGTATGGACAAGATAAAGAGACTCAAAAGCTTTGATTTAGTAGCTTTGGATTGTTCTAGTATCAATGTAAGATGAGTTTTTGGCAGGATTCAAACTTAGACAGTTCAATAAATTTATATCAAGTGTGTAATGGAAGTACGGTGATTTCGGTTTATTTCGAAGATAGTTAAAATCTCTTAATTCTTGACTCAAAAGCTATTAAGATGCAAGACCTATTCTAATGAAGGAAGATTTTAATGATAAGAAAAATGAAATATCATTGATCCTTGGCTATTTAGATGGGGCCACGTAACTTTCACTGTGGGTTCTTTTATTATATGCCATACTAGAGAGAATTTTATACATTTTAAATTTATGATTTGTAGTTAAAGGATTAATGTACTCTTAATTAAACTTGAATTGGAATATCTTGGCATAGATCTCCTTCTAGTTTCTATATTGTTACTTTATGCATTTGAAAAGGGACTTGAGATTTTTCCTAGATAAAGTCCATCTATTAAATCATCAAAAATGTTAAGAGAAGAAAGATAAATATTTGAGAGATTGAGGATGATATGAGGGTTTGGATACTTATAAAGTTTAAATTTCAAGCAAGCTAATTTTGAAGAAAAATTATTTTTAAAAAAAATATAATATCCGGTTCAAAATTTAAAAAAAATTAAGAAGATTCCCGATATCTTCTTCTCCTTATCCGAGAGGAACTCCAATTGAGCTGAACTCCATTAGTTCTGGCTATAAGAAAGGATCACATCCCTTCCACGAAGCCCCATCACCGAGATTCCTTTCTCGTTTTCTCCCACCAAGATCAAGGCCGTGGAAGCATCAATCATGCTCACCGGTACTGGAGCAGTGGGCATCACCGGAGGCCAAGGTAAGCCCACCCTTCTCCCTCTCCTCCCTCTCTCTTTTCCCCTCTTTTCCATGGCCTTATGCCTCACTCTAGGCAGCAACGTTGGAATAATCCATGGAAGAAAAAAAGAGAAGGAACCCCTATTACTTTAGTTCTCGATGTCGCCAATACTGTTGGACATTGGACTGGGACCGGAGGCCATGCCATGGTATATCGCAGCCTCGGTCACCCTCCTTTGAGTAAAAAATCTCTAGGTATTGGGGGAAAGAATGGAGTATGACTTCTCTGTTTGGCGAGTGGAAGAAGCGGAGAGAAGAAGAATAAAGAAAAGAAGAAGAGAGAGAGAAAGGATAGAAAAAGAGAAGAGAAAAGAAAAGAGAGAACAGAGAGAGAGGAAGAGGAGAGAGAACAGAAAAGAAAAGAGAGAGAAATAAAGAGCAAATTAATAAATAAATATTAAAAAAAAATAAATCTAAATGTTCCTCTCCTAGAAAATTTGTGAAGTTATAGTATCAGCAGATGGATTGCGGATAAAATCTGGATAGAAGGTTCTAAGTTTATAGTTATTCGCCATAAAATTGTTCATATTAAAATAAAATTATTATTGTAGAAGGATAATTTTCTGGATAGGAGGGCATGGAGTGAGTTCCATCGAATCCAGATCGAGATTCGGGTATAGACTGATATCGAGCAGTTAAATCTGTCTTTTAATAATGTAAGGATTTTTGTATATAATCCCTATTTATATATTATATTTTATACTGTAAAGTTTTATTTATGAACCATGAGCAGTGCATGATATTATTTATGCACTATTATATTTTGATTTCTCATAATGGATATTTGTATTTGCCGGCATGATACTGTTATTTGTATATAATATATTTGGATGCTTTAGGTCATGATACTGATTTGAAAATCTTGAATTAAATATGGTTTGACACCTATTGAAACTTGGATAAACTGATAATTAAGAAAGGAGTATTTAAACTAACCATGCCATACAGAGAGTAAGCCGAGCCACGTGCAGATAATATGTGAGATAGCCAAGCCACAGATGGATAGTACATGGAATAGCCGACCACGAACTGGAATACTACGTGGGATAGCCAAGCCACGGGCTGACAACACATGGAATAGCTGAGCCATAGACGAATAGTATGTGGATTATCTAGGCCATGGACGTGACGATCCAGGAGAACAGATCCTCCTGGTCGGGCCCCTTTTGATGGACTCCGTGCTAGGAGGAGTAAAGGATGTGAGAATGAAGGCAAAAACATAGCAGGGGAAGAATGATAGCGAGGATAGAGGGGTTCCCTGTTCTACCCGCCTCTCCTTGTTTTCCCTCGTTTTCCTTCAATTATAGTGGTGGTGGTGCTTCGCCCTCTTGATCGAGCTTGCACTTGTGTTGGTAGTGGGTTGTTGTTACCTCCCCCCTTTTTGGGGATGTCGATTGTTCTTTGTAGTTGAAAAATGGCTGTTGGACGCTTGCCTCGGGATCCTCGCTGGGCTGGCAGGCGCGTGCGGCGGGATTTCGTGCCATGGACGGGACATCTTTCCTGACATATGGTAGGGGAAGCTTCCATTCATTCTGACATCCTCTCCGGTCACCCCATTCTGGGAAGCTTGGTAGAGCCTCGATCCGGGGGTCGCCGTCCTAGGGGTTCGTGCTCTCTGGCTGGCCCATCCTCCTAGAAGTACGGGCGGACAGGCAATTATGGCGGTATGGGGGGCGCCGTTCTATAATCTTTGGGCGGCTCGCCGGCGTCCCGGGATGGTAGGGCTCGCTCCGATCTAGATGCTCCGAGCTTGTAGGGTCACCTTGGTGGAGAAGGGTAGAATGTGGGCCCGGTCCAGAGGGCTCGCGCTCAGAGAGGCTCCACGTGACGGAGGATGGCTGAGCTCGACTCCGACCATAGGGCTCAACCTCCGAGGGTCTCGCTCCGGAGGGCAAAGGCGGGCCTGGTCTAAAGGGCTCGCGCTTGGAGAGGCTCCACGTGGCGGAGGAGTGCCGAGCTCGACTCCGACCACAGGGCTCAACCTCCGAGGGTCTCGCTCTGGAGGTTAGAGTTACGGGCCCAGTCCAGAGGGCTCGCGCTCGGAGAGGCTCCACGTGGCGGAGGAGTGCCGAGCTCGACTCCGACCACAGGGCTCAACCTCCGAGGGTCTCTCTCTTGAGGGCAGAGTGCGGCTCCGACCTAGGCATCCCGAGCTCGTGGGCCCGACCTGGCGGAGGATGGAGCTCGGCTCGCTGTCTCCAGGGAGCTCAACTCATCTTGGCATAGCGATCCGGGCTGAAGTGTTGCCTTGACGTCCGACGCGGCGGTCTCCTTTGATGTGGCGCCTGTTAGCTCTCCATGTCAGCGGTCTCGCCACATCATTTGCCCCCCACTCCTGAGGCTCGTGAGTGCGCGGTGCTCGGGCTGAAGGGAGTAATTGTGATGCTGTCATGGAAGGTGGAGATTCGATGCAATGATGGCCATGATTGATACCGTTTCATGATATGGTCATGCGGGCCAGTGCGGGGGCGCCACGTGGTCACGTCTGAGGATCAACTAATGTTGGCACAGGATTCGGAGCGGCCGGGATGCCCTTTTCGTCGATGGGCAGCACGTGGCGTGGATCCGTTGGCGAGGGGGTCATAACGGCATGAATTTCATGGTCTTTTCGAGGTAAAAAGGAAAATTTTTTACCCAAAACTTCCACTCTTTCAAATCCTTCGTGCCTGTTGCAGTACTCGTTCCCTTCCTTCTCCGTGATCTGCTTTCGCCCTTCTCTCCTCTAGGGACCTAGATTGGTCCTGCTCTTCTTCCTCCTTTTGCCTTGGGGCAGGGTTCTTCTGAGTCCAGTCTTCCTTCTCCTTGGGTGATCCAAGTGGTTGGTGAAGAGGCGTGGAATCTCGATCAGTGTGCCTCTCCCCTTTTTAGTATAACCGGCGGCTGTAGGCGGACGTTCGGTCAGCAGGTGCTCCAGTGTAGTCCCGGGTGGCTCGCCAGCGTTCTGGGCTGGCGGGGGGCCCTCATTTGGGCTAGGGCTGAGCTAGAATGGCAGGGCTCGCTCCAACCTAGACGCCCCAAGCTCGCAGGGGCGTCTTGGTGGAGGGTAGAATGCGGGCCCGATCCAGAGGGCTCGTGCTCGGAGAGGCTCCATGTGGCGGAGGAGTGCTGAGTTCGACTTCGACATAGGCTCAACCTTCGAGAGTCTTGCTCTGGAGGGCAGAGTACGGGCCGGTCCAGAGGGCTCATGCTCGGAGAGGCTCCACGTGGCGAAGTGCTGAGCTAGACTCTGACCACAGGGCTCAACCTCCGAGGGTCTCGCTCTGAAGGGTAGAATGCGGCTCTGGCCTAGGCGTCCTGAGCTCGTGGGCCCGACCTGGCGAAGGACGAAGCTCAGCTTGCTGTCTCGAGGGAGCTCAGCTCAACTCGACAGCGGAGAATTGACGCGGTGCCTAACGTGTGCTCCCGTGGCGCCTGTCGACTCCCCCACATCAGCGATCCTGCCACATCACTTCCTTTCTATACCTGGCCGGCCACCCGGCATGTCGGGGGCCTACAGAATGCTTGTAACTTGGATTCAATTAATGAATTTTGAACTTCCTTGTGACCTGCTTTCTGTTTGGCTCTCCCGCTCTTTCCTTTATCTTTCTTCACTCCCCTTTCTCTTCTCCCCTTCTTTTTTTTTTTTTTTTTTTTTGAGTGGGGAGATAAGAGAAGAGGGTTTCACCTCGCCTGGGGTCAAATCACCAGGCTTCGGCGTTGGCAAGTCGGGTGCAAGATTCTGGCAGTTGTGAGCTGCTGGACTCGGTGGTTCCTTGGCCGAGGAGCCGGCCCCTGGTCCAAGGTGATAAGATAGAGGTTTTGTCGCTGTATTTCCCTCTTGTTCTCTTTCTTTCCTTCCCTTCCCTTCTTTCTCTTTTCTTTCTTTTTTTTTTTTGAGTGGGGAGATCAGAGAAGAGGGTTACAGGATTTAATTCCCTTGGAGCTAGGCTCGAGGCCTTCCTGGCCGGAGAGCTGGGCTGCGGTCCAAGGGTTGCTTGAGGCTTGGCTCAGGTCTTTGGAGCCTTGGAGCTGGGCTCGAGGTATTAATGGGAGCTGCTTGGCTCCAAGATCCCTTAGCGTCTCGGAGCTGGGCTCGAAGACGTTTGAGATTGAGAGCGGCTTGGCTCGAGGATCCCTTGGCCAGAGATCTGAGCTCCGATCTCGGGCTGGCATCCTGGAGCTAGGCTCGGGGATGTCGATGACTGAGAGCTGCGTGGCTCGAAGGTCCCTTGGTCGGAGATCTGAGTTCCCAGTCTTTGGCTCTGGCATCCTGGAGCTAGGCTCGAGGACGTCGATGACTAAGAGCTGCATGGCTCGAAGGTCTTTGGCTAGAGATCTGAGCTCCAGTCCTTGGCTGGCATCCTGGAGCTAGGCTCAGGGATGTCGATGACTGAGAGCTGCATGGCTCGAAGGTTCCTTAGCCAGAGATCTGAGCTCCGGTCTTGGGCTGGCATCCTGGAGCTAGGCGAGCTGCATGGCTCGAAGGTCCCTGGCCGGAGATCTGAGCTCTGGTCTTGGGTGGCATCCTAGAGCTAAGCTCGGGGACATCGATGACTGAGAGCTGCGTGGCTCGAAGGTCCCTTGGCCAGAGATCTGAGCTCCGATCTTGGGCTGGCATCTGGAGCTAGGCTCGGGGATGTTGACGGAATTCTCCTACAAGATAGATAAACACTTACGCAAGGAAAAACCCATTATCATTATAATTACTAGGAAACCTTATATTATTGATGGTATTTTCATAAGTTGCAGGCGTTCCATGTTCGAGGAAACCTTACATCGCCAAGATCTTCAAGGTAATAGGCCTTTTGTGAGAGAGCTTCGGCTACTTTGTAAGGGCCTTCCCAGTTGGGTGTGAAGCTTGCCACACTCTCTGGGTTGAGACGCCTCTGCCCACCGTAGCACCAAGTCTCCGGGCTTGAAAGTTTTTGGCCTGATGCGAGCATTGTAATACCGGGCCACCCGTTGCCGGTAGGCCGCCTTTTGTAGCCAGGCTTTATCCCTTGCTTCTTCGAGAAGGTCCAGGTTAAGCAGGAGGTGTATCGAATTTCGTGCTTCGTAATATTGCTGCACCCACTAATGTGGGCATGCCGAGCTCGACCGGGATGACCGCTTCAGCACCGAAAAAAAGGCTGAAGGGCGTCTCGTTGGTCGCCGTCCTAGACGTTGTGTGGTAGGCCATAGGATGCTTGGGAGTTCTTCTGCCCACCTGCCCTTAACTTGGTCCAACCTGATTCTGAGCCTTGGAGGATTGTCCGGTTGGTCATCTCGGCTTCTCCATTTGTTAAGGATGAGCCACCGAGGTGAATCGATGTGGATGCCATGCTCGGCGCAGAATCCTCGAACTCACGATTGTCGAATTGTCGCCGTGTCGGTGATAATACACCGGGGGAGTCCGAAGTGGCAAATGATTGACTTCTAAAAGAATTGATGGACATTAGCTTCCACGATCTAAGCTAGCGGCTCTGCTTCGATCCACTTAGTGAAGTAGTCGATCGCCACCAGCAGGAACCTTCGCTGCTCTGGTGCTGGAAGAAACGGTCCCAAAAATATCCATTCCCCACTGGGTTAAAAGGCCAAGGGGCTGAGAGTTGGGAGACAGGCACCGCCGGCTGATGCTGTATATTTGCGTGGCACTGGCACTTGTCGTACCTTTTAACGAAGTCGGCGGCATCCTCCCTCATGGTCTCCCAAAAGTACCCCTGGCGAAGAGCTTTGTAAGCCAGCGTTCTCCCTTCCACGTGGTTCCCGCAGAGGCCTTCGTGTATCTCTTGGAGCACAAAGGTTGCCTCGGCGGGCCTGAGGCATTTCAAGAGTGGGTAAGAGTAGGATCGGCGGTAGAGCTGGTCCTCCATCAGAACGAAACGAGAGGCCTTCTTCTTGACGAGGGCAGCTTCCGTGCGGTCTTCGGGCAAGGAGCCATCAGTGATGTACCGGACATACTTGTCCATCCAGCTTGGCTCGGGGGTGACTTGAAGCACCCCCCGAGCTCTCGTAGCTGGGATTTTCAAGGTACTCAATGTAGGCGCGTCCCAGCGACGAGTCCGGCAAGGTCGCGAGCCTAGATAGCCCATCCGTGCGCGCATTCTTCCCTCGGGGGATATGGAAGATGTTGAAGCATCGGAGGCCTACCGTGCTTACACGGACCAGATCCAGGTACTTCATCATCTGGGTGTCCCTCGTCTCATATTCTCCGGAGACCTGTCCGGCAACCAGCTGGGAGTCGGTGAAGACTTTTAGATCCTGCACACCCAGCTCGCGGGAGACTCTTAGGCCCACGAGGAGTGCCTCATACTCCGCCTGGTTGTTGGTCACGGCGAACTTGAAGCGGAGGGCGCATTCCGCCACAACCCCATCACTGTTAGTTAGGATGAGGCCTGCTCCGCTCCCGCCGGAATTGGATGCTCCATCCACGTGGAGGATCCAAGGCTCTTCTCCTGGCCTAGGCTCCGTTACTGTCTGCTCTGGCTTCTCGGCGAACCTGGTGCACTCAACCACGAAGTCGGCTAGGACTTGGGCCTTCTGTGAAGACCTCGGTCGGTACACTATGTCGAATTTGCTGAGCAGCAGGGACCACTTAGCCAACCTCCCAGAGATCTCGGGTTGGCCGAGTATGGTCCTCAGCGGTCGGTCTGTCACAACCACTATTGGGTGTGCTTGGAAGTAGGACCTGAGATGCTTAGCAGACATTATTAGTGTGAAAATGAGTTTCTCGGAGCGAGTATACCTGATCTCCGCATCGTGGAGGATTTTGCTGGTGTAGTACACCGACTTTTGAGATTTATCCTTGTATGCGCGGACAAGAACCGAGCTGATGGCTCTCGGTGTAACCGCCAGGTACAACAGAAGCTCCTCCCCTACCTCTGGCCTGGAGAGCAATGGGGGCGAGGCAAGGAAGTTCTTCAGCTCTCTCGAAGGCTATCCTACACTCCTCTATCCAGGTGAAGTCGTGCATCTTGCGCAGCGCCTTGAAAAATGGCAGGCAACAGTCGGCCGACCTCGAGATGAATCTACTGAGGGCGGCGATACGTCCTGTCAGGCGCTGGACCTGTTTCTTGGAGGTCGGGTGCTCCATGTCGATGATGGCCTGAACCTTTTCTGGGTTTGCTTCGATGCCCCTCTGGGTGACCATGAAGCCGAGAAATTTTCCTGTCGCCACCCTAAAGGCGCACTTCGCGGGTTCAGCTTCATCTGATATTGCCGCAGGTTATGGAAGGATTCGGCGAGGTCAGTGACATGGCTCGAGCTCGGCCTGCTCATGACGAGCATGTCATCCACATACACCTGCATGTTGCGACCAATTTGGTCCTTGAAGACCTTACTGACCATGCGTTGATAGGTGGCTCCTGCATTCTTCAAACCAAAAGGCATCATCCTGTAGCAGTATGTCCCTTGGTCGGTGACGAAGGTGGTGTGCTTCTCGTCTTCTGGATGCATGCGGATCTGATTATACCCGGAGAATGCATCCATGAAGAAGAGTAGCCGGTGGCCAGAGGTGGCGTCCACCAACTGATCGATCTCCGGGCGAAGAGAGAAGCTATCCTTCGGGCAAGCTTTATTGAGGTAGGTGTAGTCTACACAGATCCTCCATTTACCATTATTCTTCCTTACCATCACTACATTCACCAGCCAGCTCGGGTACTGGACCTCTCAAATGAAACGGCAGTCAGGAGTTTATCAACTTCCTCCTTGATAGCTACCTGTCTCTCCGGGATGAAACTTCTCTTCTTCTGCCGAATTGGTTTGTGCATTGGGTCAACACTCAATTTGTGAGTAATGTGTCAAGAGGGATACCTGGCATGTCCGCCACCGTCCAGGCGAACACATCTGCGTTCGTCGCAGGAATCCAGCAGTTGGGCCCTCTCCTCCTCGGGTAGCTGGGCTCCGATCTGCATTATCTTCGTGGGGTAGTCTCCGAGCGGGTAAGAAAGTAGGCGCTCGACCGGGCCTCCCTTGGGGTCTTGGGCCCTTTGGTCGAGGTCATCCATACTGGGGTCGTCTTGGGGGACCTTGGCCCCCGGGAGGGTTTGGAAGCAATGCTGCACCGGCTTGGGTTCTCCCCTCATTTTCCCGACACCGTAGGGAGTAAGGAATTGTACAAGTAGTCTCCTGGTGGAGACAACGGCGTCGAACAAGTTGAGCCCGAGCCGACCCAATATCACAATGTAGGCGGAAGGGAGCCTTACAACCGTTAAAGTCATCATGACAGTGCTCTACCGAGATGAGGTTCCGGCAGTGACCGGGAGAGTGATTTCGCCTTCTACCCTTACAGAATCGCCCGTGAAACCAACAAGGGGTGCGTGCACGGGCCTAAGCTGATCGGGGAAAAGATTCATCCTGGAGAAGGCATCATAAAAAAGCACGTCTGTGGAGCTTCCACTATCAACCATGATGCATTTTACAGGGTGCTTCGTGATCGTCATCTCGACGACCACGGCATCATTATTTACATTTCCCCCCCATCTTCCCTTCCCTCATAAAGGGGAGTACATTCTCAGAGTCCCCTACCCCCCGGGTCCTCTTGGGCGCGCGCGCAGCTCCCCAGGAGATCATGCCACCGGCTTCTCGGTGGGACGGTTTCGATGGTTGGGGCTGGTGGGAGAGCGACGAGCGCCTGGGACTCCACTTGAGGTCTGCCCCCCATAAACCTTTTGAGGTAGCCTCTCTTGATGAGTTCCTCAATCTCCCACTTGAGGTTGCGGCATTCCTCGTTGTCAAGGCCGTGGTCGCGGTGAAAGCGACAGTACTTTGTCTTGTCACGGCCAGTGGAGGGCTTCAACGAAGATGAGCGTCTCAGGTAATCCTCGCCTTCGATCTCCATGATGATTTTTGTCCTCGGGGCGAGGAGAGGGGTGTAACCCTCCTCGGGAACGGGGGCCCCTCTCGATCTTGGCCGGTCCCTCCGGGAGCTCGGAGCCTAGGATGCTGGCTTCCGAGCCCCGGGCACCTCGATGGGGGCCGGCTTCTTCAGGGGTGCTCCGTCGAGCTCCCGTCTCGAACGATCTGCCTCCTCGACGTGGATGTACTTTTGGATCCGGAGAAGGAGCTTGGAGTAGGTCTTGGGGGACTTCTTATCCAGCGAGTAAGTCAGGCAGGAGGTCCTGAGTCATCGCTTCAATGCCAGCATGGCAACTGGCTCATCAAGATTGTAGATCTCCAACGTGGCGGCCTTAAAGCGGGCCACGTAGTCTCGCAGGGGCTCGCGGTCCTGCTGCCGGATGGAGAAGAGGTTTTCTGCCTCTCGTGGCAACTTCCTACAATCATCGAAGTGAGCCATGAACTTCTGTCCTAGCTGGGCAAAAGAGCTGATGCTCTCTGGCTCCAAACGGGTAAACAACACCCGGGCTGCTTTCCGAAGAGTAGCAGGAAAAGCGACGCAAAGAAGAGCGTCGATAGCCCCTTGGACCCTCATAAGGGTCCGATAGCTTTCCAGGTGATCCAAGGGGTCGGTGGTCCCATCTTAAGGATCCACCTGTGGCATCCAGAATCAGTGCGGAATCGGCTCCGCTTGGATTTCTTGGAAGAATGGGGGACAGGCATCTTAGCCCGCTGGCTCACTAGCGGAGCCCTGCATGCTGGCAAACCGGTGGGCAAACTCCGCCAGCTTGCATTCATGTTCCTCCAGGCACTTTTCCGTCGCGCGCCTGACGGCTTCATCAATGGACCCCTCTGCCGAAGGAGATAGAGAATGTGACATGGGTGCATGGCACCCGTGGCGGGGGGTCTTGCTTCTCCTACCTCGGTGGGGTCTGGGCGCCTCCCACCCGAGGTTCGGTGAGCGGCTCTCTCTGTCGGCAAAGCCGACTCGTTGTCTTTTTGCCGGAGCTTGATGGCTACCCTGGTTGTCGATGGTGACCCATGGCTGTGACGGCCTCCCTTGGAAGGAGCACAGGCTGTCGCGGGGAGCTGCAACGTGGGCCGCTGGAGTCCCTGGCTGCTGGTGGGTGGCCAAGGACCGGGTTGGTGTTGAAGCTGGTGCACTGCCATGGCGAGGACTTGCATTTGCTGGGCGAGTGCAGCCAGTTGGGCTTTCGGCGGAGGTGGCTAAATCGGAACGGGTGGCTCCGCTTCTTGGTGGTGTGGTTCCCCTTGGAAGGGGAGTCCCCCGCACGACTGGTGGAAACCTCCCTTGCCCTTGTTGTCACCATCCTCCCGCCTGGCTTGCCTATGAAGAGATGGGGGGCTCGACTTGGATCAAAGATCGTTCACAATGTCGCTGCCGCCCCCCTTACCTGGCGCGCCAATCTATTGCCACCAAGATCGCCGTGGCCATAGCTGCTGCCGATGCCGGAGTGCGCTCCCTTCGCTACCTGGCGGTCCTCCGATCCTGGACCTGCGAAATAGGAGTTAGTGACCCGGGCTGGGGTTTCCGGTGGGGGCACTCTGACGATCAAGTCAGTGACGATCCAGAGGAACAGATCCTCCTAGTCGGGCCCCTCTTAATGGACTCCGCGCTAGGAGGAGTAAAGGATATGAGAATGAAGGCGAAAACGTAGCAGGGGGAGAATGATAGCAGGGACAGAGGGGTTCCCTGTTCTACCGCCTCTCCTTGTTTCCTCGTTTTCCTTCAATTATGGTGGTGGTGGCGGTGGTGCTTCGCCCTCTTGATCGAGCTTGCACTTGTGTTGGTAGTGGGTTGTTGTTACCTTCCCCCTTTTCGGGGGTGTCGATTGTTCTTTATAGTTGAAAAATGGCCATTGGACGCTTACCTCGGGATCCTCGCTGGGCTGACAGGCGCGTGCGGCGGGATTCTGTGCCGTGGACGGGACATCTTTCCTGACATATGGTAGGAGAAGCTTCCATTCGTTCTGACATCCTCTCCGGTCGCCCCATTTCGGAAAGCTTGGCAGAGCCTCGATCCAGGGGTCACCGCCCTAGGGATTCGTGCTCTCTGGCTGGCCCATCCCCATGAAAGTATGGGCGGACAGGCAGTTATGACAGTATGGGGGGCGCCGTTCCGTAGTCCTTGGACGGCTCGCCGGTGTCCCGGGATGGCAGGGCTCGCTCCGATTTAGACGCTCCGAGCCTGTAGTGTCACCTTGGTGGAGGAGGGCAGAATGCAGGCCCGGTCTGGAGGGCTCGCGCTCGGAGAGGCTCCACGTGGCGGAGGAGGGCTGAGCTTGACTCCGACCACAGGGCTCAACCTCTGAGGGTCTCGCTCCGGAGGGCAAAGTGCGGGCCCGGTCCAGAGGGCTCGCGCTCGGAGTGGCTCCACGTGGCGGAGGAGTGCCGAGCTCGACTCCGACCACAGGGCTCAACCTCCGAGGGACTCGCTCTGGAGGGCAGAGTGCAGGCCCGGTCTAGAGGGCTCACGCTCGGAGAGGCTCCACATGGCGGAGGAGTGTCGAGCTCGACTCCGACCACAGGGCTCAACCTCCGAGGGTCTCGCTCTGGAGGGTATAGTGCCCCTAGACGTCCCGAGCTCGCGGGGCCGACCTGGCGAAGGACGAAGCTCAGCTCGCTATGTCGAGGGAGCTCAGCTCGGCTCGGCAGAGCGGTCCGGGCTGAAGTGTTGCCTTGGCGTCCAACGCGGCGTTCTCCTTTGACGTGGCGCCTATCAGCTCTCCATGTCAGCGGTCTCGCCACATCAAGGTTATTGGTCAAACTGAGACATGAAATGATTTTATGATAGTTGAGCTATTTTAGATGCATGACATGATATTTATGATTTATAGTTATTATTGTTTTCTTATTATTTTTCATATAATTATTGGTGTAACTATATGGAAATCCTTACCGGACCATAAAGCTCATCTTTCATTTCTCTTTTCCTTCCAGAGTCATAGGATGCGTAGTATGGGTCGGGTCGAGTATGAAATTCGAGTATAAGAATTATAGATGGATTAGTTAATCCTATTTCTGATACCAATGTAATTGAATAAGTTGATCATTTAGTTACTATGAATTTATTCTAATGGTATTTAATAATTTAATTTTACTTATGGGAAATGATGAGAATATTAAGTAATTTAGACCTAGTACAATCTTTAGGACAATGCCTTAGGATTTGTGCGGCCGGTCTATGACCGATCTGGGTGTTGGGTTTGGGACATGATAATGTAATACCTAGTCCAAAGTTTTAAAAAATTGAGAAGAAGACTCCATCCGTTCCGGCTATAAAAGGGGATCACATCCCTTCCATGAACCCCAATCACTAAAGATTCCTTTCTCGTTTTTCCCTATTGGAGATCAAGGCCACGGTAGCATCAATCATGCTTACTGGTACCGAAGCAGTGGGCATCACCAGAAGTTGAGGTAAGCTCGGCCCTCCTCCCTCCCCTTATTCTCCTCCTTCCCAGGGCCCATGCCTTGTCTCCTGCAGGCAATCGCCGGAATAATCCATGGAAAAAAAAAAGGAAGGAAATCTATATTATCTTAGTTCTCCGACATCGCCATCGTCATTGGACATCGAACCAAGACCGGAGGCCACGCCATCGTAGATCGCAGCCCCAGCCATCCTCCTCAGAGCCAGAAATCTCTAAGTATTGGGGAAAAAAATGGGAACATGAGTCTCTTGTTCAGCCGAGTGAAAGAAGATGAGAGAAGAAAAAGAAAGAAAAGAAGGGAGAAAAGAAAAAAAAAGAAAAAGAAAAGGAAAAGAAAAATAGAAGAGAAGAAGAAAAAATAAAAGAAGAGAAAAAAAGAAAGAAAAAATAATAATAATAATAATAATAAAATAAGATAAGATGAGAGAGAAAGAGAAGAGAGAAAGAAGAGAGGAAGAAGAGAGAGGAGAGAGAAGAAGAGAAAAAGAAGAGGAGAGAGAAAAAGATGAGAGAGAAGAGGAGAGAGAATGAGAGAGAAGAAGAGGAGAGAGAGGAAGAGGAGAGAGAAAAGAGAGATAAAAAGGAGAGATAAGCGAGAGAAGAAAAAGAAAGGAAAGAGAGAAGAGAAAGAGCAAGTTAAATAAATAAATATTAAAAAGAAATATTTAAATATTTCTCTTCTAGAAAATTTATGAAATTAGGATATCAATAGATGGATCACGGATGAAATCCGGGTAGAAGATTCTATGTTTATAGTTGTTACGCTATAAAATTATTAATATTAAAAATAAAATTATTATTGTAGGAGAATAATTTTATAGACATGAGAGCATTGAACAAGTTTTGTAGTACCTAGGTCGAGGATTCGAGTGCAGCTGATATCAGACGTGTTAAATCTGTCTACAGTAAATGTAAAGATTTTTGTACATGATCACCGGTTTATATATGTACTTTATACTACATAATTTTGTTTATAGACATGAGCATGGACATGTATTATTATTTATACATTATTTATATTTTGATTTTTTTTAATGGATATTTGTACTTGCCGGCATGATACTGTTATTTTTTATCTAATACGTTTGAATGCTTTGGATCATGATACTGGTTTGAAAAATCTTGAATTAAATATAATTTGACAAACATGTTACGACTTGGATAAACTGATAATTAAGAAAAGAGTGTTTGAACTAGCTATCCCATACAGAAAGTAGTCGAGCCACGGAAGGAGGATAATATATGGGATAACCGAGCTATGGATGGATAATACGTGAAATAGCCGGCCTAGGACAGATAGTACGTGAAACAATCGAGCCACAGACTTAGTATGTGGAATAGCGAGCCACGGACGGATAATATGTAAAATAATCGATCATGAATGAATAGTACATGGAACAGCCAAGCTACCAACTGATAATACATAGAATAGCCGAGCCACGGACGGTTAGTACATGGATTAACCTGGTAATGGATGGTTAGTGTATGATTGATCTTGAGATTGTCAATCATGAATAGAAATATGATCATATTTAATCTAAAATTTTAAATAAAAATATATTGTAGCATCAATATTTATTTATTTATTTATTTTTAAAGAAGAGTGCGAATAAAAGAGGCTTATGCTTTTGGTAAGAATGAGAGCAATCTATTTGTTTTTTTTTTTTTTGGTAGTACGTTTCTCTTTCTAACCAATAAATTTTGAGTGAGAGATTATTGCTGCGCTCCATTGGCCGTGATTGAGTACAACAGTTTGGATTGCTCTCGCTGGGAATCTGAAGTGGAAATATTTAAGTAAAATAATACTCTACTGATAAACTGATGAATGCGAATACAAAAAATCAGTTGTTAGTTTGAATTTGACGAGTCACAAGTTATATTCTATCTTTTCTTCTTTTTTTTTTTCTTTTTTTTTTGATGAAATGGTATATTTATTAAACTGAATGTAGATGAATACAATCTAAGGAGTCAACAAGCAAAATATTTCTAAGCTATACAGGGACAGTCTACCAATCAGTCCACAAAATAGAGCCAGTATGCTAAGCAATATAGGAGGCTACCCAGTCAACTGCTGAGTTAGCCTCCCTGAAAATGTGTCTGATAGTCAGAGAAGAACAATCCTGTAGCATGAGTCTAATGTCCCTGACTATCGGATGACCCACCTGTGTAGAGGAAGTCTGCGAGATCCAAGAAATGATGGTGGCAGAATCTCCCTCAATGATAAGGTGGTCTAGGCATAGTACCCGACGAGCATATCTAATCCCAGCCCATGCAGCATAAAGTTCAAGGGCCGGCACTAAAGAATCGAAGCAAAAGGTACCCCCAGCCACCAAGAAACCCAACGAAGAGTCCCTGATAATGAAACCTGCTCCGCCCATCCTGCAGCGGAGGCTCCCATCGAAGCTAATAGTAATGAAGGGCGGAGGAGGGGGTTCCCAGGTAATAAAACCCTCTGGGTCGCTCGAGGAGCGAGAGGGGAACCCCAGATCTCAGCCAGCATCACATCAGACCTACAGTACTTCATCGCAGCTATCCTGGCCCTCTCCACCAGAATCATAGGGAAATGCCTCAAAGTTGTAAATATCCGATCATTTCTAGAGATCCAAATATGATATGCCAGATAAGCAATAAATGAAACCTGGATAATAGGTGCTGTCCGCAGCAGGGTATAAAAAGTATCAAGAATGTGATCAGGCTGAGAAGGTATACCACAAAATCCCGCCAGAGCCCAGATCCGACTAGCGCGGCCGCAATGGAATATGGCATGAGTCTGCGTCTCCAGCTGAATCCCACAAAAGGGGCATTCAGGAGTGATATGGACCCCTCTAGAGGTGATGAACTCCCGCGTGTGGAGGCGGTGCCAAGCGAGTTTCCAGATAAAGAGTGAAACTCTGGGGTGCACCGGCAAGGTCCAAATCCAGCGATAGCTCCTGGAAATATAAAGATTCCAATCAAGCGTAAGAGTGAAATCCACGATAGGCACCCTGGTCGAAGTCGTATGTCTCCAAACTCTGATGTCAGAGCACGGATGGACCGGAAGTGGAATAGACAGGATCCTGTAACCAAGGATGTCCCCAAAAATAGACAAAACCCTGTTCGTGTCCCAAGATGAGAGGCCCAGCCTGTGAAGGTCAACTATCGTAATAGAGGCCGGAGTCAGAACAGAAATGAAGGTGAGCCATCTGCTTAAAGGAATGTTCGAAATCCAAGGGTCATTCATGAAGCTAACTGATCGGCCATCTCCTAGCACCCAGGAAATCTGGGAGCCGACCATTGGGGCTCTGGCAAGCATCTCTCTCCTGACAATTGATGGCCTCCTGGTGGAAGTAGAGCAATCTCCGGGATACAAAGGAATGTCGCCATATTTGGCCCTCATGAAAGAAGACCACATGGTGTCAGGACATAGAAAAAACCTGGCGACATGCCGGGTCATAAAAGCTTCTCTCCTAGCAAGAAGAGAAGTGATGCCTAAACCCCCTCATGCATCGGTCAACAGACATTTTCCCAGCTCATAAGATATATCCTCCTCCGATCAGAAGAGGAGTTCCAGAGAAAGGACCGAATCATCTACTCAATCTTAAGAATGACCCTCCTGGGTATAAAAGAATTAGAGAGTAGATAAACAGGGAGAGACGCCAATACCGACTGGACAAGAGTGAGCCTGCCCATGGCGGATAAAGATCTAGCCTGCCATCCTCCAATCCTGTCCGTCAGAGAAGCCAAAAGGAGGGTGCAATCGAGCATAGTAAGCCTGGTACCAGAAATAGGAATACCCAGATAATGCAGCAAGCCTTGTCGCTCCTGAATGCCCAGCATGTGAGTAATCCTGCTCCGAAAGCCGAGGGTAATTTTAGGACTAAAGTATATCCCAGACTTTTAAAAATTAACCCTCTGGTCCGAAGCCTGACAGTAATGCTCCACTATCCTCCTGAAGCCCCTGGCATTAGCCAGGGAAGTCCGGCCAAGTAACAGGCAGTCGTCCGCAAATAATAGATGGGAGACCGGGAATGATCCGGCCCCACAATATAAGGATGGATCTGAGAATCTCGCACTGCCTGAGAAAGGGATTTAGATAGGAAGTCAGCACAAATAATAAATAAATAGGGGAACAGAGGGCAACCTTGACGAAGACCATGGGATGAATGGAAGAACTCCGTAGGGATCCATTGATAAGAATAGAGAATGCAGAGGCCTTAATACAAGACATGATTTTGGAAATCCAAGTTGATTGAAATCCAAAATCCTCCAGAGCTTTGATAAGAAAATATCAGTCAATACAATCATAGGCCCTCTCCATGTCGAGCTTAATAGCCATCAGACTATGGCGGCGAGAAGCGGCATGAAGATCGTGCATAAATTCCTGGGCAATAAGGATGTTGACAGTGATATTACATCCTCCTATAAAAGCACCTTGTTCAGGGCTGATGATCTTTGGAAGAATGAGGCTCATTCTATTCGCCAGAAGTTTAACACAAACTTTGTAAAGAGTGTTGCATAGACTGATGGGTCTATAATGTGAAGGCATAGAAGGATTCCGACGCTTCGGAATAAGAGCAATATAAGTCTGCTTCCAATCAGGGGGTATGGTAGTCGTATTAAAAAAGAGCTGTACAGTCGCAACCATGTCAACCCTAAGAATCTCCCAGACAGCCTGGAAGAAGAAAGGTGGATAACCATCAGGTCCAGAGCTTTATCCTCCGTCAAAGACCACAGAGTAGATTTAACCTCTTCTTCTGTTACCTGCTTCAGCAGATCATAATTTTGAAGAACAGTAACCAAATTCTGGGGAGGAACAGAAGAAATGTTAGGAATAATGAGAGTAGAAATGGTCCACCTGGTCGTGAAATAATGAAGTTCCCTCCGAATATCAGCAGCATCCTTCATCCATCCCTCCTGGTCGGAATAAAGAGCCCGGATGGTGTTGGTATGCCTCTTGATAATAGTGGCCTGATAAAAAAATCGGGTATTTCTGTCTCCCTCCCTTAGCCAGTGAATCCTAGATTTTTGTCTCCATAGGATTTCCTGATTCTGAAGGAGGGTATGGTGAGTGGCAAGAGTAGTGCACAAAGCCTGAAGGTCTTCGTCTGATAAGTAGCCTTGGGCATCTTCTTTGGTCTGCAATAGATAAATAGTATCCTCAGCCTTCTTGATTTGGTTTAGCAGATTGCCAACTTCCATCCTGTTCCACCACAGAAGACGTCTTCTCAGTAGCTCCAATTTTCTGGATATCCGGTAGGCCGCATCCCCCCGAACCGGCGTTCTCCAAACCTCCCTAGCGATTTGCTTGGCCTTGGGATAGGAGAGCCAAAACTTTTCAAATCTGAAAGGCTTGGGAGTAGTAGGGAGAACAGTCATAGATAAGAGGATGGGCGCATGATCGGAAGCAATCCTGGTCAAATGGCTAACACTGTGATCAGGGTAAAGAGATAGCCAAGAAGGCGTGGCAAAGTATCTGTCGAGTCTTTCCCACACTCTGGCTTGGCCGGTTCGGTTGTTGCACCAAGTGTGACGAGGACCCACAAACCCAAGGTCAATAAGACCGTTGTCTGAGATAAAGGTAGAGAATTCCCTGATACCAATATCCGGATGGAAGGGTTTACCTCCCCGCTTGTCATCCGGCCTTAGGATTGTATTAAAGTCCCCAGCTACCACGGTAGGGATCCCTTGATCAATTAAGGCATACGCCTCTTTCCAAACCACCCTTCGCTCCGTATATGACGTGCTAGCATAAATAGCACAAAGGAGCTAGGAAGGCCTGTTGGGTTCAGAAACTACAATAGCGACCAGCTGACAAGATCTATGAAATACATCAACCTTCACTGCCATAGAGTCTCAGCTGACAATGATGCCCCCAGCGAGATCCTGGGAAGGAACAGAGTAGAAACCCCAATCTCTCGGAAGGCGACGCCCTAGACTATCCAGAGCAGTACCAGATAACCTGGTCTCCAATAAGACACAAATGTGTGGATGATATATCTGCAAATACCTATGATATGTAGATAAGGAGAGTTTTTTCGCCCCCCTGACATTTCAGATAAAAGTTTTCATAGGAACCAGTCAAAGCTTGGGGACGGACCCCTGTCCGTCCTCAAATCGTTTAAATACAGAAACTTGTTTAACAGTAATATTAACCAGTTCCTGCTTCCCAGAAGTTTCTCCAGTTAATCCCAGGGCGAGTTTCATCTTATCACACACTGGATCATGGCCCCCCTAGTGTGAAGTTAGACTGGCAGGGCACTGCAAGAGTTTGTCAGCTTGAATACCAGGTTCGAAAGATTCAGTAACGTCCTTTTCCTTTAGCGGTCGAGATAACACATCATCATCCTCCGAAACGGTCTGGTGCAAGGAAGCAAAGACAGCCTCGGTCTTTAGGTTTTGACCACCTGATGAAGCCTGCGGCGCAGACGCTGACATTCTCGCAAGAGATTTCAATCGAGTGCATGCAAGTCCAGTTCCCCCTCCAACCTGAATACCACCCTCCGCTTGCACTCCCTGCATCACAACCGTGCACCCAACCCCTTCCCTCAATCCCCCTGAAGCCCGTTGCTCCCCATCCATCGACTTTTTTTCTCCCTCAGAACTCCCTCCCTTCCCCTGAATAGGATGGATGTCAAAGGAGCCCGGTCACCCTCTTTCTCTCCCCCAGCCCTCTCCTCGTGGGAGACAGCCTGAGCACCCACGGAAGAGGAACCACCTCCCTCATCCAAGACCTTGCCCCCATGACCACCCTCCTCCCTAGTCAGCCCAAGTTTGCCCTCAACCCTCCGCCATTCTTTCTTTTCCCTCCTCCTGTTCTCCTGAACCCCCAGAGAAGATGACGAACCAAAGGTCCCCTGAGTTACACCATCAGAATCATTCACAGACGGTTTAGAGGGGCATACCTGGTTCGGCGGATCAGCAGCTGGCTTCACCGAAGACGAAGAAGGAGATGATTGGCTCCGAGTTCTCTTCAGCAAAATGGTGCCATAATCCACCATTTGAAGGTACCGGCGACTTTCTTTCGACGAGACTATCTGCATGGTGTCCAACAGAGGAGCAAAGAAACTCCCCCCCACCTCCTTCGTCGAGCTGTCCCCATCCTTTCCACTGGAATCCGAGTGAGTAGGCGACTTCCTCCTTGCCACTTTCGCCGGCTTTTGCCAGTCTTCGGAGTTAAGCGGCGAGGTCGGGGTGGATGAGTGTCTGTTAGGAGAAGATCTGGAAGGAGAGGACGAAGGCAGGTCAGATGATGAAACCGGGGCCTTGCCACGGTCCACCTGCTCCCCTGGTCCAGATGAAGACCCTCCCCCCTGGCCTGGGCGCACCTTCACCGTCGTCAGCCAAGGACCAAAAACAAGGAGTTCCCCCTCCCTCAAGACCTTAGGAGCCAATCCCTCAGTGGATTTGTCTCCCAAAACATCAACGAAATTACCTGAACAGAGCCCCGGAGAAGGAGCAGCCTTCCCCTGTTCCAACAAGAAATGGCAGCCGGCCACCTCGTGACCCATTCTTCCACATCGAAAGCACATCGGAGGAAGGCTCTCGTACACGAATTGCTGCCAGAAGGGTTCGGTTCTCCCCTGGATCAAAACCCCCGGTAGCAATGGTCGTGATGCATCAATCTCCATGCGGATCCTGGCGAAGCCAGTTTTCCGCATGAGATCGGTGAAAGTGTCCAAGGAAAGAGGCTTACCAGCTTCTCCGGCGACGGCCATAATGGCCGAAGGCTCCCAATATTCCAAAGGAAGGTCAGGCAGCCTCATCCACACCACTGTGCGATTCACCGGGCTCCTTCCCGATCTAAAGTCATGCTGCCACGGTGCCAGCGCCATGAGTTGGCCGACGACGTACCAGGGCCCAGCTGCCAACACCCAGTTGCAGTCATCCGTGGAGGCCAACCGGAGCACCAAATGGTCCTCACCCACGGGGAAGACCTCAGGGTCCGTGGCCAGCTGCAGTCTCGTCCGAACTTCCTTCACTAACCTGAGGGCCTGAACCCGGCGGCCGAGACTGCGGAAGGTGACCGCGAGGCCCTCCCACTTTTTTCTTTAATCCTCTATCAGCATTTCCGGGATGATCAAAATCTTGGAGAAGTTGAGCTGGAGCCTCTCCAACTCCTCCTCAGTGAGCTTGTAAGAAGTCCAAGCCGGAGCACGAGGTGGTCCATGCACCACCTCCGCCCACGAGCGGCCTTCCTTCCCACCGGAACCGGTTTCATCCTTCCCATCCGAGCCTGAGAGCCTTCCTTCTGCTCTAGACTCCGCCATCAGGCAACCACCCAGTAGCAACACGAACAAAGAGAAAGCAAACTCCCCAAACCCTCAAATCCCAGAGAAACCCAATAGGAACCCTCGGAAAAGACGGCACGTTTTATAAAAGACTCCTACCGCCACCGGCGAACTTATATTCTCTTTGATGATGACTCTACCTGCCTTAAATCAAACTTGGATTTAAGAATATCCACATAAAGCATTGGATCTAAAACAGTATCAGACATTAATTTTGAATGTTAGACTTGCAGTTTGCCTTGGTTTTTTTGTCATATCATAAACTAGTATCAAAGCAATTAATCTAATAGTGAGGATGCAATTTAAGCTCATCAGCAGTCTTTCTAGCCCAACAACATGGATCTATGACAGGAAATGGACTAAAAGATATCAATTTTTTTTCGATACCAGGAGAGAGTGTTGGCAAATAGTGCATGAATGCCAATGCTTAGAAGCATCAAAAATACAGGATCAAAAGGATCGCATATATGCTGACGCTTTTATCGAGCATCGTTCAATAAGAACTTTGCCAATGCTTATAATGATGCTTTAAAGCATCGTCGAACATTTTCACCCCTAAAATTCTTGCAGGCCATTTCTGGACATAATTTTTTCCTTTCTAGCACTATTTCTCCTCCTTCCCGGCACTATTTCTCCTTCCCAATCTCCAATAAACGTTGCTTACCCTCCCATCCTCCCCACATTGCTTCATTTTCCGGCCAATTCGCAACAATCGAACTTCTTGTAACGGTTTTGTGGCAATCGGCCGCCATCACCGGTGCCTTTATCATCGGCTTCGCCATCATGGATACCTTCATCATCACTGCTAGCCTTAGTCGATTTCCTCCTCCCTTCTAATCCCCTTTTTTTTTGTGATTTAAATGTCCACCGAAAGAATTGCGGCTACTCACCAGACCGTCGCCCCGTTGCCCGAACGCCATCGATCAGACCCACGTGGCCTCGTCAGGCAGCAGATGGCTTTCCTTCTCTCCTTCTAAGCTCTTAAACCCTATACTAAAAAGAAACTCCGACAATTCCATTTCTCTTCTCAACACGGAGGGAAAACCCCCGTGTTCCATCAGCAATGTTCTCTCCGGCCGCAAGGAAACCCCACCTCTCCTTTAAGAAGGACCGGTATCTAAGGCAAGGGGCCCCCGATTCTACGATGCCTCGTCCCGAGAGCTGTAGGTCCGTCTTGAGCGCTGCCATTCCCAACTGGCCGATCACCAGCATGCCACCTTTGTGGTCTTCTCGCCTGTCCATTCTCGCCAGGTAAAGAGGATTCTAGGGCCATGAAATCAGTTTGGATGTTTGAAATATTGTAGCATGTTCTATCATTTTTTTTTTTTTTTTTTTTTTTGGTTAAAAGGAAAAAAGGGATAGGGAAGGGGGGGGGGGGGGGGGTTTATCCAGACGTAGCTCTCCGTAACAGGCTCCCGGCCTGCTAGACCATGTTCGATTCGGGCCGTAATTTTTTCGCGTGCCCTCCCCACACAACTGGACAAGTACATCAGCCTAGTCCCACTACGGTGTCGGAGTTTTGGCCATTCAGCCCCCCAGTCACGTGCCCAGACTTAATCTGAAATTTAATCGAGTCACCCGCGAGATCATTTCTCGAACCCATGACCAGTGAATTAAATACAAGATCTGAACCGCGCCTTAACCAATCGCGCTACCACCGTAGTGGTTGGGATGTTCTTCCTTTAATCAGTTGGTAGCCCTGCCACTGATTAGTCCCATTTGGATATTTGAAATCTATCTTGTTTGATATCTATGTCTATTTGAATGTTTTAATCCGAGGTCCTTGGAAGGTTGAGCTTGAATCATAGCAGGGGAGGTGAGAATATGATGTTTAATGATGGCTCTTTGGCTATCTGGGAAATAATCTATTTTCAAATGTTTGTCTAGCGGAAAAATAATATTTCGTGTTCTGCATTGATATGATTGGAAACCTGTAGCCTGTAGCATAGATAGAAAAATCCGGGTACTAACAGTAGAATAGTATTCTTTTAAATTGATATGGAGACACCGAATCATACATTGCCTGAATTCCGAAGAAGTGAATGCTCATGTCGTAGGAGAAGGAATCGGAAATATCTCAGTAATGCCTGGAAAATTTTTTCATTCCCTATCAGAGATGAACCTACAGGAACTATATGTTTACTAAGACCAGTATGATCTGTATCCATTTTTTTCCCCTCTCTTTTCCTTTCATTGCTAAGCAGATCAAAATCACTTAAAACGTGTTTAGGTGGTTGGACTGAAAATCTTTTAGGATTTGTGATTAGACCACAATCCTATAGAATAACATGCTGGGCCAGTACAACTAGCAAAAGATAGGTCATTTCTTTTTTCTTATGGGATTCGGACCTACCTATTTCCAAGCTATTTCTAGGTATTTATAAATATAGATCTAGCCTAGCATGTAATCCTGTTAGGATGCCAGGTTGGGATTCTTTGGAAGTATGGTTTATTTTCAAGGATAGAAAATGTAACAGATTACATGTTATGTAATCTATATTTTTATTAAATTATAAAGTCAGCTTAAGATACTTTAACCCTTAATGTTAAAACTTCAAACTGATTTCAAACACCGATGACTACATTTCTAGATATCATCCATATATAAGATAAAAGTGGTAATATCAACTGAGCCCAATATAATTTGATCCCGATGTTCTATTTGTAGTCCAAGACATATCCATTCATGATTTATCCCCCTTGCCTTCAACCACCCTCGAACCAATTTTTTTAGGGAAGCCCAACGGTCCGAAAACCCTTAAAATTCCCCTCCATTGGGCCCCATCATTTCTATCCAATTCTGGCAAAAAATTTTAAGGAAAACCAGGGTTAGGGATTAAAACATCCTTATCATCATTCTCGTTCGCAATTAGATGGGCAAGGATAAAAAAAAATGACTCCAGGGCTTCTATGCCAAAATGTCTACTATAGAAGATCGATGACATCGAGGTCATCTCCTGTGATCTTGAGCAATTCTCCATCAAGATCTCATTTTCTTTTTGAAGTCATTATAGAAATTAGTGTATGACAAAATTGTAAGGATTCTCGGTTCATGGACCGAGTGGCAAGTAGTCATCGGACAATAACCAAGTGATAACTAACTTGTTGTTGACTTCACTCACTATGGAGATTCTAACTCTTTCTTCATCTTTAGTTATATCATTTACATCATGAACTAATTTTACACCACTGAGTATAATCTTTGACTGTGGCTTTATTCATATTTTAATGCATATGAATTATTGTTATTGGTGCATTCATGTTTTATAATTATATGTTAATTTAATTAGATATTTATTTTTACAAAACTTGCATTACATAAAATCATAGACCTATCAATTGATTAATGTACATATTCTACAACATCCGTATATTTATATTTTTTTATATGGATGGAAGAATATAAACACTGACCAATTGATTATCTAGTTTGGATAGTTTAAAAATTATAAATAATTCAATGAATAATTACAATAATCAAACGGTATATTAAAGGTTCGATTAGTATAATTGATCTATAAAATTAATATAATTCATGAATGGGATAGAACATATATTTATCTATTAGTTAGTAATAGGATGTATTTATTATGTAAATTTTTTATACTCCACATATTCACGTCAAATTTAAGATATGATCTCATTTGTCCTCAAATTAAATGAATTTTTACTTCAATTGTATGCATGCTCTGGTTCTATGGAGATATGTAGCATGCATATTTGTAATTATATATTAGATAATTGCTTATCTATTTATGAGTATCATAATTTTATCTTTTTACTCGTTACATTAATATTAACTGTATAATTTTTCTTACTTTTAGATAATTTGCAAGTTTATTCATTTAGTCCTACAATAGACAAAAGTTGGATAAATAAATTGTCCGAAAGATTATATATTATATCAGGGTGAAAATATTGATCGAGAGTCCTGCAATATATGTAGATCTTCATAATGGATAGCACATAAAGAATGAGGTAACATAATGAATTAAGTGAATACAATGCAGAGTACAAAGAAACTGACAAAGGTATTACACTATTTTTTTCTTATTTCTAGATTCAAAATAATCTATGTATCATCAAAAATAGCTTTGTTAATGAGATGATATAATAAAAGATGTACAAAAAATGGAATGTTGAGACATCTAGTATATAGTTTAGCATAGAAAGTATTTGATGCTAGGTATTCTAATTTTGTATTTGATATTCATAATATTAGGTTGGGTTTAGCTTCAGATGGCTTCGATCCATTTCGAACTTTGAATTCTACCAATAGCACTTGGCCAGTTATTTTGATACCTTATAATTTACCACCATGGATATACATGAAATAATTCTCACTTATCTTGTCAATGGTTATTCTAGATGATAAGGATCCAGGTAATGATATTGATATTTTCTACAGCCTTTAATAGAGAAATGAAAACAATTATGAAAGGGTATCGATGCATTTGATACTTTCAACGGTCAAACATCTAAATTACACACAGTTTTATTATGGACTATTAATCATTTTTTATTATATATCAAATTTATCTAGTTGGAGTACAAAGGAGCAAATTGCATGTCCTTATTGTATAGACTCAACACATTCAATTTGGTTAAAACATTAAAAAAAATTATTATATGAAACATTATCAACGGTTGAAAGCAAACCATCCATTTCAGTTTTAAAAAAAATTATTTGATGGTACTATAGAATTAGGATGTGCCTCTATTTCACCTTTTAAAACTGATGTTCGTACATAAATGAATGACATCAATTGTATATATGGTAAATTCTCGAAGTCCATAAAAAAAAAAAAGAATAAGGGATGTCAGGAAGGGTTATTAGAAAAAGTGAATACTAGTACTATGGATGCAGAGATGTTTGAAGATCCTGATAATTTTTTTGAACATCAAAATGAAGAAGATGCATAGATAATATCTATACATCAGCCTAGCAAGCAGTTATAGAAAAAAGAAGTATCTTCTTTGACTTACTTTATTGGGAATATAATCTTATTTGGCATAATTAATCTTGATGTCATATACATAGAGAAGAATGTTTGTCATGATTTGCTGGGAACATTATTGAACCTTGATGGAAAGATCAAAGATAACATAAACATGACTTAATTTAAAAGAAATGGATATTCGACAAGGATTTCATCCAAAAATACTTGCTAATGATAGAATTTATTTACCTCTTGCATGTTATACAATGTTTCCTTAAGAAAAAATAATTTTTTGATAGTTTTGAAAAATATTAAAATATATGATGGATATGCATCAAATATTTCATGATGTGTTCATCTAAAAGGCTACAAACTTTCTAATCTTAAAAGTCATGATGGTCATATATCGATGCAAGATATCTTTTCACTAGCTTTAAGATCGTCGGTACCGAAACAAGTTCTTGCAGTTGTACTTTGATTGCCATCATTCTTTAAGGCATTATGTTTAAAAATTATTGATCCTTGTGAGTATGTTGATTTGGAGTATGATGTTGCGATTATACTTTACCAGATGGAGAAGATTTTTTTCTCCTAAATTTTTTATATATCTACTCATTCATCTAGTTTCAGAAGTTAAGCTTAATGAATCGATATACTATAGATAGATGTATCCTATTGAGAAGTATTATTGCAAATCTTAAATATTTAAATAATTTTATTAGAAGCAACGTCATACTGATATTTAACTAAATTGTTAATTCTTGAAAGTATCTTGTGCAACTAAAAGATTATGTATAAAATCGAGCCTATCCCAAGGACTCGATTATTAAAGGATATATTGTTGAAGAGTGTTTGACATTTTATTTAAGATATCTTCAAGGTATAAAGACTGTATTTAATAGACCTCAATGACATATTAATTTTATGGAGAATGAAGAATTGTATAAGTTTTTAACCTTGACAAAAATTAAAAGTATTGTACTTATCAAAAATTTATAGTACAAGCACATCATTATGCGTTACTTCATAGTAACATAATATCTAACTATTACAGATTAATATATTTAAGACATTACAAATTCTAAATATCATATCATATATAATATCCTAAATGAATAATTTATATTTTATGCAACAAATTCTTAATGTCTCGTGATCAAGCCAATTATAGTATTCATCCTAAGCCAAAGAATGATCAGCAATAGTTGGTCGAGTTATTTTCGACATGACTTTCAATATATGTTTGACAAATATATAATGGATACATTAATTTTGGATACATATTTAACATTGAATAATTCATCAACACTTCATATTATTTTTTTAGATATCAATAATCATAAAAAAACTATTCAGATGAATTAATAGCCCTGGCTCGAGGACTTAACAAAATTGTGAACCGATATAATGATTTTGCAATCAATGATTTTAAATTTTGATGGTGCCGAAATCTGCTCGATCGTCGAAGTGAGCTGGAAAGGAGACAAGAATGGCGGTACCTGCAAAAGAAGTCCCGGCTGGAGGATATTCCAGCGAAGGCCCTCCGATGGTCAAGTCAGTATTCCAGACCACCCAGAAAAAAAAAGTTCAAGTGCATGAAAGTATATAAGGAGTAGATGAGGGAGTGTGCATGTACCTCTAGGGGTTCATTAAGGAGTAGATGAGGGAGTGTGCATGTACCTCTAGGGGTTCATTAAGAACCCCCTTTTATAGTTGATTCCAGGGGTAGTTTGGAGATAATCCAATGCAGCAGCCGACAGATAGGGAATGATAGAATTCTGGAGCTGACATCCAGATTTCCGAGTAAAAATCATCCTTTTTTATCTAGAATATCCTTCCATTGATAAGGAGTTTTATCTTGTGTCTTCTTGCTATTTGTCTTAATAGCTCCGAGAGAACTGGTTTAAAGAAAGGCCACACTTTTTTAATGATAAATCTATTCTAGATACTAGGACTTGATAGTTTGTCTGTTACGAAAGGTATTTCAGGATGGGTATCGGTGGATTCCTCCTTTGAGCCTCTAGTTGATTCTTTTATAGGAGTGACTGACCGGATCGAGGCCTTATACTGAAGTTCGATAAGTTTGAGGACCTTTTGTGACTAAGGTTCTGCAGAACTTAGGGTTCGGGAGAGATGGATCCCTAATATATCGAAAGTATATAGGAGCATGCATCTCGACTGAAGGTCAATTGGTTAGTAACCCGGTTGACCGACGGCTCGTTAGGATCATTCGACCTAAATCTATTAAAAGCTAGGAGGGTCAGAGATAGGTACTGGGATAAAGTCAAAAATCTTTGATCCGGGAGGGAACTAAGATCACGAAGATTTGATATTTCGTATATCAAGGTTAGCATCGATAGGATCGGGGAAAAGTACCTTTCTCGGTTCTTTCCTCTTAAGGGAGCAGAACTGGGCAACAGGGTTTTCCCCTTCATCACCCTTCGTGGACATCTGGTTTACCCGGATGTTCTATCTACCTTATCCGTGCTTAAAATATCATGGATTGAGATATTGGGGTCCAAAATAGTCGAATATGGTTCATATCCATCCTGAACTAGGTCCAATCGGATTGTCGTTGGTCCTAAAACCTTTGGGATCCTAGGTACAGGATTTCTCCGCACATCAATAGCCCCCCACTCATTAGTTCAAATGTTGAGTATTCGGGTTGAGGAATAGTTCTAGTGCCTCGCTTTGAGGATCCCGGTAGTCTCATTGGTTTTCAAGTTTTCAAAAGGTAAGCTTGCCAGAAAGCTTGTGTTGCATTTATAATATCTTTCTCGGGAGACGTGAGGAGCTACCATGGCTTGTCCCTTTATACAGGAATTTTTAGAGGTAGTTCACAACCGTAGATGCTTAAGCTAGGGCTATCCTATGCTTGCTGCGCGGTGATATATGGTATAAGAAGGTGATTTCCGGTGATCTTTTCTGGTAATTTTGAATATCACATGGATCTGTGCGATATTTAGGATTTATGGAAAACTATTTTGAAGCATTGCAAGGACGATGCCTCGTGTAGTAGAGATTCGGACATCCCTTTTGATGTTCCCAAGGTTGGGACCTCGGGGAATAATTCTAGTGCCTTCGATGTTGCGGGGGGTCCGTTGTTCACCAAAGAACAAGTTTGATCTTTCCTTCAGGCCACAGGAGACATCGAGCTTGCAGGGACCAGTCCGAAGAGCATGGGCATGCAACTTTTGAGGCAATCATTCAGGTATGCAGAAAGTTTATTGCCCAAGTCACTGTTTAATTATTGTATATCTCCCTTTTTAATAATATGTTGCCATATAAATTTAATGCAACTATCTCGTCATTTATACTTTTTTATGACGTCGATCGAAACTGCCAAAGTAAAGGCCACCGCAATGGTGGAGAAAGTTGTTAATGCCGAGCGAGAGCTTGGCGAGGCTAAGACTAGTATCACCGAAGCAGAGGAAGAATTTAGAGAATAGAAAAAATGTGCGGTTGGACTTTCAAAGAACATTGTTCATTCGGTAATAAAGTTAGGGGAGGCAGGTAGCCATCTTGCCTTAATGCGCCAGAAGTTAGAGCTGCATGTGCAGGTGAGGTCCAGATGATCTCGAACGCCGAGGCAGAAGCGGCAATTAAATATTTAAAAGCCGAAACAAATAGCCAAATCCAATGATTCTGAGAGAAGCTTAATTTGGCTCGGGACCAGAATGAATGGTTGTGGAATGAACTTCGCCTTGACTGGGATCAGGTGCAGCATAGCAGCTCTTCAGGACAGGACGATAAGATTCATCAAGTCGAACGAGCAAGGGACGAAGCTATAGCTAAGGTTCAGCTCCTTCAGCAAAAGTTGGAAGAGGAGAAGAATAGGAATGACATCGCCTTCTAATGGATTCAGAACCGTCGAACCGCAAATACGAAGGAGAACCTATCCCTACATAATCAGTTAAAGGTGACCAAGGTTACTATTGATGGCCTGAGGGATAGGGTGGCTGATTACAACAATGAGATCCTGAGGCTAGAGACTAGAACAACTTTGATCGAAGCATGCATGGGGGCTACTGAAACTCAAATTCCGCATACCGAAAGCAAATCGTGTAGAATCGGTTTGGAAGATTGCAGAACCCTGGCGACTGAAATTCTTCTCGAAGCTGGAGCGCATCTGCTTCAGCCTCCCATTATAGTGGAGGCCATTCAATCTCATGATGCCAACCCAATCAATCACCAGCAGGGAGGTGACTGACGCTATAATTTTTACTTTCTTATACTTGACTTGTAAGATACTTTTAAGATAAACAAGATGTAAATTTTTTCTAAGTATCATAGTTTGGTATTTTTCGAGAATATCTCCTTTCCCTTCGGGTACTTCCAGTCCTGGCAGTTTTCATTCGATAATTTTTTATTGAGTCAAATTTTTGGGGCAGATAGGAGGGTGATCGAAACTCATTCTTGATCGAATTATATTTGCTTCCAATTTTTTTGGTACGATATGACATTTGAGAAGATATTTCGTCATAGGTTGCTTAGAGGGGGTGGCGAGCATTTATGGCTTATCAATAATCCAAGTCGCGGAGTTCAAGGAGAATTATAATTTTTTCGCATGAAAGGCAATCAGATGGAGGAGATGAGTTTGGGATGCTTCGGTTCCCATGATCCGTGGAGATGTGTTTCAACCTATAGCTGGGTGCTACTTGTCTGCATCCAGAGGACCAGTCGGGCACTAGTTCAATCTGGGTCATTGACCAAATCTATAAATGGAAGGGCCTTTGCCGCCCGATTTGATCTTCTTCAATCCTTTCTTCTTCCTCTTGCCCTATTTCTTTGAGCTCTTCTCCCTCCATCTCCTGTGACTCCCGTTGGCTTTCGCCATTGTCTTCTTTGCTTCCCTCCTGGCTAGGCCCTTCAAACTCCCACTTGAACTCGTTGGAGGGTTTTTTGTTTCTTGTAGAATAGTTTTCGCCTTGGTTCCAGCACTTTTTGTCACTTGTTCTTGATTTCAGACTTCTAAGAGTTCTTTGTGTTTGTTTTAAAATAATTTTTCCTGATTTTAGGATTTTTGTTTGATCTTAGGATATCGGATTTAGGGTGGACTTTTGAGATAAAGGGTTCCTAATCCTCGGACCACAAACCCACTGATTTTGAGATTCCTGTCAAAGTGGTGGAGCCTACTTTTGCCAGTGAAGTATCAGTTGTTGTGACATTGTCACAGGATCCAGTGGAACCTGAAAGAGGATCCTTCACAAACCTTGCAGAGGAGCTTTCAGGGATCCTCAAAGATGAAGTACTAGGGGATCCCAAAAAAAAACCTTCCCAGACTTATCTAGTTTATGATCTGAGAACCGGATTTGAAAAGGCTTCGTAAGAAGTTCCAAATCTCCTCGGATTTCGAGCTAAAAGTTTGGCTCGATGTCGATCGAGCATGCAACCCTTCTACGGGCTGATTGGTCCTGTACAGAGAATTTATTAGTCAGACATAGAGAGTTTCTTAGCCAGACTGAAACTACCTTTAGTCCCATTTTTTATTGAGTTCTTTAGAGCCATAGGTCTTCCACCTTGCGCAGTTACACCAAATACCCTCCAATTCTTTTTTAGCTTTTCAGTAGTTTATGCTTTAGCCGGAATTCATCCTTCGATCCTGCTCCTTAGGATTTTTTTCTCCTTCAACAAATACCGTCAGTTTCATGGATGGTGATTTGCCAATTCCCGTAAATGGCAACGCCATTTGATTTGGAGCACTCCTTCCTTCATACATCATTGGAAGGAGCAGTTTTTCTTTGTAAAGCATCCGAACATCAATCGCTGGGTTTTCCATAATGGGGTGCCCAATCCAAGCAGCTAACCCATCCTGCCCTTTTGTCTAAAAAAGAGGAGGGTTGGATTGGTGGTCATCAATGCTTTCAAGTCCCCAGTTTGAAAGTCCTGCTATCCAAGGCAACCCTTCTCAAGATGGGGTTCAACCAAGTTTGGCCAAAGGTGAGAAGAACCCTGATTCATCTCTCCTGCAGTTCAGTTTTAATCCTTGTATTTTATTATTTATTTTTCCTAATCACTCTCTCTTTTTTTTAGACATGGATCCTTTTGTTGCCCGCAAACTGAAAAAGGCAATCTTAAAGAAAATAAAGGCCGAAGTAGCTCTTACCATCGAGGAGCCTTCGGGGGTTCAAGTCGTGGTCACCCCCAACTCATTTGATGTTCCGAAGGTCTGTCCACCTGCGGCGAAGCACCCCCAATTGACTAGGGGCGAGGGCTCTTCCTCCGCCCCTCCAGCGGTTGCCTCCCAAGAAACCTAGAGTGATCAAGCTCCGGATTCGAAGTTTGCCCTTTGACAATTCGAAGGTGGTCTGTGACTTGTTCGAAGAATTCATCTATTCCATCGACACAGATCATGACATTGAAGAGGAGAACCATCAATGCCATAAAGATGCGATCTGAACTATCTGAAGGTTAGTTTTCCTTCTTTCTTTTAGGTTTGGTCTTAATCATTCGGTAATTTGTTACTAAACCTATCATTTTGCAAGTATGCCATTTCATCAGGACTATTATGATTTGAAAGGCCATTGGTTGGCTGAAGAAAAGAAAAGGATTGATATGGCAGTGCGCTTGAAAGAGACAGGACCCGGCCAGAAGATGGTCGAAGCTAGCCTTAAGCATTATGAGGCTGAGCAAGACCAATTGAAGAAAGAGCTCTCCTGGGAGGAGGCTCTCGAGGCTGTGCAACGAGAGATTTCCACTCTCAAAGCACAGAGAGAGGAGGCCATGCAACAGGCAATGAAAGTTTACAAAGCTTCCAAAGAATACTGCTACGAGAAGCTGCATTTCACCTAGCACGCTTTCTCCGAAAGGATGGATGACACTTGGAGGAGAGTTCTCGAATGTTATTCGGACCTCAACCTAGATTTCTTGGACGAGGATGAGCCAGATGAGGATTCCTCGACCAAAGGTGTGCCAGCTTTGGGAGAGGCTAGGGCCGAACAAAGTGTTGACGCGCCATCATCCTAAATCTCTATTATTATCTTTTATGTACATTTTTGCATTTATTGTATTGCTAGTCAATCCTATGGAGATGACCACACCGTAAAACTTTCGGATTTCTTTTATATCATTAATAAAATAGTTTCAATTTCCTTTCTTTCCAGTGTTGTGATTCAGTATGCTTGATTATGAATATTCTCTAGCACCATATTTAATATCACAAAACTAAGAACCCATCGACCATCGGTTAAAACTTGAAAGTATTATCATCATGTGACTAAATGCATCGCTACCACTATCCTTAGGCAGTGACTCGGATTGTGGCATAAGAGCCTGATATCCAGCAGGTTGCCCAATATCGAATACTTACCGGATCAATTCTATCTCGTAAAGTTTGGGATAATTTATGCTGGAACTATCCGGTGAGTAGAAAATGCCTGGTACTATTCTTGTTTGGTTTTCGGTCTAGTAGTATCGATGCAGCTCTTTAGCAAAGGAGGCTCTATAACATCGATCATTTGGTTGCAAGCTTTAGGACCCTACCCAGGATTCGATCGTCGTCTTCTAGGGGTTTGTCGACACTGGCCTAGCCAAAAATCTTTGGATAGCGAATCCTTTTTTGTCCCAGCCAAGAGCTTTTGGAAGTTGGGTGTCAAGCCAAAGACTTTTCGATGTGGCCCGGTCGAAAACTTTCGGGCATTGAATCTTTCTTGACCCGATCAAGGACTTTCAGGAGTTAGGCGTCGGCCAAAGACTTTCTGATGCTAGCTTGGCCGAAGACTTTTAAGCGTTGATCTTTCTTGTCCCTGCCAAGGACTTTCGGAAATTGGATTTAACGCTAAAGGTTTTTCGATAGTAGCCCAGTCGAAGACTTTTGGGAATTGAGTCCTTCTTATCCTGGTCAAAGGCTTTTGAGAGTTTAGCATCAAGTCAAAGGCTTTCCGATAGTAGTTCAATCGAAGACTTTTGGACGTTGAATTTTTCTTGTCCCGGCCAAGGACTTTCGAGAGTTGGATGCAGGCCAAAGGCTTGCCAATACTAGCCCAGCCGAAGGCTTTTGAACGTTGAATCTTTCTTATCCCGATCAAGGGCTTTCGAAAATTGGGTGTTAGGCTAAAAGCTTTTCGACGCTAGCCTGGTCGAAGGCTTTTGAGTGTTGAATCTTTCATATCCCGGTCAAGAGCTTTCGGGAGTTGGGCATTAGGTCAAAGCTTTCCGATACTAGCCTAGCCAAAGGCTTTCCGATGCTAGCCTGGCCAAAGACTTTCCGACATTAAATCTTTCTTGACTTGGTTAAGGACTTTCAGGAGTTGAGCATCAGGCCAAAGACTTTCCGACACTAGTCCAGCCAAAAACTTTCAGGCATTGAGTTTTTCTTATCCCGACCAAAAAACTTTCGAAAGTTAGACAGCAAGTCAAAAGCTTTTCGATGCTAGCTCAACCAAAGACTTTTAGGCATTGAATGTTTCTTGACCTGGCCAAAAACTTTTAAGAGTTGGGTGTCAGGCCAAAGACTTTCTGACATTAGCCCGATCGAAAGCTTTCAAGTATTGAATCTTTCTTGTTCCGGCCAAGAACTTTTAAAAGTTGGATATCAACCAAAGGCTTTCTGATGCTAGCCTAGTCGAAGGCTTTTAGACATTGAATCTTTCTTATCCTAGCCAAGGACTTTTAGAAATTGAACATCAGGCCAAAGACTTTCCGATGCTAGCCTGGTCGAAGGCTTTCAGGTATTGAATCTTTCTTATCTCGACCAAGGACTTTCAGATTTTAGCATTTATTATTTTGTTATTCGCCACAATGAGGCCCTTGTTTCTAAAACTATACACACATATAAATTCAGTTATATACATAATGGACGGAAAATAAGGAGTTTACAGATCCTATTAAATTTAAAGACAATATTGCAAAATGGAAATCTAAACTATTGGATACGACCTACCATGTCAAAAATGTCTATAAAAGACCTTATATTTCAGAAGTTTTCAGAGATCCCTTGCCAATTCATCTTCTGAAATCAAAACGCTATGTCATGCCATTGGAACTTTTTATTCGCGATTACTTGATAAAAAGACGAGGTCTCCAAAGTATATGTTTGTTTGTTTATTTACAGCATTCTAGACCTTGCATATCATATTCTATGTTTAGGTTTCTATTATGCAATCTTCATCTTTGAAATTGATAGTGTGTGCAAACTTCTTCATTACAAACACAACCCTGCCCCACCCCCATGGATGCATATATAACATATCCATACATAATACAATACATACTTTGAGAAGCAAAGGCCTCGCTGCTATGAATAACGAGATAAATTTTATTGTTTCTACATATATATATATGTACGCGTATAAGCAAACCCTAGTACAGCACTTCAAACAACATATAAGCCATCTCACATCATCAGAATGTCCACACAGAAACATTCAGTCCCTCTACCAAAATCTCTCTTCATCACGATCACTTGTATCTTTTCATGTTTACCTTTGCCCCCATACAAAACCCAAGAAACAAGGACCCTCCGGGAAGCCTTGTCTTGTATCTTTTGACGTACCAGCTTTCTTTCGTAACGAATTGGTGATGGCATTCCCATCTTTTACAGCAAGAGAAAAAGATAATGAGATGAATGTGATACAAGGTTTGAAGGCTAGTAACATGTCCCAGTATCTACTCATGGTTTGCTGATGCTACTGAACAATACAAACTAGTACATACAATTATTAGGTTGATTTTGTCGAACCTTGACACAGAACTCAACTCGACTAAGCCTTAATCTCCCTAGTGGGGGCGGTTATATGATTCCGTTTCCTCCATTCTGCTTCGCTTAGGGCCACACTTTTTAAAAGATGTAATAATGTCAAGTCTTTCCTTACTACATTCCATGAGATTTTCGATCTACATCTAACCCTCTTTCCTTCTACATATATCAAAACACTCCTCCATACTGGTGCATCCCTTAGCTTATGTAGTACATGTCCAAATCATTTCTTGATTGGTGCTACATCTATATTTTTATGAATGACTTCATTTTCTATTTTATCTTTTCTTATAATACCGCACATCCATCTTAACGTTCTCCTTCTGGTCATACTTATGTAATTTGTTTTTCCAAACCTTGATGTGATAAGATATTGCAGCTTTTGCAATCAAAACTCATGGTGCAACAAACTATGGACAATAATCAATTTAAAGTTATATCATATGACTGCATACTAGAAGAGGTAATCAATTATAGTATGACTTACACTAATGCATAAATGAAAAAGAAATAGAAATATAAAAAAAATTAAGAAAAAAATTTCCATGAATTAGCAAATTATAAGCTGAACTAGAAGTATGGCTAAAAACATTCCAAGCCTAAGAATGAACAACAAACATGAATGTAATATCTCAACCTGCATGTGAGTGCTTTATGGTGAAGTTCTCATCAAGAAAGGTGCCACCATATATAGATTCACCACCCTTGCCATCCCTATGAATGATATCACCACCTTGAATCACAAAACCAGATATTATGCGGTGAAATGGTGTTCCCTTGTGGTGAAGAATCTTTCCGCTGGCTCCCTTGCCCCTTTCACCTGCAAACAGAAAATGACATCAAATAGATCTCTGGTAAGTGTCAGTTTGATGCAAATACTCAAAGTTCTTTTGCAGCTTAAAGTGTAAAGAATGTTTCAAGACAATCAAGAACATTTAATGATTCAGAAAAGCAAACATAGAAAAGCAAATGATAAGTAAAATTACCTGTGCAAAGGGCCCTGAAATTTTCTGTATGACAAAAAATATTAGATATCATGTCAGAAGCTATAGAGTTACATATGAAAGTATGTAAATAACTATTAAGAAGAAATTATTGGATGAAATAAATAGGTTGATGATCTGCTTAAGACAGAATAAGGAACAAAATACAAGCTAAGGACCACTACAAAAAAAGAGTGGGAAAAAGAAAAGAAAAATAAACAAACTATGGCAGTGATGGCAGCAACAAGATGTGGTTAATAAACAAGTAAAATAGATAAATTTAAGAAATATTACTGTCCGAATATGAAATGCATTTCTCTTTATAAATGGAGTGCTAAGAAATACAATATAATTACTCCTGGGAAAGAAGATGCAAACTACAGCACCAATACTAATACCAACAAACTCCCAGAGCAAGAGTTCAAAATGCTACAGTGATTAGTCAATTACAATCAAACATAATTTTTTGGAACAGGGGCCTTTATTTCAAAAGCAATAAAATCATCATTTCTTTTTTAACCTCATAACTATAACCATCTAAGAGTTTTTGAGATTAGCTTTCTGAATTCAGTTTCTTAAAATCCTTTTTTACAACTTAAATCCTCACAGTGAGGGTTTTCATCTTCTACTTAGACAGTTCAATGAAGATATCTGAGACCATCGACTTAATGCAGTCACAAGTTTAGCATTTGAGAATAATTCGGCAAGGTTTAAATTTTTGGAATTTGGAAAAAATCTGGTAAAAACAGAAAATATTGGTAGAAATTTGAGAAATCAAATTAATAAGCAAAAATATAATTATTTTAAATATATTCTTATATATTGAAAATTAATAAAAGTTAAAAATTATAATTTTCAAGCATTTATAATCACATTTCATTTAATGCAAACCAAGAGATATATCAAATACATAAAGGCAGAAAAAAAGGAGGAAGCCAGATAGTTCATTCAGGAAACTAGAGGAGCATTAAGTTTCCCTAATTAATTCTTTTAGAAGATTAGAGCATGGGGCCCGAAAATCCTTTAATTTTTAATATTTCCATGTTCATCATGTCTCACCAGTCCCAAGACTGAAGATCCAGCCACTTACACTCTTATATACTTTGTTTTTCTTAAAAAATGTCATGGAAACTCCTGTTTAAATTTCTACCCTGATTTTTTTCAAAATTCCCAGTTCCATAGAACATCATGTCTTTTCTACCCATGCGCAAGATGGTGACCAAAGTCCAACCTAATCATTATGATTGATTTGCCCATGAATTATACAAATTACTCATGATATGTTCATGAAGAAGTGAATAATTTGAAGAACAATTCAGATGAGCTTCATATCACAACTAGTTCCTGAATTTTTGAAAAATTCACCAAATATTGTAATCATGCTCCTCAATGAGATTCCTCAAATATTGATATACATGCTTATACCATCAAATCAAATTCTCCATCACCTTATCCTTGTCAATGCAAACTCATAAACCCCTAAAATATCCACTCCTCAATCTGTCCTAGTTTTACCACTCATTGAACCATGTGTTCTTGTCTTAGCAAATTCATCTTTCTTGCTAGGGTCTTCCACATACCCCATCATTCTGATTTACACAAATTTACAAGGCGCTAAGGCATGTAAGATGCCTTGGTCAGATAACAAGTCTCTACTCCATCCACCAAGCTCCAACTCTATTAGATATGTCTTCATCTATTTCTCCATCATTGTACAAATAGCATTACAAAACTAATCACAATTTGACAGGACATCATTTTCATGCCTACTTCCACTGAAGTTGTACACATAGTCTATGCTTGTTCTGTAGTTTTTATGCTCCTATCATCTAAACATTTCTTCCATTATTCCATTTAAGCAATAAATATATGTTGTTATCAGCAAACAAAATCATGTTAATGGCAAGTAACACATATCAATCTTTTATACAATATAGCAGAGTAAGTTCATATATGACTGGTGCAAAGAGACATGTACTTACTGTTAATGTTAATCCTTGCTGTCAACCTACCAATGTAGTGTGCTTGTCCCACCATTACTACTTATGATGCTTGTCACTGTCTCAATTCTCGATATCAATTTATCATTTCTTTATGGCTTTCTTCCTATCCAATTACCTCTAGTGTGTATTTGCTCCTATTCTTTCTCCAAATAGATGCATATTGTGAGTAGTTTTTTTTTTCCTCTTTTTCTTTATATCTACTTGTAGATTCTTTAGCCAACTTGTTTGGCATTTAAAAAAGAAAAAGGTGAAATTACTCTAGTCCTGTTGTTATTTTCTTTTTTTTTCTTATTTCATTACCCTTTCTCATAGTTCAGTGTGGCTTGCGGGCTTATATTTCAAATATTTAACCCTCAGTGCAATTTCTTCTGAATGGTCCCATCAACTTTGTCGAGACAATGCACTGATCACCACCGACCTACTATTTTCAGCAGTTGCAGCAATCCAAGTTCTTGATGGGATAACCGACTAACATACATACAAATATTTGGATACATACAATGTATTCTCTCTCATCAGACAGCAAAAGTATTAAAGATTGATAGAAAAGGAAAACCAACTATGATGATTAGGCATCTGCATAGATTAAAGACAAGATAACAGCAAAAACACATTTAAAATCATAACCTGTCAAACTTAAAAATATTAAAAATACCAAGAGCTCTATGGTAGAAAATATAGTCAAATAGACCATGGGAAAAGTAAGGCATCTTTTACAAGAAAGAAGTTGACCACCCTAACCTAATGCCAATATATTGATCTATAGACTATACCATAATTGGATCCAATTAGGTATCAAATCTAAATGTTTTTGAAACCTTCTAGCTATATCTATTTAGGATCCAGTTCTACGCTCATAATTATCACCAGCACTGAATTCAAACCAATGACCCAATGCTATTCAGCTTATAACCCTAGAAAAAGTATTGTCAGATAGAGGTGCACCTCTGACAAAAGAGAGAGCATATAGCAGTAATTAGTACACATATGGAAGGAACCGACCAAAAGGTGATCCTGTAATATCTAGAAATGATGATTAAGTTTCACTAGCCTTGATACAGCAATCCACTTCAACAATTGTTGACACCCTTGCATCAATACAGAAAACATCATACAATATATTTCATATGAAATCATAAAAGGATCTGCAAGACAATGTCAGCATGCATTTGATATGAGGAGCTATGTAAATCTTAGTATAAAGCAGTCAGACTAAAGCATACCAACAGTTTTTGGCACCACTTTTCCATATAGTCCAATGACAATTCTACCTGCAAGAAAATTCAATCAAAAAGAAAGATGAAGGAACATAGCAAAGTTACACCTTTTCTTACACCTGTCAAAGCATGTAAATTGTTCACGATGTGATACAGAAATATAGATTTTCAACTGAATTTTCAGAAAATCACAATAGATTCAGCAAGAGTATAATTCTTGGCTTTCAACAAAATTCTACAATTGTGCTCTCCACAATAAAGGAACTCACCATGTTACAAATTACTTGCATATCAGCAGCTAATTTTTCGCAGAAGTTAACATGAAAAAAGTTCAACTTCTAATTATCAATTTTTTGTCTAATTTTCCTCACAAACAACCTATCATACATTCTGATCATTGTGTTCCTAAATTTTGTTAGCCGAAAAACTCTAACATCTGTACTGTGCACAACAGCTTATGGAATTAAACTACAAGTAGTGAAAATAAGATGATTTCACTAAATAATATAGCGTACCTTGGTACGATGTATGGCATGATGATATCCTAAAATACCTACTAATGGTATGATGTGCCCATTTATCCCATCCCAAATTCATTGATTTTGATGATTTTGAAAATAAAAATATAGTTTGTAATTTTTCCATCTAACTAGCACTTGAAAGATTTTAAAAGAATGCCGTATGTTAATTTGAGGGTTATCATTTCATAAGCCAATTATATCAGGCACAGATGATATAATCCTCAACTCCCCAAGAGGTCTAGATGCTTAAGAATTTTTGACACAATACTGTCCATTTAACTACCATAGCTTGATCAACTAACAGACATAACATAACATGCACACTTACATACATATATATGCATACATCATACATATGTGGATATGAATAATAGCTACATGCAAGTATTTGCTTAGCTGGATGTAGACAACACCATGTCCTCCAAAATGTTGTCTCGATTGATGCATGAATGCATGCAAAAATAGAGAAGGAACCCCATTTCTTTCTGAACCTCCACTTGGAAACAAATTTTCAACAATACCAATATCTGCAGATTAATTGAAGTCACAAATATTTTGATCATCCATTCATTCTTTCTTTCTTTCTTTCTTTTTGTAGTGAACTCTTCTTTATTTTCTGTATTTTTTTATGAATACTTATTTTTTCTTGATAAGTCATTTTTTCTTTAACATGTACATTGAACATTCCAGCTTTCTAGTCTTGATAAAAGAGATAGCTATTTTAGTGTGGGAGCATGTACCGGTGGATGTATGTAAGTGTGCGTGTGCAAACATAGAATGATATGAATCAAAATATATTGAGAACCGAACATAGGAACAAGGTACGTTACCACATAGAACCAAGACAGCCATTTTATGAACATTTGAAAATTGATATGAGCCAGAAAAAACTCAACTTACGAGCACCAAATTGTTAATATAAATTTAGATCCAATACTCTCAAGCATGGTTTGCGGTATCATCCTGTACCGTCCGATATGGAGCGTACCATACCATATCAGCCAAAAGTCAGTACGGTTCATATATAAAAAACGGTCCGGCACTCTGGACCGTTAAAAAAAAATTTTAAAAATATATTCCGCCTGGTTCGGCACGGTTCGGGCTCGGGTCGGCCTAGTTTGAGTTCAGTTCGTGCCCAATTCAGGTTAAACAATTTTTTGATAGGAAGGAAAGAAATTTTTTTAATATTTTATTAGCCCGGTACGGGATCGGTACGGTACCGTACTATATCGATCGGTAACCGGTACAGAATCCGGTACCAGTTCCGAGTTTCTTGCTCTCAAGTGGATTTACCTGTATGCTGACCATCAATATCCACTTCAAAGTAAACTATATGAGTTATTTCGGGCTCTTTTCCAACTCTAATTTCCTGCTGTAATATACATACACATACACATACACATACACATATATATACATATACATAAATAGGTGAAAACACTAAAAACAGATTAAAGACGTAACAGATCAATGGCTGGACCTGGTGTCATGGTTTTGGTGAAAGTTGCTAGGATCAAGGTAAAAGGGGTGATACTAAAGAATTAAGAAAGAAACAAGCCAAAGAAACCAGATACTATACAGAAGTCATTTGTTTACCACCACCATTTGGTTTCAAGAAACTCCATAAGAAACCAAAAGCAGCAATCATTGCACAAAAATTCCCCCCCAAGCAAAATCTAACAACACTGCGAATCTCGAGCATTTATAGTATATGCAACAAAAACTGTATCATTTAACAATACCCAAGCTCGAATCAGCAAACAAAGACCCACGGCAAGGAACACATTTCAAGTCTCAACATAATCACTATGATTCTTCTAGAAAATTACAAGATAAATCACATTTATATGGAAACCCCTAAGACATTCATAATTCTCGGCAACCGATGACCCAAGTAACAATACCGATGTCAAAAATCATAACCCACATCAAACAACTATCTTTTTTCCCTCTGAGATCAAATCGAAACCCCTGAGACATCCATAATTCTCCGCAACCGATGACCCAAGTAACAATATCGACATCAAAAATCAAAACCCACATCAAAAAACTATCTTTTTCACCTATGAGATCAAAATGAAACCCCACAACTCAGACAATTTCTCCTTCCTCGGAGAATCATCAACAAATTAAAGAAATGAATCAGTTATAAATGGGATCTAGAAACCGGGAAAAGATCAACGATTGAGAAATTGAGAACGGAAAGCGAAAGGATCAGGAGAAAGGGTTGGGGAGGGAGAACTGGACCGGTCTGTGGGAGATGGAGAAGGCGAGAAAGACGACGACGAGGACGAAGAATGCGATGAGGGCTTTCTGAAGCATCACGACCTTCTCCTGTTAAAGTCGGCAGCTCCGCCTTCTCCTTTCGACTCTCCCTCACTTTACCCTCTTCCTTCCTCCCTCCCTCTCTCTGGCCACCATCACATCAGGGATCGGCTCCCTGGTCGTCTTCTCGTTTTCGAGTCTCAGCCTCTCTCTCTCGGGTGTGATCAATTTCCAGAGCAAATCGCGAGAGAGTCTCGAGAAAGAAGAAAATTGAAGAATCGAACTTAAAAATTGAGATTAGTATGTCGTTGGATGCATTACGTTACATTAGTATTTGTCGTTGGATCCATTACGGACCGGCCCAGAATTGGTCCCAAGTTGTTCTGGGCCGTTTAAGATCTTGGTGCTGGTTTCATGTATCAAACTCTAGAAGTTATTTATACCTGACATAAGGCATGGATCGTCTATCTCGTGGACTTAACGTGCTCTAATCTAACTGCTGTACACTACTGAGGAATAATAGTTCTGATAGGCGTAGAGAACTCCTGTAGTATTTATATATTTTTAAACCTATTCATCTCTTCGGATGAATGGGTTGAAAATTTAATTGGATTCATTGGATTGGACTGGCCCTGGTCCAATCCAATGAATCCAATAAAATTTCCAGCCCGTCCATCCAAACACCTCTTAAATAATGGATAAGCTTAAAAAACAACTTTTATACACCACCCTGTGAAGAAAAAATATATCGTATAACCTGATTAGATTACGTAAGCCTTGCTTTTTAATGCGTATTTAATACCTGCTATTTTATTTTTTTATTAAAAATTTTGAATAATAAAAATATTTTTATTTTATAAAAAAATTATGATATCCGTTGATTTGGATTATGATATTCCAGTGACTAGAATGTCGTAACTATATTTATATAATATTATAAAATTAAAAAATATTTATTAATAATAAAAATATTTTTTAATTTTATAATAATAAATTATTTTTAAACCGTAGAAAAGAGATCATTTTAGTACTTTGAAGGAACAAACACCACGGAGAAGAGTTTGAAATCATAGAGTGGTAGAAAAACAAGGCGGTCCAACTTAAATCCACGTAACAGCTGGATCAACTTCCACAGCACAAAGGTACCCATGATACAAAACCCCTGCACTAAGGCTGCAGAGATATGTACTAAGATCTGGTTACGTATGTGTTTGTATTAAATCCTAAATTTATCGACAGGAATAAAAAAATTATTTTACAAGATAAAAATTAACAAATAATCATTTTCTTAACCATCCCGGTAATGTCAAGTCTCATACACCATCACTTATTAGCAGAATAAGTCAATCAACTACAAGCGAAAACTTTCATGCTTACCTTTTTTTTTTTTTTTTTTTGGTAAAGTGGATAAGGGAGGAGGAGTTAGATCCCGGACGTAACTAGAAAATATTCGATACACTGTGCATATTAATTTTTTCGCAGCCGTTCCTCGTCCGAAGATAAATATGTCAACCTGACTATGATGTCAGCCAAATGAACAAAATTTATTATATATATTTTTAATTTTTTTACTATCCCAGTCAAAAATTAATCATGCACGCCCTCATGCTTACCTTTTTTTGAAAGAGGAGAACCGCGACATGGATGGAAGACCAATGTTTTCATGCAGAGTCCAAGAAGACTTTTTTTTTAGTTCTCTTGTGGAAGAGTACCCATGCAATTATGCGCTATTTTCTTGGTGACACTGATTTTTTTTTTTTCCTAATAAAAGTCCCAGTTGGAGGGAACTCTTTTCATGAGAGAATGGAGAGGGCATTTGGCTTTTTATTTCTTTTTCCTTCTAACATTGTACGCATTTTTTTAAAAAAGAGTCCCAAGGACTCTGTTGAAATACTACAATTTCCAACTTTTAGGATTATTTATCCTAAATGTACTTGAAATTATAAATAGAAATGCATCTTCTTCTGTGTATATGCTTGATTCTCTTGATCTTTGGCATGGTCGATTAGGACATGTTAATTATTCTTATCTTAAAAGAATAAAACAATTAGGATTGTTAAATATTATGTCAGTTCCTTATGATCAAGAAAAATGCCAAGTTTGTGTAGAATCTAAATCAACTAAAAAGACTTGTAATTCTATTCAGAAAAGAGAAACTGAATTACTAGAATTAATTCATTCTGATTTAGGAGATTTTAAAAATCATATGACTAGAAGTGGAAAGAAATTCTATGTTACATTTATCGATGATTGTTCTCATTATACTATGGTTTATTTACTAAGATCAAAAGATGAAACTTTTGAAATGTTTTTAAAATATAAGGCTGAAGTTGAAAATCAATTAAATAGAAAAATTAAAAGGCTTAGATCTGATAGAGGAGGAGAGTATGATTTTGCACCTTTTAATGATTATTGTGCACAAAATGGAATAGTACATGAATATACTCCTCCTTATTCACCAGAATCTAATGGAGTAGCAGAGAGAAAAAATAGAACACTTAAAGAAATGATGAATGCTTTACTTATTAGTTCTGGTGCACCCATGAACTTGTGGGGGGAAGCACTTCTTTCTGCCTGTGTTATTCAAAATAGGATTGTTTATAAGAAAAACAATAAAACACCTTATGAACTATGGAAAGGTCATTTACCAAGTTTGAAATATTTAAAAGTATGGGGTTGTTTAGCGAAAGTTTTACTTCCTGAAAATAAAAAGAGAAAATTAGGATCTAAAACTTTTGATTGTATGTTTATAGGGTATGTTCAAAATAGTCCTGCAAGTAAATATAGTGCAGCTTATAGATTTTTAGTAATCAGAAGTGAGAATAATGTTATGGAACCTAACACTATAGTAGAAACTAAGAATGCAGAATTCTTTGAACATATTTTCCCTATGAAGATCTCTTTGGCAAGATCTTCACAACCACTTACAGTTGGACCTAATTTAGAACCTAGTAAAATTCAAGAAGAACCTAGTAAAATTCAAGAATTGAGAAGATCTAAACGAGTTAAAAGGAATACCAATCTAGGAGATGACTTTTATACCTTTCTTATTGATGATGATCCTCAAACATACCATGAAGCTATTTCATCTCCAGATGCTATTTTTTGGAAAGAAGCAATAAAAACAGAATTAGAGTCTATCAGGAATAATCATACATGGAAATTAGTAAGTTTACCTCCTGGAGCCAAACCGATTGGATGTAAGTGGGTTTTTAAGAAGAAACTGAAATCTGATGGATCTATCGAGAAATTTAAAGCCAGGCTTGTTGCAAAAGATTACTCACAAAAGAAAGATATAGATTATTTTGATACTTTTTCACTTGTAACAAGGATAGGCTCCATTAGAATCTTAATTGCTATTGCATCCATTCATAAGTTAATAATCCATCAAATGGATGTTAAAACAGCATTCCTTGATGGAGACTTAGAAGAAGAAATTTACATGGATCAACCAGAGGGTTGTATTCAGCCTGGTACTGAACACAAAGTTTGTAAATTAGTTAAATCCTTGTATGGTTTAAAACAAGCACCAAAACAGTGGCATGATAAATTTGATCAAGTCCTAGTTTCAAATGGATATCAAATTAATAATGTTGACAAGTGCATTTATTCTAAAGTTGTGAATTCTGATTGTGTTATAATTTGTTTATATGTAGATGATATGCTCATTTTTGGTACTAACCTTGATATTGTAATTAGTACCAAAATGTTCTTATCCTCTAATTTTGATATGAAAGATATGGGAGAAGCAGATGTAATTTTAGGAATTAAACTCATAAATAAGTTTAATTACATCATCCTTTCACAAGAACATTATGTTGAGAAAATTTTAAGAAAATTTTCTTATTTGGAGTGTAAGCCTGTGAGCACTCCTTTCAATGCTAACTCATAACTTAAGAAAAATAAGAATCAAAGTATTTGTCAAGATAAGTATGCTCAAATTATAGGTAGTCTTATATATTTAATGAATTGTACACGTCCAGACATTGCTTATGCTGTTGGTAGACTAAGTAGATATACCCAGTGTCCTAACAAGGATTATTGGATTGCTTTACAGAGAGTACTTAGATATTTAAAAGGAACCATAAACTATGGTTTAGTATTTTGTGGAACTCCTACAGTATTAGAAGGATATTGTGATGCTAATTGGATTTCAGACTCTGATGAAATGAAATCCACTGGTGGTTATATATTTACTCTTGGAGGAGGAGTTGTGTCTTGGAAATCATCCAAGCAGACTTGTATAGCTCGGTCTACAATGGAATCCGAGTTTATTGCTTTAAAAAAGGTTGGGTCTGAAGCCAAATGGCTCAAAAATCTTTTGATGGATCTTCCCATTTGGACAAGACCAGCTCCATCTGTATCTATCCATTGTGATTGTCAAGCTGTTATAGCTAGAGCAAAAAATAAAATTTATAATGGAAAGAGTAGGCATATACGCCTAAGACATAATATAGTCAGGCAGCTTATTAATAATGGAGTCATATCCTTGGATTATGTAAAGTCAGAGTTAAATTTGGCCGATCCTCTGACTAAACCTTTAAGCAAAAAGCTTGTGAGTAGTACATCGAGGGGAATGGGACTTTACCCTGATCAAAAGTTGAAGTGATAGTAACCCAACTTTCATGAACGGAGATCCCGGGAAGAAGGTTCATATGGGAAAACTATTCATTAGATAACTTGGAGTATACTATCATGTATATATATTCATAATCCCTTCCTATGGTGTGAGATAGTATTTTGCAGTGAGTAGGATGAACTGATATATGAAGTTCTTAATGGATATCATAGCCTAAAATTTGGGTGGTATACAAAACTGCAATGTATACTTGATGATAATCCACCTATATGAGCGTGAAAGTTATGGCTGCTTTCTATGAGATTTGGGTAAAATCTCTAGAGCTCTCATGAATATCCAGGTAGACACATGGCCGAAACGTGTCAATCCGCAAGAACAACCGAGATCTGAGTAATGTAATGTGAGTAATAAGTCAATAGTCCAATAAAAGAATGATTGGTTCAGAGAAACTTAGTTTCACCAACTTTTCATGGATTATACTTATTACTCTATGCCTGGTTCATAGTCTATAAGACACCATGGCTTATGCATTACATTTATAAACTTCTTTCACTACTGTCCTAAACTCTTTTGTCTGTTGAAATAGTGGGGGATTGTTGGAAATTGTAGTATTTCAACAATATAAAAGGTTTCTTTTTTCCCTCCAAAATAAATTCCTTTTCCCTCCTCTTGAATTGGTACAAATGAAACATCTTTAGTCCCATATCGGATAATTTGTTTTCCATACTCCTCTTTATATAGAATGTCATTCTTTTGAGTTGTTGAGTGATTCTAAGAGACTCTCTCGCACGTGCGAGCCGAGTCAAAATCAGTACAATCTGATTCAGCCCGATTTCGGAATCCTTTAACTGGGCGACGCACACGCGATCATCGCGCGCTCCTGGAGGGTAGCCGTGTTGGGATATTCTGCACCGAGACATTGTCTCAGAGAGGCACAGATCTACTCTTAAGGACAGTGCTGTGATCGTCTACACGCCTCAGCAATATATATCTGTCCAAGTTCTCCACATCAAATTCCTAAATCGGGTACCATCTAATCCAAATTTTTCCTACAGACTCTTATGGTGAGAGCATGAGGGTGTGCATGCTTTTTTTTTTTTTTTTTTTTTTTTTTGGAGGGGGAGGGGGGAGGGATCCTATTTGTTGGCAAAAATTATCTAGAGGATGTGGGATACTCTTAACGGCCATTAGCTTTTTTATTTTAATTTTTTGAGTAATAAGTATCTTATGCAATAGGGTGATAAGAGTCCTAACTATATTGGAAACTAATGTTAGGTAGAAATTCTAACTTTTATGTGAATAACAGGAGGAGATAAAGTAAATGAAAAAGAAAATAGACACCGGGGCATAAGCATTCTCCGCTTGAAAAAAAAAAAAGATATATATTAGGCAATGCTTTTTTGGATGCCTTAGTCTTAATATCTTGAAAGGTACAAATCCTCTATGGTACCGCAATACATCACATGCACCATCCACGGTATGTGGATGGCTATAAACAAGTAAGCATGACATGCATCACACGTCCGCATCACTGTGCTGCCATCTATCGTGTGATTGATGATGTGCACGGTGCACCATAGAAGATTCGTGCGCTACCTTGAAAGATATGTGGTGCCTTGAAGATCAACTAAGCTCTTTAAGAGGTTTACAACTATGTCTAATAATATTTTTTTATAGACCTTTGTGATTATATGGGTACATGTTTATATATATGGATCATTGTGTGCTATGTTCTTACAACTTTAGTTTCTGCATACCTGCAAAATCGAGTATATCTTTGACTTTAGTGATCTTATGATCTTAACTTAAATAATGTTAATGATGCAATAACCTAAGTTTACTTACCTTATATAGCTTGGCATGACAAAATTTCTAATGGATTGATGCTAGATGGACTAAAAAGGGATGAAGCCTAGGTCGACCCGTTTACTCTAATAAGTCCTGTTTAATCCACAAAAAAGTTTATAGACCGATAAGGCCAAGAATAAAATATGCTATAAGATTAAAAATCTAATATTTAAATTAAACAAGGGCAAACAATTTTGCTTAATCTGAAATTAACCAAACTATATAATGTGGCAGGATCACTGACGTGGAGGAATCGGCGGGTGCCACGTTGAGAAAAGATGCCGCGTCAACTATCTAGCTCGTATTCCACTACCGAGCTTAGTTGAGCTCTTTCATAATAGCAGGCTGAGCTCAGTCCTCCGCCAGGTCGAGCTCATGAGCTCGATGCCTAGGTCGGAGCCACCTTCCACCCTCCAGAGCGAGACCCTCGGAGGCTAGTGCCCTACGATCGAGGTCGAGCCAAGAACTCACCCGCCAATATGGAGCCTCTCCGAGTGCGTGCCGTCTGGACCGGGTCTGCCTTTCGCCCTCCAGAGCGAGACCTTCGGAGGCTAATGCCCTGCGGTCGAGGTCGAGCCAAGAGCTCACCTACCAATGTGGAGCCTCTCCGAACGTGCACCCTCTGGACTGGGTCCGCCTTCAGCCCTCCAGAGCGAGACCCTCGGAGGCTAGTGCCATGTAATCGAGGTCGAGCTAAGAACTCACCCGCCAATGTGGAGCCTCTCCGAGCGCGCGCCCTCTGGACCAGGTCCGCCTTCCGCCCTCCAGAGCGAGACCCTCGGAGGCTAGTGCCCTGCGATCGAGGTCGAGCCACGAGCTCACCTGCTGATGTGGAGCCTCTCCGAGGCGCCCCCGCGAGCTCGTAATGTCGAGGTCGGAGCGAGTCATGCCGCCCCAGCTCGGTCCCAGTCCGGACGAGGTCTTCACCAGCCCAGAACACCGGCGAGCCAGCCGAGGATTGCATTGAAGCACTTTCCAGGCTGTATTGACCACCTACGACTGCCAGTTACACCAATCCGGGGATTCGAATCCCGCGGGCGGCAGCCCGCCATTCGAAGCACCCCCAAATTTTTCAGAATGAGGCAACCAAGAGGAGTGTCAGAGCGCCTGACAACGCCCCCTATCATGAATAAGAAAAGGTCCCTCGGGACACCGCCGCATGTGCCTGACAGCCCGATGGGGATCCCGAGATAAGCGGCGAACGGTAACCTGGTTCACAGCAAACCCAGAGGTAACACACAACAACTCAAGGAGACAACAAAAAAAAAGAAGAGGAAGGGCAACCCCCACCAAGAAGAGGGGACGGCACCACCACCATCACCAAAAAAAATACAAGCGCAAGCCCGACCAAGAGGGTGAAGCGCCACTACCACCACAGTAGTGGGGAAAGCGAGGGATACAAGGAGAGGCGGAGGAACAGAGCATCCCTCTGTCCCCGCTATCATTCTTTCCCGGCAACGTTTTCACCTTCATCCACATTTTCCACTCCTCCTAGAGCGGAGTCCATTAAGAGGGGCCCGACCAGGTGGATCTGTTCCTCTGGATCGTCACTGACTTGATCGTTGGAGTGCCCCCACCGGAAATCCCGGTCCGGGTCTCTAACCGTTGTCTCATAGGTCCAGGAGCGGAGGACCCCCAGGCAACAAGGCGACCGCACCCAGCGAGAAGATCCGGTAACCGAGAGCCGCGGGCGGCAGGAGGAGCGCACTCCGGCGTCGATACAGCTACGGACCACGACGATCTTGGCGGCAACACTATATATTCAAGTTTGTTAAGATAATGTTCTAAATTGGATTTGATTCAAACATATCACATTTAAGGACTAGTTAAGCTTCATAATTCAAAAATATTATTGGACTCAATGTGGATTACTTTAAACCACTTTAATCACTACATATAAGATTGGACTGGGTCTAGGACTGAAATCCACCGCACAAAAACCAAATTGTAGGCCGAATATTAAGAAGTCATAATTTGATCATTCAACATCCAATTGAGATGATTTTTTTTATTAGATAATTTTTGAAGATCTATGACAAGTGATGCTGCACCCTTTAAAGAGCTACACCATTAGTGATCAAAGCTAAATTCTATCGTTTGGGATCTGAAACGAACCGATCAAATCGAAAGTTTCCATTGTAGTAAGAATTTGCCATGCATATTTTCTAATCCAAGAACAATCTATTTGAGTAATAGAGAGCAAAGTTGATATACAAAACAAGATTTATCTTCTAAAAAAATTTAGCTTTTTTAAGTTTATTTTTAATAGTCACATCTATTTTAGGAAAGAGAATCTATTAGAATAGAATTGGATTATATCTTTCGCACAAAAGATTGATGATCCTTTTTTGTGACCTCAATCATTGAATTTCTCTTTACATAGCTTTCAAAGCTTAATGAACCACTTCCATCACAGCATAAATCACAAAGTCGAAGTCATGCTTTAAAAGTGGTGCAAAGCACGATCCAATGGTTAAGGTCACAAAAAGAAGACCAATCATTCATTTACACAAAGGATACAAATCGTACCCTATTAGAATTAGGAAGAGAGACTTGGTACAAATTATATAAGGATGGATCTCATTATAATCAAAAACTATATGCCTTATTTTAAAAATCATCAATAAAAGAAAATTGAAATTGAATCATATGTAAACAATTTAGGGATCTTAAAATTTATTGTCATTTGGTGGTTACTTTGTGATAATCACTCAAAAACTAATATTTAACAATTGCATTTTAATGGCTGCCATTGAGAGTGCTACTATTTCAACCATTAATTATGGCTGCTACTAAAATACCAATATTTAATAATCAATTATTCATGGTTGTTATAAAAGTTTCTATTTTGTGGCTACTTTCTTATGGCCGCCACTAAATGTTTGACTTTGTATAAGGGCTTATAGCAGCCATATTAAAAAGACACATTTAATGGTAACCATTTTTTGACTGCCACTAATAATCTATCATTTAATATCCACCATTTTAGGATTGCCACTAAAAATACCACATTTCGTGGAGGTTGACAATGGCTACCACCATCGAAGAGAATAATTAGTGACTACTATTTAGTGATTGCTTCTAAATATTAAAACTTTTATGATGGCTAAACCTAGTCACCACTAAATGATATCATTGAGTAATAACTTTCTTTATGACCACCATAAAAGTGATCCGTTTAGTATCTATATGCTATTACCGCCAATAAACTTCTTATTTTTTGTGTGGGCCATAGTTAATTTAAAAAAAATATGATATTTAGTGGCAACACGATATTGGTCACCACTAAATATGTAATTTTATATAGCTGTCGATTGTAGTCATCACTAAACGTCTTTATTTGATGGCCAATATATGTTCGCCAGCACTAAAAGTCTTTTTGTGTCGCAGCCACCCTTGGTTGTCTTTTAAAAATATTATGTAGTAATCAAAATATTTATAGCCATCATTAAAAATGATCGCTAAAATCAATCTTTTTTGTAGTGCCCCTTTTACTAGGTGACGGGCCATTTCACGCCCCACCCCATGATTACGCGAGGTCATCCATATGTCAACGACTCTCAGGTGTGCGCTCTATAGAAATTGTTTGCAGTGAAGATGTGTAAGCCACCATTCTTTATTGCTTAGCTTGCAATCTCAACGGCGATTGGTATTTGCTTACAAAGTTTTTTTCTAAGACCCTCTAGATAAGCAAAATAAGAAGAGAAGACAAGTGCCTTCTCCTTAAGAGAGAGGAATCCCATATGTATTAAAGTTTATCTCCTCCGAGAAATACCGATCGTCTCTTATTATCACTTACTCTTACACTCCGCTCCCATTAATTAACCTTCCACCCTTCATGCCTTGATCCATTTTCTCCATCTTCGCTTCCCTCTCAAGATCTCTTCTGTTAGCTTTCGTGGGAACTAACTTAGGCGTCAAAGGGTTCACTAACAAGGAACTCTCATTTTGTTGTATCCAGACTTCCTTATCTTTGATGGTTTTACAGATTATATTGGACCGGGAGGCCGATTGTGCACCGAGCATCTATCCCTTGCCATGAAGATTTCTTCTAAAGGTCCTACAACCAGTGGCGGACCGCCAGGGGGGGCAAGGGGGGCCTTGGCCCCCACTAATTTTTTTTTTTTTTTATAAGTTAAATTTTTTTTATAAACTTTTAAATATATACAAGAATGAACCGCCAGAAGGACAAGGAGGCCCCTTGGCCGCTCCTAATTTTTTAATTTTTTTATAAATTAAGATTTTATGTAAACTTTTAAATATATATATATATATTTATTTATTTATATATTTGGCCCTTCTAAACTTGGGGATATTAAATATAACTTGAAGAATCTTTAAAAAAATTAAAATGAAACAAATACTATAAATCAGCTTTCTTTACTTGAAAATTGGATCACTACCAATTTTATTTTTTATTTTTATTTTTTTTTTCATAATTTTTTAGAAGATAATTTTTTTTTATTACTCGATCAACGCCCGTCTCCAGAATTTGCCGTGGTCAAAGCCACTGCACGCAGTCAGCTCCATCCCATTCATCATATCGATAGATAAAATGATAGCCGGACTTGTCATGTGATGCGATCGATGAGAACGCTCCCACGACGAGACCAAACGGTTGTGCATACATAAGGCTCGATACCACCGATGCGCTGGCCTATGACTACCATCTTGGTGGCCTTCGTCAGCCTCATCACACTGATGAACACTGCGTGCGGTGAAGCCGTGCACCATCTTAGCGATCAGATCCATCGCGTAGCATAATCGGATCTTGGAGGGCATAAATGGGTGGGCGCCCATCATGCCTCAGGCTCCTACCAATACTACTGTACTCACATCCCATCATCTTTGGCACCATCGTCCAATGGATGTTACATCCCGTTGTACAGCATCAACAGTACTCGATGCGATGCTGCCACTACTGTGGTTGGTGCGCGCACATCCTCTACGAGTTCGTAACGCTGATTACTCTTCATATTTCAACTACTATTATAGAGAAAATATTTTCAAAAATGAAGATTGTCAAGACTAGTTTATGTAATAAGATAGAAAATAATTTTTTTATCAATTATTTAGTCACTTATATCGATAAGAAGATAATTGAAAATTTTACGGTAGATTTCATTATTAATGAATTTAATCTTATGAAATAAGATAAGTATAATTTAAATAATATTTATAAAAAAATATTTAAATTAATTTTAATTATTTATTAATATTTTTTTAATATTTTTTTGGCCTCCCTTATATAAATTGGTGTGGTCCGCCTCTGCCTACAACTACTTTTCATCTCTCACTCCAGCATGGCTATCCTAAGCCGGCTTACCGTCGTAATGGCAACAAAAAGTTTGATATATAGCCTTTGAATGAATAAGTAAATTATTTTTATTAATCTTTTCTGTTATTTCTTCCATCCATGTCTGCTTTGCATGTTGCCACCAATCGACAAGGTTACCCTTGTGGATTTGTTGCATGAACATCTATGGTGTTCTGACCCAAAAATTCATGATAATGAGATGTTTAATTCTGCTTGTCTTTGGGTTGTGTACGTGGGTAAGTGGCCTATTAACTTGTGATCAATCCATTCTGATCCACATTCACAGTATCTTCGTTGTTTGATTCATGATTGAATTTCTGAGTGATAAAGGAACAAGATGCAATTCATTGAGAAATAGAAATGATAATTGCCTTCTTAACTTTTTCCAATCAACATTTTGCATTTAACGTGCCCGATTCAGTTCTAGTGCATAGCCACATTTTTATGGAGAAATGGAGAGATTGGTTTACAGTTCTCACCTCCTCTTTATGCCAACTCTCCTAGTATCTACAACTTCCTCACTTTTGCATGGTCTTCAAGATAATAGGTCATTTTAAATAACTTGCAGGTTGCAAACAGTAGTTTCTATAAGACTTCAAACAAGTTAAGGTCTTGAAGCTGCTTCTCTCTCTCTCTCTCTCTCTCTCTCTCTCTCTCTCTCTCTCTCTCTCTCTCTCTCTCTCTCTCTCTCTCTCTCTCTCTCTCTCTCTCTCTCTCTCTCTAAATTTTATTGTAGGAAAATGTATTCTTAGTAGTGAATTTAACGAATTTGTTCTAATATTCAGCAGGGAGGTGAATACAGCCTTATATTAGTCATATTTTGGCCCTGGTCATGGTGCTGAATATGGGTAAGTTTCATGATGTGTTTTCCGATTAGATACTAGAGCTCGCTCCATCGACCTAAGAGCCATGACAACCAGTGAAGGAGATGGTATACGTAATGCTTAATTCCGTCTGTTTCGACCCTTGATTTGTCTGCTCTTAGTGTCATGCCATCAACCATAGCTTTCTAGCCCAGTTGGAGAGAAGCTTCTTGATGGTAGCCGCATGGGGGATGGGGAGGCTGTTACTTCAACTGGCAAAGAATTAATTCACAGGAGTAGATGAAAAGAAAGACTTAAAGAGAATCTTGAATCTAATTTATACATCCCTTGGAAATCTTATTTGATGATCATATGCTGCGATTTTAAGTTATTACCGGCAATTATTATCGTCTACCTGTAGAAATGAACTAAGAGCTCCAAATCCTTCATCTCCTGACTTGAAAGAATTCGATCTCTCGTGCATTTTACCTTTCATATTATTGCTAAACTTGAAGGAGGACAACCAAAATACTGTTGCCTGGATAAAGTAACGTGGAGAACTTGCAGTTGAAGTCTGCTCAATTTCCAGAAGATTTACCATGCATGGGAATTATAGACAGCGTTTGCTGCTTATCAGTAGACTTATGAATGCCACGGATGTGGATTGCTGTGATTGAAAGAAACTATATGATCTCTCACGCGGTCAAGTTATATAGGATATGTACAAAATCGCAGGCAAGTCAAATTTGGCAGCGGAAGAATGATGGCAGGTTCCAGGAACAAAGGGTTTATCAATAAGCAGAAACTACTGTGGTTGGTACAAGAAATTTGCCAAACTATCTATGAGGCATTTGTGCAGCCATTACTTTTTCCAAATGAGACAGCATCTAGGCCTTTGTAAATATATAGAAAGGCTCCTGTTCCATCAAAGAAGAAGAAAATAAGCCTCGTAGAATATATAAGAAGAAATGGAAGCAGCCGTTGCCCAGCTTACGTAGACCAGTGGAACGTTGCAGCACACTTCATGCAAAAAAAAATCTCATATATCTCGGTTGATTTGAAGCTTTAATTCAGATCGTTTGTGTACGTGCGTACGTGGTAGAGATCGATGTAGCTATAAGAAATCTCCAATTCAGTACGCTTCTTCCCTAGAAAACAATGACACGATAATTCAAATTTAATTTCCAAGAGGCTAACGATTACATTTTAGTTTTTATTATGCTGGAAATGCCTCTGCATCCTGTGTTTTCTATCATTTCAAAGAATCTTTCCAGGTCCATAGGCCTGTTAATGGAGAATTTGTCATCCAGTCCAATGTAGCATGCTGGGAGTTGCAACTTAGTTTGGTACTTTTTTTTCTAGCTTCTCTTTTTCCTCTGATTGTACTCCTTTTTTTTTCTTTGTAATCCTCTTCTTCAAAACAGTAGACATGTTCATTAATTTCTGAAGCTCGCATGATTCAGTATCCATTTTGCACTAGATGCTTGTTGACACCACTTCTTTTCACAGCAACGTATAGGACTTGGCAACTGGACGACTTTAGTTAATTATTATTCCCTGGCGGCCTCTCGAATCAGCCATGCGAAGAGTGTGTGTGCAATAGAGATAAGCAATATATATCACATCAGTGGCAATTTTCTTAATACAAAAGAATTCCTTTATTAATTCACAGGAGAGCTGTTGCTAAGTAAATATATTAAATATTGTAAGCATAATGTCATTTGGCCAGATATATAGTTCCAAATTCTGATACGTGTGCATTAATTTGCAGTGGGCCATCTTCATCAGCCTAGACTACTGTACATTAGACCCTACCTTCAAATTAAACCAAAGATACCATCACAACTAGAACTCAAGCTAAACCGCAAGTGCTTTAATTAATGCAAATTTATTCATGCATTAATCAGCACTTATACCTAACTAAATCCGGACAAACATGAAGCAATCCTTGACTTGATAACACAAAGAAAGAAATCTCATGGATTCGATGAGTTACGTACACGTATGCTCGAAAAGATTCAGTGCCAAGAACATCGAGATTTTGTTATACAACCAAGCTTCCATTTTTGGTTCATGGTTCCTCTCCCCTGTTTTTGATGTCAACAACCCTCTGCCCACAGCATGACTGGAAGCCAATACCAAACCATTGGTTTGGAATCTTTGACTGCAGTTTAACTAAAAAATTTTAAAAAAAGTTGACGGTAGCTAGGAAGGGGTAAGGGGTTGAAGAAGGAGCTCAGATTGTATCTTTGACATTAAAGAAAGGTTGTTTCTATTTTGCAATATCAACCTTTGGATCAGATTTTGTGCAGTTTTTAAAGCATGATGATCTGTCTTTTTATTTTCACGGAAAAGATACGATCCAAACACTATAAGCTGGGGTGATAAGATAAGGAAAGGAGGATAAAATCAAAGATAAGAGCGAGACAGAAAACGACAGAGGAAAAAAAAAAAAGAAAAGAAAAAAAAAAAAACGGAGGAGGGAATCGGCTTATCAGCGTATCTCCCGCTCACGATGGCCACGTGTCCGTCCGTACCTATCAAAGCTGTCCCTCCCTGGATTGTCCGCCCGAGACGGCGACCCGTGGATGGAGCTGGAGCGTCCAAGTCCAGACGTGGGACCCAGGGATAAAAAAAAAAAAAAAAAGGAGGCGGACTGCGGAGAGCCGGCGGGGACCGGTGGGGCAATTAGTTTTGGAAATTTTCTTCTTTCGAGAGCAGCAGGTGGGCCCGCAGGAGACGTGCGGTACTGGGCTTCACGTGGTGTGCCCCACTCCACCCTCGCATGTTTTCAACACGAAGAGTGCCGTACCTTCCTCACGTCGCCGATGAGGACCGGATTGGAGACCTTGGGTGGTGCATTGATGGGATGACGTGTACACCTTGGAAGCTTGCCTTCGTTCCAATTCTTTCCATCGCTAGCGCGTCGTTGTCCATCCCAAGTGGCAGGTCCCCTGGAATATGTGTGAAAGGATAAGAGTTTGGGTATCGTCACTCATCAAAGGTAAGTGGATGATGTACCACGATTTATTCACTGATAGAGATGCTAAGATAATTTGTATCCTCTATAATCTTATCAATGAAAAAAGAGATAAATAGTAACTCAGACAGCTGCCAACGGATCGTTAGCCCAGTGGCTTTCGCCAATTTTAACCAAAGTAGATTCAAATATTTGCTTGATATTTTTGAAAGCAGTGTGTAGAAAAATCTAGTGATCCAATAATGAGAGAAAATTAGGAATCACATATATTACAAGTATAATACTGGTTATATTATGGTGGATATTTGGAGTATGAAATATTTCAGGGCAAGTAGACATGCAGAGGCCACAAACCATCAAAGTTGCCTTCTTGGTCTAAGTAGGGAGGGAGGTGTAAATATTTGTTCATAGAATTAGGCTTATGTACTAAAAGCCACCGTTACACCCTAACAGTTCACCATCAAACTAAACCGGGCCATTCCTGCTGAGGTCCAGCTTATTGCTCCCATTCGGAGGTCCGACCCACCGGAGTAGAGGTCGACGGCCCGCTCCTGCTGAGGTCCGGCTCATTGCTCCCATTCGGAGGTCCAACCAATCGGAGTAGAGGTCCGACAGCCCGCTCTTGCTGAGGTTCGGCTCATTGCTCCCATTCGAAGGTCCGATCCACCAGAGTAGAGGTCTGACGGCCCGCTCTTGCTGAGGTCCGGTTCATTGCTTCCATTCGGAGATCCGACCCACCGGAGTAGAAGTTCGACGGCCCACTCCTGCTGGGATCCTGCTCATTGATGGTCCGACGGGCATTCCCCTTTGGACAGCCTGACAGCCCTTCCAGTCGGCGCCTGACCGACTCAATTCGGGGGCCTAGCGAATCCCGGAAACATCTTCTGTTACAACGAACTCCTGCCACTTTAGGGATACTCTCCACTACTCCCACGACGCCGCCCTCTCCGGGTGCCACGTGGCCACTCTTCAGATCCTCCTAGGGGCAAATCAATCTTTTTCGGTCTCTCTTCTAACAGATTTTGGACTGTTCCATGCCTATATAAGGCACTTGGGGGATCCCGTTTCAGGCTAAGGACTCTCTTCCCTCTCCTTATGCTATCTCTTTGACTCCTCCATTCTGTTGCCTTCAAGCTCCTGCTAACTTAGGCATCGGAGGGTCCCCCATCGGAACATCACTAGCACCTTGGGGACTTTTGTTGCAGGTCGACCGGGCGAGGAGAACTCTAGCGCAATCTACCGGACCCGGTCCAGGAGAAGTCGCCACAACAGATTGGCGCTAGAGGAAGGGGGGCCGCTTAACCCTTCTCTGAAAGGAGGAATCTATCTGTCCAGCCATGCAATGGCTAAGGAAAGGGCTCCTAAATTTATGGGGCCATTAACCCTACTCTCGTGGCTGGGGACAGTCAGGTGTAAAGTGGAGGGGATGCTATATACAACTCTGAGACTCTCTACCCTCTCCCAAGTCATGGTAGAAGGGATATCATATGGACCAGGTTTCCTGTTCCCCCGGGCCGAACTCCAACTTCCAGAGGCCATCCTAATGGTGTTGAAGAAAAGGAGGAAGACGGATCAGGGACTAACCTGGACTTTTGACTTCCTAATGGAGCTAGAACAGCAGGAGGAGGGAGCTTTCTCTTCGAGCCCAGGTGCGGTGCAAAGCTCCCCCTAAACCCCGGTTCCTTCCTTTTATAGGCACCGGGGGGGGGCGCAGTTTCCCAACACCCCACGTGCCGCGACCTGACGGCAAACGACGCGTCTCTCAAGTTTAGCGAGAATCCGATGGGATGCGTCGATTAGTATCTGGTTGCAATCCGCAAGACTGTCAAAGCAACGGTGGATGTATCACTTCAGGCACAACACCAAACGCTCAGATGAATCCACGTGACTCATGTCGCATCGGGCACCCAGCAGGTGTGCGCTTCTAGACTAACGCTCCTCATCATGTACCGTACCAGCAATAACTGCCTTTCTCGCCACCACCAATATGATGCTGACATCTGTCCAAAAGCAAAAATCAGAGTAGAAGGCGGCCGGTTGTAGCACACCGAATCGGATTCGCCATCATCTTGAGGACTGGCGCATTAATTATCAAATAATGCCCTCGTCCTTCGAGCCTGCAGGCTCACTCGAAGGCCAAGGGCAGGGGGGACAGTGTTACACCCTAACGATTCACCATCAGACTAAATCGGACTGCTCCTGCTGAGGTCCGGCTCATTGCTCCCATTCGGAGGTCCGACCCACCGGAGTAGAGGTCCGACAGCGCGCTCCTGTTGAGGTCCGACTCATTGCTCCCATTCGGAGGTCCGATCCATCGGAGTAGAGGTCCGACGATCTGCTGCTCCTGTTGAGGTCCGGCTCATTGCTCCCATTCGGAGGTTCGATCCGCTGGAGTAGAGGTTCGACGGCCCACTCCTGCTGGGGTCCTGCTCATTGATGGTCCGACGGACATTCTCCTTTGGACAGCCTGATAGCCCTTCCAGTCGGTGCCCGACCGACTCAATTCGGGGGCCTGACGAATCTCGGAAACATCTTCTGTTACAACGAACTCCTGCCACTTCAGCGGTACTGCTCTACTACTTCCACAACGCCGCCCTCTCCGGGCACCACGTGGCCACTTTTCAGATCCTCCTAGGGACAGATCGGTCTTTTTTGGCCTCTCTCCTAACATATTTTGGACTGTTTCATGCCTATATAAGGCACCTGGGGGACCCCATTTCAAGCTAAGGACTCTCTTCCCTCTCTTTATGCTGTCTCTTTGATTCTTCCATTCTGTTGCCTTCAAGCTCCTGCTAACTTAGACATCGGAGGGTTCCCCGCTGGAACATCACCAGCGCCTTGGAGACTTTTGTTGCAGGTCGATCGAGCGAGGAGAACTCCAGCGTAGTCTACTGGACCCGGTCCAAGAGAAGTCGTCGCAACACTACCGTACTTGATATACTTAAAAATTAAGACCGATAAGTTAGGCCAGATGAGGATGGATCCTGAGGTTGAGTTGCCAAATGAGAAGAAATAGTTTGTCATTTGACAATGTGTTAGATCAACATGCTTGCCATCAGACAAGAAGAAAAATGAAAGTGAAAATTATTTTTTATTAAAAAAAGGTTTTGCGTTTTTTTTTTTTTAATTTCAGTCCATGGACTATCAGGCTAACAATTGTTAGAGGCCAGGTATGTTAATTAGTGTTCAACTAGTGCGAGACATGTGCATTGCATGTCATACAAGTATTGATGACTCGATCCTAATGGAGTTTTCTTTTTTATTAATTTAATATATTTAGTCTTATTTTTGTTAGTGCATGTTTCTTCTTTCCATCCTTAAAAGAAAGCAAGGATATATTGAACTCTAGTTTATTTATGATAGATAAAAGTATGCATGGACTGCTAGATTATGAAGACAGTTCTATAAGAAGATATATATATAATAGAGTTTTCTTTTTTATTAATTTAATATATTTAGTCTTATATTTGTTAGTGCATGTTTCTTCTTTCCATCCTTAAAAGAAAGCAAGGATATATTGAACTACAGTTTATTTATGATAGATAAAAGTATGCATGGACTGCTAGATTATGAAGACAGTTCTATAAGAAGATATATATATATATATATAATGGAGTTTTCTTTTTTATTAATTTAATATATTTAGTCTTATTTTTGTTAGTGCATGTTTCTTCTTTCCATCCTTAAAAGAAAGCAAGGATATATTGAACTCCAGTTTATTTATGATAGATAAAAGTATGCATGAACTGCTGGATTATGAAGACAGTTCTATAAGAAGATATATATATAATGGAGTTTTCTTTTTTATTAATTTAATATATTTAGTCTCATTTTTGTTAGTGCATGTTTCTTCTTTCCATCCTTAAAAGAAAGCAAGGATATATTGAACTCTTTTATTTATGATAGATAAAAGTATGCATGGACTGCATGATTATGAAGACAATTTTATAAGAAGATATATATATATATATATATATATATATATATATATATATATATATATATATATATATATATATATATATATATATATATATATTAAATTTGATATAAATGAAGTAGAAATAGAATGGCACAGACATGAAATTTGTTGCTTGTCTGTAGAGTTTGTGTTGCAATTGCAAAGATGCATAGAAAATTTGAATATAACTCTTCTTGCATATTTTGCATCAAACTCACGATGCTAACAAAGAATGGGAGTCAAGAATGATTGCTAATCACTTTTGAATTAGAAAAGAACTTTTGCAAGAACAGTATATTTATTATAAATAATTAGCTTGGGAAGTACATGGAGCACATAAACTGCCAAACTTGATGTCTAGTGTTTGGTGATTGATTCTTAGATTATTTAGAGATCAGCATTTGGTTTCCATGGATGGAGATGGATACGCTTGACCCCACGAAAGATTTCAATTAAAGGCCTTTTCTTGTCTTGAACGGATATATGCTTTCTTAACGTAGTTGCTTTTATTTCTTTCTCAAGCTGCAGGTTAAGAACGTGGATGTGGAGGAGGAATCCCCTTGGACGACAAGAAAAAGATTTATTAAGCTTACGGAGAGATTCTCTCATCTAAGATAGATTTTGAGCTATTTTAATAGAAACTTTCAAGGGTAAAGATTTGGTATAACTCCAAAAGTTACATCCAACTTAAGGAACAGTAGACTTATCCAAGGTATGATTAAGTTAAGTTAGATTATTTCTGTTATTATAAGAAAAACTAGTTTTAGCAACCGATTTTTTAGTTGCTAATAAACAAAAATCGGTTGCTAAATTTTTTGTAACCGATTTTGCAACCGAAATTAGTCGGTTGCAAAATCATAGATTGCAAAAATTTGTGACCGATTTTTTTCGGTTGCAAAATTTTGCAACCGATTTAACAACAGAATTTTATTTTTTAAAAAAAAAATTCTAAAAAAATAAAAAAAAAAATTGGTTGTAAAATCGGTTGCTAAAAAAAAATTTCAAAAAAAAAAAAATTTGTTTGCAAAATCGGTTGCTAAAAAAAAATTCTAAAAAATTTTTTAAAAAAATCGGTTGCAAAATCGGTTGCTAAAAAAAAATTTCAAAAAATTAAAAAAAAATCGGTTGCAAAATCGGTTGCTAAAAAAAATTTCTGAAAAATTAAAAAAAATCGGTTTCAAAATCGGTTGCTAAAAAAATTCAGAAAAATAAATTAAAAAAAAAATCGGTTGCAAAATCGGTTGCTAAAAAATTTTTTTTGAAAAATTAAAAATAAATCAGTTACAAAATTGATTGCTAAAAAAAATTTCTTAAAAATAAAAAAAACGGTTGCAAAATCGGTTGCTAAAAAAAATTCTAAAAAATTAAAAAAAAATCGGTTGCTAAATCGGTTGCTAAAATTGAATAATTTAAAAAAAATAATGAAAAATGAATTATTATCCTGAATTTTATAAATACCAATATCACCAGTTTTGACTAGATATAAACCAAGAAACTTTAATACAAGCTTGTAGTACACTGGATATGAATCAATATCACCATTCAATTTACACAAGTATATAGAGTTCGGGAAGGAATCATGAGCAAGTACCAATTCCATGAAAATTTAGAGTATGCACATGAGGCTTCATAATGAACATGGTAAACTAGTAAGAAGCATGCACAAAAACATTCAATGTTTAGCTTGCTATGCTCACATGAAAAGAAAGGCCAGAAGGGTCTAAAACAACAAAAACCAAATAAAACTTTAAAAAATAAGATTCATAAGTTCAGGATTGCCTATATTTATACATTGAGAATGGTCTAAGACAGCAAATGGTTGCTTGAAATAATAGCAAGCCATCCAAATTTGCAACACCATTTAGATCCATGCAAAATGGTCCGATCCTGCATACAATTTCAGAATTTGAAGCATCACGAAGATACCAAGGCAACTCATCATAGCCTCTCGCAGGTAACAAGAGAAAATCCATGAAAATCATCAATAAAACAACAAAAACCGAACAAAACTTTTAAAAAACAAGATTCAGCAGCTCAAGCTTGCCTCTTTTCGTACATTGAGAAGGGTGTAAGGCAGCAAATGGTTGCTTGCAATAATAACAAGCTATCCAAATTTGCAACACCATTTAGATCCATGCAAAATGGTCCGATCCAGCATACACTTTCAGAATTTAAAGCATCACGAAGATACCAAGGCAACTCATCACAGCCTCAATCTGCAGATAACAAGAGGAGGGAATCGATGAAAATGTATAATAAAACAACAAAAATATAACAAAAGTGTCAAACATGAAGAGGTGCAGTTCATAATACAAAGCTAAACAAATAACGGTAACAAGAGGTGCAGTTCATAATATAAAGCAAAACACATAAGAGTAATCAGTGGAGCAAGGTAATATGAATAATGTGCTAATGCTCCTATTCTTCCTGGTCCTCATCCTCCTCATCATCATGCTCCTCGTCGCCCCGCTGTGATCCTTGTGCACGATACATCTAATAAGGATCTACTCCAGTTCCTTGCGAAGGATTACCGTAAAAGCATGAGTTGTAGGAGTTGATGCAGGCTGAAAATTTATGTTAGATAATATCTTCTGCAATATTCGTTCATTGTTTTCAATCCGCCTCCACAGTTCATCCCTTTCTTGCTCTGCAGCTTGTACCCGAGCATTGACTTCATTGACTTCGATTTCAACTTGCTTCCATACATGCTCCTGGAATTCTTTACTATTCAACCATTATACGGTGAATGAAGATTGTCCTGGAAAATTTGATACAGGCGTCAATGCAGTGGACTCTAATCCTAGCCCATACACTCTTCCTTTCTTCTTTCCACCAACAGTACGAATCCATACATCCAATTCCGATGGTGGAGTTTGCTGCTGGCTAGAATCAACATTGCTTTGACTTTGTGCCTCATTCATGTTACGTCTAAATTCAGATTGAAATATTTAATTCAGTTGGTATAAAAAAATAGAATAAATTAAAATTTTAACTTACGCAAATATGCTCTGATCTCCTGTCAACCCAGGTCTTATCCTTCCTCTGATGGGTATAAATAAATAACTCAGATGGAGAAGGCACAGTACCAGTCTTCGAAGTCTGTATCCCATAGAACAGAATATTTTATTAACATGAATTTTAAATATATTAAAGATTTTGGTGGGTATTGCTTACCAAATTATATCTGTGCTGGGATGTAGTGATAGAGCCACAGGTATGACGTGAAGGACCTAAACCGTCGCTATCAGAAGCTTTATTTGCTTTTGCTTTTTCTGACTTCTCTTGATATTAGGTGGTGTGCCAGTGCTCACACAATCTATTCCACACAAGTTCTCCTAGCCATGGCGGTCTCTCCATACTTCTTCTAGCAATAGCAAGGAGATTTTTTAGTCAAACCGCATCACGTCTTTCAAAATTATGATGTGCCCATATTTCATCCGGTGGCTGAAAGCGATATCTCCTCTATTATGAATTCAACAACTGGTTAAATGATAATAAAAATATATATTAATAATTTACATCTATCTAAGCAAAATTACTTATCTTAAATTCATCAAACCACATATCCTTTACACCGTGCGGATGAGATGGTAAAAACCTACAAATTACAAGTCAATCAACAAATTTGATACAGAAACAAATCTGACATAAGGCAAAAAGTTAATATTACTATTACCCCTCTCCATCTAGGAACAGTACAGCCCTGCCATCGATGGATGATTGAGGAGATGGTAAAGGAACAGCGCCGGTGGATGAATGAGGAGATGATGAATAAATAGTGGCAGATCCTAATCGAGGAGATGATGAATGGACTGTAGGAGATGTAGCATATGTAGGAGGTGGTATAGTATACATGATAGGTCCTGGAGCATGTATAGGAGGTCCTGAATATAATTGAGATGAATACGTGCCTCCTGATGAACATGGCACAGTAGTAGTATGTGGGGAACTAATGAGTGGAGGTGCAGGCATAGTAGAAAATGCAGGTGGAATAGTGGATGATAAGGATGGGATAGTAACGGAAAGACGATGCCTCCTCCCACGATCCTTATCAAATGATGCAGGACTGTTCCCTGATTGATCTGCCATCTACAAATAAACATAAAGAATTTAAGTCAACTTCATGAAAATTATGATAAAACAGTTAAATACATTTCGTATATATAGAAGTACGGGTCTTATACGATTACTATTCATCATCAGAAGAACTTCCATGTTGGAGATGATCGGTGTCATCCTCTTGGCTAGAATCAAAATCATCATGCTCCCCTTCATCTTCATCATCCATGTTCAAATTCGCGTCGACAATTCTGTCAACTTCTTCAAAAATACAGTCGTTGTCGACCAAATTTTCAACTGTATTATCATGCGATATACTATTCACATGAGATATTGTATCCTCTTGGTAAGCAACCTCAATTATATATCGATCATCCACAATACGTCTCAGTCTAGTCATAATTACAACCCACCAATGTTGCTTGTCCCTTAACTTCTCAGGATATGGTAGATAGTATACCTGAATCATTTTTTGTGCAACTATAAAGGGATCGTATCTTGAATACCTTCTACTGTGCCGGATCTCAACGATCCCGTAATCCTTAAGCACTTTCATGCCATGATTCAATACCGTATCAAACCATTCACAATTAAATAACACTACCTGTTTCATTGGATGGCCAGGATATTCTACTTGAATTATTTCCTTAATTATGCCGTAGTAATAATTATGTTCTGCAGCTTGTTCTGAACATTTGACGCACACTCCACTATTAATTATTTTTTTATAGCTACTCCATTCATCTGTGTGAAACTTATAACGGTTGACAAAATATGTATGCCATGTAAGAACCTTTCTTTTTGGACCTCATGCCAAATCATGGAAATATTGATTGTTTACTTGACTCTGTGGATTATGAACCTACACATGATATAACGAAAATGCATGAATGCCATTACGCATCGATATAACATAATTCAATAGACATACACCACAATTCGAAAAAGCACTTACAAAAGATTTAAACAAATATGGAAAGTCAGATGCAATCCTAGAATCAATTTCTGTGGTGCTTATATTTGGTGTCGAAAGCCATAATTGCTCGCTAAAAATTCTGAAACCAAGATTTTTTCAGAGTTAGTATCTCAATAATTGATATAGGGTTTGAATAATCATGCATCAACGATTATTTAAGCTTACTCGATAAATGGTTGAATCTCTTCACAGTTGAGCAATATATGTAAATGTGCAGCAGTTAATTCCCTGTCATTCAGATATCGACTTTGACATATACCAGAAGATCGGCCAGGTTTATTAAATATTGACAGAGTAAGTTCACGTGTCATATCCTGACCCACAACATCATTTCTTCCAATTCTATTTCTTGATAACTGCACATGTGGTTCAAAATAATATGAACAAAAAGAAGTTGTTTCTTGACACAAATATGCATCGCATATGGATCCTTCAACACGAGCTTTGTTCTTGATCATCCGTTTTATTTTGTTAAGGAACCTACATCATTCAAGCATTAAAATATGGTTACTGTCTTACGTATATGATATAGATTTGTTGCAGAAGAATAGATTTGTTGAATTGATATGTGACATATTTATCTCTCAAATGGATACATCCAACGATATTGAACTGGACCACCAACTATTGCTTCATATGGTAAATAAATCGATAAATGCTCCATTGAGTCAAAAAAAGAGGGTGGAAAAATCAGTTCCAATTTGCATATAATCAAAGCAATATTATGTTCCATTTGCAACAAATCGTCGATCCGTAACATTGTTGAACACAAATCTTTAAAAAACATACTTAGCTCTGTTATAGTCTTCCATACATGATCAGGTAGAGCTTTAAATGCAACTGGCAACAAACGCTCAAAGAAAATATGGCAATAATGACTTTTCATTCCAATTAATTTTCCCTCGTTCATATTAACACATATGCTTAAGTTAGATGCATAACCATCAGGCATTTTCAATTCCTTCATCCATTTAAATACACCTTTTTTCTGTTTCAGGTTGAAAGAATATGTTGCTTTTGATTTCAATAAATTTCCGTTAGCCAACTCTTGCAACTCAAGTTCCCTACGCTTGCAGTATTCCTTTAGATCCATTCGTGCTTTGATGTTATCTTTGGTTTTGCCTTTGATATCCATTACAGTGTTCAAAACATTATCAAATACATTTTTTTCTATGTACATCACATCCAGATTGTGTCTGATCAAATTAGTCTTCCAATATGATAAATTCCAACATATACTCTATTTTAACTAATTATGTGTAATCCCATATCCTTCAACTCTGCATGAACCATGCTCGATTACATTTGGAATGGAAGATACAGCTTCCCATATTTCCTCTCCAGTCAAACTTCGTGGAGGTTGATCTTTTTCAATCCGATTTTGTAGAATGCATCCTTATTTCTTCTTTAAACATGATCAATAGGCAGAAACTGTTGATGGCAATCAAACCAAGAATTCTTCCGACCATGTTTCAAAGTGAATGTCTTTGATCAGTCCATACAATACGGACAAGCCAATTTTTCAGTTGTACTCCATCCGGATAGCATTCCATATGCAGGAAAGTCATTGATGGTCCACATCAATGCAACCCTCATCACAAAATTTTGCTTTCTTGCTATATCATATGTTAGGACACCCTCCTTTCACAAATATTTCAACTCATCTATCAAAGGCTGTAGATACACATCTATCACGCTCTTTGGATTATGTGGATCCAGAATAATTATTGTCAAGAACATATAAGGAATGGTCATAAACAATTCAGGTGGCAGATTGTAGGGAGTAACAATTACTGGCCAGCAAGAATATGGGGCTGATGACTGACTGTAAGGAGTAAAACCATCAGCACATAGGCCTAGCCTGACATTGCATGGTTCAGCTGCAAAATCAGGATAGCTTCGGTCAAAATGTTTCCAGGCTTCTCCATATGATGGATGACACAATATCCCTGGCTCACGCCTGTTCTCATAATGCCATGTCATATGTGGTGCAGAACTCATTGAAGCATATAATCTTTTTAATCTAGGAATTAGAGATAAATAATGCATTCTCTTCATCGACACCTCTTTATGTTTACCGTCTGCACGAGGTTGATGTTTATATCTACCAGCTCCGTAAAATTTGCATTGCTTTTCTTCAGATTGTTGACCATAATACAGCATGCAACCATTAATACAACAATCAATCTTCTCAGCAGTAAGTCCAAGTTTGGACACCAATTTTTTTGTCCTATAAAAATCCTGAGGTATGGTATTATCGGCTGGAAGGGTCTCTTTCATAAGACCCGCAATTTGATCAAAGGATCGTTGTAAAATATTACCTTCAGATTTGAGGCTAAGCAACCGTATAGCTACCGATAACTCAGAATGATCTGTACATCCCGGCCATAATGATTTTTGGACTGAATACAACAAGTCATAAAATCTTTGATCATCCAAATTCGGTGTCTCCTCTTCATTAGACGAATGGTCAGGTACGTACTCTGTTCCAAATGTATCAAATATCATGCGTTGATATGTGTTCTGTGGATCATTATCCATTGATGCAAAAGCAAGATCATTTGCATGCAAATCAAGTACCCCACCAACACGAGGATCACTCTCCCCATGAGATGTCCAATACCAGTAATTCGGTACAAATCCTTTTTTGTAAAGATGAAGCTTTACTTCATCGATAGTTAGGAACCTTAGATTTTTGCACTTGCAACAAGGGCATCTGAATTTTCCTTCACTTTGAAAGTTAGGTTGCTGACATGCAAAGAGTACAAAATCTTCCACGTCCTTTAAAAATTCTTCGGTATATCCCTTTCGACCCAGTAAAAGTCTATTATACATCCAACTACGAAGTTGAAAGATATCCATATTCTGTACCATATCAAAACATGATCATACAGAAAAATCAAATGAGGCTGGACTAAGCATTGTTAAAGAAGATGGTTGCATCAAAAACATGATCATACAATGGTAGAATGTCCATATAGCATACGTAATTGGGTTCACTAATACTTTGAAAGCAAGTTCATCTAAGGTCCCCTACGATCATCTTTCCTGAGTTAAACCTACCATTAACCACATTAGAATCAGTTCAACAGTAGCAAGATCAATAATAAGAAGGTCCATGACATGGTTGATAGCACTTGAGTTAGCTAGTGGATGACCACCTCCATTGATTGAAGATGCATCCTGATTATGGTTGGGGTTTGGATCACATAGAGAAGGATTTATGGACTCATTTGCATCTAAAGATTCTAAACCATGTTCACAAGTATTATTCCACTTCAATCTATAAAAGACTCATGCTTAGACATGTAATTAAAGTGAACCAGCTAAAGGCAAGTTTAAAATAAAATGATTAAGAAATCATATAATGAATTATGTCATCAGTGCAATGATTCATCTAAGAAAATAGAATATAAATTTAAACAAAAATGATAGCAAACAATTCAGACGCTACTTATATTATGTTCCTAATGACATCAACTAATCTTCTAAGCAGGAAATCAGTTTTAGAAGTAATGATCATTTGTAGAAGAGAACAAAGTAGTAGAAAAGAAAAATTCAGAGCAGTACAATAACTAAGAAGTATTGTCTCATCTATACGGTTGGTTTAGATCAAGGTTTCATCAATCAAACATTGAAAACATTTTTAGTTCCCACAATCAGAAAGTAGCAATCCAAGTTTTGCCTAAACTTTGAAAGAACAGAGAAAAAGAATATCATACCACAATCTAAACACTCAAGTTTTGCAGATAAAACAATTTATGTTAACAATACTTGGTAAAAAATAAAACAATCTTAATAGTGTCAATGGACATCAAGAAACAAAATCCACAAGTCAAAAAATAGTATTGTCATTAACTAAGGTTGCCCACTCAAACTATAAATTAGAGCAAATATTCATTCGTGAGACCATGACAAATGACAGTTTCTAATAAAAGGTAGATCCACATTCTTAAAATTTTATTTAAATTTAATTTTTTTATTTTTTAAATTTGCAACCGAATTTCTCGGTTGCTAAGTTTTTAAATAATAATTTTAAAAAAAATTAAAAATATTTTCTGTTTCGTTTGCAAAATCGGTTGCAAAATAAAATTTTTGCAACTGAATTTGCAACCGATTTAAATCGGTTGCTAAATTATTCAGAAAAAATATCGGTTGCAAAATCGGTTGCAAAATCAGTCACAAATTTTCAAAAAAAACTCGGTTGCAAAATCGGTTGCAAAATCAGTCACAAATATAACCAAAAAAATCGGTTGCTAAAACTGATTTTTCTTGTAGTGTGTTAGTCACCGTTATCCTGCTATAGTGCTGAATAATAGCTGTTATTTGATAATTTCATCACAGTATGGTTCATCAAAGTAAAGCTATATATAATGTTTGAGATTCAACTCTCCATGTTAACTTAGAAAATTATAATTGACAATAATAAAATTGAGTATGTTATTGAAGTTTTATTATTTTGTATATTTGCCATTATGATGATGACCATTTCATTTCTGGAGATATCATCAAGGAATCGAACTTACAAAGAGGAAAACTATTATTCCTATTGTAACAGTAAATAAATGTTTTAGAAGGGCCTATTATTTGTATATTTGGCCTTTTTAAAATTTTTGACCAATGTAATTAACTAGAATTGGTATAACTTGATTATATCCCATCCGTCACATTTTCTTTTGCTTACTCAGTTCTTGGTTTAAAAGTTTTAAATGATGCAAATGATGCATCCCCATAGAATTTGACCAAGTTCACACACAAAGCTAAGGAAGGAGGATTAGCTCCTCCTACTTATGTTATTTATTAAAAATTAGACAGAGTATAAAATAAAAAAGGAAAAGAAGAACAGAAAAATGAAACCACAGAAATAAGGACTCCCCCACTGTTAATGAAATGATATAAAGATCTCATAGAGAAGGAATGATCAGCAAATAAATTCCAAATTGGTTTGTCTTAACAATTTTGACTCCTCCACTATGAAATGACATAAATATCTCATAGAGAAGGATTGATCAGCAGTTAAAATCCAAATTGGTTTATCTTGACAATTTTGGGGACTAGCTGATTGGATAAGACCATAAAGGTTCTCAAGTGCATAGTCTGGGCAAAGGCAGAGTTACACTGATATCCCATCTCAAAGTCCTCTATTTCAGCTGCAAATTAAGCTACGGAGCAATTCTTTCTTGATGCATGAATATATAAAGAGGGAAACAAATTCATGAGAAGAATACCATTCAGCCAGCCATCTTCCATCTTCCAAAAAATAAATATCTTGCCATTACCGAGTCTAAAAGAAACAATTCCAAAAAGCATAAAGTTTTTTGTCGACGTCCTTCCAAAATGATGAAAGACCAGCTAGAGCTACTCTACACCCCAGTCATCTTCTTGAATAGTAGACAGCTTGAATAATTTGTTTTGAATGGTAGACAGCTTGACTTTCCTTGCCAAGCTAGCAAAGTCTCATGGTAGTAAGATTAGAGATAGATTGACATCTCATTTTTACTAGGAGAGGTGGCAATTTTTAAGGGTGGGCTATTCCTTACTATGTATATATCTTATTTCTAATGGATTTCTTCCACAAAAACATACTTGTTGAGATCTTTCCAAAGTCATTGCATAATGACAAATTTCCATGTCTCTATAGTCATGCAAAGGCTTCATCCAAATCAATAGGGATGGTTGGTTTTAAAATGGAAAGAGAAAATCATCCAAATTTTTTGTTCCATCAAAATATACCATGTACAAAGTTGTGTGTAGTACTAGAGCTTATGTTGTAGAGGAGTGATTACCTAAAATTCACATTTCAAATTTTCTTTGAAGGAACATTTGAAGTAAGTCATGAATTTTACGGGATCAGGATTTTTCATGATGGAGAGGTCCATTAGCACATCTTATTGAACTTGTATATTTAATATATTTGTCACATTCTCGCTCGATGCCCGAGCCAGGTGTACGACAGATGGTCGCATCTTCTCAGGCTTTAATCCTAACGAAAATGCAAGGCCTATCTTACTAATCAATAATCAGCCAGAGATAGAATAATAATTTTACTATTTATTTATTTATTTCTAGAGTTTTTCACCAAAACTAATAAATAAATAAAATTCAACTAAAAATCCAGGATACAGTGTAAGCATAGTTCAACTAAAATTTAAGATAAAATATAAACTAAGAGATTAACATCTAAATCCTAACTCCTATCGGTCCCAAAGCCTGATTGATCTTTCGGATTTATAACAAAAATATCGAAAACAGGAGGTGAGCTTTACAGGCTCAGCAAGTTATCATCATCTCTAATATATGCATAAATATATCAACAACAAATTACAAACATATACAAATTATATATCACAGAACAACCATCTCATGACAAAATAAAATACAATATCATGTTAATATGCACATACAATTAACAAATATCATAACTATGGATGACCAATCATTTACTTTACTCTTCTAGTCTCTTTGACTATAACCATAATCGTCCCGTGGCTAGCTCCGAAAGAGACTAGATCTTGACTATACATATCGATAACCGGTTATGTGCCAGTAATTGCCCCACTGGAGGTCCGAAAGGAGATTAGGTCCTCGTGTGATTATAGTTGGACTAGAGAGCATCAACACCAATACACATAATAATGTATGTAACCCAATGCAGATCAAATTAGATGACATATATTTAATATTTCATAACATTCATAACATATTTAGCATGTAATACTAGATGTCAAGATAACTAATATGAAAGAACTCTATTAATATATGGCCTGTTCGAGTCTTAACTCAGATACTGTTATATCAACAAGAACGATAAAAATTCTAGCAAAATTAATTATGTAATTAATTTTTTATCTAAAGTAAAGTAGCATAGAAAAAATGGAACTTAGTCCGATCTGGATCTCCGCCTAAGTCACTAAAAGAGCCAATTTAAATTTTATTATTAATTTTGATATTTTATTTTTCTCTTCTTCCTTCTCCTTTTTCTCTCTCCTCTTTCTCTCTTTTTCTTTTCTTTTCTTTTTCCTCTTTTTCTTTTCTTTTCCTTCTTCTTCCTTTTTTTTTCTTTTCTTTTCTTCTTCCCCGACTCCTTCCTTGGCTCGGTCGAACAGGCCTTCAATGGTTCCCGAAAACCATAAAAGGTGGTGGTCATCGGCATTCTGTTCGGTTCGAAGAGATCAAGAGAAATGAAGAAAATTTCCCTTTCTTCCATTTTCTTAAGAGGTATCTAAGGGGAGGAGGGACTTACCGGCATCGGAAAACATACGGCCGCTCGCCGGAGAGGAGGGAGATGACTGTACGGGGGCCAATTTGCATCCTTAACGACACTAGAAGGGGATTTTTAAAGAGAAAAAATGGTAGGATTTCCTTGCCATACGAGAAAAAAACTCAATCGATCGAGTCCCTCTCCCCTCCATGACACTCCACTGGCCGATCCTAACCCCTCCACAGCCTCCCTTCCAGGTTTTTCAATGATTTTAGTGGCCGGATAAACAGGAGCTCTGTCCCCTATTCTTTTCTTTTTTTCTGAGTTTCGAACTGAAATTGACAGAGGCTGTCGATTTCAACCTAATTGGTTCAAAAAAGGTTGGGCTTCACAATTTGTCAGCATGAAATTATGTTAACATAATGTAGACATGCACTAATTTATACATGCAAGGTGAATATTTATGTTTGATCATTGCTATGATATAGTGACATCTTAGTAAATTGTCCTTGGTAGTTTTATTCTTAGAAGCTATAGCAATTGGGGATCCCCTTTGTATAGGTATTGCATAGGATGAGAAAGGGAATGCATTTTTTGTAACAACACCGATAATTTTCTTTTAAAAAAAACAATGAAGAAAACTTTCATCACTTTGCTTGCAGAACAAAGTAGGTCCTTAAAAGCTACTCCATTGTACGGTATGATCTAGCGGTAATTTAAGAATTTATTTGGTTAAGGTATATCAGATAACATGATAATCTGATAATTTTTAAGAATAATTTATTTGAGAAAATAATTACAAAATAAAATAATTTTTTTATATTTGATTGGTAAAAAAAATTAGTCTAAAAAATGATACTAAAAAAAATTACTACATTTGGTTGAAAGTAATCTTATATAAAATATGGTCAAATTAATAAATATATCCATCGACAAAAATATTTTTTTAATAACAGGATATCATTATCATTTTTAATTAATTTTTATATAATGTTATAATTGTGTAGCTATTTACATAATGCTATTTGTATTTTAATTTTTTTACAAAATCTTTTTATTGAATGAATTTAGGAAGACATCAAAATAAATTCAATGATCACATATATGCCCCATTTTCTTAGCTTTATCTTTGTTGATATTTTTACGGCCATCTATATCTTATTTTATTAGGAGTATTTTTGTCAAAGTATGGATTATCTCATAGCTTGAAAATTTATCAAATACTAATCTTTCCATAATATTTATTTTACCTTCTGTTTCTGGAAAATTAATATGGAACCTCCCAATCTTTTTACCATCTCTCTTATATTTTTCACACCAAACATAATAATCTGATATAAGATTTATTTATCCTTATCAAATTAATCCCAACCAAAAGGATCCTAAACCATCCATCTATATAAACATATTTGATGATAACCGGACAGTACCATCTATCAAACAAAGAATCTCACATTGTGGAGGTATTAAATATACATTGTGGAGGTATTAAATATAGAACCTCACATTCAAACATGCAGTTCTTTATTCCTTGCGTTACTTAAATGGATGCTAATTTGATTAAATTATGATAATTCCCACAAAATTATGTTTTGGCATATCATAATTCTCGAACGAAAATCTCATGAATTCTTTGTCAAAAAAAAAAAAAAAAAAAACAAAAAAACCCAACATGGGGAAGCATGACTTTAATGTGTCTTTCATCACCTTGTCATAATTAATCACATAGCCAATGTTTGCAGGTGGCCGATTATTGTGGAGCAAACATGTTCCACGGAATACTCGGATCCAACTTGATACTGTCATGGCGAAAAGGAAACAATTACCAGGGAAAAGATGTAGGAGAAAAAAAGAGATTGCTTTATTCCTTTGGAGAAAAATCTTGTTACAACAAACAAGATAACACTCGACAGCCCTTCTGAAAACCCAGAAGCTTCTCGCTGTCCCGCACGTCTTCTCTATTGTATGCCTCATGCCCCAAGAATCCACGTACGCCACGCACGGACAATATCTTAACGTGCGTCCTTCTCCAAAGCCTCGTGAAACACCATCACGACACAAGTCCTCCACGTGATATCTCCCTCACGTACGCCTCTCTGCAGTCTATCACCATGGTCTCCCACGCGGACTCCCTCACGTGTGGTCTCCAAGAAGCCTCCACCTTGGAAACATGAGCCAAGCCCCACGGACCAAGGCCTTCATGCTGATCTCTCCACGATCTTCACATGACCGTGAGACCCCAAAGGGGTCAGCCTCTTGGACCTTCCTACAACCGCACACCCATCTTCTCATATTTATAGCACATGGGGGACGTTGAAGCCTTCTTGAATTGGGTATCTGATATTGGACTTCTTGTTGGACTGCAACTACCTCTTGAATCTTGTTAGGTTCAATCACATGGACGATTAGGACTTGTCTTGGGCCAATAACAAACTGATTAGGATACCTCACATGGTTGGGCTTCCTAATTGGTTACAACCAACCAACCAATTGGCTAACCTCCTAACCAATTTAACAAACCTGGACCGAACCCCATAACCCAATTGGGTTATGTTACAATCTCTCAAAAAACTCCCCCCTTTCGAAGCCAACATAAAATTAATAATCCTTGGGTCAAACCCCCTGACCCAGCATGACTCAAAAGGGACCCTGGGGAAAAACCCCAGAAAACCTTGGAATACCTCCAGGATAGCTTGGGATACGCCCCCAAGCTCCAGGGATCGCCTCTAGCATCCCTGCCATAGTCTTCCAAGTCTCTCCAAGGCTTGGGAGCACCACACAAAACCCTACAATCTCCACCTTGGTGCCCCAAGCCTTGGCAAACCTGGCAATGTCCTCCATGCACAACCCGACTGTAACTGCGTGTTCAAACAGCTCCTTGTGCGGATCTCCTTGCCTTTGCTAATACCCTTCAGCTGCTGCATGCACTTGGAGACCTTTGGGATGACCGCCTCCACGGCTGAAGTCCTTGCTTGTACCTTGGCACCATGATTGTAGCCTTCCTTCTGCCTGGCAGCTGCATCAGACTTTTTCTTGGACTTTCCTGGAGAGAACACAGCGAACCTGAACCAGCACTCGCTGTAACTGGAGCTCTACCTGACACCATCTTCTCAGAGCCACGCCAATCTCTGCACACTTTGCTCCACCTGGCTAAGTGCACCCCTGATGCTCGTGCTAGGATATGGCCAGTATCCCTGCATCTCCCGCTCTGAACTCGTGTCGAATCCTGCTCCACCCGTGAAGCCACCTCTCTAGGGTGCTCCACCTGAAACTAAAGTCCCACTGATGCCACAGAAAGAAACGCCGAGGCCAGCCACTCAACGCTGCCCTGCTGAGCCTGCCGCTGCACCTCGAACACCGTCGCTGCCTCCTCGTACCCTCCACATCACGTGGACCTCTTCGAGATCGTTTCGGATACACTACATCCTGCAGGCTCCTCCGAAACCAAGAGTTCATCCCAACTCTTCTGCTAATTCAGCGACTGAACCTAGCAACCATATCTAGTGGCTGCTCCATCATGTCCTAGCCTGTCTCTTGGCTGCATGATATCCCTGGCGCTCCCTGAGACCTATCCCTGGTCTCCCTGAGCTGCCATCTCCATCAGCTCCAGTCTCCGTCCCTAGGCCAATCCTGCCATACCGAGACACTCCCGACTGTCCGATACCTCCGACGTTTTCTGAGACTATCTCCTGTCTCCCTGAGCTGCCCCTGGCATCGCCTCTGCTGATGTACTCAGTCTTCCTAAGATATCCATCTCCCGAGACTCCTCTCCAACCACGCAGGATACCACCCACGTCCAGCTCCATCACGATCAAGGTAGCTGGAGTACTACCGATCGCTCTCCTCCACAGTGACCAAAATCCTGGTCCACTACCGATGGAGCTACCACTCATGCTTCTCTGAAGATCTCTGGTATGTGTCGCTCCACCTGTGCTGAACCACAGATCACCCGACCTGTCAATGCTCCACAGCACAGAACCTGCAGCTTTACACCACCATCGCGAACTCCTGCACCACAGGATCCATCATCCTCGACGAGATCCACACAACCAGCAGACCTCCACACTGCTCCCAACACCACGAACCTCTGTCCGCCTGGGAGAGCCGAAAATGGAACCAACCTGCACGTGCTGCCCGCACACACGACCGCTGCACCGTGATCTCCACATACCCTATGATCTGACTTCATCATTGGATCCAACCTAGCTCAACATGAAGAGCTCAAAAAATGGAGTCCAACGGTGCAGACAGGGCTCAAATCGGAGTTCAATTGAGCCCGGAATCGCCAAAAATCCATTTGCACAGTTTTTAGAGCATAGAGTGACTTGAAATCCTGATTGGCTGGTTCACCGTGAACCAGCCCGCCGGTCCACGTGCGCCAAGCCGATCCACGGGCTGCCATGGCTGCCGGTCCACGGCAGGGAACCGTGGACCATAGCCTCTCCCTGCCACGCCGTTGCCCTCCGGCGGTCGCTGTCGCATCCGGCGACCTCCCGCGACAATGCCGAGCCACCGGCGACCGGCAGCGCACCATCCGCGCACCCACACCGGCCACGCGATGCTCCCGCGATGCCCCGCGCTACTCTCGCGATGCCCCGCGCTACTCCCGCGATGCGGCGACCGAGCCAGCGCCGCTCCAGCGATGCCCCGCGCCTTCGTGCGACCGGCGAGTCCGCTCCCTGCGTCGTGCCCGTGGATGCGCCGCACCCGCGACAGCCCACTGCGATGCCTCCGCGCCGCTCTGCGCCACGTCCGCACCCGCGACCCTGCTCCGTGCCTACGACCATGCACCGCGCCTTGCGCCTTCTCGCCCGAGCCGCTGTGCGTCGCCCTTGCGCCACTGTCCTGCGACCGATGCCCTGTGCCGCGTCCGTACCTGCGGCCATTCCCCGCGATGCACTGCTCTGTGCGTCGTCCCGTGACACCCCGCACCGCTCCGCTGCAGCCGACGCCCTGAGCCACATCCGCGCGTGACTCCGTGCATCGCCCAGATCTGGATCTGCACCTCCAGATCCGGTTCTTCTCCGTATCTCCAGGGAGGGAAACGAGCCCTCACCTCCAGATCTCAGAACCAGAGATCTGCACCACCATCGCGAGTCCTCTTTCCTGCATCCTTCACACCACCGCATCAAGATCGGCTCTGATACCAGTTGTTGGGAGCAAATTTCAGGCTCTGATACCAGTTGTTGTGGAGCAAACCTGTTCCACGGAATACCCGGATCCAACTTGATACTGTCATGGCGAAAAGGAAACAATTATCAGGGAAGAGATGTAGGAGAAAAAGAGATATTGCTTTATTCCTTTGGAGAAAAACATTGTTTCAACAAACAAGATAACACTCGACAGCCCTTCTGAAAATCCAGAAGCTTCTCGCTGTCCCGCACGTCTTCTCTCTTGTAGGCCTCATGTCCCAAGAATCCATATACGCCACGCACGGACAATACCTCAACGTGCGTCCTTCTCCAAAGCCCCGTGAAACACCATCATGGCACAAGTCCTCCACGTGATATCTTCCTCACGTGCGCCTCTCTGCAGTCCATCACCATGGTCTCCCACGCGGACTCCCTCACGTGTGGTCTCCAAGAAGCCTCCACCTTGGAACCATGAGCCAAGCCCCACGGACCAAGACCTTCACGCTGATCTCTCCACGGTCTTCACATGACCATGAGACCCCAAAGGGGTCGGCCTCTTGGACCTTCCTACAACCGCACACCCATCTTCTCATATTTATAGCACATGGGGGACGTTGAAGCCTTCTTGAATTGGACGTCTGATATTGGACTTCTTGTTGGACTGCAACTACCTCTTGAATCTTGTTAGGATTCAATCACATGGACGGTTAGGACTTGTCTTGGGCCAATAACAAACTGATTATGATACCTCACATGGTTGGGCTTTCTAATTGGTTACAACCAACCAACTAACAAACTAATTGGCTAACCTCCTAACCAATTAAACAAACCTGGACCCAACCCCATAACCCAATTGGGTTATGTTACAATCTCTCAAAAAACTCCCCCCTTTCAAAGCCAACATAAAATTAATAATCTTTGGGTCAAACCCCTGACCCAACATGACTCAAAAGGGACCCTGGAAAAAAACCCCAAAAAATCCTGGAATACCTCCAGGATAGCTTGGGACACGCCCCCAAGCTCCAGGGATCGCCTCTAGCATCCCTGTCATGATCTTCCAAGTCTTTCCAAGATTTGGAAACACCACACAAAACTCTATACCGATCATACATGGAAAAATTTTTATTAGAGAAACTAGCAAGCAGATCTTTCCGGTTGTATCCTATCATAGTATTGCTGGCTTCACCTTGGCACTTGTGAGAAGGCATGTGATGCCAAAAGAAGCTCCAAAAGAATTCACAACTTTAGTATATACATGCATGCTGTGGATCAATTATATCACTATCCTCGGAACCCTTGCAATTTCATTTTTCATTTTTCTTTTTTTTTCTTTCTAAGGTAATAAGCCAGCAGCTTCCTTCCGGTAGTTAGATTAACTTATTTTTTTTTAATATGAATTGGAGGTCACATAATTCTAATATTAGGTTCTTGTAAGCATCATGGATAAATCTTATCCAAAAATCAATTCTAGTTTTCAGTATGCTCGGTAATAAAAAAAATAATTCAATCAATTATATTTTTTTTCTTAAAAATATGATGAATACAACCATTAAGATAGTAGCTCGGTTGGTAGAAGCATTATCTCGCATCCAATCAGTCACGGGTTCGAGGCATGATCCATGCATGGTGACTCGATTAAATCTTGGGACCGTTTCATGGTACCTGTAATGGGTTGAATTGGATGAGAGATCAGAGTTCTTCCTTCTCCCTTTTTATCCCCATTCTACTAGCCGGCGTCTTGGTGGTGTCAAATTGATGTAGACGTATATATTGGATGAGAGATCAAAGTTCTCCCTTTCTTCCTTTTAATTTCTATTCTACTAGCCAGTATCTTAGTGGTGTCAAGTTGACATAGACATGTATATTGGATGAGAGATCAAAGTTCTCCTTTTTTCTTTTAAATTTCTGTTCTACTAGCCGGCGTCTTAGTGATATCAGGTTGACGTACTCATCTATAGATCCAAAAAAGATAAGGACTTGGATTGGATAAGAGATCGGGATTCTCTTTTGTCTCGATTCTAGAGCTAGCGTCTTAGTGATTCTTTCTCTTTATTCCTGTTTTACTAGTTATATTTTAGTAATGTCATGTTCGCATACTCATCTATAGGACTATCTTGGATTTAATTTTTTTTTTTCTCTCTTTATAAAATAAAAATTGATGAATACACACCGTCACAAAATTATTTTGGATCATCAAATATATTACGTACCTTTGTAACCAGAGATTAACCCTGTTGCACCTCAATAAATTTCAAGTACTTCCGACCATTTTTATTTGGATCACGCGGCATGGTACTCCATCGGACATTAGTAATATAGGTATTGGTGCCGTACATAGGTGGGATCCATACACTGTACGGATGAGTACGATTAAGATGCGATGGCTAACGATCAAAATTATTATTATTATTATTATTATTATTATTATTATTATTATTATTATTATTATTTATCATCATCATCATTATTTATCATCATCATCATCGTAAAAGGAGGAGGAAAGGCACCTCTGGGCAAATATTAAATGATGGCGATGGGAGAACCATTGGCCAGCGGCTACATCTTCGTCGCAGGAGTGTCTGCACCAAAACAACATAAACAGGGGATTAAACGCAGTGATGGCAAGGTAATTCCTTCTCCCAGAGGATTTTTTTTTTTTTTTTTTTTAATAACAACAATGGAACAGAGTAAGTAACTGTACTCTCCAAACGAGTGGAAATTTTTTTGAATCATTCATAATTTTTCTTTTAGTGGAATAAACTATTCTAGAGGAACTATATTTAATGGGTCAAAATAATTTTTTGAGTTATTATTGAATGCCAGAATATTTTTTTTCCTTCTTTGCGGTAAGCTTTCATTACTTGTTCAAAATCCATGGACCACCTGGTGGTTACCATCTCTTGATGGCAACAGCAGGTTTGGTAATATTGCCCATTACTTCAAAGTTTTCTAATGCTTATCCATACCTTATTACAAATATATATATAAATTCATCATAAGTTTTTATTTTATAATTTATTCTTTTGATCTTTTGAGAATTTTTTTACTTTAAGATTTGTGCATTATCAAAAGTTTTCAATTGCGAATTTACGGGGATATACCAAGTGACCGAATCATTACCTTCGAATCAAACACCTTAAAGTCATCAAGGGATAAAGTTATTCGATTAATGGAAAAAAATAGTGTTGGATATAATACAAGTATTTGACCTTTGAGATAAATTCTTTTGTTCTATTAAATTGGACAAGAAAATATCCCACCCGTTTACCATTTTATCCCATGTTGCTTTCATACATCACTCTCTTTCTTACTTTAGCTATTTTCTGCACAAGATCTTTATCTCTTCAACTAAAGATCTAACCATCTTTTAGTTTTGGGATGGAGAACCATAACCTAAAATTATAAACTAAAAACTTGACATCAGGTTCTCTAATGAACCTTTTGCTATATGACCTATGTCATTAGAAAATAATTTGAAGCACCTGCTATTGTATATGAAAAGTTCTTCTCTCTATATATAATTTGAACGTTAATGATGAAGCTCCACCTTAGGGTTCAACTCCATCATTTAATTTTTTAAAAGTGCTTCGATATTTTTTTTTTCAAGAGAGTGAAACTCCAACCACCTCAAAGTGTAGCCTCTTATATAGTTTGCATATGCTTGGTTTTAGTTGCACAGTAATATGGCTTGGCAACACAGCATAAACCATCCTTTTTGTATCTTATGTTGCATAAAAAATTCTACCTAATCTCACAAGGCAAGAGGAGTTTTCTTTGTACATAAGACATAACAGATGCCCCTAAGTGCTTTTTCTATGTTCTCTATTTACCACTAATCCATCCATATTAATTTTGGCATGATCCTCCATAAAGGGTCTCCATCAAACTTCTTTTTTTTTCTTTTTTTCTTTTTTCATTTTTATGAAAAACTTTCCTTCTTATTCCACCAATTTGTAGGAATGCACTTGTCTTGCAGAATATCATCCTCACTTTTGTATTTGGAGCATTATACCATGTCCCTATCCTTGCATAATAAAGCAAAAAACTATAATTGCACAAATATCCAACTCCTTTTTTCTTTGGTGAACACATATATCCAATTTATTAGGTTGAAGCCTCAGCAACTTTAAGCATCCAATACCATTCACAACGTGAGCCCCATCATATAAATTACTTCCTAGAGCTAGCTTGACTTTCTTTGTGGCATCATTTCCACACACACATAGATGTTTACGATGGGGCACAGTGCAAGGTAGATTCAAGTTTGATGCATCTCTTCGGATTCTTCTGGATGGATAAGGAGTAAAAAACTAAATATCCAAGCTTAAAATATATCAACAAAGACTATCAAAAACAGAAAATCTTTATTGCTTCTACGATCTACAACTGGCCTCAGTTTTGTTCATTTTGTTCTTTCTTTGCTACTCTATCCTATGTAATGTTAGTATAACTTCGTTTATTTTAACTCCTGATCATGGAATCCAATTTGTACTTTCTTTTAAAAAAACAGAAAATATTTTAAATATATATAAATGCTTTTCCTAAACAACCTCAAACAATCCCCCGAGTCTATGGCATTCCCTCATCAGCACACCTTCAGACCCCCTGCTATCTTGTCTTCCACTTCAAAACTCTCCTCAAACATAAACCTCCCTTTACAAGTTTTAAGCACTCCTTGTCTTTTCCTTCTTCCCCAAACAAACAGGTATCTTCCTTCCTTCAAACGGAATATTCCTCCAACCGCTACGGTTAAGGTGCCGGTGCCGGTGCAATTGTACGGTCCACGCAAACGCTCCCTTGTACGCCACGTGTTACTCCTACTACTACCGCTTCCTTTTTCTCCCTTGAACCTGGTGTACAGGCTACAAACACACCTTGAAGTTTACCCCTTTTCTTTCTTTCTTTCTTTCTTTTTCTTTTTTTTTTTTTTTTGGTGCGCTTATAAGTTATTAGGAAGCAGAAAAGTCGTCAAAACAACGCGGACGAAATCTTTGACGCCACCGTCTCCTTCTCGGAAATACCTCTAACTATTCCTCGTTCCCCCGAATTTTACTACCATTCTTTTCTAATTTGAAGACCTGGAAACAGTTTGGGCCAACTGAGTCACCAAATTTTGTTTCTTTGTCGATCCAAGATTATTTTAATGTCGACATCTCACCATTCAAAAAATCCATATTGCCTTCAATTTTATCACCAACTTGGCCACGAAATCTAAGCCACCAAGCCCTATAAGTATCCCCACGCTTGCAACTCTTCCTGCTCTCAAATCTTAACCCTTTTTGTCTTAAAGACTTCTTGACTTGAGCTATAGTGAAGGAGACTGAGAAGGAGATGGAGGTTTGGGCGAAGACGGGGAGTGGGTTGGGGAAATGGCTCGGATTCGTGACGGCGGTGTGGGTGCAGTGCATCTCAGGGAACAACTACACTTTCTCCAATTACTCCGACGCGCTGAAATCTTTAATGGGGCTCACACAGCTGGAGCTCAACAATCTCTCGGTGGCGAAGGACGTCGGCAAGGCCTTTGGCCTCCTCGCCGGCATCGCCTCCGACCGCCTCCCCACCCCACTCATCCTCCTCATCGGCGCCCTCGAAGGCCTCATCGGCTACGGCGCCCAGTGGCTCGTCGTCCGCCAGTCCATCGCCCCTCTCCCCTACTGGCAGGTTGGTAATCGCTGTTGTTTTTGTTTTACTTCTTTGAGGCATTTTACGAAACGGTTGGCGTGGTAAATTTTTTTGGGGACAGATGTGCGTTTTCCTGTGCATGGGCGGTAACAGTACCACTTGGATGAACACCGCGGTTCTGGTCACCTGTATGAGAAATTTCCGGCGGAACAGAGGGCCGGTGTCCGGGATCCTGAAGGGCTACGTGGGCCTCAGCACCGCCATCTTCACCGACCTCTGCTCCGCCCTCTTCGCCGACGACCCGGCGTCCTTCCTCCTCATGCTCGCCGTCGTCCCCGCCGTCGTCTGCTCCGCCGCCATGATCTTCCTCCACGAATCCCCCGCCGGCGGCGCCGGGGATGACGAGACCGACGCGAAGTGCTTCGTGTCGATCAATGCGATGGCGGTGGTGATCGCGGTCTACCTCCTCGTCTTCGACCTCACCGGCGACCACGGAACCGCCGTGTCCCGCGCCTTCGTGGCCGTGCTCCTCGTCCTCCTCGCCGCCCCGGCGGTGGTCCCGATCTACGTGGCCTTCAAGGCCAGATCCAAGAATCCGGACGTGGAGGCGGCTCGGATCAAAGAACCACTCGTCAAAGAAGGACCGGCGGCTACGTCGGCGGCGGCGGCGGTGGCGGTGGCGGAGGAGGAGAATGGGAAGAGACGGCCGGCGATCGGGGAGGATCACACGATATTTGAGGCGGCGAAGACGGTGGATTTCTGGATTCTATTTATCTCGTTCCTGTGCGGGGTGGGGACGGGGTTAGCGGTGATGAATAACCTGGGGCAGATGGGGTTGGCGCTTGGGTACACTGATGTGTCAATATTCGTGTCGATGACCAGCATCTGGGGCTTCTTCGGTCGGATCGGATCCGGGTCCATCTCCGAGTACTTCCTCAAGTACGTCGACCTCCCTTTTTCTCCTTATTATTAGTATATTAGATAAGATCCTTAATTTAGTATGATTAGTTATTTTAATAATGAGTTTCTTATGATTTGTCTGTCTGCCTATAGTACCGTTATTTTATTTTATTTTTTCTAGGGTAAGCACTAAGCAAAACTAATTAATTTGGAAGTGACGAGGGACTAATAACGGAACGGAATTGCTTAGATTCTGGGTCCGTTGGTAGGGGCGGAGAAGGGCTTTGGGCACGTGAACATGGGGAAGCGTGCAAGTATATTTTTTTGTTTTTTAATTACTTGAGAGAGGTGGTGCCACAAGTATTTTTATAAAAATTACAAATAATCCAACTGGTTTGGATCGATTCGAGGTATGATTTTACGAGAGATCCGATTAAATTCAGAAATTATTTTTCGAGAATCATGATGATTGGATGAGTAAGAGACCACGATCATTCTTCTTTTCCGTTCTGACCAAGACTATATTGAATCAAGTTGATCCGTGATCCAATCTCTTTTCAGAGATCCATGAATCCGGATCGAGTTCTAAAATTAGGCCTATTTCATTTGTCGAGTTAGATCTGGATTTATTGAATTTGAATATGATCCGATTAGACTCGAATATATTAATAATTTATATCTATTTAGATCTTTAAATTATAATTTAAAACTTATATGAAACTCATTTTTAATATAAAGATAAAGTTATAATTATTTTTATATCTTAATTTATTTTTAAAATAATATTATTTATTATTTATTTTAGGATTAAAATAGTTGGTTATATAATAATCAAAATATAGTTATTTATATTTTATCCGGATCTAGATCTAAATTTTTTAAATTAGAATCGAATTATTTATAAACCTAATCCAATTCAAATGATCCGTTGAATTGAAAATTTTGATATTGAACTCGATCTAATTTAATCCGATTTTCTAGTAGATTAGTTCTGGATCTAATATTAAAATATGATCAAATAATCAGGCCGGATCAAGATCATCCATCATCCAACCTAATTTAATTCATTTGCACCTCTAATTGCAACGGTAGGGCCTGTGATTGCTTCATTTTTGCTGATAAAACGTATAGACTGTCAGTAAGGTTGGCGTGGAAAATTGTCACGATCCAGAGGTCAGGCCTCTAAGGGGCGGGCCTAGATTCTCCCCAAGGTGTGGTTGATGGTGTGAGGTTAAGTAGGGCAGGCCACATTTCTGGTTGTAGGTGGAATTCGCTATCTGTACTTTGCTTTATTCCATCAATTCCTCACTTTATAGCCCTGTGACAAAAGTCGCGTTCTTTTTCTTGTTTTCCAAGGAATGCTTTCCACCGACTTTTGACGATCCCTGGATCTATTTGGGATTGGATGGAATTAGTCCAAATTTTATGGGACCAAATATCCCGTGAATAAAAACCATGCTTCCTTTGTTGGTCATTATTTGGATGATTAAATGATGCAATAGAAGAACAATAAAAAGCATTTGGTTACAAAGAAAAAAGATTTTTTTTTAAAAAAAAAAATCCTTCCATAGTTTTTTTTTTTTTTTTTTTTTAATCCTAAGATCATGGAGCTCTTCGTTCGTCCTCATCCCCTTCTCCTTTCTTCAGTCACTCATCTTTACCCGCTCGTTGGCAGCGGCGGCGGCGGAGAGGATCCAGGAATAGGATAAGAAGAGAAGGGTCTGGCCGGATGAAAGGAAGACAGGAAGCAAAGAGGAGGAGGAAGGGCTTGCCTTTCTATTTTTTTCCACCTTTTCTTTGTTCCCGTTGATTTTTCCTGTGTTTTCCCCATTTTTTCTCTGGTTTTTCCATCCTCGAAAACGGATAAGAATTTAAATAGTACAAACATATTATCAGTCAATTTAAAATTAATTATAATTTATGGTTTTGTTGTCGAAGGTAGCGGTTGGGCTATCAAATGATTTGGAGTTTAAATCCCTCTACCATTCTATTACACAATTTTTTTTTTAACTCAATTTTTTTATTACATCAAACAATTTTAAAAGCATGCTTTCTAGTAATTAGTAAATTAAATTTTATTTATAATTCATTTCTTTCTGCCATATAACCCCTGCAGTAATTTTGATATTAAAATCATGTTAAATTGGATCATCTATCTGATTATCGGAAATGCTGAAAATGATAAAACAAGAGGTAGAAGAGAAAGAGGGGAAGAGGGACGAGGAAGAAGGAGAAATTCATGATCCATCATCTGTTATAGAATTATTTATATAATTGTTTTATAAAATCTTATATATAATTTTATAGGATCGATTCATATATTTTATCATGTTTTTTTATCTTAAATTTAAAAATCCTAGACATATATGCAGTTTCGTAACAGTTTTCATATTTTGGCAGGAAAACTGCAACACCAAGACCTCTATGGAACGCAGCCTCGCAGGTTCTGATGGCAGTTGGGTACGTGGTCATGGCTCTGGCCTTGCCCGGATCCCTCTACGTCGGTTCCATCGTGGTCGGGGTGTGCTACGGTGTCCGCATAGCCGTTACAGTCCCTACGGCCTCTGAGCTCTTTGGCCTCAAGTACTATGGCCTCTTGTACAACGTTCTCATATTAAACCTTCCACTTGGTTCCTTCCTCTTCTCCGGCCTCCTCGCCGGGCTCCTCTACGACTCCCAGGCAACGAAGACGGCCGGGGGTGGCAATACGTGCATCGGAGCCCACTGTTACAGGCTTGTGTTTGTGATCATGGCCTTTGCATGCTTCATTGGGTTTGGATTGGATGTGTTGCTGGCATTACGAACGAGGAAGGTATACTTAAAGATTCACCACGGCAAGAAATCGAGGAAGACAGCAACAAGGCAATGGACCATTAAGAGCTGAGTTAGGCTCCGTAAGAAGTAGTTTCTCCATTGTTTGTTCCTTCTTTGGTTGGATATATGTTGATTCTTAGAGTACGAGATGCATCTATTATAGCAGCAGCCTTCATCTTTTTGAGAAGAGTGCGAATATAACATCCATTCTTTGAAGGAAAGAGGCTAATGCTTTTGGTAAGAAAGAGAGCGATTCAGGCTTTCTGGATTACTTTAATTACTAGGCGAAAACAACGTTGTGGAATGTGGAATGTTTGCTTACGGAGTTGAACATGGAAAGTGTCTTCTTTTTTTTTTTTTTTTTTTTTTTTCTGGAACTTTGTTTCTCTTTCTGAACAACGAATTTTTGAGCGAGGGATTATTGCTGCGCTCCACTGGCCGTAATTGTATACGGTAGTTTCGATTGCTTTCACCGTGAATCTGAAGTGGAAATATTTTAAGTAAAAGAATGCTGTACTGATAAACTGATGAATGCAAATACAAAAATCCCTCGTTAGTTTGAATTTGATGAGTCACAAGTTATATTCTCTTTGACGATGACTCTACCTGCCTTAAATCAAACTTGGATTTAAGAATATCCACATAAAGCATTGGATCTAAAACAGCATCAGACATAATTTTCGAATGTTAAGACTTGCAGGTTGCCTTTTTTTTTTTTTTTTTTTTTTTTATGTCATATCATTGACTAGTATAAAATCAATTAATATAACAAAGAGGATTGTTCTTCTGATCCTTGTTTGGAGGGACTTGTGGAGGGTAAGGGCAATCTCTCGGTCTCTCTGCCTGTGGTGGCTAGGTCTTCTGCTGCTGGGAGTGAGTGTGGAACATGGGAGAGAGATACTGGGAGTACTGTTAAGGGAAAAAAGATGGTGATGGGGTAGGCTGAGGTTGTCAGGAAGGGGTCTAAGGCTTCTGCTATTGCCCAGGGACTTGTACAGGGAGTGCTTGGTGGGCCATCGGTGGTCTCCTCTTGGGTGCTTGGGGCAGGGATTGGGGGGGAGGGAAGGTGGGTGGTGTGGCTAAGGATAAAATGCTAGTAGGGGGTGCGGCAGAGGTGGGGATGAAAGGAGGTGGGTTAGCTAAGGGTTCCCAAGGGTGTGCTCAGGGGTTGCTAGGGAGTTCTCAAGGGTGTGTACAGGAGTTGGCTGGGGGTTCTGTTCCTCGGGACGGTAGCTGGAAACTCCAGGTGGGGGGTTTGTTAGCTTTGATTGCGGCTAATCGCCCTGATCCGGGTCCGGGTCAGGATGCGGGAGTGGAGGTCCCTATTCGTATTAGGGTGGATCAGCAAGCTCCAGTCCATGACGATGTTGTGGGATAGTTGAAGGTGGCTTTATTTTAGGAGACAGGGGAGGCGAAGCAGGGGGGAGGGGGTCCTGTGGAGGCTGTGCATGTTGGGTCTGTGGATGCTGTGCATGTTGGGTCTGTGAAGAGCAAGGGGATGGCTTCTTCCGGTGGTTAAGGGTTTCTGTATGAAGATCATATCGTGGAATGCTAGAGGGGCAGGGAAACCTTCCTTTAACTCCTCTTTTCGTAGAATAAATCTTTTAAATCATCATGATGTTTGTTTGATACTGGAGACCCGTCTGGCTGGATCTTCCTTGCAGAAGATTCGGCGTTGTCTTCCCAAGAATTGGGATTTTTATGCTATTGATGATAGGGGGTTATCGAGGGGCATTGTTGTGGCCTGGGATAGGGCTGTCGCCATAATCGATGTGTTCCACAGGTGTGCACAGAATGTGATTATGATGATCACTAAAAATAATGGTCCCTCTTGGGTCCTTTCCAGAATCTATGCCAGCACCTGCTACAAGGAAAGAAGATTTCTGTGGAATGAGGTGTCTCGGTTGATCAATCAAGGCTTTCCGACTGTTGTGGTTGGGGACTTCAACTGTATTACTAAGGTGGAAGAGAAGAGAGGGGTTAAACCCTTTTCTCAGAATGTGGCAACCAGGGAATTCACTCATTTTTTGGATTCCAATGGCTTGGTGGCCTGGGCTTTGTGGGCTCTAGGTATACCTGGTACAATAACATATCTGGAAGGGCCAGGGTTTGGGAAAGGTTAGATAGAGCTGTGGCAACCATAGGTTGGCTCCACCTGTACCCCAAATTCATGGTGCGGCATCTGGATAGGGTGGCTTCTGAACATTGTCCCATCTTCTTGACTACATCTCCTCTTTCTCCCATTCATGCTCCTTTCAAGTTTGAAAACATATGGCTTTCTTATCCAAACTCCTGGGAGGTGGTAAGGGAGGTCTGGAGAATTCCTATTAGGGGTAATGCTCAGTACCGGATCAACCGTAGATTGGAACTTCTCAAACGTCTGTTGAGGAGGTGGAACAAAGAGGAGGTTGGTAATATTTTCACAAGATTGGTGGAAATGGAGAAAGTCATCCATGATTTCCAGGTGGAGGATAGGGACGGTGGTTTGAATGATACAGATCTCTCCTCTTTGCGAGCTAGTCTGGCTTCTTATAATTCTCTGCTAGCTCAGCAAGAAACTATGTGGAGGCAGAAATCTAGAGTTTAGTGGTTAGCTCAGGGAGATAGAAATTCTCACTTCTTCCACCAAGCTATCCTTATCAGGAGGCATAGAAATCGGATAGTAGCTCTAAAGTCCGAGGATGGGCACTGGATTGAGGATGAGAAGAGTATCTTGTATGAGCTTGGGTCGTTTTCTAGATCCAGATGGAGTTCTGACGAGGGTGACCCTCCTTACTTCCAGGTTTCTGCTCCTGAGAGATTTGTATCCCAGGACCAGAATGCTGGACTTATGGCTCGTGTTTCTGAGACTGACATTAGGGAGGCGCTTTAGTCAATGGCGGAGACAAAGCTCCTGGTCTTGATGGCTTCCCCCCTCTCTTCTTTTGGAGATATTGGGGAATTGTTAGATCTGATGTTACCTCTGCTATGCAACTCTTTTTCTCTACTGGTTTGATGCCGGATAGGTGGAAGCAGATGCATGTCACTCTTATCCCTAAGCATTCTCAGCCTTCTCATCCTTCCCACTTCAGACCTATTAGCCTATGGTACTATATACAAAATTTATGCTAAACTGTTGGCCAAGAGAATGAAGGCTATTCTTCCAAGCATCATCTCTCCGGAGCAGGGAGCTTTTATTGGAGGTAGGGGCATTTCTGATAATGTCCTGCTGGCTCAGGAGTTTATGCATGACATGCGGAGGGCATCGTCTAGATCTGTTCTGATGGCTATCAAACTGGATATGGAGAAAGCCTATGACCGGGTGCGGTGGAGCTTCGTCGAGTGCTCACTACATGATTTTGCTTCCATCTGCTATGGATTTCCAGGATTATGGTATGCATCATGCGCCCGTCTTTCTCTATTATTATTAATGGATCTCCCTCGGAGTATTTTCACTCTTCAGTGGGCCTACGGCAAGGTTGTCCACTCTCTTCCTATCTGTTTATTATTACTGCTGACTCCTTCTCACGAGCTTTGCGGGATGCTATTTGGGCATCGACAATCCATCCTTTCGTTGCTGTCCCATCAGTAGTCCCGATCTCGCACCTTCTTTTTATAGATGACTGCTTACTTCTAGGCAGGGCATCTGAGGCTACGGTGTGGGAATTCAGGATTGTGGTTATGGCATATTGTCTTGCATCCGGTCAGAGGGTCAACCTGGCAAAGTCAGAGGTCCATTTTTCTCCAAAGACTACAATCCGCATTCGTAGTCTGATTCTTTCCATTCTGGGGATTAAGGAGAAGGATGGTCCCATCCGTTATTGGGCATACCTATTTCTAGTGGGTGGCTCAGTAGGGCAGACTCTCATGGTTTGGTGCAGGCAGTGCAGGATAGGGTTGAAGGTTGGCAGGGTAGGACTTTATCGGCTATGGGTAGACTTATCTTGATCAGATCTGTGCTAACATCCTTACTAATCTACCTTTTAGCAAATGCTATCATTCCCAAGGTTATGGTGGATAAGGTCGAGCAGATTCTTTGGGCTTTTGTTTCCTGGGAACCCCCTCCTCCGATTTATGCTACTATTAACTTTGACGGGAGTGTCAGAGGGTCTATTACAGGGGCTATGTTTGTCATTCGGGCATCTGGTGTCGGCTTTCTCGTCGCGGGGGTTACCCACCTCTTCGACCAGAGCATCCCCTTAGCAGAGCTTTACGGAGCATGGGCGGGCATCAGGTATGCCAGGAGGACCCTTCACTTGGATCGCCTTATTATTGAAGGCAACTCCCTCACTGTCATCTCCTAGATCCAGAGTGCTCTCAAAGGGACGCCCTCCCTACCTCTTTTACGGGACATAGCTATGTTACTTCGGGACTGTATGGGCCTTATAGTTCATCATGTCTACCGGGAAGCCAACTCAGCTGCGGACTGGGTGGCTTCTTTTGTGGCATTTCATTCGGGAGAGTTTTTATGTTCTTCTCTTCATGACATGCCTGTACAGTTTAGAGATCTTTTGTTGTCAGACAGTTTGGATTGTACCCGTTCCAGGATTATTATCTAATATACATCCGGTTTATTAAAAAAAAGAAAAACAGAGAGGATTGAATTTAAGCTTATCAGCAGTCCTTCTAGCCCAACAACATGGATCTATGAGATGCAATGGTACAACAGATGACATTCTACTCCACCAACTTCTCCCATGCTGTCTGATGCTATCATGGGTGAGTAATCAAGAGAGATAACTAGGGACAAAAAAAGGAGATGAAATCTCTGTATTATTAATTGATTATTACAACAATATGCATATTATACTATAAAATCTAATTACATATCTAATAAAACAAATATCAACCAAAATTTGACCTACCATAGCTAATATCATGTAAAAATTGAACACCCTTACTGCTAGAGTTCCTTATCTCCTGCAATTGCAATTAAGAAATGAATAACTGCAGCCAGCTACACTTGCTTATTTCATTATATTTTTTCATAGTTGATTTACACTTGCTTATTTAATCTAATTAAGCATTGAGCTGTCTCAGGAGATGAGCTGGAGTCGGATACAATGGGATGGTTAACAAGGAACATATTATAGGAAAAATATTCATTAATCCCTATGGATTATTGATAGAAGATTGGAATACATAATATTTTGAATTGATCTATTTAATAACATATCTAAAATTATCTATCATATCTATTATTAAGATCTGTTAAAAAGGATTTTGCGATACCTACCTATATTTGCCATTAATTCCAAACCTGAAAAAGATGCTCACGTGAACATCAAAGGTAGAGTCCTTCTCTCCAGCATCCTCTCGTAACAGGTGGCTCATAGATGGGACAAGCCGTGAAAACAAAACTTACGCAGAATATAATATAAATAATGAAGAGTGGAGAGGGGACATAATCTATTATTTATAAGCAAACCCTAATAGGCCCTTCCATGATGGGCCAGTTAGGCCAAAGCCTACACTGTGCTGCCTTAACCACACCAACCCACATGAGGTACTCATAGCCCAAACAATGATCACATAATATTGGGCTCATCATACATCTATCAACATGGACCATATAATCAACATAGTTTTAATAAACCATAAATAATAATTAATGCCAGTCCAAATTAAGAAAAACTCTTATATTTTTTTACTTGGGCTACATTGATTATGATTTTTAAAATATTTTATTTTAAAAATAACTCTCGGGTTGAAAATAAAATGTGGCCACCATATGATCCATAGACAGCACCTACAAATCACTCGGTCTAACAATATCCATGATATCGAATCATGTGATCATTATACTACTTATTTGATATAAAACTTATTTATGGTTACAAGCATTATAAATACTATCAACATGAGTCTTGATGTAGTAGTGCAACAAGAAAATAGCATCAAAGTGATCAAAAATAAAACATACTATTTTTCATTGTAGTGCTCCAATTTTTCTTTAACATGCTTAAAACAAAATAAGTAAAAGAAATTTTAATGGAATCAAACAACAAGCCATTCTATCTCACATACTCAATGATAAAATAATACAACAGGTACATAATCAAAAAAGATATCTCATAATCAAAATAAATTAAATATATGTACCCTCAATCATAATTTCTCTTTAACCACATGCTTTATAACAAGCTAGAGAAATTTCATAATTTTAGAAGTCTGTATGTCTCCAAACACAATGAGATCTCATAATTATCAAATAAAACATACCCATACAACTATCATTCTCAAGACAAAATATATTATTGAGATACTATATTATATTTTATTATTTCACATATGCACATTATTGTGGGTCCCGCCCATGTGGTAGGACCTGGTCCTTGTGAAAAAGGGCTTAGGGCTTGTGAGACTGGGGTTTTTCATGTATGGCAGCAAGAAAGAAAAAGGGAGTGCGGTGCCAAGAGAGAGAAACAAGAGAGGAAAAATATTTTGATCTTTCCAGGTCTTGATCGGACAGTAATTCAAAATCCGATCAAGATAAAATTTTAGTATGTTGTTCATGGTAGCAAGCTCTACAAAGTGAATGGTTTGGATCGCTGTGATTTCTCTTGTATAATCAGTAAATATTTGACTCTGATGAGATCTTTCCTATTTTCTTCCTGTATTCCTCAGTAATATTTATATATATTATACTGAGATAATCATCATATGCTGTTTGAAGAGCCTCTAGTTTATTAGAGAGAAAATTCTTGCTATACCCATTATTTGATTATAGTGGAAGTTTAATTTAGTTCCAGGCCCCGTGATTTTTACCTCCACATTAGAGGGTTTTTCACATAAATTCAATTTTCTTGTGCTTGATTTGATTTGCTTTTGCTGGATTGATATTGTTGGGTTATTACCTATTTTAATTAGCACACAAAGATTAAAATTTATCATGGGTATAATCTTTTGTGACCCTATTAAAATTTATACTATATCTCAGAGTATTTGGATGTAAGGCCTTTGTTCATATTCCAAAACATGAGCGATCAAAGCTTGACATCAAGTCAAAGGAGTGTATTTTTCTTGGATATGGACATGAGTAGTTTGGATACAGACTATGGGATCCAGTAGAGAAGAAGCTGATTAGAAGCAGAGATATAGTATTCTTTGAAGATCAAACCATTGAGGATGTAGAAAATAAAAATAAGCCAAAGTCTACTATATAATTATTTTTTGACCATTCTCCTATGTCTTAAGCCAGAATAGATGATGATGGACAGGTTGTAGAGGATGGTGATGCCATGGATGATGAGCCTATACATAGTGACAGTGCAACAGATGAGCATAGTGAGCAGTCTCCTACATAGCAAATGGCAAAATAGCAGTTGAAAAGGTCTACCAGAGAGCGCCGGTCCTCAAAGATACCCTCCATATGAGTATGTAATGGTGATTGATGGAGGAGAGCCAGAATGCATTCAGGAGGCTATGTCACATGTACAGAAAGAAAAGTGAATTGAAGCCATGCAAGAAGAGATGAAATCCTTGTATGAGAACTATACATTGGATCTAGTGGAGCTGCCTAAGGGGAAGAGAGCATTGAAGAACAAATGGGTGTTTAGACTCAAGACAAAGAAGCACAGCTTACAACCAAGGTATAAAGCAAGACTGGTTGTGAAGGGCTTCAATCAAAAGAAAGGTATTGACTTTGAAAAGATATTTTCATCCGTAGTCAAGATGTCTTCGATCCGAATTGTACTTAGCTTGGCAGCCAGTCTGAATTTGGAGATTGAGCAGCTTGATGTGAAAACAACATTTCTTCATGGTGACCTTGAAGAGGAAATCTATATGGAGCAGCCAGATGTGTTTATAACTAAAGGCAAGGAAAACCTGGTATGCAGACTGATGAAGAGCTTATATGGTTTGAAACAAGCTCCTCGATAGTGGTACAAGAAATTTGATTCCTTCATGGTAGATCATGGGTATGACAAAACCACTTCTGACCATTATATTTTTGTAAAGAGGTTCGGTAATGATGATTTTATTATTCTCCTATTATATGTTGATGACATGCTAATTGTTGGTTACGATGCCAACAGGATTCAGAGCTTGAACATTGAATTGAGTAAGTGCTTTGCTATGAAAGACTTGATATCAGTGAAGCAAATACTTGGTATGAGGATTGCTCGTGACAGGAAGAATAAGAAACTATGGCTATCCCAGGAGAAATACATAGAGAAGGTGTTAGAGCGGTTCCAGATGAGCAACTCCAAGCCAGTTAGCTCTTCACTTATAGGTCACTTCAGATTGAATTCCAAACATTGTCCTACTAGTGAGGAAGAAAAGGAAAAAATGCATAACATTCCCTATGCATCCGCAGTTGGCGGTTTGATGTACGCCATGATGTGCACTAGATCGATATTGCTCATGTTATTGGTGTCGTTAGTTGATTTCTCTCTAATCTTGGGAAGGAGCATTGGACTGCAGTAAAATGGATTCTCAGGTACCTCAGAGGAACTTCTAGGATATGTCTATGCTTTGGTACAGATAAACCTGTATTAGATGATGGACATACAGATGCAGACATGGTAGGTGATGTTGATTCTAGAAAATCCACATCGAGATACTTGACCTTTTCAGGGGGAGCTGTCTCGTGGCAGTCCAGACTGCAGAAATGTATTGCTCTATCAAGTATAGAGGTAGAGTATATTGCAGTGATAGAAGCTAGCAAGGAGCTATTGTGGATGAAAAAGTTTCTTGAAGAACTTGGCCTGAAGCAAGAAAAATTTATCCTGTATTGTAACAGTTAGAGTGCAATTCATCTCAGCAAGAATTCAACTTTTCATTCAAGGTCGAAGTAGATGGATGTGAGGTATCACTGGATACGAGATGCTTTGCAGATGAAGTTGTTACAGTTGGAAAAGATTCATACAGATGATAATACTTCAGATATACTGACTAAGCCATTATCTGCAAAGAAGCTTGCAACCTGCAGAGCTAGTGCTGGTTTGCTGATCCTCCCCACAACGGCGTAAGGGAGAGATTTGTTGTGGGTCCCGTCCATGTGGTAGGACCCGGCCCTTATGAAAAAGGGCTTAGGGCTTGTGAGACCAGGGATTTTCGTGTACAACAGCAAGAAAGAAAAAGGGAGTGCGGCGCCAAGAGAGAAACAAAAGAGGAAAAATATTCTGATCCTTCTAGGCCTTGATGGATGGCAATTCAAAACCCGGTCAAGATAAAATTTTAGTATGTTGTTCATGGCAGCGAGCTCTACAAAGTGAATGGTTCGGATCGCTGTGATTCCTCTTGTGTAATTGGCAAATATTTGACTCTGGTGAGATCTTCCCTATTTTCTTCCTATATTTCTCAATAATATTTATATATATTATACTGAGATGATCATCATATGCTGTTTGGAGAGCCTCTAGTTTGCTAGAAAGAAAAACCTTGCTGTATTCATTATTTGATTATAGTGAAAGTTTGATCTGGTTCTAGGCCCCGTGGTTTTTACCTCCACATTGGAGGATTTTCTACGTAAATATGATTTTCTTGTGCTTGGTTTAATTTACTTTTGCTGGATTGATATTGTTGGATTATTACCTATTTTAATTAGCACACAGAGATTAAGATTTATCATGGGTATAATCTTTTATTAATCTTATTTAACCCCAACACACATAAACTATATAGGAATGCAATCCATCAACTAAAGTAATTAATGACAAATAAGATTTTGTCAAACAAGTCAATGTATAAATACATTAAACTCTCACTAATCCAAAAAATTAAAAGATTCTAAAATGCCTATATTCTTGACATATTTCATAAAAAACTATGGATCTTTATCTTGATTAGGGGATCAATAAACATTGACTTTGTATATTGTATAAAATATCTTCCTTTCAACTAAAACTTTTGACTGATAAATATTCTATCATCACTGTTATAGCCGTTACGATGACGTGGCGTGTCTCAGATTCCGCCGGGCATGATCCGAACCACGTGGATTTTTTCGGCATAGCGGGAGCGGTCCGGCAAGGTCAGATGTGGCTCCACTGCGGCCGAAGTCGAGGTCGGGCCGGGCCTTCCTGCTCCTTCGCCAGGTGGCGCCCGGACACGGGTTAACCTCGGCCGAAGTCGAGCGCTCCTCTGCCGCTCCGCCAGGTGTCCGCCCAGGAGGGGTCCACCTCGGCCAAAGCCGGCGGCCCCTTGATCCCTCGCCGGGTGGCGCCCTGAGACGGTTCTACCTTGGCCGAGGTCGAGCCGGACCTTCCTGTTCCTTCGCCAGGTGGCGCCCGGGCACGGGCCCACCTCGACCGAAGTCGAGCGCCCCTCTGTCGCTCTGCCAGGTGTCCGCCCAGGAGGGGTCCACCTCGGCCGAAGCCGGCGGCCCCTTTCTCCCTCGCCGGGTGGCGCCCTGAGACGATTCCACCTCGGTCGAGGTCGAGCCAGGCCTTCCTGCTCCTTCGCCAGGTGGCGCCCGGGCACGGGCCCACCTTGGCCGAAGTCGAGCGCCCCTCTGCCACTCCGCCAGGTGTCCGCCCAGGAGGGGTCCACCTCGGCCGAAGCCGGTGGCCCCTTGCTCCCTCGTCGGGTGGCGCCCTGAGACGGTTCCACCTTGGTCGAGGTCGAGCCGGGCCTTCCTGCTCCTTCGCCAGGTGGCACCCGGGCACGGGCCCACCTCAGTCGAAGTCGAGCGCCCCTTTGCCGCTCCGCCAGGTGTCCACCCAGGAGGGGTCCACCTCGGCCGAAGCCGGCGGCCCCTTGCTCCCTCGCCGGGTGGCGCCCTGAGACGGTTCCACCTCAGTCGAGGTCGAGCCGGGCCTTCCTACTCCTTCGCCAGGTGGCGTTCGGGCACGGGCCCACCTCGGCCGAAGTTGAGCGCCCCTCTGCCACTCCGCCAGGTGTCCGCCCAGGAGGGGTCCACCTCGGTCGAAGCCGGCGGCCCCTTGCTCCCTCGCCGGGTGGCGCCTTGAGACGGTTCCACCTCGGCCGAGGTTGAGTCGGGCCTTCCTGCTCCTTCGCCAGGTGGCGCCCGGGCACGGGCCCACCTCGACCGAAGTCGAGCCCCCCTCTGCCGCTCCGCCAGGTGTCCGCCTAGGAGGGGTCCACCTCGGCCGAAGCCGACGGCCCCTTGCTCTCTCGCCGGGTGGTGCCCTGAGACTGTTCCACCTCGGTCGAGGTCGAGCCGGGCCTTCCTGCTCCTTCGCCAGGTGGCGCCCGGGCACGGGCCCACCTCGGCCGAAGTCGAGCGCCCCTCTACCGCTCTGCCAGGTGTCCGTCTAGGAGGGGTCCACCTCAGCCGAAGCTGGCGGCCCCTTGCTCCCTCGTCGGGTGGCGCCCTGAGACGGTTCCACCTCGGTCGAGGTCGAGCCGGGCCTTCCTGCTCCTTCGCCAGGTGGCGCCCGGACACGAGTCCACCTCGGCCGAAGTCGAGCGCTCCTCTGCCGCTCCGTCAGGTGTCCGCCCAGGAGGGGCCCACCTTGGCCGAAGCCGGCTACCCTGCGTGGTAAGGCCGCCGAGAAGCAGGAGCACGAGTTCCGAGACCGTCCCTCGAGCAGCGCGTGCCGCACCTCGAGAGGAGCGCCGGTACGGTCGGCAGCAGCGCGCGAAACCTCGTTTACATCGGCCCGACAGGTTCCGCAGCCGAGAGGCAAAGTCCTGGCAAGACAGGATCCGATAACGGACGTTGTCGACGTTTGGGAAGGAGAGCGCTCATGCTCGGCCCATGGTCTGGCCGGTGTCCTCCCTCTACCCTTTCCTCGCTGGGCTCGGCAAGTAAGACAGGGAGGCCGCCGGGTTCCTAGGCCCGAAGGGGAAAGGGGAAAGAGAGGGAGAGAAGGAGGTGAAAGCAAAGAAGGGGTCTCCAAAGGGCGGGAGGCCGGAGGCAGCGTGATGGGATAAAAGGATGGGAAGAGCGGACGACTAGGTAAGGGGAAAAAAGAGGCTGGAAAAAGAAAAGGCACCGAGAGCAGGATCCAAAATCCCGAGGGGGGTCCCTTGGCGCAAGCTCGGTGAAGGAACTTGGCCCAATTTTCACTCTTCCTGAGATCCTTTTTGCTAAGATAATCTCTAAGCCTGGGACTCCTTCGGGGGCCCACCTTGGAGATTCTGTTCCATCTCGCCGTTTTCTAACTTGACCATCGGAGCTCCCTCGCCGGGATCCTCGGCCAGGGTTTCTAACCTTGTCTTGCAGGATCGGGAGCCCGGAGACTTCGAGGCGAGACGGTCTGTCCCGCCATCAGCTTTGAAGTTACAGGTCGCGGCGGCGAGTTCGGCAACAATCACATAGATAGAGATAATGAAAATTTTTATTATTTCTTTTAAAGAGGATAGCTTCACTACGATTATAGTAAATTTTAAGTAGTTTTAAGATAGAATCAATAAGTATAGGTTTCATGACAAGGTTCCATAATCAAAGTAATATATATTGTAACTTTGCAACATATCACAAACTTTATCTCTATATTTCTATAAAACAAAACCTCCAGTTATTTACATTATCATAAGAAATGACAAGTATCTATTTTTTTATCATATGATTTCTTTACTAGTATTACATTAACTAGTAATGGAGGTATAATCATTAGTTTGTAAATTTAATATTGTTCTCGCACTATCCTCCAATAGAATGAAATATAATATTTATATGAATAAGAGTAACAACTTATCTTTCATTCAATGTTATATTTCTAATATAAGAGCATCTAATATCAGAATATAGCATGATTTAACTCAATATTCATAATATCTCTATTAGGATATTAGAATCTATATTCATTTACAATTATCTAGATAATCAAAATAAATAACATATTATTATATAATCAAGATTTATTTGCTGATAGATTATCAATGATTAAGTATTGCAGGACAGCTCCAAATATAAAATTGAATAATATTGGGCTTCCTACCAACCTTGGACTTAAAAGTATCTTATATAACCATTTTACCAAGAATTTCATCCAAAATATAGATGCTAGTTCTTTAGGATCTTATACTAGAGATATCATGATAAATTATACCTATTCATCATACTTCACACTATGTTTTTCAGGATGTGCAATGCCTCTTAGTCACATCATATTATTTAGAAATTCCAAACATGGTATATTAAATAACTGTCCCATACTTATACAGATATTCAATAACACCTTTTATTTATTATATATGGGATCCTAGAATATGACTGATATACCTTATTAATATCTTATCTTTCTAAACATATCAAAACTTTTGAACAAAATAGGATATGATTTTAAGTTTACTAAACCGCACATCAGGAAAACTAAAATATGATGAATAACCAATGCATCAGAGATAGAAATTTCATATACTAATTTTAGGCACAATATTATCTAGTTTCAAGATATAAACCCTAACACCATCATACCATCTATCACATATTAATTTATCTATCCATCAGCTATCCAAAATTTTTTTTATCAGATTTTACGTATCTTTCACAAATGAAATAAAAAATTACATTAGATTACCATTCTTAAAAACAACAATAAGAATAGAATCAATTATATAAATATATTATAAATAAAATTATTCACTCTTTACTACTTTTCAAGGCAGCTTTATTTCATAATACTCTAATAAATTAACCAAGATGAAAAATCATTATATAATATAATATTTATATTTCATCATATTTAGTGCTAGCATAATTTCAGTTTTCATATTTTAATTCAGTTAGAGTCATCATAATAGGAGCATTAACTTTATTGAATATAAATATACTAACTGCTAAACAATTTTTGTGTAGTTAATCAATAGAGAAATATATACAATATACTTCAAAAACTTTATAAGCATTATTCTAATGAGAGCCACTGGTCTAACATTACAAGACTTTCTTTAGAAAGAAAAGTGATCCACATAAGGAATCTCTCTCCAACATATAATCCTACACAATCCCTTCTAAATAGCTCACAGAAGGTCCTTGTAAATATCAATGAACGGGTCACTTTGGTGGTCACCATCCATCGAAATTTACAAAACTTCCAATGAGGAATCAAGTCATGGCCTCTAAAGTATTATAAGATATATAAAATATCAATCGAGATCATGTATGATACAATATATTTGAGGTACAAATAATAAATAAATAAAGGTTTTAAACATTATAAGCCATTTTCAATAAGTTTATCATGTGCATCATCATAAAACTCTTCTTTAGGCAAAGAATATGATATACTTTTGAGCTCCAATAATGAGGTCAATATAATGAAAATATAAAATTTTTGAAAATATGTCTTCTTTAAGTAAACAAATATTTTTAGGCCCAATATATATCTCTATTAAAAGAAACAAATGTTAACACAATGAGGATACAAGAAATTTGAAAATCTATCCCCTTTAGGTAGATAAACTTTTAAGTCTAATATACCTCTACCTTTGATATTTTGATCAAGTTAAGTCTCAACAACAACATTATTATTAACATAGAAATGACTGTATAATCAAAGATGGCAGGAATGCAAGATACTTGTCAATGGGCATATACCATAAATGATATAAAAGAGTCCAAATGTAATATCATAAATTTTTCTTTGGGCAAAATATGTAATATGCATAAATACTCTTCATATGAAGCCATAATCAAATAAAATACCCTAACAGTCACGAACCTATTCCCTTTGGGCAAACAAGTCCATGAAAGGTAGAGTACTATTACACCATAATGTCCCGTACCTTTTCCGATTAAAACATACAACAACCCTCTTTGGGCAGGCGGTTGTATACAATAACCAGAAAATATCCCTCACATGATAAAAAAATTCAATGGAATGACACAACAAACCACTTTGGTGATAAATTTTATGCCAACCTATAAATTATTCATACAGGAAAGACCAATGCTCAAACAAGCATTAAATGATATACTTTAATGACATTGTCACGCCCCGACCCCAAACCTAGGCCGGATGTGCAATAGACGGCCGTATGCCCTTAGGTTTATTTTTTCCTCGAACACACAAGGCTTGCATCATATCATAATTCCAGTAATAATTATCCAGCCAGGCATTCGCATAAATTTTAATTGGATAAACTAATTCAAATGTTCATATAACTAATAGCCACACACTTAAATTTTATTAAACATTAAATATAAAAGTAATAATGTCCGCTATATCCTAAGTTTCTCATTGACTGGTTCCCAAGCCCACATGTTCCTCTAGTCCTGAAATAAAAAAAAATGTAAGGAAATAAAGTGAGTTCCCTTGACCCAGTAAGTTATCATAATCTTAGGTTCAAATCCACCATGAATCAAGAGCAAAATAACTTAAATAAATTAGTGCAAAATAATAAACTAAACATAATAAAATTAAGCAATTCAGTTAAGTTTTCATTATTAACCTCCTTTACTACTTTTCTGATAACACACTCTTCAGGATGGCCATCCACACTCACTCACCTAGTCCCTCTGACTATGGCCACGATCGGCTCATGGTTAGCCACGAAAGATACTAGATCCTGTATATACATACTGCTCATCAGTCATGCGCCAGTGATAACCTCACTGGAGGTCCAAAAGGAAAACTAGCTCTGAAATTACACGAGAAACATACATCCTCTGCATGTACCAGCGATCGCCCCGCTGGCTAGGCCCATAAAGAAAACTAGCTCCTATGTACACATACTACTCATCGGTCATGCGCCAGTGATAGCCCCACTAGAGGCCCAAAATAAGACTAGATCCTAACTTGTGCAATCATAGTCAGACTAGAGAGCGTCAGTAATCAACTCAACCCATATACATGATACAAAGCATTTTAAACACGTATTTAATCTCATATCATATCAAGTTATCGATGTATAGCATAGAACATATACAATAAAATACAATAACATAATAATAATTAAGCTCACATCATGCATGACAAAATATACTAGAGAGGGATAACTTACCGAAGAGTATCCACCAACTAAGTACATTTCAAACACTAGACTTGATCTTCCAAGGACAACAATGATCTTGACCAACAATTTTTAATCATACAATTAATTTCTATTTCAAAAAAAAACTAAAAAAACTATATTATCATAGGGCACTCTCATCACTCCAGTTCTAATTCTGGTACGGAATTTAACCCTTCCTCCCTTTCTTTTCTCTCTCCTCTCTTTCCTATATTCTCTCTCCTCGCTCTCCTTATTTATTTATTTATTTTTCCTTCCTTTCCTCTTCTTTCTTCTCTCTCATTTTTTTTCTTTTCCCGTTCCCTTCTCCTTCCATCGTCTCTACCGAACCAAAATCTCCCCCTCTCCCACTTTTTTTTCTCTCTTCCCCTAACCGAGATGAACTCTCCCTAAAAGGAAGGCCGGAGGTTCGGAAAGGATGGCCGAAAGGAAGGAAGGGACCGGCGGCAATCCTAACGACCATCCGTCCACTTATCAAAAATCCCAAAAAATGAAATGAACTCCCACCAGTCGTCTTCGCTCATGCCCATGCTCGAGAGGAAGACAGAGAAAAGGAAACTTACTGGCAAGGTTGGCGTCAGATTTCGGTGGCCACTGGAGGAAGAGCGAGTCTCGAATTGGCCAAGGCACACGAGGGGACCATCCTTTATAGGGAATTGTCCCTATTCCCCATGGCTTCAACCCATCCTCCCCAAGCCTTCCATGCCTCAAATACTCCCCCCTCTGACTCCTCCGCCAACCAAATCTGGCGGTTCGGTGCCCCGACTGAGCAGGGGACTCGATCCCTTGTTCGACAAAACTTTTTCTGAGTTTTGATCTGAAGTCGGTAGCCTCTATCGACTTCAGCCCAGGCGGCCCAAAACCAGGCCCATTCACAAGCTGGGCTTCATATTCTCCCCTTATACAAAAAAAATTTGATATCAAAATTTTAAAATAATCTAAGGCTTCCAAAACTCAAATATGTGTGATCCAAAGCTCACATGTACCATTCTATCCAAATTCAGGAATCCCAATAAGAGCTCCTAATATGGCAAGATCGCTGATGTGTATGTATCCATGTCAGACCCAGTCAGATGCCCCGTCGGAGGAAGCCGCCACGTTAGATCTTTTCTTCGGACTCCCTTTCCAGGTGGCTCCCTTCGGGTCGAGATGCCGTGGCTGAAGTCAAGCTCCGCCTTTACGAACTCCTTCGCCAGGCGGCTCCCTTCAAGTCGAGATGCCATGGTCGAAATCGAGCTCCGCCTCTCCGGACTCCTTCAACATGCAGCTCCCTTCGGGTCAAGACACCGTGATCGAAGTTGAGCTCCGCCTCTTCGGACTCCTTCGCCAGGCGGCTCCCTTCGGGTCGAGACACTGTGGTCGAAGTCGAGCTCTGCCTCTTCGGACTCCTTCGCTAGGCGGCTCTCTCTCAGGGTCGAGATGCCATGACCGAAGTCGAGCTCCACCTCTCCGGGCTCCTTCGCCAGGCAGCTCACTCAGGATCGAGACGCCGTGGCCAAAGTCGAGCTCCGCCTCTCCGGACCAGCTCCACCTCGGACAAAGGGACCAGCAATCGAGGGACGTCGCCGCTCTCCTCGGGTGGCATTGCGCCACCCAAGGACCATGGAAAGGCGCCTGCCAGGCTACAATAATGGTCCCAGTTACCACTTACACCGAAAAGGAAAGGGTTCCCTGATCGAGGTACTGCATTCCCTACCAACCATTTGTGCCACCCAGAAGAGGAAGTCAGCCCGGAAGATTCAAATCCAGGGAGCGGCTGTCCCCCGATCAAGGCTCTGCCAAGCTACCCGAAATGGAGCAATCGGAAAGAATGTCAGAGCGCACGGTAGGTTCCATATCACAAATAAGGGAAGGCATCCTGTCGACGGTACGGAAAATCACCGCACATGCCCACAAGCGAGGGAAGGATCCCAAGGTAGGCCTCTAGCTGCCATCCTAGCTTAAAAAGGGTTCTCCAAGGTTCCAGAAGGTAAGCAAGCAAAAACACCATGCGAGCTAACGGACAAGAAGTGTGGCACACAGAAGAGAACCGAGAGACTGAGGCTACCGGAGATCCATCGGGAGGGTCTTGACAGACACAGCCTTCCAGCTCAAGCTCTCCTCCGTCACCACTTCTCCTGCTCCGCCCACTGCTCATCTACATTCTCCCAGTATATTTCTTTCTCCTCCTAGCATGGAGTCCATCTACGGGGCTCAACCGGGAGGATCTGTTTTCTTGGATCGTCCTGACTTGAGCGTCGGAGTGCCCTTACCGGGATCATCGGCCCGGATCTCTTCTATTTTGCAGGTCTGGGTGTGCGGGCGGGTCCGGAGCTACAAGGGCACGATCCAAGGTCCTCTTCAACTACAGGCCATGACGGTCTTGGTGGCAACAGCTCCCATTCTTCCATTATAAGATATTTTAAATTAATCCTAATATCTTTAGTCCACCACATTTTCGCTGTGCACTCTGATATAATTTTTAAAATATTCAATCAAAAACCTAATTCTATCCCACTCTCACTATCTATGTCATCTTGATTTTAAGACAACATGGCTCTGATACCACTAATTCTGTCATGCCCCGACCCCAAACCTGGGCCGGATATGCAACAGACGGCTATATGTCCTTAGGTTTATTTTTCTCTCGGACACACAAGGCTTACATTATATCATAATTCCAGTAATAATTATCTAGCCTGGCATTCGTATAAATTTTAATTGGATAAACTAATTCAAATGTTCATATAACTAACAGCCACGCACTTAAATTTTACTAAACATTAAATATAAAAGTAATAATGTCCGCTATATCCTAAGTTCCTAACTGACTGGTTCCCAAGCTCATATGTTCCTCTAGTCCTGAAACAAAAAAATGTAAGGGAATAAAGTGAGTTTCCTAGCCAGTAAGTTATCATAATCTCAGGTACAAATCTACCATGATTTAGAGCAAGATAACTTAAATAAATTAGTGCAAAATAATAAATTAAACATAATAAAATTAAGCCAATTCAATTAAGTTTTCATTATTAACTTCCTTTACTACTTTTCTGACAACACACTTTTTAGGATGGCCATCAACACTCACTCATCTAGTCCCTCTGACTATGGCCACGATCGGCCCGTGGCTAGCCGTGCAAGAGACTAGATCCTGTGTACACATACCGCTCATCGGTCATGCGCTAGTGATAGCCCCACTGAAGGTCCAAAAGAAAAACTAGCTCTGAAATTACACGAGAAACATACATCCTCTGCATGTACCAGCAATCGCCCAGCTGGCTAGGCCCATAAGAAAAACTAGCTCTTGTGTACACATATCGCTCATCGGTTATGCACAAGTGATAGCCCCACTAGAGGCCCAAAATGAGACTAGATCCTAACTTATGTAATCATAGTCGGACTAGAGCGTCAGTAATCAACTCAACCATATACATGACTCAGAGCATTTTAAACACATGTGTTTAACCTCATATCATATCAAGTCATCGATGTAAATTATAGAACATATACAGTAAAATACAATAAGCATGGCAAAATATACTAGAGAGAAACAACTTACCGAAGAATATCTACCAACTAAGTATATTTCAAACACTAGACCTAGTTTTCCAAGGACAACAACGATCCTGACCAACAATTTTTAATCATATAATTAATTTCTATTTAAAAAAATTTTAAAACTTATATTATCATAGGGCACTCTCATCAATCCAATTCTAATTCTGGTCTGTAATTTAACCCTTCCTCCCTTTCTTTTCTCTCTCCTCTCTTTCCTATCTTCTCTCTCCTCTCTCTCCTTCCCTTATTATTTTTTTCCCCCTCCTTTCCTCTTCTTTCTTCTCTCTCTTTTTTTTTTCTTTTTCCGTTCCCTTCTCCTTCCATCGTCTCTGTCGAACCAAAATCTCCCCCTCCCTCTTTTTTTTTTCTCTTCCCCTGATCGAGCCAAACCCTCTTTAAAAGGAAGGCCGGAGGTTCGGGAAGGATGGCCGGAAGGAAGGAGGGGACCGGCGGCAATCCTAAGACCGTCCGACCACTCACTGAAAATCCCAAAAAACGAAACGAACTCCCGCCGGTCGTCTTCGCTCATGGCCATGCTCGAGAGGAAGACAGAGAAAAGGAAACTTACCGAATTGGCCAAGGCATGTGAGGGGACTGTCCTTTATAAGGAAGAGTCCCTATTCCCCACGGCTTCGACCCATCCTCCCCAAGCCTTTCATGCCTCAAACACTCCCCCCTCCGACTCCTCCGCCGACCAAATTTGGTGGTTCAATGCCCCGGCCGAGCAAGGGACTCGATCCCCTGTTCGGCAAAATTTTTTCTGAGTTTTGAACTGAAGTTGGCAGCCTCTACCGACTTCAGCCTAGGCGACCCAAAACCAGGCCCATTCATAAGCTGAGCTTCACAGACATGTATGCCACAAAGGATTAGCTCAAAATGAGATACTCAATAACATGCACCCCACTGATCATATTATAATATTATAATATATTTTAACTGTCACTTCTGTAAATAATACTTACTATACAACTATAAAATATATTTGAATAAGAATTATAGTATATAATAAGTGTCACAATCAATTACAATCAATTTTGGATCAAACATCAATATACAATTTCAAATATAATAAAAGATAAATAATTAATTCTCAATAACTCAACTATTCAAAATTCATAGTATTCCGAATCCTTTGAGGCTATGCAAAAATTACACTTGAATTATATAATAGTGAGTAGAATTACACACAAATAAATTTTAAATTATTTAAATATTTCATCATATATGAAGAATTCAACCAAAATATTTTTCAAATTAGTACGAGTCCAATGATTCAAAAAAATGTTCAAATCGGATGTAAAATGAGCAAGTTCCAGCAATTTTAATAAAAAATAATGATAGAGGACCAAAACCATAAATTATAGAAAATATAGGGACTTTTCTATAAAATATATTTTCAAGAAAAATAGAAATCTAAATGTAAAATTTTAGGACTCATTTATAATTTTCAAAACTTTAGAAACCTACCAATCATTTTATATCGACCCTTATGCAATTCTTGATTTTATAGCGGCTTAATTATAAAATTTCTCTTAACTCAAAATTAGGCTGACCCAATGCGATTTGGTCCAGCCAACTCATTAATTTGAGCTCAACACAATTAATGAATTGGATTTTAAATGGGCCAAAAATTTGATAATCCAGAACCAAAGTCCACTTAAACTTATCTCCTTCCACCCTTTCTATTCAATGATGGATCAACCATCATCAAGCGATGGACATGAGACAAATGTAGGCCTCCATAATCTTTGGGAATATCAGCAAATAGCAAGAAATACTAGAGATATGTGATGTTTTTACCTCAATGTCATTCTCAACATATTGAACATGTTGTAAATATGACTATAATACTATGGATGACATAAGGAGTAAGCATGGCATGTTTTAAAGAAAGAACAAATCAATGTTTTCATTAATTTATTATAGCCCTCATGTCTATTAGAAATGCATACGAGCAATATGGTAAATTATTGGTAAACATCACTTAAAGATAAATATGGAATCCTCGAGAAACAAAAAGAAAAAAAAAAAAAAAAAAAAGGCCAAATAAGTCGGTCAGGGACAAATGATTCATTTAGCTTTATACGTTACCATAGAATTATGGATGCCTATATTAGAGTCTTTCCAGGTAAAAAAAATATTGGGCCCCCCTAGCTCATTGACATTCCACAATATCGATATTCTTTTTAAGATAATAGCCTATTAGATTTTGAATTTTGGGTAAAGATCCGAAACCCAAAACCCATACAACCCTTCCTTCTCCCCCACGGTTAACCAAAATAACATGGGCTTCTCCTCGATCGCCGCCCCTATTAAAATCTAAGCTGCTGGCACGTGGATCGGCAAGACAACAAGCAAGACCAGTCGGGGATGGCCGATCACCGCCTCCGACCAGCATGCTTGCTGCATGAACAACAAATTGCCTCCTTTTAATGTGGATTTTGTATATAACACACACAAGGCTCTTGATTCAAGGAAGGAAGGGTGTATATGGTTCATCCTCATTCTAGGATCTCTCGCCCAATCTCTGATTGAATCAAGTTAAATTAATTTCACACGCCTAAATTAACATTATTCAAGCTCGGCCCATATTGATCAAGCAATTCAAAGTTACTCAGCTCCCCTATCCCGACCGTGGGGTTCACGTCTCGGACAAATCCAAAGCAGAAGTTGCTGGAAAAAATCAAAATGGATCAAATACCACCCAACCGGCCGGTTAAGACCTCCCTTTGGTTAAGCATTTCACCTGTCTAAGTTCTATGAAGCAACAGGCCAGATAATCTTGCAAATCTCTGACTGTAAGTTTTCCTTTTTTTGGTGTGTCCGTGATCTGAAACTGATCACCGCCACCGCTCGGGTTGTTCGGGGAGGAGATCAAAGGAGGTGCTGCCTGGGTTCGGCCGGTTAGGATCCAAAAAGGCCAGGAACGGCCTTTCATTTATTTATTTTTTTTTTATTCTACAGTTTCTCCTAACCACGGCCGGCGCATTCCATGGCTTCTTCCCCGCCACCGCCGACTTCCAAGGTTTCTTCCCACCGTTGCCGGTGACCTCTCAATGCCGATGATGGTCTGGACATCCGGCAAATCACAGCCGGTCCTCATTGGTGGGAAAGAGAGGGAAATAGGATTTTAAAAAAAATAAAATAAAAACAAGAAGGTATGCCTTCTTTAATGATTATAACATGCATGTATGATTTTATCTTACAGATCTGGTAAATAATAATATATATATGATAAATAGGAAAAACAAATGATTCTAATTTTTCATCATTAATACCATGACTTTTATATCCATTAATCTTTATGAATCATGGACAGAAGATTGGAATACATAATATTTAGATCTGATTTATTTGATAACAGATCTAAAACTATTTATCATATCTATTAGCAAGATCAGTTAAAAAGAGTTTTGCGATACCTACTTGTATCCGTCATTAATCCCAATCCTGGAAGAGATGCTCACGTGAACATCGAAGATAGAATCATTTCCAACATGCTTTCGTAATAGACGGCTCATCGATAGGATAAGCCGTGAGAACAAAACTCACGCATAATATAATATAAATAATGAGGACCGGAGATGAGACCTATCTCCAGCATCCTTTCGTAATAGGCGGCTCATCGATAGGACAAGCCGTGAGAACAAAACTAATGCAGAATATAATATAAATAACGAGGACTGGAGATGGTACCCTAATGCAGAATATAATATAAATAACGAGGATCGGAGATGGTACCTAACCTATTATTTATAAGCAAGCCCTAACAAACCCTCCCATCATGAGCCAATTGGACCAAGGCCTACATTGTGCCACCTCAACCACACCAACCCATATGAGGTACTCCTAGCACAAACAATGATCACATAACATGGGCTATATAATGAATCCAGTTTTAATAAATCATAAAATAATAATTAATACCAGTCCAAATTAAAAAAAAAAATCTTATACAAATAATAGGCATGCAAGCAACCCGCTGACGGATCCTATAAAAAAACCATGTAAAACAAGACAGTCCTAATATAAGGAAAAGATTCTTATTGGTGGACTCTCTAATAACTAGATTAATTTTTAATAAAAATAAATAAAAAAGATTTCAAGGCTTAGAGTAGAGATAGAAAAAATGGATCGAAGCAGCATGGAGGGCAGAAAAGCACGAAAACAGAGAGTGGTTGAGGCTCTTTGTGAAGAGACGAGCTCGAATACATGTGTTCATCCTTAGAAGTGTTGCCTGTTTTTTTTTTTTTCCTTCCTTTTTAGATTTATCTGGAGGGTCCCGGGAAAAAAATTTATAAGCGAATACCTATCACCAAAGAAGTTATCATTTGTGTGACAGGGCATGATGGCTTACACGCCCTTAAGATCTTCCCCCGAAGCCATTAAGATATGATCCCGGCATGATCATAGGGTGCGGCATGGAATGATCTTCTGCCCTGGCCAGATGAAAGGCATGCAACCCACTCCACACGATTATTAGGAATTAGATGGCGAACCTAGGGACACTTGTCTTCTCCTACAGACATGTGTCACATTGCAATTGGATCATGGACGTCATACTGGATAGCCCAACTTTGAATGGATCAGCGTCCTCCCTGTTCTCTCAGGCCATCTCTTTTATTATTATTATTATTTTTTTTGGTAAGAGGCCATCTCTTTCAAAAGACCATTTTACGTAACAGCTTCTGATCATGGAAGGACACAAATACATGGACATCCCAACCTTCACTTCATTTCCAGAAACGGGGTATCAATGCAGAAGAAAATTCAGGTGTCGGCGTAGAGAAACGCATTTTTCTGAAAAAAAAAAAAAATCACAAGTAAGCGAGTGCCGTGAAAGTTTTTGAAGAAATCCTGAAAAAGGTACGGCATCCTTAATGGATTTCTTGCTGCTAAGATTCAAACAATTTATCCTCAACATCTCCTCCATATACTAGGAGAAATAGCTTGGAAGCCTAACCAGGCATCCAAGCAGACCCAGTATGTACCCAAGAACCACAAACACTATGAACAAAGTATGTACAACTGTGGACGACTTTGATGGAGTTAGGTGTGATACTATTTTGGAATCCTTGATCTGCTATAGTCTAACCTACCCCAAACAACCTACGATGGCAGATGCATTCACATTTGCCAGGCTTATTCTTTGAAGTTTAAAAAGATTTTAAAGTTATTTTTTTCTCAAAAAGGAAAAGATTCTGAAACATTGAGCAACAGTTTGTTTACAATTCTGAAGTGGTGTAAAGTACTTTATATTCGCCAGGTACATTGTCTAAAACAGAATCCAAGACACTGAACAATAATTTGTTAGCATTCCAAGGAAGTTCAATCATGACTCTTATTTTAAGTTGGTCAGTTGTCACATCATCAGTACATGTTTGCCGAAGAATGGTAAAAAGAAGGTAACAAAAGTCTTCTGTCCAACAACTGACTTGCTTTTACAGTTATTTTCAGTTTATTGGTATTTATATGAATAAGTTTACACGATAAATAAACTCTAGAATCTTCATTAGAAATGTTTTTCAATAAATATTTTCATTAGATATGTGATTCATGTCCTGTACTCATTTCTGGAACCCTCTCATCTCTAAAAAATAACAGCCTACAAAAATTAGCATTGCAATCACAGTCCTGTACAACAGCCAGAACGTGTAACATTGTTAGTTTTTCATAAATTTTCATATAAATTTACCCAAGTACATCTAAATTTTGTTGCAAAATTGCGAACTAGCATCAAGCTGGAATGTACCATTCTAACTGCAAAGTTTGCAACAAAAGAGCAATTTGAAATAGGTATCTCTGAATTTTTCATTTTGAACTTAACAGCAGTCCATTATCTTATCATGATTCAAGAAGGTTCTGCTTTCTTTTCTGGCTATCACTGCAAGAATTTAATAGCTTTGGACCTACAACACAGCCCAAATAGACCCTGGTCTCAACAGCATTTAACCGTTGCCAACAGAAGCCAAGATGAACCAATATTGCTTGTATTGCCCACATATAGAGCATGCCCTCGCATCCAACAGATACAGAAATATTATCTTTAAACAGCACAGCGCATCACTTTATAAAGATAACATTTCCTACCGTGCAGAAAACATCAAGAATATATTACTGATAAAAGGACAGCGCCAGCATACACTTGTAATACATACCTTATGAACATGAACTATGTACACATAGACAGTCATACACACCATGCAAGCTTTTAAGGTGAGACTAACCGTGAGACTGAGGAATAACAAAAGAAGACATGATCAGCCTACAGCCACCTCTTCAGAGCAAATAGTCACCATCAGAGCCATAGGTATCCTCAGATATAGGGTTAGCCCACCTCATAAGTAGAAACTTGCAAATGTCACTCTGGTTGGAGAGAGCAGGCTGAAAAGGAATGTCTTTGTCAGCCCTGTAAGAAAGGAAGACCAAGTCAAGGAAGATACAAAAATAGAATAAACAGAAGCAAGACTCATGGAAGAAAATTAAACTTGGAAAAAGAGGAGAGGGGGGGGGGGGGGGGGAGCAGCATAAAGCACAAGATTGTGTCCAATAAAAGCAATTCAGTATTGAATATTGAACATACGCTATACAACTGAGTGCAGAGTTCATAAAACACCAGAGTTAAGAACACGGATCAAAATACCATGACAGACAAAACAAACTTAAATGGGTAAATAATAAATGTTAAGCACCAAAACAGAAATTAAATCACCAAGTTTCACCACAAAAGATGAAAGGATAGGCATGTCAAATCAAATGGTTCAACAGAAAGCACGAATGAGAGTTTATAATACACTTAGAAATTCAATAAAATCCAAAATTACTTGTAAAATCTCTGGACCAATAAAATTGCAGTTTAACTAACGGCTCATTTGGTCTTGCTATTGTTTTCTGCTTTTATGTTCAAATCCAAGAAGAAAATTGAACTAGACTGAACAAAAACCTTCAGAACTTTTGGCAGCAGAGATTAATTGCTTTCAAGAAAAGTATAAATAAAAGCAAGGAATGGCACAAGTTCTGTACAAATGCTATGTCCAACATCAATCTCCATATGTATCTATAGGAAAACAAAGTAAAAAACAACAACAAATATCAACCAGACTCTAGGTTTCTAAGAAAGCTATAAGTTACAACCAGTTGCATGTACGACAAACCATCCACCTCAGGTGAAAGGAATGATTATTAGACACGTAAGTACAGATATAGCACATGCACGTACGGTGCCCTGCATGCATGTGTGTGCACGTTTGCACACACAGAAAGAGAGAGAGAGAGAGAGAGAGAGAGAGAGAGAGAGAGAGAGAGAGTTGAAGCTGTTCAGATATAGCGTACACAATGATACATTTATATTGTTCAAGCGAGCAGAATCCTGATGCGAGAGTTGTCATCATGAGCCATGATTTACACATCCCTCACTTGATTGTGATTCATTACTAGCTAGAAAGTCCTTTATCAATTACCAAAGTATGTGCCAATCACACAAGCATAATTCTGATCAGCAACTTAGCAACAATCACAATCATGACCTACATAACCCACTGAGGTATCATAAACTTTTACCTAAATGGGATGGTCGCAGTGGAGGATTATTTATCTCCATCTTCGTCCAACCATAAATCCACATATATGCAAGCTTAGCAACACAGTGAAATGATATATATATATATATATATATATATATATATATATATATACACACACTATTTTTGACATCTGCACCATTGGGCCAAGGGCCTTTGGGGAAAATGTAATGAGCAGTAGAAGTATGACACCAACATTGCACTGAGGCAACCAGCAGCTCCAAAATCATCGTTTGTTCCAGTGCATTAGTTCAGAGACACTGGGCATTTGTTTCAAGTCACGCAATAAAATTGACCTGGGTTGGATCATGATGGGTCTAAGAGGACAAGATTGGTTAATTCAATTCCAGTCTAGTTGAGGTTTGAAAGTTTGGATAAAGTCAGGTTCAGTAGATACAGCTAGATCAAGTCAGGTTGGGTTAGGTTAAGTCAAGTTGGGTTGAACCAGGTAAGATTAAAATGAGCTGAGACAGATCTCATCAGACTGAAACTAGATAGGTGAGCCCTTCCACCATTAATCCAGTGGAGCAATTTCAATTCCTTTAGCTTGACCTAGAATAGGATTAGTTTAGTTGACTCCATTTTGGTAAGGTTAAATTGAGTTGAGACAAATCTCATCAGACTGAATCTAGATAGGTGAGCCTTACCTAGATTCCACCAATAATCCAGTGAAGAGTAATTCAACTCCTTAAGCCCGAACTAGAAGAGGATTTGTTAACTCTATTCTGTTAATTTGGCTTTGAAAAGTTCGACTGGGTCAGGTCCACTAGATTAAGGGCCTGTTTGGCAAAGTCTCCATGAAAAATCGGGGATCAGAGGTCTAAATGTCAATCCCACAGGGATTGAGCCCTGTGCCATCTCACTCCCCTAAAAGAGTCTCTTCTCTGCCCATCCCATGATTTTGCCAAATAGGCTCTACATGAGATCAAGTCAGGTAAGGTTAGGCTCAGTCAGATTGGGTTGAACCACATAAGCTTGTGTTGAGACCAAGGTTCACGGAACTGTCCCGTACCGCCCGGTACGGGATGTACCATACCGTACCGGCCCTTGGCCGGTACGGTTCATGCATATAATTTGGTTCAGCATTAAAAAAATAAAAAAAATTAATTCTTTCGGGCCGGTTCGGGTCGATTCGGGCTCGGTTCCTGTTCGGTTCAGCGAGAGGAGGGAGAAAGATTATTTGTTTTTAAATTTAGCATGCCGGTACACATGCTGGTATGGTACGATACGGATCGAACCGTACCGTACTGCTTGCTGACCAGTACGGATCCCGGTACCGATTCAGCGGATCTTGGTTGAGACAAATCTCAACAGACTGAATCTAGAAAGTTAAGCCTCACCTAGATTCTGACATTAAAATGAGATCAATTTCAACCCCTTTGGGATTGAAGTCAATAATGAGATTTTTGGGTTGTTGAAGAACTCCATTTTCACATTTTGGCTAGTTTTCAGTAAAACAGACAAATGGAAGTATACAAAGATTTTGCATTTGATTCTTCCAGAAAAGCTGACACTTACAACCTTTGAACTCCCACGACCACCACCCACCTCCACAACAACACGTATTCTCTCTCCTCGCAAACTGATTGGACAGCAAGTGTCGATCAGTTACTCAAAAAAGACAGAAGTGGGCAAAAATCAACCAAACATAAGTAGAACAACTGACGGAGCACAATAAGGATGCATGAAACTTTAACATAATGGAAAGCTAAGATTACATTGAAATATTACGAACCAATTCCTCCAAGACTCAACATAAGCTTGTAACAATGTACCTGGAAGATGAAAAATGACATTATGGTTTGTCTAGTTGGATTCATTTAGTCCTCTCTTTAAGGTAGACACCAAGCCAATTTCTTGCCTTTTTTTATTTTTCTATCATATCTGATACAACTTCTAAACTGAAAGCGAATTATAAACTTGATATCTGCTCAAATCACATACCACAGATTTATAAAACCAATCAACACCCTATATCCAGTTTTACTCATAAATCTAGGGCCTCTAAGAGCCACAAATTCTTTCCTAGCTCTATTTCAAATATAGTGCTCAAATTTGGTTCTACTACCAATTTATAGCAGTGAAAACCAGAATTCAGCCATACTTTAAATTCCTCTCATCCCAAAATCTTGAAACCCCAGAAAGCAGTTCCTCCCATGTCATGTTTTAGATTATTATTCATACTGTATTCGCCCTTAACAAACTTAAATTTTTAGCAGAAAATACCTTGTATTATACTAAATGTAAAGCCAGAAAAACGCTGTTTGTCTTGGTTTTATAACATGGGGGACAAGATAACATGGGCAACATCTACGTTAATAGACCATTGTCTCTTGAGAACAAAAAGTAACTTAGTATTTGTTTTTTTTGGCATGTTTTGCATGACGATCTAATTCATACCAGATTAATGAATACTAGATTGATGCTTATCTCTGGAAAATCAGGCAAACCTAGTACTAAATATGGGCATAACTAACTTTTTTATGCCTAGTGCTAAAACACATGGTAGGATTTCCAGATCAATGATCCACATTATTCATTTGTGTTATACACACTTGAAACACATGTAGAATGAATAGTTCAAAAACCGTTCATTTAGTTAACACCTGGTACAGAGGTAATGATTCGTTCTTTAATATTTTAAATTTAATTTCTAAACACTCTAGATGTTCAAGATCAAGATGAATGATGTGGCTCATTGATTTGGATACCTTCTGATGTGGCGAGACCGCTGACGTGGGTAGCTGACAGGTGCCACATTGAAGAAGACCGCCACGACAGACGCCAAGGCAACACCCCAGCCCGGACCACTTTGCCGAGCCGAGCCGAGCTGAGCCCCTTCAAGGCGACGGGCCGAGCTCCGTCCTCCGCCAGGTCGCGCCCGCAAGCTCGGGACGCCTAGGCCAGAGCCGTCCACCGCCCTCCAGAGCGAGACCCTCGAAGGCTAGTGCCCTGCAGCCGAGGTTAAGCTCAGTGCTCACCCACCGATGTGGAGCCTCTCCGAGCGCGCGCCCTCTGGACCGGGTCCGTCCTCCGCCCTCCAGAGCGAGACCCTCCGAGGCTAGTGCCCTGCGGTCGAGGTTGAGCTCAGCGCTCACCCACCGATGTGGAGCCTCTCCGAGCGCGTGCCCTCTGGACCGGGTCCGTCCTCCGCCCTCCAGAACGAGACCCTCGGAGGCTAGTGCCCTGCGGTCGAGGTCGAGCTCAGCGCTCACCCGCCGATATGGAGCCTCTCCGAGCGCGTGCCCTCTGGACCGGGTCTATCTTTCGCCCTCCAGAGCGAGACCCTCGGATGCTAGTGCCCTGCGGTCGAGGTCGAGGTCGAGCTCATTGCTCACCCGCTGATGTGGAGCCTCTCCGAGCGCGCCCCTCTGGACCGGGCCCGCACTCTTCATCAAGGTGATCGCACGAGCTCGGAGCGCTCAGACCGGAGCAAGCCCTACCATCCCAGGACACCGACGAGCCGCCCAAGGATTACGGAGCGGTGCCTCCCATGCCGCCATGACTACCTGCCCGACCGTACTTCCAGAGGGATGGACTAGCCAGAAAGCACGAACCCCTAGGGCGGCGACCCCCGGATCGAGGCTCTGGCAAGCTTCCCAGAATGGAGTGACAGGAGAGAATGTCAGAACGAACGAAAGCTTCCCCTACCACCTGTTAGGAAGGCGTCTCGTCTACGGCACGGAATCCTGCTGCACGCGCCTGCCAACCCAGCGAGAATCCCGAGGCAAGCTCCAAACGACCAATTTTCAACTACAAAGAACAGTTGACACCCCCAAAAAAGAGGGAGAGGTAACAACAACAATCCACCACCAACACAAGCGCAAGCTCGACCAAGAGGGCGAAGCGCCGCCACCAAAATCATAGCTGAAGGAAAACAAGGGAAACAAGGAGAAGCAGAGTGACAGGGAACCCCTCTGTCCCCGCTATTGGTCTCCCCCTGCTACGTTTTCGCCTCCACACATCTTTCACTCCTAGTGCGGAGTCCATCAAGAGAGGCCCGACCGGAAGGATCTGTTCCCCTAGATTGTCACTGACTTGATCGTCGGAGTGCCCCTGCCGAAAACCCCGGTCCAGGTCACTAACCCCTGTTTCGCAGGTCCAGGAGCAGAGGACTGACAGGCAGCGAAGGGAGCGCACTCCAGCGCCGGCAGCAGCGAAGGGCCACGACGGTCTTGGCGGCAACAGATTGGCGCGCCAGGTAGGGGGGACAAACCCTCCATCTCTTCACAAACGAGCCAGGCGGGAGGATGGTGACGACAAGGGCAAGGGAAGCTTCCACCAGTCATGCGGGGGACTCCCCCTCTCGAGGGAACCCACACCGCCAAGAAGTGGAGCCACCCGCTCCGGTCCAACCACCTCCACTAGAAGCCCAGCTGACTGCACTTGCCCAGCAGATGCAAGTCCTTGCCATGGCAGTGCACCAGCTTCAACACCAGCACCGGTCCATGGCTATCCACCAGCAGCCAGGGACCCCAGTGGCCCACGCCGTAGCTCCCCGCGACAGCCTGCGCTCCTTCCAAGGAAGGCCGTCATAGCCGCGGGTCACTACCGACAACCGGGGCAACCATCAAGCTCCGGCGAAAAGACAACGAGCCGGCTCTACCGACAGGGAGAGCTGCTCACCAAACCTCGGGCGGGAGGTGCCCAGACCCCATCGAGGTAAGAAAAGCAAGACCGTCCGCCACGGGTGCCATGCATCCATGTCACCTTCTCCGTCTCCTTCGGCGGAGGGGTCCACTGATGAAGCCGTTAGGCGCGCGGCGAAAAGGCGCCTGGAGGAACATGAACGCAAGCTGGCGGAGTTCGCCCGCCGGTTTGCCAGCAAGCAAGGCTCCGCCAGTGAGCCAGCGGGCTACGACGCCCGTCCCCCATTCTCCCAAGAAATCCAAGTGGAGCCGATTCCGCACCGGTTCCGGATGCAGCAGGTGGATCCTTACGATGGGACCACCGACCCCCTAGACCACCTGGAAAGCTACCGGACCTTTATGAGGGTCCAGGGGGCCACCGACGCTCTTCTCTGCATCGCTTTTCCTGCTATTCTCCGGAAGGCAGCCTGGGGTGTGGTTCACCCGTTTGGAGCTGGAGAGCATCAGCTCCTTCGCCCAGCTAGGGCAGAAGTTCGTGGCCCACTTCGACGCTTGCAGGAAGTTGCTACGAGAGGCAGACAGTCTCTTCTCCATCCGGCAGCAGGACCGCGAGTCCCTGCGGGACTACGTGGCCCGCTTTAAGGCCGCCGCGTTGGAGATCTACAATCTTGAAGAGCCAGTCGCCATGCTGGCACTGAAGCGAGAGCTCAGGACCTCCCGCCTGACCTACTCGCTGGACAAGAAGCCTCCCAAAACCTACTCCGAACTCCTTTGGGCCCAAAAGTACATCCGCGCCGAGGAGGCGAACCGTACGAGGCGGGAGCTCGACGGAGGACCCTTGAAGAAGTCGGCCCCTGCTGAAGCTACGGGACCCGGAGGCCAGCACCCCAGGCTCCGAGCTCTCGGAGGGACCGACCAAGGCTGAGAGGGACCCCTGTCCCCGAGGAGAGCTACACCCCTCTCCTCGCCCCGAGGACAAATCCTCATGGAGATTGAGGGCGAGGACGAGCTGAGGCGCCCACCTCCGTTGAGGACCACCACCGGCCGTGACAAGACGAAGTACTGCCGCTTCCACCGCGACCACGGCCACGACACCGAGGAATGCCGCAACCTCAAGTGGGAGATTGAGGAACTCATCAAGAGAGGCTACCTCAAGAGGTTCGTGGGGGGCAGACCTCAGGCGGAGTCTCAGGCTCTCGTCGCTTTCCCACCAGCTCCGGCCATCGACAACCGCCCCACTGAGAAGCCAGTGGGCATGATCTCTTGGGGAGCTGCCCGTGCATCTAAGAGGACCTGGGGGGCAGGGGAATCTGAGAATGTACTCCCCTTTATGAGGGAAGGGAAAGACGGGGGAAAAAATGTAAATAATGATGCCGTGGTCGTCGAAATGACGATCGCGAAGCACCCTGTAAAGCGCATCATGGTTGATAGTGAAAGCTTCACGTGCTTTTTTATGATGCCTTCTCCAGAATGATCTCTCCCCCGATCAGCTTGGGCCCGCGCACACATCCCTTGTTGATTTCACGAGCGATTCTATGAGAGTAAAAGGAGAAATCACTCTCCCGGTCACTGCCGGAACCCCACCTCGGCAGAGCACCGTCATGATGACCTTCACGATTATAAGGCTTCCTTCCGCCTACAACATGATATTGGATCGACCCGGGCTCAATCTACTCGATGCAGTTGTCTCCACCAAGAGGCTACTTGTATAGTTCCCAACTCCTTACGGTGTCGGGGAGATGAGAGGAACGCCCCAGCCGGTGCAGCATTGTTTTCAAACTCTCCCTGGGGCCAAGGTCCCTCAGGACAACCCCAGCGCAGACGACCTCGACCAAAGGGCCCAAGACCCCAGGGGAGGTCCGGTCGAGTGTCTACTTTCCTATCCGCTCGGAGAGGACCCCACAAAGACGGTGCAGATCGGAGCCCAGCTACCCGAGGAGAGGGCTCAACTGTTGGGATTCCTGCGGGCGAACGCGGATGTGTTCGCCTGGACGGCGACGGACATGCCAGGTATCCCCTCTGATATCATTACTCACAAATTGAATGTCGACCCAAAGCACAAGCCAGTTCGGCAGAAGAAGAGAAGTTTTGCCCCGAAGAGACAGGCAGCCATCAAAGAAGAAGTTGACAAACTCCTGGCAGCCGGTTTCGTTCGAGAGGTCCAATACCCGAGCTGGCTGGCGAATGTAGTAATGGTCAAGAAGAATAATGGCAAATGAAGGATCTATGTAGACTACACCGACCTCAATAAAGCTTGCCCCAAGGACAGCTTCTCTCTCCCGAAGATCGACTAGCTGGTGGATGCCACCTCGGGTCACCGGTTGCTCTCCTTCATGGACGCATTTTCCGGGTACAATCAAATCCGCATGCATCCAGAAGACGAGCACGCTGTCTTCGTCACCGATCAAGGGACATATTGTTACAGGATGATGCTTTTTGGCCTGAAGAATGCAGAGGCTACCTATCAGCACCTAGTCAGCAAGGTCTTCGAGGACCAAATTGGCCGCAACATGCAAGTATATGTGGATGACATGCTCATCATGAGCAGACCGGGCTCGAGCCATGTAGCTGATCTCGCCGAGTCCTTCTACAACCTGCGGCAGCACCAGATGAAGCTAAACACGGCGAAGTGCACCTTCGGGGTGGCGGCAGGAAAATTCCTCGGCTTCATGGTCACCCAGAGGGGCATCGAAGCGAACCCGGAGAAAGTACAGGCCATCATCGACATGGAGCACCCGACCTCCAAGAAGCAGGTCCAGCACTTGACGGGACGAGTTGCCACCCTCAGTAGATTCATCTCGAGGATGGCTGATCGTTGCCTGCCGTTTTTCAAGACGCTGCGCAAGATGCACGACTTCACCTGGACCGAGGAGTGCCGGACAGCCTTCGAGGAGCTAAAGAACTTCCTCGCCTCTCCTCCACTGCTCTCCACGCTGAAGGAGGGAGAGGAGCTCTTGCTATACCTGGCGATGATACCGGGAGCTGTCAGCTCAGTTCTCGTCCGCACAGACGAGGACAAATCTCAAAAGCCGGTGTACTACACCAGCAAGATCCTCCGCGACGCGGAGATCAGATATACTCGCTCCGAAAAACTCATTTTTGCACTAATAATGTTTGCTAAGCGTCTCAGGCCCTATTTTCAAGCACACCCAATAGTGGTCATGACGGACCAGCCGCTGAGGACTATCCTCACCCGACCCGAGACATCCGGGAGGTTGGCCAAATGGTCCCTGCTGCTCAGCGAATTCGACATAGCGTACCGACCGAGGTCGTCGCAAAAGGCCCAAGTCCTAGCCAACTTCGTGGTCGAGTGCATCGGGTTCGCCGAGGAGCCAGAGCAGACAGCAACGGAGCCCGGGCCAGGAGAAGAGCCCTGGATCCTCCACGTAGATGGAGCATCCAATTCAAGCGGGAGCGGAGCAGGCCTCATCCTAACCAACTGTGATGGGGTCGTGGCGGAATGCGTCCTCCGCTTCAAGTTCACCGCTACCAACAACCAGGCGGAGTACGAGGCACTCCTCGCGGGCCTCAAGGTTTCCCGCGAGTTGGGTGTGCAGGACTTGAAAGTCTTCACCGACTCCTAACTGGTCGCCGGACAAGTTTCCGGAGAATATGAAACGAGGGACGCCCAGATGATGAAGTACCTGGAGCAAGTCCGCGCAAGCAGAGCAAGCCTCCGATGCTTCAGCATCTTCCACATTCCTCGAGGGGAGAATGCGCGCGCAGATGCGCTGTCCAGGCTCGCAACACTGTCGGACTCGTCTCTGGGACGCGCCTACATCGAGCACCTCGAAAGTCCCAGCTATGAGAACCCAACGAAGGTATATCAAGTCGCCCCCGAGCCGAGCTGGATGGACAAATATATCCAGTACATCACCGACGGCACCCTGCTAGAAGATCGTGCAGAAGCCGCCCTCGTCAGGAAGAAAGCCTCCCGCTTCGTCTTGATGGAGGGCCGGCTTTATCGCCGGTCTTACTCCTACCTACTCCTGAGATGCCTCAGGCCCGCCGAGACGACCTTCGCGCTCCAAGAGATACATTAGGGCCTCTACGGGAATCACGTGGGAGGGAAGACACTGGCTTACAAAGCTCTCCACCAGGGGTACTTCTGGGAGACTATGAGTGAGGACGCCGCCGACTTCGTCAAAAGGTGCGACAAATGCCAGCGCCATGCCAACATACAGCGTCAGCCAACGGCGCCGATCTCTCAGCTCTCAACCCCTTGGCCCTTTGCCCAGTGGAGAATGGACATCCTGGGACCGTTCCCCCCAGTACCAGGGCAACGAAAGTTCCTGCTAGTAGCGATCGACTATTTCACCAAATGGGTCGAGGCAGAGCCGCTAGCCTGGATCGCGGAAGCTAATGTCCGCCAGTTCTTCTGGAAGTCAATCATCTGCTGCTTCGGGCTCCCCCGTTGTATCATCACCGACAACGGGCGACAATTCGACAACCGCGAGTTCGAAGGATTCTGTGCGGCACATGGCATCCAGCACCGGAACACCTCGGTGGCTCACCCCAAACGAACGGGAAAGCCGAGGTGACCAACCGAATCCTTCAAGGACTCCGGACCAGGCTGGACCAAGCTAAAGGCATGTGGGCAGAAAAACTCCCGAGCGTCTTGTGGGCCTACCACACAACGCCCAGGACGACAACAAATGAAATGCCCTTCAGCCTCGTCTTCGGTACCGAAGCGGTCGTCCCAATCAAGCTAGGCATGCCCATATTACGGGTACAGCAGTATGATGAAGCACAGAATTCGACGCATCTCCTGCTCAACCTGGACCTTCTCGAAGAGGCGAGGGACAAAGCCCGCCTGCGGATGGCGGCCTACCGGCAAAGAGTGGCCCGATATTACAACGCCCGCGTCCGGACAAAGGCTTTCAAACCCGGAGAGCTGGTGCTACGACGGGCGAAGGCAGCCCAGCCTAGGGAGTGCAGCAAACTCTCCCTGAACTGGGAGGGCCCCTACAAAGTGGCTGAAGCCCTCTCACAAGGGGCCTACTACCTCGAAGACCCCAGCGGTGTCAGGTTTCCCAGAACATGGAATGCTTGCAACCTGCGGAAATACTATCAATAATGTAAGGTTTCCCAGCAATGATAATAATAATGGTTTTTTCCTCGCGCAAGTGTCTATCTGTCTTGCAGGAAAATTCCAACAACGTCCCCGAGCCCAGCTCCAGGACGCTGATCCAAGACTGGAGCTCAGACCTCCGGCCAAAGAATTGTGGAGCCATGCCGCTCTCAACCAACGACGTCCCCTAGCCCAGCTCCAGGACGTCAAAGAACCATCGAGCCACATAGCTTCCCATTCAAAGCATCCCCGAGCCCAGCTCCAGGATGCCAAGGCACCTTCGAGCCAAGCAGCTCTCAATCATCAACGTCCCCGAGCCCAGCTCTAGGGCGTCAGCTCAAGATCGGAGCTCAGATCTCCGACCAAGAGACCTTTGAGCCAGGCAGCTGCCATTCAACATCCCCGAGCCCAGCTCGAGGACGCCGGCTCAAGACCGGAGCTCAAATCTTCGGCCAAGAAAACTTCGAGCCAAGTCGCTCTCCATCTCAAACGTCTCCGAGCCCAGCTCCGAGACGTCAAGAGATCATGGGGCCACGTAGCTCCCATCAACGCCTCGAGCCTAGCTCCAAGGCGCTAAAGACCTGAGCCAAGATCTCAGGCAACCCCTGGGCCCGAGCCTAGCTCCACGTCCAGGAAGGCCTCGAGCCTAGCTCCAAGGCAATCAAGACCAGTAACCCCTTTCTCTGATCTCCCCACTCGAAAAGAAAACGAAAGGAAAAGGAAAGAAAGAAAACAAATGGGGGAGCCCGGCAACCCCCTTCTCTGATCTCCCCACTCGAAAAAAAGACGAGAGGGGAAGGAAAGAAAGAGAACAAAATGGGGGCACAACCAGCATCCCCTTCTCTGATCTCCCCACTGTAAAAAAAAAAAAAAAAAAAAGGGAGAAAAGAAAAAGAAAGAACATAGGGAGAGGAAAGAGAGAGAAAACAAGAAGGAAATACAGCATCGAAGCTACCACCTTCCACACTCAAGGCCGGAGCTCGGATCTCCGGCCAAGAGAACTTCGAGCCACGCAGCTCTCAGTCACCAACATCCCCGAGCCCAGCTCGGGGACGCCAACTCAAGACCGGAGCTCAGATCTCCGGCCAAGAGAACTTCGAGCCACGCAGCTCTCAGTCACCGTCCCCGAGTCCAGCTCCAGGACGCCAACTCAAGACCGAGCTCAGATCTCCGGCCAAGAGAACTTCGAGCCACGCAGCTCTCAGTCACCAACATCCCCGAGCCCAGCTCCAGGATGCCAACTTAAGACCGGAGCACAGATCTCCGGCCAAGAGAACTTCGAGCCACGCAGCTCTCAGTCACCAACGTCCCCGAGCCCAGCTCTAGGACGCCAACTCAAGACCGGAGCTCAGATCTCCGGCCAAGAGAACTTCGAGCCACGCAGCTCTCAGTCACCAATGTCCCCGAGCCCAGCTCCAGGACGCCAACTCAAGACTGGAGCTCAGATCTCCGGCCAAGAGAACTTCGAGCCACGCAGTTCTCAGTCACCAACGTCCCCGAGCCCAGCTCCAGGATGCCAACTCAAGGCCGGAGCTCAGATCTCCGACCAAGAGACCTTCGAGCCCAGCAGCCTTCGAGTGCCATCAACTTGCGCCTAGCTTGCTGATGCCAAAGTCTAACAACTCAGCCTCACGCAAGGTAAGGCCCCCTCTCTGACCTCCCATACATCAAAAAGACAGAAAGAGGAGAAGGGGGAGTGAAAGGGAGGAAGAGCCAGACAAGAGAAATGACTGCAAGGAAGTTTGCGCTTTATTGATTAAGTGTCAATTACAAACATCCCGCGGGCCCCTGACATGCCGGGTGGCCCTGCCAAGTACAGGAAAAGAACAAGATATAAAAGGAAGCAGGAAATGGCTACTTGCTGGCCGAATCGCCGGGCTGGGAGTCTCCATCAGCAGGGGCTTCAAGCCGCACGGCTTCAGGCTCAGGGGGCACGGCCTCCTCGACGCCCGCCTCCTGGTCTGAAGCGCCGGGATAGTCAAGGCGACTGCGGCCCTCGGCCGAGACGAACTCCTCAACCAGGCGGCGCAGGTATATGAAGCCTTTGTAGGAGTCTGACGCCGTCTGTTGGATCTCGACGAGGAACTCCTCCGAGACCCTGTACCTTTCTACCGCCTCCCCAGCTTCCTTCTTCGCTGCGGCCACCTCGTGCCTGGCGTCCACAACCGACCTGGCGGCCTCCTCGGCTGCCCTCTGGGCCGCAGCCGACTTCTCCTCTTCCGTCGCCAGCCGGGCCTGGAGGGATTGGGCGATCCTCTTCTGTCGAGCCGCCTCGGCGTCGGACACGCCCAACCGCCGCTCAGCGTCAGCAAGGTCCTCGGATTTCCTCCTCGACAGCTCCAGCTCACGGTCGAGGCTCTCCTGGAACTCCTTCGCTCGCCCCTCATAATCGGCGAGCTGCTTCTCGAGGTCCTTGACTCGCCGGTCAAGCGCCCCCTCGGAGTCGGCCTTCTCCTTCAGATTGGCCTTCAACGACGCTATCTCGGTCGCCTGCTGCTGCTCGGCTCGCTCCCAGTTTTGGTAGCAGCTTCTAATGAAAAGAGCCTCAACACCCATCTGCATCACATGGGGAGTCAAAAAAAAAAAAAAGAAAAGGAAGAAAAGGAAAAGAGAGAGAAAGAGGATAAGGTTGCTTACCGTGTAAAGGTGGGGGAAGATGCTGTCGATCACAGCTCCAACCGGCAGCCCATCCATCTCCTCCCAATCGCATGGCTGGATGGAGAAGTCCATCATGCGGTAAGCCAGGACGCGGTTGTCGGCTAGGGAGCTCTCCGACTCCAGCTTGAACAGAAGGCGGCACCTCGCCTCGTCTCTCCTGCTCTCCCGGGGAGCAGGTGCGCCCGTCCCTCCGACAGTGGGACCCCCAGGAACCGGTCGAGGATCCGGCACTGTCATGGTCGGAACCCCTGTCGCTGGAGAATCTTTGGGACGGGCCTCTCCACCTTCAGCCTTGGCCATCCTCAAACACGGAGAGAGGGGCGGCGCAATGGCAGCAGCGGTGTCAACCCGGGCAGTCGCCTCAAGCTCTAGAATAGGGACTCCGGCCTGCGGCCCCGTTCGTCCTTCGGCCTCCCTCCTCGGGGCGACCGGCACCACAGGGGCGAACGCCGGTGCGCCCTCAATCCGAGCCCGCCTCGAAGGAGGCTCGGCAACCGTCCTAGCGGGCGGCCTCTTCTTGGAGATCGGCAACGGCTCGTCCTCTGGGAGGATCAACTCTACATACAGGAGCCAAGAAGGTCAACCTAAGATGAAAAAAAGAGAAAATGCATACAAAGAAAGAGCTGAACTCACCTGGCCCCGCCGATGAGTCGACCCTGGCGTCGAGAAGGTTCTGCTCCGATAGCAGGACCTCCAGAGAGGGAATCTGAGCGGTGCGAAGCTGATCGTAATCGTCCCGATCAGCTGCATCGACCGCGGAGATCCGGTTGGGGGATCGGTCTGACTCGCTCTAGGCCCAGTCAACCCCCTCGACGTCTGCAAAGAAAAATTTGCTCTTCCATCCCTTGATGGAAGAGGAGCTTGAATTTGATGCCCTTTGGGCAAGAAGATAGAGACCACCACCCATCCTCGGTCGGGTGGCGTTTCAGGGTGAAGAATGTCCTGAATAAGGAAAACCGGGCAACGAACCCGTGGACATGGCAGAGTACAATGAAAGAGAAGATCACCCTGATGGCATTCGGCACCAACTGAGCGGGGATCAGGCGATAGTTATTCAGAACAGATAAGAAGGGATGAAAAGGGAATCGGAGACCCCCGGAGAAGGTCCCCTCATAGAAGGCGAGACGTCCCGGACCACTGGAAATGACCCGCTCCCCGTGGCGGGGGATCATGAGTCGGGCGGAAGCCGGGATGCTATAAGCATCTCGATGGGCCCCAGCTCCGCGGTGGAAATCGTCGAAACGATCCCGCCCGGACTTGTTGACCAGACAGACTCAGGAGCTGATTCGAGCAGCAGGGGAGGACAAGTGGGACTAGAAGGAACAGGAGGGGCAGGAAGGGCTGGTCTCAAGCTAATCCTAAACTGTGTCCCCTCCGACTCCTCGTCGGAGGAGGAAAGCACTACCCTTTGGACGAAAGATTCAGGACGAGACATGCTGGACTAAGAAGGAAGGAGCCTACCCGAGAAAGGAAGAAGGGAGAAGAACAAAGCCGGTCTGGACCCCTAGAGGAGAAGAACAGACGCAGATCGCGGAGAAGGAAGGATCTGGGCCTCGCAACAAGCGCGAAAGATTTGAAAGAAAGGAAACTTTGAGTAAGAAAATTTTTTCTTTTCACTTCGAGAGGACCCATCAAATCCGCGCTGTTGCGACCCCCCCGCCAACGGATCTGCGCCACGTGCTGCCCATCGACGAAAAAGGAGTCCCAGCCGCTCAGAATTCTGCACCAGCATTAACTACTCCTCAGACGTGGCCACGTGGCACCCCTGCACTGGTTGGCAGGGCCATTCCTCGAAGCGTCGGCGACCGCGGCCATCATTACACCAAATTTTCGCCTTTCCACGCTAGCACCACAGTTACTCCCTTCGCCCCGAGCGCTGCGCACTAACGAGCCTCGGGAGTGGGGGGCAAATGATGTGGCGAGACAGCTGACGTGGGTAGCTGACAGGTGCCACATTGAAGAAGACCGCCACGACGGACGCCAAGGCAACACCCCAGCCAGGACCATTTTGCCGAGCTGAGCTGAGCCCCTTCAAGGTGACGAGCCGAGCTCCGTCCTCCGTCAGGTCGTGCCCGCAAGCTCGGGACGCCTAGGTCAGAGCCATCCTCCGCTAGGTCGTGCCTGCAAGCTCGGGACACTTAGGCCGGAGCCGTCCACCACCATCCAGAGGGAGACCCTCGGAGGCTAGTGCCCTACGGCCGAGGTCGAGTTCAACGCTCACCCGTCGATGTGGAGTGTCTCCGAGCGCACGCCCTCTGGACCGGGTCCATCCTCCGCCCTCCAGAGTGAGACCCTCGGAGGCTAATGCCCTGCGGTCGAGGTTGAGCTCAGCGCTAACCCGCCGATGTGGAGCCTCTCCGAGCGCGTGCCCTCTGGACCGGGTCCGTCCTCCACCCTCCAGAGCGAGACCCTCGGAGGCTAGTGCCCTGCGGTCAAGGTCAAGCTCAGCGCTCACCCGCCGATGTGGAGCCTCTCCGAGCACGTGCCCTCTGGACCGGGTCCGTCCTCCACCCTCCAGAGCGAGACCCTCGAAGGCTAGTACCTTGCGGCTGAGGTCGAGCTCAGCGCTCACCCACCGATATGGAGCCTCTCCGAGCGCGCTCCCTCTAGACCGGGCCCGCACTCTTCATTAAGGTGATCGCACGAGCTCGGAGCGCCCAGACCGAAGCAAGCCCTACCATCCCAGGACACCGATGAGCCGTCCAAGGACTACGGAGCGACGCCTCCCATGCCGCCATGACTACCTGCCCGGCCATAATTCCAGGGTGATGGGCCAGCCAGAAAGCACGAACCCCTAGGGCGGCTACCCCCGGATCGAGGCTCTGGCAAGCTTCCCGGAATGGAGTGACAGGAGAGGATGTCAGAACGAATGGAAGCTTCCCCTACCACCTGTCAGGAAGGCGTCTCGTCTACGGCACGGAATCTTGCCGCACGCGCCTGCCAACCCAGCAAGGATCCCGAGGCAAGCTCCAAACGACCAATTTTCAACTACAAAGAACAGTCGACACCTCCAAAAAAGGGGGAGAGGTAACAACAATCCACAACCAACACAAGCGCAAGCTCGACCAAGAGGGCGAAGCGCCGCCACCAAAATCACGACTGAGGGAAAACGAGAGAAACAAGGAGAAGCGGAGTGACAGGGAACCCCTCTGTCCTCGTTATTAGTCTTCCCCTGCTACGTTTTCGCCTCCACGCATCTTTCACTCCTAGTGCGGAGTCCATCAAGAGGGGCCCGACCGGGAGGATCTGTTCCCCTGGATCGTCACTGACTTGATCGTCGGAGTGCCCCCGGCGGAAACCCCGGCTCGGGTCACTAACCCCTGTTTCGCCGGTCCAGGAGTAGAGGACCGACAGGCAACGAAGGGAGCGCACTCCGGCGCCGGCAGCAGCTACGGGCCACGACGGTCTTGGCGGCAACATCTTCCATATGACCAAAACTGAACTATAGGGCATAACCAACTTGGTTAAACACATTACAGCCTTGGACTAAATGCACATGCAAGCAAGCATTCATGCGTGGTATGTACATACACAAAAACGTGCAACTTCCTTCAACCCAGTTCAGCATCTACTGAAATATAGGGTACCGTGTTCTTGCTCAGAGTGTTTAATCATACATCATATAATTTCAAATATACATTGGATACACAATATTGAAGATATGTTTTAATAGAACAAATTATCATTCTAACATAAGTTATCACACACTCCAAAACAAGTAACTTATGTATCTATTCTTTTAGTGCCAAATATTTGCATGTGAGGTTCCATATGGTTAAAAATGGCCAAAACTGGCAGTACCACGACAGCATACGTTAAAAGCTTCTAGAATAATCAAATGGTTCCCCTCCAAGCCAATTAAACGTTGAATATGAACAGGTTATAACAAGAAAGCTCAGTGATCATCATGCGCACTATACTGACAAAAGTGAGAGATTACTAGACAAGCTTCCAATAATCCTAGGTCTAAATGTTAAGAAAAAACTTCAAATAAGCATGCAACTATCACAGAATGTAAATACTAACAAGAGCATAGGTTGGAAATGATTGGTATTGCAACCTTCTCCTTCATGGGACCAAATGATGGGATAATTTACGATGATGATGTTCTCATGTCAAAAACTACCAGGGACCTGATGAGGAGCAGACCTCAGGTCTGTCTGGTCAAGAAGAGGACCAAAGAATGCTGAGCGGTCATGAGAAGTTATGCAAAGATATACACCAACAGAGCAGCAGACCACTGATGGGACTTGTGTCGGACCCTTGGCCCCACTCTTCTCATCCGGTGCATGTGGGAGAGGTTCCATTTCCAAAAATGGAAAGGTGGCATCCCCAATCATTATTAAAATGAAAAAAAAAAGAAAAAAAAGTTGCAAACTTCATTAAACTGGGTCATGGAACTTTAAGTAGGGCTTTTAATGAGATAAGAATGGTTCTAAAATATGCTATTAATTTCCTTGTACCCATGCAAGTACCTAAATAAATTTATTGAAAAAGACATTTTTCTTGTTTTCTAATAGTGAATTATAAAAATTAACAAAAAATATTTTGAAATGGCATGCATCAAGGAAATTGTATCCCAATTCCCAAAGATAATATGAAATAGTTCACATTTTGTATTTAACCTTTTTTTGATGATGACATTCTAACGGGAACTTCCTTGAGATGTGGATCAGTACAAGTTTTAAAAATTGTGCATGCATAGAGCTACCGAATGAAAAACTTGGATCATTGATGAAACAAATCAACCTTTTTTTGCTTGTTGAATCTATGAGAGTAACAATAGTACTTACATGCATGCTTACATGTATAATGTATATTGTTTTAACCTAGAAATAAGGTCATGTTATTATTCAAGAAAAAATTTATTTGAAAATTGATAAACTATACCTACACTATGTTGTCTCCACATACGTGAAAACAAACATAACATCTTTTACCAAATCTGTAATAGAATTTTAGCAACTTGTAAAACAAAAGCTGATTTTGCAGCCAGTTTTAGCTTATCTTTTCTAATATACAAACTAATATAAAAAAATAATGTAAAACTTTAAACATCAATATATGGACCTAGGAAAACATGACCTAGTGCAAGCAAAATTCGGCACCAAAAAACTAACTAAATTTGTTCTTCAACTTGTAGCAGCAGGTATAGTGACCGGACAATGCAATCCCAAGGTCTATGCAATCCCAAGGTCTACTTATAGCATGTGGAGTTTGTAGGTTGATGTAACAAAAGAAAAACATAATATACAGCTTACATTGTTAAGTTTATATCATGCAAGGTTGAGGGAATCAATATAACTTACGGGAACATCCAGGTAGGCTCTATTAGAAGAGTAAGAGGTAGGTCGCTTGATCAAGTTATAGATGTCAAAATCTGCAGCATGATCTTGGCTTTAAAGAAAAGCCTATGAAGAAAGAACAGAAGAAACAAGAGTATGCAAAACCTTCTTCCAAGGACAACTCTGTAATTTTGTCAGAGTGCTCTATATGAACTTATAGAGCTACACATGCAGTAGCCACCCCAACAGTATTATCTCAGAGAAGTTGTCAAATGATGGAAAGACAACTATATGTAAACTAGCACCAAATTATTCTTAAACATACAAACACTAATCTCCACATAATAGATGGGATCCACCAGAAAATAAGTGGAAAATGTGCCCTTGTACAGGTGACACAGTTGTTGCACCAACATGAACATATATAAAATTCTGTCCTTTGAATGGTGGAACCCACTAGAAGCAAATCAGAAAGATTTGGGATGGCGCATCCCATCCCGTCCCGATACTCAGGATAGAAAATGCTCCAAGGTGTCCCAATCAGAATACTGGGATGGTGGCAAGATAACCCAGTCCCAAAACATGAGACAAAACCCCGTCCCGGTGTCCCACTAGGACCTAAATCCCACAAAGAGAATAGCGGTCAATTATCTACTACAGAATAAGCCAAGAAATAAAGTAAAGAATCTGCATACGGTGCCGGTTAGCTCCTACACAGACTTTTAAACATATATAATCAGCAGAATATGTCATCCTTTATGTTTGCTAATATTGCAACCAATATATATACATTTCAACTCTAGCAAGTCCATGCTTGCTTCAAATGAAGGTGGACATAATGATCATAGTCATGCATTGGGAGGATCTTCAATGCTAGGTTGGGTTATTAGGTTCACTTTGTTTTGATGATAGCTTATCAGAATGGAAGCAACCCCCAAAATTTTGAATCAATCAGTATTAATTAATTTCAAACAGAATACTCGGTCTTTTCCAACATCATTTCTGCAGAGAAAATTATCACGTAACAGGAGGCCAATTACTGAACATATCATTTCCTTGCAAACATTTGGTCAAGCTTTATGGATTTACATTCTAGAAACATCTCTACCTCAATGAACTGCCTTGATCCAATATGTCTGAATAGATCTACTTTTGTAATGATCTATCCAAGATGACAAATATTATCATGATGTGGCGTAACATATACCATGGCACCCTCTAGTTTGAATTAGCAAAAAGTTTCTAAAGGTGACTTAGGACTTCTATCCATAGACCTTGGTCAAAAGAAATGATGGATAAGGCAAACATAGAATTCCACCTATCAACACCTGTGTTATAGAGTGAAAGAGCATAATAAATATACCAATAAAATATATAATCGATACAGACCAAAATGTACTAGACCACAAGAAGCCTGATTGAGAATTACTCACTAAAATGTCATCCTAAATTCAAGTTACACAAGGTATGAGGGCCATTAACAACCAACAAAAAGGCCCCCCAAGTCTTCACTGATCAAATGCCTTTTACTCAGCAACTTTAAAAAAATACAGCATGGTGATAGATAAATTGTGTGAGGTGTCAAACATTCATTTTGTTTAAGCTCCAAGGAGATCAAAGAGAAAATCCATCCAACGGATGTAAGCTTGAGAAGTCAGAAAGATAGATTTCAACTACAGATGCATAGATGCTTTGAAGAAAATAGACTACATAACCAGCAAACAATCATTAATTAAAATATGAACTCTGTTTATTTCTCCCATCTAAAATAATTTGCTTCACAATCTACCCAGCATTGTATTAACATTGCACACAATTCACACATTTCATATGACTAATCAATACATTAGATTGCTAATTAGTTGATAGTGACTGCACAACTATGCAGTCCACATCTACAACAAGATAATGGTGAGAAGGATATAGAACTACAGCAAGCTTATCTTGGTGCTCTACAATAAACAATGACTTAGCAATTTACCATATACATATTAACACTACACAATTTTTCATTTGTACTGGATAATTTTTCTTAAAAATAAAGTGAAATATCACATCTACTTTAAAGAAACATCACATAGTGTTTTTCCCAAGACACCATTGCATAATTAGAAGACCAGTTGAGATTTAAAGACCAGCTATCTCATGGACATACCTTGCTTCAAGTGTTTTGGACCACCACTTACACTGTCACCATGAGTGCAAGAAGAATCTTCTGATAAACTGCAGGGAATTGCACTAATCAAGTAACAATTGAGTGCAGCCAAATAAAGGTTGGGGAAGATTCAAGAGTTCCTCAATATTTGTCACCCAAACTTACAGTTCTTAAATTGTAATGATTACCTTTCAGTCAGCAAATTTGGTTGGTAGAATGAGAACGAGCCTGAATCCAGTGACCCCTTTCCAGATACTGCAGATATAGGAGAATCATTGCCATCATCATGTTTGGCTTCATCCTGGCAAAGTTTTGTGGAAAAATTGTATGTTATATTATGTTTGCCCTTGTACATAAAGAACCACATAAAGATGCAATTGCTTCCAGCCTTCCAAGCATGGACTTACTCCAGGTTTTTCTCCCCCCCATCCAGGAACACTTTTGGAGAGAAGGTTGATGTATTGTTCCATAGCCACCTCTGGCTCCATACTCCCCAGTCTTTGCCAAGAAGACCTGGCACAACATAGGTGACATCATTACTCAGACCTAGCAGCTCTGAACCCCATTAGTAAAATGACCAAAATAACTACATCCTAAATTCTATGTGATCATGAGTCACTATTCCTTCCTTTTGTCAGTATAAACCTCCAAAGAATTTTTATCCTATAGTCTCTCACTTTTCTAGCTGAGGAAGTTTAATGTTCTTGTCAACCTCGAATTAAAGGAGGCAATGAGTCTGGCAAATAAGATTGAAATCTTAACACTTGCACAGTGCAGGATAGATTTATTTAGGATAGTATATTTAAGATTGCCAGATTATTTTTTACAAAAGGCGTGATCAGAGTAAAAGTACTTCAGAATAAGTGCATTTAAAGTAGAATAAGAAATGCAAGTTAGCAGAGTAAAATAAGAAAAGGCCATGAAGATCATCTTGTAGCAAACTGGAATAGCATATCACCTACCCTGTTCATAGTAATTGAAGCAATGATATCACAGAATTTTACAAACAGTCACTCTCTTCAGTCTTCAGAAACTAACCTAAAAAATGTTTGCAACATTTCCTTCAATCCCACATATCTTCTACAATGTTTCCCTTTTCCTTTGCATAACCAAGAAACAGATCACACTTCGTGTAAATACAAGCATGCCCACCGGCGTAAGCCAGCTGGAGCAAATCATCTAGAAAATTACTAGTCCAGAATCTCTGCACATAAAGAGTGACTCAGATTAGAGAGCTGGTTCTGAGAGCCAGTCTGCTGGATCAATTGCCCTCTAAATACAAATAGAGACTCTACAGACATACAAATTGGAAGAGATGTCCACAGGCCTAAAAGGTTAGATACAATTTTTTTCTGAACTTCATCTCTCTTTCCTGTCCATTATCCTGGTTTTCCATAATTTGAACACTTCCAACTTCACTGGTTCTTTTTTTGATGTTTTTCAAATTCTAATGATCTCATAAATCAATTCCATCAGTTTTAGCAAGAAAAGGTTCTTTGATTAGATCTCCAGAAGTACATTCCACTCAACATCTAGTAATAACTGGCTGATTTCCAGCTTTTCAAAATAAATTTTCTGTTCCGAGTGTTCAAATTGACATCTTCCTAACCCCGCTATAAATCACCAAAACAGATACCTCACAAGCTTCGAAAGATGACCACAACTGATGATAGCAGGCCAATTTCTCATGCAATTAACTACGCTAACCATAACGTGAAAAAAAAATACTTAGGAACTTATCAATCGAGACGACCCAATTTACAAAGAAAGAATCAAATATACCATCTAGAACGAGCAGCAACCTTCAAAGCCATTGGCTGCAGCTCGTAGCACGGCCCCTCGGTCGCAACTTTCTGAAGCCCATACAACTGCATCCGTGTATCACTACTAAGCCTCGACACCGCTTCCTTACCATCCTTGCAAGCAACATAAGCCACCGCCACACCAAAAAGCTTCTCCAGCTCACTCTTCTCGATCCCCTCCCACTCGTCCTCCCCATAAAGCAACGTTCCCCCCTTCTCCCCAATTTCCCGCTTCTCTTCTTCATTCGCCATTTCTCCCTCGTCCAATCCTGCAACTTTCTCCACATTAACTTCATCCTTAGAAAATCCCTCTTCTTCTTTGACTAACACAGCATCAGCCTTCCCGATCTTCTCTTTAACTGTAGTTTCTTCCATTGTATTCTCCTTCTCTTGATCAAACTCACCAGTTCTCACCTCCTCCACCTTCTCCAAGATATCCTCCAAGGATCGCTCTCTTTCCAATATCTCCCCTTCTTCTTCCACCTCGCTAGCCTCCATTCCCTCCGATCCAAGATCCATTTCACCTCCGCAACCAACATCGACCTTTTCGATACCCAAACCACCACCCTCCCCCAATCTTTCCCTCCTTTCCTCGACGTAAACCCCTCCATCGCCGGCGATCGCCGCCGGTCGGAGCCCGATATCCTTCGGAAGCGGCGCTGCGTCCGCCCGAGCGTCGCTGCCGAGATCGCCCTCCACGCCGCCAAGGGCGACGAGCTTTCCGATCAGGACGACGAGGATGGAGAACACCGCCGTCCAGAGGAACTCCTCGTAAAACTCCATCCCCCCTCCCGTTTATCTCTCTCCTCGCCTTAGCTTGGACTTTAAGAAAAAACAGAAGCAAAGAATTGAGAGAGAGAGAGAGAGAGAGAGAGAGGGAGAAATATGGGACGGAGGCGCTTCAAATCAACGATGATGGTGGAATTTTGGAGAGCGCCAAAGAGCATATTCGGTTAGCCTGGACCGGTTGGCGATGTTCGCCCGGAAATACGTGTCGACCAAGTATGTTTTCGTTGCAGCTTCGTGCGTTGAGGACGCGCACGTGGCCTAACGTCGTCGCTTGTTACTTTCCCCGGATGTTTGGTCTTCTTGCATCCACGTGCGACACGTATCGTGGTAACCACTCCCGCGGGTAAGCTGACGCCCGACCGAACTCGTCGCAACCCCGCCCCCGTCGCACTGGCGGTACATATGTCCAGTGTATAGTGGACCAGCTTAGTGATGTAATCTTTGCACAAGGAAATTGATCAGAACCGTTAAACGAATCGATGATCAAAGAGACCGTGCCATGAGTTTCAAGAGTACACATTAGACTGCGAGGCATCCTAAAGGGACACCGTCCAAGAAGAGGTAGCACGTGCGTTGTTACATCGGATATGTTGCCGTGCACCAAGGCCTTTTGATCCGACGGCTATGTATCGGTAGACCGGTCAACGATTGGGTGGACTAATACATGCTTCGGGGCACAAACCGGGAGAAAGCGTGGTACCACTTCTACCACCGATGTCTCGAACCATACCAGTCGCTCCGTGCCATATGGCAAATAAATATGGGTACCATCGTTGGGCTCCGAGGCATTACTATCGCACTAAATATGGTTTCCGTTGACGTGATAACTAAAATTATTTGGACGACTTGTGCAGTTGTGCAGAAATAATATCGTGGACGGCGTGCATCCCGTGATCATATACGCGATCACATCAAAATAAATATTTCATGAATGAAATTTATGAAAACCAACGATCATGATTAACGGCATCTACGGCCATAGATTGTTAGTTCGGACATAATTACTCACTAGAATATATATATATATATATATATATATAGAGAGAGAGAGAGAGAGGGAGGGTACGGAGATTAGATTCTAGAGAAATGAGGAGGGGAAGGAATTTTTTAGATATGGTAGAAGGTATCATATACATATTTGGCCGGCAAAGAGCTGGCACATATCCTGTGGTTTTGTTTAATCGCTATCTTAAGCATAGAGACATCATAAATTCGGAGGAATTTAAGGAAGAATCCGGGCCTGCCTTCTCTATACGTGCTAGCTGTCGAGGTATGAAGCTTGAAGTTACCTTCTGCCATGATTGATTTTTTAGTAAGTCCTAACCTCACATGATTAAAAAACGATATCTATTACAAATCACTTATCATTCCTTGTTAATAACCCACTTACGTTGCTATGTAGTATGGCAACAAGTTTTTAGTGATTATAGTAGCACCGTCATGAAATCACTCGGTGTTCATAGAGAAATTGATAACTTTATAAATGGTACAAAACTTTATAAATGTCAGTGATTGTTGAAAGCAACCAGTGATTGGATTTATAATTACATCTTGACCTCAAAGGTTCTGATTTGGTTACGTGAATAAATTAAAGTCAACTTCCTGCATTTATTCCATCAAACAACCACTTTGGAGGTCTTCTTTGCTCTTCATTTAGGGTTGAATTTCGGAAAGCTCGTTTATATATAAGAACGTGGCTTTCCACCGTTGGATTGCATTGGGATTATTATCAATCCCAATCTTAATATAATTCAATGATGAAAAATTATATTTGCATGTGTGAATGTACTTACCATAGCAAAATCCCTTCATTTGAGATATGTCATGTTTTTTATGAGACAAATTAAGTAGCTAATTTTCTGGTTAATAAAGTTTTGGAAGGTGATTTCACTTATTCTAATGCAATTGACTCGTCCAATTTTTATTTTTTTCACACATCAATACAAAATTTTCTTTTTCAGTTCTAATTACTTTACACGATGTTAAGTTCATCGTAGTCTCTACGATTCAATGTTTCTTTCCATTATAGAGGGATTGTTTTTCTACATAAATTCACCTTCTCTCCCCGGTGAGAGATTTTTTTGAAGGGCAGGATTATGAAATTCCATGCCAAGATGATTAGAGAACAAAATAAATAATATCTCGTATGCAAGAGCAAAGATTGATCCATCCAATCCAAAAATTTTTGTCCGTAACATTGGTGGTCCATATTGATCTGGATGTCTGCAACTATGAGGACTACCTTCGCAATCTTATCCCAAATTTTTTTTTGGCTGGAAGGCTATATTATGATATAAAAAGACTATGGCAGTATGGCTTATATAAAATGGGGTCGTGAATGTTTTCCAAAAGGTAAAATTGTGATAGTCCCAAGCCAAAATCGAAATAAATAGTATCTCATATGAGGGTTTTTTTAAAAAAATAATATAAAAAAATTTATTTACGAAAGTAGGCCGATCCATCTATATTTACGAAAATAGACGGTGTATGAATGAAATCATGGATTGTACCCATGACTTCATTAAAAACATGGATAAAATCCACGATCTCACCAAAAATAATAAAAAAATATAAAAATTTAATTAAAAATTTTTAAAATTAAAAAAATATAAAAAATTAATGAAAAATTTTAAAATTATTAATTTTTTTGAAAAAAATAATAGACAATAAAAAACGCGGGATGTACCCGTGACTTCATTAAAAACACTGGTACCACCCTTGATTTCATCCAAAAATAATAAGAAAAAAAATATAAAAAATTAATAAAAAGATCAATAAAAAAATTTTAAAATTAACAAAAAAAATAATAAATTAATTTAAAAAATTTAAATTAATATTTTTTTAAAAAAAAATTAAAGAGAAATAAAATCATGGGTACCCGTGATTTCACCAAATAAATTATATTCCTATTAAAAATTAACAACAAATATAAAAAATTAATAAAAAATTTTAAAATTAATAATCTTTTTAAAAAAATTAATGAGAAATCGCGGGTTGTACTTGTGATTTTCAATGTGAAATCGCAGCTACAACATGCGATTTCACCAAATAAATTATTCCACAACAAAATTTAATAAAAAAATAAAATTAATAAAATTAATAATTTTTAAAAAAAATTAATAAGAAATCGTGGATTGTACCTGCAATTTCACATTGAAGTCAACCCATAAATTTTCTACATAAATCATTTCCTAAATCAAAATTCAATAAAGAATATAAAAAAATAATATTTTTTTTAAAATAATAATAATTTTTTAAAAAAATAAAAATAAAAAAAAAAGAACATAATATTATAATAATATATTATGATTACCAGTCTGGCCACTGGTCTTGTCACCTGTTCGGCCGTCGATCTGGTCGCCAAGATCTGGCTACCGGTCCGATCGCCAGTCATACCACCGATTCGGCCCCTAGTCGACCGCCAGTTTAGTTGCCAGGGTCCGACCCCCGGTCCAATTGCTAGGGTCCGGCCACCGCGGCCGCCAGGGTCCGATCCCCGGTCTGATCGTCTGTCCAGTCGCCAGGATCTGGCTACCTGTCCGACCGGCGGTCTGGCCATCAGAGTCTGGCCACCGGTCCGACCGCCGGTCCTGCCATCGATTCGGTCGCTGGTCCTGCCACCGGTTTGACCATCGATTCAACCGTCAGGGTTCGGTCATCAATCCGACTGTCAGTCCTGTCACCGGTCTAGTCCCAGTCCCATGATTTTATTTCTCATTAATTTTTTTTAAAAAAATATTAATTTTATAATTTTTTTAAATATTTTTTAATATTTTTTGTTAATTTTAAAAGTTTTTTATTGATATTTTATTATTTTTTTTATATTTTCTCTTATTATTTTTGGATGAAATCGCGGGTTATACTCGTGTTTTTAATGAAATCATGGATACATTCCACGATTTTATTTTCTATTATCTTTTTCAAAAAAATTATTAATTTTTAATTTTTTTAAATTAATTTTTTTATATTTTTTATTAATTTTTTAAAAAAATAATTAATTTTTTATTATTTTTGATGAAATCATGGATGGTATCCGTGTTTTTAATGGAACCATGAATACAATCCACGATTTTATCCGTGCACTACCTATTTTCGTAAATATAGATGAATTCACCTACTTTCGTAAATTATTTGTTTTATATTAATTTTTAAAAAAAAACCCTCGTATGAGATGGTAAAGGCCCAATCCAGTTCTGTTGCTCATTTTTTTATTTTTTATTTTTTATTTTTCCGTCCAGGACCATTTACCATTTTTTCGTACCCCTTTATCTATCTAATGCCCTTTCTTTCAATTCTGCCTATCTGTACTTCTATATTCTTATCATTCCACCTACCTGTACTCTTATATTATCATTCTCTGTACTCTTTTTTTAATATTAACTATATTTTTATATTATATTATTATTTTGGCGGTAGGGGGTCCTGTATGGAGATTATACCAGTATCATGGGTGCATTATTGGAGAGTCGAGGGAGTTCTGGGACATGAGTGTTTATTGGCTATTGTCTATTGAGGGATTTGATGTTAGTACGCATGCTAAGCTTATGGAGGGAGATGGGGTTGAGCTTCTTGCACAGATGTTAGAATATGATTAAGGGTGTTTGATTGGTATATAACAAATCAGATAAAAAAAAAAAAAAAAGAAGGAGAAAATAAAAAGGTTGGGAATCATGTCAAACAGGCAGATTTTCTGGATCAACTTATTCATCATCTGCTGGCAGCCATTCTTCTTTCTTTTTCTTCAATGCGCCAAAGGTTCAGCAATCCACTTAGTATGGGTTATCTAAGTTATATCACATTCAGAAATTGGCTCCTGTATATGGTTTCATCAATCTCTTCACTGCTTCTGTGTGTTTTCTTTTTATATTAACCTCTTTTGTTTTTGTTTTTGTTTTTGTTTTTTTTCTATACTATCCTCTTTTGTTTTTAATGGATTGGCGGGATACTTCCGGTACCTCCGATATATCTTTAAGACATGATCTCAAAGATGGATGTTTTTATTCACCGATCTATCTGCCAATTTATCCGTTTATCAGAGCTTGTCTCTAACATATTTTCACAGTTCAACGGTCAAATGCCGTGGCCCAGTTTACTGACCCATCTGCTAATCTATCAGTAACACCGAGCTACATGTCGAGGCATTCATGTTTAGCATTATCATGTATAGTCCTTTGGCATGCCCCTCCTGACGTGGCTCATCTCCAGGATTTCAAATAGTTAATCATCCAAATCGTGGGAACAGCAGTCCCGTACCAATGATATCGCCGGTATCAACAGCCTCCACAATTCGCAGGAACAAATTAGGACTATAATACTATAATGATGCAATCATGGTATAATACTATCGGAATCGCTCGTTTTGCTTAGTTCTCTTCTATAAATAACAAAATTTCAAGAATCTCTGGTAAGTAACTTTTTTCCACATTCACTACTTTACTTCAATTTTAAATATGTGACTTGAGCAACGTAAGATTCTCGTCAAAGTCAACTTTGATTAACAGGTAACTATAGTGACGATCCACGTCGGTCAACACCTTTTTCAATCTCAAGTCAGGATTTGCTGCAACATTTATTATCACTTCCTTATGTGCCTTTTGTGCACTCCTTGTAACTGGTTGTGCAATTTATCTTGCTTTTTCTTTGGCCCATACTTTGCTCCGTGTATTCCAGGACTTTTTGTATTGTTACCGTTGCTCAGGGGAAAGGTTTTTAGTGGCTATTGCTTTTAAGATTTCAAAAAAAATGCCCAATTACTTCATGATAGAGGAAAGGTTTTTTCGTGGCTGGGCTACAAAAAGTCCAATTACTTCATAATAAAGGAAAGGTTTTTTTTGTCAGGTACTAGGCCTAGACCATCTTATTATTGAGAGAGATTTTGCCACCGTCATTTCTTGGATCTCGCAAACTTCCTCCACACAGGTGGCTCATCCGATCGTCAGGGACATTAGACTGATGCTTCAGGCTTGCTCTTCGCTGACGATCAGACACATATTCAGGAAGGCTAACTCAGCAGCCGACTGGATAGCCTCTTATGTTGCTCAACACACGGACTCTATTTTGAGGATTGATTGGCAGACTGCCCCTGTACAGCTTAGAAATATTTTGCTCTCTAACTCCTTAGGTTGTATTCATCTACGTTTAGTCTAATGAATACACCGTTTTATCAAAAAAAAGAAAGAAAAGGATTTTTCAAGGTCTGGCTGACCCATCCGTCAAGTCAACTGGCTATCTCCCGTATGATCGTGTCTGGCCAAGGACTTCTAGATTTCTTACCAAAAAGAAAAAAAAAGGACTTCTAGATTTTGGACATATCTACTCTTCAATTTGTTGACTTTGGGATGAGGCTGAGGACTAATTCCTTCGACATCTTCCTACCAATAGCATTTTTCAAGTTCGAAAGTTCAATCTACTCCTATGTTTTGGAAAAATTGGAGGGCTTGGAACAAAGCTATGTTCAACTCCTATCCACGTAATATCTTTCATAAAAAAACAAATCTTTTTTTTTTTTTGGTAAGGCGGATGCTTCACCCCAAAATCCTAGAATGAATACATCAACAAAAGTCAGAAAAAATACAATCATGGAACTCCATAGGGGAATCATCCAACCGGGTCCACAAAATCTATCTCGAATGGGAGGCAACAAAGGAGGCCACCCAATCCGTAGCCATATTGGCCTCCCTAAAGATGTGCCTGACCAAAACCAAGGAACAACTCTGCAACCAAAGCACGATGTCGTGACATCAAAGGGTGAACAGAAACGGAATTTGCCGCCCCCTTGATCAAATCACAGTAACAGAGTCCCCCTCAATAATCAAATGATCAGACCTGAGATATCGACAAGCATACTGAATCCCAGGCCATGCTGCCGTAAGTTCAGCCTGAGGAATAGAAGACTCAAACAGATAGCATCTCCCGCAGCAATAATGTCAAGACTTGAGTTCCGGATCACAAATGCCGTACCACTATCAGCTCCTCTCACACTTTCGTCAAAATTGACCTGGACATACCTCGGAGGAGGGGGCTCCCAAGAAATAAAAACCCTCCGGGGTGCTCTAAGAGCAATGCCGGAATCCCAGATCTCCATGGATGGCAAAGTCATAGTGCGAAACTCCTCCATATGAGCATGACCTCGCTCAACCAAAACTCTGGTGGAACACCTCGTAGAGCTGAAAACAAGGACGTTCCGAGAAAGCCAAATGTGATATGCCACATAAGCAGGGAGGGCAGAGGTGAAGGGGAGAACAGGAGACCTCAGAACATCCAAAAAGGCTTCCACCAAATCACCTGACTGAGCAGTCATGAAATCTATCCCCACAGCCATCCAGATATGCTGAGCCCTCAGACACATGAATAACACATGCTCCATAGTCTTGGTATGAACATCACAAGCTGGACAAGAGATAGGAAGATCAATCCCTCTAGTCTGAAGGAAAACCCTAGTCGGGAGATGGCGCCAAGCAACTTTCCACAAAAAGAAGGCCACTCTTGGATGCACCTCAAGGAACTAGATCCGCCCAATCTGACAGCTCCTCAGAGGTTCCTCCCGGAACATATGGTACAAATCGGACATAGGAGCTCTACTCGACACCGAAGACCTCCAGACTCGGATATCTATACATGGATGTGTTAGCAGAACAATAGAAAGAATCTGCTCTCCTAAGATGCACCCGAAGGTCTGAACAACCAAAGTATAACTTAAGTGAGAGCCATTAGGGGACATAAGATCAGCCACAAACCTAATAACCGTACCATCCATCGCCATGAAGGCAAGCCAGCAGGCTAAAGGGAGCTCAGAGATCCAAGGATCATCCATAACACTGATCAAAGAACCATGACCGATGACCCACCTTAACTATGGAATAACCTTAGGAGCTATCCGGGTCATCTTTCTCCAAATAACAGAACCCTGCCGAGGCAAACTACTCTCAGTAACTAGCATAGAGGTCAGAGAACCATACCGAGATCTCATCATAGAAGTTCACATATTCTCCGGACCCAGCATGAATCTAGAAACATGCCTCGCGACACAGGCTTCCCTCAAAACTTCCAAAAAATGGATATCAAGACCCCCATCCCGAGTCGGTTGGCAGACCACACTCCATCCCAACAAATGGACACCACATTGAGAACTCGAAGATGACCACAGAAAGGAATGGATAGTTTGCTCCACCTTACAGATGATAGACCTGGGAATAACAACATCGGAGAGCAAGAACACGGGAAGAGAAGTAAGAACTGACCTGATTAGGGTTAACCGACCCATGGAAGAGAGAGCTCTACTCTGCCAACCCTCTACCCTCTCCTGAATAGTAGTGACCACCCTCTGACACTCCAAGCTACGAAATCTCCCGCCCGAGATTGGAACCCCCAGATACTGCATGCACCCATCATGAATAGCAATATCCAAAATCTCCTGAATGGAACGCCAAAGCCTAACAAGAGTTTTCGGGCTGAATCAGATCTCTGATTTAAGTAGATTCATCTCCTGGTCCGAGGACATACAATAATGCTCCAACACTGACCTAAAACCCACTGTCGATGCCAAAGAAGCATGGCCCAATGGGAGACAATCATCTGCGAAAAGAAAATCAAGATCAGGGGGCACCAGAAGCGGGACAATATGACTAAATCACCGACTCCCGCACTGCCACCCGTAAAGCTCACGAGAAAGCATCAGCACATAAGATAAACAAGCAAGAAGAGAGAGGGCAACCTTAGCGAAGACCAACTATAGAGTGGAAGAAATTCGAGGGGGTCCCATTGATAAGAATAGCATAAGAGGGATCAGTAATACAGGCTATAATACAGTCTATCCATAGACGATGAAATCTGAAATCTCCCAAAGCATGCTCCAAGAAGCTCCAGTGCATCCGATCGTAGGCCCTCTCTATATCAAGTTTAATAGCCATCAAAGCCCGCCTAGCAGGGGCTCTTCTCAGATTATGCATAAACTCCCGAGCAATCAGAATATTATCAGAAATGCACCTACCCCCAACAAAAGCCCCTTGCTCAGGAGAAATAAGTCTAGGTAGGATAGGCTTCATCCTGTGGCCAGGCATTTAGCATATAATTTGTATAGAGTGTTGCATAAATTGATAGGCCTGAAGTGACCCGACTCAGATACATCAAGATGCTTCGAAACTAAAGTAACAAAGGTCTGCTTCCAGTAATATTTTATATGGCTAAAAGCGAAGAATTCCTGAACAGCTGCCACAACCTCCCTCCAAATGATCACCAATATCTCCTAAAGAACAAAGGAGGAAACCCATCCGGCCCTGGAGCTTTATCCTCAGTCATAGACCAAAGCACAGCCTGAATCTCCTCAGTAGAAATGTGGTAAAGCAAACGGTCATTCTCCTCCTTTAAAACCTAGGTGTCAGGAAGAGGGAAAAGAAAAGGAGGGGAATCCTCCTGGGACCCCACCCATCTAGAAAGAAGAAAGAGAAGATCTCATGCCTAACCTCATTAGCATCCTCCAACCATGTCCCCTCTGTGGACCGAAGAGCCCTGACCCGGTTCCCATGCCTACGAACAACAGTGGCAAGGTAAAAAAATCGGGTATTCCTATCCCCCTCCTTTAACCACTGCACTCTAGATTTCTGTCTCCACAGGGTCTCCTGCTAACTCAAAAGAGAATGGTGCTTAGTCTTGAATTGCCGAAGAGCTACCAAATCAACATCCCCCAGCCCCCTTTCCCTCTCCTCCTCTTGAAGAGCAATAATGGAAGTCTCCACAGAAGTCAAGGAAGAGATTAAATTTCCAACTTCCACCTTATTCCATCTAAGAAGCTGGCGCTTCAGTAAAGTCAGCCTACAGGAAACCCGATAATGTGTCTCCTCCCGCACAGGTAGCCTCCAAACCTTCCTAACAATGTTCCAAGAACCCGGGTAGGCAAGCCAAAACTTCTCAAATCTAAAGGGAGCACAACAAGGGGTCGAAACAGAAGTAGTAAGAAGGACAGGACAATGGTCAGATGCAATCCTCGGGAGATGCCAAACCTGATGGTCAGGATGCAAAAGCAGCCAATCTGGCGAAGTAAACACCCTATTAATGCATTCCTAGACTCTAGCCGTCCCTGTCCTATTATTATACTAAGTAAACCTAGATCCCATAAAACCCACATCCACCGGACCATTAGCTTCTACAAATTGTGCAAATTCCTTAGAAGCAATATCATCCACAAAATGACGACCTCCTCTCTTATCCTCCACAGCCATAATATAATTAAAATCCCCTACAACAACCATAGGGACACCCTGATCCACCAATATAGAAATTTCCTGCCAAACAATTCTTCTCTCCCTATAATTAGTACTTGCATACACAATAGACAACAACCATATGGGCCCTCCATTTTTCGAAATGACAATGGGTACTTGTTGATAACAATGGTTGAATGTGTCCACCCTTACCACCTCCTTATGCCACACAATAATGATACCCCCAGAGAGATCCTGAGATTCAATTACAAAGCAATTCCAATCCCCCTGAATTCGGTGCCGGAACCTTTCCAATGCCAACCCAGAAAGTCTAGTTTCTAACAAAACACACATATCAGGGTTATAAACCTATCCAAAACGATGAAATGTAGAATAAAATGAGGGCTTTCTTGCCCCCTTACATTCCACGCCATAATCTTCATTAACAAGAAAATAAAAAAGATAGACAGACTAATTCTCTTTCATCGAGGGCTTTGAACCCTCTGACTCTCCTGTAAACAATACACTTTTCAATAGCTTAGCAATAGCATCATGATTAGATTTCTTCTCCCCATCTTCCCCTGCATCTATGGCTTGCTTTGGAATCTCCCTTCCCCTTGTAATAGGATCCACCCCTTCCAGAATAGGATTCTCCCTTCCCCCTAAAACTAGAACCTCCCCTCCTGGAACAAGAACAGTGGACCCATCACAGACTGCAGCACTTCTTGGTCCGTGCAGTGGAGCAGCACTCCCCTAAACACACTCCCAGCATGAACCAACCACTCTCGCACGGAATCACCCCTCTTGCAACAAGCTGCCATAGTGGCAGGAGCCGGATCCCCCCCACCTACAACAGGGCTTCCAACCACAGCACACACTCTCCCAGCCACAGGATCACACAAACCATGGGAGCCAGCAGGAGAATTAAGAACAAGAGGCCCTTCAACCCGATCCCCACCCAGGCATAGAGAAGCAGATCTAACCTTGATGGAGACCAGAGCTGTAGGACTAATCGACAGGGATGAGGGCAGCTGACTGCCACGAGCCAGAGCACCCGGACTGCCTTAAGCCAGAACACCAAGACTAGGAGTATCGATCTTTGGCAGGCTCCTGGCCCTCTTCAAAGACCCCGCTGTAGGGTCCACCATCAACACGTCCTTCGGCCCCGAATTCTCAACCCGTCCAACCTCCATTATATCCCCCAGGGAGCTAAGGACAGAGAAGCTCTTCCTGGCAGTCAAATCCTCCTTAGAAAGGTCTTCCCCAGTGCTGCCCGGTGACCTTCGCTGCACCACTTTAGATGATTTCTGCCACCCCTCTGAGTCCAGTGGCGAGTTTGGCGGAGAGGAGACAGTCCGCGGGGATCCCAAAGGAGTAGAGAAAGATCCTGGATTCGACGACTCAAGGTAGCACTCGCCGGACTTATGCTACTTCCTCTCGCTCTAGATTGGAGCCCTGGGGGCCCGAGGCTGCCGGACTCGAGAAGTAACCAACCATGGCCCAACCCTAGGTCGCCCCCTCCTAGCTGAACTCCTGGACTCCTGCACCGAGGACTCGGACGAGCCATTGAACTCTCCCCGCCCTCCACCACCACACAGTCCAGAAGAACCCCACTGGTCCCAACATCCGAGATGGACACAACCCCTGCAAAGCCACACAGATCCTCACCATGACCCAACCTTCCACACCGGTAACATACTTCAGGAAGATTTTCATACTGAAATTGCTGTCAGAACATCACGTTCCTCCCCCGTAGCAGCACCCTAGGTAGCAGAGGCAAGCTGGAATCCAGTTTCACCTCACTCTTGCATAGCCAAACTTCTTCAAATTCTTGGTGAAATCGTTAATGAGCAAGGGCTTGCCAGCCTCCGCTGTAATCTTCTTCAGAGCGTTAGGAGTCCAGAACTCCACCGGCAGCTCTGGAAGCCACAACTACACCACCGTGCTCCGGATCGGCCTGCAACTTGGAGCAAAGTTCGATTGCCATGATTCTATTGCCAAGAGCTGCTTGTCGACGAACCACGGGCCACCTGCCCGAGCCAGCTAGCACTCCCTGTCATCCTTAAATCGAACTAAGAGATGATCTTCAACCAAGGAAAACACCTCCGGCTCCTCCTCAAGTTTAAGCTTTAGCTTGAATCCCTAGCCACCCAACCAGCCAACACCCTCCGTCCTAGACTCCGGACAAAGAGAGCCCTGTTCTCCCACTCCCTCAAGACTCCTCTACCTCCGAATCATTGAGCTCCACCACCTTAGTGAAGAAACCTTGCAACTCCTCTATTTCTGCCTCTATTATTCGGTGGGATATCCATGACGCCCCCCGTGGAACTCCCTGAACCACATTCAACCAACTCCTGTCCCCTCACCAGCCTTCGAAGCTTCACTGCTGCTTCCCTTCTCAGTCTTTCCGACACCAATCATCATGCCCGCTGAAGCTCAAAAGAAGTTCGAAGAAATGCAAGCAAGAAACTAGGCTTGGCATGGAACCCAAGTCACAACTCTGCCAACCGCCGAAGCGAGCCTCTTTTTAGCCGTTCCTTTTCATCAAGCAGGTCATAAAACCAATCTCCTTGACTCAGTCACCATTCCCACAATGTTTCATTGTTTGATATTTCAATAGGGTTTTCAATTTCATCATGGAAATTTATTTATCCTCCATGAGCTTATTTTGGATAATCCAATACCATTTGACCAATTTCTTTTTTACCGAATTCATTAGTTGGGCAGCATTTTTAAACATAGCTTCTATCAACCCAACAACTTACCATTTGAATATTATGAGAAAAAAAAACCCTTGATATTTTTTTTTGCTACTTTTAAATGAATATTAAAATTAAAACATAATGAAAATTTTCATAATACAATGAAAAATCCATCAGTATACCAAAAAATATCATAATACATCGATGAAACAGCAACATAGTATTTATCAGTATATAAATAGACAACAATTATCTCAAGAAATTCTTTGAGCCTATATGCATTCATAACCCTGGCATTGGTTGCTTGATTGGATGGCCAAGTACTTCTTAAGCTTTTTTTTTTTGTATAAGTAGGTGGTCATACCTTTCTAACATGAGTACAATCTAAAAGATCATAATACAAAATATCTTGTAGACCTACGGGATACTCATCGCCTTGACACCAATTTTAATCACCAGTATGCTTTGCTACAAAGGAAGCCATCCAATCTATGGTACTGTTCACCTCTTGAAAGATATGATGAACATATGTCATGATAAAAAGATGGAGCGATCTCCAAACATCACAAAGGAGCGGACGAACCTCACCGGTCTTCCTACCATCCTGGATCCAACCAATAACTATACCAAAATCATCTTTAACAAAAATCCTCTTTACCCATAGCACTTTGTTAGAATTAAGTATTTTCAACATACAGAATTTTAGTTTTCACAGTGAAAGCTGATTAAAAATAGATTTTAATCGTTAGCATGCAAGATCTAATCTTTAAAATACCTAAAGATCTACTTGCATATGATGAAAATAAGCTTTATATAAGATCTGATTTTTTTTAAAAAATAATTGGTGATTAGATTACCTACCTACTATGCTAAACTTTTTCATATTGAATTGAGGATGTTTGGGGATTCTGATATAGCCGTGTACGTGCCTAGCCCCTATAGGTAGCCATGCGAAGATGATGCCGATCAAAAACTTCTGAGACCATCAATATGCCAACAACTTGCAGGTCTTGCTTCTTAGACTTAGATCTGATCATCTTCTTCAAGAAGAAAGATAGGAGAAATCTTTTGCAAACACCTTTCATGCTAATTCAAGAAAGAAGTGAAGTAAAAAATCAAAGGGAAGAAGACAACTTTTTCTTCTTCATTTTTTTTCATTCAAAGTCTCTTTCTCTTTGGCATGGGAAAGGGATGAATTGAGGAGAAACTCATGGAAAACATAGAAAGAAGAATGGCACAAAAACTCTTGCATGAGAATTGATGTGCGCCACCTTGTTTCCTCCTTTTCTTAAAACCCAATGCCAAATCAAGATTAATCCCTCCTAACAACTTGATAAATTTCTCCTTTATTTAAATTTGAATCAAATTCAAAAAATAGATAAAAATAAGGCTTATCCAAGAGAGAATACCAAAGAGGAGGGATGCCAACTCTTGCACATACCCTTCACTCTTTTGCATGCAAAAAGAGAGGAGCACACATTCTCATGTGCCCCTTCTCTCTTAGGCAGCAATATGTAGAGAGAGTTCCAGTTAGACCGAGACTCATGCTTCCTTCTTCAATCGAGTTTAATCTAGATTTGATTCAAATCCTATTTAAATTTAATTTGAACCAAAATCAATCATAATCCAATTAGGACTCCGATCCAAATCCTGCTTGGATATTTAAACCCAACTTGACTTAAATTAGATCAAGTCTAATTAAATTAAATCTAATTTAATTTAATTAGGATTTAAACTTTAATTTAATTAAGTCAAATTATATTGTAATAATTATAATTGAATCCTTCTTGCTAACTTTTAGTAGTCCCTCTATATGTAACTTTTATAAATTAATCCAAATCATCAATCTAATTGATAATTTGATCAAGATCCAACCAATTAATCATGTCAAACTTCTATTATGTATGATTCTATATATTCTATTTTATCTAATAGTGAGAAATCATGATCTCTATTATAGTATTTATCAAAATACCTTTCGATGGATTGGAATGATTTCAACTCATCTTCAATAAGGATTATTGATTCGAAAGGATCCTAGTAAGATCTGATAGTTTATTAGTGATACCTAGTAGCATATAGTGGCAATTCAGCAAAACAAAATGGCTAGAATCCCTAAGTGAAGTTACTATATGATTGAGTTCTTCTATCGTGACTCCCAATATAATGCAAGTCTCATACCCTAAGCATCTATCATATACAAGACTTAATTAGCTTAAGTCTAAATTGTGAACCTCATGGATACTCCTTTCTATTAATCACATTACTATGGTTATAGTTTTAAGAACCCAACCTCTTAAATCATATAACATTACTCCTCGACTACTAAGATCAATAGATTCTATCTAGATATGCACCCTACTCTTACAATAAACCTACTGTAGCCAATATATATCACAAGGACCTGAAAGGCTAGGAGACCAAGTTTATGGCAGTCAAACTATAACAACCTATAGTAGGCAGCCAAGACACCTCAAGTCAAAGAACTATTCACATAACTATGGAATCAAGAAAGTCATTAATGAGTAAGTAGACATTTAAATGACTTTTTATTTTAATCATATCCAGTACCATTATTCTCTAACAACTACTTGCATTCTCACTCTAATGTCCCTATATTGTAGACTCGAGATTCGTCCATCCAAAGATAAATGATTTATGTACTAATCTTGATAGATCAATCATAATTTTTATGATAATCTAATGACCAGGAGTAATTTAAGAATTAATATATAATGACACATATTTCAAATTTTTAACTCTTTAAGAATATGTATCATAACTATTAACTTCTTGGACAATTCAAGGACATATCACATAAAAATGGAACAAGAAATTATCCATTTTATTAACATTGAACAAATCAAGTACAAATATATTTCCTAGAAAAATATAATGTGTTTGTCATATTGGCTTCTAGGATATACATTTAACACTCCTATCTCACATAGATAATGCCATCCCAAGTAGCATGAAGCTTTGCTCCAAGGATAGAAGGCTCAAACAAAGGCAAGCCCTCGACACCAAATAATTTGGCATCAGGATCTCGAATGACATAGGTTTTACTACCTTTGGCATCCGCACACTACTATCGAAATTGACCTTGACAAACCTCAAGAGTGAGGGCTCTCAAGAAATGAAAAGAATCCTGTGAGTCATTGCAGGAGTAGCTAGGGAGTCCCAAGAATATGAGACAATAGACATCTTGCCAATAATGTCAACATAGTCAAAATAACTATACTCCTTGGCTAAAGAGTAAGCTCTCTCCAGTATGCAATGCACAGGCACAACCTCGCTTCAAAAGCTAGGCTATCCTAGATAGTAAAATCTAATAGGCCATGCATGCCAACTTGTCACCCCCTCATATTGTCATTAAAGTTCGTCGGATCACTTCTAGAAAGGAAGAAGGCCAAATACTGCTATCCCTCCTTTTGGCCACCCCTCGGCCTCATCCAAATCAAACATGCTCTTAGGCAACAGAGGAAGGCATGCTTAATCAACTCATCCTCCAATCCATAAATCAGACAATCTGATGGAATCTCCATACCTCTATCCTTGAGCAAAGAACGAGTATGCAGCTTGTCCCATGCAACCTTTCAAAGAAAAAGTGTGACCCCAGAATGGATAGCCACTCTCCAAATCCAAATAGCTTTGATCCTCCTGATTGGCACATGCCTGTTCATCTTAATGAGATCCATAGTAGGAATCTTAGGGCAGCAAGAATGACCTTACACCCTCAAATCATGGCTCCGATGAGTGAGACTCGAGATCACAAGAATCTTGTCAGTGATTTGACCACCAAAAAGATGGGTGACCTCCAAATCCTCCAACCCTTACCATTAACAATAATCAACTCACAAATCCAATAATAGCTATCCATGTCCATGTTGATGAAGGTCGACTGGCATAAGAGGCGAGGGCTAAAGATCTAAACATCATGGCACATATCCATCGAGGTCCTATCATCGATAAGATATCTAAGTCTATCCAAAATTGCATGGGTATATATGCAGATCTCCTTCCAAATAAAAGAGCAACAGCGAGCAGCCTAGACCAAGGATCCCTGTCTCCAAGCTCCATATTGATCCCTTATAAAAATGCTTCATAAGCAATCGAGATGAGTAATAAATTTGACAGCATGTCTGGTAATCATAACCTCTCTCCTAACTAGTAAGGACTAAATCTCTCGGCCCCCATCTTGCACTGGTTGACAGACCACCTTCCAGGATAAAAGGTGAAGCCCATGGCCATCTTAAGTAGAATCACAAAGAAAGTTTCAAATTTGCTATTCCAGGCCTCTGAGACAAGCACACATCATAATAATATTTGCTGAAGATAAACCGACATAGAAGTCAAGATGGATCTCATAAAGATAATCCTTTCCATCATGGATAGGGTGTTTGCTTGCCAACCCTCGAGCTAATCTTGAACATGCTGCTCCAAGAGTCTGTAGTCAACTCTCCAAAATCTTCATCCAGTGATAGGAACACCAAGATAAGTGAGGGTCTCGAAATACTTAAGGATCCCTAGCTTATCCCAAATCGCTTGCTTTACCTGAACCTTAATCTTAGGGCTAAAAGTAACAGTAGACTTCTATAGGTTTACGAGCTGACTAAATGTCCAATAGTAAGCCTCAATGATAAATGCGAACCAAACTGCATTACAAGTGAAAGCCTTTCCAATAAGTAACTAGTCATCTACGAAAAGGAGGTGCGAGAGTAGCAAGCCCCTAGGCCAAGCCTATAAGGCTCCAATTCTATCCCTGAACTACCACCCAAAGTGCATGAGATAGAGCATTACAACATAAAATAAAAAGGTAAAGAGAGAGAGAGCACCCTTGCCGAAGATCGTCCATCGATCGAAAAAAATCCATTAGAGTACTGTTGATTAGAATAGCAAAGCTCGAGCTCTCTACACAATCCATGATCCAGCTAATCCACTTTTCCTGAAATCCAAACCCATGAAGCATCTAACAAAGAAAGTAGCAGCTCATTTAATCATAAGACCGTTTTATGTCTAGCTTAATTGCTATCAAACTCTGACTAATGGGGGCACGCTGTAGATCATACATGAACTCCTGGATGAGCACAATATTATTAGTGATGCACCTACCACCAATAAATGCCCCCTGCTCCTAACTAGGCAGGGATGATTGACTTCAGATGACCAATCGGTATCCTTGCACACACTTTGTAAAGGGTGGTGCATAGATTAATCAAACTAAAGTAACCAAGGATGGAGGCATCAGGTTTCTTTGGGATGAGGGCAATCAAAGTTTTCTTCCACTCTTTTAGAATGCTTCTAGACTTGAAGACCACCTACACCGCTTCCACCACCTCTCCTTCGACAAAGGGCCGGTTTCGATGGAAAAGGCAGTGTGAAAAGCCATCAAGCCCCGAGGCTTTATCCTTCCCGAGTGACTAGAGAGCCCCCTGTACCTCATTAGTAGAGACCAGGCAAGTAAGAGTTTGATTCTCCTCATTCAATATACTGCAAGTAGGCTGGGACCCCTAAAATGGTGAACATTCTTATCCAAGAGCACAATCCGGTGGAATTTAAAGAACTGGAAAATCTAGTCTCTGATCCCATCATTATCCTTCACCAACCATCATCACTCCCAGTTAGCTACTTGATGCGATTGGTGGATCTTTGAATCATCATTGATTAATGAAAGAACCTAGTATCCTGATCACCCTCCCTGAGCCACTGTATCCTAGACTTTTGCCTCCACATCATCTACTATCTCAACAAGGAGTGATGCACAAAGAGATTGTGGCGAAGCTCTCACAGATCATACTCCTGGAGACCTTCCTTCTAGTCTTCTCTCCTTTAAAGTTTTGTCATGTTTACCTCCACCTCCTTAATTTGCTTGACAATATCATCAACCCCGAGCCGATTCCAATGGAGAGACTGTGCCTAACTCAGTCAAGCTTTTTGGTTACTTAGTATCTCACATGTTTATGCATAGATAGCCTCCACTACTCTCTAATCAGATACTATAATCTCGAATAGAAAGTCCAAAAATTCTTAAACCTGAATGGTGGCTTAGGCAAAAGCACACCATCAATGGTGATGAGAAGTGGATAGTGGTTCGAGGCAATCCTCAACAAGTGATGAAGCTGATGATTAGGAAAGTACTAAGACAAATCAACAGTGATAAATGCTCAATCAATCCTTTCTCAGACCTTGGCTATCCCTAACTGGTTATTATACCAGGTGAACCTAAGTCCAGTGTAGCCAAGGTCAATCAGGCATAAATCACTAATAAACTCCCTGAACTCTCTAGAGTTAATACTATTCGCAAATTGCTTCCTACCCATTTTCTCATAAGCCTCCATAATACAGTTGAAGTCTCCCGTGACAAGAAAAGACAAGCCTGTGTGACAATCATGGAGATCTCAGATTAAAGAATCCTTCATTTTCCATACTCCATGCTTGCATATACACCCGACAGAATCCAAGGGCCTCCAATCTACTCCGAAATGACTAACACCACCTGTTGATCGAAATAGTGAAATGCATCCACCTTGATCCTGTTGCATCGCTAGAGCACCATGATCTCCCTAGATAGATCTTTCACTCTACTGCATAGGAGCTCCATGCTAAAGGTCTTCATCTTTTGGCTCGAGCAAGGCTCAACCTCAAAATATGGGTCTTAAATAGAATGCAAATTTCAAGGCAATATTGTTGAATAATTCTACCAAATATAATTCGGAACGAGGGCTTTCCTATCTCTAGAAAAGATGGGTCTCAAGTAGAATGCAAACTTCAAGGCAATATTGTTGAATAATTCTATCAAATATAATTTGGAGCGTGGGCTTTCCTATCTCTAGGTATTCCAAATGAGCAACCTCATTAGAAAACTTAATTGGAAAGGGGATCTGCCCTAGTAACCCTCTTAGCTTACATGTCCATCACTACCTCAACTGCCATCAATTGTCTTTTTGATAAACCACCTCCCTCCCCCTCCATTAGCCTACTTGCCCCTTTCCAAAGCCTCCTCATAATCAATGGCTGAGCCTACCATTGAGATCTCTGTCAGCATCATATCAGCCCCCATCCTAGGCACCAACTCAATCTTAAACTGTCCCACCTCTAGTAGACCCTTGAAGTCAGTCCCTTCTGCATCCATCCAAAAAACGGCCATCTCCACCTCCCCTAGAATCCCGGCAAAGAAATAGAAAACTCTCGAAACTCCTATAGTCACTTGCAGGTCCATATTGACTTCCATGTGAACAACAACCTTGCCCTTGGCCTTAATAGCTTCGGAATATCCTTTTTTGGATCCACCAAAACCTAAATCTCCTTCCATGACCATTTCCCCTTCTAATAGGGCTGCACTAGTGCCTAGCTCGCGTTAGCCTCACTAGGTCGAGCATGCTTGGGCTAGCTAGGGCCCGCCCACCTCGTGTCCACTCGTAGCACATTGGGCCCCACAAGCATAAGGCCTACCTCATCCCCCTCCAATGGGCCGAATCGATTGCCAGCCCATCCCATGCCCAAGGCAAGTTCACATCATTGCATAGATCTCCATGCTTCCCCTCTCCAATCCAGCTATTAATCCATGAAACGATCTCCTCCATGAGATCTTGGCTAGATTACACCAACCATTGGTCTAGGGGCTGGGTCAACATAGCTCGGGTTGTCTATGTTGGCCTACTTTTTGAGTCCACTTAATCTAGGTTGCAACTTGATAGACTGAGTTGGCTCAATGCCCATCATTCCTGTTCTGCTTGCCACCTTCGATCCAAGTAGCCATTGCCGGACTACAACTAGCTATGGCCCTAGGTGTCACCCACCAACACCACTGACCACCTCCTTTTCTCTAGCTCAGACCGTGTTGTTTTATTGAATCCTCAACAGTGATCTCCTATCATCCTTACCTTTTGGACATGCCTCCCCCGAGCCATGGAATCTCCTGCATCGGGAACAAACACCACCTAGGTTCTCATAAATGAACCTCTCTACCAACGGCTACCCTTCGGACTATTGATTAGCACCCCGAATCTTAGCAACCAGGAGAGGTCTATCCTCAAACAGATCTGGATGAAGCTAATGTGTTTATACTTCACCGTGCAGTCGTCCACCATCACTAGCTTGCCAGCCAAATTGATGATGCCATGGAGCATTGCCAACCCCCAGAGCTTCACTGGAAGTTGTGGCAGTTGCATCCACACCATGGCTGACCAGATTGCTCTAGTAATGGGCAGAACTACAACCACTATGGTTCCAGTGCTAGCACCTAGTCGGTAACCACCCATGGCTAGCCTAAAACCACCTCCCTCTTCCCTGTCTCTTGTAACCAGAATATGAGGTATCCCTACTCTATATTGAATGGCACCACCTTCTCCTTCAATTTGGCCTGTTGTTGGAACTCTCACGCCATCATCTCCACAAAAACCCTCTAGCCCAAGCTCTTAGCAATCACTGTCTTGACCATCTAATTCTTGGACTCCATCATAATCTCCTCCTCCAGGAGTTCCATCATCTTCAAAAATCATTGAACGAGCTCTACCATCTCTTTTGGTGATGGTTTCAGCAAAACCCATATCGAATGCCCAAGAAGTGCCTTCTTCTAGCCTGAAAGCAGCCAATCCATCTTCTGTGAGGTCCCTACTTGAATCCCAATAGTACTTGCCATCCCTATCAATATGGTCAACTACAGTAACTCAAGGATCGTGATAAAGATGTTTAGCATAAATCTCAAAGTATCCTAATGAAAAACTCCAAACGATCACTACTTGGTGTTGGAGCTGGTCCTTTGGCTTCACAAGTCAATTAATGCCCGTCCCCATGCCTGGTTGACCCAAACGGGGTCCTCATGGGTTCTGAGGACATGGAACTGATTTTTATGCCTCAACTTCTAACACAAATCCTATTTGGAGCACACCACCATGCGAGATGATCATTGAGCTCATGAGCTGCAGCGCAACGAATAAGACTGCAAATGGGTTGGGTTGACCCGTGACCCGACCCGATCCGATCCAACCCGTTTTTATGGACCCGTGGATCCGGGTTGGGTTCTAAAATTATACCCGTTTCATTTTCCGGGTTGGGTCTGGTTTTACTGAATTTGGCCCGACCTGACCCGATTCAAACATACTAATACTGTTAGAATTATATCTGTTTGGACCTTTAAATTATAATTTAAAACTTATATGGAACTAATTATAATTATTTTTATATCTTAATTTATTTTAAAAATAATATTATTTATTATCTATCTTATGGTTAATAATAGTTAGCTATATAATATTAAAATATAGTTGTCTATATTTTATTTGGATGATATTTAGATTCAAATTTTATAGATTAGAACCGGATTATTTATGGACTCGATCTAACCCGAATGACTCGTTGGGTTGAAAATTCTGATAGTAAACCCGACCCGACCCGATCTGATTTTTTAGTGGATTGAGTCTGTGTCTACTATTAGGACCTGATCAAAGAATTGGATTGGATTGAGGTTACTCATGTTCCGATCCGATCTAATCCATTTGCATCCCTAGCAACGAACACGTATGTCAATGGTCATAATTAATGGTTCCATTCCGAGGGCTCTAATCTGAGCAGCTTGGCTCCGACCACGTCTAGGGGCAAGAAGACCACCAGGCATCTAACGCCACGTATCGCTGAAGAGAAACACGTGGATCTGAGCTCCATTGACACTGGTGAATCCATCAACACCGTCCATGTTCCTAAAGCCCATCTAATGTGCGGTCCAGATCCCGTAGTCAGGTCAAAACAACAAAGTCCAGTCCAACGAGTAAATGGTGAATCATTACCAATCACCACGTCACGGCCGGGAGCTTCTCCACTAGAGTCTCGCCACATGGCAACTTTGATTGCCGACCGTCTGATCGTCCACGCTGGCACCATATACTTGATCTACACCGGGTAAGTCGAGCTTGCTAGAAGCCTTGCTTCCGGAGGCCGGCCCCTGCTGAGAAGCGCGCGTTTTATATGCAGCCTCCCACGCAACCATCAACCTGAGAAAGCGAAGTGGACTCGGTTTGATCGCCATGAGGAAGTGGGCTCTCCCTTCCGCTCTCCTCCTTCTCCTCCTCCTCTCCTTCCACGATCAAGGTAATCGCACGATCCAGGGTTTTTGGTCCGGGCTTATGGATCATCTCCTACTCTATATCTCCAGATTCTTAGATCGTGGAGGTTTTCTTGATCTCCGCAAGTTTTTTTTTTTTTTTTGGTGTATATTTTGAGGGTTTTGGAACTGGTTTTGATTTGATTTTGATGTTGTAGGTCGTAAGGTACACGCGAATGCGGAGGACAGTGGCGACGCAGACGAGCTTGTGGATGCGCCGAAGGTGGAGGAGAAGCTCGGAGCCGTTCCCGGTGGCCTGTCCACTGATTCTGATGTCGCCAAGAGGTATTTGATCGGATTCGTTTTCTTTTCTCTGGGGTTGGTCTGTTTGATTTGTTTGGACTCCAAGATGCTATATTTTCTCTTTTGTTGTTGACTTTTAGAGAGGCGGAGTCGATCTCGAGGAAAACTCTGCGGAGTAATGCAGAAAAATTCGAGTTCCAAGCAGAGGTTTCTCGGCTGATGGATATAATTATCAACTCCCTCTACAGCAACAAGGACATCTTCTTGAGAGAACTCATCTCCAATGCCTCTGATGTGAGTGGATTTTGCCAAAATCTCGCCCTTCTATGGTTAAACTTGTGATTTTGTTTATTTATTTATTTTTCTGTAGGCATTGGATAAGATCAGGTTCCTTTCTCTCACCAATAAGGAGATCTTGGGGGAAGGCGACAACACGAAGCTTGAGATTCTTGTGAGTGGCGTTATTAAAAAGGGAAATTTTAGTATGTTCTAAAGGATTTTCGGTTGGTTAAACTTATGATAATGTTGGATGCAGATTAAGTTAGTCAAGGAAAAGAAGATCCTCTCCATCCGTGACCGAGGTATTGGTATGACGAAAGAAGATCTTATCAAGAACTTAGGGACCATTGCGAAGTCTGGAACTTCAGGTATCGTTGCTGTTATTATTTACCTTTTAAGTCCTCGTGATAGCCGTAATGCTAGTAAATACACGCCGTTCTAATTATTATATTGCTGTCTAGCTTTTGTGGAGAAAATGCAGACAGGGGGTGATCTAAGTCTCATTGGGCAGTTTGGTGTTGGGTTCTACTCAGTGTATTTGGTTGCTGATTATGTTGAAGTGATCAGCAAGCACAATGATGACAAACAGTAAGAATATATAGCCGTTTAATTTATATGTAATCTGCCTTGTAGATGAAGGTTCTTTTTCAGTCCTGTAAATTGTTCTGGTCAAATGATGATAAATTGGTGTTGTTTTGTGGTCTTTCAGGTATGTGTGGGAGTCTAAGGCTGATGGGTCATTTGCAATTTCTGAGGATTCATGGAATGAACCCCTTGGACGTGGAACAGAAATAAGGCTCCATCTCAGAGATGAAGCCAAGGAGTACTTGGAAGAAGACAAGCTGAAGGTGGGTAGATTCTGGTACTTCCGCTACGTTTATTTTTTTTCTGGAACTGATTAAATTTTATATTGGAAGCATTTAATGTTAACTTTCTGTAGTCGTATTTCTTATTTTCCAAAAGAGAGGATGCTATTTTTAGTTATTCATTTAATCTATCTAAACATCACAGTCCACCAGATCATGTCATTACCGTTCCCAGACATAATATTTCTATGTGCTAGATCTTCTCATTTGTTGCCCTTAGAAATAAGGGTCAGTGTAGGATTTATATTAATTAAACCAGCAAATGATAAAAAAAATAAACAAGCAAATATGTGCATGAAGAAGAGGGTAGACAAATCATGGAGGCATGTTTACGCATGTCATTTGAGTAGTTTGAGCCCCTCATGGTGCACAGGTCCTTGCGCCAGTCTATTCATGACCTATAAACATGTCTGCCTCTGCTGACTCTTATATGCATGAACATAGACGGAAAAGTCTTTGAACTGGCAGCCTTTTGTAACTTATAAAAAAAATGTTGAAAGAAGAAGTGATAAAAAGTAGGGTCTTTGGGTTTCTGTCCCAGACAGAACCATAATTGAGTGGAGAAGAAAAAAAACAACAATGTGATAAGTCATGGGGGAACAAATTGAGAGTGAACCAGTGCGTCCCAGCAGATGTCTGTAAGATCCAAAGGCTCATTTCTAACATGGGTTCTAAAAAAATATAAAATAAAAGATAAAAACATGGAATAGATAACAGGGTTTCCACATACAAAGCTGTGATGGGAAAGTATCAAAATTACTGCTGAGGTCCCCAACGTCCACCAATCAGAAACTTCTGAAACACTTAAGGAAGAGTACAATGGTCACTGCAGTTGTGAAAAATATTTGAATGGAAACAAATTCTAAAGGATTCAAAATTCTAAAAATGGTGGCCCAAGCCCTGTTGTCTCATCATTGCACTGCCATTATATTTAGAACGTAATATTTACACAATATTGTTGTCTGGAAACTTTTGCTGTGTATCTGTGATGCTGTTTTGGATGCTTTTGTCTCGTGTATTTTATAGATGCAGAGAGCAAGTACCAGTTGGGAATTATAGAACCATGCAGCAACACTTTTTTTTTTTTTTTTTGAAAAAGCTGTTTTGAATACTTTTTTTTAATGTTCTTAGTCTCTGAATTGATTTTTATGCTAGTTCTTGTGCGGCCATACCATATATTTCAGTTGTTCTTACCTATGCACTATTGTTGTGGTTGATTCTGATGATGTCACAAAGAGTAAAAGGAGAACTATGTTAAACCCATGTGCAAAAGATGTGCCAATAAATGATTCTGAAATTGCATGTATTACATTATTGCACTTATTCAATTTGTTTGTTAACGATGTAATAACCAGTGTATCAAATTCTCTCTTTGAGCACATTGTAAGGATGTCATTTTTCACTTATAAAACATTGTAATCTTGAAGTTTGATTAATTTTCTCAAATATATGTACCTGGATGGATGCCATATGGAGCCATTTTCATCTTATTGTTATGACATGATTATCCATAGGCAGCACAAGAAATTAGAAGTCAGTATTTTGCTTTATTGAGAATTCATACTCCAATATATTTGATAGCTTCATTTTATTTTGTATAGGGCCTAAAAAGTAAGTTGTAAGTTGTATAGAAAATGAACAGTTGATTTTCTCTCCATATCTATTGAAAATATCTTGTCTTTCATCTCTAACTTGTTCTATTACAAGTTATGTAGTTTTCTGCTGAATTAATTACAGATCCTAATTCTGTGAGTATGATCATAAAGCAATCTGTATTGTAGTCTAGGCAGTAGTTTGTGTAGGCTTTTTCCATATCTGATAGATGAGTTTAACCATGGCATAGAAAGAGTTTGTGCACTAACCTCTAGTACTTCATATAGTTTAAATAAAAAACATGCTTATTCTGTGGTCCTCCACTTTAGGTTTTCTTTTTCTTTGTTGCTAGGTATATATTTTTTATGACTATTTTGCAAAAAATCTAAGTTCATATTCTGCATATGAAACCCATCTGCTGAGCTCATGGGTGGTCGGTCATTTGCCAAATTTGAATTTGGAGTTTGGGTCCAAATAATCTGTGAAGTTTGAGATTTTGCCTGAAATTCAATGCTTCATGATAATCATTTCAATGCTTTTAATGATTAAATGGTGGAAGCAAAATGAAGCTATATAGGGCTGCAAGTGGGTCAGGTGGGTAGTTCATGCTCAATCGAGTCTGACATGTGTTGGATCAGGTTAAAAATTTGAATTCAAGCTAAACTCATTTCCATTTGGGTTGGGCAAGATTTGGTTTGAGCTTTATCACTTTGTGACCTTTGGTTTCCTTAGTTGTATTGGGTCCAAAAATGCAACATGCACCATAGGAAAGAGGCTCAGATTGGGTTCTTTCACTGTATCCAGGACATGCTACAGAATTCAGAAACAAGGAGGACAACATATAGGCATATTTAACAGCACACTCCACACAAGATCAATTAACAACTGTTTGTGATGTGGTTATTGACAGCATAAATTGATGATTAACAACATTAAACATTCTTCTTAGTAGAACATTAGCATCATAAGTTCGAAGACTGGGGTGGGTGTGGAAAAACATATTAGATTTGTTTCATGTAAGGCCTGATAAGATCCCCTGTGATCGATATCCCAAAACATATTTGAAACTGCTCACATTTTTTGATCCATCTTCTCCTAGCAACTTTTGTTTGGATCCTGGTGGCACCTGTTGTGTACATGCTTTGATGTTGAACACAAAGGTGGCTGAGACATGCTTTAGAACACAAATTCGAAACCTTGTTCTTACTGATTGTATGTCGCACTTGGTTTGATGTCCTAATGAATTATCAAATGTACTTAAAAACTTGTTAGTCATTTATATGCAAGCAACTTATATCTTTTTAAAACTCAGCATGAATTTCATAACCATTTGTTGAGCAGCCAATTGGGCTGAGGATGCAATCCTTTTCGACCTACTTGAACTTTAGGACTTGCTTTTGAAGTTATTTAGTAATGCGGTCTAATCTTACTTTTGACTTTAAGATTTGTGGTAGAAGTATCATTTTGGTGTTCTTGTAGCTGATATTTTAGGTGCTCACTTTTTCAGTCTTTCAAATGAAATATCTTATTATGCAAACTAATAATTAACTTCAAGCATGTATTTTTATTGTTGTCGAGATTTGAGGTATCACTGATTATTTTATGCTGTGGGAGGAGAACCTCATTGTCCTCCTATCTTCTTTGCTCAACATATTTTAGTTTGATTATTTTTATACACTAATTTTGCCCTGGAAAGAAAACCAACTTCTCATGTAGTAAATATTGCACTTATATTGCCTGGTAACTTGCAACTAGATGACCAACTAGCATAATAATCTGAAAAAGGCAGGAAAAAATGTTACCCATAAAATATTTTTCTTTAATATTTAAGTTATAGTGCTAGTAGAATTCTATAGACTTACATTTAGAGCTCTCTTATTGCAGGAGTTGGTGAAGAAGTATTCTGAATTCATCAACTTCCCCATATATCTCTGGGCAAGCAAAGAGGTGGATGTGGAAGTCCCATCTGATGAGGAAGAATCTAGTGATGAGGAGGAATCATGTATGGCCTTGTGATATTTCCCACTCTTTGAAGATTCTTTAGATTGTATTAAATCATGATGCCATTTTTGGTTTACAAACATGTTCCCTGAGTGCATGTGTTTCTATTTCTTATGACAGCGGAAAGCAGTTCTGAAGATGAAACAGAAGAGGAAGGTGATGAGAAAAAGCCCAAGACAAAGACCAAGAAGGAAACAACTTACGATTGGGAGATGTTGAATGATATGAAGGCTATTTGGCTTCGTAACCCCAAGGAGGTTACCGATGAGGAATATGCAAAATTCTACCACTCTTTAGTGAAGGTAAAGCAGTAATGTATCCTAGCTTGAAAGTCGGGATTTTATCAGCCTTTGTTTAAGCCGTCTTGCTTTCAAATTATCTTTCTTCAGTGGACTTGCTACTAAGGTAGCTTATTCCTTTTGGGTTTTGTCTACTAGTTTTTCTAATGGAGTTACCCTTCTTGTTATTCCAGGATTTCAGTGATGAGAAGCCTTTAGCTTGGAGTCTCTTTACTGCTGAAGGTGATGTAGAGTTCAAAGCACTGTTATTTGTGCCTCCTAAGGCTCCTCAAGATCTATATGAAAGTTACTACAACACCCACAAGTCCAACTTGAAGTTGTATGTTAGAAGGGTTTTCATCTCAGATGAATTCAACGAGCTTCTTCCCAAGTACCTTAGCTTTTTGAGGGTAAGCAGAGTGCGCTCTCATAAATATTTGTCATGGGGTCTGTTCTTATCAGGATAAGCTGTCTGGTAGGTCCTTTGTCTCAGTTCAAATGCTTAACTCTTTTCTTTTGTGCAGGGTCTTGTTGACTCAGACACATTACCGCTTAATGTTTCTCGAGAAATGCTTCAACAGCACAGCAGTCTGAAGACAATCAAGAAGAAATTAATCCGCAAGGCTCTTGATATGATTCGACGAATTGCAGATGAGGATCCTGATGAGTTCAGCAACAAAGATAAGACAGGTATGATCGTTGACCATCGTTTCACAATTGAATTAATTTCTAATTTTTGATTTCTATGGCCTCTATTTATGCGGGGGCTAGTCATGTTAATCGCTGAATTATCTTAATTTCTTATTAAAAATCAGAAACAGAGAAAGCAAGCGAGAATGATGAGAAAAAGGGGCAATATTCCAAATTCTGGAATGAGTTTGGCAAATCCATTAAGCTTGGCATCATTGAGGATGCCCATAACAGAAATCGCCTTGCTAAGCTTCTCAGATTTGAAAGGCTTGTCCTTTTCATTGATGCTAAATTTTTGCCCTTATGGCCTTTTATTTTTTTGATGCTGTAGTTGGAAATTTTATAAAATAACAAAATTCTTTATGCTTTCTGTATTTCATTTCAGTACCAAGTCTGATGGCAAGCTTGCATCACTGGATCAGTACATTGCCAGAATGAAGCCAGGACAGAAGGACATATTCTACATTACAGGAACTAGCAAGGAACAATTGGAGAAATCTCCATTCCTCGAGAGGCTTACGAAAAAGGACTATGAGGTAAGACATGATCTCATCTTATCTCTTTTTAGCTTTTGAGGAAAAATCTCATATTATGAGAGTACTACAATCGAGGATGATGAATGAATGTTCTGTATGCAACATATACTTAATTTCTTGTACCTCTTTTTGATTTTAAAATTTAAAGCATGTAACTGGCTTCAAATTCTCCGTGTTTTGTGGTTAGAGCATCATTTATTTTTAGCAAACAATTTTTGGTTACTATGATAATTCAAGATCAATGTTGCTTCCACTAATTGTCTGTTTCAGAAAAGTACTTATTTCTTTTACCATGTATCCATCCACCGATAATCTCTGATAAAACGCTGAACTCATTAAAGCACATACTTAAACATATTCTGTTCAGATGCTCTGGCATGATGATGTGTTCCTTGTGTTTACTAAAATATTTTTTAATTATTTTTTCTCAACTGTGATAAATTTGTGATTGCAGGTTATATTCTTCACTGATCCTGTTGATGAATACTTGATGCAATACCTGATGGACTATGAAGACAAAAAATTCCAGAATGTGTCAAAGGAGGGTCTCAAGTTTGAAAAGGACTCAAAGCTGAAGGAGCTCAAGGAGTCCTTCAAGGTGCTGATTGATTGGTGGAAGAATGCTCTTTCCAGTGAGAATGTTGACTCAGTAAAGATAAGCAACCGTTTGGACAGCACCCCTTGTGTGGTGGTTACATCAAAATATGGGTGGAGCGCTAACATGGAGAAGATCATGCAGTCCCAGACTCTTTCTGATGCCAGCAAGCAAGCATACATGCAAGGCAAGAGGGTTCTTGAGATTAACCCAAGGCATCCTATTATTAAAGAACTCCGTGAGAGAGTTGCTCAGGATCCTAAGGTACCAACTTTGATGCAATTGGATTTTTTGCCTTCTAGTTCTCTTCCAATAGCCTATTTTATTTTACTTTTTTTTCAAAAGCAAGATATTTCAGTGTCAATTAGTAAGTTCCCACTTCTCTTGAACTGGACCTGTTTCTATTTCTTCACCTTTTCCTGATATATGTTAAAATCTCTTTATTCTCCCACCTGAAATTGCACCATTTTCCTATGGATTTTACCTTGAACTCGAGGGAAATTCTTTGCACAATCTACAGGATGAAAGCGTGAAGCAGACAGCAAGGCTCATATACCAAACAGCCCTCATGGATAGTGGTTTTATCCTCAATAATCCGAAGGAGTTTGCGTCAAGCATTTACAAGTCCGTGCAGAAGAGCCTGGACATCAGTCCTGACGCTGCTGTTGAAGAGGAGGATGACACAGAGGAACCAGAGGCTGAAGAGAAGGAATCAACTACCAAGGGAGCTGAAACCGATGTTGAAGAGAAGGTGACGGAATCTTCAGTCGAAGATGAACTGTAGACTTGTAGTTCATGTTAAGCCTAGAAACCTTTGGTTAGAAATTTTTATAACCAACCGATATGAGAGCCATCCAGAAACAGGACCGGCTTCTTAGGCCTGATTTCTATGCCGCAAAACATAATCGATGAGATTTTGAGGTGTATGTAGTTAATGTAATCCACAACCGGTACTGTTGATGAACTTCATGTCTATCCACAGCTATCAGTTATTGTGTTCTTGCTTTATTATGGATCTACTCTGTTACTTGTATCTCTTGTTTGCATTAACTATCAGTTTTCAGCTCTTGCAATGAGTAAGGCGTTTCTAATAGAAGCTAGTAGTTTGATGTTCTTTTACTTCTTCAAATTGCTAGGAGTCCAGCCAACCTAAATAGGAATGTGGTGGATTAAAATTTTCTTCTATATTGTTGCCGCTCCTCTTCCTGGACCGGGCTCGGTGGGTACGCTGGAGAGCTCCTCTGCCGATCGACCTGCACAAAATCCCTGGACGCCGAAGGTGCTCCAGCGGTGGACATTTCGATGCTTAAGTTAGAGGAGGAATTGGAGCAACGGAATGGAAATAACTAAGAAAAAATCGTTCATGCTAGGGAAGGAGTACCTTCTTCTTTTCGTGAAGGTCTTCCAGGCACCTTTTATAGACGTGGAGTGCGGCCAAATTTTGTTGGGGGACAGATTAGGAAAGCCAAGATTTGTCTCTAGGAGAGCCAGCATGGTGGTAGGGTCGTGGCCTGGTGGCGTGGCAGGAGGGTTAGAGTGATGGCCTGGCGGCACGGAGTCGTGGCCATATGGTCGAGTTCGTTCTAACATAATGTCAGAATTTGTCAGAGAGGGGCCTCTGGAGCCTTCAAATAGTTCCCTTCATGGTGGGTTGGCCTCAGTTGAAGGGAGTCGCCCGGCCGACCGGGGCGTTTACCAGGAGCCCAAAAGAAGTCAATGCACGCGCGGGGAGGGGTCGGTTGGCCCTTTGAGTTTCTCTGGGTCAGCCGTACCTTTGGTGGGAGAAGCCTGTCCGGCCTAGGCTGAGCCGGCCTCCCGGAGTGTTAGCCCTTCGGGAAAGAGACTGTAGGGACCTCTTCAAGAGCGGGGGGTCGGACCTCTCTTCCATTAGCCCCTCGGACCCCTCCCTCGGGGGTCAGCCGAACGGATGCCTGGGGCCGGTCCGACTCAGGGTTGTCGGATGGGCACAACAGTTGCCCCCCTGCTCCTGGACCTTGAGGGGTCACGTGGCTTCAAAGGGCAGGAGCATGATTTCGGTACGGGTTGGGTGCACCTACAATGGATCCTGGGTCGAGGCGTTAGGTCGCTTCGAATCTCCCTTGAACGGCTTTCTGGATAGCTGTCAGCACACATTGGAGTGCAGGCATGGCAGTTAATGCAAATCAGGCGCTATGATGAAGGTCAGGCTGGCTCGCATCGGGCCAGGGTGGAATAGGGCGTTGTGCCATGTGGCGGCATCCGGTCGGTTGACGTCGCCTCCCAGGTTGCCCCTGCGTCGCTGATCCGGCCTTCATGCAGATCGCCACCTACACGACGGGATGTTCCTGACGCTTCGGGCTCTGAAATACAGGCGGTCACGTCTTCTGATGGGGCAGTTGGAACGCTCATGGAACGGTCGGCTGCCGCTCCTCCCTCTCCCATCCCCCTTTGGAGGCCTATAAAAGGAGGGGGGAAGCAGTGCGAAAGGATTTTTCTTGCTGCACCCGCGCTCCGCGAGAGAGAGTCCCCTCATTCTTCCGTGAAACCCGGCTTTTAGGAGTCCAGTCCCAGGTTAGTCCCAGTCTTCTTTCCTTCTTTTTTAGCCCCAATGGCGTCTGGTAGTGGAGGTCCGGCCCGTAGGTCCAGGGACCCTAGGCCGAGCGAGATACCCTCGACCATGACCTGGGAACAGGTCGAGAATCTTAGGGCAGTGTATGGCATTCCCTCCATCCTGCACCTTACGCTCCCGGGCCGAGAGGGGAGAGCGAACAATCCATTAGGGCCAGGGACTCTCCCAATGTACGAAGCCCACCTTAAGGCCGGACTGAGGTTCCCCCTACACCCCCTATTTGTAGAGATCTTCAATTTTTATAGGGTAACCCCAGTATAGCTGACCCCGAACAGCATCCGGGCGATATGCTGCTTCATTGTGCTGTGCCACAGGGCTAGGTCCGAACCTAGATTGTCCCTCTTTGGTAACTTCTTCTGCCTGAAGAGGGACTTTAGGAGTCAGGAATGGATGTTGTTCATCCCCCGCCAAGGCCGAAAAATTCTGAAGTGTCTCCCGTCGACTGTCCACGGGTGGAAGATCCGGTTCTTCTTTGTCAGCAGCCTCTAACCTTGGGGGTTCGAGCCGTTGTGGAGGGAACCATGGCCGAGAATCCGCGAGGGGAGGTCGATCTCAATAGCTGACCAGGATAAATTTAATGAGATCAGTAGAGCCGGCCTGATGGCGACATTCGAGCTGTTGGGGGAGGAAACCCTTCACCAGGCGGGGATCAGCCCCCAAAGATTCCTAGGCAAGGGCCGACCTCCTCTCTTATAAATCTTTGGCTTTCTCTTTTTCCTTCACTAACGCTGAGTTTCCTGCAACAGGAGGAAGGATGCAGAGGATCGATAAATCCAAAGTCATCCGACGGGTGGTGCGGAAGCAGGCCATCCCAGAATTAGTTTCCACGCCGGCCGCCGAACGACAGAAGAAACAACGGGAGGAGGAGAGATCCGTTCCCGTTGTCAAGGTCGAGTCGGACGAAGATGGCGTCTCCCTCACCGAGCGCATGGCAAGGAAAAAGGCGGGGATGCTAGCTTCGACAAGTGGGTTAGCTACCTGACTGGGGCAGAAGCGGCTAGGAACGTCCGACATGGCAGCGACGTCAGCTCCTTTGTCCACCGGTTCGGAGGAGGCAGTCCCTTTGATGGACAAAGGGAAGGGGACGACCGTAGAAGGAGCAGCCGACAACAGAGCCGAGGAGTCGAACGAGGAGATCTGCCAGGAAGAATTCCAGCACTGACGCGTGCTTGACCACTCTAGGAGGGCGCGGAGCCTACTGAGGGGGGCCATGACAGATGCTGATTGGGAGGTGTCGATCCAGAGGAATCTGATCGATGTAGTCGCGGAGTCCTACCGCGACTTTATGAGGGTAAGAGCCTTAACTTGTCCCTTTACTTCTTTTCTTTCCTTAGGCATGGCACTAACCTGGCCTTGTGCTTGCAGCTCCTCCACGGCATCTCCCTTATGGATGACGGCATCTATCGGGTGGTGCACGCCGCCAAGACCTCCGCGAAGAGAGTTCAGGAGCTGGAGGCGGCCCAAGCGGTCGCAAAGGCCTCTCTAAAATCTTTTGAAGAGGGGCTGGCGGCAGCCCGAGCTGAGGCAGAGTCGTCGAAGGCGGCTTTGAAGGAGGCCGAGAGCCAGTTGGCCGACCGGGAGGCCAGGCTGAAGAAGAGAAAGACAAAAATTGACTCACTCACCCGTCGGCTGGGAGAGGAAGAGAAACGATCCTCGGAGGCCGACAAGAGGGCCCAAGCCAAACGGGCGGCGGCAGCACAATTGGCGACTCAGCTTGAGGAAGCCAAAGAGCTGGCCGCAAGGCAAGCCTAAGAAGCTGTGGTGGCATACAAGGCTTCCGATGGCTTCACTGAAGACGTGGAGGAGGCAGCGTCGGACTTCTATAGAGAAGGCTACGACGACTGCCTGAAGAAGGTGGCTTTGCTCTTCCTAGAGCTGGATCTGTCAGGCGCTGAGCTGGAGGATCCGGCAGAGGGGGAGGAGACCCAGGCAGAGCCTCAAGCGGAAGGTGAGGCGGGAGTAGTTGGGCCGAAACCCCAGCTCCAGCTGACACGGAGGCGGTGGCCTCCCTAGTCAAACCTCCAGTTGCCACGGCTTCGGCTGATCCCCCGGTTGTAGCCGACAGGGCCGAGGTTGTGGCTCCTGACGCATCTTCCATGGGTCGAATTTAAGGAGTTTGTAAAGGTCTGACCTACTCCTCTTGTAAATACTTACCTTTATTAATGAAAAAGGAACTTTAGTTACTTATGAGCGTGCCATAATTGTTTTTCTTCCGAAAATCTTCTAAGTATTTCTGGTTGGCCCTGTAGGGTCATAAGCCCCTTCAAAATGGCCGATAGGCATTAACATAACTCGAACTTGAACCCCTTAGGAAAATTCCTAAGTACTTCTGATCGGCTCGTTCGGGCCTGAAGCCGGTAGGGTAGCTGAGGGCGGTAGCTTGATCCGAACCAGGTACTTAAACGCTTGCTCCAAGCCCCCGTCCGCGAGTTAGCCCATGTTGTGTCCTATCCTCCACGCAGTCCCACGGAGGTTATTTTGGGACGACTGCCGACCGAGGTCGGGCCTTCGAAGTAGGCTACCCTAGAACCTCTGCCGACCGGGGTCGGACTTTCGGAGTGGGCTGCCCTAGAGCCTCTGCCGACCGAGATCGGACTTTCGGAGTGGGCTGCCCTAGAGCCTCTGCCGACTAGGGTCAGACTTTCGGAGTGGGCTGCCCTAGAGCCTCTATCGACCGGGGTCGGACTTTTGGAGTGGGCTAAAAGAAGTTGAAGAAGTTGTAGACTTTATTGATAGTACTTGTGAAGGTTGTCTAAATTCTACGGGCGTGCTATCTGCCGTCCGTCCAAATGTTTGAGTCGGTAGGTTCCAGCTCGAATTATTTCAGTAACTCGATAAGGACCTTCCCAATTAAGGAAAAGTTTCCTTTGCTCGGTTGGTCTTGAAACCTCCGCCCTTCATAGGACCAGATCTCCAACTTGAAAAGTTCGCGTCTTGACCCGCGAATTGTAATATCTGGCCATTTTTTGGCAGTAGGTCGCCATCTTCATGCTCGTTCGGAGTCGGGTTTCTTCCAGCAGATCTAGGTTAGCCCTCCGCTGCTCCGAGTTGGCCGGCTCGGCGAACTGGTCAATCCGCAGGGATTGTAAAGAGACTTCCATGGGGATGACCGCCTCACTCCCATAGGTCAGGTTGAACCGGGTTTCCCCAGTCATCGTCCGAGCGATTGTCCGATACGCCCAAAGCACCGAATGAAGCTCTTCCGCCCAAAGCCTCTTGGCTTCATTCAGCTTGATCTTCAACCTATGCAGGATCATTCTATTAATGACCTTAGCCTCTCCATTGGACTGAGGGTGACCGACCGAAGTAAGCCGATGGATGATGTGGTACTGTTGACATAAACCCCGGAACTGAGAGTTGTCAAACCGTCTTCCATTATCGGTGACGATCATTTTTGGGATGCCGAACCGAAAGATAATGCAGTTCCGGACAAAGTTTTCCACTTTGGCCTCTGTTATCTGCACCAATGCTTCTGCCTCCACCTATTTGGTGAAGTAATCAATGGCCACGAGAAGAAACTTCTGCTGATCGGATGCTGGGGGAAAAGGTCCCAGGATGTCCATAACCCACTGTGCAAATGGCCAAGGCACCGTGAGCGGGATCAGCTGGCTGGCGGGCCTCCTTTGGATACTAGAGTACCTTTGGCACGCATCACACTTTTGTGCGAAGTCTAACGCATCCTTTTGAATTGTAGGCCAATAATACCCCTGTCAGATAATTTTGTAAGCCAGGGACCTCCCTCCAAGATGATCGCTGCAGATGCCCTCGCGCACCTCCTGGAGTGCGTAATCCGCATCGGTCGGCCCCAAGCATTTCAGCAATGGTTGCGAGAATGAATGCTTGTAGAGGGCCCCGTCGAGGATGACATATTTAGAGGCAATTGAGCAGACACGCTTGGCTTCCGCCGGGTCATCCGAAAGAGTCCCTCGCACTAGGAATGTACAGAGTGGGTCCATCCATGAGGCTTCTTGTTCAACCTGGTGAACCTCCGTCGGCTCTTCGGTAATGCTCGGGTGCTGCAGATGCTCCACGAAGGTCCGATTGGAGGTACCGACCGCGACAGTGGCCAGCCGCGATAAGGCATCCATCCTGAAGTTTTGCTGCCAAGGTATATGAAGGATCTCAAAAAACTTAAGTTGAGATATGAAGCCCCGTACCTTGTCCAAGTACTTAGCCAAGGAAGGGTCCCTTGCTTCAAACTCGCCCTTCACCTGATTGACTACCAACTGGGAGTCGGAGAAGGCATGGATCCTACCAATGCCCAATTCATTGGCTATCTTCAGCTCTGTAAGTAAGGCTTCATACTCCGTCTGGTTGTTCGATACCTGGAATGCAAAGTGTAAGGCATACTCTAGACATTGCCCGTCAGGGTCAACTAAGATCAAGCTTGCATCGCACCCCGAGAGATTTGAAGCTCCATCTACATGCAGAGTCCAAACGGGCTCGGCTTCTTTTGCGGGATCAGCCATAGGCACCTCAGCCGCTGTTGGGGTTGCCTTCGTCCCCCAAGTGCACTCCGCGATGAAATTAGCTATTACCTGAGCTTTTAGGGCCGATCAAGGCTGGAAGGAGATGTCGAACTCGCCCAGCCTGACGGCCCACTTAGCGAGCCATCCGGAGGTGTTAGGGCTTCGAAGGATCGCCCTGAGGGGTTGGTCAGTCAATACGACGATCAGATATGCCTGGAAGTAGGGCCGGAGGTGCTTCGCCTCTATGACCAGTGAGTAGACCAGCTTTTACACCTTAGGATACCTTGTCTCAGCATCGTGGAGGACCTTGCTGATGTAGTAGACAGGTTTCTGCTGGCCATCTTCCCCCACCCGCACGAGGACAGCACTGATGGCCTCGTTAGAGGCCGACAAGTATAGATATGGCACTTCCCCCTCCGTTGGCTTGGCCAAGAGTGGAGGGTTCCTCATATAGTCCTTCAAGGCTTCAAAGGCTGACCGGCATTCATCAGTCCATTGGAAGCGATCCGACCGGTGCAAGGTCTTGAAGAATGGGAGGGATCTCTCAGCCGACCGGGAGATGAAGCGGCTGAGAGAATCAATGCGACCTGTAAGTTCTTGCACCTACTTTTTACTGGTCAGATGCGTCATGTCGATGATGGCTTTGATCTTTTCGGGGTTGACCTTAATACCTCTTTGAGTAACCAGGAAACCAAGAAATTTCCCGGAGGTCACCCCGAAGATGCACTTGGCGGGGTTCAGCTTCATCCTGTGGCGTCTCAATGCGTTGAAGGACTCCTGCAGGTCCCTGATGTGGTCGGCCTTATGGAGGCTTTTGACAATCATATCATCGACGTACGCATCCATGTTCCTCCTAAGTTGGCCTTCAAAGACTCCGTTGATCAGCCTTTGAAAGGTGGCGCCCGCATTCTTTAAGCCAAAAGGCATCATTTTATAGCAATACAGGCCCTTGTCCATGACAAAGGCCATCTTCTCCTCATCTCCGGGGTGCATCCTGATCTGGTTATACCCGGAGGAGGCATCCATGAAGCTCAAGTATTGGTGGCCGGCTGTCTTGTCTACCAGTTGGTCAATTTTCGGCAGGGAAAAGCTATCCTTGGGGCAAGCCTTGTTGAGGTTCGTGTAATCCACACAAATCCTCCACTTCCCACTGGCCTTCTTCACCATGACGACATTGGCCAGCCACTCCGGGTAATGAAGCTCCTCTTCTTCTGTCGGACGGGCCTATAAGTAGGATCCACCCTAAGCTGGTGGGTGATAATGTCCGCCGGGATGCCTGGCATGTCCGACGCCGACCAGGCAAAGACATCTGCATTACTCCTCAAGAAGCCGATCAGTTCCCACTTAGCCACTTCGTTCAGAGCGCTCCCTATTTGGAGGACTCTTGTGGGATCATCCTCTCTAAGGGGCACAAATATGATCTTCTCGACGGGCTGACCGTGGCTGTCAGCTTCATCTCTGGGGTCAAGCTGCTTAAGTGTGGGGTGCCCATCCAGCTACTTGTCGTGAATAGCTAGGCACTGTCTAGCCACCCCGCGGTCTCCCCTCATCTCTCCAACTCCGTCATAGGTCGGAAACTTGGCTAGCAAATGGTAAGTGGATACAATGACCCGAAACTTGTTGAGGGCCGGTTGACCCAAGATGGCATTGTATGCCAGGTCGTACGGACGACCACAAAGTTGACGGGAAAGGTTTGCTGGTAAGGCTCCGTCCCGAGGGTCATGGGTAAAGTAATTTTCCCTCCAACCCCGACGGTGTTCCCCCCAAAGCCAGTGAATGGTGTCAGGGATTCTTGCAGCCTAGATCTAGACAAGTTCATCCGGATGAAAGCATCATACAGTAAAACTTCTGGGCAACTTTCATTATCAATAAGGACGTGTTTTACATCATAGTTTGCAATGATAGCCGACACGACCACAGGGTCATCGCCCGGAAGAGGAGGCTCTGAGAGGTCCTCATCAGAGAAACTGATTACATTAGATCCCTTGGATCTCTTTACAATGTCTTGACCTTCTTCACGCCCCAAGTTGGACCGTCGGTGCAGCATGCCAACGCCCCCATCTGTTGGGCGCTGATTGGAGAGCTTAGCCTCCTCTGGGGGGTCTCTAGCAGCTGAAGTCTCGGCCCGATCCCAGTGGGGTTGGACGTACTTGTTTAGATACCCTCTCCTGATGAGATCCTCGATGGCGTCCTTCAACTGGAGGCACTCTTTCGTGTCGTGCCCGTGGTCCTTGTGGAACCGGAAGTACTTGTTTTTATTCCTGGCGGCAAGAGGGCCCCTCATCGGTCGAGGCCTTTGGAAGAAGGTCTCGTTCTCGATCTCCATAAGGATTTTTTCCTGCGGCAGGGAGAGGGGTGCGTAGTTGTTGAACCGCTTGAGGTAGTCCCTCTGCTTGGGGCTCTGACACCGAGTGGATCAGTTGTCGTTGCCGGGAGGTCGGATTGCAGGAGCTTTATCGCTTCGCTTCTTTGGGGCTGACCTCCTCTCAGCCTAGCGTCAGCTCGCCAACTGCTCCTTTGCCAGGGCGTATTTGTGCGCCTTGGCCAGCAATTCGGTGTAGCTCACCAGAAACTTCTTGTCCAGGGAGAATGTAAGCCTGAACGAGCAGAGCCCCCTCTTGAAGGCTGACATGGCCACCACTTCATTCAAGTCTGGGACCTCCGTGGCAGTTGAGTTGAAGTGGGCCATATAGTCCCGGAGGGTCTCTCCCTCCTTTTGCTAGATGAGAAAGAGGTAGTCTGTGTTTTTCGGAGTCCGATTGCAAGTCCTGAAATGAGAAAGAAAAATGATTTCAAGTTGGAAAAAGGAATAGATCGTACCTGGGTGGATGGTGGAGAACCACATCCGCACGGCCTTCTTCAGGGTCGCTGGGAAGGCGATGTAGTGAAGGGCGTCAGAAGCGCCCTGCACCATCATGTGGGCCTTATAGGTGCTCAGGTGGTCCAGTGGATCGATGGTACCGTCGTAGGGATTCACCTCCGGGATCTTGAAATGCCGGGGAATAGGCTCCCCCAGAATCTCGACGGAGAAAGGTGGGCGAGTGTCGTGCGCTTGACCTCCCTCGGCTTTCTGCCACTCGACAATCTCGGCAATGCACTCTTCCATGCGCATGATTTTTCTGCCGTAGTCGTGCGAGTCTGTAGCAGGGCGCCGGCCGTCGAGAGGGACAGAATCGGCGAAAGAGGGGGAAGCTGATCTCGCCCTCTTTCCTTCAGCACGGGCCCTCAAGGACCCCTGGGGCTCCGGAATAGCGAGGGACGGAGGTGGGGGTGCCTCCGGCTGCTGGCTCACGCCGGTGACCGGCTGATGGTTGATGCAGGAAGCTGCCAGCGGCTGCTGTTGATGGTCAGCCATTTCCTGGAAGCGCTAGACCGCTGAGGTAAGTGTCTCGATGCGATTTACTAGCATCTGGAATTGCTGCAACCCCAGGGTGATAGTGGGCTCAGCGGCGGCAGTGGCATCACTTTCCGCGCGGGGTGTGCCGGGCCCATGATGAGAACGCCCTCCCCTCGCAGAAATAATTCGAGTTCTCCCCCTTGCCATGGCCGGATCTTCCCAGTCGATTTTTCCTTTTAGAGCGAAGAGCAGAACGAAGGTTCAAAGCCCTCCTTCTAGCACCAATCTGTTGCCACTCCTCCTCCTGGATCGGGCTCGGCGGGTACGCTGGAGAGCTCCTCCGTCGATCGACCTGCACAAAGTCCTTGGGCGCCGGAGGTGCTCCGGTAAGGAACACTTCGATGCTTAAGTTAGAGGAGGAATTGGAGCAACGGAATGGAAAGAACTAAGAGAAAATCGTTCATGGTAGGGAAGGAGTACCTTTTCCTTTTCATGGAGGTTCCCCGGGCGCCTTTTATAGGCATGGAGTGCAACCAAATTCTGTTGGGGGACAGGCTAGGAAAGCCCATATTTGCCCCCAGGAGAGCCAACATGGTGGCAGGGTCGTGGCCTGGCAGCGTGGCAGGAGGGTCAGAGTGATGGCCTGGCGGCACGGAGTCGTGGCCATGTGGTGGAGTTCGTTCTAACAGAATGTCAGAATTTGTCAGAGAGGGGCTTCTGGAGCCAGAATGGGTCGGCCTCAAGGGGAGTCGCCCGGCCGACCGGGGCGTTTGCCAGGAGCTTCTGAAGAGCCTCGAGTTTGAGTTTCCTGGATCAGCCGTACTGAGGAGTCGCCCGGCCGACCGGCGTTTGCCAGGAGCCCTAAAGAACCAACGCGCGCACGGGGAGGGTCGATCGGCCTCTTTGAGTCTCGGGCCCCTTTGGCAGGAGCCTGTCCGGCCCAGGGAGCCGGCCTCCCGGAGGTCACAACATTATGGTTAAAGTTGACCAGGATTGATCTGCCAAGAGGTTTCAAGATCGACCGGTAATCACTAGGTATAGACTGTCTATTAGTAGAGCTTTTACCACATCCCGTGTCTCGGTTCTGTGAGCCATTAACACAAATGATATATTCCACCAAATACTGTTGTTTATATCTGTGGCAAATGAAGTTGCAACCTTCAGTTCATTTGCAGATATGCTTCTTATCCAATGCATTTAAAGTATAAATGTGTTCTTATCATCACGACGGGATTTCATCAAGCCACCTACAAATCCCAACTCTTAGAAAAAAAAAGAAAGAGAAGCAATTGGATTCTAACCATTCTTTTTTCTCTTTGGTACATATTCTTACCATTCTTTTAAAATGACCGGAGAAATTACATTCTTCTATCTACTTTTATGGAACGATAAGATATTTTTCTCTTTATAATATACATAACAATTGAAAATTTTATGTTTATATTTTCTGTCTAGAATGTGAGATGTATGCGTCCCGTTGCTAGTGAAGTTTTTTTTTTTTTCTTTATTGCTACCGAAGTTCTTTTAAAAAATAATAATAATAAAGGAGAGGGGGTTAGCTCCACTGAGCCACCTGAGCATAGATGTGATTCAAACTGAGATCGTTAGGCACCACCTCTAATGACTTCACCAACTAACCAACTAGATAAGTTGGCCTGTAACCGTTGATAGTGAAGTTATACGTAGATAATAAAATGATCGCACCTAGAAATCAAATGAAAGATTGAAGTGAATTGAGAGTCAATCCTTTATTGCATATTAAGTTGAAGTTTTAGAAAACTAAGGATGACGTATAGCAGCAAAGCATGTAGTACCATTGCAGACTGTCATTGGTGCACCCACACCAAGATTGTAGACGGGAAATTGTTGATGGCTTTAGAAGTGCGAGGACGATGACTCACTAAACAACATAGAGCATCTCAGGTTTAGAATTGACAAGAAAAGTAGGGTAGAAGTTGGAACGTACCCACCAAAAACAAAGATGATATGAGATTCGCAAAAGGCAATTCAAGCAAAACAATTTTTTTTTCATCTAGAATGTCAAGGCTATTGTTGCTAATTGGCATTCACTAGCTAGTGCAGTCAGCGAAGTTATTGGGGTTAGGTACCAACAAGGGTGTAACCTAGGTTCGATCCTGCCCACATCCTAATTTTGACTGGGCTTCATTCCTGTCTTTGCTATAGTTTGATCCCCACTACTTGAAGTCATGTCATAGAACAACACAAATAAAGCTAAAAGCAAGGTAGAGGTTGCTCATTTTATCAGAATTTTTGCTAATAGTCTCATAAGACAACAGGAATATGGTCCATTGCGAATTAGTTGATAATATTAGGTTGTTTGGGAATTGACGCCAGTCTGAAAGTCTGATAGCTAAGGTAGTATCACACATCACTTATGGTTTTCAGTTTCCATTGTTTTTATTAAAAAAAAAAAAAAAAAAAAAAAAAAAAAAAAAAAAAAAAAAAAAAAAACTAATACCAGTTCTTACCCTTTTTTTTTTTTTTTTTTTTCAATTTCAAAAAAACAAAATATGTATGGTAATCACTTGGATTGCATTTGCTGATGACCATGGTGGCAATGGTGGAGGCGACCGGTGGTGGATGGAGGTGGCAATGGTAGCTAGGGGTGGGCAGTGGCTATCAGTGGACACTAATAAATCTTTGAAGATCATACCTTTTAGTTTCTACAACTAAAAGAAATTTCAAAAAAATACTAAAAATAGAAATTGATTATCAAGCACCATTCCTGTCTTAGTTTGTGTTTTAAAAATCAAAAAACTAAAACTGAGTGATGCCTGCTAGTGTCTAACAAAAACAAAATAACTCAACCTGCAAGAATTAAAGTAATATAGAAAGTTAACAAACAATAATTATGGAGTCTAGAGGTTTGCTTGTGAAATGCATGACCTCCAGCAATTAAAAATATATTCAAGCCATGGTCGTGGCCCAACCATGAAACTGTATAATTCTCTCTCATATACTCATGGTAACAGCATTCCTGGTGTGCTTCATCACCACTCCATGATGTCAATTATCCTTAGAGGTTTTGTGTAAAGATGGTGAGTTCAGATAGCAGGGCAGCCCTCAGAAGATACAAATTAAGATCAAGTTTAGGAGAAAATTATTTTAAGTAATATTCATCCCTTCTGAATTTTGTGAGTATTACCCTTCTGAATTTTGTGAGAGTTGGAACTTGAGTAATCCCTCGAGTGGGGAGATGCTGAAATGACAAGGCATATTCATTTATTTCAGAAGTTTTTAATGCAAGCCAAAGCAAGCGTAGCCTATTTAGTTTTCAAATTATGCAGCTGGCCATCTTCTACTATTGGCTGAAAACTGCATTCAAATTGATCAAAGAATAAAAAATAATTGCATTCGATGTGGCCTTCGGCATTAACATCATGAAAGAACTAACATGCTTCTAGTCACCTCCAACTGTCCAACATGTTACAATTATCTACTTTTCCTTCCTCTTGAAAGATTTATTTCTCGGTCGGTAAGTTCAGTTTTTGAGAGAATGCATGATGTTGCTTTTTTTCCTTTATACTGCATAATTCTTGGAGCACTATGATTTATAATTATTAACCTTGTGTCTTCTATGTGAATTATTCAATATTTTGGCTTGGTTAGAACCTCAACATTCTCTTGTCCTGCACCTCACCATGCATTAGCTGTTTGATCCGGTGTGTCATTGCCCTGATGATAAGTTGACATGAATGTTAGAAAATCCCAGATCAGAGTATATGCTGCGGAAGCACTGTGAGAGAGAGACCCTGACGAGATAATGGCAGTCTTCTTTAAAACCAAAGAGTATGAGAAGATATAGAAGAGATTAAGAGAAGAGAGATTGTATTATTATCCTTGGAGAAGATCTTGATACAGGATACAAGATACTAGCCTCCTCTCTGAAATCCAGGAAGAAACTCCCAAACATGCGGACTCCCTCATGCTCAATTCCCTTCTTCAAGCCTGTGGAACACCCATGTCCCAAGCCCTTCTTCCGCGTGATGTAACCCTCACGCCGATTTCTCACAATGAGATAGAGAGACCACGTACACCCCTCTTAAATCAAAATGGAACCGACTACATCTCTGGACCTAAAACCCCATAATCCACAAACCGGATTATGTTACAATCTTTCAAAAACTCTCCTCTAAGTTACATACACGAGAAAACACTCAAACTTGGGTCAAGCCCCCTGACCCAACCGACTCACATGTTCTCTCAACCTCAGACTCAGAGTATCCCCTGGAATACCTCCAGAACCCGCTTGGGACACGCCTCCAAGTCCCAGGGATCCTCGAACATCCCTGCCATGGCCTCCCAAGTCTTTTCAAGGCTTGGGAGCACCACATAATCCTAAAATCTCCACCTTGGTGCCCCCAAGCCCGGCAATGTCTTCCTGCATATCCTCGCTGTAATTGCGTGTCCTGACAGCCTCTTGTGCAGATCTCCTTGCCTTTGCCAATACCCTTCAGCTGCTGAGATCTCCTGGAGGCCTTTGAGGTGACCACCTCCTCATCTGAAGACCTTTGCTTGTATCTTGGCACCACCATTATAGCATTCCTTTTGCTTGGCAGCTGCATCAGCCTTTTTCTTAGACTTCTTTGGATAGAACCTAGCGAACCTGAACTGGCACTCGCTGCAACTGGAGCTCTACCTGACACCATTCTCTCAGAGGCACGCCTCACTACCTGTGCATGCTACTCCACCTGCCTCAGTGCACCCCTGGCACTGGTGCTGGGATGTGACTCATCCCCATGCACTCCTCTGTTCTGATCTTGTATCGAATCCTGCTCTACCCGTGAAGCAACCTCTCCCTGGTGCTCCACCTGAGACTGAAGTCCCCCTGATGCCACGGAATGAAACCCCGAGGCCAGCCACTCAATACTGCCCTGCTGAGCTTGCACCTGCACCTCGTATCCCATCGCTGCCTCCTCGAACCCTTCGCACACCGCAAACCCCTCCGAGACCGTTGCGGATACACTGCCTCCCATAGGCTCCTCTGAAACCAAGAGCTCATCCGACTCTTCCTTTGACCCAGCGATTGAACCTGAGAAATCTGAGCTTTCCTTTTTTCCATCCCTGCACTTCTTCCTAAGCGAACACTCCCATTTAAAATGCCCTGCTACACCACACCTGTAGCACTTGCCAGCCATGCTACCTTTCCTGGATTGTACCCGTCCCACATGTTCACCCTTATTTTTCCATTTTCTTGGCTTTTTTGATGCAGCCAAACCCTCCTGGAAGACCTCCCTCTTCGTTATCCGTTCTCGCTGCTCATTGGACCTTAGCATTGATATGATATCCTCATACACTAGTGTCTCGTTTCCATACAGTAATATAGTCACCAACGGATCAAAGCTCCCGGGTAGTAAACATAAAAATAGCAGACTTTTATTTTCCTTTTCTAAATCCACCTCAATGTTGAGCAAATCCATGCTCATCCGGTCGAACCGCTGAATGTGTCCTGCAACATCCTCACCCTCTTGCATCCGAAGGCTGTACAGTTACTTCTTTAGCACTAACTTGTTGCACATATTCTTCCCTATATATATGGTATGCAACCTCGACCACAATCCCTTGAGTGTCTTCTCCTCTAACACACCATACAAAACCTCATCCGCTAGACAAGCCCTAATCGTGGCACATGCCCTTTTCTCCAAGGACATCCACTTCTTGTCATTCATATCTCCTGGCCTATCTTTCAAAGCCAGATCTAATCCCATCTGAACCAGCAAGTCTTCCACCCCAACCTTTCACATAGTGAAACTCCCTTTCCCATCAAACTTCTCCACACTAATCTTCACCTCGCTGCCTTCCATGATCCAGAACAATCACCAACAGCGAAAGATTGAAAACCCTGAAGAAGGAACTTGATGAAAGGGGGATGGATAGAAGCCCCAGATCTAAACCCCAGATCTGAACCCTTCTTCAAAATCCTAGAGAAACCTCAATGGGATCCTGGGATAGAAAACTCCTCTTTCGATGCTCGAACCTGCTCTGATACAACTTGTTAGAAAATCCTGGATCAAAGAATATGCCGCGGAAGCACCGTGAGAGAGACCCTGATGAGAAGATTGCAGTCTTCTTTTAAACCAAGGAGTAGGATAAGATATAGAAGAGATTAGAAGAAAAGAGATTGTATTATTATCCTTGGAGAAGATCTTGATACAGGACATAAGACATCAGCCTCCTCTTTGAAACCCAGGAAGAAACTCCCAAACCTGCGGACTCCCTCACGCTCGGTTCTCTTCTCCAAGCCCGTAGAACACCCACGTCCTAAGCCCTTCTTCTGCGTGATGTAACCCTCACGCTGATTCCTCACGGTGAGAAAGAGAGACCACGCACACCCCTCTTAAACCAAAAGGGAACCGACTTAAAGTATCCCCTGGAATACCTCTAGGACCCACTTGGGACACGCCCCCAAGCCCCAGGAATCCTCGAATATCCATGCCATGGCCTCCCAAGTCTCTTCAAGGCTTGGGAGCACCACATAGTCCTACAATGAAGCCAAATGGAATTTGAAAATCTTTGTCAATTAAGAACTTGTGCAATTGACAATAAGTTCTTGCCATGATTCAGTTTTCAAGAGTAATATTGACATGCTCTCTCAATACAAAGCCACTACATGTCTCAGTGTTGGATCTTCGAAACAAGATTCGATCAAGTGTAGGCCTCCAGCTTCCCACATTCCACTCTTTGAAGTTGATTGTCTCCTCCATCTCATCTTGCATGATTATGTCGTTTTTGTCACTGTTCACCAGGACAATGGTATGTGGTTTCTGGCAAAACAAGTTTCATTACTATTCTTTATTGTTATGTCTGTAACTTTATTCCTTAATCAGTCAGTGCACCTTAAACTTTTGGACACAGACAAAAGATTCCTCTTCTCGTACGCTTGATACAAATATATTTAGGGGTATCATCATCAGCTGCTCTTGAAGTAAACTAATGGCAAAGAATGTGAATAGAATGCTGTACCCAAAGTAGAATGGTAGATTCTATGAAGTACATTGATTAAGCTGTGTGGAAATGTGATTGGTTCCTTCTCCTTTTTCAATAGTATGCTCCAACCATCGGATGTGGAAAGTAAGTTAAGCTGAATGGAAATGCATCTCAATGAAATCAATTGGGCCTTTAACAAAAGTCGATGCAAATGAAGAGAGTTGTTTATAGCTTTGTTGTTTTCTAATAATATGATCCTACTTTCAAGCATCCAATATTTTTTTCCCCTGTACCTTGCTTGGCGAAGGAGGAATCAAGCTTATGGGAGTTTTTTGAGATCATATGACTTGACTAGCTCTTGTTTCTTTCATAGGTCTTCATTGGGTCCAAGTCCACTTATAGCACTGAGATTAAGATTTAATTTATGCATGCATTCTTTTTTCTTTTAGTTCAGAGCCAACTAAGGATGTTAATAGTATAGATTATCTCATGTTATGATCCTTACCCAATGATAGAGTACTTCCTGAATATTAAAGCATATTGTCTACATGAAGATCCAATTCAGTCTAAATTTAAAATGCAATTGAAATGTTATACAATGAACAAATCTCACAGATGATTAGAAGAAATAAAGTTTGGCACCTAAGCAGTCATGGATAAGGGTGAAGAGCACATTCCTAGGGGCTGCTCCTTTTTAGAGATAAAGTGGGCAAAATCCTGTTTCTTCCTGGTGCCAGGAATTCTTGTTGGTCTGGCATTTCTTTGTCATTTGTATCAGATAGTTGGTAGGGCTGGAGAAGACTTCTTTCCACTTGTAAAGTTCTATGCAATTTTATTAGTGCTGTGATGAGATTTTTTTTTAAAAAAAAAATAAAATTCCTTTTAGAATCCTTCCATCATAATTAGCACCCAAGAAATGCTCTAAGAAGTTTAATGGAACAAGACCATGAATTGAGCATTTCATGGTTGTAACGCTACTATAACTTGCAACCATCATTTGGAGTGGCTGCTATGTCCTTTGAAGCACCCATAATATGGAGTGCAGTTTTCTTATATTATAGCCCACCATGGTTGAGATTTCTTTGACCAAAGAGGGCCTCTAGAATTGAGATTTCTTTTGGGTTGTACTTTGGCTTTCTTCTATGCTTATGTTAAACTTGATGTAATATGTTATATTTGCCTATCAATCAATATTTGAAGCTTCCGAGCTTCTACTTTTATCAAAGAAAAAAAGAGGGCCTCTAGAAAAGAATAGGACCACCTGCTGTCATCTCATCTAAAATGCATAGCTAATTCTTTCTGTAGCTCTCGGGGAAATGCTGTCCTCCACAATTTTATACAGGTTGGACAAGTAATGTCAACAACAACATAACCACTCGGAATAAGGATCCTGCCAAAAGCCTCATGGATGGGGTATGCATCCAATTCTTTTGATCCTGAAATTTAAAAAAATAAAATAAAAATAAAAATTTAATAGAATCAAAAATCAAATTGAAGTAATCTAAAATCTGAAAAAACGAAACTGAAATAATTTCGGTTTGATAATTTAGTTTTGGATTTCTTTGTATTGGACTTTTGATTTTGATTTGGATTTACAAAGTTCTTTAATAATTTTATTATTTGGACTACAGAATTATATTAAGATTGGGTGTTGTTATTCAAATTCAAATTAATAATGAATTATTATTTAAAAATAATTTAATAAAATTATTTTAAACTTTTTATAATTTATTGGCATAATATTTATTATATGTTTAGAATTGTATTTCATAATTTTAATTTTTGTATAACTAAATTTATCAAATTAAATACTGAAAATCAAATCGATTAAAAAATTAATTTCGATTTTAAATCAAAACCAAAATTCTTAGAAGAAAAATTAAATCAAATATTAAAATAATTAATGATTCGATTCGATTTTTGGTTAACTAAATTATTTGCACACCCGTGGGACTACTAATTTCTTCAATTAATCTAAGACTTGAATTTTTTCTTTTACGGGTTGTTGGTTCTTTAGCCAAAATCTTGTGCTAACAGATCATATATGATCTACTTTAAATCGCTCATGGGACGATAAACCTCCTTTTCAGACGTCTAATATAAACTAAAAGATGCTGGGACTAATTAGTACATTGCTTACTCAAATTCAAAGAATATAAAGGCTGTGCCGTGGGGATAGAAAGGGGAGGATAAGGAGAGAGAGAGGCTAAAAAGGGGCCAAGTGGTCTCCAGCGCATTGGAGCAGTGCTGCAGGAGAGAGAATACTTCCATTGGAGGCCATTGTCAGCCAACCTGAAAATTTGAAATTGTTACTCCAAAATCCACTTCTTAGTGGATAATATACTTTGATTTGTAGCCACCAAGAACTTGGTGATATATATATATATATTTTTTTAAAAAAATTCTTTTAGAATCCTCCCATCATAATTAGAACCCAAGAAATGCTCTAACAAGTTTAATGGAACAAGAACATGAATTGAGCTTTTTATGGTAGTGATGTTACTTTCAACTTGCAACCATCATTTGGAGTGGCTGCTATGTCCTTTGAAGCACCCATAATATGGAGTGCAGTTTATCTTATATTATAGTCCTCCATAGTTGATATTTCTTTGACTGAAGAGGACCTCTAGAAAAGGATAGGACCACCTGCTGTCATCTCATCTGAAATGTTGAGCTAAATCTTTCTGTAGCTCTTGGGGAAATGCTGTCTTCCACCATTTTATACAACTTAGAACAGTAATGTCAGCAACAATATAAGCACTCAGAACAAGAATCCTGCCAAAGCCTTGTGGGGCTACTGGTTCCTTAAATTAATCTAAGACATGAATCTTTTCCTTTATTTACAGGTAATTGGTTCTTTAGCCTAAATCTTGTGCTAACAAATCATACATGATCTACTTTAAATCGCTCATGGGACGATAAACCTTCTTGTCAGACCTCTATATAAACTAAAAATTTCTGGGACTAATTAGTATATTGCTTACACATACTTTAAAGCATATAAAGGCTGTGTGTGTGGTTAGAAAGGGAAGGATAGGGAGAGGCTAAAAAGGGGCCAAGTGGTCTCCAGTGCATTGGGGCAGTGCCCCAGGGAAGACAACACTTCCATTAGAAGCCAATCTCAGCCAACTTGAATAATGGAAATTATTACTCCATAATCCACTTCTTAGTAAATAATATATTTTGATTTGTAGCCACCATGAACTTAGTGATAGAATAGTAATCAAGAAAGAGAGATGTAGCATTCATCACAAAACGACTACCGTAATCGAACATATTATTTTATGTAATATGTTTGTCATACATCTGAAATACATTTGAAATACTGTAATTATAATCCCAAAAGGACTCCAAACTAATATATGATAGTCCTGAAGCTTCCTCTATCTACTTTCGCTCGAAACAGTGATTACTTATTAATTTGTATTATTCTATGGGAACCACTAAAACCAAAACAATACACTAACCTTAATGAAATAGCTGGAATTAAGCTGACCACTTCTGTAAAGTGAAAGCCAAACCAAGTATATTGTATTGCATAATGATCTTTCTGTTTTTGTAAGTTTTCCTCTTAATCATCCATTTACTGAGAAAAAGTGTCTCAAAGCTTTAAGCAAGGATGTAAATAGAACAAATCTTAAAGCTTGGATTTGATAACTTTAATTATATTTTAATTGACAGGAGCAACTTGATGACTACTTTGACATTACAATATCAAGACCATAAGAGGATATCATAAATAGTAATCTACACTATTTTTTTTCTTGACATTAAGATCCAATGAGGTATGTGATCTGCTTATCAATTGCATAAAGTTGTATGACATTGATTGATTTGACCCTGGATATGCTATAGGAAGGATTGAGATATATATAAATATATTCTTATCACCCAGATTGACTTTTTTATCAACTTCATTGAGAAGGAAAAAAGATATCAACTTGGAAATTTGATGGACGATATCACTTATGTACCCATTCTGCACTTCTTATATTCCAGATAGCTCAAAGTCTTGTCACAATTAGCTAAATAAATGGTGCATACCACTTTATTGGAAGCAATTTGTTGCAACTATATGACTGATGGGGCTCCCATCTTTTACATCCCAAAAAAAAAAAAGCAGCTATAGACAACTTGGTTATGCAAGAGGAGGAAGATTTAAAGATTGACACTGAATTCTTCCAACTAGCATCCACTAAGCAAACCATTTGAGAGCTATATCTTTCTATTTTGTCTTGGAGATGTGGAATAGAAACTCATGCTACTTTCACTTCTTGGCTGTCATCAGTTAGTGACTTTAAGGCACTATGGATTCCCAGCTACTCCATTTAAATAGCATGTCCCCATGGGTCCAAGATGGCAAAAAAGAGAAGGCAAGGGAGGAGGTAGGAGTTGAGAGGGTTTTGATCTTGAAATTAATCTCTGCATTCCACCTTTTTCTCTGTCAGAAAAAAATTGATCTCCGAAGACATCAGAATCCATCTAAGTTCATACATGTCATCTGAAAAATCCATTTATTAATTAACATTACAGGGTATCTCAGAGATGGTGGTGGAAAGCTCCTTACATCCTATAGAAGAATTCCTTCCATTAGAATTGGAAATGATTCCCACCCTCCACATACCGGAGACAAATATATTCTTGTATACATGATAATTACTAAAAGGTTGGTTGTATGCAATCCAACTGTTTATAGCTCTAGATTGTTACTCCAATTTGACACCTACTCAGATTGTTACTCCAATTTGACACCTACTCAGTTCTTAAGTTCATTCTTGTTGACAGTTTCTCCGGTTCATTCTAATACAAATCTTCTTTGTTGGTTTCCAAATTATGGCCAAATTAATGGGTTATGCCTGAAACATTTTGAGACACTTAGTCAAGTTACACCTGAGTGTACGAAATTTGATTTGTTATAAAAGTTAAACAGCACTGTTCCATTGGTCAGTCATCCACATTTCCGAGCCCACCTTTATGATAGGTTACCATTTCTATGCATGAAGGTTAATTAGAGAATTTGAACTCCATTGCCCGGTCCCAAGAGCATTGGAGCGACATGGTGACCCCATCAGAGAATTCCAAGCGACAAGTGCTAAGTGCTATCATAAAGTTATATCGAAATTGACAAAGGACTAGTTCATGACCTTATTTTCATGGAAGTATGATAAGGTAGGTGCCACCACCATGCTTTGTACCCAAATCTCTCCCAAGCAGACAGGGCTAAAACCCTCAATTAGACATGTTCAGTAAAGTATCTACAGGAATCAACCTTGGCCAGCATTTTAGCCAGCTTACTAGGGACTTTCCAAGCTTGCCTCCAGTGCATAGCACCATAAGAGTTCTTAACGTATCTGATGTGGAACTATTATTCCTCGACAAGATCTAGTATCTTTTCTAAAATGTATAGCTCATTTGAATCTTGGTAGAGAACCTTCAACGAAGAAAAAATCTAAGGTGGTAAGATGCAGTCTTTCCTTGATCCAATTTAGTAGGGTCATTGAACTTCTATCCATCCTAATCGTATTTGCTCAAAGGTAATTGGCAGCATGCAACATTTGACAACTATGGTTTAGGTTGCCACCACTTGGATTTGAACCCATGACTCCTAATTGACAGTATATGATACTCCAAGAAGCGGTTAGTTGACTTCTCGGGTGTTCTTGCTGCTAGAATCATTCCTACAATTTGTCCTGAATTAGAAGTACTCCAATACTATGTTCTAGGTGACCCAAAGATCTGTTGATTAGCATGTCTCAAATCTGGTTTTCTAACAATACATAATGGTTTCACCACTCACAAAATAAGAGATATTTACAAAGAAATATATAAGTGAACTAAATTAAATGATCATAACCATAACAAAAATCTTGTGCAGCACATAGCATACCATCTTATTACTAACAATAATAAACTAACATCAATACATGAAATCAAATCTAACAGTCCTAAACCATACATAGTGTTACATAACAAGTATGACAGGTGCCAATTGAATTGCATCAACCAACCCAATCAATATGAACCATTGTCTATACCCCCCCCCCCCCCCCCCCCCCCCTGCAACAAGAAAATGTGCTGTTCTTCATTAGAGGAAAAGGAATAGGAGACAAGTAATGGTTCCAGTAATCAGCAAGGATTGTAGTACTACCGGCACCCTCCCTGAGTGAGCCTCTCCGGTGGCCAGGTCTGAGAGCCAAGAGAACACTTCTCCCGCGGTCTTCGGATTTTTTGTTGACTTCTGACTGTTAAAATTAATCCATAGTTCATAAGCATAGTTTAATATATGGATCTAATTGAATCCTAACTAGATCGATCGATACATATATATTTTTTTAAATGGAATCCAACTTTTCCAAAAAAAAATCAGTCTTTTTTAATTCTAAAACTCTTCGTACTCACCAATCCCCACCCCACTAGCGTCCAAAACGGGACACTCCCCACCATGCATGGTGGGAAAGAACAAAGCAAAAGAAGAAAGAAGAATAAGAGACACAACCTCTCTTGTTCCCACCCCTCCTAATAGAACCAAAGTAATAAAGATTGATAAATAAAACCGTAAACAAGGAATAAATTTATTTAAAAAAAAACCAAGATTGACGAGTTTTCGAAAGTAAGTAATCAAGAATAAAGAAACAAAACTATCGCTACTTTTCATTAAAAAAAAAAGAAGGAGAGAATTAATCATTCCAATTTGCCAATTATCAGTAAATGGAACGTATATATTTTATAAATATTGTACTGAAAATAACAACATAATAAAAGGTAAAGAACCCAAACTTATTATTTGATAGACGAGATTAAAATAAGACCGGAGAAAAAACCAAAAAGAAAGAAAGAACGAAAGAAAATCCGAATGAAAATGGTCCCCAAAAAAAAAAAATCTTAAAAAAAGCATCAGTTATAATGATTATATTATGTACCTTGGACTGGATCCGGGGCAGAAGGTAATGGAGTAGTCGCCGGCGGTGCAGGTAAAGATGCTGGTGGCGTCGTCGTACGCATAGCTGTACGACCGGGGACACGCGGCTTTGAACACCTCCGAATACACGGACGGGTGGCACGTGGCGGGGCTGGCGTACACCCCGCTGCAGCAGAACTCCGGCTTCCCGAACGCGTCGCACGCGCTCCGGCACGCTGCCCCCTCGCCGTCGCCGACCCTCAGCTCCTCCGGGCACCGCCGATTGAGATCCTGTACGCAGCCCGTGGCGGCGCACCCGCCGCTGGCCCCCACCACCACCGGCAAGTTGTACCCGTCCACCAGGCTCACATCGTAGAAGTCCTTCCCGTCGGCGCCGGCGAGGGTGAACTCCGCCAGCGTCGCCGGAGGCGTGGCGCTGGCGCCGTTGCATTCCACCTGGCCGGACCCGCAGTCGCCCGTGGCGCAGGAGCCGCGGCCGGCGCTGTCGAATTTGCAGCCGGTGCGGGCCCAGAAGCGGCCGGACCAGCCGGCTGGGGCCAGAACGACACGGGAGTCGCCGGCGGCGAGGGCAAAGCCTGTGGAATCCAACTTCATGCTGCCGGAATTGGAGAGCACTCCTGGCCACACCGTGTAGCCGCAGTCGTTCACGAATGTGAACCGGGTGCAATCTATCATCCCTGCAATGACATACATACATACATACATACATATCAAACCCGGCCTAGTCGTTACTAAATTTCAGATTGTAATTGAAACGAAATAGAATGTAATAATTATAGAATGGAGGAAATACAGTAAATTACCTACGAAGAAGAGGGGAAAAAGGCAGAGGGATAGAATGGGGTTTGAGGGAGATAAGAATGGACTCATTTGGGTTTATGAGTGGTTTTCTATATCTAATTAGAGGTTGAAGAGAGTCGTGGGAAATTGAGAAATGGTGGTAGGGAACTGTTGGAGAATTAAGAAGGTGGAGAGGAAAGGGTTTTTTAGAATGGTGATAGATGGAAGGAACAATGGTGGTGGCCGCCACCCATATATATATATATATATATATATATCACACTGGAGGAGGAAGAGTATACCTGCTTGACAACTCCCCTCGCTTAGCCTTTTTTTATGTACCCGTGTAACTTGGGTTTTCAAGCAGTTTACTTTGCCCCATTCCATGGAGTTAGTTTCTTTATTATTATTATTATTTTATTTTATTAGGTAACATGACGACAATGACCTTGGAGTTTTTCTCTTTGGACTGGATCGAGAGGTTGTAAATTTAAAACTGAGTGCATTTTTTTTTTTTTTAATGAACTAAAAAGTAAAAAAAAGGGAAGGAATTAGATCCTGGATGGCTATCTCAGATGATTTTTCAATTCCAGTCAAGAAATATTCGATATACGGTATATATTAATTTTTTCATGGTGATTTTTCATCCGAAGATGAGTACATCAACCTGACAAGATTATTTTATTAATTTTTTTTGATTTTATTTTTAGATTATTTTTTTATTTTTTATTTTATTTTTAAATTTTTTTATCGAATTATGTCCAAATCAAAATTCGAATTCCTGTCAGTTGATCGTAAAAAAAATCTGACAACCAATTGCACCACCCGTCAACGATAAATGCATGTTGTTTGATGGCTGTTCTCTTTTCATCTTCAGATTATTATTATTTTTAATGGTAAACCATCCTGAGATGCATGCTAATGCATGAACGCAGAGAATTTTATGGTACATGTTATTTGATGACAGTTTATTTATTTAAATTTTTTTACGGTAGACATCCGGTGCATACTATATATTCTATATCCTGTGCACCAAATTTTTTTTTTTATTTTTTTATTTTTATAGTAGCCAACTGCATAATATTTTGTGCACCACAAAGGTAAGTATCCTGGTTGAAGGTCATAAACCTCTTTTTCATTTTTTTTTTGATCATCGTCGAAGGTTAAAAACAATAAAGATGAAAAAAAAAAAAAAAACAAATGGTTCAGATAAGGATGGCATGCGAACTGAGATTTGTACGTATTAAGATCTTTTTGTACACTTGGATTCTTTGGCCACAAAAATCAGGATCAGCGGACAGGTGGGCAAAGCTGTCAAAGTTCATACTACATGCCAAGTCTGTAGTCTCGCTTGCCTTTCAAACAACCGTTTCGGGCAAAAAAAAACAACCGTTTCGGGCAAAAAATGATGTCAAACTCATAACTTGCTAGTTTCTATTTTGGGAGGTTATTAAAAAAAAAAAAAAAAACCCACATGTGATTGGAATTGTATATTTTACATAAAACATAGATGCACTTTATTTCACATGAATGTTGTTTAATAATTTTAATTTTTTATATCTAGATTGTACTTATATATATATATATATATATATATATGTAAAATTATAAATTACAAAAGATATATCTTACATCATTGCTCCGGTCTATAGATAGTGGTGACATTTTTTTGTTGCGAGATGACTACTTTTTTTTTTCATCCTCTTCTCCTTATATAGATATCGATGAAAAATTATTTATCGTTGTTATAAGAGTTGGAAAAAAGGGATAAGTAATCACTATACTTATAGCTCCATATGTCTTTCCTATTAGAAGATTATAATCTTAGTTAGAGTTTCACTCTAGTTCCGAAAAAATCAGTCTCATCAGAAATAGTTTTCTTTAATTAATTGGATTCTGATTCAGTATATATGATCGATTTAAAAGTTGAACATAATTAAATGATAATTAGGTCATATATTAGATATTAAATCTAATATTCTTCTATTTGGCCTATATTATTACTTAAAAATAATTCTTTGATTCTACCAAAATATTTTATTTTATAAAAATAAAATATTTTAATATATATAATAAATTAATAGTACTGAATCAAAATTTTTAAATTGATCCAATAAGTGTACTTATTTTAAAAATTTGTAATTATCCATTCCTTAATAAATACTTTATACTTTGATTAAATAGAAAACTATTGATGCAGTTCACGACGGTCATACATCTTGATTGACATGCTTCCTTTTATATATCATGATATTAATAATTCTCACTTAGTCTTATATACTGGAGTACATAGGCTATCAAAATTATAATGCCTATTATAATGGTTCCACTATAATGTCATATAAATGATTCTTCTGTTTACTTTAATTTTAACAAAAATCAACCTTAATATATACAAACAATAATTAAACAGAAGTAATAGTAGTCAATAAATTATTAAAAGATCTCAAATAAGTGTCTATTATAAATTAAATATTTCAATGATAAACATCCATAAGTTTTACATGCTTTTTGAAAATTTTGGACACTAAACCTTTAATCAATGAATCCACTAACATACAAACAGTACCAATAAAATCAACAGATTCTTGATGACTACTAATTCTTTTATTTATTACAAGATATTTAATATAAATATGCTTATTTGTATTGATAATCTTGCTATTATTGGAGAACAAAATTGCAGCAGAATTATCACAATAATTCTCAGTGGTTTGAAAATAGAATCCATAACTCCTAGTCCTAAGATAAATTTTCTCAGTCATAAAGCATGTGAGAAAGTCTCATAATAGTTTATATATTCAGTTTTCATAGTAGAGCATGCAATAATGCACTATTTTGCGCTCTTCTATGAGATTGCTCCACCAACCAATAAAAAATTATAGCCTGATCTAGACTTCCTACTATCAAGACAATCGGTATAATCTACATCTGAATAACTGATCACCTCCAACCGATTGATCATTTTATAAGTAAACATGTAGTCTTTGGTCTCCTGAAGATAGTACATCACTTTCTTAGCAGCCTTTTAGTAGTCCATACATGGATCACTCTGATATCTACCAAGCATATTTAAAGCAAAACTAATATCAAGATGAGTACATATTTGAGCATACATCAAACTACCCACTTCAGATATATAGGATATATCCTTCATCTGATTTTTCTCAATCTCATTCCTAGAATACTGAAATTTATTGAATTATCACCTTTAACAATTGGCACTTCACTTGATGAGTAGCTTGACATTCTAAACCTTTTTTAGGTTCCTAGTAATATAATTTTTCTGGAATAAACCAAGCAACATCTTACTTTTATTATGAAAAATTTCTATACCAAGAATATAAGAAGCATCTTTCATATCTTTCATATCAAAATATTTGGAAAGAAACTTTTTAGTTTCATGCAAGAGACTCAAATTACTGCTGGCTAGTAAGATATCATTTACATATAGAACCATAAATATAAACTTACTCCCACTTACTTTTAGATATATATATTGATCAGCAATATTTTTTTTAAAATCGAAGAAAGCAAGATATCATTAAACTTTAAGTATTATTACTTGGAAGCTTGTTTAAGACCATATATAGATTTTTTTAATTTACACACCAACCTTCTATTTTCTTGTATTAAAAATCTTTCTAGTTATTCCATATACACCTCTTCTTGTAAATCTTCATTTAAGAACATAATTTGACATCCATTTAGTGTAGCTCTAAATCAAAATAAGCTACTAACGCTATAATAGTTATGAATGAATTCTTTCCAGAAATAGATAAAAATATTTTAAAATAATCGATGCCTTCTTTTTAAATGAATCTCTTTACTACAAGTCTAGTCTTATATTTTTCGATATTATCTTTGGAGTCTTATTTGATTTTAAAAATCTACTCACAACCAACAAGCATAACTTTTTAGATAATTTGACAAGTTTTCATATTTAATTTTTATTCATAGATTCCATCTCATCTTTCATAGTATCTAACCAAAGTTCAGAATTATCACAATTCTTGGCATCTTTAAATGAAACTGGATTATCTTTAATCTTAATATCATAATTACATTCTTGTAAGTAAACAATATAATCATCTAAAATAATCAATCTCCTAATTCCAGTAGATCTTTGTAATACTCTAGGTTTAGTATTATTATGATTATTTTTAATTGGATCATGTTCATTGATAGGCTATTCGAGAAGTGGTGTGCATCCTCTTGTTGATGTTCCATAGCTTCAAGAAATAGTTTCATATGGAACATCTCCAAGTGTTACTGTAATAGGAAAAGATTTTCTTATTTTCTCTAATACTATATCACATGGTTCACCACTCCCATTATTATCACCATCCTCAATGAACCTGCAGTTCTAGTTTCAACAATTCTTGTGGTGTGCGATGAACAATAAAACTTAAAATCCTTTGACCTTTCTAGATATCTAATAAAATAATAACTAATAGTTATGGGATCCAATTTCTTTTCTTGTGTGTTATATAATCAAGCTTTTGCAGGATAACTCCAAATATGTATATGCACTAAATACAATTTTCTACTGGTTCATAACTTAAAAGAAGTTTTAGGAATGATTTTACTAGGAATGTGATTTAGAATATACATAACAATTTTCAAGACTTCTTTCTATAAATATAAAGATAATGATAAATTACTGATCATACTCCTTACCATGTTAATCAAGGTATGATTATGCCTTTCAACCATACCATTTTATTTGAGATTTTCTGCCAAAGTATATTATGCTACAATGCCACACTATTCAAGTAATTTGGTAAAAGCTCCAAGATTATGGCTAGATTCATCATATCTACCATAGTAATTATCACCCCTATCAGATATCACAACCTTAATTTTCTTATCCATTTGATTTTCTACTTCAGCTTTGTATACCTTAAAGACTTCCAAAACTTCAGATTTTTCATGTAATAGAAAAATTAACAATAATATGAGAAATCATTAATAAATATGATAAAATATCTTTGTCCTTCAAAACAAGGCAAAAAATAGTTACAAATATTAGTATGTATTAATTTTAAGAGTCCTTGACTTTTGGTAGCATGCCTTTTATGACTTTTAATTTATTTTTTTAATGTAATCGATGCACATACCAAAATCACTAAAATCTAGATTCGGCAAAATACCTTTTTTAACCAATCTAGTTATCCTTTCTTTTGATATGTGATCTAATCACTTATAGCATAATATCGAAGAACTCTCATTTACAACACCGCATTTCATTCCAACATTGACATTCAAAATAAGTAAAGATTATGTAAAAGAAGAATCCAAATTTATTTTATATAATCTATTATATAATATTTCAGTACCAACTAATATAAATTTTTTTATTAATTTAAAATTTGAACTTATAAAAGTAAATGAGAATCCTTCTAAATCAAGTTTTGCTAAAGATATAAAATTTCTAGTTATTAAAAAAATATAAAGGATATCATATAGATCTAATTGGAAATCGGTATCTATGATAAGTCTATAGGTCCCAATTGAAATAACCTTGGACTTCATCCGGTTCCCCATAAAGACCACCGCTCTCTATCATTCAGTTTCCAACTTGAAAGGAATCCCTGTAATGAATTAAAAATATGAATTGTAGCACCCGAATCAATTCACCAAATATTAGAAGGAACATCAATAAAATTAGTTTCATAGTAAATAAGTGATAAGGGAATACCCTTCTTTTCAAACCTTTTCCTTCTTTCCTCATAATCCTTTTTAATGTCCCTCTTTATTGCAGAAGAAATATTTTAATTTATGTGAATCGTTCTTTGGTGGATTGCTCGATTCTTTATTTTCTTTCTTCACCTTCTTTCTTTTAAATTGCTTTTCAAAAACCATGTGAATAATTGGAACCCCTTCCGGTCTCAATCTCTCTTCCTCTTGCACACATTATGAGAGAAGCTCATTTATTGACCTTGATCCCGAGGATATGATTCCTACTCATCTTAACTATAGTAGTGAGTTAGGTTTTTTTTTGACTACCTATGATAACGATCAAATTTTGGCATCGTTGTCGGGATCCAGACATAATTGTTTTACCAAAAAAAGTAAAAAAAATCTTTTTTATTCTAATTATTTCTCTCTAGCTTTATTGCTTTTTTATTTTAGTTGTCTATTTTTTAGATTTCCTTATCTTTTTGTTAGCATATAAAATAATTTCACTTTTCTTCTTGTCACAAGTCAACTCCTAAGTTAATTAACTTTTTCTTTCAATTAAACTACCTTAAATAACCTAAAAAAATAAAAGACATCTTTTCATAACACTTAATTAATTTAAAGAAATAAATAATAAACCTTAAAAACTTTCTAACTTTTTTGGATACCTTGTTTGATTTGTATTGTATTTCTATAAAATACCTTAAGGGCATAACCCCTAAATAATATAAGGTGAGGATTTTACCACCCTTCTTTGATCCATAAACCATCACCTTTCATACTACATAACCTAAACCTTTAATCTAAAATCAACTAGACGTTGGTCCTAGGATATTCGAGCTCACTAGGATAAGGCTTCTGAAAGAGTTGGACTAAGTCAAGATTAGCTAGTTGGCTAGTGTCTAGGAAAGGGATTCAAGGATGATATAGTCCTGAACGAAGGTGATTTTTAATTGATTCAGTTGACTAACCTGGCTAATTTATTTGATATCTAAGGAAAGCAATGGAGGGATGCTCACCGACCTTATCCTTACCTGGCTAATCAGTTAGTTAGTCTTTGACTTGGAGGGTTCCAAAGCAGTCTTAAAAGTTATGAGCTATCTAGACATAGGTAACCCTAGGATAGAGAGTCTATTATTTGACAACTTGTTTACTAACAGAACTTTAACCTAATTAAAACACTCTTATCTATCATCTCTAGATTTAGAACTCCTTAGATTCTTACCTTTAGACTTCTCTCTTTTTTTCCCTTCCTCATCTCTGCTCTTCCTCCTAATAATAAAAAAATATAAAAAACTAATTAAGAAATTCAAAATTATAACTTTGAAAAGGGAGTCTGGTCAACTAGTAAGAACAAATCTAATCCCTATCCTTGACCAAGAAGACTTAACCATGGAAGAATTAGGACATTCCCTCAGCTTAAGAGACTATTGCTATCCAATTGGATATGCCCAACCATCGTGCATTCGACTATCGCAAACTAATACTACCAATTCCGAGATTAAGTCTCAAATTATCTATATGCTCTCTAAATTCACCAGAATTGAGGATGCCTATATTTTTATTAGGGAATTTGAGAAAGTGTACGATACTATTTTAATACATGAACTCTTGGAAGATGCTATTAAACTTAAGCTGATTAATTTTGTTCTCAAGAAAAATGCCAAGAAATGGCTATACAATTTACCTACTCAGTCAATCATAACATGGGAGGACTTTGTTAAAACATTCTTGAGAAAATTCTTTTCATACCAAAAAATAGCCAAGTTAAGAAATGAGATTACCTAATTTTACCAATTAGGGAAGAGCCCTTCTGGAAATACCTAGACTGATTTAAGAACCTTTTGAGCTAGTGTCCACACCATGGGATAAAGACTTGGAGGTTATGCCAAACATTTTATGAAGGTCTAAATCCAAATTTTAGAACCATGCTCAAGTTGATGTGGCAGGGAGATTTTACATAGAAGTCATCCAATAAAGCCTAGCAATTTCTAGAGAATTTAGAAAAAAATAACCTACATTGGAAGGGAACTAGAGAATCTAAAAACACACCATCAAGAGGTGGTACGCATCAAATCTCTCCATCCATAGCTGAAGAGGCTAAGATGGCATCTCTGATTCGTAGGATAGAGCAAGTCTTTGAACTTAAAGGATAGACCTCTATAAATCAAGTGAACCAAGTGTCCATACCGATATGCAATAGATGTAATGATCCAGAATATGTAGTAGAAGAGTATCCCCATTTCATGATCCAAATTGAAAATGGTTGTGCACAGGTAAATGCAACATATTAAAGAATGACCAATAATCCCTATGCACCAACCTACAACCCAGGATGAAGGAACCATCCAAACTTTTTCTGGTCATAAGGTCCTAATGTAGGTGGTCCCAACTTCAACTAGCTTAACCCAAGCCCCAATCCTATAGGAAACAACCCACCAGTCAATGATAATGAAAAGATATTTAGTTCCCTAGACAAAGCCCTGGAAACTCTATCTAAATTCCAAGCTAACACCTATGCCATGATTAATAGCACCAATGCCACCTTGATAACTTTATGCAAAACACAGGTCAACAATTATCCTTTAATACCTAGGCTATAGCTTATTTGGAGATGCAAGTAGGCTAGTTTGCCATAATTATAAGTGAGAGGGAATGAGATAAATTATCGAGTCAACCTGTGGTTAAACCTAGAAATCTAAATACTCAAGGATCAAAACAAGGAATCCATATTAACCAATTAAATTCTATCCATACATTGAGATCTGGGAGACAAATAGATAATTAGGTGGATGCATCTGAAGAAGAATTAGAAGTTTCACTATCTGAATAATTGATTGAGGAGGGTCAACCTGAAACACCGAGGCATCAGAACCTGATGTAATGCCCAACCCACCAGCTGAGTCCATGATAGAAGCTGATAAACCAAAGATCAGGGTTGTAGCACCATCCCCAAATAGACTTAAGCCCAACCAAAATTCAACCCAATTAGATAAGATTTTGGAGGTCTTTAAGCAAGTTAAAGTAACTATCCCTTTATTAGACATGATTCAACAGGTTCCGGCTTATGCTAAGTTTTTTAAAGACCTGTGTACCAAGAAGAAGACCAATAATGTATCCAAGAGAGCCTTTCTGGCAGCCAGTGTGAGGTCTTACCTATCAAACCACATGCCAATGAAATACAAAGATCCATGATCACCCACTATTTCATGCATTATAGGGAACACTCTCATTAATAGGGCTTTATTAGACTTAGGGGCAAGTATCAATATATTGCCATATTCAGTATACAAGCAATTAGGAAGGGAAGAACTAAAGTCCATGGGAAAGACTCTACAACTAGTAGATTAATCTTTGAAAGTATCTAGGGAAATAGTAGAGGATGTGCCAATCAAAGTTAGTGACTTTATTTATCTGGTGGATTTTGTGATTCTAGAAACTGAACCGATGATGAACCTAAAGAGTCACATCCCAGTTATATTAGTTAGACCATTTTCGGCCATAGCTAATGCCCAAATCAATTGCCAAAATGAACTAATGAAACTTTTCTATGAGAATATGTTAATCGATCTTAATATTTTCAATCTCACCAATACATATTGAACGAGCGACTTGAATTATATTCAGGATACTATTTATGATCCAATTGACCTTAGCGATGAAGAGCTTGACCTAGAAATCTGAATGAACAAGATAAGTAGAAAATTAATGAGATTATTGCAATTAATGAAAAATCAAGATGGGAACCTTCAATTGAACAACTCGAAAAAATACCCAAACCATTATTCAAACCATTAGTGGAGGAAGCACCCAAATTAGAATTGAAACCACTTTCCAAGCACTTTAAAAATGCATACCTAGGTCATTCAGAAACCCTGCCAATGATCATTCCAGCAGACCTAAACTCCATGCAAGAGGAAGAATTATTAAATATCCTTAGAGAAAATAAGGAAGCTTTAGGATGGACCATGGCTGACATAAAGGGGATCAGTCCCTCGATTGTTCAACATAGGATTCACTTAGGGAAGGAAACCAAGCCTACAAGAGACCCCCAAAGGAGACTCAACCCAGCCATGAAAGAAGTAATAAAGAAAAAAATTATAAAACTCCTTGGCAATGGCATAATTTATCCAATTTTAAATAATTTTTGGATAAGTCCTATGCAAGTAGTATCTAAGAAGTCAAGAGTCACTATAATCCAAAACGACAATAATAAATTGGTCCCAACTAGAATTCAAACTAGATGGAGGTTTTGCATCAAATACAGAAAATTAAATGTAGCCACTAAGAAGGACCACTTTCCTTTGTCCTTTATAGACTAAATGCTAGAACGATTAGCTGGGCATGATTTTTACTGCTTTTTGGATGGATACTTTGGTTACAATCAAATTGCTATAGCTCCAGAGGGTCAATAGAAAACAAAATTCACCCGTCCATATGGAACCTTCGCCAATAGACATATGCCTTTTGGCTTGTGCAATGCACCATCCACTTTTTAAAGGTGCATGATGAGTATTTTCTCTGATATGATCGAATGGTTTCTTAAAATTTTCATGGATGACTTTTTTGTCTTTGGGTCCACTTTTTTTGAATGCCTATATCATCTCAGACTAATTTTGAAAAGATGTAAGGAAAAGCATCTAGTACTAAATTAGAAAAAGTATCAATTTATGGTAAAGGAAGGCATAGTTCTTGGCCACGTGATTTCAAAAAGAGGTATAGAACTATATAAGGCCAAGGTAGATCTAATTGTAATTCTTCCTCCACTTAAATTAGTCAAAGAAATTAGATCATTCCTTGGACATGTTGGATTTTATAAGAGATTTATCAAGAATTTTAGCAAAGTAGCTCGACCATGAACTAACCTATTAACTAAAGAAATTAAATTTGACTTTATATTTGAATGTCTCTAGTCCTTTGAATATTTAAAGAGAATTAACTCCAGCCCAAGTTATTCACCCACCTGTATGGACTCAACCTTTTGAGCTCATATGTGATGCATCTGATCATGCCATAGAAGCAGTCCAAGGTCAAAGAATTGATAAGCTATCTTGAGTGATCTACTATGCTAGTAAAATCTTAAATGATTCACAGCTCAACTACTCAACCATTAAAAAAAAAATTTAGCTGTGATATTTGTATTAGAAAAATTTAAGTCTTACTTAATAGGATCTCATGTAATCATCTACACTGATCACTCCACCATTAGGCATCTTCTTTCAAAGAAGGATGCCAAGGCACGTTTAAGTAAATGAATCTTACACTTATAAGAATTTGACCTAGAGATCAGAGATAAAAAAAATACTAAAATATAATGGTTGATCATCTATCTAGGTTAGTGATCACACATCTTGAAAAATTATCTATCAATGAGTCCTTTCCTGACGAACAACTTATGTTCGCTATCACAAAACCATGGTACGCCAACATAGTTAGTTACCTAGCCACTGATGAAATTCTGATACATAGGAATGCTTAGGATAAAAATTGATTTTTCTTCCAAGTAAAATATTTTATTTGGGATGATCCATATTTATTTAAATAATATCCTGACATAATTATTAGAAGATGCATCCCAGATCAAGAAGTTAGAAGCATACTATCCTTTTGCCATGACCAAGCTTGTGGTGGTCATTTTGGAGCTAAAAAGACAGCGACAAAGGTGCTTCAATGTGGATTCTACTGGCCTAACATTTTTAAAGATGTTTATGAATATTGTAAAAGTTATGTTAAATGCTAGCAAATAGGCCAGATCATGAAGAAAGATATGACGCCTATAAATCCAATCTTGATTATAGAAATTTTTAATGTACGGGGAATTGACTTCGTGGGACCATTTCCAAAATCTTGTAGAAACGAGTATATTTTAGTAACTATAGATTATGTATCCAAGTGGATGGAGGCAATACCTTGTAAAAGCAAAATTATTATGTCTCTCGAAGCTTATCCCTCATCTCATCCCATGTTCCAACGGGGTCCTGTCTCCTATGAATGGCTAACCTCTGGACATTGTGCCAATATAGCTTTGCTTGACCTAACAATCTCATTTAGGCAAACTTAACTTTTCTATCCTCAGACATATCATACTAGGAGAAGTAATGGTCCATATCAGCTTCCCAGTCAATATATTCTTTGGGATCCAAGCGACCTACAAAACTTGGGGCGTCAACCTTAACACTCCTCATGATTCGTTCATCTTGATCAATTGGGTTATGATAAGGCCTAAGTGTTGGATGATTACCTAGATAATCATGTCGATCCCTAGGGTCAGGTCTAAGGATTCGAGTACGACCACCATCATAATCTGGGTAGTCATTTCGGTCTCTAGGGTCTCTAGGATCTGGAACTCTAAGATCTGTAACTCTAGGATCTGTAACTCTTGATGAAGAGTTCCTAATAGGGTAATTGGTGTTTACTAGTTGTTCCTTTTCAAGAGCTAATACCCTGGAATCTAAAGATCCTAACTTGCTGTCAATGGCGTCAAGTCTACCTATGATTCCTTGAAGGGTAGCTTCTAAACTAGGATCCATTTTGTTATCTAAGGAAGAATGTTCTGATTGATACTGATTCCTGACATAGTTGTCATGCAAAATTGAAATTGACCCTAACCTAGCCTATTGCTCTGATACCAATTTGATGTGGGATTGTACACTTTTATACCAAGACTGGTGTCGGACCGTTGATCGTTAAGAAACGATTTCTAGATTAGGGTGTCCAATTTAATTAAATTAAATCTAATTAAATAAAATAACCAGCAATCAATTGGGTCAGGTTATCAAAGTGGATTTCACCCGAAAACACAGAATCTCATGAAATTTGGAAAAGGGAGATCATCCTGAGATCGTCCAAAAATCCGGACCAGTGGTTCGCGGGCAAAACAGATTTGAAGTCGTCGGACCTGGAATCACCAAAAAGAAGCAATGAATAATCCCAAATAAAATAAATAAGTCAAATAAATCAATGCTCTGATATCTATGTGGCTTTAAAATTCGGGCAGCTTTAGGATCCATGCGACTCTGAAAATCGTGCGCTCTCCTGCTTTCATGTTCGTGCCAAAATGGGTTTCTTCCTTTGGCCCGATGCAGGGGAGAACAGGGGAGGCCGAACGCCTTGCGGCTGGGTTCACCGGTGTCGACGTTGGGTGGCGACGGCAGAACAGCCGGCAGGGGTCACGGTGGCGAGCGTTGCGGCTGGGGACGTCGCTGGGCGGTCCAGTTGTGGTCGAGTGGCTGCCGTGGAGGGCACGGCAGCAGGGAGGTGATTCCGGCGGGGCTTCACCAGCGGTGGCGCTGGGCGGAGGCGGCGACATGGACGGGAGGCATCGCGGCTCTTAGGGCTGGCCGGTCAACGGAGATGGGGAAGGAAGCGGCTCCGGTGGGTGGCTTCACGGGAGGACTTTGGCTGTAGTGGGAAGAGCCACGGGCGGTGTCTTGGGGTTTCACCGGTGGCCGGTAGTTGCGTGGATCGACCGTAGTAAACTCGGAGGCGACCAGCGACGGTGAAGCGGGGGAGTTCCGGTTTGTAGCAGCACAGACGACGGGGTGGTAAGTTCAGTTGGAAGGATGAAGTCCGGCTTGGTTGAGTCACTTGGAAGAGAAATGGGGAGAGAAACACAGAAAAGAGGAGAGGAGAGGGTGAGAAATCTTCGGGGAAGGTAGAACTAGAGCGAGAAAAGGGGAAGAAGAAGAGAACTGGGAAGGGAAGAGAAGAAGAAAAAGGGGAGAGCAAGAAGAGGGGGGAAGGAATCGAGACGCACCCTAAATTCTTTTCTCAAAATAATATTCGCTAATTTTATTCGATGACAAAAGCTTTTTAAATAAACTAAGATAACAACCGATAAAACTAAATCCCTAAAAAATCTCAAAGTAATCGGAACGACTAAGGTATTCCGATAACTCTAAAAGAAATAAAAAAATCTGATCTTCGATATCTCCTGAATCCCACGTACACCCATAAAATAATAAAATAATAAAATAATAAAAAAATACATCAAGATCCGTGCTGGGCTGGCACCGAGATATGGGCTGGCTGCTGGATCTGAACTGGCTCAATGTCCCCATCATTTCTCCTGTGGCGGGGAGAACTCGACTCCGTCGAGTCAGGCCGGAGGTGCTCAAATAGATTTGGATCAATATTCTGCAGCTCCTCTTCAGTAATCCAGGAGTCCTCTGACTTCGGTCTGCCTCGCCAGTGAACCAGGTAGCGGAAGCAATTTTGACTCCTTGAAGACTTGATCTTCTCGTCCAAAACTCGTTCAATCACATCGTGTTTTCCTCTCTTTTGGAAAGGTGGACTCTCAAGAGGAGGGTCACTCTCAAAGAATGCAGGCTCAAATACATCACCAGGTGTCAAAGCTGGTTCTTTATATTCAATTAGATCCAAATTATTAATCAAATTAACTCCTAATTATTTTTCAACTCTAACCTCGTGGTCTTGTTCTTTGTAGGCATCAGCTAATCCTGGGTCAGCAGTGTAAACTTCTTCTTCAAGGACATCACCTAGATCTTCTTGTTCTTCAAGTGTTCCTATATACAAGGTTATAGACGGACATTGGCTAGCTACATGACCTATCCCATTACATCTAAAGCAGTGGATCTTAGAGCTACTTCCACGGGAAGTTTCTCCTATAATCCCTTTTCCTTTGCTATCTCTCGGGGGTCGACTACTAGGGGTCTGACTAATGTTAGGTTGTGGACCAGTAGGGGCTTGGTTCATGCTAGGCCTTGGACCTAAAACTCCTGGTTTAGAAAGTTCAGATCTATGAGTGATAAACTTTTGCTGAAATCTTTCATAGTCTTGAGCTAATTGATATGCTTGCTCTAGACTATAAACTTCTCTCAAAAACAATTCCTTTTGGATATCCACTCTCAGACCAGCTCTAAACTGGAATAAAGTGATAGATGGGTCTTCACGCACATTACATCGCATAAGGTATTCATCAAATTTATCGATGTAATCATTTACAGGCCCAGTTCCTTGGGTCAACCTTTGCCATTGGTCCAGGAGTCGCTGTTGATAAGATGCAGGAAGATACTTCTCTCGAAGCTTATCTTTCATCTCATCCCATGTTCCAATGGGGTCATGTCTCCTATGAATGGCTAACCTCTGGACATTGTGCCAATATAGCTTTGCTTGACCTAACAATCTCATTTGGACAAACCTAACTTTTCTATCCTCAGACATATCATACTAGGAGAAGTAATGGTTCATATCAGCTCCCTAGTCAATATATTCTTTGGGGTCCAGGTGACCTACAAAACTTGGGGCGTCAACCTTAACACTCCTTATGATTCGTTCATCTTGATCAATTGGGTTGTGATAAGGCCTAAGTGTTGGATGATTACCTGGATAATCATGTCGATCCCTAGGGTTAGGTCTAAGGATTCGAGTACGACCACCATCATAATCCCGGTAGTCATTTCGGTCTCTAGGGTCTCTAGGATCTGGAACTCTAAGATTTGTAACTCTAGGATCTGTAACTCTTGATGAAGAGTTCCTAATAGGGTAATTGGTGTTCACTAGTTGTTCCTCTTCAAGAGCTAATACCCTGGCATCTAAAGATCCTAACTTACTGTCAATGGCGTCAAGTCTACCTATGATTCCTTGAAGGGTAGCTTCTAAACTAGGATCCATTTTGTTATCTAAGGAAGAATGTTTTGATTGATACTGATTCCCGACCTAGTTGTCATGCAAAATTGAAATTGACCCTAACCTAACCTATTGCTCTGATACCAATTTGATGTGGGACTGTACGCTTTTATACCAAGACTGGTGTCGGACCGTTGATCGTTAAGAAACGATCTCTAGATTAGGGTGTCCAATTTAATTAAATTAAATTTAATTAAATAAAAATAACCAGCAATCAATTGGATGAGGTTATCAAAGTGGATCTCACCCGAAAACATGGAATCTCATGAAATTTGGAAAAGGGAGATCGTCCTAAAATCGTCCAAAAATCCGAACCAGTGGTTCGCGGGCAAAATAGATTTGAAGTCGTCGGACCTAGAATCACCAAAAAGAAGCAATGAATAATCCCAAATAAAATAAATAAGTCAAATAAATCAATGCCCTGATATCTGTGTGGCTTTAAAATCCGGGCAGCTTTAGTATTCGTGCGGCTCTGAAAATCATGCGCTCTCCTGCTTTCACGTTCGTGCCAAAATGGGTTTCTTCCTTTGGCCTGATGCAAGGGAGAACAGGGGAGGCCGAAGGCCTTGCAGCTGGGTTCGCCGGCATCGGCGTTGGGTGGCGACGACGGAACGGCTGGCAAGGGTCACAGCGGTGAGCATTGCGGCTGGGGACGTCGCTGGGCGGTCCGACTGTGGTCGAGTGGCGGCCATGGAGGGCACGACAGCAGGGAGGCGATTCCGGCGGGGCTTCACCAGCGGTGGCACTGGGCGGAGGTGGTGACACGGATGGAGGTGTTGCGGCTCTTAGGGCTGGCCGGTCAATGGAGATGGGGAAGGAGGCGGCTCCAGTGGGTGGCTTCACGGGAGGACTTTGGCTGCAATAGGAAGAGCCACGGGCGACGTCTTGGGGTTTCACCGGTGGCCGGTGGTTGCATGGATCGACCGTAGTAAACTTGGAGGCGACCGGCGATGGTGAAGCGGGGTAGTTCCGGTTTGCAGCGGCACGGACGACAGGGTGGTTAATTCAGTTGGAAGGATGAAGTCCGGCTTGGTTGAGTCACTTGGAAGAGAAATGGGGAGAGAAACACAGAAGAGAGGAGAGGGGAGGGAGAGAAATCTTCGAGGAAGGTAGAACTAGCGCGAGAAAAGGGGAAGAAGAGAACCGGGAAGGGAAGAGAAGAAGAAAAAGGGGAGAGCAAGAAGAGGGGGGAAGGAATCGGGACGCACCCTGAATTCTTTTCTCAAAATAATATTCGCTAATTTTATTCGATGACAAAAGCTTCTTAAATAAACTAAGATAACAACCGATAAAACTAAATCCCTAAAAAATCTCAAAGTAATCAGAACGACCAAGGTATTCCGATAACTCTAAAAGAAATAAAAAATCTGATCTCCGATATCTCCCGAATCCCACGTACACCCATAAAATAGTAAAATAATAAAATAATAAGAAAAAAATACATCAAGATCCGTGCTGGGTTGGCACCGAGATCTGGGTTGGCTGTTGGGTCTGAACTGGCTGGATCTGAACTAGCTCAATGTCCCCATCATGGGCTTCGAGGATGCTTGGAGTTGGGGGCTACTTGGCTCGAAGATCCTTTGACGTCCTGGAGCTGAGCTCGGGAATGCTTGGAGCTGGGAGCCACATGGCTCGAAGATCTCTTGATGTCCTGGAGTTGGGCTCGAGGATGCTTGGAGTTGGGAGCTACGTGGCTCGAAGATCCTTTGATATCCTGGAGCTGGGCTCGGGGACGTTTGGAGTTGGGAGCCACGTGGCTTGAAGATCTTTTGACGTCCTGGAGCTGGGCTCGGGGACGTTGTCGATTCTTTCCTACAAGACATGCGGATATCCATGCAAGGGAGGAATCGTTATCACGATTATTGGTAAGGGAACTTACCTTGTTAGGGGCGTCCTCGTAGGTTGCATGCCCTCCTCCTTCGGGGGAGCCTAACGCCGTCGAGATCTTTGAGGCGATGGTCCCTTCGCGATGGGACTTCGGCCGCCTCGCGGGGGCCTTCGCTTGGTGGTTCGTGATCGTCGTCCCAACGACCGTGGTATCTTTGTTTAGCTTTCTCCTCCCCTCATGGCGGGAAGATGACTCTCGGGGCTCCCTGCCCCCCGAGCCTTCTTAGACGCTTGTGCAGTTCTCCAGGCGATCACACCCGTCGATTTCGTGATGGGATAGGTGTCGATGGTTGAAGCTGACGGGAGAGCGACGAGCGCTTGGGGCCCCGCTCAAGGTCTACCCCCCGGAAACCTTTGGAGGCGGGCCTCCTTGATGAGCTTCTCGATCTCCTGCTTGCGATTGTGACATTCTTTGATATCGTGGCTGTGACCGCGGTGGGGGTGATAATGCTCCGCCTCACCGCGACCGGTGAAGGGCTTCACCGGTAGTGGGTGTTGTAGTCCGGTGGCTCGCCAGCTGAGCCTCGAGTGCTGATGAACCGGCGGGAGAACCCCGCCAGTTTGCGCTCATGCTTCTCCAGGCGCGCTTTCACTGTGTGCCTGATGGTTTCGTCAGCGGATCCCCCTGCCAAAGGGGACGGCGAAGGTGACATCCTGGAAAAGGCTGGAGATCGCCAATCTGTTGACCTTTCTAGCTTGCGACGTCACCACTCTTTTGCGGTATGTTGACCTGTGAAGAGGTGGAGGACTTATTCATGCCCGTCCTGCTCCCTACCTGGCACGCCAATCTGTTGCCGCCAAGATCATCGTGGCCCGTAGCTGCTGTCGGTGCCGGAGATGCGCTCCCCCTGCCGCCCGGCCATCCTCGGCTCCCGGACCTCCGCACTGGGTGCGGACGCCTCGCCGCCCGGCAGTCCTCTGCTCCTGGACCTGCGAGACAGGGGTTAGAGACCCGGGCCGGGGTTTCCAGCGGGGGCACTTCGACGATCAAGTCAGTGACGATCCAGGGGAACAGATCCTCCTGGTCGGGCCCCTCTTGATGGACTTCGCTCTAGGAGGAGTGGAAAATGTGTGTGAAGGTGAAAACGTTGCAGGGGGAGAGTGATAGTGGGGAAAGAGGGGTGCCCTGTTCCTCCGCCTCTCCTTGTATCCCTCATTTTCCTTCAACTGTGAGGGTAGTGGCGCTTTACCCTCTTGGTCGGGCTTGCACTTGTGCTTGTAGTGGTGGTGGTGCCATGCCCCTCTTGCTGGTGGGGGTTGCACTCATCCTCCTCTTTTTTTTTCTCTCTGGCTTGTATTTTTTTTTGCCTGTATGTTGGAGTTGTTGTGTTACCTCTGAGTTTGTTGCAAACTAGGTTACCATTGGGCGCTTGTCTCGGGATCCCCGCCGGCCTGTCAGGCGCATGCGGCGGTGTCCCGAGGAGTCTTTCCTGATTCATGATAAGGAGAGTTGTCAGGTGCTCCAGCACTCCTCTTGGTTGTCTCATTCCGAGAAACTTGGCAGTGCCTCGAATGGCGGGCCGCTGCCTGCGGGATTCGAATTTTCCGGTTGGCTTCTTCTCTTGGGCGATCTAAGTGGCTGGGGAGGAGTGTGGCATCTCGATCAACGTGTTGCTTTCCTTTCTAGTGTAACTGGCGGTCGCAGGTGGTCAATACGGCCTGGAAGGCGCTTCAGTGTAGTCCTCGGGCGGCTCGCCGGTGTTCTGGGCTGGTGAGGACCTTGTTCGGGCTATGGCCGAGCTGGGACGACAGGACTTGCTCCGACCTAGACGCTCTGAGCTTGCGGGGGTGCCTTGGCGGAGGAGGGCAGAGTACAGGCCCGGTCCGGAGGGCACGTGCTCGGAGAGGCTCCACATCGACGGGTGAGCGCTTAGCTCGACCTCGACCGCAGGGACTAGCCTCCGAGGGTCTCGCTCTGGAGGGCGGAAGGCGGACCCGGTCTAAAGGGCGCGCGCTCAGAGAGGCTCCACATCGGCGGGTGAGCGCTTAGCTCGACCTCGACCGCAGGGCACTAGCCTCCAAGGGTCTCTCTCTGGAGGGCGAAAGGCCGATCCGGTCCAGAGGGCGGGCGCTCGGAGAGGCTCCACATCGGTGGGTGAGCGTTTAGCTTGACCTCGACCACAGGACACTAGCCTCCGAGGGTCTCGCTCAGGAGGGCGGAAGGCGGACCGGTCCAGAGGGCGTGCACTCGGAGAGGCTCCACATCGATGGATGAGCTTTTAGCTCAACCTCGACCGCAGGGCACTAGCCTCCGAGGGTCTCGCTCTGGAGGGCGGAAGGCAGCTCCGACCTAGGCGTCCCGAGCTCGCGGGCACGACCTGGCGGAGGACTGAGCTCGGCTTGTTGTTCTGAGGGAGTGGGATCCAGGCTGGAGAATTGATGTGGCATCTTTTCTTGACGTGGTGCCTGCCGGTTCCTCCACGTTAGCGATCCTATCACATCAGCACCATCTTCAAAGTTAATGGAAAATGCCTAAAACCATTCTTGAATTAGCCACTAAAGAAGTTGGGAAGGCTATGATTTTACATAAACCAGAGTAAGCCATGATATCTGGCTAAAGATGTTAAACTTAACACTTTTTGGGAGGCAACTCATATTTTTTTTTTCTGATATTTATTTTAGTGATTATTATTTCTAGGAATAATGGATTGCTCCACACGGTTGCTCTTGGTATTACACGAAGCATATCTCATCTAGATGGTATCTCTCATTGTTTCATTTTTCTTTACTCCATTGAGGATAATGGAAATATGGAAATTAAGTTGGGGGTTAGAAAATTTTTTTTGAAAAATATTTTGAAAATACCTTAAAAATGTTTGAAAATTTTAAAAAAATGTGTGGAAATTTTTTTTTATAAATCATGTGCCATGAAAGAAATTTTTGAGCAAAATAGGTTAGAAAAAGGGTAATAGAGTTAGAAAGTATTTGCTAATAACTATAGCGAGTCAAGAAGTAGACTAGCTGGTCAGACTTTTAGCAGCTTACTTAGGTCACCTAAAGGCTATTAATACTTTCATTGCACATGTACACTGATGAGATAAAGTAGATATTAGTTGTAAGGTCAACTAACGATTCAATTATTTCTAAAAACTTGGTAATTGATATACACTCTATTTAAAGAAACTTGAATTTAAAGAAAGAGCTACCTAATTTAAAAAAAAAGGAGGCAAGTTTTGAACATTGATTTTTCACTGAGTAACCGAATATCTTCATCTAAGTATTGTTGTTCGCATTAAAAAGTGGTTAGTGTGAAGATGTTGCCAATAAAAAAAATTCAGATGGTGTGAAAGCTATCTCAGTTCATGAATTTAATTTGGGGGTGTATAGAAAATTGACCAAAGTAGGTGATAAGTGAAATACAATTATTCTTTAATTACAAGCTAGTATCGAAATACTAAGTTAGCCATCACAAACACAAGTACTGTAGACCTTTGGATGAATTCTATATAAAATTCTAATAGTTCTGACCACGAAATTTACTTTGAAAACTCAATACTTTGTTAGTAATATTAGCTAACCTCTTTTAACCTTAATCCTAGATCTAATTTTGTAAAAGAAGATCTTAATAATACATGGTTATAAATTTATTGCATTGCTAAGGGACTAGCAATAAATAAGTTACGGGATGTGATAAGTTTAGTAAATATCCCAATTTAAGCATCAAAATATATATTATGCGATTTATATTTATTAAGAATTAATACTTTTTATCAGTGTTTTATAGAAAAAGAGTTCATAGATAAGAAGAGCTCAATTTTTGGAATCCAACGACATAGATGGTATTCAAATCAAAGTTCAAATAGCCCTAAAATTAAGAAAAAACCAAGTTAATTAAGTTTTAGCATGGATTTTAGAGTAGCCGGTCCATGGTGGACCAGTCGCTCGGTCTACAGAAGTGGGGAGTAGTCCATGGCTGCCATGATCTCTGGTCCACGCCTCTATCCATGGACCATCCTCCTCATTTTAAGCTACATGCCTCCCAACAGCCCATCGGAGACCGCCCACCATCATCATCATTGTCCGAGAAGCCATCCAAGGCTGAAGAGCTCACTGGAAGACTATTCTCCCAACCGGCCACCGTCCTCCACCATTTTTTGTTCTCCTCCATTCGATCGCCCAACACCCATGGCCTCCTGCCTCCCCTTTCCTCATGGTCGGCCTTCATCTCGGTCGCCACCAATAGCTTGCTACTTGTCATTGACCGTCCACCACCCAAGTGTAATCTTCTCCCTCTGTTTGACAACCATCACCACTGCTATCATCGATCCACCCAAAAACCATGCCACCATTGCCCCCGGTCTGAGACATCCTATTACCACCGTCCATGTATCATCATTGGTCCTGCTTCGCCCGTGGCTTCATTCTTGGCTGTAGTCAATTTTTTTGGTTATTTTCCCATTCTTCCCATCACCATGATCATCCTCCTTCTCGACCACCGCTCACTGCCAACCATTGCCATTCGTTCGCTGTCGTAGTTCATCATTAACTAGGATTGATCACCAGTCAAAGGGAGCATTCGACTGGGAGGAGGAGATCTTAGGCAATCTAGGAATTGATCAAAAATTTGGTTTGCGAGAAGGAAAGAAAGCACCGATCATCCATCAAGCTCAAATCGAACAGTCGAGACTGTTTCTTGTGATATACGATCAATTTTATCCCATATTGACTCCAAACTTGACCGAGAAAAGTCCTTGATGAGCTCTATAAAAAAAGGACCCCAGGCAATAGTCTAGGCATCAATTTTCATAGTAATTTTGTACTAATTTATTTTCTTGCTCTCTTGTTTAGATTAGTATATTAGGCTTCGAAAAAAGAAAAATTATGGATGAGATGCTGGCGACAGTGATGAGCGGCTAGACTCCTTCAACTTGGGATGGAAATGAAGCATATAACCAGATTTTATTTCTCTTTTTATACTTGATTCTGATATAATAAAAATCATACTTTTCTTTTATATATCTTTTGATTTATTTTTGTGATTAAGGTTTTGATCTAGCATATACAACTTACACCCTTTATCGGCGTGTCGTGGTCCTTGAATATGATACGTGCCTAAGAGAGGTAATATTGTAATTAAATTGGATAATTTATACTCTAAACAGACATGTCATGATTTTCAGATATGGCTCCTATCTAACAAGAGATAAATTATACTAACACTTAATTTGCAAATATTAATATTATCACAACATAAAAAAAAATAAAACTTGTTTGCATGATGGATTCGGATTTCTGGGTTACTTCTCTTGCTATCTTGAATCAATCAATTAATTAAACAACAAACTTTAACTTTGATGAGTGCCTTATTCTGATAAACATACTTTTAATACATAATTAGTACTTAAATATATTTAAATATTTTGTTATTCATCAAAATCAAGACAGGAGTCAACACAAATCCTAGCTCTCACCTCTCAAGGAGACCCTCTAGCCTTTACATGCATTTTTCTACCAGTATCATATCCTCTAGAAGCTCTCTAGATCCTCACACATAGTCCTTGGTTCTCTGCCCCTTTTGTTATAACCTTTAGCATGAAAAGTATCTCATCAGGAGTTCAACAGTCTAAACTGCATCTAAAATAGAGTTTAAAGGCCTAAATTGCATCCAAAATGGAGTCCTGTACCTTCCTCCACTTATGTTTAACCCAAAAACCAACTCCTGGTCATCCAATTAGAGTTGATCATATCGTAGATCATGAGGATCAAGCCTAGATCATGTCGAACACCTTCCTAGTCATTTGATCTTCGTAGGGGATGCACATGGCTGCTTGATCATACAAATCGCCCATAGACAATCTTTGGGATTCCATCATCGCTCTCCAGGTATAGTAGTTTGAATCTAGTTTACTAAGTAAATTAGATTCTTGCTGAAACTGGATATGTATTAGACCTCATCCAGTTTCCTCATTATTTTATCATGTGATTTCAAATTGACTGTCCTAACATCCTCGATCACACAACTCGATTTGTCTGGAAGTGCAAAGAACCTTTTCTATTTTTTAAAGAGTTAAACAATTCTTTTATGCAACAAATATGATGTAGAAATGTAGAATCTAAAATCCACTATTGGAAAGAAGATACCTTATTGGATACCATAAATGTATTACTGTAGTATCAATCACTGTCACTATCCTTGGCCACATCATAGTAGCCTTCATCCGATTCTTAAGCTATGGGCAATCTCTGACATGATGTCCAAGCTCATTGCACCAGTAGCACTTAATCTTACTCGTATCTTTCGACTTAGACTACCTACCTTGTGATCCTCTATCATGTTGCCCTCTATCGCTAGCTCATTTAGAAATCATCAATGTTCAATTCTCTCCTAAACTCAAAGCTTGGTTTTCCCGTTTGAGAATCTCATTCTGAAGTAGCACCGAAGTCACCTCCTCTATCTTGATAGTGCTCTTCCCTACTATAAAAGCAATATCAAGGACTCGAAGGAGTGCTGTAATGACAATACAAGGCCAACGCTTTGGTTTTTCCTTAACTTTCTTGCCAACATCAAGAAGATCGATGAGGATGTCATGCCTCGAACTTAGCACCAGGATCAGCCATGCAACTGACCACACGAGTCTTAGAATATTCTTTAGAGATCATGAAAGGCCTGAAAAATTTATTACAACTTCAATTTTCAAAAGCAATATTAATTATAATTCATAAAAGAATACCTAATATAAAAAAATAATACAACTTATATATTTATAAATTCAGTCATCCTTTAGTTATCCGATTGGTATTAATGACTCTACCTATTTATCATTTCACCACGAATCTAATCTATAGCCAAGCTCTAATATCTTGCATAATTCTGAGAAGAAAAAAAAGTAGGAGGTATGAGCTTTACAGCTCAATAAGAGTATCCACACACTCATACTAGTATAATATAATATAATTTAAAAAAAATAGTAAATACTAGCAAATAAAATATAAATCTCAAAATCTCATGTCAAGAGATCAAGATAACTCAAAATCAAAACATGCATCAATTAATATTAAATATTCATCGTATTCAAAAGTGAAACACTATATATATATCATCAAATAAAATCTTTCTTTTTACTTAATTATGATTTTATCTCATATTATCCATATCTTATTAACATGATCCAATCAACCAATCATTATTTTTAAGGTTTTGGACTAATCACGATCATGCTTCAGTCCATGACTGGCAAACTCAAGTATCTACCATGTATTTGCCTGTGGCTAGGCCATCATCAATATATATACCACGTACTAATCACTTGTGGCTAGGCTATTCAGTGTGCTATCTATTCGTGGCTTGGCGATTCCATGTATTATCCATTCATGGCTCGGTAATTCCACATATTAATCGCTCATGGCTCAGCGATCGTACGTATTATCCATCCATGGCTCGACGATCCCACGTATTATCTGTCCATGACTTAGTGATCCTATGTATTATCCACCCGTGGCTCAATGATCCTATATATTATTCACCCATGGTTCGGTGATCCCACGTATTATCTACCCGTGGCCTAGCTATTCTCTGTTTAACATGGCTAGTCCAAACATCCTTTTCTTAATTATCAATTTATCAAATCTTAACATGTTGTCAAATTATATTTATTTCAAGATTTCTAATAACCAGTATCATGATCCAAATCATTCAAAAATAAATCATGTCTTGATAGGAATATATCATATAAAAAATATAAATAGTAATACCAACAATCACAAATATCAATCATGAGAAATCAAGTCATATAATGCATAAATAACATACATACCAATGCTCACGTCTAAGAATCAAAAGATGTGTAGTATAAAAAAAGCAACATAATAACTGGTGATCGTATCCAAAAATTCTTACTTCTATTGGAGATAGATTTAACATATCAAATATTAATCCATACTCGAATCCTCGACCTAGATACTAAGGAACTCGCTCAATGTTATCTTGTCCAAAAAATTATCTTAGCTCTAATATAATAATATTAATATTAATAAACAATTCTATGTTATGGTAGTTATAGATCTAGAATCCTCTACCTGGGTTCCATCAATGGTGCACCCACAAACCCTTGATCCCAACTTCACAATTTTTTCAATCCCTGGAAGAGATAAATTTTTAGAGAAAGAAAGTAGAGAGAAACTAGAGAGAGAAAGTTAATAGATCATTAATCTTGGAAAGAGAGAGAGGAGAGAGAAATTCTTTTTTTCTTTTTCTTTTCTTTTCTTCTTTCTTCTTCTTCTTTCACTTAACCTAAAATAAGGGACCTGTGTTCCCCGTTCTCCCCAAAGACATAGGAGTTCTTGCCTAGAGGAGGGCGACTGGGGTTGCAACCCATGGTGGCGCAGCCACGAGGCCATGGTTCAACGGTCGATAGTGATGGGTAGCATTGAAAAACAAAAAAAGGGGGCTAAAATAGGGGTTCTCCTTTTCAAAAAATAATCCACTGATTGCTAGCCAGAAATAAGGCATAAGGCCATGGGAAGGAGAGGAATAAGGAGAGGAAGAAAGGTCGGAGCTTACCTTGGCCTCCAGCGATGCCAACCACTTCGACAATAATGAGCATGATCAAACCTTCCACAAGGAATCACCAATGATATTCTTTTCATTTGGCCTTGATCTTCAATGGTGGGGATTCGTGGAAGGGAGGGGATCCCTCCTTCTAGCTAGAAAAACTTGAATTTGGCTTAGTTTTGGATTCCTTCTCGGAGAATGAGAAGACTCTTTTTGGGAGTCTTCTTCTCAATTTTTTTGGATTGACTTTAAAACTTGTGTTGGGCTGATTCTTATTGGGCCAGGTTATTACAGAGGATCCCCTAGAAGTTGCTTAGGTGCTTTTGCATGTTTTGTCATTCAATTATTCGCAGTTGATAGAATTACTTCCAAAGAAAGAGTATGTTGGTGAGAGACTTCACAATATATAACTTCTCGAGCTTCATCCATAGCATCATCGAGAAAGTCTCGTTCAATACATGGATCACCATCTCATCTATAATATACAAACGGATAGTGCTTACCACCTGCATCTGAAGCCATATCCAAGTCTATCCTCCATAGTAGCTGGCCTCTCCTTGCATATAAAAGCATCAATCAAATATTGCTGGATGAGCACGTCTTTCATCCTCGCTTGCTAGAAAGAGAAATTACTTTTTTCCATTGAATCGGTTGATCTCCACCTTGATTGTACTTATCTTCTCCATCTTCTTTGATATTCATCAATACAGATAACCTAGGACTCTGATACCAATTATTATAGTACCAACTGTATTGAAACTACTCATCGAAAAAAAATTTATGCAGAATATGGATCCCTATTTTCAGGATCATAATATCAGTGTCAATGTCACAAGAGAAGGAAGAAAGAAAATAAAAATAAAATAATACAATCAATTAGGCATGCAAGATTTCATTATGAAAAAAATAAATACTTATAAGATTGAAACTCACACTCTCAATCCCAAATATTTTTTTTCAACAAAAAATTCTAAATCCCAACTCTTACCTATTAAGGAAACCCTTAGCCTTTACAAGCTTTTTTCTACCATTACCACACCCTTTGAAAGTACTATGAATCCTCACACTTGGTTCATGGCCCACTACCTCCTTTTTTTTATAGCCTCTAGCATGAAAAGTACCTCAACAGGAGTCCAACGATCTAAACTGCATCCAAAATAAAGTCCTGTACCTCTTTTAACTTGCGTTTGATCCAAAAACCAACTCTTAGCCTTTCGATCAGAGTTGATTACACCACAAATCATGCAAATCAAGCCCCGATCACATCGGACACCTTCCTGGACATCTAATCATCACAAGGGATGCACGTGGCCACTTGATCGCACGAATCGCATGCGTAGACCATGTCAACTGGCCCATGGATTGTGATTCCCTCATTGTAGACCACACCATATAGCATAGTGGATTGGCTGTTCCGTGTATACCAAGTGGGAAAAATAGGATAAGGCATGCTGGGTGACTGCTTGGGCCTGGGCCAACCGTGTGCCTGCGTGTGCTACCTTAGGCCATGAGTTTGCGCGTCCATGCGTCCGCGCATTGGGCTACGCATGCCTGTGGGCTGTGCATGCTAGGCCGGGCCTTCTTTCATTCTTTAGACTTGCTTCCAAGCTATTTTTAGATTTTTTCATATATTCGGAGTTTCTTTCGAGTCGAATCGAGGCACTTTTCCTAACATTCTCTTCTTGTATTCCTTAATAGAATTGATATATTATACTGAGAAAAGTATTGTATGCTAATTAAAGAGCCTCTAATATATTAAAGAGAAACTTTGTTGTACTCATTATTTGGTAATAGTAGAAGTTTAGTTTGTACTTCGGTTCCGTGGTTATTACCTCCATATTAGAAGGTTTTCCAAATAAATCTTGTATTCTTGTACTTAATTTGATTTACATTTTGTAAGATATATATAATATTATTGAGTTATTACTTATTGTAATTAGCATATAAAAAGTAGAGTTTATCCTATGTTGACGTTGATCCCCGTGGACTAGATGGAGTACTCGAGTCACCGGTTCACCTCCTTAGATACCTGCAAAACAGACCCTTGACCGAAATTTCTCTGGTAAGGGACACTCCGATGCCTAAGTCAATAGGATTTGGGCAACAGAATGGAGAACTCAAAGGGAGATAGATGAGAAAGAGAAGAGTTAAGTTGGCATGGTACAAGCTAGCCTTAGACTGGCTTAGGATTGCCCAGCAATTGCCTAAAAAAATGCTTACCTCGGAAGTCCCCTCTTACATCTTTTTATAGGCATTGTTCTAACCGTAAATAGTTAAGACTTTCTGATTTTTGTTAGGAAAGTTAGTATAACTTTCCTTTAGCTGATTGTAGTTACTGTTGATAGTTAGTTACCTTGGTTTTATTGATGCTGCGGTCATTAGTTATGTACCTGGTTAATTATAACAACCAGGCTCATTCTTGATGGGCCTTAGCTAAAAGTAGATCGGCTAACTGTAGGTTGGCCATTTGCTTCAGAACTTATCAATTGTAAATTGGTTGTTCTCTTTGAAGTAGGCCAAAAGCCGATTACACATCGTATATCACCGTTGGCTGAAGTGTAGGATTGATCCTGTTATGATACATCGGTTCAAGCATGGATCAGCTGCCGATTTGACCGCTCACGTAATCCCTCCTAAACCAGACACTTCAAACCGGAGTGCCCAGAGGAAGCTGGGTGAATGGGCAAAGTGACGACATGGTGTAACCACATCATAGACCCGATCTTTGACCTTAGCTGAAGACACCAGCCCGAAAGAGAACGGTCCGAAGACGACGCCGACTCCACCCTACGATTCACCCTGAAAAGAACAGCTCCATCATGAACAGCAGAGGTGTCTTCAGACTATCCCAGAAAAAATAGGACGAAGACACCTCTCCAGTCCAGCAATGACCCCTCCAGAAAAAGAGGCCCAAAGGTAAATCTCCGACCAATCTCAAACCCACGCGAACGTGGATGCGATGATTACGATCAACTGCCTGGCTATCACCTCCAAATTATAACTACATCGAAGTGGCCACGTGGCCATTAACCCCAATCGTAATGCCTCCAGCCTGGCCGGTACCTCTCAACAACAGCCTACAATTACGAGCGAAGGGGAGTCAATCAGTCCCCATCTTAACCATAGGATGGAAGATAAAACCACGCGCTAAACTAGCCATTATAAATACTGGTAAGAGGGGACACTCAAGGTAAGCACAACGAGATCCTGGAAAAATAAAAGTTCATTTCCTCACCATCTCCCTCCTCTTTAGAATACTTTCCATTCTGTTGCTAGAACCCATCTTTGACTTAGGCATCGGAGTGTCCCCCGCCAGAGAAAATCCAACCATGGACCTGTTTTGCAGGTGAACCAGGGGAGCAACCTGTGATCCAGTAGTTCCTCCCGGTTAAAGGGGATTCTATACTAACAGATTGGCATGCCAGAAAGGGGGAGTCACGGCCCGAGCATCTACTGCTAGCTCCCCTCCTTGGAAAAAGGAGAGTGTAAGGAGGTTCTAATGGCGAAGGAAAAAACTCAGAATGCCTCAACAAGCAGAGGTCGCACTCCCTTTCAGAGGGACGACCCCCCGTCAGGGAACGACATTCCGCCTCCTATGCTTGTCATGGGACAACAGCAATTCGAGGCTTTTCTAAACCAAGTTAATGCTCTCATGACTATGATTCAGAATTTTCAAGATAGGGCCCTTCAGGTGGGGCATCCGCCGGCTATCTCCAGACATAGCCATCAATCTAGGAGGAAGGGAGACCATCAACACGGGTCCACCCATCTTTTCCTCTATGATCGGCCCTCTCCCGAGGGCCGAAGCACTTGAAATCCAAAGCCAACTGATTCGCTGCAAAGAGGAAAGAGATGTAGATGGTCTTTTTCTGCTTCCTTCGAGGACTCCACTCCCGAAAGAGACCTGTTGAGGGAAGCCCGCCCCGATTATGAAGGAAAGCTCAAGGCCCTCGAATCGGAGGTCGTGAAGCTTCAGGACCAGAGGAATCACGGTGACCTCGTGGCTTATGAGTTACGTACTCTGTTCACCTCTCGCATCATGGTCGAAATTATCCCCTAACACTTCAGGATTTCTTAGATGGAGCCCTACGACGGCACCACTGACCCGCTTGATGATCTGGGCAGTTTCAAAGCCCACTTGATGATTCAAGGGGCCTCGGATGCACTATAATGCCTCGCCTTCCCCGCTACTTTGAAGAAGGTAGCTCGGATATGGTACTCGAGCATACATCCAGGTACCATTTATTCTTTCTCCGAACTAGAAAAATTATTTGTCTTGCATTTCAGGACCTGTCGCAAGACGCTCCGAAACACGGACACCCTATTTCTCCTTCACCAGAATGAGGGAGAAAGCCTGTGAGACTATATCTCCAGGTTCAACTCAGCTATGCTCGAGATCCCTGATCTTAACGAGCACGTGGCCATGTCCATGCTGAAGAAGGGGCTTCGATCGTCCAGGCTTACTTTCTCCCTGGATAAGAAGTTTTTCACAAGCTACGCTGAGCTCTTATCAAGGGCTCAGAAATATGCTGACGCTGAAGAGCAAGCAACGAATTGATGGCTAGCTAAAGGGAAACCCCTCACAAAAAGGAAGAACAGCAGGGGGCTGGGCCCTCCCGCACCCTCCAACAGCAACAACAACAACAATAATTATAATCGGTGATGAAATCCCAAGCCTAGAGCATCAGGCGGGAGATTCGACTCCTACACCCCCCTCAATCTTCCTAGAGAAAAGATCCTGATGGAGATAGAACAAGAAAGCTATCTCCAATGACCGTGTCCCATGAAGGCGTCCTCTTTCGTGAGGAACAAGAACAAATACTGCCGATTATATCGGGACCATGGCTATGACACCGAAGAGTGCATCCAACTCAGGGATGCCATTGAAGATCTTATCAAGAGGGGTTACTTGGGGCACTACATCGGTCACCAAGGATCTCGACTGGAGGCCACAGTCCCCTAGAGGGTCCCTGAAGAAGCTGAGCTACCAAACCAGAGGCCCACCAGTGGGAACGTGGGAATGCTACATCGGCTAACTAAATGGAAAAGAGTCGAAGACGATGCCCTGAAATGGCTCAAAGACAACAACGCCATACTCTTCTCTGATGATGGCCTTGCGAGGGTCCAACTCCCAAATGATGATCCAGTTATAATATCGGCTGTCGTGGCCAATTATGATGTAAGGCATATTTTAATCGATAATGGAAGCTCCGCAAGCATCTTTCTCTATGACACATTCTCTCGGATGTGCCTGCCTAAAAATAAACTACAAAGGTCTCCTGTGCTGCTCACCGACTTCGGAGGCAACCAAGTCGATGTTGAGGGTGAAGTGATACTGCCCGTAACCCTCAGCACCAAACCCCGATAGAAGACACTGCCAATTAACTTCATGATGGTCCAAACTCCCTCAACCTACAATGTGATTCTAGGACAGCCCATCCTGAACAAATTTTGGGCCATAGTGTCAACTTATCACCTCCTGGTACGTTTCCCCACCAGGAATGGAGTTGGAGAAGCAAAGGGAGACCAGAGAACTACATGATAATGCCTGATGATACAGGACAAGCAATCCAATAATCCCACGACTTTGGATCAATTGAACCCGAGGGACCTAACCATGAACTGCGATGAATCCATGGAAAAGACCATTTCGGTACAGTTAACCGAGGACCCCACCAAGGTTGTGCAAATTGGAAGCCTGCTTGATGAGGAAACAAAGGCAAGGCTGATCTATTTTCTCAGGAACAATGCTGATGTCTTCGCCTGGTCAGCTTCGAATATGCCCGGGATCCCAGCCGAAGTGATTACTCATCGGCTGGAGGTCGCCCCTGAACACAAGCCAATTCAGCAAAAGAAAAGAAACTTCGCCCCAGAGAGGTAGAAAGCAATAGAAGAAGTGAACAAGCTTATCAAGACGGGATTCATTCGAGAGGCGTACTATCCTGAATGGCTGGCCAACGTGGTGATTGTAAAGAATATTAGTGGTAAGTGAAGGATCTGCATTGATTACACAGACCTCAACAAAGTTTGCCCGAAAGATAGCTTTCCCTTGTCGAAGATTGACCAACTAGTTGACGTCACTGTGGGCCATCAGTTATTAAGCTTCATGGATGCCTTCTCCGGATACAACCAGATCCGAATGGACCCTCGGGATGAAGAGAAGATAGCCTTCGTCATCGAAAAAGGCCTCTATTGCTACAAAATGATACCGTTTGGACTAAAGAATGCTGGGGCAACATTCTAGAGGCTGATCAATAAGGTGTTCAAGAAATAGCTATGAAGGAACATGGAGGCCTATGTCAACGATATGATTGTCAAAAGCCTCCTCAAAGAAGACCACATCAAAGACCTGGAAGAGTCATTCGACATCCTATGGCGCCACCACATGAAATTGAACCCAATAAAGTGTGCCTTCGGAGTGACCTCAGGCAAGTTCTTGGGGTTCCTCATTACTAAACAAGGAATCGAGGCAAATCCCGAAAAGATTCAGGCCCTTCGAAATATGAGACACCTTTCTTGCTGGAAGGAAGTATATCAATTGACAAGAAGGATCGCCTCCTTAAATAGATTCATTTTCCGGTCGGCTGAGAAGTGTCTCCCCTTCTTCAAAGTACTCCGACAGCCCCGAGGCTTCGAATGGATCGAAGATTGCCGCCTTGCCTTTGAGGAATTGAAGAAATATTTGGAGACCCCACCCTTGCTCTCCAAACCTCAAGAAGGAGAGACTCTCTACCTCTGCCTCTCTACTGCGGATGAAGCAGTCAGTTCGATTCTCGTCCGAAGAGGGGCAGACGACCTCCATAAGCCCATCTACTATATCAGCAAAGTCTTGTACGATACCGAGACAAGATATTTAAGGATATAGAAGCTGATTTACTCATTGGTAATTGCGGCAAAGTGATTGCGGCCCTATTTCTATGCCCCCGCCATTTTAGTTCTGACTGACTAGTCCCTCAAAGCCATTCTCCGCTGTCCTGACACTTCGGGGAAGATAGCCAAATGAGCTATTAAGTTGAGTGAGTTTGACATCAGCTTCCAACCCCGATCAACTATGAAAGCACAGGTGATATCTGACTTCTTAGCTAAGTGCACTTGGAGGCCCGAAGATGGAGTACGACCGGCCGGAGAGGAGGGATCCACTCCGAAAGATGTGGAGTCTGTTTGGGTACTCCATGTAGATGGAGCCTCTAACTCCACTAGATGTGGAGCAGGCCTCATTCTAGCCAAACCGAATGGACACACAGTGGAGTATGTACTTCGATTCTCCTTTCTTACTTCAAACAATCAGGCCGAATACAGAGCCCTACTTGTAGGGCTTCGAATCACCAAAAACTTGGGAATCCGAAGAATCCAGATCTTCTCGAACTTCCAACTGATGGTGAACCAAGTCAAAGGCGAATTCGAAGCTAGAGATACTACAATGATCCAGTATTTAAAGAAGGTCTGAGCCTTATCCTCTCAGTTGGAGTTCTTTGAAATCATCCATGTGCCTCGATCGAAGAATTCCCGAGCGGATGCACTGTCTACGCTTGCCACCATCACTCCGAAATCCCTCGATCGTACCTTCGTTGAACATCTTGAAGTTCCAAGCATAGCCGAAGAAGCCTCAAAGGTGTACCAAATCGAGACCGAGCTCAATTAGATGGATCCCATCCTCAAATTTCTGAATGAGGGTGCACTACTAGAGGATAAGACAGAGCCCAAGAAGACCGGCTGGATGGCATCTCAGTACGTTGCCTTGGACAGGACCCTGTACAAGAGATCATTCACTCAACCTCTGTTAAAATATTTAGGGTTATCGGATGCTGACTATACCTTGAGAGAAGTCCATGAAGGCATATGCGGAGACCATCTGGGGGGAAGGGAAGACATTCATTAATCCAAGAGAAACTGTCAATTACATGTCGTTCCCCTTTAAAAAAAACAAGAAGTACAAGGCTCAAAACCTATCGAGCCCTACGACCCGTCGGAGAAGCCCCCGGTCAGCGGAACGGAGGATCTCCTCGATTTGAACAGGAAGGATCTCCTCAATCTAGGCCAAGGCCAAGGTCTCTTCAGCCTAAGCCTCTTCAGTTTTAGCTACGACCGGGACTTCTTCATTTTGGCCCGGTACCTCTTCAACCTCAGCGGGGGTCGCGATCTCTTCCTCCTCCTCAATCTCATTTGCTGGGATGCTAGAGAGGTCGAGATCAGGGAAGACTTCGCCAACCCTAGCGAGTCTGTCGTTGAAGCCATATTGATAATTAAAAAGGCTTGCTTCAGTTACTTCCTTCTTAAACTGTGAAGACTTTTTAAAGTCTTCGACTGCTTTGGCTGCCTGCTCTTTTAAGGCTTCGGACTCCTTCACAGTTGCTTCGACCTTCAGAGTCGCTTCTTCGGCCTTCGAAGTTGCCTCTTCGACCCTCCTGATCGCCTCATCAGTTGTCTTGACCAGGTCATCGGCCTTTTTCTGGTTTTCCTTGGCAAAATGTTCCAAGGAATGGACCTGCTTCTTCCTCTTCCTCAGCTTCACCTCCTACACAGAGATCTTCAGCTGAGCCTTCTTCAGCTCACCCTTCAGGTCCTGAACTTCGACATTTCTACGTGTGAGCTGCTCCTCCATAGATAACTTCAGTTCTTCGGCCACCTCCCTTTCGACTTTGGCCACCTGAAGATCCTCCTTCAAGCCATGAAGGATGCTGTCGACGCTCCCTAGACCCTCCTCTAGGAAGGTGGCATCGTAGAGCAGCTGCACCAACAAAATGAAGCATAAGATCGGTCATGACCTAAATAGCCCGTTGGAGACAAAAGAAACGATGACCGCCCTACCTGCAGCAAAGAAGAAAAGGCAGAATCAGACACCTTGGCGAGGCTCCGACCCCGAATGACCGCCAAATCGTGGGGCAGCAGAACATCCTTTAGTACCCGCCTAGCCACAATAGGGACTACGAGACCCCTCGCGATGGAGAACTCCAAGGGGTTTGCAGGGCGACCCCTGCCCAGAGAAGTCCTCCACACAGACTCCTCGACTTGTGGTGCCTTGCCCTTGTCCACCGTAGGGGGGCAAGGTGATGGTACATCAGTTGTTGGAGACGGGCTCCCCCTGATCTGAATCAGGGAGTCGGCCCTTGTCAAGGACTCAGCTGGCGGATGCCCTGCCGAAGCCTCCACCATCGGTATTCCATTCCCTCCAGACATTCCTCTGGAAGACAAAGCACTTCTACTAGGATCATCCCCCCGGACCTTCTTCCGGACCTCTGATCCCGAAGGAGAAGCCGAGCTGTCTTCCTCTTAGCAGACTGACGAAGCCAGCCCAAATTAGGCCTCATCCTGCCACCTACAAACAAAAACACATTCCAAAATTAGTTGGACAACGGAGCTACCAAAAGGAAAAGGCCAAAGACCTCTACCGCTTGTACCTAACATGGAAAACTTGTTGTTCCCTGCGAGGTGAAGATTCCTTTTCTCTAATAGCTCTCGAATGGAAACGGCCTCCGAATTAGACAATAAAGCATAGTCAGGTTGGTCGGCCGCCATAACCTTCTTTCCTGCATTGGCTTCCAAATGAGGCTCCCTCCACTCACTGTTGAAACCCCATAATTGAGTGGAGGAGACAAAAACAAAATTGGGTTTCCATCCATGGATGGCACTGGACATGTCCTTCATTATTTTGCGACCAGGACGAGAACCAATAACCTATCATTCGTGGCCGTGGAAATCCCTCTTTAAAATAAAGAGAGAAGTGAATAAATTAGTTCCATACCTCACATTAGCCATGTGACACCGAACCAAGAATCCACAGATATTTCGAATACTATTCGGAGTCAAATGTGCGGGCACAATCTGATACATATAAAAGACCTTGACGAAGAAAGGGTGTATCGGGAAGCGAATATCAGCCTTCAAATGATCTTCATATACCATGATGTGCCCAGCGGGAGGCCTATTCGCTCGCTCTTCAGGCTTCGAAAGTATCAAAAGGAATCCTTCGGGAACATGGTAACGCTCCCAAAGGTGGGCTATCTTCTTGAATGAAACGAAACTAGGGACTAGTTCCGGTCTAACCTCATCACCAGCACCAGAAGGCCCAACCCCCCCACTAGCAACATGAACTCCTACGGACTTTACCATGGTGGGAAAAAAAAATAGGGAAGGAACAAAAGAATCCTACCTATGGAAGAGACTGAGGGCTGGAAGCGAGAAAAGCTAAGCAAAAGGTAAAAATAAACAAAGGTGGAGAAACTTCCTCAACCAGTCCTCCCTTTTCCCTCATAAAGAGACAAGAAGCATCTAGGACATCTCCTCGAAGGGAGAGACCATCTCCCTCTGAGTTCGCCACGAACATTGACGCCGGAGATGGATACAAAACTCCAAATGGCCCCAAGCTGATTTGACGCGGGGAGAACTGAAAGTCATGATCCGCGTGACCCCAATCAATGGCAGAGATGAAGCCCATGTTTTTCCCAAGGGACGGGAAGAGGCCACGTCCTCCACATAAATTCCAATGAAAAGATCGGCTGAACCACTGCAACGAAGGAAAAGGGAAGTGTCCTCTCGACTGACCCTTTTCTTTTTCACACTCTAGTTAGGGAACGACAGTTGTCCTCAACTTGATCTTCGAATCAAACGGCAGTTATGGCAAGCAGCCAAACCAGAGATTTTACTATCATTGGCTGCACCTCCTCCCAGAAGAAAATGATAATCCAACGATACTCTCACTCTTCGAGGCAAATCACTGCTTCGAATATTAAGAGTGGGGGGCAACTGTTAGGATATGTCGGTTCAAGCATGGATCAGTTGCCAGTTCGATCGCTCACGCAATCCCTCCCGAGCTAGACACTTCGAACCGGAGCGTCCAGAGGAAGCAGGGTGAATAGGCAAAGCGATAACATGGTGTAACCACATCATAGACCCGATCTTCGGCCTTAGCCAAAGACACTAGCTTGAAAGAGAATGGTCTGAAGACGACGCTGACTCTATCCTATGATTCACCCTGAAAAGAATAGCTCTGCCATGAACAGCAGAGGTGTCTTCGGACTATCCCAGAAAAAACATGACGAAGACACCTCTGCAGTCCAGCAACGACCCCTCCTGAAGAAGAGGCCCGAAGGCAAATCTCTGACCAACCTCAAACTCACACGAACGTGGGCACGACGGTTACAATCAACTGCCTGGCTATCACCTTCAAATTATAACTACATCGAAGTGGCCACGTGGCCATTAACCCCAATCGTAACGCCTCCAGCCTACGGTTACGGGTGGAGGGGAGTCGATCAGTCCCCGTCTTAACCGTAGGATGGAAGACAAAACCATGTACTAAACCAGCCATTATAAATACTGGCAAGGGAGGATACTCAAGGTAAGCACAACGAGATCCTGGAAAAATAAAAGTTCATTTCTTCGTCATCTCCCTCCTCTTCAGAATACTCTCCATTTTGTTGCTGGAACCCGCCTCTGACTTAGGCATCGGAGTGTCCCCCGCCGGAGAAAATCCGGCAAGAAACCTATTTTGCAGGTGAACCACGGGAGCGAACATGTGATCCAGCAGTTCTGCCTGGTCAAAGGGGATTCTACGCCAACAGATCCATTCTCCCATCGGGCTTTGAGAATAACGTTGCGCCAATCTATACCGGTCCAGATGAATTAATTAACTCTTAGGGCCGGCAATTATCTCCCTGGACCGGTTTATCACAATATCCTACATATAATTATATTTGTGCCATTTTCTTCCTAAAAGTAGTCCTGATTAAAGGTTAGCAATAAGAATGGTAAGAAATCTTTTACAAAGTCAAGATATTGTGGAGGTTGGATGAGCGGGTATAATTTCATTTGCAAGTTCGCTACAAAACGGAAATTAGATGGCTAGTTGAGCTAACAATATGGCCAATTGGCCATGCAAGCGTTCAGACGGTGAGCTCATCAAATGGAAGAACATCTGGTATGAGAGCTACGTGGGACTAAAATTTTGATTAAAATATTGTTGGTCTGTGCACGTGGGGGTATTTTAAGCATCCCCTATCAAAATTGCAGACGTGGCAAGGGACGGTTGTCCCGAGGCCACGAGCAGAACTTGTGGCATGGTGGGCTTCAGGGCAAGCGACCGTTTGATTCTTTTCAAACGGGACCGCTAATTAACATTATATTGGGAGGTAAAGGACATTAACAAATATGCTTCTTTGACCAACCAACGACAAATATTACGTAGCTGGGGACCAGAAGATCTCGCCTCTTCTTGATCCCAGGATTGGATTTTTTTAAAAAAAAAATTATTTTTTTGAAAAATATTAATTATTTGATTTGATATGAACCATGCTGTCTGATAGTAAACATATATTGTTGTTCGAGAAGTGGCTAGCTCATTTATATTTTTGCTAGATTAAGTTTAAAATTTAAATTTTATAATGAGATATATTGCAATGACCATGCTCCCTTCCGAGTGCTTGGATATGAATAATGTTCGATCCTTAATTCAATATTAGACTTATATAAAAATAATAATATTTTGTGGACTGTCATTTAAGATTTCGTCTACTTAAAAATGATCAATTAAGTTTTGAACTATATGGAACCTTAATGTATCTAATAAGATGTTGGTCTTTTAATGTGTAGAGATTTAAGGATAATTTCTATCTTTATGATGGACAAAAATAAAAATCATAATAATGCTGATTTCATATAAAAACGGTAATGATCCCCAGATTACACGGTGTTATTACTTTCTCCCCGATATCCTATCATCAGAGAAGAAAATCCTAAAAAACGAAAGAAAATACTCCTTAGAAAATTCATGTGAATCTGGAAGGCTAGCCGTGCGACATAGGAATAGACCTTCAAATCCAGGCCTTCAGATATGGATTCAGGTACGCTTCTGCTTATTATTTGATTATTTTCAATGATGTCACATATTTATTTTTTAAATTTATTTTTAAATAGATTTCAGGATAATTTTCAACAAGAAGAATAATTTATAACAAATAATCCATCTTGGATGGGTTACTCTTTTTAAGAAAATTCTAAATCTACAAAAACTAGTTTTCTCGTGCATGTTTCACATCATTTTAAATATTATATATATTAAACAATAATATAGTTTATATAAATAAAAATATTTTATTAAAATATGGAAATATAATGATAGAAATTGATTAAAGTGATCTTGATCAACACAACCATATTATCTCGCAGCAGACCACCATTTAACATACAAAAGTTTATGATTCAGAACTTTTTTAATCAACATGTGGACCGATGCTTTCTCATCAACTTTTTTTTTTTTTTTTTTTTTTTAAGTTTTTTAAACTTGTATAAGAAAATTTTAAAAAATAAATAAAATTTTCGGCATTATATTTCAAATAATAAATTTTAAGATGGATATCTAAAAAATGGTTATTAATTTTAGAATCATCGTATCAATTAAAAAATTTGATGTTATCATCTAGCCGACGATCACCAACCAAATTTCAAACTTTTAAAAATACCTTGTCTTGAATAAAAGTTGCTGCAGCATCACTCTTTACGTCATGTCCACGTTAACAACAACAACAACAACAAAAAAAAAAAAAAAAAAAAAAAAAAAAAAAAAAAAAAAAAAAAAAAAAAAAAAAAAAAAAAAAAAAAAAAAAAAGTAGAAAGAAAGAAAGAAATGATGAGGGTGACGTTGGGTGAGAAGTCGACCGGCAACCCAGTCAGCACGTGATCGAGATATGAAGCCGGGACCCGGTCTGACGTTATGGCGGGACCCCCATGCGGCTGACCTTCTAAAGGCCGCATCGGTTGCCCGGCGTAGCGCTCCACTTAGACCACCACCTCGCAAGCTGCAAGGCATTGGATTCTCCCATCCCCATCACCCCCTTGGTAGATATTTTGTCAGATTTTGTTCCACCATAACTCTATCTCGTTTTAATTAATCAAAATCATGTGAATCGACAAATATGCTGCGTGGACCAAATATATTGTTACGTCTTGTTAGCAACTTGGTATCTTTTGCATGCGAATATGCCTCTCTCTCTCTCTCTCTCTCTTATATATATATATCCCATGGGTTGAATCATATTGACTAAGTTTGAGTGTGGCTCACGTAGCCGTTAACAAGGCCTTACACCCTTCCTAGCTAGTGTGAATTCGAATGCATTTAGACTATTTTCATTTGTAGTTGTATATATATATATATATATATATATATTGGCTGGAAAGGTGTGAATTCCATTGCTGGGGTGGACGTATGTGTGTGCATGCGTGAGTGCGTGTTTGGTGGCAGTCAAGTAGGTATTTTCTATAAAGGGTATTTGGTGGCAGTCGAGTGTACACAAGTCGAGCACAAATGACTTCATGTCAAGTCATCTTCAAGCTCGAGTTATAGAATATGACTTGATAATGCTCGCACTTGACTTTATGGACCAAGTGGGGTAAGTATTTGATCCAGAAAGACTACGAAGCTTATCCTCATGTTGTTCACACTTCCTGTGGAATATTATATATGGATTGCATTGAAGGAACGTTTGGTTCCATAAACAAATTATAATGTTAGTATTTAGCTCACTGCTAATATGATTATTGAATGGTGAAACTTGTTGGACTTTTTATCGTTACTAAGGTTTAGATCATTAGAAATGTCAAATATAAATTTGAATGGCAATTTATTTTTCACTCGTTTTTATAGATTGACTTTGTTCCAAGTTGCACTATGTTTTATTGGTTGATATTTGTAGGTTCACTATTTAAAATACTTGTGCCAAGCTAATTTAATTACAATTAATAGAACCATAAAACTAAATCTCTTATGGCTGAAATTAGACGACCAAATGCGGAACCATTAGACATGGTTGATGCATAGAGAGGGCATCAATAAATCACTCGAAGATAACCTCATCCAATTGGCTTCCAGTTTAATTTTCCCAGCACAACGGTTGAACAAAGAATGTGGGGAGAAACTCGAGAATAATTAATTGATAGTGGTCGATACTACTTTGTACTAATCTAAACACTCAAATAATCAATGTAAGTAGCTCTATAGGAAAAATAAAAGCCACTTCACGAGTCTCAGAAGCAGATGAAAAACAAACATCCGACTAATATCCTGTATTGATTCCATTTTTAAATCAAATGATTCTTTGCACGTAAGCAATTGATCGGTGAAGCAATCTGTTCGACATATGGGTGTCGTGTAAAGCTGAATGGATTGGATAAGGGATGAAGCTTTTCTGTCTCTTGATCAGAACTCCTTTCCCTTCCTTCTTTCCAAAAGCTTCCTGTAATCCCTCATTTCGTTGTAATACTGACTTGGAAAGCCCATGCAGAGTGTACAAATTAAAGCAAAAGAGAGATGTTTTCCCTTCATCCTGGCTCCCCCTCATCACCTTTCTTCTTTATAAACGATAGGAGAGGGTGATAGGTCAATATAAAGATGAATCAACAATAACCCTATCTCTTTATTTGCTTACTGAAATTAATGTACGAGAGCCTGACGATTGAATCCTGTCAAGACACACACACACAAAAAAAAAAAAGAAAAAAAAAAAGGCTTGACCTCTATGGGGTTGTTGGATAGAAAATTGCAACTTCATAGCTAGGATAATAAAGTTAGCTGCTATCAAGATATAAAGTGCGTTGCTAGCGTTGCCTCCTATCAACTCGCGATTTTTCCGTCAGTGGTGTAGGTGGTGTAAATGGCTTTTGTTTTGAGTAAATTATCTTTAATAGAACTTTCTTGGCTAATGATCTTAATTCATGCTAATCGTTTCATCACCTGTTGTTATGGTTTGTAGGCGATATTAATACCTGCTTCCCAAATTGCTTTACTTATAATTGAAGTAAAATTGCCAAAAGGCCGAGTCTGGCTTTTATTCGGGGACAATGCAGTACCAGAAACAACCTATTGCACCAGCCCAATTGTTCCAAATGCTCGTATAAGGGCACGATAAAGACTGCAGATTAATAGCAGACCAAAATCTAGGCAATGCTCATAAGCAGATCTATTTCCAACTATTCAAAGCTCGAAACTAGGCCCAAATCTGATACATGTTTCGTTGGTGGACATGCCAGGGCTAAATTCAATGGCAAAATTTATCCGTTTTCTTCTCTCTCTCCTATAAACAATAAATTGAGTTTCTAGCCTGTTGGATTATCTGTAATTTGAAATAACTAAACATGATGGTGATTGCGTAATAAACCTAAAAGAGTGTGCAAGAAAATTTTAATCAGCATAGGCCACATAAATAATGCATGTTATGGCAATTACTGACCCAACTTCGAAGACTTACTGGACCATCGACTACGTCACCGTTCATGGAAGACTGGGACACCGATTCAAGTCAATCAAGTTACCAACTAGGAAGGCGACAACGAAGTAAACTACTTCACCATCAATTAAGAAGAAAACTAACGAGGGAAATATGAGCCAATCAAATAGCCGTTCATTTTCAAGCTGAGTAGCTGCAACCTACCAAATCTAACTGATATAGCATTCTCCATGGACATCCACCAACTATCTAGTTACCTGAATAAACTAAGTCAAGTACACTCAGATACAGGACCAAGCCTCTCCTTTTGGTAATGGCCAAGTCGACTACTTACTCGATCTATAATGCTCGAGTAGGTGACGACCAATCCAATTACAGTTGTTCCAACATAAATTGTGGCGGACAAGATTCCAACAAATCTTGCCATCCTGATAGAAAGATGCTACTAGAGAAAATTCCAAGGGATAAGATCTCACCATTTTTGTAAAACTTGTTATGCATGTTAAAAGAAGCTACCTCCACAATGACATTTGATTACTCAATGTAGTCCTATAAAATGATAAAAGATCCATGACGAGATACATTATACTATAGTAACACATCTCTACCACTCATATACTCATTCAATCATCATCATCATTCACAGCTAGCTGCTATAATCTATTTCTCTAAAATACTAACTCGAACATTGAAAAATTTTTCCGTCGAAAATTCAAGCCCAATAACAATTTTTGTAGATTTCCATTTGAGAGCCACCACAAACAACATCCAATTCTATCCCAAGAATAAAAAAAAAATGGAACACCTCAACCACCATTAAAATTTAGTGAAGGATGATTTGACGACGACAATGCATTCCCCCTCCCCCCCCCCACCCACACACACCATAGTAAATTATCAAAAATCCTAAAAGTGCGTTTTTGCTGTTCTTAGCTAATCTGTGCTTTTCTAAGTAGAATCAAAGAAATAGAATGAGCTATTAATCCTACTAGAGCTTAATAATATTTTACACGCCCCCACGATGACCCATAACTTGTTGCCAATCAATCAAATTGCTGAAGACAATAATTTTATATCCACTGACACATACATAAAGAGACGCTCTGAGCCTGGTCCCTTCGGCCTAAGCAGACATAGGCTTCGCAACTTGAGGATGAAGTATGGACCAACATATTTGCCGAGTCTCACAGGCCATTAATGTAGAATCATTCATCAATGTGCATTGAAGTGCCTAGTTTCACTTACCTCAAAAAGAAGCATCAGAAACTTCAAATAAAATGAATCTATTTTTGTTAACTTGTAATGTCCGTCAGGCTTCTGATGCCGGACCATCAACAATGGTCAACATATTCACAAATTCATACAGGCGATTACAATAAAATCAGAAATCAATGTGTCATCATCATCATACTGGTCAAGAAGACCCAGGTTTAGTCATCTCGAAAGATGCATCAGAGATACCTCAAATGTTAAACTTGTAATGGGCGTCTCGCATCTCATGCTCGAACCATCAACCAAGTAGCACCGGAGAAGGATCTTCTTCTGATCCACAGCTAGAACAACAATTGCTGAAAAGATCAACTAACTTGGGTGAGCAATGAGAAGACGAGAAGAAGACTTTTGGCTTACTTTGAAGCCGCCACAAAGATCATCAATTGGTGAAAATCAGATGATAAGGAAAGAAGCAGAAAGGATCGCAAACGCTATTGAAATTGGAATGACACGAATTCCAGGATATCCAAAATCAGTCTGAATAAATTCTAGTATCTGATATCTCAAAACACTCAATAGCTACATGCATGATATCATATGGACGATACAACAAGCATCTAACATGCAATCCTAAATTCAGCCTCTTGAGACCCAGACCGACACCTTCGTTATGAGGCATATTAAGTACCAAACACCCCTCATGAAACCTGCACCGCTTTTTAACACCAGGGAAGAGAGCTCAAGTACGGCACAGGAGTACGCACCACATTCGTAACGCATACGTTTTCAGCCAAGAATTTAAACTGTGAACTCTTTCGACAGTCTTAATCTCACAAGACCTACTAGGAAAATTACAATCATTCATACTTTCTCTCACATGCAATGCACATCCCAAACAATAATTTATTAAACCACAGAAAGATAACCACAAGATCCACTCCATTTAAAAATCACAATGCAACCTGATGACCAAACAATTGTTTCAGAATTTTAAAACTTTTTGTTCATGATCTTCGACTGCTCACCAAGGGCTGGAAAGGACAGCACCAGAATACTTGATCACACCATTAAATCTGGATGATCAAACTGTCTCTGTAATAGCTAAATCCCGTTTTCTTTAAACATAAGCTCAACACCAGAATAGGTACCAAAACAGTTGACTGTGCGTCTTTCTCATCTTCTAGGCAGGCAGAGAGATTACATTTGCTGCCAAACATAATAAGCTGAAGAAAGTCGCATCAACAGGACCGCTTGTCCACTCTATAAGTTAAGCAATCTAGCAGGACGGCACTGGAAGAGCCTCGAACCTCAAACGGGACAAATAACATACCATATCTAAAAAGTTGGTGGAACGCATGGAATATGCTAGTAAAACACGGACTCTATTCTGGTTTTCAGTTCAAATACAACTTCACAAGAAAGGATGAGGCCAAATTTTTGGAACAAGATATTCAGCATCTCTTTGTTAAATTAAAAAGTTCTTTCTTCTATCAAAGCAAAATCATAGAGTTGTTTAAAATCCTAAAATGCATTTCCAAAGCACATTGAGAATATCAGATTTAAAACCTGATTCAATCTTGGAAAAGGCTATAAAAGGTACCAACAGTTCCCAAGAAAATAATCAAGTACAGCTTATGATGTTAAAACCAGTAAGCTTGCTGGGGCAAGAACTTGGATCCAAATTAGTAAAGAAATATCTGATCAAAGATTTCATAAATGAGCATTATAGATTTGTTTTCTTAGAAACTACATGCATGCCAATTAGTTACAAATACATAAGCCATCAAATTTATATCAATTAGAACTTCTAATAGGTAAATACGGACATGAACATCAATTTCTATCAGCTCGAGACTATACCAAGCATGGTTAGCCAAATTGAACCAAACCATCTGGCTCAGTCCATATCGAACCGTATTGGCATTGAACCGTATTAGTTTGGCCCTTATTTTCGGTCAAGGGCTCAAACTAATCTAAACGGCTTTGAACTAGGCAGTTCGGTATGGTATTGCGGTTCGGCCCGGTTTGGATTTTTAAAACATGGGAAGCGGGGAGTTCTCCATAACTTCTAAAATTTTGAGAGAGAACCCCCTTTGCCAAAGTAAAAAAAACAACAAAAAGAGGAGAAATCATCGTTTAGAGGTATGATTACTTCTCTTCCATCTCTCACTCCCCTACCCCTCCTTTTTGGAAAAGTGAAAATATATAGAAAATTAAAAAAATAAGAAAAGATCATCCCAAAATTTGATTTTAGTATAATTTTATTATATGTTGTAGATATATGAATGATCTATATAATGACACAAACCATTAATTTTGGTTAAGTATATAATTTTTTAAATTATAAATATATTTTTAAAATTAAAAAAAATAAAAGAATAAAATTCAAAAATTAACTATAAAATTAATTTATTGTTTGAGGATTTGCAATCTACTTTCGACATGCTTGGTATTCATTTAATAAAATTTTGACGCATCATACATATAGTAGCCTAAACCTAAATTTAAATAAAATTAAAAAATAAGTAGTATTCAATGCATATCCATTGTCTTATAAAAATATATATAATATTCTTGATAACATTCTGCATAAATCTAAAATCAAACTAATTTTTCATTATTTTTAAATTTTATAATATTTTTTTTAAATTTAAAAATTAATAAAATTAATTAAAAAATATATAAAAAATTAGGATAACAAAATTTTATTATTTGTACATAATTAATGAACTAATGTGCTTGTTCAATCATCAGGAATGAATCTATCATGAAAAAAATATTCAATGCATGACATTGGTTGAGACCATGGGCGGATGCTCTTGAATATGCACCATTGGAAATGCAACTGGTACAACACAATTAAAGAAAGGGTAACTAAGTTGAAGCAATACCTGGCTGCTTGTTATCCCAATGTAACTATGTGCCAAAAGTTTCCACAAGATCCGTTAATTGATGAAGCATTTTGTGCAAAGGAGGGGACTGGAAGAAAAAGGTAGAGATAAACCGTCAAGCCACAAGACCACCTTCCTATCACTCTACGAATCAAAAGAAGCATCCACTTTAGATGATGAGAGACAGACCTAGGCTATCATTCAAGCGAGCTTGGATAGTCAGTGATAGCGGGAGATGGCCACGCATAGAGCTTGATTTGAGCCATCAGCTTATGAATTGGGGTCGGGCTATGTAAGCACCGCAACAAAGTCAAAGTTTAGAAAGACCTCGTCAAGTAAAGAGCCCGTTGGTAGAGGCACAAGCCGTATTATATCTATGTTAGAATCTTTTGGCAGTAGAAAGAAATCCTCTGGAGCTTTTACCATGAGCCACTATCTATGACTTGGATCCACACACCTTTCCTAGCAAAGCTTTCAAGCAACAAAAGGTTGAAAGTTGCTGAAGGACAAGAAGGATGTAGTGAGCTATTAGATCATGTTTTTACTTCAACCACATCCCAGTACATGAAACAAGTAGCACATATTATCACTCTACCATAGCATCCATACAAAGTGCCAGTCCAGGTGTATATCCTCCAAGATCAAAGAATATCTATGGTAAGCTTCTTGATAATAAGAAAGAGCTACATAAATGGATTGCATCATATTAAAGCAAGTGGCCTATGTATGGACTGATAGTGATGTGTGATGGTTGAACCGATCCTATCAAACAAAACATAAACAACTTTTTGACATATTATAATGGAAAAATGTTTTTTTCAAAAATCCATTAATATTTCAAATCAGATGCTCGATGCCTACTACATTCTCAAATTGATGGAGGTGACCGATAATGTAGGAGAGTAGAATATCGTGGAGGTTATCACAGACAATGAATCACAGTATAAGATCGCAAGAGAGATCCTCATAGAGCAATGGCTGCACATTTTCTAGCATGTGCTATAAATTGTGTTGATGGATATTAAAAAGCTTAGTAAAGTGCAGAAGACGGTGGACTCGGCACAAAGTATTACTAGGTTCATTTACAACTACATATGAATCCTATCATTGATACGGAGGTATACAGGGAGATATATTGAAACTAGATGTTACATCGTTCAGTACGAATTATACAGCAATTGATAACCTTATTAACAAGAAAGTACAATTGCATCATATGTTTGTCAATATCAAGTAGCAAGAGTACATATACTAGAATATGCACTTAAGAGGAGCAATAAGAAGAACTTAATAACAAGACAAACATTTTCACAACAGGCCAAGAAAATAGTATAGGCTATTATCAAGTCTTTATATGAGCTACTTTGTGCTGTGGATGGTGAAAGATACTTCCAGATGGGCTTCTCATATCATATGATGGAAAAGGCAAAGAAACAAATCGAGATGATAGATCCAAAACATGCCTATGAGTATACCCATATCATTGAGCGACAGTAAAACTATCGAATGCGTAGAAAGTTGCATCTAGCAGATAAGCAGCAAATCAAGAATGTTCTAAAAATTTAAAAACTCTTGTATTTATACAAATAAGCTTAAACGATTCCAAAATCTGTGTAATTTATTATCTGAATCCGAAGTTTTAATACTCCATACCTGGAATAGCTATGGATGATGAGCCTCTGATCACCCTACGAAATATGATATGCAAGATGAAGCTTGATCTAGAAGTCGTAGCTATGTGCCTAAAAGAAGTTAAGTGGACTAGTTTTGTTAACTTAGTTGTATCTTCAACTAACAACACCTTATAACAAATATTTTTCATAGACAAAAATGTTTAAAGAGAGCACCGAAATATTTGGATCCAGTGTAGCGATCACAAGCGAAAAGAAGATGAATCCAGATATATTAGATATCAACGACGACAACTTTTGATTGATATTAGATAACTACTAATAAGTCATAATGGGTTCATTTTGGTATCGCAAAAAGAAATTTGAAGAAACCTGCCATCAAGATCCTCTTCCAAACGATCCCATCAAATAGTTGTAAGCACATTGATATAGCAACAAAGCAACCATCTTATACAAACATCTCAACGACCTTGTATATGTTCACTACAATTTAAGATTAAGGCTCAAATACATTCAGGAAGAAGTTGAGCTGAAGTACTCAAATCTGACTACAAATGACTTTGTTGATAATGAAGATCCGATAGTCGAATGACTTTTTTTATGGACTAGTAATAGGAGCCAGAGCTTGATGAACCATGATAGCCTCCATAAATAGCTAGTTTCATAACTAGCAAAGTTGGGGTGGATACTAAATAATGGACAAGCAGCAATATTTTGCATAGGATTCCGACTGATAGGCCACAACTTCCATCCTCGCAATTTAGACATCCAGAGCGAGGCAGGATGAGAGGGCAACCAGCTACTCGATATATGAAAAAAAAGGAAAGGCAATTGCAACCTTAATGAAAAGGATAGAGTAGTCAGTTCACTCCAATTTAGAAACCAGGCAAAATAATGTTGGTATTCTTTTGATGGTTATGACTTTGATGATCATGAAAGGAGCAAAGGACATGAGACCACCATTTATGAGACGCAATCGCAAGGTGATCTTTAATTCACCGATAAGTCCTAATTTAGGTATGCCATACAGGATAGAAACCATGGTACATGAGTTGATAGAACCTGAGGATACGATTGCATAAAAGCAATGAGTTTTGCAAGATAGTTCAATATACGATGTAGCTGCAAATAACTTTGCACATGAAGATCCATGAACATATCAAGTTTATCCTCGTATTCTGGATCCTCTTACCTGTAATCACAGGTAGCCAACAATCCATATGGATATCGATATAGTGCATCTGAGGCATCGTCTTCTAATGACCACTACCCTATATAATCCGAAGCATCTTATGAATCAAATTTTGCTATCAACATATTCGGATAAACCCCTCCACAACCATATTATCAATCCAAGGGCATCTCTCAAAGTGAGGACTTCAACAAGAGATGTAACAAGTTATAATCCAGCACGTTTGTCTTATGGGATGAGCATAGAGAACTACAATGCTGCTTAGTTATAAGAATAAGTTGATATTCCTCATGCTTATATAAACAATCCTGGTATTTATGAACATCCATAGTCGACAAGATTCTAAATATCGATACATGATTATTTAATTTTTAGATTTTTAAATTGATTTGAACATTTAAGATTCAATGATATTTAGTTTGTATATTGATGCCTCCCTTTGACATAACATCATGTCAGACTTAAATCCATATCACATACGATTAAGGATATATTGAAGTGATACAAACGTCAATTAACATTAACAAATATCAATTTGAACTTAGAATCATTCAAAAAATCCTAAAAAAATGATTATATATCTTAAAAAATATAAAAATAAAAAAAATGGCATGCCTATTTGACCGGTACATCCAACCATACGAGTATTAGTATGGTTTTGTACCAAACCAATCGCTAATCGATCCAAGTCCCGATTCAGTTAACCTTAATACCAAGTACCACAAATGATGGTTCTAGATCCGCCCGAGGGCCAGAGTGAGCTAAAGATGGGATGCCGATAGCAACACCTGTAAAAGAAATCCTAGCCAGAAGTGGCTCCAAGGAAAGCCCTCTGATGTTTAAGTCAGTATCCCAAACTATAGAATAAAAATGGAGTGAAGTAATGAGAGAGAACACATGCATACCTCTGAGACATTCATGGAGAACCCCCTTTTATATTCAAGCTTTAAGGACAATCCTCGCATACTTCGATGTGGCAACAGGCGGGCGGGAGTGATTGGATTTCAACCCTTGTCAGGATTTTTGAAAGGAGATCATCCTTTTTTATCTAGCGTATCATTCTTCCATTAATGGAAAATTGTCTTATATATCTTCCCGCCATTTGCCTTAATAGCTCCTAAAGTTATAGCCCAAAAGAGATACCACACTTCTTTAATAACTGAGATCTGCTCTTGATTATGAGATTTGATTGTTTGTCCATTATGGAAGACACATTAGGGTGAGCATCGATAGATCTTTCCTTCGATCATTTTGCAGGGCATCCTTGTAGGGCCTTATTTGCTTTGGCTTTGATTCTAAATGTTAAGGGTCAGTAGACCTATAACCCCTTCAAGACTGGAAGATTCACAGAACATTCGAGCTAAAATGGCCAGGTGATAATTATGCCAAAGGGACAAACAAATTTAGCCTTTCCTGCAAATTGTATTGTGGGAGGAAGCTTTTGTCCCTGTTAAGGAGTATGCACATCAATAAATCTTTTCTTCTATTTGTTCTGATAAGGTATCCATAAAGATTTTGATTGGGCCGGAGGTCTATAAAATAGTGATTTAAATAGCCGAATGTTTATCTGGATGGGGTCCAAAAGGCCAAAGTTTAAGCCTGGAAGGAGTCTGAAAGATCGAAAGTTTATCTCGATAGGAGGCTAGAAGGCTGAAAGTTTAGCCTGATAGGAGTTCAGGGGGCTAAAGGTACTTTAGTACATTGGTTAATAGGATCGAGTGTTCTAAAATGTTGGTCCTAGCTCTTGCTCTCAAGAAATGGGGTTGAATGACCAATGATGCACCTTGGAAAGATATCCCGAGGCAAATGTTGTTCTTTCGGATGATTTAATAGCATAAACTTATGCTATTCCAACTACGGAGGTTCAGTTATTTCTTGGATGTTTGGATGATTATCCTACATATGCATACATTCAAAATACCATAGGCCCAATATCAGAAGTAGAAATAATTGAAGGGCACTGAGTATGATTCCAGCTTATCCCAAAATAGATTCGGCCAATCCATTCTCAGTTCTAGGACCCTCGAGATCCCGAGGGTGGAATTCCCCCCACATTAACAAACATAGACAAATGACCGTAACCGAGCCTATCCTAATCATAATCTCTTGCCTAATCATACTACCTTAAGAAAATCCAAACCAACTCTCCTAGTAACTTTAGGTTTAGGTCTTGTTTCAATCTGCCACAAATCTAACTGCTTACACCACGACCTTTGGAGCTTTATAGGTATGGAATGGAAAGACAACATTGACTACAAAGGCAAGTATTATTTTCATTGGTCAACCATCAAAGGTTGAAGTATGATATAATCCAACATCAAACCAAAATATCAACTAGCATGAAAGATTTTAAATGAAAGAAAAATGTATCTTTCTCAGAAGAAATGGAGAGAAAAAAAGGGAATCTCCAAGACCAATGGGCTAAAGAGGTAACTAGAAACTATCTTGTACAAATAAAGCAACACTCCAAAGTCCCCATATAAGAAATGATCAAGTCAAAGATGATGGAATGAAAAAACTCAAACCAATTGTTGAATTACAAATCTGCCAATATCAGAAGACTTTGCATAGTTAATTACATTTGGAGAAGCAACAGTTAGCAGTAAGTGAATTACCTATTTAGTAGAACAAAAAACAAAAAGTGATGAGAAAGGACGAATATATATCTACCAAAATGATAGAACCATCCCTATAGTTCGGTAGGATAATTTTTCTTTTATGTCAGGTTTAACATATTCCCACCAAACTGAAAGAAGGCACAGCCCCTTTAGTTCTCCTTTACATCAGTAAAGTGCCTTTATTACAAGGAGTGGGTGGTCTTGAGAGTATAAGACTAACTTCTAGAAAACCCTTTTTGGACCAAGCCACTAAGAGATGCTATGCTCTCCAAGCAAAAAGTGATAGATTGGACAGTACAGCTGAAAGTCCAACATTTCACCAACGCATGCTAGCTACTTGTCCTTCCAGAATCATCCATGGAGCAGACAGATCACACTATTGGCTATTCCTACCAACACCATATCTTTCCAATCGCTCCCTGTCCCCCTTATCTTCCAAGCCTTCCTCTTCAGGAAAAGTCTGTCTTGAAATGCTCAAACTTCTATTGTTATGTGCAAATATCCCCTTTCTTGTAAAAGCCGATTACTTATCATCTTTTCAATCTCAAGCTATATCACTAAACCTCTTGAGTAACCAAGTCGTCACATCTTCCCTCCAAGAATCATCACATCATTAGCTCACATAAACCCAATAGTGAAACAACAAAGCAGGGCCTTCACACTCATATCATATAGTTGTACTTCAATAAAGATTGCTTTTGCACAAGGACCATATTATATGAAAATGTACTTCAATAGTATCTCTATTTTTTGTTTCAATCAACATGATCACATTGCCAATAATAAGTGTTACAATACAGTAAAGTGAAGTACACAGAACAAGAAGGATGTTAAGCAAAACTCTTGTTAAATTTGGTCTTCCACATGTTCCCTTTTCATTTTATTTTTTAATGATTGGACATGTTCCCCTGAAAAAAGGGCACATACTAGAATGAGATATTATTTAAAAACAAGACTGCTACCAACCAGTCTTAACATTCTTAAGCACAATTCTCCCAAATCCTACATAAAGCAATCAAGCTCCCAGCACCTTTCCAACTGCTGACCCAAAATAACACCTTTTCTAGATAAGAAAATGATAGCTCTGCATGAAAAGGCAGCAGAACACACACAAGGCAAAGGCATCACCTCCAGCATATGCCATGGAATCAACTAACTACTTGGCAATAATTTCCATGAAAAAATATCCTAACACTTGATAAGGCATTGAAAAAAATGTCCAAAATTATTGTCCAAATTTCACACCAGATGAAATTGAACCTAAGAAACAAAAAGAAACAGATAAATTTTTAGTAGGCCAATAGATCAAGAACAACTAAAACATCAAACCAAACGGAACCAACCAACTAAACAGAAGGCATATGTATATCGAAAAAGAAGATCCGTAAGAGAGAGAGACATTCAAAGAGTGTATACACCATTTGATTTCGGTTTTCCCCCAAACCCAACACAAGACCCCAATAGAAGCTACAATCTATTGGAAAACCAAAACAGACCACAAATAAAAAAAGACCATTTCCAGAATCCATTTTGAACGAAAAAAAAAGAGAAAAGGATAAAATCCCTCATTAACAATCCAAAAAACTGAGCTATTAGATTGGAAAAAAGATATAAATAGGCCAAAAAGGGAAGGAAGGATTAGAGACGGTAGATCTCACTTCGCGCTAGGGCATTCCCTAGCGAAGTGACCCATTTCGCCACAGGAGTAGCACGATCCGCCGCCACCTCCGCCGCTGCCTTTATAGCAATCCCTAGCCAGGTGACCAGTTTCACCGCATTTAAAGCAAGCAGAACCACCTCCGCCTCCGCCGCCGCCGCCTTTATAGCAATCCCTAGCAAGGTGACCAGTCTCACCGCAGTTATAGCAGGCAGCACCACCTCCGCCGCCGCCTTTATAGCAATCCCTAGCCAGATGACCAGTCTCACCGCAGTTGTAGCAGGCGGCACCACCTCCGCCGCCGCCGTAACCACCTCCACCGCCGCCGTAACCACCGCCGCCGCCGTAACCACCTCCGCCGCCGTAACCACCTCCTCTCACTCCGCCGCTCCTGCCTCCGCCACCGTTAAACCCGTACCCCCCTCCATAACTACGGCTACCTCCACCTCCGAATCCATCCCTTCGGCCGCCGCCCTGGACGCTGGATCCGTCAGGGCCGGTGACATCGACGGCCTTGGTGCGACCATCCTCGCCCTCGGCGATGGTGAACTCCACGGCCTCGCCCTCCGAGAGGCTCCGGTAGCCCTCCGCCTTGATCGACGACTGGTGAACGAAAAGGTCCTCGCCGCCGTCGTCCGGCGTGATGAAGCCGAACCCCTTCGCCCCGTTGAACCACTTAACGGTCCCCCTCGATCGATCGCTCTCGTTCGCCATCGGAAAGGAGGAGGAGGACGACGATCGGAAAAACCCCAACCCTAGAGAGAGAAGAAAACCCCGACCCGTCTCCCCTTCGATATATATCTCGCTCGCCCTTTCGGCGTACCATATAAAAAAAGTGGGCGCGCGGCGTTTCTTCGGTATCGGACGGCTGGAAATTAACGAATATGGAACGTGGACCGTCCGACGGTCTTAGGGCTTCTGTGGGGTCGTCTTGTGGGCCGCTCTTCTGGCCCCGTGGACTTGAGAAGCCCCGAAAAGAAAGGGATAAAAAAAGAAAAAAAGATAGCGAATGGGATGATACCGGGAAACGGGGAAAGAATGCTTCAGAGTAGATGGTTGGAGTACGGTTGAAGATGATGCCCCCCAGCTGTCAGCGGGGTGTTTTTGTGGGCTTTTTTAAGGGTTAAGAAATGTCCAAAATATTTTTTCTTTCAGTTATTTAAATAACTATGTATAATATCAGATAATCTCACTCATAAATCTATTTTATCTGCCTTTTATTTGTATACTTCTTTTATTTTTATTCGCTGCTGGAGAGAACCGGAGCGAGAGGTTCCCCATCTACTTCTAGCGAGAATGCGGGGAGGCAAGGAAGTTTTAGCAATTGGACCTTTGTTTTGTTTTGTTTTTTTTTATTATTTATTTATTTACTTCAATTCGACATGACCAGGATGCTAGCCGGATATCACGAAAAATATGTTACATTTTAATAAAATACTTTTACTATCAATTTTTTTTTAATAATTTGTTAATGTAGAACTTGATTTTTGTATTACGGGACTATGGAAGCCAATCTCAATATTTTTATTATATTTTTGAATTTGTTTGGTTGAGAGGAGCAGGAGAGGAAAAGCATGATCAAGCAAAAAATACTTCGTGTTTGGTTAGATTTTTTTGAAATAAATAAAAAAATTCATAAAAATAAAATTTATATATTTTATAAAAAAGAAAAATTTATATAAAATATAAAAAATTCAATACCTATTGGTTGGAAATTGAGATATTTTTTTTAAAAAAAAATATCCTTAAATTTTTAGATAGAATGAACATGACCTTTCTATCAAGGACATTGCATATATTTTATTTTTTTTTTAAAAAATAGATATTTAACTAAATATAAATCATTCTAAAATATGCTATTTTTCATGTTTAATTAAATATATAATTTTTTTTTCTAAATATCATATTGTTGCCCAGATGGCTTTCTAAGAGGGGGATAAATTAGAAATAAAAATTTTTCACAATTATGTGCACTTTGAAATTCTTTTAGTGTTGTGGTGCAATATGCAATGCGAAAGTAATTAAGTAAAAGCAATAAAGCAACAAGAACACAATCACAAACACAAAAGATTTAGAATGTTTCGGAGCAACCAGCTCCTACATCCACTACACAAGCACCACTTGGAATTTTCATTATATCCTCCAACCGGAATACAGTCAGATTGTTTTAATAAACTCACAATCCAAACCTATACATTTTGATTTTACCGGGATCACCAAAGAAACCCAAACTCTCTTTGGTTTTAAACGGGATCACCAAAAAAAATTTAACACTTGGTTTTATACCAGGTTCACCAAGAACCCAACTTAGGTTTTCACAAGGCTCACCTAAAAACCTTCAACCCTCTCTTAAAACACAGGCCCCCGCTGTTCTTAAGAGAAAACAATGATAAATAGAAGATAAACAAGCAACTACAACAAACCGAGTTTGTTTAAGTATTGCCGATGTAGATCAAGACGAAGCCTAGCTTTGAATACTCTTTAATGCTCTTCAAGCTGCTTCTATGCTTCTTTAATGAGTGGATTCAATGATGGAGTAGAGTTGGTGTAGCTTTGAATCCTGATGTGGCGAGACCATTGACGTGGGTAGCTGACGAGCGCCACGACAAAACAAACTACAACGTCGGGCGCCAATGCAACACCTCAGCCCGGGCCGTCTTACTGAGCTGAGCTGAGTTCCCTCAAGGCAACGAGCCGAGCTCCGTCCTTCGCTAGGTTGGGTCCGCTAGCTCGGGATGCCTAGGCTGGAGCCGCCTTCCGCCCTCTAGAGCGTGACCTTCGGAGGTTAGTATCCTGTGGTCGAGGTCGAGCTAAGCGCTCACCCGCCAATGTAGAGCCTCTCCGAGCGCGCGCCCTCTGGACCGGGTCCGTCCTCTGCCCTCCAAAGCGAGACCCTCAGAGGTTAGAGCCCTGTGGTCGAGGTCGAGCTCAGCACTCACCCACCAATATGGAGCCTCTTCGAGCGTGCGCCCACTAGACCGGGTTTGTCCTCTGCCCTCCAGAGCGAGACCCTCGGAGGTTAGTGCCTTGTGATCGAGGTCGAGCTCAGCACTCACCCGCCAATGTGGAGCCTCTCCGAGCGCGCGCCCTCTGAACCGGGTCCATCCTTTGCCCTCTAGAGCGAGACCCTCAGAGGTTAGTGCCCTGTGGTCGAGGTCGAGCTCAGCGCTCACCCGCCAATATGGAGCCACTCCGAGCATGCGCCCTCTAGACCGGGTCCGTCCTCTGCCCTCTAGAGCGAGACCCTCAGAGGTTAGTGTCCTGTGGTCGAGGTCGAGCTCAATGCTCACCCGCCAATATGGAGCCTCTCCGAGCGCATGCCCTCTAGACCGGGTCTGTCCTCTGCCCTCAAGAGCGAGACCCTCGGAGGTTAGTGCCCTGTGGTCGAGGTCGAGCACAGTGCTCACCGCCAATGTGGAGCCTCTCCGAGCGCGCGCCCTCTAGATCAAGCCCGCACTCTTCCCTCTTACATCGATGTGGCCACACGAGCTCGGAGCATCCAGATCGGAGCAAGCCTCGCCATCCCAGAACACCGGCGAGCCGCCCGAGGACTGCGGAACGGCACCCCCCATACCGTCATAACTACCTGTCCGACCGTACTCCCAAGAAGATGGGCCAGCCAGAAAGCACGAACCCCTAGGACGGCGACCCTCGGATCGAGGCTCTGCCAAGCTTCTCGGAATGGGGTGACCGAATGGGATGTCAGAATGAATGGAACCTTCCCCTACCACCTGTTAGGATAGACGTCTCGCCCACGGCACGAAATCCTGCCGCACGTGCCTGCCAGCCCAGCGAAGATCCCGAGGCAAGTGCCCAACGGCCAGTTTTCAACTACAAAGAACAGTCGACACCCCCAAAGGAGGGGAAGGTAACAACAACAATCCACGAACACAAGCGCAAGCTCGACCAAGAGGACAAAGCACCACCATGACCACCACAGCTGAAGGAAAACGAGGGATACAAGGAGAGGCGGTGGAACAGGGAACCCCTCTATCCCCGCTATCATTCTTTCCCTGCAATGTTTTCGTCTTCACACACATCCTTTACTCCTCATAGTGCAGAGTCCATCAAGAAGGGCCCGACCAGGAGGATATGTTCCCCTGGATCGTCACTGACTTGACCATCGGAGTGCCCCCGTTGAAAACCCCTACCCGGGTCACTAATCCCTATTTCGCAGGTCCAGGAGTAGAGGACCGCCAGCCATCGAAGGGAGCGCACTCCGGCACCGGCAACAGCTACGGGCTACGACGATCTTGACGGTAACAGATTGGCGCGCCAGGTAGGGGGGCCGAGCGAAGGATTAAGCCATTCATCTCTTCGCAGGCAAGCGAGGCGGAAGGATGGTGACAATCAGGGCAAGGGAGGCCTCCACCAGTCGCGCGGGGGATTCCCCCTCCCCGGGGGACCCGCACTACCAAGAGGTGGAGCTATCTGTGCCAGTTCAGCCACCTCCGCAAGAAGCCCGGCTGGCTGCACTCGCCCAGCAAATGCAAGTCCTCGCCACGGCAGTGCGCCAGCTTCAGCACCAGCACCGGTCCGTGGCTACCACCAGTAGCCAGGGACTCCGGTGGCCCATGCCACAACTCCCCGTGATAGCCTGCGCTCCTTCCAAGGAAGGTCGTCGCAGTCGTGGGCCACCACCGACAACCGAGGAGCCTCCAAGCTCCGACGAAAAGGCAACAAGCCGGCCCTGCCGACAGGGAGAGCCGCTTGCCAAATCTCGGTCGGGAGGTGCCCAGACCCCATCGAGGAAGAAAAAGCAGGACTCCCCACCATGGGTGTCGTGCACCCACGTCACCTTCTCCGTCTCCTTCGGCGGAGGGGTCCACTGATGAAGCCATCAGGTGCGCGGCGGAGAGGCGCCTGAAGGAACATGAACGCAAGCTGGCAGAGTTTGCTCGTCGATTTGCCAACATGCAGGGCTCCGCTAGTGAGCCAGCGGGCTACAACGCCCGTCCCCCATTCTTCCAAGAAATCCAAGCGGAGTCGATTCCACACCGGTTCTAGATGCCCCAGGTGGATCCTTATGATGGGACCACCAACCCCCTGGACCACCTGGAAAGCTATCGGACCCTCATGAGGGTCCAGGGAGCCACCGACGCCCTTCTTTGCATCGCTTTTCCTGCTACTCTCCGGAAGGCAGCCCGGATGTGGTTCACCCATTTGGAGCCGGAGAGCATCAGCTCTTTCGCCCAGCTAGGGCAGAAGTTCATGGTTCACTCGACGCTTGCAGGAAGTTACCACGAGAGGCAGACAGCATCTTCTCCATCCGGTAGCAGGACCGCGAGCCCCTACGGGACTACGTGGCCCGCTTCAAGACCGCCGCCTTGGAGATCTACAATCTCGAAGAGCCAGTCGCCATGCTGGCACTGAAGTGAGGGCTCAGGACCTCCCGCCTGACCTACTCGCTGGATAAGAAGCCCTCCAAGACCTATTCTGAGCTCCTTCTCCGAGTCCAAAAGTACATCCGCGCTGAGGAGGCAGATCGTATGAGGCTGGAGCTCGACGGAGGACCCCTGAAGAAGTTGGCCCCTGCCAAAGCATCCGGAACCTGGAAGCCAGCACCCCAGGCTCTTAGCTCTCGGAGGGACCGACCGAGACCGAGAGAAGCTCCCATTCCCGAGGGGGGTTACACCCCTCTCCTCGCCCTGAGGACAAAAATCCTTATGGAGATCGAAGGCGAGGACTACCTGAGACGCCCGTCTCCGTTGAAGCCCTTCGCCGGCCGTGATAAAACGAAGTACTGTTGCTTTCACCATGACCACGACCACGATATCGAGGAGTGCCGCAACCTCAAGTAGGAGATTGTTAAACTTATCAAGAGAGGCTACCTCAAAAGGTTCGTGGGGGGCAGACCTCAAGCAAAGTCCCAGGCGCTCGCCACTCTTCCGCCAGCTCCAACCATCGAAACCGCCCAACCGAGAAGCCGGTAGGCATGATCTCCTAGGGAGCTGCGCGTGCATCCAAGAGGACCACGGGGGCATGGGACTCTGAGAATGTTCTCCCCTTTATGAGGGAATGGGAAGACGAGGAAAAAAATGTAAATAATGATGCCATGGTCGTCGAGATGACGATCGCGAAGCATCTTGTAAAGCGCGTCATGGTTGATAATGGAAGTTCCACAGATGTGCTTTTTTATGATGCCTTCTCCAGGATGAATCTCTCCTCTGATCAGCTTAAGCCCGTGCACACACCCCTTGTTGGTTTCACGGGCGATTCCGTAAGGGTAGAAGGAGAAATCACTCTCCCGGTCACTGCCGGAACCCCACCTCGGTAGAGCACCGTCATGATGACTTTCACGGTGGTAAGGCTTCCTTCTGCCTACAATGTGATATTAGGTCAACCCGGGCTCAATTTGCTCGACGTTGTTGTCTCCACCAAGAGGCTACTTGTGCGGTTCCCAACCCCCTACGATGTCGGGGAGATGAGGGAAGCACCCCAGCCGGTGCAGCATTGTTACCAAACCCTCCCTGGGGCCAAGGTCCCTCAGGACGACCCCAGTGTGGATGACCTCGACCAAAGGGCCCAAGATCCCAGGGGAGGCCCGGTCGAGCGCCTACTTTCTTACTCGCTCGGGGATAACCCCACGAAGACGGTGCAGATCAGAGCCCAGCTGCCCGAGGAGGAGAGGGCCCAATTGCTGGAATTCCTACGGGCGAATGCAGACGTGTTTGCTTTGACGGCGGTGGATATGCCAGGTATCTCTCCTGACATCATTACCCATAAATTGAGTGTCGACACAAAGCATAAACCATTTCGGCAAAAAAAGAGGAGTTTCGTCCCGGAGAGACAGGCAGCCATCAAGGAGGAAGTTGATAAACTCCTAGCTGCCAGTTTCGTTCGAGAGGTCCAATACCCGAACTGGCTGACGAATGTAGTGATGGTCAGGAAGAATAATGGCAAGTGAAGGATTTGTGTCGACTACACCGATCTCAACAAAGCTTGCCCGAAGGATAGCTTCCCTCTCCCGAAGATCGATCAGCTGGTGGATGCCACCTCTGGCCACCGGCTGCTCTCCTTCATGGATGCATTCTCCGGGTACAATCAAATTCGTATGCATCCAGAAGACGAGGAGCACACTGCCTTCATCGCCGACCAAGGAACATACTGCTACAGGATGTGCCTTTTGGTCTGAAGAACGCAGGAGCCACCTATCAGCACCTGGTCAGCAAGGTCTTTAAGGACCAAATAGGCTGCAATATGCAAGTGTATGTGGATGACATGCTCGTTATGAGCAGGCCGGGCTCGAGCCATGTAGCTGACCTCCCGAGTCCTTCCACAACCTGCGGCAACATCAGATGAAGCTGAACCCGGTGAAGTGTGCCTTTAGGATGGTAGCAGGAAAATTCCTCGGCTTCATGGTCATCTAGAGGGGCATCGAAGTAAACCCGAAGAAGGTGCAGGCCAACATCGACATGGAACACCCAACCTCAAAGAAGCAGGTCCAGCGCCTGACGGGACATGTCGCCGCCCTCAGCATATTCATCTCGAGGTCGGCCGATCATTGCCTGCCATTTTTCAAGGCGCTATGCAAAATGCACGACTTCGCCTGGATCGAGGAGTGCAAGATGACCTTCGAGGAGCTAAAGAACTTCCTCGCCTCCCCCCGTTGCTCTCCAGACCGGAGGAGGGAGAAGAGTCTTGCTATACCTGGCGGTTACACTGGGAGCTGTTAGCTCGGTCTTCGTCCACACAGATGAGGACAAATCTCAAAAGCCGGTGTACTACACTAGCAAAATCCTCCGCGATGCGGAGAACGGGTATACTTGCTCCGAGAAACTCATTTTTGCACTGATAATGTCTGCTAAGCGCCTCAGGCCCTACTTCCAAGCACACCCAATAGTGGTCGTGACGGACCAGCCTCTGAGGACCGTCCTCACCCGACCCGAGACATTTGGGAGGTTGGCTAAGTGGTCCTTGCTGCTCAGCGAATTCGACATAGGGTACCAACCGAGGTCTTCACAAAAGGCCCAAGTCTTGGCTGACTTCGTGGTCGAGTGCACAGGGTTCATTGAGGAGCCAAAGCAGACAGCAATGGAGCCCGGGCCAAGAGAAGAGCCCTGGATCCTCCACGTAGATGGAGCATCCAATTCCGGTGGGAGCAGAGCAGGCCTCATCCTAACCAATAGAGATGGGGTTGTGGCGGAATGCGCCCTCCGCTTTAAATTCACCGTGACTAATAACCAGGCAGAGTACGAAGCACTCCTCGTGGGCCTGAGAGTCTCTTACGAGCTGGGTGTGCGGGACTTGAAAGTCTTCACCGACTCCCAACTGGTTGTCGGACAAGTCTCCGGAGAATATGAAGCGAGGGACGCCCAGATGATGAACTACCTAGAGTAGGTCCGTGCAAGCACGGCAAGCCTCTGACGCTTCAGCATCTTCCACATTTCCCAAGGGGAGAATGCACGCGCGGACGCGCTGTCCAGGCTCACGACCTTGCCAGACTCATCGCTGGGACGCGCCTGCATCGAGTACCTCGAAAGTCTCAGCCATGAGAGCTCGGCAGAGGTACATCAAGTCACTCCTGAGCCGAGCTGGATGGACAAGTACATCCGATACATCACTGACGGCACCTTGCTCGAAGATCACGCAGAAGCTACCCTTGTCAAGAAAAAAGCCTCCCAGTTTATCCTGATGGAGGGCCAGCTCTACCGCCGATCTTACTCCTACCCACTCCTGAGATGACTTAGGCCCGTCGAGGCAACCTTCGTGCTCCAAGAGATACATGAATGCCTCTGCGAGAACCACATGGGAGGAAGGACATTGACATATAAAGCTCTCCACCAGGGCTACTTTTGGGAAACCATGAGGGAGGATGCGGTCGACTTCGTGAAGAGGTGCGACAAGTGCCAGTGCCATGCAAATATACAGCACCAATCGGCGGCGCCGATCTCCCAACTCTCAGTCCCTTGGCCTTTTGTCCAGTGGAGAATGGATATCTTGGGACCATTTCCCCCAGCACCAGGGCAGTGAAAGTTCCTGCTGGTGGCAATCGACTACTTCACCAAGTGGGTCGAAGCAGAGCCGCTAGCTCAGATCGCGGAAGCCAATGTTTGCCAGTTCTTCTGGAAGTCAGTCATTTGCCGCTTCGGGCTCCCCCATTGTATCATCACCGACAACGGGCGACAGTTCGACAATCACGAGTTCGAAGGATTCTGCGTCGAGCATGGCATCCAGCACCGGTTCACCTCAGTGGCTCACCCTCAAACAAATGGAGAAGCCGAGGTGACTAACCGGACCATCCTCCAAGGACTCAAGACCAGGCTGGACCAAGCTAAGGGCAGGTGGGCGGAAGAACTCCCAAGTATCTTATGGGCCTACCACATGATGCCCAGAATGGCAACCAACGAGATGCCTTTCAACCTTGTCTTCGATGCCGAAGCAATCATCCCGGTCGAACTTGGCGTACCCATGTTGCAGGTGCAACAGTAGATGAAGCACGGAACTCGACACACCTCCTACTCAACCTGGACCTCCTTGAAGAGGCGAGGGACAAAGCCCACCTGCGGATGGCAGCCTACCGGCAACGAGTGGCCCGGTACTACAACGCCCGCATCAGGCCAAAAGCTTTCAAGCCTAGAGACTTGGTGCTGCGGCGGGCAGAGGCGTCTCAGCCTAGAGAGTGCGGCAAGCTTTCATCGAACTGGGAAGGTCCCTACAAAGTAGCCGAAGCCCTCTCACAAGGGGCTTATTATCTTGAAGATCTCGGCAGCGTCAGGTTTCCTAGAACATGGAATGCCTACAACTTGCGAAAATACTATCAATAGTGCAAGGCTTCCCAGCCATAATAATAGTGACAATTATTTTTTCCTTGCGCAAGTGTCTATCTGTCTTGCAGGAAAATTCCAGCAACGTCCCCGAGCCCAGCTCCAGGACGTCAAGGAATCACTGAGCCATGCAGCTCTCGACTAGCAACATCCCCGAGCCCAGCTCTAGACACCGACCCTAGGCCGGAGCTCAGATCTCCGGCCAAGGGATCACCGAGCCATGCAGCTCTCAACCAGCAACGTCCCTGAGCCCAGCTCCAGGATGCTGACCCAAGAACGGAGCTCAGATCTCCGGTCCAGGGGTCGCCAAGCCAAGCTACTATCAATCTCAAATGTCTTCGAGCCCAGCTCCGAGATGCCAAGGGATCGTGGGGCCAAGTAGCTTTCATTAACACCTCGAGCCTAGCTCCAAGGCGCCAAAGACCTGAGCCAAGCCCTCAGGCAACCCCTAGGCTCGAGCCTAGCTCCACGTCCAGGAAGGCCTCGAGCCTAGCTCCAAGGTAATCAAGTCCGGTAACCCTCTTCTCTGATCTCTCCACTTGAAAAGAAGACGAGAGGGGAAGGAAAGAAAGAGAACGAGAGGGGAACATGGCAAGAACCCTTTTCTCTTATCTCCCTACTCCGAAAAAAAAAAGAAAAAAAAAGAAAAAAGGGAGAGAAGAAGAAGAAAAAAGGAGTGGGGAAGGAAAGAAAGAGAACGAGAGGGGAACGAGCCGTCGGCTCTCCGTCATCAACGTCCCCGAGCCCAGCTCCAGGATGCCAGCCCAAGACCGGAGCTCAGATCTCTGGCCAAGGGACCTTCGAGCCATGCAACTCTCCATCATCAACATCCCCGAGCCCAGCTCCAGGATGCCAGCCCAAGACCGGAGCTCAGATCTCCGGCCAAGGGACCTTCGAGCCGCCAGCTCTTAGTCATCAACGACCTCGAGCCCAGCTCCAGGATGCCAGCCCAAGACCGGAGCTTAGATCTTCGACCAAGGGACCTTCGAGCCACCAGCTCTCAGTCATCAACGTCCCTGAGCCCAGCTCCAGGATGCCAGCCCAAGACCGGAGCTCAAATCTCCGGCCAAGGGACCCTCGAGCCATGCAGCTCTTAGTCAATAGCACCTTCGAGCCTAGCAGCTCTCAAGTGCCATCAACTTGCACCCAGCTTGCTGGCGTTGAGGTCTAACAACTCAACCCTGGACAAGGAGAGGCCCTTCTCTCTGATCTCCCTACTCTTGAGAGAGAAAAAGGGGAGTGAAAGAAAGAGAGAAAGATAGAAAGAACCAGATAGAGAAAATGGTTGCAAGAAAGCTTAAACTTTATTGATTGAATATCAAGTACAAGCATCCTACGGGCCCCCGACATGCCGGGTGGCCCTGCCAAATACAAAAAAAAAGACAAGGTACGAAGGGGGTAAAAGCAACTACTGCCCGGCCAGACCGCCGGGCTGGGAGTCTTCATCAGCAGGGACTTCTGGCTGCGCGGCTCCAGGTTCAGATGGCACGGCCCCGACCTCGGCTAGCGCAGGAGACTTGGGAGCAACGGCCTCCTCAGCGCTCACCTCCTGATCTGAAGTGCCAGGATATTTGGGTGGCTACGGCCCTCGGCCGAGATGAACCCCTCGACCAAGTGGTGCAGGTACATGAAGCCCTTAAAGAAGGAGTCCGACGTCATCTGATGGATCTCGGTGAGGAACTCCTCCGAGGCCCTGTACCTTGCAACCGCCTCATTGGCCTCCTTCCTTGCTGCGACCACCTCATGGCTGGCATCCGCAGTTGACCTGGCCGCCTCCTCGGCCACCCTCTGGGCCGTGGCCAACTTCTCCTTCTCCGTCACCAGCTGAGCTTGGAGGGACTGGGCGATCCCCTTCTACCGGACCGCCTCGGCGTTGAACACGCCCAACCGCTACTCGGCGTCGGCAAGCTCCTCGGCCTTCTTCCTCGACTGCCCCTGCTCATGGTCGAGGCACTCTTGGAGCTCCTTCGCTCGCCCCTTAGAGTCGGCGAGCAGCTTCTTGAGGTCCTTGACCCGTCGGTCAAGCGCCCCTTCAGAGTCGGTCCTCATCTTCAGGTCAACCTGCAACGACGCGATCTCGGCTACCTGTCGCTACTCAGCTCACTCCCAGTTTCGGCAGCAGCTCCTGATGAAAAGGGCCTTGACACCTATCTACATCATATGGGAAGTTAAAAAAAAACAGGAAGAAGAAAAGAGAAAAAGAGAAAGAGTGAAGTTGCTTACCGTGTAGAGATGGGGAAAGATACTATCGATCATAGCCCCAACTGGCAGCCCATCCATCTCCTCCCGATTGCATGGCTGAATGAAGAAATCCATCATACGAGCGGCTAAGATGCGGTTGTCGACCAAGGAGCTCTCTGGCCCCAGCTTGAACGGGAGGCGGCGCCTAGCCTCGTCCCTCCTACTCTCTCGGGGAGTAGGTGCGCCCATCCCTCCGGCGGTAGGACCCCCAGGAACTGGTCGGGGACCCGGTGCCATCACGGTTGGAGCCCCCGTCGCAGGAGAAGCTCAGGTACGGGCCTCTCTCCCCTCGGCCTCAACTATCCTCGGACCCGGAGAGTAGGGCGGTGGGACAGCGACAGCAGCGTCAACCTGGACGGTCGCCTCGGGCTCCAGAGCGGGGAGCTCGGCTTGTGGCCTCGTTCGCCCCTCGGCCTCCTTCCCCCTTGGGGCGGCTGGCATGGCGGAGGCAGACACCGGCACGCCTTCAACCCGGGCCCACCTCGAGGGAGGCTCAGCGGCCATCCCGGTGGGCGGCCTCTTCCGGGAGATCGGTGATGGGTTGCCCTCCGAGAAGTTCATCCCTGTGCACAGAGGCCAAATGGGTTAGCCTAAAGTGAAGAAAAGGAAAAACACATCTGGAGGAAGGAATTGAACTCACTCGGCCCCGTCGATGGGTCCACCTTGGCATCAGAAAGGTTTTGCTCCAACAGCAGGACCTCCAAAGAGGGGATCTGGGCGGTGCGAAGTTGCTCGTAGTCCTCTCGATCAGTTGCATCAACTGCAGAGACTCGATTAGGAGACCGTTCCGGCTCACTCCAGTCCCAGTCGACCCCCTCGACGTCCGCGGAGAAAAATCTACTCTTCCACCCTTTGATGGAAGAGGGGAGCTCGAATCTTATGCCCTTCGGGCGAGAAGACAGTGACCACCACCGGTCCTCGGTCGAGTGGCATTTTAGGATAAAAAATGCCCTGAACAAGGAGAACCGGACGACGAACCCGTGGACATGGCAGAGTACGATGAAGGAGAAGATGACCCTAATGGCGTTCGGCACCAGCTGTGCGGGAACTAAGCGATAGTTGCTCAGAATAGATAGGAAGAAGGGGTGAAAGGGAAATCGGAGACCCCCGCAGAAGGTCTCCTCATAAAAGGTGAGACGGCTCAGGCCACTGGAAGTGACCCGCTCCCCGGGAAGGGGGATCATGAGCCGAACAGAAGACGGGAAGCCATAGGCATCCCGGATGGCCCCCAGCTCCGCGGTGGAAATCGTCGAAGCGACCCCGCCCGGACCTGTTGACCGGACAGACTCAGGAGCTGGTTCGAGCAGGAAAGGAAGACAGGTAGGACGAGGAGAAGCTATCCCCGGCTCCCTAACAGACTCGGGGTGGCAGGAAGGGCCAGTATACTGCTAATCCTAAACTGTGTCCCCTCCGACTCCTCGTCGGAGGAGGAGAGTACTATCCCTTGGATGGAAGGATCGGGACGAGACATGCTACAAAGATAACCTAAGAAGGAGGAAGATTAGACTCAGAAAAAGAAGCCTACCCCAAAGGGAAGGGAGGAAGAAGGATAGGGCCAATCTGGTTCCCTAAATATAACTAAATATAAATCATTCTAAAATATGCTATTTTTCATGTTTAATTAAATATATAAAATTACTTTTCTAAATATCATATTGTTGTCCAGGTGGCTTTCCAAGAGGGGGATGAATTGGGAATAAAAAACTTTTCATAATTATATGCATTTTGAAATTCTTTTATTGTTGTGATGCAATATGCAATGCGGAAGTAATTAAGTAAAAGCAACAAAGCAACAAGAATACAATCATAAACACAAAAGAGTTAGAATGTTTCGGAGCAACCAGCTCCTACATCCACTATCCAAACACCACTTGGAATTTCTATTATATCCCCCAACCGGAATACAGTCAGATTGTTTTACGAGGCTCACAATCCAAACCTATATACTTTGGTTTTACCGGGATCACCAAAGAAACCCAAACTCCCTTTGATTTTAAACGGGATCACCAAAGAAAACTCTAACACTTGGTTTTGTACCGAGATCACCAAGAACCTAACTTAGGTTTTCACAAGGCTCACCTAAAAACCTTCAACCCTCTCTTAAGGCACAGCCCCCCACTGTTCTTGAGAGAAAACAATGATAAATAAAAGATAAACAAGCAACTACAACAAACCGAGTTTGTTTAAGTGTTGCCGATGTAAATCAAGATGAAGCCTAGCTTTGAATGCTCTTTAATGCTCTTCAAGCTGCTTCTATGCTTCTTTAATGAATGGATTCAATGATGGAGTAGAGTTGGTGTAGCTTTGAATCTTGATATGGCGAGACCGCTGACGTGGGTAGCTGACGGGCGCCATGACAAAAGAAACTGCAGCGTTAGGCGCCAATGCAACACCTTAGCCCGGGCCATCCTGCCGAGCTCAGCTGAGTTCCCTTAAGGCAACAAGTTGAGCTCCGTCCTCCGCCAGGTTGGGTCCGCTAGCTCGGGATGCCTAGGCTAGAGCCGCCTTCCACCCTCCAGAGCGAGATCCTCGGAGGTTAGTGCCCTGTGGTCGAGGTCGAGCTCAGCGCTCACCCGCCAATGTGGAGCCTCTTCAAGCACACGCCCTCTGGACTGGGTTCGTCCTCTGCCCTCCAAAGCGAGACCCTCGAAGGTTAGAGCCCTATGGTCGAGGTCAAGCTTAGTACTCACCCGCCAATGTGGAGCCTCTCCGAGCGCGCGCCCTTTGGACCGGGTCTGTCCTCTGCCCTCCAGAGGGAGACCCTCGGAGGTTAGTGCCCTGTGGTCGAGGTTGAGCTCAGTGCTCACCCGCTAATGTGGAGCCTCTCCGAGCGCGTGCCCTCTGGACCGGGTCCGTCCTCTACCCTCCAGAGCGAGAACCTCGGAGGTTAGTGCCCTGTGGTCAAGGTCGAGCTCAACGCTCACCCGCCAATATGGAGCCTCTCCAAGCGTGCGCCCTTTGGACCGGGTCTGTCCTCTGCCCTCCAGAGCGAGACCCTCAGAGGTTTGTGCCCTGTGGTCGAGGTCGATCTCAGCGCTCACCCGCCAATATGGAGCCTCTCCGAGCACGTGCCCTCTGGACCGGGTCCATCCACTGCCCTCCAGAGGAGACCCTCGGAGGTTAGTGTCCTGTGATCGAGGTTGAGCTCAACGCTCACCCACCAATATGGAGCCTCTCCGAGCACGCCCCTCTGGACCGGGTCCGTCCTCTGCCCTCCAGAACGAGACCCTCGGAGGTTAGTGCCCTATGGTCGAGGTCGAGCTTAGCGCTCACCCGTTAATGTGGAGCCTCTCCGAGCGTGCGCCCTTTGGATCGAGGTAGCCACACGAGCTCGGAGAATCCAGACCGGAGCAAGCCCCGCCATCCCGGAACACCGGCGAGCCGCCCGAGGACTGCGAAACGGCGCCCCCATACCGCCATAACTACCTGTTCGGCCGTACTCCCAGGGGGATGGGCCAGCCAGAAAGCATGTACCCCTAGGATGGCGACCCCCGGATCGAGGCTCTACCAAGCTTCTCAAAATGGGGCGACCGAAGGGGATGTCAGAACGAATGGAAGCTTTCCCTACCACCTATCAGGAAATATGTCTCGCCCATGGCACATAATCCTGCCGCATGTGCTTGCCAGCCCAGCGAAGATCCCGAGGCAAGTGCCCAATGGCCAGTTTTCAACTACAAAGAACAATCGACACCTCCAAAGGAGGGGAAGGTAACAACAACAACCCACGAATACAAGCGCAAGCTTGACCAAGAGGGCAAAGCGCCACCACGACCACCACAGCTGAAGGAAAACGAGGGATACAAGGAGAGGTGGTGGAACAGGGAACCCCTCTGTCCCCGCTATCATTCTCTTCCTACAACGTTTTCATCTACACACACATCCTTTACTCCTCCTAGTACGGAGTCCATCAAGAGGGGCCCGACTAGGAGGATCTGTTCCCCTGGATCGTCACTGACTTGACCGTTGGAGTGCCCCCACCGGAAATCCCAGCCCGGGTCACTAATCCCTATTTCGTAGGTCTAGGAGTAGAGGACCGCCAGCCACCGAAGGGAGCGCACTCTGGCACCGGCAGCAGCTACGGGCCACGACGATCTTGGCGGCAACAAATCCTAACTTGAAAGCTCTTGAAGTAAGGTAGGTAAAAGACTTGAAGGCTCTTCAATATCTCAAGTTAAATTGATAATAATGCTCTAATTATTGTTTAATCCCTAAAAAATAATCCCTTTTATAGCTTTCCATGAGATATGGCTATTATAGGGCCTAGGGATTCGAGAAAGAGCTGTTGGAGATGAAATGGGATTCAAAAATCACTTTCAGCAACTAGCCGTTGGAGTGCAAAAAATGGCTATTCGAGTCGGCTCGAGGTCCATGAGTCGGCTCGAAGTCTCAGACAGTCCAAAATAAATTTCTGTATGAGTCGGCTCTTCAGACAAGAGTCAGCTCATTGCCTTCAATCACTTCAAAATGATAAATACCTAGAGTCGGCTCTTTAGGCTAGAGTCGGCTCTAGTTCTCAGTTCACCAAAAACCCTAACTCTGAATGAGTCGGCTCTTAGGGCAAGAGTCGGCTCGAGTTCTCAGCCTTCAAAAATATATATTTTTTCATGAGTCGGCTCTCGGGACAGGAGTCAGCTCTTGATACTGAAACTCTGAATTTTTCTCCGTGCCGTGCCACAATGAGTCGACTCTTGATCCATGAGTCAGCTCTTGCCAAGTCTTCAATTGATGCTTCGAGCTTCACCAAACTCTTCAACACTTGAATCAAATAAGAGCTAATCTACATACTCTTAATTTTACAATTTTCAGCCCATTTTATAAGATTACAAAATTGACAAAACTAGGGCTTTTACAAGTTCAAGTTCATAACATTTCATACATAATTGAATTACCTTCCAATCAATTTGAAAACCATTTTAAACTAAAGGTAACCAATTCCCTGCAAAAACCTCTCAAGTAATTTGAAAGAATTAGTATCAAATACATGCTCCAATATTTTGTGATCATCAAAATCATTCCAAGGGTCAACAATCTCTCCCTTTTTGATGATGACAAAACACTGGGCATGAACATAACTTAAAACACTTTACAATTACTGTATATTCATATTTATCAAATGACATTGATCATAGTGTGTATCACACAGATTGAGTATAAGGTATTAACACAGTGTGTCACAATGTATCATATGTATCAAGTATATAAAATTAAAAAATATTAATACAAAGTATCATATGTATCGATACACTATATTATCTGTATCACATGAACAATAAGTATCGAAACAACACATATTATAACCGGAGTATTGTGTATCGAAACTAACAAGTAATTGAAATAAATTTCAAACGAAATTGATAAAAGCTCCCCCTTACTATTGTAATAGCATTTCTTTTTATTTTCATCAAATTTTCATATAAACTTGTTATTCAACATTCGTATTAGCCTTTTCATGCACATTCTCTGTTCTCCCCCTTTCTGTCATCAACAAAAGGTGTAGAAGATAACATACATTTACAACAAGTCATATACAATGAGAGTATCATAAAAGGTGATATATATATATATATAAAAAGTGAGTACAAAAGTGATACATTACAAATGTGCCTCGGCACAAGAAAATTGTATCACAACATCAAAATATAACAACCATAGAGTCCTAAAACATCAAGATAAGAGTTTAAAAACATCAAAAAAAAGGGCTAGGGTCATCACTAAGGTCTTCCTCACTGGAGGAAGAACCGACCTCTAAGATTCCGGGACTAGGTTTAAACTTAGAAAATCTGGGTCTAAGATCCCTAATTCTAGTCCTAGTAGGAGTGGTAATCCTAGAAACTTTAGTTTTAGCTTTGGCTCAAAGTTTGGACTCTGAAGAAATGATAATGGGAGTAGGTCTGACAGTCGGAGGATCAAAGGACAATGCCAAAGTGCTGATAGTAGATAATATCTCAGTAGCTGGAGTCTATCCAACATCTGTTCCTAGAACCTCAATACCAATATCGGCCTCTGCAGGAGTGTCACCAAATTGTGCCACCGGTCCCTGCTCATGATCAATGCCAAGTGTTGCAGTCGAAGTCATCGGTATAGACTGGTTGGCTACAGTAAGCTATCTAAGAATGATCATAATCTCCTGGAGTCCCTGCTGCATCTCAAACTGAAGTAGGGCAATCCTCGTATCAGTGTCAGATCTGAGACAAGATATCTTATCCAGTACCCTCTGTAGTCTGTCATCTGCATCAGGTCCAACATCTGTAGATCTCATGACTGGTGAATGAGGTTTGGTAGGAGCTGGCTCTAACGGTCCAGCCTCATCAGCATGTGCATCTGCCTCCTCACCAAGTGCCTCTGCTGCCTGAGTGTCCTCCTCTGAGTCATCTGAGTGTGCAACTGGAATACCTGAAGCCTTCTGAGTCCAATGACCGTCTACTTTTATAAATCCCATCCAAGTAAGGGATTTCTGAGTATATTTATCAGTGTGCAGAAGTAGCCGGCTATCCTCACCTATCAAGTCTACCAGGGCATCCTGAAATAGAAGTGTGAAGATCATCCCATAAGGTAGACAAGCACGTGTCCTGCAAACTATCTCTCTCATATGAGAAAACATGATAAATGGTAGATTGAGGGCCTCCCCTTCAATCAGATATCTCATAAAAACAGGGTCACGCTCGCTGACCCAATCAAATTGCCCTGTCCGGGGCAAGAAAATGCGACTGATAATGTGGTGCAAAAGCCTCATTTCCAATGATAGCTGATTTGCACTAACATGCACAATACCCTTAACATTTGATCTTTCCGGTATTAGTCTTAAGGTCTTCTACTTTTCCTTCAGAACTAAGTAGCATTCACCTTCTTTTGGAATGTAGAGGATGTTTGACAGTTTTTGCTCACTAATCTTAATGTGCCTTCCCTTCACAGTCCCTTCGAAAAGAAATGCACCCAATGACATGCTTTCAAAAAATTGTCTGACCAAATTGGGATAGGTGGGTACATTCAACAGACAAAATTTTCCACCCCTGTTTATTTAACCAATCCCCAATATGTAACTGTTCTTGCTCCAAGACATCGAAATCGATGCACCTACCAGGAGTTACCTGACGATTGCCCATTAGAATCTCTTGCCTGGGTGCTTGTGGCTCTTCTTCTTGCTCAATGTGCTGTTCTCCTTCAGGATTGGAGGTGTCCAAGCATCGTTTTGTTCTCCTTTCCTCCACAACAGTCCGAACTACCCACCGGGGTTTCTTAGGTATGGCTCTACGGGGTGCCATCTAGCTAGGATTAAGGATTTGTAGAGCTTGGAGAGTGTTTTAGGAAGTTTTTCTAAGATGGGAAGAGGAGTCGGCTAAGTGGAATAAAGCAAAATGGAAAGATACAATGAAAACAAACTAATGAAACCCTATTTAAAAACTTTCGGCCTGACTCTCTAGTCGGCTCACCGAACAGTCTAATGACTCAAGTCGGCTTGAGCCAAAAATCAGCCAAAAAATTGAAAAAAGTCAAAATCAATTTCTATGGGTTCTTAGATACTAAAATAGGTTGTCCTAAGCTTTAGAGAGAAATTTGAAATACCTAGACAATTTTTCTTTATTTTTCAAAACTTAGGTCAGAAAGTTCAAAGTGGGTCACACAGTCCTAATTCGCCTCTAATTTTCTCAAATCTATCTAAACTAAGAGGTTTAGTAAAAATGTCAGCAAGTTGATCTTCAGTAGGTACAAATTCTAGCTCAACAATATTATTTAAAAGTTGGTCATGAATAAAATGATGTCTAATTTCTATGTGCTTAGTTCGTGAATGCTGAATTGGATTTTTGGATAAGTTAATAGCACTAGTGTTATCACATTTAATAAAAATTTTAGATTGGACGATACTATAATCTTATAGTTATTGCTTGATCCACAATACTTGAGCACAACAGCTCCCAGCAGCTATATATTCTGCCTCAGTAGTAGATAGTGCTACAGAGTTCTATTTGCGATAGTGCCATGAAATCAAGTTAACACCTAGAAATTGATAGGTGCCACTTGTGCTCTTTCTATCAATTTTACAGCCTCCAAAATCAGCATCAGAATAACTAATTAATTTCAAAGATGTGTACTTAGAATACTATAAACCAACATTGCATGTGCCTTTCAGATATTTAATGATTCTTTTAACAGCTATGATGTGTGACTCTTTTAGATTATATTGAAATCGTGCACACATACAAACACTAAATAAAATGTCAAGTCTACTGGTTGTCAAATAAAGTAAAGAACCAATCATACCTCGGTACAGCTTTTGATCAACATTTGTACCATTCTCATCTTTATCAAGTCACATGCATGACTCATGGGTGTTCCAATTTCTTTGCTTGATTCCATGTATTTTTTGATAATCTCCTTAATGTATTTGGCCTGGTTGATCAGGATACCTTCTTTAGATTGTTTGATTTGAAGTCCAAGAAAGTAACTTAGCTCATCTATCAAGCTCATTTCAAATTCTTCCTGCATTAGCTTAGCAAAATCTTGACACAAAGATTCATCAGTAGATCCAAAAATAATATCATCAACATAGATTTGAACAACTAAAATATCATTATTCATTCTTTGAATAAATAATGTAGTATCAACACTACCTCTTACAAAATCATTTGCAATTAAAAACTTAGTTTGTCATACCAGGCTCTAGGTGCCTGTTTCAGATCATACAAGGCTTTATTCAATTTAAAAACATGATTCGAAAAAGTGTGATCAATAAAACCCGGTGGTTGCTCAATAAAAACTTCTTCAGATAGAAAACCATTCAAAAATACATTCTTTACGTCCATTTGAAATAATTTAAAATTCATAAAGCATGCATAGGCTAATAATAATCTAATGGCTTCTAATCTAGCTACTGGTGCATAGGTTTCATCAAAATCTATTCCCTCTTCTTGATTATATCCTTGTGCTACCAGTCTAACCTTATTTCTAATTACATTTCCATCTTCATCTAGTTTGTTTCTATAAACCCACTTAGTACCTATAATAGGATAGTCATTAGATCTTTCTACTAGGGTCCAAATATTATTTCTCCTAAATTGGTTTAATTCATCATGCATTGCTAACATCCAATTAGGATTAGTTTCAGCTTCTTCTATATTATGTGGTTCTACATGAGAAACAAAAGCAATTAGGTCATGTGTATCTCTATGTGCAGCTCTAGTTTTAACACCTTGAGATGGGTCTCCTATAATTAATTCTTTAGGGTGTGATTGTACATACCTCCATTCTTTGGATATATCATCATGATTTTTGCTTACCTCTTCTTCATGTGGTTCACTTGATTGTTTGTCTTTGAGAGTTAAATCTTTCAGTCCACGTTCTAGAGTACCTGCATCATCATCAGCAAAATCTTCCTTTCTAGAAGATGTAATATCAGATTCATTGAAAACAACATATACAGATTCTTCAACAGTCAAAGTTCTTTTATTGAAAACATGATAGGCTTTACTATTTAACGAATATCCAAGAAAAATAGCCTCATCAGATTTTGCATTGAATTTTCAAGATTATCCTTTCCATTGTTAAGAACAAAACTTTTACATCTGAAAACATGAAAATACTTAATATTAGGTTTTCTATTGTTCCAAAGTTCATAGAGATTTTTCTGATAATAGGTCTAATCAGAATTCTATTCAAAATATAGCATGCGGTATTTACAGCTTCTGTCCAAAAGTATTTTGGAAGATTTCCTTCACAAAGCATTGTTTTGGACATCTCTTCTAAAGTACGATTCTTTCTTTCTACAACATCATTTTGTTGTGGTATTCTAGGTACAGAGAAGTTATGATCAATACCGTGCTTTGTGCAAAAGTGATCGAAATATTGATTTTCAAACTCAGTACCATGATCACTATGAATTGAAATAACAGATATATTTTTCAAATTTATAACTCTTTTATAAAATTTTTTGAATATTTTGAAAGTTTCATCTTTATGTGTAATAAACAAAATCCATGTGTATTTTGAAAAATCATCTACAATCTCAAGGCCATATTTCATACCACCTAGGCTTATAATCCTAGTAGATCCAAATAAGTCCATGTGAAGTAACTCTACGGGTCTAGTAGTAGAAACAATATTTTTGGATTTAAAACTTTTCCTCATTTGCTTTCCTAACTGACAAGCATCGCAAACATAATCAAAATTAACTTTAAATTTTGGCAAACCTTTGATTAAATCCTTTAAAATAAGTTTAGCTATAGTGTCCATACTAGCATGTTCAAGTCACCTATGCTATAGTAATCTTGATTCCTTACTCTTGTCATTCATTGTTACAAGACTTGTATTGCTTGACATAGCTAGATCATTAAGATCTACTACATAAATGTTACCAAGTCTATGTCCAATGAATTTAGTACTAGAGTCAAGTGGATCAACTACTATACACATTGATGACTTAAAGAAAACATTAAAACCAATGTCACATAGCTGACTAATACTCAAAAGATTATACTTTAACTTTTCTACAACACATTTTCAATGAATGTAAAAGGAGTAATTTTGATTTTATCGATATCGATTATCCTTCCTTTTCAATTATCACCAAATGTTACCATTCCATCATCTTTTTGCTCTAGGATGAAGAATTGATCAGCATCACTCGTTATGTATCTTGAACAGCCGCTATCCAGATACCATATTTTCTTTATATTTATGGCTGCAAGATATCCATGCAAGATAATCATTTAATAAATTTAGGTACCCAATCTTTCTTGGGTCCTTGCAAATTAGTGGAAATGGTTCTTTTTGTAACCCAAACTTTCTCAATTTTCTTTTTGTCATTATGTTTCACATAACACTCAAATGCCTTATGACCAATGTTATTGCAAGCATAGCATATAATTTTTGACTTTGAATAATAAGCATGAGATGATACAAATTTAGGTCTAACTTGTTTTGAAGTAGTAAACTTAGGAGCATATGAAATTGATGTAGATAATTTGTTTGAAATTGAACCTTTATAACTAATTCCAAATTTATTATTTGTCTCTCTTTGATCTTTCAAAATTAATTCAAGCTTGTTGGAACTTAGGGTTAGTTTTTCAATCAAAGGCTTGAGCTTTTGAACTTTCTTCTTTAAATCATCATTTTCATTTTTCAAACCTTTGTTTTTCTCAAGGAGCTCTTCTTTTTCAAATTGAGTAGTCTTAAGTATTTCACAAATAAGGTTTAATTCTTTTTGCAAAATTTTATTTCTTTTACCAAATTCATTTTTGTCCTTTTCAAATGAATCACACTGATTTTTCAAAGCTTTCATTTTCAAACCAGCTTTCTTGAACTCTATTAATAATTCACAAAATGCATTATGCAATTCATCATATGTAAATTCTAAATTAGGTTCAGAATTAGTTACCTCATCCTCCAAACCCATAAGATAAATTTGTGCAGTCTTTGTTGATTCTTCATCCTCTTCAGTGGAAGTAGAATCATCGCTGTCACTCCATGCTGCAAGCATTGCCTTTTTCTTTCTTTTTGTGATAATCTTTTTCTTTGCTTCAGGACAGTACGGACGAATGTGTCCCGGCTTCTTGCATCCATAACAGATTGGTACTTGATCTTTATCTTTATCCTTCTCTTTTTTTATCTCTTTCTTTTTCTTTCCCAAAATCTCCTTTTCTAAATTGCTTTCTCCATCTGTTTGTTTTTCTTTTACCCATAAACCTTTTGAATCTTCTCATTACCAAGGCTATTTCATCATTCTCTAGATCATCATCATCTGATGAGTCTGAATCTTCATTCTTGTCCTCTTCTGTAGCTTTAAATGCAATTGCTTTCTTTCTTTTAGTATCTTTCTTAGTCCTTTGTTGCATAGCTAATTCATGTGTGATCAGTGATCGAAGCAGTTCATCCAGTGGCAGAGTGTTTAGGTCCTTCGCTTCTTGAATAGCTGTCACCTTAGCTTCCCATTTATCAGGCAAGGTTCTCAAAACTTTTTGAACAAGATCGGCATTAGTATAAGTTCTACCAAGACTTTTGAGACCATTTATAATATCAGTAAAGCAAGTGTATGGTGCATGTCATAATGCACCGATTTAGAACCTTAATTCCACTACTCTAAAGGGTAGAATAGTGGGAGTAAGGGTCGATCCCACAGAGACTTTGGGGTTATCTTGAAAAAGTATTTTCTTTTGACTTAAATTAAACTAAAATAAACTAGAACTAATGCAAGAATTAAATGTAAATAATAAATTTGTGAAAATAATTTAGATATGACCTATCTCAAGAGTACGGCCCGTACCCGTGGATCACGGCCCGTCCCTTAGGTATAGGTCAGTCAAAACTAATTCACTACGACTTACCTTAGACGCTAATCCAACATGACTCCAGCATGACTAAAATAAAAATAAGCAAACATGGATTAATATAAAGCAAATAAATTTTATTGCATAAAAATTGGAGTACAGAAAAAAAAAATAAAAGTAAGGGAACAAGGATCCCTTTCTCCCTTTTTATCCGACTCTGACTCTCTGTCACAGCAACAGGTGGAACTACGGACAGCAAGTGGAACCTCCCAAAAATTCCTCCTCTTCAGAAGAGAATCACCGAGGTATTTATAGCTGAAAAATACCGTGTCGGGTCCGTGTGGAAAGTGCGGTGATTTCTTCATCTCAATCCGATCTCCTTATCTGATTTTTTTACGATCATCCCCATCTCAAAAATTAAATTCAAAAATTCTATCGCACAATCCCACGTCCATCCAGCGTCGTCCGACATCTCATCTCGTTCCGATACTTCTTGTTTTCGGACATCCCGGTCTGAACAACAGGGGCGGTGACAGCGGGCACGGCCAGGCGGTGGGGTGGACCGTGGGTGGTGTGCAGCAGCAGGTGACGAAGACTTGGGTGGCAGCACGGCGGACACGCGGCGCAGGGGGACGCTGGGCGGCTTCGGGCTTGTTGCTCGCGGCTTGCGGCGCAGGGGCGGACGGGCGGACTGGGTGGCAGGGCGGCGACGGCTGCAGGCGGCTGGCCGACGGCGGAGACATGGCGCTCGGTGGCGACGGCTTGGACGGGGGACGGTTGCAGGCGGACGACGCGGCTCGGGCAGACTGGGTGGCAGCACGGCGGACACGCAGCATGGCCGTGGGCGTGGCGCAGGGACGGCTCGGGTGGGCGGACGCGGAGGGCGGACTTCGGCTGGGCGGCTTGCAGCTGGAGCTCGGCGGACACGCGGCATGGCCGTGGGCGTGGCGCAGGGGGCGGACGGCGCGGCGGCGGCGTGGCTCGCGTGGGCGATGGCAGCAAGTTCCGGCCACTTTTTCGGCCAAACGGGAGCTCTTCGGCCGGCGGGAAGGTTACCGGCGATTTCGGCGGTGTCGGGGGAAGCTCTCCGACAAGTTTCGGCGCGATCGGAGCACGGTGGTCCACGGCTCCGCCCGTGGACCGGCAGCAATGGCTGCCGTGGACCGGCAGCTCATGCGGTGGACCATTGAGCCGGTCCACCGTTAGCCAAACCAAAAAGATTTTAAGGACGATCCAAAAATCATGCGGCTCTGAAATCCATGCTAAAACCTTCTAAAATCCATTTCGGGCCCGTTTGAAGTCCGAATTACATTCCGTTTGCATCGTTGAACTCCTAAAATCAAGATCTACACATTTATGGAGTCAATTCTTGTAAAGTATCACAAAGAGTATCAATTTTAATCAAATAAAGTTGGGTTAATTTTTATTATTCTAATGTCTAACACACCCCCCAACTTAAACTTTGCTCGTCCTCGAGTAAAGGAAATGGATGAGTCTTGTGTACTAAGATGGTCCATGAAATGAAAATTATCGTACTAACCCTAAAATCAAAGGATACATGGTTAGACTATTAAAAAGGTACTTCATTGGATTACCAATTCCACCCATTTAGTAGTAGAATAAAGTCCATAGAAGTTTTAAGAGTTTTTGTTCCCAACTTTCTATCTCACTATCTAAATCTTCCAACTTAGTTTGGTTTTGATGCAATATTTATTTAGTCCCCACTTTTTTTTTTTTTTTTTTTTCAATGTAAAGTCAGTGCAATGTCCTGACACCTTGCTTTCTAATTAACCCTTGTAGCGAGCTTTAAGCCAATGACTCCCAAACCAGTTGGCTTTAGGGCATTAAGTGTAAAACACCCCTCGGGCTTATGACTCGAGTTAAAAAGGCTAAGTCAAGACTAACTTTACGAAAGATTTCGTTACATCCTCACCTTTTGACGCGAACAACAACGCTTACTTAGGCGAAGGGGTCCGGTTACTCAGTGAGAGATGCTAAAAATCTTTATTAACCTCAGAAATTTTTAACTGGGGATTTTTTATAATGCCTATACCAAAATAAGTAAGATTCATTATTAAGATCAATAGGCCGAAGGGTCTGGAATTACTCTTCTAAAATTTTCTGGACTACACTCTACCACTTATAAGGTTTTCTTGATAAATCATCCCTCAGTATCTCTAAAATTTTCTAAACCATTAATCACTCCTCATTTAGTGAGCTTGATTTTTTTCAATTCGAGACAAATTTTCGTACACAAAAACTGATTGAAATTTTACTCGAGGATTTGATTTAATTAATTACCTCACCCCCCAACTTAATTTTCATTGTCCCTAATGGAAGAGAATATTAAAAATGTAATGGCATGGAAGGATACAACCTGGTAGGGTATGGAATTGGACGTCCTTCTATCACCATGTTCCCGCAATCTTCTTTTATTACTCCATTTATTCTAAAAATAAAGAATTAGAAGTTAAAATATGAACTAAGGAAAGAGCTGGGCTGCCTCCCAGGAGCGCTAAGTTTAACGTCTTCAGCCAGACAAAGTTGATCTTTACAGCAAAACTGGGTGTTCAAGATCAAGAGTTTCAACAACTTCTCCATCACTGATTCCTTCAATATACGGTTTCAAACGCTGGCCATTCACCTTAAAAACATTCCCTTGCTTAGGATCCTTAAGTTCAATAGCTCCATGGGAAAATACTTGAGTTACTACAAAAGGTCCATCCCATCGTGAGCGGAGTTTTCCGGGAAAAAGACGTAACCTAGAGTTGTAGAGCCACACTTTTTGATTAGGCTCAAATGATTTTCTATGAATAAATTTGTCATGATAAGCCTTCGTTCGAGCCTTGTAAATTTTCGAACTCTCATACGCTTCATTTCGTAACTCTTCTAACTCACTTAACTGAAGTTTTCTATGGGAACTTGCATTCTTCATGTCAAAATTAAATTGCTTGATAGCCCAAAATACACGGTGTTCCAATTCAACAGGTAGGTGACAAGCCTTTCCAAACACTAACCGGTACGGAGACATTCCTAGAGGGGTCTTGAAAGCAGTTCGGTAAGACCATAAAGCGTCATCCAAACGTTCGGACCAATCTTTCCTATCGGGTCTTACCGTTTTCTCAAGAATGTGCTTGATCTCTCTATTCGAAACTTCAACCTGACCACTAGTCTGAGGATGGTATGGTGTAGCTACTTTATGGATAATTCCATACTTTTTCATCAGTGCGTCAAAGTGTCTATTTGTGAAATGCGCACCTCCATCACTAATAATGGCCCTTAGGCATCCAAACCGACTAAAGATGTTATGTTGAATGAACTTGATCACAACTTTGTGATCATTAGTTCGAGTTGCCACAGCTTCAATCCATTTCGAAACATAATCGACTGCTACCAAAATGTACTCAAATCCAAAGGAAAGAGGAAATGGTCCCATAAAGTCAATACCCCAATCATCAAAAATTTCAACAACTAAAATGGGGTTTAGGGGCATCATATCTTTTCGTGAAATATTCCCCCTTTGTTGACACTTGAGACAATTACGGCCAAATTCATGTGCATCTTTAAAGAGAGTTGGCCAATAAAATCCACTTTGCAGCACCTTTGCTGCAGTTTTTCTCCCACTAAAGTGTCCCCCACATGCAAGAGAATGACAAAAATTGAGTATACTCTTGAATTCACTCTCAGGGACACATCGCCTGATCACTTGATCTGAACAGTGTTTAAATAATTCAGGTTCCTCCCAAAAGTAATATTTGATTTGCGAAAAGAACCTATCTTTTTCTTATTGTGACCAGTATGGAGGAACTTGCCCTGTTACCAGATAGTTCACAATATGGGCAAACCAGGGAAGATTACTGGTAGAAGAAATTGAGAATAGTTGCTCATCAGGAAACCTATCTCCAATAATTTCCTTGTTGTATTCTACTAAGATCCTAGAAATGTGATCTGCTACCATATTTTCGGAACCTTTCTTATCCAAAATTTCTAAGTCAAATTCCTGTAACAAAAGGATCCATCGAATCAGTCTAGGCTTTGTATCCTTTTTGGATAGCAGATATCTTAATGCAGCATGATCAGAGTAAACTAGGACCTTAGACCCTAATAAATATGATCGAAATTTTTCTAGGGCGAATACAACTGCTAGTAATTCTTTCTCAGTAGTGGTATAGTTCATTTGTGCATCTGAAAGAGTTTTACTAGCATAGTAAATTACATGGGGTTCCCTATTGAGCTTCTGTCCTAAAACAGCTCCTACTGCATAATCAGAAGCATCACACATGATTTCAAATGGCAGAGTCCAATCTGGGGGCTTGATGATAGGTGTAGTGGTCAAAGCAGTTCGAAGAATGTCAAAAGCGGTCAAACATTCTTTACTAAAATCAAAGGACTTGTCTTTGGCAAGTAAATCACACAATGGTCGAGAGATTTTGCTGAAATCCTTGATGAATCGTCTATAAAAACTAGCATGGCCAAGGAAGGATCGTACTTGTCTAACCGAGGTCGGGGGAGGTAATTTCGAGATTAATTCAACCTTAGCCTTGTCAACCTCAATCCCTCGCTCAGAAACAATGTATCCGAGTACAATTCCCTCACGATCCATAAAATGGCTCTTCTCCCAACTTAAGACTAAGTTGGTTTCTATACAGCGTTTCAATACCTTAGCCAAATTATGGAGACAGTCCTCGAATGAAGATCCAAAAATAGAAAAATCATCCATAAACACTTCAAGGAAATGATCAACCATATCGGAGAATAAGGCCAACATACATCGTTGAAAGGTGACTGGTGCATTACAGAGACCAAAAGGCATACGCCTGAATGCAAACATTCCAAAAGGGCAAGTAAAGGTGGTCTTTTCTTGGTCTGCAGGAAATACTGGAACCTGGTTGTATCCTGAATATCCATCCAGGAAACAAAAGAAACTCTGCCCTGCTAGTCGTTCTAGAATTTGATCAATAAAAGGCAGAGGGAAATGATCTTTCCTAGTAACAGCATTCAGTTTCCGGTAATCTATACACACTCTCCAACTAATGGTTGCTCGGGTAGAAATTGACTCACCCTTTTCATTCTGAATGACAGTAATACCTGACTTTTTAGGTACTACCTGAGTTGGGCTGACCCATTGGCTATCTGAAATTGGATAAATAATACCGGCATCCAACCATTTAACCACTTCTTTTTTAACAATTTCTCGCATGTTTGGATTTAGCCTCCGTTGCATGTCCCTATGTGGTTTAGCTTCTGCTTCACAGTGAATGTGGTGCATGCAAACAGAAGGGTCAATTCCCTTAAGATCAGCTATTGTCCATCCTATTGCCTCTTTATGTTCCCTGAGTACATTCATCAATTTTTGTTCCTGATCAGAGGTCAAAGTAGATGCAATGATTACCGGAAGGGTATCATTGGATCCAAGAAAAGAATACTTTAACTTGTCAGGAAGAGGCTTCAATTCCAGATTGGGTGGTGCTTCTAAGGATGGCACTAAAGGGCTTGATTGAGTCGGTAATGATTCAAATTTCACAGTCCAAGGAGGAATGGTACTAAACTTGGGTGGCTCTAACAAAGCATTCACTTCATTTGCATATTCATCAACATCAAAATCGTCAGTTCCTAAATGTGTCAAACATGCTTGCAAGGGATCCGAATTAAGCAACACAGGAAGATTCCTATCTACTACTTCTTCTATCATGTTTACTTCGTTATGATCATAAGAGGGTGGTCCTTGGCATGCATTAAAAATATTCAACCGCATTTTCTTATTCCCAAAAGAGATGTCCATAACCCCTGTTCTGCAATTTATGCAAGCATTAGCGGTAGCTAGGAAAGGACTTCCAAGAATGATGGGTATCTGACTAGGGCTACCGCTAGACTCCATGTCCAAAACAAGAAAATCAACCGGGAAGTAGAACTCATCTACTTTTACCAACACATCCTCGAGCATTCCACGGGGTGCCTTGACGGATCGATTAGCTAACTGTAAGGTCACCGTCGTGGGTTTTAATTCTCCGAATTTAAACAGATCATACATTGATCCTGGGAGAAGGTTTACACTCGCACCTAAATCTAACAAGGCTTTCTTGATTGTAAGGTCCCCTATGACACAAGAGATAATTGGGGTACCTGGGTCTTTGAGTTTGGGTGAAGCTATTTGCTGAAAAACTGAGCTGGCTTGCTCAGTTAAGAGAATTTTCTTAGGGATATGTGCCTTAGATTTTCATTTTTGAGTGCACAAATCTTTAAGAAATTTGGCATAAGCCGGTACTTGCTTGATGGCATCGAGGAGAGGTAAATTGATTTGGACTTGCTTGAATAATTCAAGCATCTCATTCATTTTTAAATTTTTCTTATCCAATGGTAAAGGTGACTCCAAAGCACTAGGGAATGGAGCCTTAGGTACGGGTGCTTTACCAATGGATTCCTTCTCCTCTTCATTCTTTTTCTCTGGCTTAGCCAGCTCTACTTCTTGGGTCGGGTCAGGTTGGTCCAATGTTTTTCCACTTCTTAAGGTGATAACAGATTTAGCGTGTTCAGGAAAATTTTCAGGTCCAGTGGAACTCTCAGCCATGTATTGACCCTTGGGGTTGATAATGGGCTGACTAGGCAACTTACCTTCTTCTCTCCGATTAAAAGCTGTAGCTAGCTGACCTATCTGAGTCTCTAGCTTGGCAATGGATTGGGTATGGGAGTGAAGGATTTGGGTATTCATGTTCAGCCCCTCCTTCAAAGTTTGAAGGATCTTCTCTTGAAAGGAAGGATCAAGATTGCTTGGCGGAGGTTGTGGAGGCTGTGGGGCATTTTGACATTGAGGAAATTGCATGCTTTGAAATTTGGTCTCCTGATTGTTTGGCCTAACAGAAAAATTGATTCCGGGTTGGGGTTTCCAAGAAAAATTCGAGTGATTGCGCCAGCCGGGATTGTATGTGTTCGAATAAGGATCGTTTCCTGGTCTAGGAGCCATTCGGGTTTGAGCTTGATGAGCTTGCTCTTGAAGAAGCTCAGGAAATTGGTAAGCTGATGGACAATCACCTAAGGTGTGGGTGGAACTCGAGCAGATAATACAGACTTCATGAGTAGGATGAGATGAGGAGGAATTATTTCCAGCTTGCAAAAGTTGGTCGAGCTTCTGAGATAGCTCATCAACCTTGCTGTAGATGTCTACAGCACGACCAACTTCATACATACCTCCTCTCTTAGGTTCTACAGGTCCTGGGGGAGGATCTCTACGGGCAGCTGACATATGATGTAGAGAATTTTCACTTAACGTTTCAAACAACTGCCATGCCTCATGTTCATTTTTAAGCATGAACGTTCCTCCACATGAGGCATCCACCATTTGCCGGTGCCTTTCTGACAAACCGTCATAGAAGCACTGGACTAATTGCCATTTGGGTATGGCATGGTGAGGGCATTTTCTAATTAGCTCTTTCAATCTCTCCCAGGTTTCATGAAACATTTCTCCATCTAATTAGGAAAAACTAGTAATGGCTTTTCTAATTTGATTCGTCTTTCCTATGGGAAAATATTTCTTAAGGAACTCCCTCTGAAGTTGATCCCAAGTTGAAATTGTCACGGTGTCTAGGGAATTCAACCAATATTTGGCTTTATCTTTCAGGAAAAAAGGGAATAACCTAAGCCTTAAAGCATCGTCGGAGAAATTTTGGATCTTAACAGTGGAACAGATTTCTAGAAATTCATCTAGATGTTTATATGGGTCTTCAGTCGCAAGTCCGTAAAAAGAGGGTAACATCTGAATCACACTGGACTTGATTTCATACTGAATGGCATCTACAGGGGGTACTTGGATACAAGGTGAATAAGTGTATTTTAAAGGAGTGAAGTACTCCTTCAGCGGAGGGTCAATTCCTTGATTAGGATCCATAGTACCTGGGCTGGTTGCTCTACTGGAGCCTTCGATTTTCGGATCTAGGGATATATGTTTAGGTTCACGAAGTCGGCGCCTAGAATATACTAACATACACCCTCCCTTCTAAAGCAAAGAGCAATAAAAGATTTTTTTTTTTTTTTTTTAATTGGAAAGCGGAAGAATGAGAAGAGGTCTAAAGAGAAGTTCCTAAGAGAGTCCTAAACTAGAGAAGAAAGTTAATTAATTAATTTTTTTTTTTTAATCAAACAAGTGAAACAAATCAAAATTACTATCCTAGGGTTAACCTGGATCTAGACAGCTCCTAACTGATCCAAGGTTACCTTTGAGCACTCCAAGCCCAAGATCAATTAACTGACTTGGCCAGGTAAGTGTAAGGTGGGTGAAGGTTCCCTTATCGCTTGCCTTAGACACCAATTATAAATTGGCCAGGTAAGCGGAACCAACTCACGTCCCTTCGGGCTCTAGTCCCTGAACCACTTTCCTTAGACACCAAGAAATTAAATGATCTGAACTCGGTCCAACTCTAGGGTTTCCTTGTCCTATTGAGCTCGGAATCCTTAGGGTTGACGTCTAATTAATTTTAAAATTAAAGGCTTGGGTCAATGCAGATGCTGGATTGATGATTTGTGGGCTAAGGAAGGGTATTGATCTCCCCACCTTATCTGATTAATGGGTTGTGCCCTTAAGATATATTATGAAATTATGAAATGCAACAGCTAAGGTGTCCAAAAAGTTATAAACAAACAAAATTAAACTTAATTTTTTTTAATTTTGATGATTAAGTATCTGATCCTAATAAATTATGAAATGTCTGTGTAATATTTTTTTTTGGTTTTGCAAAAAATAAATTTACCTAAGTGAATCTAAAATTTTTTTGTGTGTTCAACCTTTTTGTACCCTAGGACAACCATTCAACATAACCTCCCAGTTATGCCAGGGCAACCTTATGTCAGGGCACTCAAGATCGAAAATTGAAAATTTGAATGTAAAATTTTGAAAATTGATTTTTTTTTTTTTTTTTTTTTGTGGATTTTTGGATTGTTGAATTTTTTTTTAAAGAATAACGCCAAAAGTCCCCGGCAACGGCGCCAAAAATCTGGTGCGTGTCGTAATGCACCGATTTAGAACCTTAATTCCACTACTCTAAAGGGTAGAATAGCGGGAGTAAGGGTCGATCCCACAGAGACTTTGGGGTTATCTTGAAAAAGTATTTTCTTTTGACTTAAAATAAACTAAAATAAACTAGAACTAATGCAAGAATTAAATGTAAATAATAAATTTGTAAAAATAATTTAGATATGACCTATCTCAAGAGTACGGCCCGTACCCGTGGATCACGGCCCGTCCCTTAGGTATAGGTCAGTCAAAACTAATTCACTACGACTTACCTTAGACGCTAATCCAACATGACTCCAGCATGACTAAAATAAAAATAAGCAAACATGGATTAATATAAAGCAAATAAATTTTATTGCATAAAAATTGGAGTACAGAAAAAAAAATAAAAGTAAGGGAACAAGGGTCCCTTTCTCCCTTTTTATCCGACTCTGACTCTCTGTCACAGCAACAGGTGGAACTACGGACAGCAAGTGGAACCTCCCAAAAATTCCTCCTCTTCAGAAGAGAATCACCGAGGTATTTATAGTTGAAAAATACCGTGTCGGGTCCGTGTGGAAAGCGCGGCGATTTCTTCATCTCAATCCGATCTCCTTATCTAATTTTTTTACGATCATCCCCATCTCAAAAATTAAATTCAAAAATTCTATCGCACAATCCCGCGTCCATCCAGCGTCGTCCGACATCTCATCTCGTTCCGATACTTCTTGTTTTCGGACATCCTGGTCTGAACAACAGGGGCGGTGACAGTGGGCACGGCCAGGCGGTGGGGTGGACCGTGGGTGGCGTGCAACAGCAGGCGGCGGAGACTTGGGTGGCAGCACGGCGGACACGCGGCGCAGGGGGACGCTGGGCGGCTTCGGGCTTGTTGCTCGCGGCTTGCGGCGCAGGGGCGGACGGGCGGACTGGGTGGCAGGGCGGCAACGGCTGCAGGCGGCTGGCCGATGGTGGAGACATGGCGCTCGGTGGCGACGACTTGGACGGGGGATGGTTGCAGGCGGACGGCGCGGCTCGGGCGGACTGGGTGGCAGCACGGCGGACACGCGGCATGGCCGTGGGCGTGGCGCAGGGACGGCTCGGGTGGGCGGACGCGGAGGGCGGACTTCGGCTGGGCGGCTTGCGGTTGGAGCTCGGCGGACACGCGGCATGGCCGTGGGCGTGGCGCAGGGGGCGGACGGCGCGGCGGCGGCGTGGCTCGCGTGGGCGACGGCAGCAAGTTCCGGCCACTTTTCCGGCCAAACGGGAGCTCTTCGGTCGGCGGGAAGGTTACCGGCGGTTTCGGCAGCGCCGGGGGAAGCTCTCCGACAAGTTTCGGCGCGATCGGAGCATGGTGGTCCACGGCTCCGCCCGTGGACCGGCAGCTCATGCGGTGGACCATTGAGCCGGTCCACCGTGAGCCAAACTAAAAAGATTTTAAGGACGCTCCAAAAATCGTGCAACTTTGAAATCCGTGCTAAAACCTTTTAAAATCCATTTCGAGCCCGTTTGAAGTCCGAATTACATTCCGTTTGCATCGTTGGACTCCTAAAATCAAGATCTACACGTTTATGGAGTCAATTCCTACAAAGTATCACAAAAAGTATCAATTTTAATCAAATAAAGTTGGGTTAATTTTCATTATTCTAATGTCTAACAGTGTACATAGCAGATTTAGTCTCACTAGGATCCATTTTAAATAACTCATAGTTATGCACAAGAAGATTTATTTTTGATGTTTTGACTTATGAACTACCTTCATGTGTAATTTCTAGCTTGTCCCAAATTTTTTTAGCATAATTACAAATTGAAATTCTGTTAAACTCATTTGGTTCCAAAGTACAATACAATAAATTCATCGCTTTGGCATTCAGCTCGGCTAATTTCATATCATTTTCGTCCCATTCCTTTTCAGGTTTGGGAACCTCTACATCATTTACTCTAACAGTGGGTGTGTGAGGTCCTTTCAAGATAATTTTTCATAAATAAAAATCTATGGCTTGAATGTATATTTTCATTCTTGCCTTCTAATATGTATAATTAGTTCCAGTGAAAAGTAGAGGTCTATTTGTGGATTGACCTTCGGCAAATGAACTGCTCATGGGATGTGCCATATATCTTTACTCTAAGTAAATTTCAGAGACTCCGCTCTGATACCACTTGTTGCCCAAGTGGCTTCCTAAGAGGGGGTGAATTGGAAATAAAAAACTTTTCACAATTATATGCACTTTGAAATTCTTTTAGTGTTGTGGTGCAATATGTAATGCAGAAGTAATTAAGTAAAAGCAACAAAGCAACAAGAACACAATCACAAACACAAAAGATTTAGAGTGGTTCGGAGCAACCGGCTCTTACATCCACTATCCAAGTACCACTTGGGATTTCCACTATATCTCCCAACCGAAATACAGTTAGATTATTTTAAAAAGCTCACAATCCAAACCTATACACTTTGGTTTTATCGGGATCACCAAAGAAACCCAAATTCCCTTTGGTTTTAAACAGGATCACCAAAGAAAACCCTAACACTTGGTTTTATACCGGGATCACCAAGAACCCAACTTAGGTTTTCACAAGGCTTACCTAAAAACCTTCAACCCTCTCTTAAGATACAGCCCCTCGCTATTCTTGAGAGAAAACAATGATAAAGAGCAGATAAACAAGCAACTACAACAAACTGAATTTGTTTAAGTGTTGCCGATGTAGATCAAGACGAAGCCTAGCTTTGAATACTCTTTAATGCTCTTCAAGCTGCTTCTATGCTTCTTCAATGAGTGGATTCAATGATGGAGTAGAGTTTGTGTAGTTTTGAATCCTAACTTGAAAGCTCTTGAAGTAAGGTAGGTAAAAGACTTGAAGGCTCTTCAATATCTCAAGTTAAATTGATAATAATGTTCTAATTATTGTTTAATCTCTCAAAAATAATCCCTTTTATAGTTTTTCATGAGATATGGCCGTTGTAAGGCCTAGGAATTCGAGAAAGAGCTGTTGGAGATGAAATGGGATTCAAAAATTACTTTCAGCAACTAGTCGTTGGAGTGCATAAAATGGCTATTTGAGTCAGCTCGAGGTCCACAGTCAGCTCGAAGTCTCAGACAACCCAAAATAAATTTCTGTAGGAGTCGGCTCATTGCCTTCAATCACTTCAAAATGATAAATACCTAGAGTCGGCTCTTCAGGCTGGAGTCGGCTCTTCAGGCTGGAGTCGGCTCTAGTTCTCAGTTCACCAAAAATCCTAACTCTGGATGAGTCGGCTCTTGGGGCAGGAGTCGGCCCGAGTTCTCAGCCTTCAAAAATATGTATTTCTTCATGAGTCAGCTCTTGGGACAGGAGTCGACTCTTGATACTGAAACTCTGAGTTTTTCTCCGTGCCGTGCCACAATGAGTCGGCTCTCGATCCATGAGTCAACTCTTGCCAAGTCTTCAATTGATGCTTCGAGCTTCACCAAACTCTTCAACACTTGAATCAAATAAGAGCTAATCTACATACTCTTAATTTTATAATTTTCTGCCTATTTTACAAGATTACAAAATTGACAAAACTAGGGCTTTTACAAGTTCAAGTTCATAACATTTCATACATAATTGAATTACCTTCCAATCAATTTGAAAACCATTTTAAGTTAAAGGTAACCAATTCCCTGCAAAAACCTTTCAAGTAATTTGAAAGAATTAGTATCAAATACATGCTCCAATATTTTGTGATCATCAAAATCATTCCAAGGGTTAACACATATATTAAAACATCGATTTTTCAAAAAAAATTAAAGAAACTTTTTTTGCAATCCTTGTAGATATAGATATGTTTTGTATAACATAAATACCTTGTTAATAAGATCTATGCTTTTCATCATAATCTTAATAATGAATTTTTAATGGGACATCCACATCCTTTAAAGAGGAGGAAAGAGCATTGTGTTCTGTACCACCCCACTAATACTATTTATTGAAAAATTTTTCATACAGAATATGGATTTCCATTATCAAGATCATGATGTTGTTGATAATATATAAAAAAAAAATAGAAAAATAAAATAGAAGACATAATCTATAGGGTATACAAAATTTCACTATAAGAAAAATAATCACTTACAAGATAAGAACTTACACTCTCAATTTCATACAATTTCTCTTAACAAGAACTCCCAAATTCCTTATAAAACTTTTAACTCTCAAGAAGACCCTCTAGCCCCTACAGACTTTTTCAACCACTACCATACTTCTTAGAAGTCCTTTGAATCCTCATACACTAATTCTAGCCCATCTGTCCATCTTTTTATAGTCTCTTTATTAAAGAGCACTTTGATAGGAATCTGGTGATTCAAACCGCGTCGGAAAAGGATTTCAATTTTTTGTCCAACTCTTATTTGACCCCCCAGGCCTTCTGACCATCTGATCGCCAACAAACATTCCTAAAATCAAATAGATCAATCCCAAACGAAGTTGGCATCATCCCATGGCCATCAGATCCTCCTTGGCCCCATGCTAGGCCATTTGATCATGCAAAAGACTCATGATTTTCCCATGGATCATGATTATAGACCATGCCTCACATGGTGGACCACGATGAAGCCTCTAGTGAACCGTGTCAAGGCCATGGACCATGCTAGAAATAGATTAACTGCGTACCTGGGCTTGGACCGCATCCCTCACGCGTGGACTACGTGTCACAATCCACAAATTGTGTGCTAGTTATGTGCATGGATGGGCCAATGTAAGGCATATCCAACAACCTCTACCTTAACTTGATGTTCTGCCCACCTCGACTCGATATTAAGCCTCTATATGATTTTTGAGAGCTCTTGAAAAATCTCACCTCCATATTCTGGAACAAATGCTTGGTACTTATAGATGGATAAACATGGGAGTTGGCCAGGCTACTCGATCCTCTCTCTATCGTGTATTTTGTTCACTTTGATCTAAGACTTGCTCGGGAAAGTCTCTTGTAATAATAAGAACTTTACCGTGTGACATCACCTGTCATCCTTCTAAGTCTCTCGTCTTATGTCCGATCCACCTATTCTTAAAGCTCTATCTCGTACTGGGCTCTTATCTACATCAAGGACTATCTCGTACTAGATTCCTTATTAAGAGTAATGTTCTTTATACTTCTTTCCCTACAAGACAATCATACTGTCATGGATAACCTTCAGGATTTCATCACTGGCTTTCCATATGTAGCCATTTGAATTTAGTTTACTCAATGAGATTAGATTCTCACTGAAGTTGGGTATGTCTCGGATCTCGCTTAATTTTCTCGATGTTCCATCATAAAGATTTAAGCTGACTATCCTTTCATCCTTGATCGCATAGCTTTATCCGTCAGGTAAGTGGACAGTATCCTCTCTACTCTCTAGAGAGTCGAATAGCTCCTCTCTGCAATATACATAATAGAGACATACAGAATCTAGAATTCACTACTAGGAAGAAGAAGATATCTTATCACATATAATGAGCGCATCACCATATCTATCACTGTTGCTACTCTTGATCACTATCGCAGTAGCCTTTGTCCAATTCTTGAGCTGGGGCAATCTCTAACATGATACCCTAGCTTGTTGCACTGATAATATTTGGTCTTGCCAGTATCCTTTGACTTGGACCTAAATTGCTCACCATGCGATCCTCTACCACTTCCCCTTCTACCACCAGCTCCTCCAGAGACAACCAATACTAAGTTCTCGTCAGAACTCAAAGTTTGGTTCTCCTGCTTGAGAATCTTATTTTAAAGAAATACCAAAGTGACCTCTATTTTGATGGTGCTCTTTTCCACTTGAAGAGTAGTCACAAAGGACTTAAAAAAGTATGGAAGTGATAGTAGCAAGACCAATACCCTGGTCTTCTCATCAACCTTTTCACCTACATCGAAAAGATTGGTAAGGATTCTCTGGAAGTTGCTCATATACTTTTGTACACTTTATCCTTCTCTCATTCATAGTTGACAAAATTGCTTTCAAAGAAGAGCGTGTTAGTGAGAGACCTTGCCATGTACAATTTCCTGGCTTTGTCCATTGATATGGTAGGATCGTTGACATGGAATAGCTCTCAGACGCCATGTCAGGGAAGACTGCCACGTCAAGTTCTCTAGCCTGACTCCTTGGCTGGGTCGGGCTCCTTCAGAATGACGGGGCCGACTGTCAAGCTGAGCTTCGTCCTCCGCAAGATCGAGCCCCTCAAGATCGAGCCTTGTGGTCGGAGTCGAGCTCAGCCCTCTCCCGCCATGTGGAGCTCTCTCCGAGGTCGAGCCCTCTGGGCTAGAGCCGAGCTCCGTCCTCCGCCAGATCGAGCCCCTCGAGATCGAGCCCTGTGGTCGGAGTCGAGCTCAGCCCTCACCCGTCACATGGAGTCTCTCTCCGAGGTCGAGCCCTCTGGGCCGGAGCTGCCACCTATCCTCCATCAGATCGAGCCCTGTGGTCAGAGTCGAGCTCAGCCCTCACCCACCACGTGGAGTCTCTCTCCGAGGTCGAGCCCTCTAGGCCGGAGCCGCCACCTGTCCTCCACCAGATCGAGCCCCTCGAGATCGAGCCTTGTGGTTGGAGTCGAGCTCAGCCCTCACCCGCCACGTGGAATCTTTCTCCGAGGTCGAGCCCTCTGGGCTGGAGCCGCCACCTGTCCTCCACCAGATCGAGCCCCTCGAGATCGAGCCCTGTGGTCAGAGTCGAGCTCAGCTCTCACCCGCCACATGGAGTCTCTCTCCGAGGTCGAGCCCTCTGTGCCGGAGCCGCCACCTGTCCTCCACTAGATCGAGCCCCTCGAGATTGAGCCCTGTGGTCGGAGTCGAGCTCAGCCCTCACCCGCCACATCGAGTCTCTCTTCGAGGTTGAGCCCTCTGGGCCGGAGCCGCCACCTGTCCTCCACCAGATCGAGCCCTGCCTCCCGTGCTCGACCTCTAGCTCAGGTAAAGGCGACTGCAGGTAGGAGGATAACACCATCACCCCAGGACGCCGTAAGCCACCCAAGGACCACGAAGCAGTGCCCACCATACCGCAATAACTGCCTGCCCGCCACTTATACCAGAAAGGGAGGAAACGCCCTGATCAAGGCACCGTACCCTCCACCAGCCACCCGTATACCAGAAGGATGGGCCAGCCAGAGGGCACGAATCTCGGGGTTGGTGGCTCTCGGATCGAGGCTCTGCCAAGCTTCCTGGAATGGGACGACCGGAGAGAATGTCAGAGCGAATGGAAGTTTTCCCTCCCGTATGTCAGGAAAGACATCCCGTCTACGGCATGGTACCCCGCCGCATGTGCCTGCCAGCCCAACGAGGATCCCAAGGCAAGCACCCAACGGTTACCTTGACTACAAAGAACGATCGACATCCCCGAAGGGGGAGGTAACAAGAAAATAACGCAATATCAGTGCAAGCTCAACCATAAGGCGAGGCACCACCACCACCATCCAAAAAACACAGGGAAAAGGATAAGCGATTAAGCAGAGAATCCCTCTAACTCCGCCGTCATCCTCCTCCTGACACGCTTTCATTTCATTTTTACACCATTCACTCCTTCTAGTGTGGAGTCCATCAAGAGGGGCTCGACCAAGAGGATCTGTTCTCCTGGATCATCACTGACTTGACCATCGGAGTGCCCCCACCGGAATCCCTGGCCCGGGTCACTAACCCAGTCTTTTGCAGGTCTAGCCAAGACGGGACCTCCTAGGAGCACCAAGCCACACACTCCGGCACCGACAGCAGCTACAGGCCATGGTGATCTTGGTGGCAACAGATTGGCGTACCAGGTAAGGAAAGGAGCAAGGCTCATCGCAGGATAATGGATCCAGTCTAAGCCGTCCCCCGTTCTTCTTACAAGCAGTTCTACGGAAGGATGGTGACAACATGAGCAAGGGAGGCTTCCACCAGCTATGCGGGGGACTACCCATCCCGGGGGAACCCGCACCACCAGGAGGTGAAGCCCCCCACTCCTGTTCAACCACCTCCGTCGGAATCCCAGCTGGCCGCACTCACCCAGCAGATGCAAATCCTCGCCACGGCAGTGCGCTAGCTCCAGCACCAACACCGGTCCTTGGCTACCCACCAGCAGCTAGGGACCCTCGCGGCCCATGCCGCAGCTCCCCATGATAGCCTGCGTTCCTTCCAAGGAAGGCCTTCACAGCCGCGGGCCACCACTGACAACCGGGGTAGCCATCAAACTCCGATGAAGAGACGACGAGCTGGTCCTGCCGACAAGGAGAGCTGCTTGCCAAACCTCGAGCGGGCGATGCCCAAACCCCATAGAGGCAGAAAGAGCAAGACCCCCCATCACAGAGGCCGCACGTCCATGTCAACTTCTCTGTCTCCTTCGACGAAGGAGTCTACCGATGAAGCCATCAGGCGCGCGACGGAGAAGCACCTGGAGGAACATGAGCGCAAGCTGGCGGAGTTCCCCCGCCAGTTTGCCAACATGCAGGGCTCCACTAGCGAGCCAGCGGGCTATGATGCCCGTCTCCCATTCTCCCAAGAAATCCAAACGAAGTCGATCCCGCATCAGTTCCGGATGCCGCAGGTGGATCCTTATGATGAGACCACCAACCCCCTGGACCACCTGGAAAGTTACAAAGCCCTTATGAGGGTCCAGGGGGTGACCGATGCCCTCTTCTATGTCGCCTTCCCTGCTACCCTCTGGAAGGCGGCCCGGGTGTGGTTCTCCCACCTCGAGCCGGAGAGCATTGGATCTTTTGCTCAGCTAGAGCAAAAGTTCATGGCCCACTTCGATGCCTGCCGGAAGGTGCCACAAGAGACAAACAGCCTCTTCTCCATCAGGCAGCAGGACCATGAGCCCTTGCGGGACTACGTGGCCCGCTTCAAGGTTCCTGTGTTAGAAATCTACAGCCTTGATGAGCCAGTCGCCATGCTGGCACTGAAGCGAGGGCTCGGGACCTCTCGCCTGACCAACTCGCTTGACAAGAAGCCCCCCAAGACGTACGCCGAGCTCCTTCTTCGAGCCTAGAAGTACATCCGTGCCAAGGAGGTGGATCGTATGAGACGGGAGCTCGATGGGAAGCCACTGAAGAAGTCGACCCCTGCCGAAGCATCCGGGACGTGGAGGCCGGGACCGCCGGCTCCGGGCCCCCGCCAAGGACCAAAGCCAAGAGGCGCTCCCGCCCTCGAAGGGGGTTATACCCCCTGCTTGTCCCAAAGATGAAGATCCTCACAGAGCTTGAGGGCAAGAGCTACCTGAGGAGCCCACCTCCCATGAAGCCATCCACTGGCCATGATAAAATGAAGTATTGTCGCTTTCACCGCGACCACGGCCATGACATCGAGGACTGCCGTAACCTCGGATAGGAGATCGAAGAACTCATCAAGAGGGGATACCTCGGAAGGTTTGTAGGGGGCAGATCTCAAGCGGAACCTCAGGTGCTTGTCGCTCTCCCACCAGCCCCGGTAGTCGACAATCGCTCTACTGAGAAGCTAGTAGGGATGATAAGCTGGGGAGCCGGGCACGCGCCCAAGAAGGCCCGGGGGGTAGGGTGTTTTGAAAATGTACTCCCCTTTATAAGGGAAGGGGAAGATGGGGGGAAAAATGTAGATAATGATGTCATGGTCATCGAGATGACGATCGTGAAGCATCCTGTAAAACACATCATGGTTGATAGTGGAAGCTCCACGGATGTGATTTTTTATGATGCTTTCTCCAGGATGAATCTTGCTACTGCTCGACTCAGACCTATGCACACCCCCCTTGTTGGTTTCACAGGTGATTCTATAAGAGTAGAGGAAGAAATAACTCTCCCAGTCACCTCCGGGATCCCACCTCGGTAGAGCACAGTCATGATGACTTTCACAGTTGTCAGGCTTCCTTCGTCCTACAACGTGATTCTGGGCTGACCCAGACTCAACTTGCTTGACGCCGTCGTCTCCACCAAAAGGTTGCTGGTATAGTTTCCAACTCCATACGGTGTTGGGGAAATGAAGGGAGCACCCCAGCCGGTGTAGCACTGTTTCCAGACCCTCCCTGGGGCCAAAAACCCCTGAGGCCAGTCACAGAGCAGACGACCTCGACTAGAGGGTCCAAGACCCCAGAGGAGGCCCGGTCGAGCACCTGCTCTCTTTCCTGCTCGGAGTTGACCAGGCGAGGACGGTGCAGATTGGAGCTCAGCTACCCAAGGATGAGAGGGCTTAACTGCTGGAATTCCTATGTGCCAACGTGGATGTGTTCGCCTGGACAGCGACGGACATGCCAGGTATCCCTCCTGACATCATCACCTATAAGTTAAGCATTGACCCAAAGTACAGGTCAGTCCGGCAAAAGAAGAGAAGTTTCATCTCGGAGAGACAAGTAGCCATCAACGGAGAGGCAGATAAGCTCCTCGCTGCCTGTTTCGTTCGAGAGGTTCGATATCCGAGCTGGCTAGCAAATATGGTGATGGTGAAGAAAAGCAATAGCAAGTGGAGGATCTGTGTGGACTACACCGACCTCAACAAGGCATGCCTGAAGGATAGCTTCCCGTTGCCAAAGATTAACCAGCTTGTGGACGCCATCTCGAGGCATAGGCTGCTTTCGTTCATGGATGTATTCTCCAGATACAATTAGATCCGGATGCACCACGAGGACGAAGAGCATACTACCTTCATCACTAACCAAGGGACATACTGCTACTGGATGATGCCCTTTGGCCTAAAGAATGCTGGAGCAATGTACCAACGTCTGGTTAACAAGGTCTTCAAAGACCAGATTGGTCGGAACATGCAGGTGTACGTGGATGACATGTTGGTCATGAGCAAAATGAGCTCGGATCACGTTACCAATCTCGTCGAAGCCTTCCACAACCTTTGGAAATATCAGATGAAGCTCACCCCGATGAAGTGCACCTTCAAGGTGGCAGCCGGGAAGTTCCTCGGCTTCATGGTCACCTAGAGGGGCATTGAGGAGAACCCGGAGAAGGTCCAGGCGATCATTGACATGGAGCATCCCACAACCAAGAAGCAGGTCCAGCGCTTGACAGGGCGCGTCGCTGCTCTGAGCCGGTTCATCTCGAGGTCGATCGATCGTTGCCTTCCCTTCTTCAAGGCATTGCACAAGATGCACGATTTCACTTGGACGGAGGAGTGCAGGATAGCCTTCGAGGAGCTGAAGAAATTCCTAGCTTCTCCCCCTCTGCTCTCCCGACCGGAGGAAGGGGAGGAGCTCCTACTCTACTTGGTGATCACGCCCGGAGCCGTCAGCTCGGTCCTCGTCCGTGCAGACAGGGACATGTCCCAGAAGCCTGTGTACTACATCAGCAAAATCTTCCAAGACGCGGAGATCAGGTATACCCTCTCCAAAAAACTCATTTTTGTACTAATAATGTATGCTAAGCATCTCAGGCCCTACTTCCAAGCACACTCTATTGTGGTCATGATGGACTAGCTGCCGAGGACCATACTCAGCCATCCCGAAACCTCCAGGAGATTGGCCAAGTAGTCCCTGCTGCTCAGCGAGCTCGACATAGTATATTGGCCAAGGCCTTCACAAAAGGTCCAAGTCCTGGTTGACTTCGTGGTCGAATGCACCAGACTCATCAAGGAGGCAGAGCAGACAACAACAAAGCACTGGATGGAGCCTGCACCAGGGGAGGAGCCATGGATCCTCCACGTGAACAGCGTGTCCAACTCCGGCAGGAGCAGGGCAGGCCTCATCCTTGTCAATAGCGATGGAGTGGTGGCAGAGTGTGCCCTCCGCTTCAAGTTCGCCGCGACAAACAACCAGGCAGATACGAGGCACTCCGCGCGGGTCTGAAGGTTTTCTGCGAGCTGGGCGTGCAAACCTTGAAAGTCTTCACTGACTCCCAACTAGTTACCGAACAAGTTTCCAGAGAATATGAGGCCAGAGATCCCCAGATGGTGAAGTACCTGGATCAGGTCCGCTCCAGCATGGCAGGCTTTCGGCGCTTCAGCATCTTTCACATCCCCCAGGGTGAGAATGCGCACGCGGATGCACTATCGAGGCTCGTGACCCTGCCAGACTCATCGCTGGGGTGAGCCTACATCGAGTACCTCGACAATCCGAGCTACGAGAGCCCAGAGAAGGTGCACCAAGTCACCCTCGAGCCGAGCTGGATGGACATGTACGTCGAGTACATTACTGATGGCATCTTGCCAGAGGACAGCATGGAAGCTGGCCTCATCAAAAAGAAGGCCTCCCAGTTTGTCTTGATGGAAGGCCAGCTCTACCGCCGATCTCACTCCTATCCCCTCCTGAAGTGCCTCAGGCCCGTAGAGGCGACCCTCGTCCTCCAAGAGATACACGAAGGCCTCTGTGGAAATCATGTAGGAGGAAGAACACTAGCTTACAAAGCCCTTCGCTAAGGATACTTCTGGGAAACCATGAGGGAGGATGCCGCCGACTTTGTCAGAAGGTGCGACAAGTGCCAGCGCCACGCTCACATATAGCGCCAGTCGGCGGCGCCGATCTCTCAACTCTCATCCCCTTGGCCCTTTGCTCAGTGGGGAATGGACATCTTAGGACCGTTCCCCCCTGCACCTGGACAGCGGAGATTCCTGTTGGTAGCGATCAACTACTTCACCAAGTGGGTCAAGGCAGAACCACTAGCCCGAATCACCGAAGCCAATGTCCGCCAATTCTTCTGGAAGTCAATCATCTGCCGCTTCAGGCTCCCCCATTGCATCATCACCGATAACGAGCGATAATTTGACAACCGGGAATTCGAAGGGTTCTGTGCTGAGCATGGCATCCAACATCGCTTTACCTCGGTAGCTCATCTCCAAACAAACGGAGAAGCCGAGGTAACTAACCGGACCATCCTCCAAGGCCTCAGAACCTGGCTGGACCAAGCCAAGGGCAGATAGGTGGAAGAGCTTCCAAGCATCCTGTGGGCCTATCACACAATGCCCAGAATGGCAACTGGCGAGACGCCCTTCAACCTTGTCTTCGGTATAGAAGCCGTCATACCTGTCGAGCTCGACATGCCCACAATACGAGTACAACAGTATAACGAAGCGTAGAACTTGGCACACCTCCTGCTCAACTTGGACCTCCTCGAGGAAACAAGGGACAAAGTCCAACTCCGAATGGCGGCATACTGGCAACGAGTTGCCCGGTACTACAACACACGGGTGAAGCCAAAGGTCTTTAGGCCCGGGGACTTAGTGCTGCACCGAGCGGAAGCGTCGCAACCTCGAGAGTGCGGCAAGCTCTCACGGAACTAGGAAAGACCTTACAAAGTAGCTGATGTACTTTTCCAAGGGGCCTACTACCTCGAGGACCTGGATGGTACTAGGTTCCCTCAAACATGGAATGCCTGCAATTTGAGGAGATATTACCAATGATGTAAGGATCCCTTCCGATGATAATAATAGAGATTTTCTTTTGCACACATCGCTATTTGTCTTGCAGGATAATCTCCAACCATCTTGGAGCCCAACTCTCCGGCAAGAAGTCTTCGAACCCAGCTCCAAGACACTAACGATCCCGGAGCCCAGCTCTCCGGCAAGAAGTCTTCGAGCCCAGCTCCAAGACACCAATCATCCCGAAGCCCAGCTCTCTGGTAAGAAGTCTTCGAGCCCAGCTCCAAGACACTAACGATCCTGGAGCCCAGCTCTCCAGCAAAAAGTCTTCGAGCCCAGCTTCAAGACACCAATCATCCCGGAGCCCAGCTCTCTGGCAAGAAGTCTTCGAGCCCAGCTCCAAGACACCAGCAATCCTGGAGCCCAGCTCTCCGGTAAGAAGTCTTCGAGCCCAGCTCCAAGACACCAGCAATCCCGGAGCCCAGCTCTCTGGCAAGAAGTCTTCGAGCCCAGCTCCAAGACACCAGCAATCCTAGAGCCCAGCTCTCCGGCAAGAAGTCTTCGAGCCCAGCTCCAAGACACCAACGATCTCGGAGCACAGCTCTCCGGCAAGAAGTCTTCGAGCCTAGCTCCAAGACACCAGCAATCCCGGAGCACAGCTCTCCAACGAGAAGTCTTCGAGCCCAGCTCCAAGACACTAACGATCCCGGAGCCCAGCTCTCCAGCAAGAAGTCTTCGAGCCCAGCTCCAAGACACCAACGATCCCGGAGCCCAGCTCTCCGGCAAGAAGTCTTCGAGCCGAGCTCTAAGACACCAGCAATCCCGGATCCCAGCTCTCCGATAAGAAGTCTTCAAGCCCAACTCCAAGACACCAACGATCCCGGAGCCCAGCTCTCCGGCAAGAAGTCTTCGAGCCCAGCTCTAAGACATCGACAATCCTGAAGCCTAGCTCTCCGGCAAGAAGTTTTCGAGCCCAACTCCAAGACACCAACAATCCCGGGGCCCAGCTCTCCAGCAAGAAGACATTAGCCCAGCTTTCAGGCACCTTAGACCGGGGCTCAGCTCTCTGGCCAAGGAGTCTTCGAGCCTAGCTCCAAGACATCAAGCCCGTGGATTTAAAAGCCCTCCGGCACTGAAGCCTCAAGCCTAGCTCCAAGGCATCCAAGACCTGAGCCCAGCCCTCAGGCACCTTGGACAGGGGCCCAGCTCTCCGACCAAGGATTCTTTAAGCCCAGCTGCTCTCAACTACCGAAGTCCTGAGCCCAACTTACTGATACCAAAGCCCGATCTTCAGACCCCAGATAAGGTGGAACCCTTCTCTCCGATCTCACTACACACTTAAAAAAAAAAAAGAGAAAGAAAAAGAAAAAGAGAGAGAAGAAAGAAAGAAAGAGAGAGAAAGGAGGGGGAAGGGGAGAGACAATGAGTACACAGGATGAAGTAGTTGAAGAAACCTTTCTTTCATTAAACAAAACTTCTTTACAAAAGTATCCTTGGGCCCCCGACATGCCGGGCAACCCAATTCAAGTATAAGAAGAAAGAAAAACTATTATGCAGCTGGCCCCCTAGCTGGGCCATGAGGCTGTGAGGTCCCATCCGTGGAGGCCTCTGGCTGAGCGGCTCCAGTCTCTGGTGGCCCCGCTCCATCCTCTGATGGGGGAGAAGGTTCGGGAGCAACAGACTCCTTAACGCCCGCCTCCTGTCCCGACTCCGTGTCCGAGGCTCGAGGATAACTGAGATGACTTTAGCCCTCGTCGGATACGAACCCCTCAACTCGGCAGTGCAGGTACATAAAGCCTTTGAAGAAGGAGTCCGACGCCATTTGATGAAGTTCGACGATGAAATCCTCCGAGGCCTTGTACCTGGCCATAGCCTCCTCGGTGTCTCTCCTTGCCTCGATCACCTCCTTCTTTGCCTCGACGGCCTCCATCCTGGTAGCCTCAGCCAACTTGGCTACCTCCTCGGTCGCTTTCTGAGCCACTACCGACTTCTCCTTCTCCGCTGCCAGCCGGGCCTGAAGGGATTAAGCGATCCCCTTCTACCGAGCTACCTCGGTGTTAAACACTCCCAGCCTCCGCTCGGCATCGGCGAGCTCCTTGGCCCTCTTCCTCGACTGGCCCTGCTCCCGGTCGAGGCTCTCTTGGAGCTCCCTTGCTCGCCCCTCGGAGCTAGCGAGCTGCTTCTCGAGGTCCTTGACCCGCTGGTCAAGCACCTCGTCAATGTCAACCCTTTTCTTTAGGTCAGCCTTCAGCGACTCGACCTCTGCTGCTCGCTGTTGGTCATTATTCTGCCAGTTCCGACAGCAGTCCCTGATGAAGAGGATCTCAGCACCGATCTGCACCATGCAAAAGGTCAAAAAAAAAAGAGAGGGGGTGGGGGAGAAAAAGAAGGAAAAAGAGAAAGACGAAGTCACTCACCGTGTAGAGCTGAGGGAAGATGCTACCGACCACATCTCCCAATCGCAGCCAGGCCATATCCTGCAGATCACATGGCTGGATGGAGAAGTCTATCATGTGCTCGGCCAAGGTGAGGTTGCCAAGCAAGGAGCTCTTCGGTCCTAGTTTGAACGGAAGTCGACGCCTCGCCTCATCCCTCCTGCTCTCTTGGGGAGCGGGTGCGCCCATCCCAACAGCAATGGGGCCCCCAGGAGCCCCCGTCGTAGGCGGAGCCCCCGTCATGGGAGGAGCTCCGGCCTGAACCTCCCCCTCCTCGACCTCAATCATCGCCGGGCTTGGGGAGCGGGGGGACGCAGCAGCAGCAGCAGCCCTAGCCCGGACGACCACCTCAAGCTCCGGGGCAGGAGCTTCAGCCTATTGCCTCGGCCACTCTTCGACCTTTCAAACCGCCCGTTGACTCGGCCTCGGTGTTGCGGACGGTGCAGGAGCAACCTCATCCTCCCTCCTGCTCGAAGTGGCCGGCTTGGCGAGAGCGGCCGCCGATGCGCTCTCGACACGGGCCCGCCTCGGAGGAGGCTCATCGGCCATCCTAGTGGGGGGCCTCTTCCTTGTGATCGACTGTAAGTCGCTCTCCGAGAAGATCATCCCTGCACACAGATCAACCACAGGTTAGAAGCCAGAAAAGTCAGTCCAAAAGAAAAAAAAAAGAGAGGAATACATATATATGAAAGAAAGACCTAAGCCGGACTCACTCAACCCTCTTTTCGGGTCGACCCTGGCATCAAAGAGGTTCTGCTCCGACAGCAGAACCTCGAGAGAGGGGATTTGGGTGGTGCGAAGCTGCTCGTAGTTATCCCGGTCAGTCGTATCAACCGCAAAGATTTGGTTGGGGGATTGGTCTGGATCGCTCCAGACCCAGTCAACCCCCTCGACGGTGGCGAAGAAGAACTTACTCTTCCATCCCTTGATGGAAGAGGGGAGGTCAAACTTGATGCCCTTTAGGCGGGAAGACAAGGACCACCACCCATCCTCAGTGGGGAGGCGCTTCAGGGCAAAGAACGTCCTGAACAAAGAGAACCGGGTGACAAACCCGTGGACATGACAGAGGACGATGAAGGAGAAGATAGTCCTGATGGCGTTCGGGACTAGCTGAGCAGGGACCAGGCGGTAGTTGCTCAGCACGGACATGAAGAAGGGGTGGAAAGGAAAACGAAGCCCTCCCGAGAAGGTCTCTTCGTAGAAGGCGATTTGACCCGGGCCACTCGAAGTGACCCTATCCCCAGGTCGTGGGACCAGAAGCCAGAGTGTGGGATGTCATAGACATCTCGAATGGCCCCCACCTCCACAGCAGAGATCGTCGAAGCGATCCCACTGGGACCTGTTGACCGGACAGACTTGGAAGCGGGTTCGAGTGGGGGAGAAGGACAAGAAGGATGAGAAGAAGCGGCCCCCGGTTCCCTAATAGACACGGGGCGAAGTGGAAGGGCCGGCCTCCTATTGAACTTGAATCGCACCCTCTCCGACTCCTCATCAGAGGAAGAAGACACTGGTCCCCGCACAGAAGGACCGGCTTTGCCCTGATTGAAAGGACGGAAACCAGGACCGGAATGAGACATCCTATAAGAAGGAAGGAAGAAGAAAGACCCAGAAAGAAGAAGGACTAGACTCGGTTTGCGGAAGGCCCTAAACTTGGAAGAGGAACCCTACCACAAAGGGGAAGAAGGAAGAAGGGAGACCAACCGGGTTCCTTGGGGGGAGGAAAGGCAGAAGCAAATTGTGAAGAAGAAAGGGTCCAAGCACTGCAGTAGGCACGAAGGATTTAAAAGAATAGAAGTTTTGGATAAAAAAATTCCCTTTCACTTCGAAAAGACCCATCAAACCCATACCGTTACGACCTTTCCACCAACGGATCCCCGACATGTGTCGGCCATCGGTAAGAAAGGCATCCCGACCGCTCTGGATTTTGCACCAGCATTAACTACTCCTCGGACGTGGCCACGTGGCACCTCCGTAATGGCCTGGGGGACCGTCCCGCGAAGCACCGATGATCGTGGCCATCATTACACCGGATCTTCACCTTTCCATGTCAGCAGTGCATTTACTCCATTCGACTCGAGCACCGCGCCCTAACGAGCCTTGGGAGTGGAGGATAAATGATGTGGCAGGATCGCTGACATGGAACAGCTGTCAGACGTCACGTCAGGAAAGACTGCCATGTCAGGTTCTCTAGCCTGACTCCTTGGCCAGGTCGGGCTCCTTCAGAACGACGGCGCTGACCGCCGAGCCAAGCTCCATCCTCCACCAGATCGAGCCTTATGGTCGGAGTCAAGCTCAGCCCTCACCCGCCACGTGGAGTCTCCCTTTGAGGTCGAGCCCTCTGGGCCGAAGCCGAGCTCCGTCCTCCACCAGATCGAGGCCCTCGAGATCGAGCCCTATGGTCGGAGTCGAACTCAGCCCTCACCCGCCATGTAGAGTCTCTCTCCGAGGTTGAGCCCTCTGGGCCGGAGCCGCCACCTGTCCTCCACCAGATCGAGCCCTGTGGTCGGAGTCGAGCTAAGTCCTTACCCACCACGTGGAGTCTCTCTCCGAGGTCGAGCCCTCTGGGCTGGAGCCGCCACCTGTCCTCCACCATATCGAGCCCTATGGTCGGAGTCGAGCTCAGCCCTCACCCGCCACGTGGAGTCTCTCTCCGAGGTCGAGCCCTCTGGGCTGGAGCCGCCACCAGTCCTCCACCAGATCGAGCCCCTCGAGATCGAGCCCTGTGGTCAGAGTCAAGCTCAGCCCTTACCCGCCACGTGGAGTATCTCTCCGAGATCGAGCCCTGTGGTCGGAGTCGAGGCTCTGCCAAGCTTCCTGGAATGGGACGATCGGAGAGAATGTCAGAGAGAATGGAAGTTTTCCCTACCGCATGTCAAGAAAGACATCCCGTCTACGGCACGGTACCATGCCACACGCGCCTGCCAGCCCAACGAGAATCCCAAGGCAAGCGCTCAATGGTCATCTTGACTACAAAGAACGATCAACATCCCCGAAAGGGGAGGTAACAGGAAAATAATGCAATATCAGTGCAAGCTCAACCATAAGGGCGAGGCACCACCACAACCACCCAAAAAACACAGGAAAAATGAGAAGCGATTAAGCAGAGAATCCCTCTAGCTCCGCCGTCATCCTCCTCCTGACACACTTTCATTTCATTTTTACACAATTCACTCCTCCTAGCATGGAGTCCATCAAGAGGGGCTCGACCAGGAGGATATGTTCCCCTGGATCGTCACTGACTTGACCGTCGGAGTGCCCCCGCCGGAATCCCTGGCCCGGGTCAGTAACCCAGTCTTTTGCAGGTCTGGCCAAGACGGGACCTCCCAGGAGCACCAAGCCACGTACTCCGGCGCCGACAGTAGCTACAGGCCATGGCGATCTTGGCGGCAACAACCATATCGCCATCAGTGAAATTTCACTTAGCACATGGATCACCACATCATCCGCTAGATATAAGAGGATTGTGCTCATCGTCTACATCTAGAGCCGCTTCCAAATTTGGTTCTCCATGGTGGTCAGCCTTTTCTCACATATGAGAGCATTGATCAATCCTTGCTGGATGAGTATGTCTTTCATCCTTGCTTGCCAGAGGAAGAAATTGCTCTTCCCATCAAACTAGTTGATGTCAACTTTGATTGTACTTATCTTCTCCATCTTTTTCAATCTTAATCAATATGAACAATCTGGGACTCTGATATCGGTTATTTTGGTACTGCTTATACTGTACCATTTATTAAGAAATCTCTTAGTGAAATATGGATCCTCATTTTTAAGATCACGATATCATTATTGATACCATAAGAGAATGAAGAAGAAAAAATAAAATAGAAGACAAAATCAATAGGATATGCAAAACTTCGTTATGAGAAAAAAAAATCATTTATAAGATAAGAACTCGTGCTCTCAATCTCATACAATTTTTCTTAATAAGAAGTCTCAAATTCCTCACAAAGCTTTTAACTCTCAAGGAGACCCTCTAGCCTTTACCAGCTTCTTTTTGCTACTGCCACACCTCCTGGAAGGCCTCTAAATTCTCATACACTGGTCCTGGCCTATCTACCCCTCTTTTATAGTCTCTCTATCGAAGAGTACTTCGATAGAAGCCTGGTAGTTCAAACTGCATCGAAAAAGGACTTCAATTTCTTGTCCAATTCTTGTTTGACCCCTGAAGCCTTCTGGCCATTCGATCGTCAACAAACATGTCTAAAATCACACGGATCAAGCTCACATGAAGTTGGCATTGTCCCATGGCTGCCGAATCTTGCCTGGTCTCATCCTAAATCATTGATCGTGAAAAAGATGCATGATTTTCTCATGAACTGTGACCGTAGATCGTGCCTTGTGCGGTGGCCCATGATGAAGCCTCCCGTGGACATGTCCAGGCCATGAACTGTCAACAATGGATGAACCATATGCCAGGTCCTGGGCTACAAGCCCGCCCGCACATGCCGAGCACTCATTGCGGTCCACAAACCGTGAGCTTCTTGTGCATGTGGGTGGGCCAACGTGAGGCATACCCAACGCATTGTAAACTTTGGACTTCTTCCGAGATTTTAGTGCGAGGACAGACATGCCTCGCATGTGGATTTCGGTGATCTCACGAGCATTGACATGTCTATTATAACTATCTTATGGGACCCATGTCTCTAAAGAGAAGGGCGTCCACAAGCAAGAAGTTCCCTGTGCTTTATTGCTTCGATATATTTGGGTGGTGCGGTAATCTAGTGCAAAAGGAAAAGGCTCGATACTCTTTCTTTATTATAGATAGAGCTAAGAACTTGAAGCCTGCAGGATCTCTTTTCCTAGTTGCCTTTGAATTGGGTCTCATCTTGAAAGCCTTGCACATGTTGAATGAGAAACATGGATAAAGGGCTGTGAGGTAAGGAGGGGAGTGAAAAGGACATAAAAGGAAGTTGATATGTATTTTTTTTAGTTTCCTATGCTAGTGGGCTTTCCAAGATTCATTGTAGTCCCGGCACTGGATTCCGTATAGATACATCCTATTATAATATTGGTGTACAATATGGTATAAAATAGCAAGACATACCAAGTGTTAGAATAGCATGAGACGGAGTGCTAGCACGATATGGTATGATATATTCGATATGAATGTTATCAACCATTGCGGCAAACTTGGAGCTTCCTATTATAGGACGGTCAATTGCTTAGAGAAATGTATAATTTTAATATGTCAACATTCTCATTCAATTAATTTTTTTTGATAAAATGGAGCATTCATACAAATCGTGTATGAATACATTTAAGAAAGTCAAAAAGCAAAATATCTCAGAGATTGACTGGGGCCTCCCTCATCTTGATCCACAGAAAATCTCCATGATGCTCTATAACATAAGTAGCTACCCAATAAACGGCAGAATTTGTCTGTCAATAAACATATCAAATAATTATAATAGTACATCCCGTCAAGATAGCTGCAATATCATAGAAGACAGGGTGCATCGCCTCCCCCCGCAAACTCCCTTGGATCTAGGAAACAATTATAGTGGAGTTGCCTTCGATAATAAGGTGGTCGGCTCACAAGATCCTCCATGTATAAGTAATTCTTGCCCATGCACCTCAAGGTTCCGTCATAGAAATCATCGGCTTAAAGAGATAGCTACCCCTGTCACCATCAATCCTAATCTCGAACCATGAATAACAGAACCAACACCACCTTGGCTACCTTTGACGATGCCATCAAAGTTGACCTTGGATTTCAAAATCACTTCAGCAATCTCCATAGCATGTATGCAGGCACACTCCAAAATAATCATCACCAAGAATCTCCTAGATTCTAAAACCATACTATTCTAAGCTAGCCATAAATGGTATGCAATGTATGCTGCTTGGATGCCGCCTTCCCTGGTTCGCTATCCAATAGCACTTTATCTTAGAAAGTTAAGAAAGGTCTATACTGGATCATCATGCTGGAAAGTCAATCCATAAAGTCATGCAAGATACCACACCTATCTAGCCCGTTGGCATTGAAGAGGACATGCTTCAAAGTTTTCTCTTCATGTCCACAGGAAGAATATGTCAACTATAAGTGCAGCCCTCTTCCATTGAGAAAAGATATGGTTCGCAACCATCTCCAAGCAATCTTTTAGAGGAAGAGACTCGTCCTTAAATGGACATTGATCCTCCATATCTAGCAAGTATCAAGGCTCCTATACGATTCCTCCCGATATAGTCCGTATATATCTACCATCATAATTCTCGGGCTGTAAGAAGATTTTCATATCATGACATTATGGCTCCTATGATTATAAGTGTTATGGACATGACACGCTCACCCAATACCTCTCCAAAGGCTTGGGTCATAGCCATTGGATCCCGTCCTCTATTCTAGGGTTGGAAGAGATTTGAAATCCTCATAGAATCAGATAGCTCAGAATTATAAAGTTTGGCCATCCACTCAGGAATAGGTCAGCCATCCATGGATCAAGCAAGAGATCACTGACCATCCATCCCCACGATCCATCAAGTCTGAGAAATCACCTTCAGGGCTCACGTGCATATCTCATGCCAAATGGTAGAGTTGCTTCGACCAGCCCGAACCTCCTCTTCGGTGGATTACGATCCATACCTGGCCTTCATCATCAACCTTCACATACTATTCGGATCAAGCACTAATATGGCCATATGTCTAGAAATCAAGGCATCCCTTCTTGTGAATAAAGATTGAATGCAAAGGCCCCCCTCCCTTAGGAGCTGGCACATAATATCCCAAGCTAGCCTCCTCTAGGGTGTGAACTCCATAAGAATCTTCAAAAATATTGCTTAAGCCTGGTTATCAAAGTTTTGGATAAGATGGCATTTGAAAGAATGTAAATAGGCATAGAGCTCATGACTGACATCACTTAGGTAACCCTGCCCATCATGGAGAGAGCACGGGCCTGCCATCCTTCCAAATGCTTTTGGATCACCTGCTCCGCATGGCCACATTCTGTCCTTTTGAGTTTGCCATCAGTGATGGGAACTCTCAGATACTGCAATATCCTAGTGTACTCAATAATCCTAAGTCTGTCTCTTATCATGTGTTGAAGATGACCTGGTATCTACGGACTAAAGTGCATTGCAGACTTGAGAAGGTTCACCTTTTGGTCAAATCTAAATAATAATCCTCTAGAATTCTCTTGAATCCATCAACATTCTACATTATAGCTCTACCCACCAACAAGCAATCTTCTGTAAATAGTAAATGCGAGATGGGCTCGGCTTTAGGGGCTAGGATATAAGTATCTAAGGATAGCCCTCGGGACGTAGCATGCAAAGCTCGCAACAAGATATCAGCACAAATAATAAAAAGGTAAAGAGATAGGGGACAATCTTATCGCAAGCTAACTATAAAATAAAAGAAATCTAATGGAGTCTCGTTTATAATGATAGCAAAGGATAAACTATGTATGCAAGTCATGATCCAGCCAATCCAGCGAGGGTGGAAGCCGAAATCCACCAAGGCCTTCTCCAAGAAGCTCCAGCTCATAGGTTATAAGCATGCTCCATATCCAACTTGATTGTCATAAGACTATGGTGGATGAAGGCTTAGATAAGTCATGCATAAATTCCTAAGCAATGAGGATATTATAGATACTTCTCCACCAACAAATGCTCAATGCTCAAGATAAATAAGCCAAGGGAGGAAAGGCTTCATCCTTGCAACCATAAGCTTTGTACAAATCTTATACAAGGTTGTACATAAGTTAATTGGTCTGTAATGCCCTGGCTTAGAAGCATCCTGCCATTTTGGTATTAAAGCGATGAATGTATGCTTTCAAGATTCTGTATTTAACCATAAACAAAGAAGTCCTGCATAGCATCCATCATTTTAAATTGAATAATAGACCAATACCATCTAAAAAAAAGATGAGGGAAACCATCCGATCAAGAGGCTTTGTCCTTAACCAAGGATCAAATAACTTTTCGAATCTCATCTATAAAGATGGGCTAAAGAAGCTCCTAGTTTTCCTGCTTATATACCACACCACTAGGAGAGGGTGGCATGAAAGAACTGATCCCCCTAGAGATATCGTCCACCTCGATCTAAAGAAGTGCACAATCTCCTATCTGATCCCATCTTCCTCGGTTATCCACTACCTCTTAAAGTTTAGCAAAGTTTGAATCTAGTTTCTATACTTGCAAACAATTGTAGATTGGTGAAAAATCTCATATTTCTATTCCCCTTCCAGATCTATTGAAAGCTCTGGACTTCTATCTCCAAAAGGTCTCCTGATGTCTTAAAAGGGAGTGATGCTCAGATATCTAGTGACAGAGCTCACTCAAGTTTCGCTTAGAAAGCCCACCTTCTTGCTGCTCCCTCTCCTAAAGTTTAGAGACAAACCCCTCGACAGTCTCAAGTTGTCAAAAAATGTCACCTACCTCTATCCTGTTCCACCGAAGTAGACATCTTCTAGTTAGCTAGAGCCACTGAGTTATTTGATATCTAGCAACTCCTCTTATTGGCAAACTCCACACCTCCCTCACAATCTTCCATGAGTGGGGGTAGGATAGCCAAAACTTTTCAAATTAGAAGGAATTTAAATAAGAGGGAGAGGTATCAGTGGTTAATAATAGTGGTCGATGATTGAAAGCAATCCTCGATAGGTGACGAGCAAAATAGATAGGTTGCCATTGGATCCAACTAGATTATTGAACTAAGGTGTTTGTATTTTTTTCTCCAAAAAGCAACTAACATATTTTGCTTGGTCTTGCACATAATATTATTCCATTGCATTGATGCTTTTGGTTAGGCATGGATTTGTCTAAAGGCCACTAGATTTACTGGATTAAGACCAAAAAAAATCCATCCATGAGAAGCAAATGTTTATTTCTTGATACCTACGAATTACATGATTTTTCAAGTCATGGATAACTTCCAAAGATTGAGAACTGTATTGGAAGTTCTTATAGCTTTCCATGATAGCTATAGCCCGCCATATCTATCGAGAGGCAAACTATGCTGCAAACTGGGTTGCCTCCTATGTTGCTTAGCATTCTACCGATTGGTCCTAGTCCCAAGGCAATAGTATTCCTCTTCCCTTCAGAGGTTTCTTTCTCTTGATCTTTTGGATTGCCCTCTTGTTACGGCTGTTACGATGACGTGGCATATCTTAGATTTCGCTGGTCGTGATTCGAGCCACGTGGAGGTTTTTCGGCAAGGTCAAATGTGGCTCCGCCTCAGTCGAAGTCGAGGTCGGTCCAGGCCTTCCTGCCACTCTGCTAGGTGTCCACTCAGGAGGGGTCCACCTCGGTCGAAGCCGGCGGCCCCCTGCTCCCTCGCCAGGTGGGCCCTGAGACAGTCCCGCCTCGACCGAGGTCGAGCCGGGCCCCCTCGCTCCTTCGCTAGGTGGCGCCCAGAGACGGGACCACCTCGACCGAAGTCGAGCGCCCCTCTGCCGCTCCGCCAGGTGTCCACCCAAGAGGGGTCCACCTCGGCTGAAGCCGGCGGTCCCCCCTGCTCCCTCGCCAGGTGGCGCCCTGAGACGGTCCCACCTCGGTCGAGGTCGAGCCGGGCCCCCTCGCTCCTTCGCCAGGTGGCGCCTGGAGACGGGACCACCTCGACCGAAGTCGAGCGCCCCTCTGCCGCTCCGCCAGGTGTCCACCCAGGAGGGGTCCACCTCGGCCGAAGCCGGCGGCCCCCCTGCTCCCTCACTAGGTGGCGCCCTGAGACGGTCCCGCCTCGGCCGAGGTCGAGCCGGGCCCCCTCGCTCCTTCGCCAGGTGGCGCCCGGAGACGGGACCACCTCGGTCGAAGTCGAGCGCCCCTCTGCCGCTCCGCCAGGTGTCCACCCAGGAGGGGTCCACCTCGGCCGAAGCCGGCGGCCCCCATGCTCCTTCTCCAGGTGGCGCCCTGAGATGGTCCCACCTCGGTCGAGGTCGAGCCGGGCCCCCTCGCTCCTTCGCCAGGTGGCACTCGGAGACGGGACCACCTCGGCCGAAGTCGAGCGCCCCTCTACCGCTCCGCCAGGTGTCCACCCAGGAGGGGTCCACCTCGGTTGAAGCCGGCGGCCCCCCTGCTCCCTCGCCAGGTGGCACGCTGAGACAGTCCCACCTCGGCCGAGGTCGAGCCGGGCCCCCTCGCTCCTTCGCCAGGTGGCGCCCAGAGACGGGACCACCTTGGTCGAAGTCGAGCGCCCCTCTGTCGCTCCGCCAGGTGTCCACCCAGGAGGGGTCCACCTCGGCCGAAGCCGGCGGCCCCCATGCTCCCTCGCCAGGTGGTGCCCTGAGACGGTCCCACCTCGGTCGAGGTCGAGCCGGGCCCCCTCGCTCCTTCGCCAAGTGGCACCCGGAGACGGGACCACCTCGGCCAAAGTCAAGCGCCCCTCTGCCGCTCTGCCAGGTGTCCACCCAGGAGGGGTCCACCTCGGCCGAAGCCAGCGGCCCCCTGCTCCCTCGCCAGGTGGCGCCCTGAGACGGTCCCACCTCGGTCGAGGCAGGCCAACCTGTGCGGAGAAGCTTCCGAGGAGCAGGAGCACGAGCTCCAAGATTGCCCCTCGATCCATGCGCGCCGCACCCCGAGAGTAGCACCCGTACGGTCGGCAGCGACACGCGAAACATTGCTTACATCGGCCCGACAGGTTCCGCAGTCGAGAGACGGGGCCCTGATAAAACAGGACCCGATAACGGGCATCGTCGGTGCTCGGAAAGAAGAGCGCTCACACTCGGCCCAAGGTCTGATCGGCAGTCTGACTGGTGCCCTCCCTTACTCTTTTCTTGCTAGGCTCGGCAAGCAAGGCGGGAAAGCCGCCTGGTCCTTTGATCCAGAAGGGGAAAGGGGAAAGAGATGGAGGGGAGGAGGTGAAAGCGATGAAGGAGCCTCCCAAGGGCGGCAAACGAAAAGGCAACATGAGGAGTTAAAAGGAAGGGAAGGGTAGACGGCAAGGTAAGCAAGAAACAAAGGCTGGGAGAGGAGATTCCGTTCCAAGAGCAGGACCCAAGATCCTGAGAAGGGACCTTTGGCGTGAGCTTGGTGGAGGAACCCGGCCAGATTTCTATTCTTCTTGGGACCTTTCTTGCTAGCACGATCTCTAAGTCTGGGACTCCTTCGGGGGCCCATCTCAGAGATTCTGTTCCCTCTCGCCGTTTGCTAACTTGACCGTCGGAGCTCCCTCGCCGGGATCCCCGGCCAGGGTTTCTGATCTCATCTTGCAGGATTGAGAGCTAGGAGACCCCGGGGCGAGACGGTCTAGTCAAATCGGTGGCTCCAAAGCTACAGGCGCGGCGGCGAGATCGGCAACAGATTGGCGCGCCAGGAAGGGGGGCAGGACAACACCCCCAGTGGGAGCTAGCCTTCTGTGGACGAAGCGCGCTCCGACCATGGTGGTCACGCATGGACACGAAGCATCCACCAGCCGAATAGGGGAGGTCCCCTCCCCTCAGGGGCCACGCAGCCCGGAGAGGGAGCTCCCTGCTCCCCCTCCTCTTCCACAACAGCCGACCTCGGCGGACGGACCCTTTGCGGCTGTCATCCAACAGCTGCAGACCTATTATACTAAACATTAATTCTATGTTATGGTACATGAAAAAAAAGCATCATGATTGTTAAATTCTATGTTTCGATCAATTTTCTTTGATCTATTATACTAAACATTAATTCATGTTATGGTACCACCTGCATTGATATCCCTTGTAGGAAGTTCTCTCAGATTATAGAATATGGATCTTTGTCCAAGACCACACCTCCATCAACAAAGTTAATACTGCGAGAGGAGAAAAAAAGAGAAAAACTACATAAACATAATTTAATTGGATATGCAGGACTTCACTATGAAAGAAAAATAATTACTTATAAGAGAAAAATAATTACTTTCAATCCCATACAAAAAATCTCTCAATAAGAAGCCCAAACATCCCTCACACATAAGCTCTCAAACCTCTCCTGGAAACCCTCAGGATCTTTTGCACCCTTCTAAAAACTCTTTGAAGACCCTTCGCACCACCGAAGATCCCTCTGACATTGCTACTAAAGATCTCTGGCCCTTTGCTTTTATAATAATGAAATCATTGTTCGATTAGGAGTCCAATGATGCAAACTACATCAAAATCTGACTCCTAAACTATCTAAAATAGTACTTGGACTACTGTGGACCACCGCAAGCTTCCCTACCATGAATTGGCACCGTGCTAGTAAACTGCAAGTCACCGCATCAACTCTCACCCGCTCGATCACATGGATTGCAAGAAACACCCCAAGAAATGTTCGCACAATCCATGGACCTTGTAAAACGGGTTGTGTGAACCGTGTCCATGTTGGGCCTCTAACGCATGCTGGGCCACGTGCCCACCTAAGCCATGCTCTGTGCAGGCCTGTGTGCAGGCCTATGTGCCTTGCATGATTGCGGGCCCCCTTTCATGCTCTAGGCCTCTCTACATGCCCGCAAGTGCTCCGTTATGGGTCTTCTCACTTGGATTTCATTCTAGTGAGCTGAATTAAGATATTTTTCTAAACAATCTCTATCTCAACTCAATATTCGGCCTACATCTAACTTTGAGAGCTTGTAACTGCCACCCCCATGCTCTAGAATAAATACCTGACTAATTATAAATGGGCAAATATGAGAATTGAGCCAGATCGCTCAATCCCATCTCTATCTTGTACTGTGTTCATCTTGACCTGAGACCTGCTTGGGATAGCTTCCACAGTAATATGAACTTCACCGCGCAATGTTGCCTGTTATCCTCTTAAGTCTCTTGTCTCATGCCCGATCTACTAGTATTTGGAATTCTACCTCATGCTAAACTTCTTGTCAGGAAGTAGTGTCCTCTATGTTTTTTTTCCTTCATAATAATTCTATTACCATAAATAACCTTCAGGATTCCTTCATCAGCTTTCTACGTGTAGCCGTTTGAATCCATTTTATTTAGTGAGATTAGATTCTTGCTGAAATAAACATCACCCTCTTTACTCTCTAGAGAGTTGAACAACTTCACTTTGTAACATACATGATGGGGACATGCAAAATCTATAATTCATTATTGGGAAGAAAAAGTTACCCTCTTGGACACCATAATAAAATCATCTTAAGTATCACTATCATCGACCACCGTCATGGTAGCACTCATTCGATTTTTGAACTGCGAGCAATCTCTGATACAATATTCCAACTTGTCATACTAGTAGTACTCGATCTTGCTAATATCCTTCGACTTAGACCTGGACCACCTACCATGCGATCTTTTGCCACTCCGTCTTCTAACACCAGCTCCTCCAGAGACCACCAATGTTGAGTTTTCTCTTGAATTCAGAGTTTGATTCTCTTGCCTAAGAATCTCATTTTGAAGAATGCTAAAGTGACCTTCTCCATTTTAATGATACTCTTTCCCACTAGAAGAACAATCACCAATGATTTGAAGGAGTGCAGAAGTGATGATAGCATGACCAACACTGATTTCTCATCAACCTTCTTACTTATACTGAGAAAATCAATGAGGATCCTTTGAAAATTGCTCAGATGCTCTGCATGCTCTACCCCTTATTCATAGATAGTAAAACTACTTTCAAAAGAAGAGAATGTTAGTGAGTGACTTTGCCATGTATATCTTCTCGAGCTTAGTCTATATCATCATTGAAAAAATCTCGCTAAGTACATAGATCACTATATCATCCGTTAAGTACAAGTAGATTGTGCTCACTGTCTGCATCTGAAGCCGCTTCCAACTTTGATCCTCCATGGTAGCTAGTCTCTCCTTATATAAGATAGCGTCAATCAATCCTTGTTGGATGAGCACATCCTTCATTATTGCTTGTCATAAGAAAAAGCTGTTCTTTCCATCGTACCGATTGATCTCCACTTTGATTGCGCTTGTTTTCTCTATCTTCTTTAACCTCGATCAATATTATCGCAATACGGATTGCCTCGCTCTGATATCAGTTATTGTAGTACTACATGCACTGATACCACTTGTAGGGAGATCTCTCATATTACAGAATATGGATTCCCACTCAAAATCGCACCTTCATGGACAAAGTTAATATTGCGAGAAGAAAGAAAGAGAAAAAAGATATACAAATACAATTTAATTAGACATGCAAAACTTCACTATAAGAGAAAAATATTTACTTATAAGAGGAGAATGCACACTCTCAACCCTATACAAAATATCTTTCAAGAAGCCCAAACATCCCTCTCATAGAACATCTAGATCTTCTTCACCCTTCTAGTGACTCTCTAAAGACCCTGCTCACTATCGAAGACCCCTTGACACTGCTACTGAAAATCCTTGCCCCTATGTTTTTATAACAATAAAATCACTGCTCGATCAGGAGTCCAATAATGCAAACAGCACCAAAATCTGACTCCTACATTACTTGAAACATTGCTTGGACCACCATGGATCACTGCAAGCTTCCCTACTGTGAACTGGCCCCGTGCTCGCTAGCTGCAATCCGCTGCGTCAGCTCTTGCCTGGCCGATCCATGCTTGATAGCGTGGACCACAAGAAATATCCCAGGAAATGCCCATGTACCATGAGAAGTGCAGTCCATGGACTATGCAAAATGGATTGCATGAAATACGCTCGTATGCCATGGCCATTGGCCGTGCGTGCCCACCTAGGCCATGCTCTGCATGGACCTGTGGGCCTTGCATGCCTGCGGGCTTCTTTTCATGTTCAGGGCCTTCCTGTATACCAACAAGTGCTTGGATCTTCTCAGCTGGATTTCATTCCAATGAACAAAAGCGAGGCCTTTTACTTAACAATTCACACTTGAAATTTGAAAGCAAACACATTAGTCACTGGAGCCATGCAATAACGAAACAGGGACATGTCATCAATCTTGCCCACAGTCTTGTAGGAGGATGTTCTAATTCTTGGTCTGCCGATAGGCCAGTTGGACCAGTATTAAGTATTGCTAATATGATGTTTTCACCTGGATTTTAATCTTAGCAGGAAAAACGTAGTGGTGCTACAAGAGAGTAGACAAAACTTTCACGTCATATTTCTCCAAAAAAATCCATGCTGTATCCTGGTCAGGGCTGGAAATGGGCCGACCCAAAAGCCCATTATCTGGAACTGGGCTAGGCCAGCTCAATAAACTTTGGATCGGCCTAAAATTGGTTCAAGCTTCGGACCAAATTTTAAGCATATTGGACTAGTCTTAGGGGTGTAAAATAAAGTCCATTTAATTTTTGGGCCAAAGGGATGCCCGGATTCGATCTAAAATTTTTTAAAATATAATCTTTAGGCTAGTCCAATGGACTTTGGGCCGGTCCATTTCTAGCCCTAATCCTGATGAAGAACCTGAAGAACAAACAGAGAGTTCAAAGATAGAAACTTGAGGATTTTGGCTATGCATTTTTATCCTCAGGGGATTTGGTGAAGTGTGGACATGCCTTTAGCTAATGTAACCTGTGCGCATGGTTAACGATGTTTGCATTACAAAAGGAATATCAAACTCGGTATTCTACATGATTTTTTTTTTTTTTCTTGGAATGAAGCACAGGTTTGTGAGAAGCTACAAAATTTTAAACAGGTTTTACAGAACAGTGTAAAGGTATTTGGAGGAGTAAAATTGTTCACCATAATAGAAGGCTGAATAAGAAACGAAACATTCCACAGAACAGGAATCTCATCAGACAAGCTAGAACTCATTACAAATTTATGATAGAGAACAGGTCTTTGGCCAAAGAAAACTCTTTGGTAGTCATGCAGTTTGGTCAATTCTATCAGCAGATTCTTTACTCTGCTATTAACTTGAGCCTTCTGGGGAAGTTCTCAACCGATCATGGTCGAAGTAGATAAGCTGTCATTATCAAAGGGATACCATCTAAAACCAGCAGAATGTTTTAGTGACTCACAGATCCAGCTGCCTGCCGTTTCGAATACCATATATGGTTTTGCCTTTCAAGAAGAGGATTTCTTCGAATCTAGACAAAAATCTATGGTAGTGGCTTTTAGCAGGTTGCTTCCGAAGGATAGGACATACCAAGGGGGACCAAATTACTGCTTTGAGATGAAATATTAGAAGTAGAAAGTCAGTGATTTGTTTTTTGGGCCTAGTTCATGTGAACACTATTGCTTGTAAGCTTATCATGTGGTTTTGGTTCATCAACAAACCAAACACATGATGCACTTTAACATGAGAGGTCCTATGCAGAATACTCAAACCTTAAGCTTCAGAAGTCTCTTCTAACATTAGTGAGCTAATACCGGATGAATTCTAGGAGCAACTCAGATTGCAAGTTATCTATGAGATAGTAAAGGTCATTAGTTGTAAGAGAGAGAAAATAAGTGGAGGTTTGGAGGTGGGATCTGGATAATATATACTACTTAAAAATTCTTGAAGATTAGCTAGATAACTTCTTGAAGTGGAAGATTGACCTTGTATGAAGACCAACAGTTCCCTCTAATGATCGATGGCAATTCACAGTTATCTCAAGTACTTCCTTGTTTAGTGAATTTGGTCCCCAGAAAGGTGGACCTTTATTAATTATTTATCTTATTAGCAATGAAACATTCAGAAAATTGACAAAGGATGAAGCAATATAACTAGGAATGCTCTCATGGTGAATAGGTTCTTTAGATATCTTTTGTCTTTCTTGCTGATGAATTAGTTGTTTTCCAGATCATACTCGAAATATCCAAAGAATGGTCTAGGAATATATGGATTGCTTCCAAGTCACTACAAAGATGTAATAAATCAGTGTTGCAACCGAGATGCAGTTAATCTTCAAAGATGTCACAACACAAGATAAGTTTGCCTATAGAATACCTGGATCCATCTGCACAGTCTCAGATTTTAGATGGGACTCGAATGGTTTCCACTTCTTTCATAAGGAACAAAGTATCTTGCTTTCAGGCTAAATAATTGTGCTATGATGCATGTTGCTGGAGTAAATCAAATCAATGCTGCGTATGGATCAAGTTTATTGGCTTGCAGTGCATGACATTCAGCAATTACTGCCAAAAGATGGTGGAGTTAATCTGGCATTGTAGTGTGGATGATGTAGTAAATCAAATCAATGCTGCGTATGGATCAAGTTTATTGGCTTGCAGTGCATGACATTCAGCAATTACTGCCAAAAGATGGTGGAGTTAATCTGGCATTGTAGTGTGGATTATTACATCATTCATTATTGTCTAATTCCAGATACCTTCTATCAATAATCTACTGCAAGGAAATGACTTTGAAAAGTGATTTCTTTTTTCTTCTGTTCTGATTATTTTTAGGACATCTGATTCTGATCTCCCTGGTTTCCTATGGTTCAGTTCCAGACTCTAAGTCTGTGGCCCTTCCATTACCTTGGTAAGCATTTCTTTAGTATAATGTTTCCTGGAATCGCACTCCAGAATGGCAATGGTGGCAGCCGATGTGAAAACCAATGCTTGCCTCGACTTCGATGCATGCAACGGTGCACAACTTGGTGGTGTATTGGCAACAATGACAACCTCCCAACCGATGCAAACACTACCAGGCACAACTTCGGTACATGCATCACTGCACAAGTTTTTCCCTTTTTGACAACATTTGGAACATCCTTATTATCAAACCAATTTATGAATCAAGATCCTGATGACTCTATACATAAGGATGTTTGGTTAGATACGTGGAAAAAATAATCCCTAAATATCTAGGATCAATCAAAATAAGAATCATATATTATATCTGAAAGTAAACACTTAGATTAATCCTTGATCTCTATGCTCACATGAATACTGTAGGCAAAGTTCTTCTCTCCGGTCTTTTTCAGAAGGGCGGCTCTCGATGAAAAAAATCACCTTATCATAAAATCACCGAATCATAAAATCACCGAATATGTGATATATAAATAGAGGAAGCGGAGAAGAGACCTAGCCAATAAAATAAAAATACCCTAACTGACCCTTCCATCACGAGTCAAGTCGGGCTAAGGCCTACACTGTGCCGCCTCAACCACACCAAATCACATGATGTGCTCCTAGCCCAATCAATGATCATATAATAATTGGCTCAATCTACATCTATCAATATGGACCATAAAATCAACCATGTTTTAATAAAACAAAATTTCAATTAATGTTAGTCCAAATTAAGAAAATTCTTACATTCTCCCACTTGGACTACATTAATTATAATTTTGAAAACATTTTATTTTAAAAACAGTTCTCGGGTTGAAAATAAAATGTGGCCACTATATGATCCATAGACAGTACCTACAAATGACTTGGTCCAACAATATCCATGATGTCGAATCATGGGACCGTTGTACTACTTAACCGATACAAGACTTATACATGGTTACAGCATCATAAACACCATTGACATGAGTCTTGGTATGGTAGTGTAGCAAGAAAATAGCATCAAGGTGATCAAATAAAATATACTATTTTTCATTGTCATCCTCCAATTTCTCGTTAACATTCTTAGAAATAAAATAAGCAATAGAAATCAAGATGGCATCAAACAACAAGCCATCCTATCTCATATACTCAATAATGGTATCAATGACGAGATAGTACAACAAATCTGAAACTCGACACCAGGTCTCAGTCAGGTACATAACCAAAAGAGATATTTCATAATCAAAATAAATTAAATATATGTACCCTCAATCAAGATTTCTCTATAACCACATGCTATATTACAAGCTAGAAAAATCTCACGACTTCAAAAGAAGTCTGTATGTCTCCAAACACAATGAGCTCTCATAATTATCAAAATGAGATATACCCATACAACTGTCATTCTCAAGATAAAATATATTCTTGAGATACTATGTTGTACTTTATTCCACATGTGCACATAAAAACATATAGGAATGCAATCCATTAACTATCATGTCAACAATGTATATAAATATACATGATAAAAAATCAAATGAAACCAAGCTTTATAATAATAAAGCATAAACATAAAGTCACTCCCACTAACCAAGCACAACAAAAGAATTCAATATGCCCATATTTTCAACATGCTTTGTAAAACATGCAGGATTCAAAATTCTTGATTAGAGGATAAGCCAACATGGACTTTATACACAAGCACTCGACATTTATGGTCGTTAGATTACAGTCCAGCAATTAATGACAAATAAAGTTTGTTAATTAAGTCAATGTATAAATATATCAAACTCCCACTAATCCAAAAATCAAAAAATTCTAAAATATCCATATTCTTGACATGTTTCATAAAAACTATGGATATTAATCTTGATTAGGAAATCAAAAAATATTGACTTTGAATATTGTACAAAATATCTTCCTTTCAACTACAACCTCTAACTGATAAAAATTCTATCTTCACATAGATAGAAAAAATGAAAACTTTTATTATTCCTTTAAAGAACATAATTGCCTATGATTATAAAAATTATAAGTGATTTTAAGACAATAAATAATTATAAGACTTGGGACAAAGTTTTATAATAAAAATAATATGAATTGTGACTTTACTGTAATATGCTGCAAACTTTGCCTGTATATCCAAGAATGCCACTATATTCTATTTTCAAGCCTTTTATAAAACAAAACTTTCAGACATTTACATTATCATAAAAAATGACATGTATCTATTTTCTTATCATATGATTTCTTTACTAATGCTACATCAACTAGTAATGGGATACTATAATTAGTTTATATATTTAATATTGCTCTCCCACTGTCCTCCAGTAAGATAAAATAAAATACTTATAAGAGCAAAAACTTATTTTCTTGCAATGCTATACTTCTAATATATGGAAGCATCTGACATTATGCAAATTAGAATCTATAAAGATAGCATGATTTGACTCAATATCTTTATACCTCTCTATTAGGATAGTAGAATCTGTATTCTTTTAAAATTATTTGGATAACCAAAATAAACAATGTATTATTACAAAATCAAGGTTTATTCACTGATGGATTATCAATGATTAAGTGTTGTAGGACAGCTCCAACCATAAAGATAAAAGATATTGGGCTTCCACCAACCTTTAACTCAAAAGGTATCTTGTATAACCTTTTATCAAGAATTTTATTCAAAATGTAGATGGTAATCATTAGGATTATATACTAGAGATATCAAAGTGAATTGCATCCACTCATCATACTCACACCATATGTTTCAGAGTGTACTTTGCCTCTCAGTCATATCATTTATACTTAAAAATTTTAGGCATGGTGTATTAAACAACTATCCCATACTTATACTAATATTTAATAATACTATTTGTTTATTATATATATGGGATCTTAGAATGTGACTGATATATCTTATCAATATCCTTATCCTTTTCTCAAAAGTATCAAAAAAACTTCTGAAATAGAATAGGATATGATTTTAAGATCATTAAACAGCACAGCAGGAAAACTAAATTGATGAGCAGCCTATGTATTAGAGATAGAAATCTCATAATACTAATTTTAGATACAATTCTCTCTAGTTTCAAAATATAAATCCTAACACCATCATATGATTCAACTCACATATTAATTTATCTATCCATCAGCTATCCAAACTTTCTTTTATCAGATTCTACATATCTAACACAAATGAGGTCAAAATAAATCACCATTCTTAAATACAAAAAATCAGAATGGAATCAATTATATAAATATATTTCAAAAATGATTTACTCTTTACCACTTTTATAGACAGCTTTATTTTAGAGTACTCTAATAGGACAACCAAGATAGAAAATCATTACATAATATAATATCTATATTCCATCATACTTAGTGCTAGCATAATTTCAGTTTTTATATCTACATTTCAATCATAGTCATCATAATAGGAGCATTAACTCTATTGAATACAAATATACTAACTGCTAAATAATCATTATGCAGTTAATCAATAGAGAAACATATATAATATATCTCAGAAAATCTTTACAAGCATTATTTTAATGAGAGCCCTTGGTCCAATATAACAAAACTTTCTTTAGAAAGAAAAAGACCCACATAAGGAATCTCTCTCCAACATATAATGCTACATAATCCCTTCTAGAAAGCTCACAAAAGGACCTAGTAAATCTCAATGAACAGGACACTTTGGTGGTCATCATCTATTGAAAATCACTAACCTTCCAAAGATGGATCATCAAGTCATGACCTCTACGATGGCATAAAATATCAATCAAGCTCATGTATGATGTAACATATTTAAGGTACAAACAATAAATTAATAAAGACTTTGAATATAATAAGCCATTTTTGACAAATGTACCATATGCATCATCATAAAACTCTCATATAGGCAGAGAATTAGAGCTCCAAAATGAGGTCAATACAATTTTTTTTTTTTTGAAAATGTCTCTATTTGGGTAAACAAATTTTTTATACCCAATATATTTTTTTCAAAGAAAATAAAGGTTAACACAATGAGGATACAAGGCATTCGAAAATTTATTCCCTTTGGACAGACAAATTTTCTAAGCTTAATATACCTCTATCTTTGATATTTTGACCAATCAAAAACTCAATAACAACATGACTGTATAATCAAAGATGGCAGGAATGCTAAATACTAGTCAATAGGCATATACCATAAATGATATACAAGAGTCCAAATATAATATCACATATTTTCCTTTGGGCGGAATATGCAATATACATAAGTACTCTTCACATGAAGCCACGAGCAAATAAAATACCCTAACAGTCACGAACTTATCCCCTTTGGGCAGACAAGTCCATGAAAGCTAGAGCACCATTACAACACAATGCCCCATGCAACCTTTCCGATTAAAACATACAACAACCCCCTTTGGATAGGCGGTTGTATGCAATAACTAGAAACTCTCTCATAATAAAAAAATTCAATGGACTAACACAAATAAACTACTTTGGTGATAAATATTTATGCCAACCCATAAATTATTCATACAGGAAAGATAAATGCCCAAACAATACAAAATAACATACTTTAACGACATGTATGCCACCAAAAGATCAGTCTAAAATGGAATACTTTACAACATGCACCCCACTGATCATATTATTATATAATAATGCATTCTAACAGACACATCTATCAATACACTTACTACATAACTATAAAATATCTTTGGACAAGAATTATAGTATATAATAAGTGTCACAATTAATTACAATCAATTTTGGGTCAATTGTTATAGAGACATCAATATGCAATTTCAAATAAAAATAAATCATTAGTCCTCCTTAACTCAGCTATTCATAGAGTGCTCCAAATCATTTGAGGCTACGGAAAAAATACACTCGAACTATATGATAGTCAGTAGAATTGCACATAAATAATTTTAAATTATTTAAATAATTTATCAAATATGAAGAACTCTATCAAAATGTTCTTCAAATTATTACAAATCCAACGATCCAAAAAATTGCTCATCAAATATAAAATGAGCAAATTACAGTAATTTTTATCAAAAGCAATAGTAGAGGACCAAACCATAAATTTTGAAAATTTATTTGGACTCATATTTAATTTATAGGGGCTTAAGCTTAAAAATCTTCTTAATCCCAAAGCTAAAATAGACCCAATGAAATTGGATCCAGCCAACTCATCAATTTGGGCTCAACACAATTAATGGTTTGATTTTTAAATGGGCCAAAAATTGATAATCCAAATCCAAAGTCCACTCAGAACTTATCTCTTACAACCCTTTCTATTCGATGATGGATAAACCATCATCAAGCAGTGAAAATGAGACAAATATCGACCTCCATGATCTCTGGAAACATTAACAAACAAGAAGATATGCCAGATGATGTGGCCAGAAGGCTAATGTGGCACGAGGCAGCTGACGTGGAGCCCCCATCAGACGCCACGACAAGCTTTCAACATGAGCACCTTCGCCGGGCTGAGCTTCCTTGAAGCAACACCTCTGCCCGCCGAAGGCAAGCTCCGTCCTCCGCCAGGTCTGTTCTCGCAAGCCCGGAACACCTAGGCCGAAGCTGAGTCCGAGTTCCCATCCAAGGTGGATCCCTCAAGATCAGGCCCCGTGATCAGGAGTCGAGCTCAGCCTCCTCCGCCACGAGGCGCCCCTCCGAGCTCAGGTCCCCTGGGCTGGGCGACACCCCGGCACCGAGCTCGCCTGAAGTCGGGCCCCGTGGTCAGGAGTCGAGCTCAACCTCCTCTGCCATGAGGCGCCCCTCCGCGGTCGAGCTTAGTCCACCTCCGTCTTGCCGAGCAGCACCGAGGCGAGTCTACCGAAGACGGGCCCTACCCCTCCAGCTCGGCCCTCAATTCAAACCAATGCACCAGCCACCAAGGGAGCCATGCCTCTCCTCCGAGGATAATGACGATACTCTCGAGGGCCATACGACAACACCAACCATGCCGCAATTAATGCCTACGGCCGTCACTCACTCCAGAAAGAAAGGAAAGCTCACATCAAGGCGCCATGCCTTCCGCCGATCTGCCGTACAACCGGAGAAAAGACCCTATCGGAGAGCGCGGGTCCCAAGACTGGCGGCCCGCAGATCGAGGCCCTGTCAGGTTCCCAGGAGGGGGATAGGCAAAAAGAATGTCAGAGATCTACGGAGGCTTCCTCAACTATCAAAACAGGAGAGACGTCCCGTCTACGTCACGGTACCTCACCATACACGACAGTAGAGGGAGATCCCAAAGCAAACCAAGGTAAAAGATCCCGACAGGGTAAGCAAAAGAGGTATCGGCATCTGACCCAAAAAAAATAATATCCATTGCCTACTTTTCAATTCAAGAGAGGAACCATAGCAACTCAAGGGAGGAAGGCCAAAGAGGAGGGCAAGACCACATCGGCCAACACCACTCCCAGCTCATCCTCATCTTTCACTCACACTATATTAACTCCTCCTAGCGTGGAGCTCATCCAGAGGGGCTCGACCAGGAGAATCTGTTCCCCTGGATCGTCACTGACTTGACTGTCGGAGTGCTCCCACCGGAATCCCAGGCCCGGGTCACTGACATTGCTTCCTTGCAGGTCCCGAGAAGCCGGAGGCATTCCAAGGCAGGCGGGCACACAACACCTGACCACGTAAAGAGCTGCAGGCCACAGCGATCTGGGCGGCAACAGATTGGCATGCTATGAAGGGGGCAGAACGATACTTGATCCAGTTCAAGCCCCGCTCAGCCGGTCCACCGGGAGGATGGTGACCACCCGGGCCAGGGGAGCTTCTCCCAGCCATGCGGAGGCATCCCTTTCTCACGGGAACCCGCACGATCCGGAGACGGAGCCACCTGCCCCGGTTCAACCACCTCCACTGGAAGTCCAGCTGACTGCATTCGCTCAGCAGATGCACACTCTGACTGCAGCGGTGCACTAGCTTCAGCACCAACATCGGTCTTTGGCTACACATCAGCAGCCGGAGACCCTCGCGGCCCACGCCGTAGCGCCCCGCGATAGCCTGCGTCCCTTCCATGGAAGGCCATCGCAGCCACAGGCCGTGGCAGATCCCTGGGGTACCCACCAGACTCCGTTAAAGCGATGCCGGGCTGGATCCACTGACGAAGAAAGCTGCTCACCGCACCTTGACCGGGGGGCATCCAAACCCCGTCAGGGTAAGGGGGCAAGGCCCCTCGTCGTGGGCACCATGCACCCGCGTCGCCTTTCCCACCCCTCTCAGTGGAGGGGTCTACGGATGAAGCCATCAGGTGTATGGCGGAGAAACGCCTAGAGGAGCATGACCGCAAGCTGGCGGAGCTATCTCACTGGTTTGCCAACTTGCCTGGTCCCACTATTGAGTCAGTGGGCCATGAAGCCCGTCCTCCGTTCTCCCAGGAGATCCAAACAGAGCCAATTCCTCGCCGGTTCTGCATGCCGCAGGTGGATCCCTACGACGGGACCACCGACCCCATGGACCACCTGGAAAGCTGCCGGGCCCTCATGAGGGTCCATGGAGCCACTGACACTTTGTTGTGTGTTGCCTTCCCCACTACTCTCCAGAAGGTGGCTCGAGTATGGTTCTCCCGCCTCGAGTCGGAGAGCATCAACTCCTTCGCCCAGTTGGGGCAGAGGTTCGTGGCTCATTTCGACGCTTGCCGGAAGATGCCATGCGAGGCGGACAGCCTCTTCTCCATCAGGCAACAAGATTAGGAGCCGCTGCGGGATTACGTGGCTCGTTTCAAGGCTGCCGCCATGGAGATCTACTATTTGGAGGAGCCGGTCGCCATACTGGCCCTGAAACGAGGGCTCAAGACTTCCTGCTTGACGTACTCGCTCGACAAAAAGCCTCCAAAGTCCTACTCCGAGCTCCTCATTCGTGCTCAGAAGTACATCTACGCCGAGGAGGCGGATCGTACCTGGCGAGAGCTCGATGGGAAGTCACCGAAGAGGCCCGCACCCACCGAGGTGCTTGGGGCACAGAAGCCGGCGCCATCAGCTCGGAGCTTCAGCCCTGGACCGGGGCTAAGGAGCACTCCTATCCCTGAAAGGAATCTCACTCTCCTTCTTTCCCCGAGGACGAAGATCCTCATGAAGATTGAGGGTGAGACCTACTTGAGGTGCCCACCGCCATTGAAGCCGTCCGCCACCCGTGACAAGTCAAAGTACTGTCGCTTCCATTGTAACCATGGTCACGACACCAAGGAATGTCGTGACCTCAAGTGGGAGATTGAGGAGCTCATCAAGAGGGCTACCTCGGAAGGTATTTGGGGGGCAGATCTCAGTTGGAATCCCAGGCACTCGTCGCCCTTCTACCAGTCCCAGCGATCGGCAATCGCCCTACCGAGAAGCCAGTGGGGATGATACACTGGGGGACTGGGTGCGCCTCTAAGAAGGCCTAGGGGGCAAGGAGTGGAAAAGCTCCTGAGCGCCCTGTGGGCCCACCATACAACGCCTAAAATGGCAATGGGCAAAGTGTCATTCAACCTCGTCTTCGGCACGGAAATGGTGATTCCAGTTGAGCTCGGCATGCCCGCGCTCCGCATACAGCAGTATGACGAAGCACGGAACTCGGTGCACCCCCTCCTCAACCTGAATCTCCTCGAGGAAACGAGGGTCAGAGCCTGGCTTTAGATGGCAGCATACCGGTAACGGGTCGCTCGACATCATAATGCCCGGGAGAAGTTGAAGACCTACCGACCTGGCGACCTGGTGTTGCGCTGAGCTGAGGCGTCTCAACCCGGAGAGTGCATTAAACTCTCGTCGAATTGGGAAGGCCCCTACAAAGTGGTCGAGGCCCTTCTACAGAGACTACTATCTCGAGGACCTGGATGGAACCAGATTCCCCCCCAGACATGGAATGCTTGTAATCTGAGGAGCTACTGTCAATAGTGAACACCAAAGACCTGGGAAGCCCCCAGGCAGCCCAGCTCCCCGGTATCAAAGACTGGACGACCCTCCGGCACCAAAGACCGGATGACCCTCTAGCACCAGCGAGCCCAGCTCCCCAGCGAAGGACCTGGAAAGCCCCCAAGCACTCAACGTCTCCGAGCCCAGCTCCGAGGCGACATCTTCTGAGCCACGTCCTCAGATCCTCAAGTTCTCGCATCCCCGAGCCCAGCTCCAGGATGCCTGCCCAAGACCGGAGCTCAGATCTCCAGCCAAGGAAATCCTCTCAACCAATATGCCTTCGAGCCCAACTCCAAGGCACCATCTCAAGACATCAACATCCCCAAGCCCAGCTCCAGGATGCCCACCAAAGACCGGATGACCCTCCGGCACCAAAGACCTGGGAAGCCCCCAGGCACCGGCGAGCCCAGCTCCCCGGTATCAAAGACCGGATGACCCTCCGGTACCAAAGACCTGGGAAGCCCCCAGGCATCGGTGAGCCCAGCTCCCTGGCATCAAAGACCGGACGACCCTCTGGCACCAAAGACCGGATGACCCTCCGGCACTGGCGAGCCCAGCTCCCCGGTGAAGGACCTGGGAAGCCCCCAGGCACCAATGCATCTTCGAGCCCAACTCCAAGGCACCATCTCAAGTTCTCACGTCCCCAAGCCCAGCTCCAGGATGCCTGCCCAAGACCGGAGCTCAGGTCTCCGACCAAGGGAATCCTCTCAACCAATGCGCCTTAGAGCCCAACTCCAAGGTGCCATCTCAAGTTCTCATGTCCCAGAGCCCAACTCCAGGATGCTTGCCCAAGACCGGAGCTCAGATCTCGGACCAAGGGAATCCTCTCAACCAATGCACCTTCGAGCCCAACTCCAAGGTGCCATCTCAAGACATCAACGTCCCCGAGCCCAGCTCCAGGACGCCCACCAAAGACTGGATGACCCTCCGGTACCAAAGACCTGGGAAGCCCCCAGGCACTGGCGAGCCTAGCTCCCCGGCATCAAAGACCGGATGACCCTCCGGCACCAAAGACCTGGGAAGCCCCCAGGCACCAACAGCCCAGCTCCCCGGCATCAAAGACCAGACGACCCTCCGGCACCAAAGACCGGATGACCCTCCGGCATCGACGAGCCCAGCTCCCCGGTGAAGGACCTGGGAAGCCCCCAAGCACTCAACATCTCCGAGCCCGGCTCCGAGGTGACATCCTCTGAGCCATGTCCTCAGATCCTCAAGTTCTCGCATCCCCGAGCCCAGCTCCAGGATGTCTGTCCAAGATCGGAGCTCAGATCTCCGGCCAAGGGAATCGCCTCAGCTATCACCGTCTTCGAGCCCAGCTCCAAGACGACAATCCCTGAAGCACGACCTCAGAACATCAAGTCCCAGAGACCAGCCCTCCGGCCACCACGTCCCTGATCCCGGCAAAACGGCGCCAGCCGAAGCCGGGCACCGTCCCCCGCCAGGTCAGTCCCCACTAGCTCGGGATGCCTAAGCTGGAGCCGAGCACGAACTCCCAACCAAGGTGGACCCCTCGAAGTCGGGACCCATGGTCAGGAGTCGAGCCCAGCCTCCTCCACCGCGAGGTGCCCCTCCAAGCTCAGGTCCCCTGGGCCAGGCAGTGTCGTCACTACCCGAAGCCCGGAGAAAAGTCCTCAGGCACAAAGACCTGGGAAGCCCCCAGGCGCCGGCGAGCCCAGCTCTCCGGCATCAAAATCCGGGAAGATGTCTTCCGGCACCAATTCTTCGAGCCCAGCTCCAAGACACCAAGATTCGAAACCTCGGTTCCCGGCACCAGAAATTATAATCATCAACGTCACCGAGCCCAGCTCCAAGATGCCTACTCAAGACCGGGGCTCAGACCTCCGGCCAAGGGCATCTCGGAACCACGCAGCTCGTCATCAACACAATGCCCCCACGCCCGGCTCTACGACAACAGTCGAAGCCGGGCCCTGTCCTCTGTCAGGTCAGCCCCCGCAAGCCCGGGATGCCTAGGCCAGAGCCGAGCACGAACTTCCACCCAAGGCGGACCCCTCGAGATCGGGCACCGTGGTTAGGAGTTGAGCTTAGTCTCCTTCGCCACGAGGCGCCCCTCCGAGCTCAGGTCCCCTGGGCTGGGCAGTATTGTCGCCAATCAAAGCCTGGAGAAGAGTCCTCTGGCACAAAGACCTGGGAAGCCCCCAGGCACCGGCGAGCCCAGCTCCCCGGCATCAAAGCCCAGAGAAGAGTCCTCTGGCACAACGACCTGGGAAGCCCCCAGGCACTAGCGAGCCCAGCTCCCCGGCATCAAAGCCCAGAGAAGAGTCCTCTGGCACAAAGACCTGGGAAGCCCCCAGGCACCGGCGAGCCTAGCTCCCCGGCATCAAAGACTGGATGACCCTCCGGCACTGGCGAGCCCAGTTCCCCAGCAAAGGACCTGGGAAGCCCCCAGGCACTTAGTGCCTTCGAGCCCAACTTCAGGATGCCAAGGCCTAGAACTCAGATTTCCAGCACCGCAATTCTCAATTGTCAACATCCTTAGGACTGGCTCTGAGACACTAAGGTTCAAGACTCAGAGTTCCAATACCAAGGATCTCAGCCTTCGACGTCTCCAAGCCCAGTTCCAAGATGGTGACCACTGAATTATGCCCCTCAGCAGCTGAGTCCAAGGTCAACATCCATCACCGGCATGACCTCAAGCTCAACACCAGGTCCGTGCCAGTTGGAATCCTCGGTTCCGCTCTTGGGCCTCCCTGCACCGAAAAAGAAGAAAAAGCAAAAAGAGGGAGGAGAAGAGAGAGAAGAGACATTCCACATTACAGATAATGGAGATACAGTGACTGCAAAAGTGGATTTCATTACTGAAGGAATTGGTCACACTATCTTTCGGGCCCCGACAGGCCGGGTGACCCGGTCAAAAAAAAAAAGAGGACAAGTATAAAAAAGAGAAAGATCCTATCCTAAGGGGCTGGCTCCATCCCCGGGCGACGCACGGTTGGGACCTCTCCCTCCACCTCTGCAGGAGGAGCAGGTTCAGCTGCTGGAGCCGCTGGGGCCGGATCAGCTGCCTCCGGTTGTGGCGCAAGTGCCGCCCTCACCGTCGTCGGTGTCGGCTCCCTGGGGCCGGGCGCTTCTGAGGTCACTGGAGCCCGAGCCTCGATTGGTGCAGCTCCCTGCCTTGTCACCATCGTCATCATTGTAGAGGAAGCCTTCTTCCCCAGGACTCGGAGCGCGGCCAGTTGCTCCTCGGACAGAACTCCCTGTAGCTGGTACCGGCAGTATGCGAACCCCTTGGTGAAGGAGTCCGTTGCCGCTTCCTGGAAGTCCTTGAGATACTCCGGGGTCACCTTGAAAGCAGCCACAACATCAGCAGCTACTTTCTCTGTAGCCTCGGCCCGGCACCGGACCTCCTCGAGCTCTGCCTTCAGGTGCTCGGACAGACGGACGGCTGTCGCCAGTTCCTTCTCGACGGTTTTGGTGGAACGGTGGGAAAGAGCGGCCTTCTCCTTCGCATCGGCAGCCCTCTTCTCAACTGCAGCCACCTTCTTCTCAACGGAGGTGGCCCTCTCTCTGGCCGCCTCCGACTCGGCCCGGAGCTCCTTCAACCGGGCCCGCTTGGACTCGAGCTCACTGTCAAGCTCCTTCCTCATTCTGGTTACATCAGCTACTTCGGTCTGGAGGCTCTTCACCTTCTGGTCAGCCTCCTGGACCTCCACATCCTTCCGGCTTACCTCTGCCTTGAGGGACGTGAGCTCAGCTCCCTGCTCTTTGTCCCTCCTCACCCAATTACGGCAGTAATCCCTTATAAGGATTAGCTCCCGTCCTTGCTGCAGTGGGAAGATCCAAATTAGCAACAAAGGAAGGCAAAAGACATCAAGGTAAAGAGAAGCTACTTACAGTATATAGCTAGGCGAACGACGCCGTGATGACGTCACCGAGGAGTCGCCCACTCCCCTCGCGCCTGTCGCATGACTGGACTGAGAAGTCCATCATGCGCTCCGCTAGGCTCGCGTCCTTCATCAAGGACATGTTCGAGCCTAGCCAAAAAAGGACCCGGCAGTAGTCCCTCTCCTGTGTTCTCGCCGATTCAGCTCCTTCGGTGGCGGATGGCCCCCTCGATGCCAACTGGGAGATTGGCACCACATCGGACCGGACATGGGGCGCCGGCCTGACTTCTTGCGCCCCCCCATTCTCCTCCGCGCTGGCGACCTCTGGGGTGGGGGGTGCCGACCTAGCGGCAGCGGCGGCTGACCTCGCATGGACAACCACCTCGGGCTCGGACACCGCTACCGGTTCGCGCCACCCAGAAGGCTCAGGGATGGGCTCGGCCACCCTCTTTCGTCTGCGCTCCTACACTGGCGCGTCCGCCCCAGCCTACACCGGCCTCGCCCCGTCCTCAGTTCGGGCTCTCTTTGGTGCTGGCTCGGTAGCCTCAGTGGCCTGCTCTCGCTCCTCAGAGAATGAGAGCAGCTTGTCCATCGAGAACTTCATTGCTGCATCAAGATAGAAATAAGGTCAGACACCAAAAAAAAAAAAGAGAAGAGAGAGAAAATAAAAAGGGGGTGGTTAAGTCGAACTCACCCGACTTCTGCACTGAGCTGACCCCGACCTCGTGAAGGTTCTGCTCTGATAGCAAGACCTTGAGCGGAGGGATCTCAGCCAACTTGAGCAGGTCGTACAAGTCGAGGTCGGCGGCTTTGATAGAGGAGTCCTTATTCGGAGATCGATCTGGGTCACTCCAAACCCAGTCGATCCCCTCTACCAAGGCAAAGAAGAACCTGCTCTTCCATCCTTTGATGGAAGAGGGGAGCACAAACTTGATGTCTCGAGGGCGGGAAGAGAGGGACCACCACCCATCCTCGATAGGATGGCATTTCAGGGTGAAGAAGGCCCTGAACAAGAAAAAACGGGCAACAATCCTGTGGAAGTGGCACAGAATGATGAAACAAAATATCATTCTGATGGCGTTGGGGACCAACCGGACAGGAACAAGCCAGTAGTTGGCCAAGAAGGAAAGGAAGAAAGGATGTACAAGGAAGCGGAAACCCCCGGCAAAGGTCTCCTCGTAGAAGGAGATCCGTCGAGGGCCACTGGAGGTAACCCGCTCCCCGGGACGAGGGACGGAGAGCCGGATGGACTCGAGTATGCCCTAAGCTTCCCAGATAGACACGAGGTCCTCAGCGGTGATCACCGAAGTAATCCCTCCGGGACCTATCGATCGAGAAGGCTCAGGCTCAGGAAGGGAAGCAGGAGGAAAGACTCGAGGAGCAGGAGGAGAAGACCCGGGTTCCCTGATGGTCACCGGGCCCTGGGTAGGCCTCCTGCTGAACTCAAACCTTGCCACCTCCATCTCCTCGTCAGAGGAGGAGGGACTCCTTGGCCAGGAGGGTCTGGCTTCAGCCTGGCAAGAGGGACGGAACTCCGGACCGAAGCGATCCATAGAGAAAAGAAAGAAGAAAAAAAAAAAAAAGAGAGAAAGGGATAGAAGAAACCCTAAGATGACCCCTAGAGGACGAGAAGAAAGGGGGGCTAACCTGCAAGAACTCTAAAGAGTCGCCGGCGGCCGGAAGGGAGGAAGAAAAGGGAGAATACTCCTGCGGGATGCTGGGCGCGCAAAGTTTGAACGAGGGTAAGCTTTGAAAAGACTTACCCCTCCTTCCTAAACTGCCTACGCCCGACCGTACCTTTGCGGCCCCCCAGAAGGTGCCCGCCGCGTGTCAACCATCCATTGGGCCAGCGCGCCCATCCGACTGCGGTCGCTCCGACTTCCGTTCCCGCCTCGACGGCCCCCCCTGCGTGGCCACGTGGCATCCTCCCACAAGCTCGTGGGATCGCAGAGCGAGGCACCGCCGATTTTGGCCATTATTGCACCCGATTTCTCCGCCTTTCCACGTCAGCGCCATAATTATGCCCTTCGCCCCAAGCACCGTGCATCAATGGGCCTCGGGCGTGGGGGGCAAATGATGTGGCCAGAAGGCTGATGTGGCACGAGGCAGCTGATGTGGAGCCCCCATCAGATGCCACAACAAGCTTCAACATGAGCGCCTTCGCCGGGCTGAGCTTCCCTGAAGCAACACCTCTGCCTGCCGAAGGCAAGCTCCGTCCTCCGCCAGGTCCGTTCCCGCAAGCCCGGAACACCTAGGCCGGAGTCGAGTCCGAGTTCCCATCCAAGATGGACCCCTCGAGATCGGGCCCCATGGTCAGGAGTCGAGCTCAGCCACCTCCGCCACGAGGCGCCCCTCCGAGCTCAGGTCCCCTGGGCTGGGCATCACCCCGGCACCGAGCTCGCCTAAAGTCGGGCCCCGTGGTCAGGAGTCGAGCTTAGCCTCCTCCGCCACGAGGCGCCCCTCCACGGCCGAGCTCAGTCCACCTCCATCCTGCCGAGCAGCATTGAGGCGAGTTTATCGAAGACAGGCCCGACCCCTCCAGCTCGGCCCTCGATTCAAACCAACGCGCCAGCCGCCAAGGGAGCCATGCCTCTCCTTCGAGAACAGTGACGATACTCCCGAGGGCCATACGACAACACCAACCATGCCGTAATTAATGCCCATGGCCATCACTCACTCCAGAAAGAAAGGAAAAGCTCACATCAAGGCGCCATGCCCTCCGCCGATCTGCCGTACAACCAGAGAAAAGATCCTACCAGAGAGCACGGGTTCCAAGACCGGCGGCCCGCGGATCGAGGACCTGTCAGGTTCCCAGGAGGGGGATAGGTAGAAAGAATGTCAGAGATCTACAAAGGCTTCCTCAACTGTCAAAAAAGGAGAGACGTCCCGTCTACGTCACGGTACCTCGCCGTGCATGTCAGCAGGGGAGATCCCAAAGCAAACCAAGGTAGAAGATCCCGCAAGGGTAAGCAAAAGAGGTATCGGCATCTGACCCAAAAAAAGCAACATCCATTGTCTACTTTTCAATTCAAGAGAGGAACCAGAGCAACACAAGGGAGGAAGGCCAGAGAGGAGGGCAAGACCACCTCGGCCAACACCACTCCCAGCTCGTCCTCATCTTTCACTCACGCTATATTCACTCCTCCTAGCGTGGAGCTCATCCAGAGGGGCTCGACCAGGAGGATCTGTTCCCCTGGATCGTCACTGACTTGACCGTCGGAGTGCCCCCGCCGGAATCCCCGGCCCGGGTCACTGACATTGCTTCCTTGCAGGTCCCGAGGTGCCGAAGGCGTTCCCCGGTGGGTGGGCATGCGACACCCGACCACGTAAAGAGCTGCAGGCCATGACGATCTGGGCGGAAACACCAGAGATATAGGATGTTTCACCTCAATGTCATTCTCAACATATTAAAGATCCTGTGAGTATGACTATGACACCAGAGATGACAAAGGACCAAACATGGCAAATCAATACCCTTATAAATTGACTATAGCCATCATATCTATTAGAAATGCACGTGAGCATAAAGGAAATCATTACTTAAAAATAAATATGGAACCCTCAAAAAAGAAAGAGTCCATCTAGTGATTTAGGTATAAATGGTGCTTTGATCATTCAAATCATCGGGTCTAACCTCACGCAATGCAAGATCAATGTCAGCAATTCCAAGAGCAAACTCTAAGTCTTGCCTCCATTTCTTATAGTTTAACCTAGTAAGCACCTGAACAACAGCATTGTTATTGTTCACACCAAAAATAACTGTACAATCAAAATAAGAAATGCAAACATCAATTAACGGACATACTACAAACATATCATATCATAATAACAAATAAGAGCACAAACACAATATCATATATTCCCCTTTGGATAGAATATAAATATGTATTAGAGCTCTTCACATGAAGCCACAAGCTAATCAGATATTCTGGCATTCCTGAACCTATTTCCTTCGGGCAGACAGGCCCAAGGAAGCTAGAGTACCTTAGCAACATAATGCTCTATGCCATATTTTCTAGTTAAAACACACAACTCCTTTTGGGCAGGCGATTGTATGCCATAACCAGAAAATATCCCTCACATGATGAACAATTCGATGGACTGACACAAACAAACCACTTTGATGATAAATATTTGTACCAACCTACAAAATTATGTATACAGGGAATAAATATCCAAGCCAAAACAAAGGATATGTCAAAATATATGTATATCCAATACGATCAGTCGCAATAGGATACTAATCAACATGTATCCCCTGATCCATTTCACAAATTTCATTGCATTCCAAAATGTACATCATCAATAAAAACAACCATAAGAATTTGCCCATGCCCCTCCATCATTTTATTTTGGACCAAAATATAATTATAAATTTTTCAAGATCTTGATTGTAAAAGGACTAATTTATAATTCCAGAAAACTCAAGGGCCTAAATGCAAAATGGTCTTTTGGACCAAAAAGAAATTATAAATGTTGGAGGGACTTAACTGCAAAAGGGCTTATATTTAATTCCAGAAATCCCAGGGGCCTTAGTGCAAAATGCCCTTTTTTTTAAAGGTTATTGGTTAACGGGTTATTGGATTTTGGGTTTGAACCCAAAACCCGTAAGCCAATCTTCTTCTCCGCTGAGATCCCCCTTCCCACGAAACCCAATCTCCGTCGCCTTTGGTTCCAAGACCGCCAGCAGCCCCGCTGCCGGCGAAACCACTGCCTGGACCGGCCAAGAAGTCCCGGTCACCAGCTCCGGTGAGCACGCCGGAGGTCAAAATGCCTCCGACGACCGGTGGGACAAGGTAAGTTCTTCCCAGTTCTTTTTTTTTTTTTGTACGATCGGCCACCGATGAGACAACGGCTTATCGATCACCACCGTCGGGAAGGAAGAAGAGGGGGGGTTTCGGTCACGGGACCGACCAGGAACCACGACCGCCGGCGATGGCCCGACCGCGTCCTCCACTGTCGCCACCCTCAAGCGGGCTTCAAACCATTTTTTTTTTTTAAGGGTTGTCAAAAAAAAATAGAGACCGGCAAACTGTCGGTTTCTCCTATCTCCACAGTCATGGCAACATCATCTCGATGCCGCCGGTCGCCCCACAGTATGGACACGCCATGCTAAGATCCGTGATGATCGATGGGGAAGGTTTTATCATATCTAAAATATTAAAACATTATTCTAATCCCAGGCTCTGATATCAAATGTGGGAAAAACAATCCCTAAATATCTAGGATCAATCAAAATAAGAATCATATATTAGATCTGAAAATAAACACTTACCTAGATTCACCATAATCCTTGATCTCTATGCTCATACGAATACCGTAGGCAAAGTCATTCTCTCCGGTCTTCCTCAGAAAGGTTGCTCTCGATGAAAAAAATCACCGTATCATAAAATCACCGAATACGTGATATATAAATAGAGGAAGCGGATAGGAGACCTAGCCAATAAAATAAAAATACCCTAACTGACCCTCCTATCACGAGTCAAGTTGGGCTAAGGCCTACACTGTACCGCCTCAACCATACCAAATCACATGAGATGCTCCTGGCCCAATCAATGATCATATAATAATGGGCTTAACCTACGTCTATCAATATAGACCATAAAATTAACCCAATTTTAATAAAATAAAATTCTAATTAATATTAATCCAAATTAAAAAAATTCTTATAAAATAGCTATAAAAACATCCATCACCTCCGATTTGAACAAAATCCCCCCGCTTTGGAATTTATTGCACATGCCATCCATGTGAAACAACATCACTATTGCATTTCTTCTCCTATCAAGCAGCACCAACAAGCATGAATCTCACAAAACAATCTAGTTACTAAGCATTAACAGTCAAGCAAGAAGTCTAATATTTTATCAAATCTAAGAAGACAGAAGCTTAAAATTATTTTTTAATTAATCTTGCTGGATGAGATTCCGAGTTGTTACATCAACCCTATTTAGAACAACTTCGCTATGGCCCACATCGAAAACAACTCATCTATGCTTAAGAAGAAAGTGTCACTAGAATTTATGTCAAACTCATCACCAAATGCCTCTCAATTTGACTTCTGCTCCACTTTGAACTCTGAGTGGCATCAACTTTTTCAATTTTCCATTGGTTCAAGTGCATCTTGAATGATGGTAAAGACTTAAAAATAGCCAAGCAAATACAGATGTGTCTTATCATGTTCAATTCTCACATTTTTGCAGTCGTCTTAACAGTTTCATCTTGCTCACAATCAAAACCCTCTCAGCTTTTTATCCAAGTGTCACAAGATTTTCATGTCAAACTCATTACCAAATGGCACTCACTTCGACTTCTGTCCCACTATGAACTCTGAGTGGGATCAACTTTTTCCATTTTCCATCGGATCAAGAACATTTTGATGATGGTAAGGACTAAAACATAGCTAAGCAGAGACAAATGCATTGTCTCTTCTTCTCGGGTCTAGGATTGGCCTTTACCAATTTATACATCTTCTTTAATAAATACATGATATATTAATATTAATCAGTAACCAAAGAGCAACTTCGGTCTGGGCTTGGCTCCTACCAAGTTATGCGTGCTCTGAAAACATGCTGAATATTTAGAAAATGAGTTCATGCCATTCGAGTGCCAGATCAATAGTAAGACAAGCCTTTCGCATGGATATTTCCCATTTTTCCATCTCAAATCATCACATTTCATGCTGAAATACTCATAACCAAGTTTTAGAGAATTCTCACAGAAAATTATGTACTCTGAGCTTGTGAAATGCAAAGATCTTGGAAGATAGTAACATGACTTTCACATTACCAGTCAAAACGAAATTATAACAACCATCACTACCGATACAGCGCTAAAAGTTCAGTACCCCAGTCCTGTGCCAGACCAATACGTGTTTTTTATTTTAACAGAGCATGAGTTCAGATTCTGTGTAATAATTAATTATCAAGGCTGCCGTATGCAATGTGTTCATCAATCTATCACATTTTCATAGCTAACAACCAGAGAGCTATGTGAATGTATGATGGTCCATTGTGTCCCAAAATCTTAGCGGTACCTATCCGTAGTGACAGATTAGTCCTTGAGTCTTTAGGCAAATGAGCAGGCATTCACAAGCACCCAAACATATATAATTGACACAATGCAGAGGGTCACAAGCTGCATGAGAATGGAGGGTTGAATTGCAATTTGGCCATACCGGATTCTGTTGCCATTTTAAGTGTTCCACATATGGTGCTCATTGGTCTTGTAAAGATGTTGATTTAAGCTTTGGCAATGGTTGCAATTATCTGGCATCTCACAGACCTCACAGGATCTAATGTTGCACAAAGGGGTTGCATAAATGGGTTGCACATCGATGTGCTACAGAGGTCGAACTAAAATCCACATGGAAGGCAACAGTGGTCTGTCCCAGAAGTGCAGGCAAGCATATGCTATGTTTTGTTGTTGCCTCAATAAATGAGCAACAAGAACAGTGTCATGGCAGGCAGTCATGCTTTCTGGTGTAACACCATATCATTCACCTAGCAACTAAATGCTTGGTATTGATTTTTAGCTACTGCATGGCTGAAGCTGATGGTGGCTGAAGGACTGATTTATTTCCATTGACTTGTTCTCACAGCCATGGCCCTCAAATACATCTTTTGCGGGCTCTGAGAACTATAGCTTTTGTATACCTCCAGCTTTGTTATGCATCTTTAATGCTGGCTGTTAGTAGAATTCTATCGCAGTTGAAGAATGTGATAGGGGTTTTCTCATTTCTTCTTGTTCGACAGGCATCCATTGCCATCAGGAAGATAAGTTGAATTCTCTTTTGAGGGAATCTGAATCTTAGAATCTGAAGAAAGATTTTAAACAGAAAATTTGGACTAGAAATTGTTGGATAGCTGCTGTCTTATCAATTATCGATGTTTAAATTAAGCTGGACCACTTGAACACAACATTCATGTGCAGATTAAGAAAAATACAAAGTAGAGAAACCAGTACAGCCTATCGGTTTACTTGCAGCTTTATTTGTCTGTCTATGCTTGGGTAAAGAGATGACTGTTATAAAAAATGAATAAGCAAATAAGATGATGCTCTTGCCATATAGATCCCAGCAGAAAATTGATCTTGCCATCCTATAGAAAATTTCCTCAGAACCCAAATATATGATAGTTATTGGGAGTAACAATTCTGGTATAAGATTGAATCCTACATGAGCACAATGATGAAATCTCGAGTTAAACTATGAAGAACTTGAGCTACATAGCCTGTAGATGAGAATAAGCATAGATCACAGATTAGTTGGATGGATATATTAAGAGCATGTATTAGTTGGCCACAAAAAAAATAGAAGTAAATAATTATTTGTACGCTAAAGTCTGTCTAATTATCCATGCAAGGTAATCCAGCACATCTATATGATATGGGAAATCAAGCAGCATCACTATGCAGTAATTTAGTACTGCCTCACTAGACATAGAACAGCAAATATTGAGAAATGTTTCGCGCTCACTTCTGAAAAAAAATTGAAAAAAGAGGGAGGGGCAAAGGATACTCGGAGGTCTATACTGATCTAGTGACCACCTAAAGCTAGCTTAGCAATTATAACAAGCAACTGAGTATCAGGCACAACATTATATAATGTTCCCATTGTTGTCAAACCTTAATAAACATTCTCTAGCACAACTCTCTTTAGCTTCCTTTGTCCAATAAAAGTTTTCTTTGAGTAGTATTTTAATCCCAAAAGCAGTATACATTTCAACAACCAATTGCATGCTGCTTACACTTATTAGTCATGAGGTTCTCATGAGCAAGCTGAAAAATGTCCCCATATACCAGAAGAATAAACTAACCAACACTGTAAGCACTGCTTAGGAACCACCATCTCATAGAAATTGATTGAAGAAGAGAAGAGAAGAAAAAGAAGTGTACACTGTTCAATATCAGGCTAGAGAGAAGCAGAAATTGCTGACCTCTATGTATATATGTTCACCATGAAAAACAATTGAAATTTCAATCTTTCCATCTGACAAAACACTACTGAGAAAGAAACAAACATCATCATCCTCCTACCAAAACCCCAAGCATTACCCATACCAAATGAAACAAACAACCACTACGACGATCATATAAGATTCGGTGATAGAGCTGCAGTAAACTTAATAATTTAAACTGATGTAACTTCATGTGTATACCAGTCCTGGACCCTCTGGATTGGAAAGCAGAACAGGGTCTTACTTATTCCTTACCCTTCTTCCACCAGTGAAAATGACCTGCAATGAATCAATGGTAACCTCTGGAATTTCTGGACTGGTAAAGCTCCAACCTAGTCTTGGCCTCATGCAACAAGTTCTCCACCGTCGGGTCCTGCACCATGAAAGCCTGCTTGTATGACCACTCGAGCACCGTAAGGACCTCGGCCTGTGCCAATGCCTCGCTATCGGGCACATGGGTGGCGATGTAGCACAGCAAGATCAATGCTGGAATCTGGACCTCCTCGCCAAAGTAGACGAGCTGGACAAGGTGCTTGGCCCCGCCGGCATTGATGATCGCCTTGGAGTGATCGACATGGAGGTAATTCTCGGTGCATGCAAACTTAGTCAGTGCAACAGTCGCCTCTTTCATGACCAACCCTTCCCTCTCATCGAGCAACCGCACCAATGGTGCAATGATCCGGGTCTCCGTCGCCCGGAACGTTCTCGACAAGCAGCCCAATGCGACGATGCATGGCACGAGTAGGTCATCATCATACTCGGCCTTCTCGACAATTCTCAAGAGCTGGTCGATGACAGCCCCGGCTGCCGGGGAGGTGGGCTTGAATGCAGACCTCCTGAGGTCAGCATCCTTCTCGGCAACCAGGCAGACTTCCATCAGGGCCATGGCTGAATTGTACTGGACCTCATCAGCACCTTTCTCCAGAAGCACGGCGAAGCAGAGGAGTGCCCTGGACTCTGTAATACTCTTGCAAATAGCCGAATTGCCCCTGGCGAGCTTCCACAGGGCTTTGGCTGCCATTGCCTTCATGTAGGCCTTGGTGGCCGGGTCCTCGAACTCCCTCCCCTTGACGCCGGTGCCGTTCAGCGAGGCGTTCTGCTGGTGCTTCGGGCCCGTCACCGACCCGTTGGCGTTGGACTGGGATTTGCCAGCCTTGGCCATGGTGGACTGTATCACGTTGTGCATCTGGTTGCTGTTGTTGTTCTGGCTCTGGTTCCCGTAGGGGTGCTGCATCTGGCTCTGCTCGGGGGTATCAACCGGCATGGAATTATGATCTGCTGATGCGTTTTTGGCCATGACGACCGAGTGGATGGACATGCCCTTGGAGTGGATGGTGTACTTGGAGTGCTCCTGGACGGTCTCGAAGGCGAGGTGGGTGACGAGGAGGCGGATGACATTGTTCTGGGCGAAGACGTCCTGGCACTTGGGGTGGTTGGCGGCGAGCTCCGACACGGCCCACGCCACCATGGCCTGGACTTTCATGGCACCTTCTTTGAGAACCTTGGCGAAGACCGAGCAGACGCCGGCGAGCACCATCTGCTCGACGCTCTCAGGGTCGCGGGCCAGCAGGCCGATGGCGAGCGCGGCGTTCTCCTGGGCCTCCACCCGGCCGTCCTTGATCAGACGGAGCAAAGGCCCCACGCCGTCTTCCTCGATGATGAGCTTGCCGTAGCGGTCGTTGTCGCGGGCGAGGGAGACGAGAGAGGCGGCGGCGTCGGCCCGGGCGTCGAGGGAGCCGGTGAACATGGTGGCGATCTGCTCCCAGATGAGGAAGAGGATGGGCTCGTTCTGGGCGATAGGGGGGAGGCCGAGGTGGCCGAAGTCGTCGTCGGCCGCGGCCGTGGAGACGCGGATGAGCCAGGAGACGTCGCCGATGGAGTTGTCGAGCTGGATGCACATCTTGCGGAAGGCCCCGGTCTGAATGATGGTAAACACCCGCTTCATCAATCCGCGGGCCCGGCACTTGGACACGAGCGACAGCGCCTTCTCGAGGACTTGCTCGGTGTCGTCCATGATCCGGCGAGCGGGGCGCTCGTACAGCTCCGAGCGTGCGGCCTGCCGGAGGAGCCCCGCGAGCCTCTCCGTCTTCGCCTTCAACTCCATGCACTCCTGCTTCGACGAGTGCGCCTCGTCGGCCCACTTCATCACCTGGTCCGCCAATTGAATCGGCTTCGTCAGGATCTGCTTCACCCCATCCCCCATCATCTTTCCCCCTCCTCCTCCACCTCAACTATAAAAAAATTCAATCTATATTATCTAATTCATTCATCTATATAGCATACCATCTGTTCGATGATATGCTACATTCAAAACTGGAATGAGATTATCTGCTTTCTTCTTTTTTTTTCCCAGCCTTCCTCTCTTCCTCTTCCTTGCTTCAGAAGAATTGGGAATTTCCTTTGGTTTTGCTCCCTGGGAGTTACGGACCGGGGGGGGTTGGGCTGAGGTGGACGAGAGGAGAGACCGACGGCTTTTTTACATGGTCAAACGCGTTTTCCTCCACCACCGCCTCCACCCTCCCTCGTCACCGCCTTTAATCTGTTATTATCTACGTTACGCAAATAAGAAGATTTATTATAATCATAATTACTACCACTATATTATTTTTCTCTCACGAGTGGCAGGCATTGCTTACCGGCAACGTATCACCTACAAATGGTGTACGTACGTGAGTACTATCTGGTCCAACGGTGTCGTGCCATGTGGCCTTCTTCCAGCCGGGACCGCATCATTTTGGTTAAAAATTAATTATCACGGGTTGTCACTGATGTGATGGTTGATCGGACGGTTGTTAGACGCTTCATTCAAGCGAGTTATGGCAGAGGCCGTATGAAGAAGGGGAAGCCGGTCCCCAGCACCAAGGAATTGGTGGGGGAGGAGTTGGGTGTCACGCTTTCATGCCCTTCTTCATTTTTCACGGTGGCACGGCTCGGATCGTCCTTGGTCTGGTTATGTTTTATGTCACGGGGGTTGGGCCAGATGGGGTGTTTCCATGTGTTACAGTAATGATTAATATGATGTTACATTACATTATATATATATATATATATATAAAATAAGTATAGTTTCACACGGGGCTTCGGAATGTAGCCTTTTAAGAGATCGCAATCTTTCTACCCCACACGGTTCTTTTCTTTTCTCCCCCCATGGTCAAAGGCTCGTTGCTTATATGGTCATGGTAATAGCATTGGTGGACTTACCCAACTTTTTTTCTCTTTTGGATTGCAATAAAGCAGTTTAAAGCTGGTCAATGGTAGGCTTGCTTTGAAGACTTTTGGTGTTTGGGTCGCGCGGCGGTGATTAAATGGTTGATCATCTGTTGACTCATGAATCGTTAAATAATATAATAAAATATTATTAAGATGGTAGTTTGGTTGATACAGAGTAAAATTGTCGATAGATCGGGTCCAGACCCGAGACCCACAGGTCTGGATCCAATGGATCCAGATCTGGATCTCAATCTGGACCATTTATTCAAACCGAGACCCGAATTCGGACCCGATTAGTCATAGTTAAATAGACCAGACAGATCCGAATATTACATATCCAGACCCGACAGATCCAAAACCCGATTAAATAAAATAATATAATATATATTTATATATTTATATAATTGTGGGAGGTTGGATTATAATCAGATGGTTAAAAATCGTTCAAAGGTTACACTATTAAATCCTAAACAAAATCATGTCCTGATGCCTAACCTTAAACCTTGCTTCTCAGATCTCAGTTCTCCCTTCCAGCCGCCAGCGCCCACCACCCACAGGCTCCGCCTCCAGCGCTCCGCCTTCGGCCTCTCCCCCGGTGCTTCGCCTCCGGCCTCTCCCCCGGTGCTCCGTTTCCATGCCCACGGCCGACGGCCAATGCCGCCTCCCTCCTCCCCACGACCAACTGTTCGAGAGCCCTCTACGCCTGCCTCCTCCCCTACCGGCTACCGCTGCTGGCTGCACCTCCCCCACCGGCTGTCCCGGCCAGCCGCTGCCCCTGTCCTTGCCAGCCGCCAGTGCCCACCGCCCACGGCCTCCACCTCCGGCCTCTCCCCCGGCATCCGCCTCCATGCCCACGGCCGACGGCCAACGCCGCCTCCCTCCCCCCCCACGGCCGACTGTTCAAGAGCCCTCTTCGCCCGCCTCCTCCCCCGCCGGTTGCTACTGCCGACTGCACCTCCCCTGCCGGTTGCCGCTGCCCCTGTCCCACTGCCTACCATTGCTGCTGCCCCTGTCCCGCCGGCTGCTGCTATCCCTGATCCGAGACCTGCTACAGTATGTCAGTACCTATCTTGGTGAGAACCACGTTACATCATTCTTATTTTTTATTAATAATCATGATCAACAGTGTCACAATACATTAGGATATTTTTTATATAATTTATTTTAAATTTCATATTTTTTTTTGGTGGCATGTGCATCAGAGGTTTAGCGATTAAGTTTTAATTTTGGTAAGATTTGTTTCCTGTTATTTTAATTTCTGCAACTTTATTGGTAAGTCATGATGATATAGTTAGCTAATCTTTTATTATCTTTTTTATAATCCTATGTGATGTGGTAGGATCGCTGATATGGAACAGCTATCAGACCCCACATCAGAGAAGACCGCCATGTCAGGTTCTCTAGCCTGACTCCTTGGCCGGGTCGAGCTCCCTCAGAACAACGGGGCCGACTGTCGAGCCGAGCTCTATCTTCCACCAGATCGAGCCCTGTGGTCGGAGTCGAGCTCAGCCCTCACCCGCCACGTGGAGTCTCTCTCCGAGGTCGAGCCCTCTGGGCCGGAGCCACCACTTGTCCTCCGCTAGATCGAGCCCCTCGAGATCGAGCCCTGTGGTCGAAGTCGAGCTCGGCCCTCACTCGCCACGTGGAGTCTCTCTCTGAGGTTGAGCCCTCTGGGCTGGAGCCGCCACCTGTCCTCCACCAGATCGAGCCCCTCGAGATCGAGCCCTGTGGTCGGAGTCGAGCTCAGCCCTCACCTGCCATGTGGAGTCTCTCTTCGAGGTCGAGCTCTCTGGGCCGGAGGTGCCACCTGTGTCCTCTGCTAGATCGAGCCCCTCGAGATCATGCCCTGTGGTCGGAGTCGAGCTCAGCCCTTACCCGCCACGTGGAGTCTCTCCCCGAGGTGGAGCCCTCTGGGCCGAGCCACCACCTGTCCTCCGCCGGATTGAGCCCTGCCTCCCCTGCTTGGCCTCTAGCTCGGGCAAAGGCGAATGTAGGCGGGAGGACAGTACCATCACCCTAGGATGCCGGTAAGCCACTCAAGGACTGCGGAGCAGTGCCCACCATACTGCAATAACTGCTTGCCCGCCACTTACACCAGAAAAGAAGGAAACACCCTGATCAAGGTGCCACACCCTCCACCAGCCACCCGTACTACCAGAAGGATGGGCCAGCTAGAGGGCACGAATCCCGAGGGTGGCGATCCTCGGATCGAGGCTTTGCCAAGCTTCCTGGAATGGGACGACCGGAGAGAATGTCAGAGCGAATGAAAGTTTTCCCTACTGCATGTCAGGAAAGACGTCCCATCTATGGCAGGTACCCCGCCACACGCACCTGCCAGCCCAACGAGGATCCCAAGGCAAGTGCCCAACGATGACCTTGACTACAAAGAACGATCGACACCCCCGAAGGGGGAGGTAATATGAAAAATAATGCAATATCAGTGCAAGCTCAACCAGAAGGACGAGGCACCACCACCACTCTAAACAGGCAAAGGAGAAGCGGTTAAGTAGAGAATCCCTCTAGTTTCGCCGTCATCCTCCTCCTGACACACTTTCATTTCATTCTCATACCATTCACTCCTCTTAGAGTGGAGTCCATCAAGAGGGGCTCGACCAGGAGGATCTGTTCCCTTGGATTGTCACTGACTTGACCGTCGGAGTGCCCCCGCTGGAATCCCCGGCTCGGGTCACTAACCCAATCTTTTGCAGGTCCGGCCAAGACGGGACCTCCCAGGAGCACCAAGCCACACACTCCGGCGCCAACAGCAACTACAGGCCACGGCGATCTTGGCGGCAACACTGTGTTAGTTCAATAATCTTGTTAGCAGGTTCTTAGAATACTTTAATCCTATTATGATTGCCATTTTCTTAAAATAATTGTATCCTTATTTGGTTTGTCACATCTTTATAGGTTGGTTATTGTTGGAACATCTTATGTAGCTGGACTATGATTTTGTCATGCTAAAAATTTAAAAAAAATATCAAAACAAGTAGTGGAATCTTTCTTATATTTTATCTATGTTTTAAATTTATCATTATCATTCCTGCTATCATAGAATGAAAAAAAAAAAAAAAAGATAAAATCCTCCACTCTTACAAGCCCATGGGCCATGGTGATATTCGGGTCCGGGTTCGGGTCTGGATACCCGAGATCCATTCGGGTCCAGGTCTGGTACTTTAAAATTGGACCCGTCGGGTATTCGGATCCAAGTCTGGGCCCAGTACCTAAAATCGGGTACGGGTCTGGATATCTAGGTTCCGACCCGAACCCGACCTGTTGACAGCTCTAATACAGAGCTTGTCTTACCGGTCATGAATTTAGGACATGATCTCATAAATAACTTGATTAAATCTAAAAATTTTTCCAGGACATATGACAATTGATATGAGTCAAAGGTCAGGATCTCTTTCTTTATTTCCATTCTACTAGTCGACATCTTAGTAGTATCATATTGACGTACTCATCTTTAGATGAAAAAAGATTACAAAAATCTAAGCATCTTATATCAAACATTACCTGGCAGGATGGGAGCATGCGAGGATAGCTACCGGGATTCATCCCCATCCCATTTTACTCTACCAAAAAAAAATAATGTAATAAAATATAATATATTTGATATATAGTGATTATTTTTTAATCTGTAACTTGTATAACATGTTGTTGTCGCCAAGACCGTCGTAGCCCGTAGCTACTGCTGGCGCCGAAGTACGCTCCCTTCTTTGCTTGTCGGTCCTCTGCTCCTGGACCTGCGAAACAGGGGTCAGTGACCCGGGCCGGGGTTTTCGGCGAGGGCACTCCGACGATCAAGTCAGTGATGATCCAGGGGAACAGATCCTTCCGGTCAGGCCCCTCTTGATGGACTTCGTACTAGGAGGAGTGAAAGATGTGTGGAGGTTAAAACGTAGCAGGGGAAGACTAATAGCGGGGACAGAGGGATTCCTCGTCACTCCGCTTCTCCTTGTTTTCCTCGTTTTCCCTTGGTGGTGATTTTGGTGGTGGCGCTTCGCCCTCTTGGTCGAGCTTGCGCTTGTATTGGTGGTGGATTGTTGTTGTTACCTCCCCCCCTTTTTGGGGGTGTCGACTGTTCTTTGTAGCGGAAAATTGGTCATTTTGAGCTTGCCTCGGGATCCTCGCTGGGTTGTCAGGTGCGTGTGGCAGGGTTCCGTGCCGTAGACGAGATGCCTTCCTGACAGGTGGTAGGGAAAGCTTCCGTTCGTTCTGACATCCTCTCCTGTCACTCCATTCCGGGAACCTTGCCAGAGCCTCGATCCGGGGGTCACCGTCCTAGGGGTTCATGCTTTCTGGCTGGCCCATCCCCCTGAAAGTACGATCGGGCAGGTAGTCATGGCGGCATGGGAGGCGCCGCTCCGTAGTCCTTGGGCGGCTCGCCCGTGTCCTGGGATGGTAGGGCTTGCTCCGGTCTGGGCACTCCGAGCTCGTGCGATCACCTTGATGAAGGGTGCAGGCCCAGTCCAGAGGGTGCGCGCTCGGAGAGGCTCCATATCAGCGGGTGAGCGCCGAGCTCGACCTCGACCGCAGGGCACTAGCCTCCGAGGGTCTCGCTCTAGAGGGCGAAGGACGGACCCGGTCCAGAGGGTGCACGCTCGGAGAGGCTCCACATCGGCGGGTGAGCGCTGAGCTCGACCTCGACCGCAGGGCACTAGCCTCCGAGGGTCTCGCTCTGGAGGGCGGAGGACGGACCCGGTCCAGAGGGCGCGCGCTCAGAGAGGCTCCACATCGACGGGTGAACGCTGAGCTCGACTACGGCCGCAGGGCACTAGCCTTCGAGGGTCTCGTTCTGGAGGGTGGATGATGGACCCGGTCCAGAGGGCGCGCGCTCGGAGAGGCTCCACATCGGCGGGTGAGCGCTGAGCTCGACCTCGGTCGCAGGGCACTAGCCTCCGAGGGTCTCACTCTAGAGGGTGGTGGATGGCTCCGGCCTAGGCGCCCCGAGATTGCGGGCGCGACCTGGTAGAGGACGGTTCCGACCTAGGCATCCCGAGCTTGCGGGCGCGACCTGGCGGAGGACGGAGCTCGGCCCGTTGCCTTGAAGGGGCTCAGCTCAGCTCAGCTCGGCAAAGTGGTCCGGACTGGGGTGTTGCCTTGGCATCCGTCATGGAGGTCTTCTTCAATGTGGCACCTGTCAGCTATCCACGTCAGCGGTCTCGCCACATCACATGTATACCATAAAAATGACATGATTTTTTTTTTAAAATTTATCTTTAAGAAATGAACGAAAAGATATGTATTATTATTTTTTATAGAATGTATCATGTAACCAATTTAGCATGGCAATCATGCTCATGGGAGTTAAGACTTTGGTGAGTCAACACCGTCTCAACCTGGTTAAAGGTTTTTAAATCTTGCCGGGTTTGGGATTGACCAGACCCATGCAAGGTCTTGAGTCAGCGGTGGATTTGCCAACGTCTTAAAAAAATGCTAACATTAACTTGGCCTTACTTTTTGATAGTTAAATTTCAGGAGTCTTTGTGCTCTGATATCTAAATAGCTGTCATATTGATGTGTGTTCCTTGCCAAAAACAAAGATGTTGTTTTTAATGTCATTGGAAGTGCACATTAAAATCTTTTAATGCCAAATGATAAAAGAGGGTTGATGTAACTTACAAGAGTTGTTGCTAACAATGAGAGAAATCTGACCACTAAATTGTTATAATCAAAATTAATTAGTCAAAATAATTTTTTTCAATGTGCATTTAACAAACAATCAAGAGCAATTTTCAAGCAAATAAGCCCAAGTTGATCGAATGGGCTCGAGAAAATTCAAGAACCATAGAGTCACCAGTATCTTACCATGATTAGTCCAAACAAGCACCATATAGATAAAATTAAATCACGAAATCCAAATCCCTAAGGACTACTCATAGCCACATCATTGGCAATTAACGTCATATTAGCTTGCACAAGGTAATTGGTAATAGAAAGATGTAAATGAATTGATTAAATCTAGATTCGACATAAAACATGGTTCAACTTAACCCATAATCATAAATATAATTTGGATTCATGCATGCACTTGTTATCATATTAACTATTAATTGCTTCCACAAAGTTGAACCCTTGTCAAGAAAACCTAATTTTCTTTTTAACAAAAACGGAAAAAAAAAAAAAGGGTTAAAAAAGAAGAGCTAACTTTGCTCGCAGACAATTAGCAAATGTGATTACAAAAATGTTCGATAGGGCTTTCGGAGATCTAATTTGTCATACGGAGCAAATGGGCTCAAATCCGATTCGAATCCTGCCTTCGATTCAATTCGATTGATGAAAAGTTCAAACATTACCATTTTATCCCTTTAAGTACTCTATCAGCTTACACTTTGATAGGTCCAAGTTCTACCAATCAAATACTAATCAAATGATGTGATTGCAACACTTTCATGTACCTAAATTGCATCTCCATCCAAATTCAAGTAGTTCCAATCAAGAGGAAAGCCACATATAGAAGTTTTTTATGTCTTTACTCAATCTCCATACAATAGCATTTTTCTAGAAAGGGGGAGCCAAAAAAATAAAAAAAAAAATTGCAAATCTCTCATTCAAGATAGAGGTTGAATGTTATAATCACATCTCCATCATATCCTATCACATTACAACTGCCAAGATCCTCTATAATGAATAACATGGCAGATAAGGTGCCAATTGTTTGGTGACACCCAAGACAAAGCAATAACCTACACCAATATCAAAAAATCATGAACCTTGGCCACTTTGTTGCCAATTTTATAATCATGATTTATGAGGATGAGGGTGATAGTTATTAAAAAGAGTACAAAGAGAGAGAGAGAGAGAGAGAGAGAGAGAGAGCCAATTCACGTACGGCCTTATTGAATTTCCTACAGGACATGCATTTCCAAAGGAGTCGCATGTTTTACTTGCACCATATTGTGATGCCTCTCGAAGAGCATCTGATATCTTAAAAGCTGCATTTGATCTTTTTGCTGATCTAAAAGGACAAGTGGGCTCGAGCACCATGTATTCAAATGTGGAGCATCGACATGCATGCCTTAATTTGCATGCTCATGCAATCAGTCATGCAAGCATTTGTTTTGTGGTATCATCATGTAGTGATAGGGAAAAGAGGAACAAAAGTACTTGCATTTGTTTTGAACAATGACAGGCTATTTATTATGGCATGGTTTACAAGGAATGTTATTAATTTGTGAATAAGCCATCTCATTGTTGAAATAAATCATGTCCGATCTCGAATAAAGTTCCTCGATACCGGATTCTATACTGATACCATTCTATCATAGTATAACATGTTTATCACAAAACCTGATTCGATATACCAAGTATCGGTACACCCTCTATACCATGTATTTTTTTATATTGGTATTGGTCTTCGCTATTTCAAATTTCCCAGTAATGCTGGTGAAGATATGATTTGAACCCACAGCTTTGAAAAGCTTTAGTAGCTTGCAAGGATGGCATGGATCCTTATCCAGAAATCCAGGCATTTAAATGGATGGATCCTATAGGTACTAAAGAGTTCTTGACCTATTTAATGTTGGACAATTATTGCTCAACAAATGTGCACTCCTTAATCATCTGAAACATTTCTTCTACTAGAAACAGTCTGGTAATTAAGATCATGTGTTACACAAATGTGTGTGTGTGTGTGTGTGTGTGAGAGAGAGAGAGAGAGAGAGAGAGAGAGAGAGAGAGAGGGCTGCAAGATTTCAGATAAGATGGCTTGAGAGGATCAGGGAAGGTAGGCCATGACGCATCCAATATGAATGCCTGTAGATCATTGGATAAGGGCAGCGTTGTCCCATTTGGGTGGTATTACACTACTCTTATACATTATTAAAGTTGCCAGTATCTACCATTACGGTGATAGTGCAGTCGGTTAAAGCGTAGCTCGGTTCTTGTATATAAATTCATTCGTCACGGGTTCGAGGCATGATATCTCGGATGATTCAATTAAATTCCAGAAACTCTGGACGTACGTGACGGGAGGCGGAGCAGCTGCAACTCCGGTACCGTAGTGCGGTTAGATTGACGTATTCACCGGTTGGTGAAGATGGTATATGAAAAATTATGGCCCGAATCGAACAATCATCTAACGGACTGGGAGCTAGAATAGAGAGCTACACCGAGATATATCCCTTACCCTTTTGTTTCATCAAAAAAAATAAATAAATAAATTGTCAGTATCTTGCCCATTTAGAATCTTGGATATGGGCAAAACTTAGATATGGTATTAAGAGATTTTTTTATCAAAAAAATATTTTATAAGAAGATTTATCATTGAAAATAAGGGAGGGAAGTCGATTAATAAGATGAGTTGCAGTTAAAACACACTTGTCTCAAAATTGAATTAGTAGGTTCGCATAAAAATGAAGCGCTCAAGTTACTTCAAGGAAGTGTCTATATTTGTACTCAACTATATCATCCTGCAATAATATGTCAACATATGATATTTCTTGCATAATTCCTTGAAAATCAACATAAGTTTGTAGTTGATCGTCCATGAATTCAGTCCCATTATCGCTCCTAACCATTTTAATTTTATAAGAAAATTGATTGTTTACAATAGCAATAAACTTTTTAAGCAAATAAAATCGATGTTTTATTTTTGAATCACAGAAGAAAAATCCATAGGCTACATGCAAAGTCATCCATAATGATTAAAAAATAATATGCACCGGTATGAGATGGAATTAAATAACCTCCCCAAAAATCTATATGAATAAGTTCAAAAATGAAAAAAAGTAACAAAAACATTTGCAAGAAATGGAACTATAGTCTATTTAGCTAAATAACAAATAGTACAAGAATCAATTTTATCCTAAAAAGTAGAAGGAGGAATGAAAATATATATCTTGGGCTAAAACCTTTAATCATGGAGTCAATAGATAATTCAAATGATTATGCCAAAGACTCAACTAGGTATAATGAGCAGTAGAAGTAGAAGAAACTGGATCCTTGTAGTAGTAAAAGACCATCCTTTTTTTTTACCCAGATCAACTAATTTTCTTGTTGACAGGTCCTAAAAAATTCAGAAGTCAGAAAAAAAATGGCAATGCAATTATGTGTCTTAGTGAAGTTGCTTGCTAATAGATAATAAATTTAAATTGAAAGTGGGTATGCGACAAATATTTTTAACTCAAGAAGGGAACAATAATTTTATAGTCTCTTTTTAGGTTATTTGAATCATATATTTGGTAGGTAGTTTAATAGATTGAAAAATTGGTAGAGAGTCGAGTGATAAAAAGAGACTAGAATTAGAGACCATGTCGTCAGAAGAACTAATATCAATTATCCATGTCACAAGTTGTGAGTTGACAGAGGTAGTGGTTTAATCAATGTTTAATATGGATAGTAATTGGGCATATTGCTTTGGCATGCAGCCCACACAATAGTTGGGCCAAGAAGACTTTCATTGTTGGCAGCATGATTTATAGAAGGAGAATAAGTTTTGGTTTCTCCATGATAGTTTTGATAATCATATAGTTTATAAAATATATCAGCATATAACTAAGATTATTACAATAATCATAGTATGGTCATCCTTGACCGCCATGGCTATGATCTCATTGGTTACCGAAATGATTAGAACAATACTTGTCAAAATACGAAGCAACCATGGTAGCATTTACAAGAGTCTACATCAATTTGACATGCTATGCCTTTTTTTTTCCCTTGTAGAATCGGAGAAAAGGTTTTACTTACTATAGGTAAAGGCTCCATGATAAATATCTAACTCTGAACAGTTGAAAAGGAGTCATTGAGATCCATAAGAAATTAAAAAATCCTTTTTTTTTGAAAAAAATCCTTTCATCCTAGAAGATCTGGTTCAACTCTTTCATCACACCGCATGTGCAAGTAAGAAGTGGACATAGATCATCGATCACATCCCAATATGCTTTGAGTGTGGTAAAATAAAAAGCAACAAAAGATTGATTTTGAATATGTATTGAGATATCTTGCTTGATACAATAAATTTAAGCAGCATTACCCTGAGAAAAATGTTGTTGCAGATCTTTCCATGCCTCCTTTATAATTTCAAAATTGACTATGCTGATCTTTGCAGACAACATTCCAAATCCAAGAAAGTATCATGGTGTTGCAATGCTGCTATGCATCATGTATTGTTGAACTTTGGTTAGGTTTCTTAAATGAGACATCTAATAAAGTCAATTTTATTCTTGGCTAAGAGAGCAATTTTCATCGCACACCTTCATAAAGAATAATTGTCATCAATAAGGACTTGGAAGACTAGGATCATGCTTGGATTTTCTAGGTGATGGAGAAAGAATGGAGGCGTTACATTAATATTTAGAGCGGAAATGATAGTAGGCCATGATTGTTAGATGAAGAATAAAATGCCAAAAAAAACATGAAAAGGATGATAGGATAATAAGAAAGAGAGGTTGATTGATCAAGAAAAAACCTGCTTTGATACTATCTAAATAGGTGAGATACCGACAACTTTAATATTTCTTGGGCATTGAAGTTGCATGTTTCAGTGCTAGATTGCGTCTGTCTTCAGTGCTCCCCCTCGTAGATATTAAAAATTTAGAATCCCTCATTCTTATGGCTATAGTTCTACCACTATAGGTACCTTAGCTACTGGCATCTCTCTGCTCATTATTTCAAGGATGTATGGAGATTATATGGTTCGGTCTCTAATAGTGCTGACGAGCCTTGTTATTTCCATGGGATCCCAACTTCTGTGAACAGGATTGGATGCATATATCATTTTGGCAGCAATTGTAATTTATATAACTTATTTCAACTTGCAGAATGTTATGGTATCGACTGCACCGATACTATTCTCATCAGGGGATCGCTCGTATATATGGAATACGGATCTCCATTTTCAGGATCGTGATTATCGATGTCGATGCCGCAAGAGAAAGAAGAAAAAATAAAATACTAGATACAATTAGATGGGTATACAAAGTTTCACTATAAGAAAATTAGAAATTTACAAATTGAACTTCCACTCTCGATCCTGTACAAGTCTCTCAATAAAAAATTCTAAAATTCATCACACAAGCTCTCAACTAGAGACCTTTCATCTCTTTTCTGATCATCACACCCAGCATGCTGCTCTGCCTATGTTTTTATAGTCTCTTCTATAAAGAGCATCTAACCAGAAGTCCAACGGTTCAAACTGCATCCAAATCAGAGTCCTGTGGTTCTTACAATCATCATCTGACTATAAAGCCTTTTCCTGGCCATCGATTAGCCTCGATTGTACCAAAATATCATACTTAGATTGGGCAAAAATGTGTGAATCATGCCGGATCAACCTCGACCATCCGATCCATGCACCGAACGTGCATTGCCATTGAATCTTCATTGCAAGTCACGCATCACTGTTGATCATGCATCAAAAGTCATGCAAAAATATTGCATAGAGAAAAGTAGTCGAGGCTTGGGGCTAGGCTGGTCGTGCACCCACCTGTGCATGCCCACCTGGGTGGGGGTTGGCACCCGCGCGCCTCGCTAGGCCATGCGCCAGTCTAGGCCACATGGTTAGGCCAACCTACTACGAGTCCGGCAGCGGGCCAAGCCAAAAAGCTTTCAAATTTTTTTCTCTCCTTTTGGGCTGGGTCTTCTTAGGGCTTCTCTAGGACCTCCTTCAAGATTGATTTCAAGATATTTTTCCAACAACCTCCATCTTGACTTGACATTCGGCCTCGACCTAACCTTGAGAACTTCTTGAAGAATTTCGCACCCTATGCCCTAAGATAAATGCCTGATCATGAATGGGCAAATATGAGAGTCAAACCAGCCCACTCGATCCCATCTCCATCATGTGCTGTGCTCACCTCGACCTGAGATCTGCTTGGAAAAGTCTCCTGCAGCAATAGAAACTTCACCTTGTATTGTTGCATGTCGTCTTTCCGAGACTCTTGTCTCGTACCGATCTACCTATTCCTGAAGCTCCACCTCATACTAGACTTCTATATGCATCAGGGACTCCACCTTACACTGAACTCCCTATCAAGAAGTAGTGACCTCCATGCTTCTTCCCCTGCAAGATATCTTACTACCACACATGACCTTCAAAACTCATCACCGACTTTTCACGTGTAGCCATTTGAATCCAGTTTATTAAAAAAGATTAGATATCTGCAAAACTAGGTATTCATCGAATCTCATCCAATTTCTTCTGTCCCATCATCTATTTTCAAGCTGGTTGTCCTGATATCCTTGATCATATAACTCGATTCATTTGACAAGTGGACAATACCTTCTCTGTTCTCAGAAAGTCAAATAGCTCATCTCTATAACATATGTGATGTGGATATACAGAATCTAAAATTCACTAAAAAAAGGAGATACCTAGTCGAATACCATGAGTGCATCGCTGATATATCCGTCATCGCTGTCATCAGCCATCATTGCAGCAACTCTCGTCCGATCTCTGAGTTGCGAGCAATTTTTGACATGATACCCCAACTCATCGCACCAAAAATATTTGATCTTGCTTGCATCCTTCAACCTGGACCGCCCAAATTGTATCCTCTATCACTCTACCTTCCACTGCCTGCTCCTCCAGAAATCATCAATGCTGAGTTCCTGCTTGAACTCGAAGGTTAGTTCTTTTGCTTGAAAACTTCATTCTGGAGAAACATCGATATGACCTCCTCCTTCTTGATGGTGCTTTTATCCACTAGAAAGTAGTCACCAAGAACTCGAAGGATTGGGACAGAGATGAAAGTAAGACCAGCACCATAGTCTTCTTTTTAACTTTTTCACCGATACTGAGAAAATTGGTGAGTATCCTCTAGAAGTTTCTTAGGTGCTCTGTATGCTCTGTTCCTCAGTCATCTATAGTTGATATAACTTCTTCCAAAAAAATAGCATGTTGGTGAGAGACTTTGCCATGTACAACTCCTCGAGCTTCTCCCATAGCACTATCAAGAAAATCTTATTCAGCACATAGATTACCACCTCATCCACTACGTACAAGCAAATCATGCTTATTGCTTGCATCTGGAGCCGTCTTTAAGTCTTCTCTCCATGATAGCTGGCCTCTCCTCATACATAAAAGTGTTGTCCAGCCCTTAGTGGATAAGCATATCTTTCACCCTCACTTGACAGATAGAGAAATTGCTCTTCCCATCGAACCGATAGATCTCAAACTTGATCGTGCCTATCCTCTCTATTTTCTTCGATCTTGATCAACTACAGATAATCGGGACTCTAGTATCAGTTATTATAGTATCAACTATGCCGATACCACTCTCATCGAGGGATCACTCATGCTGAATATAGATCTTCATTTTTAGGATCATGATTATTGGTATCGATATTACAAGAAAAAATAAGAAATAAAATATAAGATATAATTAGATGGGTATGCAAGGTTTTACTATAAGAAAAATAAAAACTTACAACTTAACTTCCACTCTCAACTCCGTACAAGTCCCTCAACAAAAAATCTTAAAATCTCTCTCACAAGCTCTCAGAGACCCTTCATCTCTTTTTTAATTCTCACACCCAGTCTACTACCATGAGTCCAACGATCCAAACTGCATCTAGATCGGAGTCTTGTAGCTCTCCCAATCATTGTTTGACTGCAAAATCCTTCCTCACCGTTGATTAGTCTTAATTGCACCGAAAATCAAACTCAGATCGGGCTAAATCATGCGAATCATGCTGGGAATCATGTCGGCTCAAACTCGACCATCCGATCCGTGCACTGAATGCATGCTACCATTGGATCTTCGTTGCAAATCATGCATCGCCGTTGATTGTGGGCCAAAACTCATGTAAAAGCATTGTAGAGAGAGAAAAAGGAGTTCGGGCTTAGGCCTAGGCTGGTCACATGCCCGCTCACGTGCATGCCCGCCCGGGCTTGGGCCGATGCCCGTGCTAGCGCGTGCACTGCTAGGCCATGCAGCTGGGCTGGTCTACAGGCCGGCCGAGCCAAAAATTTCTATTTTTTTTCTCTCTTATTTTGGATTGGATCTTTTTGAGCTTCTTTGGGACTTTCTACGGGACCGATTCGAGACGTTTTTCCAGTACAGAATTCTTATACGATAGTGTGCCAAATGCTTGGAAGTATTAAGAGTCAACAAATTTATCTTCTACTCCATATTTGTCAGGTTATGTGTTTGCCATATCAGGAGATGCTGTGGCTTGTCACTTTGTCTTATGGGTTGCTTAATCTTTCCAACTCTAAATTACAGGAAGGAGTAATGATGGCCCAACTATCCCTATAAATCTTGCTTCTTTGCTTCAGCTTTAGAGCCTGGGGAGTTCCCTTGTCTTGCACCACTTATCTTTGTCTATTGCTCCATCTGCTCTTATCCTCTAAGCTAGCTACCTCTGTGTGCTTATATATTGTATTTCGGTTGTGCATTCCATCATGTAAACAGTTCTTATTGTCATTCTAAAATAAGCTATTAGCTCCTCGGTTTACCCAAAAAATAAAATAGAAATTTAGAATTCCCATGGGCATGGTTCCAACAATGCACTAAAAGCTACTGTATATATGTTTTTACCATGGACAATGTCAAGCAGCAACTTGATATCCTGTAGTATTTATGCTAGAAAATCCACTTCAATGCTAAGCCTTGATATACTTTGGGGAACTTCCATCACATTGAATTAGGATCATAGAATACATATTTCGGTGATGATGAATGCAGCCCCTATAAATAAGATTAGGAAATGATTAGTTTCAGGGTTGGCCTCCATTTTGGCAAATTTTAAACTTGGTCTTTGGAACAGCCATACTGTGATCCTTATTCTATCATCGAGCCCAAAAATGCCCAATGAACTGGAGCCAAGTTTATGGGCATGCACCTAAGCCAATAGCACTTTTGTTACCGTTCTACCAAGGATTTTTGTGAAAAAAATCTATTTAAAAAATGGATTGGGAGCTGTAAAATAAAATAAAATAAAATAAAGAACTGATATGGGCTTCCTAGTTACTGCTTTCAAGCTTCTAAAGATTGAGCTGTCGTTTGGACTTGCGAGCCCGATCCAATTCCAACAAGGCCTGGCGTGGACCTGATCTACACCATAAGCCAGGACTCGAGAGTCCAAATGGCAGCCCATAATCACTTGCACCAACCCAATTTAATAAATAATGGATGTGTTGTTATGCTTTACATGATGTTAGTATGATTTTAGATAATCACATAATTCTAGGAATCGCATGACAGCATATATTATTTTCTTTTATTAACATGGTCTTGTAGGTTTTTTTTTTGTGTTATTACAATTTTCTATCATTTTCTTTTATTACAATGATTCTTTATCAACTATTATTAATTTTCTTTTATGAAATATGTACACCGGTATAAATAATATTTAAGATATATTAATTAAAATTAAAATAGAGATAGCAAAATTATTTTCCTTTCTTCCTCTTTCTTTTTTATTTTTCATTTCTTCTGTAAATATTATAACATGGCATCAAAGACGGGTTATGCCATGCCATCTCTTCTACTTTTGTTATTCTGTCATCGCTGATCTATCAATATCTGCTTTCCTACAAATTCTCTATTTTTAGTGGATTCGTACATTTTCTATTTTTGGTAGATTAATACCTGAAATTTTATTGTTTGTGACCAACAACTTTTCCCAATCACTTTTCTTCTCAACTTCAAATCTTCGGTTATCTCTCGTTATCATCACTTGGTGAGTTTCTACCTATTATCAGCCTTGGTTGCTTTCTTTATGAGTATTAACTTTCTTTTCTATGATATTTTTATTTATAAGAATTATCGGGCTTTAGCCATTCTATCTTTGAGCTCGACCTTCTCTTCTATAATATTTTTATCTGTACGCATTATCAATCTTCAGTTATATTTTCTTTAAGTACCGGCCTTCTCTCCTATTGCTTTCTTGTTTGCAATGATCAATCATTGGCTTTTAGCTACCTACTCTTTGAATGTCAGTCTCGCTGTAACTACTATTTTTTTGTATCTTCTCAAAATCATGTCATCTAAATCAACAATATTAGCAGACATATTAATTTATCATGGCAGTTTTTGAGTACATTCATGATCTAATTTTTAAACTTAAATTAACATCTACGGTACCGGTTGAATTTGAGAAAAGTGTTAGCATGATTTTAAATGATCATGAGTCTAAGTAATTATATAATTTTAGGAATTACATAATAATTTATAATATTATGTGATCATATTAATAAAAAAAAATATTATAGGTTATCAAGTGATTCCTAAATTAATGTGATCATTTAAAATTATGCTAATATATGAAATACGTAAATATTTTATTTAATTGTACCTTTAATTATTCTTAATTATAAAATTACCAAGTGCATCTAAACAAGATGACCGACTAATATTTGACTTGTATATACGTATTCACCCAACATATTTGTAGATATGATTGATATTTAGTTCTTGGTATTTTTTTAGAATAATATAGATACATATGCTTTGGTATACATATTTGGACTCCTATGATGACTAGATAGGGATATGGTACTGGTACTCTATTATTTTTTTTGGTAAAGAAGAGGGATATGAGTTTAACCCGGTGTAGTTATCCCTGAAGGCCTCCATCCTATCAAATAATATTCGATTCAAGGCATTCAAATTTTTACAGCCTTTTTCCATCTAATAGGTAAGTACGTCAACCTGACACCACTAAGACAACGGCTGGTAGAACGGAGACACAAAGAAGGAAACTCTGACCTCTCATTCAAACCAACTGTCGCAGGTCCCAGAAAATAATTTCTGTATTTAATCGAGTTATCCTTAGGATCCTGAACCCACGATCGGCTAAAAGTGAGGCCAATCTTCTACCAATCATGCTACCACCTCAACGGTGTACCCAGTTATTTTTCAACACCGTATTCGGTAAACAAGTTGTATCTTTGTGCATCGATAATTATCATGAGGCTATAGCTAATGAAGGGGGTAAATGTGTAAAATTAACAAAACACAATATTTGATCTTTTTACCTTAAAAACTAAATCTTTTCCTCCCTCTTTGTCTAGATCAATCAATCTATCTAATCTCTCTCTCTTTCTCTCTCTCAAAAGTAGAGTTAGGAAAACTAATCTGTCTCACGGGACCCCCCCTTTTTCTTTTTGATAGAAAAAAAGACAAGGGGAGGGGGGAAAAGCCCCCGGTGTAGCTCCCCACTCGGGCCCCAACCCATTAGACCTTTGTTCGATTTGGGCCATAATTTTTCATGTGCCCTCCCCACCAACTGGGTGAGTACGTCAGCCTAACCCTACTAGGGCGCCGGAGTTTCGGTCCCCCAACCCATTAGACCTTTGTTCGATTTGGGCCATAATTTTTCATGTGCCCTCCCCACCAACTGGGTGAGTACGTCAGCCTAACCCTACTAGGGCGCCGGAGTTTCGGTCGCTCAACCCCCCAGTCATGGGTCCCAAAATTAATCTAGAATTTAATTTAGTCACCCGCGGGATCATTCCTCGAACCCATGACCAATGGATTATTCACAAGAGCTGAGCCCCGTCTTAACCAACTAAGCTGCCACCGTAGTGGTACGGGACCCCTTTCAAACTTGGTTATATATTTCATATAATACCTAAGAAATGCTATGCACTAGTTAAATGGAATCATTAGGTCTTAACAAATAAAAACCTAGAGTAAACTTAGAGTCGACCAAAATTGAATTAATGAGTAGGTTCTGGGTAAGTAGTTGATTCCAGGCTCCTTATTTCCAATCTAATTAGACTTCACCTTTGCTTCCCAAGGCCTCTGTAATCTTTCGATTAGGATGTTTCTTCTGTAACAAATGCTACATGCCCATCCACATATGAGCATGCACAAATCCCACCTGTACAATTATACATCATATATTCCACCCGTCCAGCATCTAATCCTGAGCTTTATATGTAATTTGAATCAACAAGCCTCTTTCGCACTACCCCACCACCTGACCATCTCCTCTCTGTCACCCCACCACCTCCTCCTCATGGCCTCCCTAACTCCCCACTTATTCTTCTTGATCGTCCCCATCTCCTGGCCTTCTCACCCCTGCTACCCCACTGCTACCTCCCCGCCCCACTCCTTCTGGCCATTTCTATCAACAAGCAACAATGATTGAAAGAAAAAAAAAGGTGAAGCGCACGATCCGACCTAAAAGTCCGAAGCATGGTATGAATTGAGCTTAGGCCTGAGTTGGAGACCCGAAGATAGAGCCAGGCTAGGCTCGGGCCTTGAACATCAATGTTATCCCTTGGGCTTAACCTGGTCCAGCCCACCCAATAAGTAGGTCTATCTTCGACATCCCTCATTCCTCCTCCTCCAATCCTCCTCTTCTTCTTTCTCCTCCTATAATCCCATTCTTTTTTCTCTTTTTTCTCCTCTAATCCCACCCATAAGGCTTTCGATACTGCCCTCCCCCTCCATGTCGACCTCCATAATCCTGCCCTCATCCTCTATAATGACTCACTCCATCTCCATCCTTTCCTCATCGATGATCTATCGTTCCCCCTCCTCTTTCTCCGCACTCCTTTCTTCTCCTTGTCCTTCACTTCTCTTTCTTTCTTCTCCTTCTCTTCTTCCTCCAATCCTATCTATGAAACCTTCAATGCCCTCTCCCTTTCTATGCTAACCTCTAAGATCCCACCCTTTCCCTCCACAGTGGCTCTCTCCACCTTCATCCCTTCATTACTGGTGATCCCTTATTCCTTTTCCTCCTGGCCCTCTTCTCCTTGTCTTCATCCTTCTCTCTCCTTCCCTTTTCTCCTCCTCCAATCCTGCCTTTCTCCTCCTCGTCCAATCCCATACTTTTTCCTCTTCATCTTCCTTCTCCTTCAATCTCACCCATGAGGTCTTCAATGCTGCCATCTCCCTCCATGGTTGCTCCCTCCACATCCATCTCTTCATTACTAGCAATTCCTTGCGATCCTATATAAGTGAGGGACATTTTCCAACCATTGACAAGGCAAACTAACACTATTTGTTAGTAAATGAACAACAAAACCACTTTAAAACATTTCAAAAAATTAAAGGATTAGTTTGTGAAAGAAATACAATAAGATAGCCAAAATTGTACTTAATTTTTCTTGAAATTTTTTTGAGTATGTATACAATATATATAGCATGTACAAGAAAAAAATAAGAAAAAATATTTCAACATTAATTCAAATTTAAAACCTGAATTTTGAATTTGAATAGAGAAAAAAATAGAAAATAGATAAGGACATATTACAACAGAGATTGAATTCAAAATTCAAAAATTAAATTTTGAATGAAGAGAATCTATGGTATGATATTATGATTGTCTTGCACACCATTGGCTTGAATAGTTTGATACATTTTAAAAGGCTTAATTACTAAATTAGTCCCTAAGATTTAGGGTCTAAACTAATTGAGTCTCTAAGGTTAAATTTGTACCAATTTAGTTACTAACTTTTTCAACCGATTTTAATATAATCTTTATAGTTAATTTTCTATTGGGAATCAATGGAACATGCTCTGCTAGACTTTTTTTTTGTTGACGTGGCAGTTCAATGGCACATATAGATTGCAGAGAGGAATTTTGGAGGCAATATGCCACGTTCGGAGAGGCATTCCCACCAAAAATAAAGGAAAAGGATCTGTTAATTAGTTATAGGTTTTTTCAAAAAAAACTAGAGAAAAAGCATCATTGTTTCAATTATGGCAGCTCCAAATATGGTCATCCTCATTTATTTTTTTAGGGAGAGTGTAGTATTAAAAACTTTTTGGATGGAGGCCAATCCAGGGAGGAGATTCCTTGGATGTAAGCTCTATGGGATAGGTTTTATCTTTGACTTTTTCTCCAACTAAGCTTAATTCTTTTTTTTGTGTGTATTCTTTGTTTAATAAAACATAGCTCCTGAACTCCTTTTTTTCCTTTTTTTTTTTTGTTGTAGCAAAGTCATGCATCTGGGTACTTTGCTTGGTATGATCCACCAGTCAGTGATCATAAGAGGCAAGTTATTATAAGTTTATCACAAAGGATTAAAAGAATGAAGGTGGAAAATACAACTAAAAGAAAAAGGAAAAACTCTTGCAAGCCTTGTATTTTTTTTTCTTGGTGCCCGCATTGGTATCCTTGTAGGTACTATAGCCTTTCTTCCTATTTGCCTAGTTGGAGCATGGAGTTAATTAGAGTAGGAAACCATTTGGAGCAAAAAATTTCTGTGGGTTGTAATGGCAGCAGGGAACATATCTTATGTCTGTAACTTATGCCTATTTTTGTAAAGGATTATCTATGGGGTACATATGTTTGGTCATTTATAGATTAGACATGCCAATGATTTTGTAATGACCTTCATAAGTTGAAATGAAGTGTAATGTTTTATATTTTGGAATGGGCTTGAGGCTTAAGTACCACACCTGTACATTCTTTCTCAGTGTCGCTAGAAAAGGAAGATAGTGAAGGGCATCGCTAGCATCCTGGATCATCATATAGGCATTGTAACTGTCCAAGTGATCCAATGAGTCGATAGTCCTATCGTAAGGCTCCAAGTGGGATATTTTAAAGTGGGGTGGAATTACATTTTCTATAATTCGATGAGAAAATGAAGGCCGAGAATTGTATCCAGATTGTTCATCCATCCCACGGTTATCGTCCAGCTCCACGTGTCATTGCTCTAACTTCTAAAACTCTCTTAGTATCATAATGGCAGGTTTCTCAACCTTGCCGGGTAAATTCTAGAGTGGAGGAATCTTCTCTCGAGAATTTTGAAAAAGACTGTAAATGCTTCTCTCTGCACCAACTACCTTTCTATCATCGTGTTCAAGGCATCGTGGAGGACTTCATTGACCTAGGGATTGTCATCTAAAAAGCATCGATAGAAGGAATGTTGAACGGTTTGTTGACGCCGAGATTTCTTTAGAGGAGATCGTCGGCTATGTTCAGAGCAGTTGGTCCCATCGGTCATTGTTGATTATTTATCGTGGCTTCTTGGAGATTTTGAACAACAACAGCCAAGGCTTCCACCTTGTTCAAAAGAACGATAAATTGCTATTGCTCTGCCACTATCATTGGGGGTGTATTATTGGCCTCCAATGATGGGTTGGGCTGGTCATCTCTCCCAGATGATTGACAACCCTTACTAGCTAAAGTGTTATGTATTTTTTCTTTGACCATCATTTATCTTCTTTAGATTTTCCTTTATAGTTAGGAGATGGGTGATTGACCATATGTGAATTCCCTTCTTGGCATGCCAATCTATTGATGTTGAACCCCAGATGGCCAACCTCTTTGATAAAAATGGGGGAATGGAAAGTGAGAGATGCTAATCGGTCACCTGCAACTCCTATAAAATAAGTCCCTGATTAGAGATTTTTCGATAGAGAACCCTCCGATGCTTAAATCAGTGAGATTCTAGTAAATAGATGAAAAATCTTAGAGAAATGAAAGTGTCAGAGTTTTTTTATGTACAATGTTGGCTTATCCTGGAAGGTCCCCTCTTATCATTATTTATAAGCATTTGTAGTAACTAGATTCTGTTGAGAAAATTTTCTTTCCCTTAGCCTTAACAATATATCATTAGGGCTAACTTATTCTTATTATAGTGCACAGCTAGTGTAACCATATTTCCATTATGACAACTGTTCTCTTGTTCGCTAAACTTGATCAGACATTTCCGATTCATCGGCCAATAGGTCTTTGTTGCGACTTGTTTATCAACCATTTCACTTTGTTTTGTCATCTGGTTGTCTAGTTTCTCAAAGAAGGGTTGATCAGACTTTTAGTATCATCGACCTTGCTTTAAGTTTATCGACTACTTCGTTTTAACATTCTTCATCATCAATCAATTGAATTGATCAGTCGGTCCTATCAGTTGGCATAACAATAGCTATTCCAATTCTTATTCCAATCAATTTCAATTTTGATTCTAATAATGAACCAACCATACCAAAAGTTAACTAATAGATCTCCAGAGGCACCCAAAAATACTTGATTTTGTTAACTGTCGAAGGTTATAATGCACCAACAAGCAACTATAGTTTCATTGTCATAGTGGTCATAAGAGTAAAAATTTTCAATCTAAGGCAATTCATATAAAATCATCCTACAGTATTGTTTCTGTTGTACCTAACTGGCTCACCAACGAACCGGACTACCACTCTCGCTGAGTTCCGACCATACGGGCATGGGCTCCTACTGAACTCCACGGATGCTCTCATTCGAAGGTCCGACCGATCCCTCCCCTAGTCGAGGTCCGAACGACCCAACTTCTACTGAGGTCTGAGTCACCCCACTTCTACTGAGGTTGGAGGTCCGACAGAGGCACTCCTACATAGATTCGGCTGACTCCCCTTCTGCTGAAGTCCGACCAACCTGCTCCTGCTGAGGTCTAGCCACCCTACTCTTAAGAGGTTACTACGAAATTGATCTAGGAGATTCCAGAAACCTCTTCCAGCTAGTACTAGAATTCCGTTATAACAGACTCCTGCCACATTAGCACCACTACTCCACTACTCCCATGATGCCGTCCTATCTTGGTGCCATGTGGCCACTCTCCAGGATCTCCTAGGGGCAGATCAGTCTTTCCTGGCTTCACCCCTAACGAATTTTGGCACTGTTCCGTGCCTATATAAGATAAACCGGGAGGCATAGGGCGGTAAGCAAGCACAAGTACTCTCTTCCTACTCCATATGATATTTCCTTCATTATGTTGCCCTCAAGCTCCTGCTAACTTAAGCATCGGAGTGTCCCCCGCCGGAACACCACCGGCCCTTAGAAACTTTGTTGCAGGAACTGAGAGAAGAGTGCTCCAGCCCAGTAGTTTAAGTCCGGTCCGGGAGAAGTTGCAGCAATAGATTGGCACTAGAGGAAGAGGACTGAACCCTTCTCTAAAAGGAGGAATCTATCCACTAAGTCAAGCAATGACAAAGGGAAGAGTCCAGAACACCTCTGCCAGGAGAGGTCATTCCCTGTCTAGGTCCGAGAGACCCCCAAGAGAGAATGATACCGCTGAACTCACTGTTACTTTGGAACTACAGCAGTTCCAGATGCTTCTAAACCGCATCGATACATTTACCACTACGGTTCAGCACCTTCAAGAGGTGGCTAACAACCGACAGCAGCCGCCTACCGCATCTTGCACCAACCATCAACCTGGTGCTGAGGGAAGCCGACGGTGTGAAGTCTCTCGGCCCCATTCCTATGATGTTCCTGAGCCCCAAAGGGCTCATGCTGATGGGAAGAGGGCAAGGTCCACCTCACCTTCCTTCGTTGACTCCATCCCTGATGGCGTTCGGCACCCTGCTGAAGTCTCAAGAAACTACACTAGCAAGATCCTGCGCATGAAGGAGCGCATTGCTGAACTGGTCGATCGGCAAAAAGCCGAAGGGGGGTAGGCGTATGACTCCCGCCCATCTTTTTCTGTTAAAATCATGGAGAAGCCAATCCCCCGTCACTTCAAAATTCCGCAGGTGGGCCCCTACGACGGTACCACCGACCTGCTAGACCATCTGGGCACCTACAAGGCCCACATGATGGTGCAAGGTGCCTCCGATGCCCTTCATTGCATTGCCTTCCCCGCCACTCTCAAGAAGGCCGCTCAGATGTGGTTCTCTGCCATCCGATCAGGTATGATGCACTCTTTCCCTCAGCTTGAAAAACTTTTTCTTTCCTATTTCAGGACTTGCAATCAGATACCGAGGAACACCGACTGCCTCTTCCTCATGCTGCAAAAAGAGGGAGAGACCCTCCGAGACTACATGGCCCATTTCAACTCAGCGGCCATGGAGATCCCGGATCTGAATGAAGATGTAGCTATGTCGGCCTTCAAGAGAGGGATGCGCTCGTCCAGGCTCACATTCTCCCTGGACAAGAAATTTTTGACAAGCTACTCCGAGCTGCTGGCCCGGGCATAGAAATACGCCCTGGTAGAAGAGCAAGCGGCAAGCCGATGCCAGGTTGAAGGAAGGTCGACTTCCAAGAAGCGGAGCGACAAGGCTCCCAAAGTCTGATCTCCCAGTGATGGCAATAGTTCGGCCCGACGCTGAAGCCCGAAGCTGAAGGACTTTCCTAGGAGGTTTGAAACCTATGCGCCCCTCTCCTTTCCAAGGGAGAAGATCCTCCTGGAAATTGAAAACGAGACCTTCCTGCAAAGGCCTCATCCGATGAGGGGCCCCTCTGCATTCAGAAATAGAGACAAGTACTGCCAGTTCCATCGGGACCACGGGCACAACATCGAAGACTGCCTCCAGCTGAGGACGCAATTGAAGACCTTATCAGGAGGGGGTACCTGCATAAATATGTCCGACCCTGCAGGGATTGAGCCAAAGCTTCAACTACCAGAGACCCTCCGAAGGAGGCAGAGCTTCCCAACTAGCATCCGACCGGTGGGGATGTCGGCATGCTGCATCGTCGATCCGATTGGAGATATGAAAAGGACCGGGACATTGTCAAGAGGTCAAGGGGTTCCAATGTAATCAGCTTCTCCGACGAAGACCTCCTGGAATCCCATATTTCTGGGAATGATCCTGTAGTAGTGTCGGTAGTGATTGCCAACTATGATGTAAAAAGGATTCTTATAGATAATGGAAGCACTACAGAGATATTATTGTATAATGCTTTTGTCAGAATGAACCTATCCAGGTCAAGACTACAAGAATCTCCCATGTCGCTGATGGGCTTTGGGGGAAACTTCATCGGAGTTGAGGAAGAAATAACTCTACCTGTGACCATCGGGACGGAGCCTTTTCAGAAGACTCTGCCCATCAACATTGTGGTCATACGTACGACCTTGACTTATAATGCCATTTTGGGTCGACCGGCCCTCAACAAGTTTCGGGCCATCGTCTCTACCTACCATCTGCTGGCAAAGTTTTCGACCCGGAACGGGGTCGGAGTTATGAGGGGAGATCATAGGATGGCCAGGCAGTGCCTAGCTATTCAAGACCGGCAGTCGGATGGTCATTCTACTCTGGAACAACTTGACCCCAGGGTCGAAGCCGATTGCCATGGCCATAGCCAGCCAGTCGAGAAGATCTTGTTTGTTCCCCTTCGGGAGGACGACCCCACCAGGATCCTCCAAATTGAGAGCACTCTCAGTGAAGAGGTCAAGTTGGAACTAATCGACTTCTTGAGAAATAACGCCGACATCTTTGCTTGGTCGGCATCGGACATGCCAGGCATTCTATCAGATGTTATCACTCACTAGCTTAAGATGGATTCGACCCATAAGCCTATCCGACAGAAGAAGAGGAGCTTTGCTCCCGAAAAACAAAGGGCTATTGATGAGGAGGTCAAGAAGCTCTCTGATGCTGGCTTCATCAGAGAAGCCCATTACCCTGATTGGCTAGCAAATATTGTAATGGTGAAGAAGACTAATGAAAAGTGGAGGATCTATGTGGACTACACCAACCACAACAAGGCTTGTCCGAAGGATAGCTTTTTCCTGCCAAAGATTGATCAGCTGGTGGATGCCATGGCCAGCCATCAGCTTTTAAGCTTCATGGATGCCTTCTTCGGCTACAACTAGATCAGGATGCACCCAGAGTGATGGGGACATCGCTAGCACGGATCCCGGAGCAAGCATGAATTCTGAAGCTACACGAATCTCGGAGCATATACAGAATAAAGTAGTTTGGGATTTTATCTTTTGTTTGAAATTTAAATAAGGATTTGGTTGGTTAGGATTTAGATATGGATAGGCTTATCTTATCCTATCTTGTGTTTGAATTTGAATCATCTCTATCTTTTTATCCTGTATTCAAATTCAAATGAGGGTTGGACAAGTATATAAATACCACCCTCGGTCCTTTGTAAAAAGTTTTTGAAGAAAAAATTTGAGTTTTTTAGAAGAGTGATTCTTCTGTCCTTCGCCTTCGGGCATGGGCGTGATGTCCTAGTTATCCCCCTTCACATTCCATCTTCTTTATCCCCTCGTGATCTTTGAGATTCATCATAGCGCCTCCAAGTATTGAGGAGGGTGTAATGCCCTAGAGGTGAGAGATCTCTTCGTTAGGATGAGTCCCAAAGTCCATGAGTTCCAAACCCTATCTTCCAGCCCCATTATTCCTTCGCCACCCTTTACCCTTAAAAAATACAAAAAAAAATAGTGGTACCCTAATCTAGGTGACTTCTAGGTTCACCAACGATCCTATGCACTTATCCCCCATCAATTTTGGTATCAGAGCCTAGAAAAATTAGGGTACTTTCGTATCATCCCAAATGTTCTCTTACCAGTCGTTCCCCCCTCCCCCCTCCTTCCGAGATTAAAAAAAAAAAAATCAGATCTCCCAACCAGTGTCTTCCCTCCCCTGTGATCCATTGCCCACTGCCACCGTCGCCTCACCACAGTCCCCCCACCTTCTCCGGTGAACTACCGCAGCCACCGCATGCCCATCTTCCCCTCCGATCTGGTCATCCCCAAGATCTGCAATCGCCTCGGCTGGCTCGAGGCCGTCCACAGCAGCAATCTCGTCTTCATCCGCTAGCCTCCCACGGGTGCTCCCTGCAGCCTGCACCACCACCTCGGTGATCAGCAATGTGTGCTTCACCGCCTTCATCTTCTCCGTGCTCGTCTTCACCGTCATTACCATCACCTACCAGCCCCCGGACCCCTGGCTCCAGTGCCAGCTCCCACCTCGAAGGAGCTCCCTCCTCAATCCTCCTTCCCGATGGATGCCCAGAACCGTGCCCAGGATCTCGCCGCCTCGATGCCCACCGCACCAGCATCGACAGCTCCCGGATCATCCACCTGCTGCTTGCCCGTGGAAGGAACCGCGCTGCCCCCTCGGCTCGGACACCGTCCATTCCACCCTTCAGTCCAGTCCACAACAAAGGAGCTCCCGTCCCCAGACGACCCCGATCCGCCAAGACTTCCCTCCCATCTCCCATCGCCAGGTCATCCCCCCCTCTGTCTCAAACCAGACCTCACTCCTCCGTCTCCCAATGCTAGATCTCCCCTCCTCCCTGCTTTTCCCAGGAGCTCAGATCCAAGTCCCACTCCCAAACCTCCTTCCTCCGGTTCTTCTCTATCGACCGGTCTCCCTCCTTCCGGCCCTTCGTCGCCGAACTTCACACCGCCAGTCCTTCCGTCGTCCGGTCACCTCCCTGCTCCTCATGCCCAGACATCCCCGAGCGTTTAGTGACCTTTCCGGACACCCGCTCGGCATTCCTCCATCGGAGCCCGATTCCCCTCGCCAGAAACAAGGCCCCGAGATCGTCCCGGTGCCGTCCTCTCCGAACCACCATCCCACGAAGCAGCCTCCCATCTCCCCTGTTCCACAAAGCCACTGTTCTGCCCTCAAAGAAGACCGCCCCAGGCTCGCCCTCCTCCGATCTGCCCCTCGTCAGACGCCCTCTTCCGGTCCTCCCACGCCAGATCTCCCTTCTCTGGTTTGCCCCGACACCGGATCTCACTCCTCCCGAAGATCACCACGATGCCAGCCCTCCGCGGACGTTGCACCCGAACCGAGCTCACCTCCCCTGCTCCTCGGGCTCACGAACAACACTTCCGGACATCCTCGCCGCCAAGCCTCTTCTTCGGACCACCTCTCCTCGGAGATCTCGTCCGAACACCTCCTTCCGATGCAAAGCTCCTGTTCCAAAAGGTGTGCAAGATGAATCGTGAAGCTACTATTGAAGAAGACCCGAATAGCTATTCTAGCTATTCTGGCTATTCCACAAATATCCCGGATTTATTCCAGCTTAGAATAAATCCTGCTTACTTTAAATTGGGTCATGTGCATCCTAGAGCCAGCCTAACTCGATGGAGCCGAGTTTCTCCACCTCAAGGAAATGATAGGGACATCGCTAGCATGGATCCCGGAGCAAGCACGAATTCTGAAGCTGCACGATCTCAGAGCATATCCAGAATTAAGTAGTTTGGGATTTTATCTTTTGTTTGAAATTTAAATAAGGATTTGGTTGGCTAGGATTTAGATATGGATAGGCTTATCTTATCCTATCTTGTATTTGAATTTGAATCATCTCTATCTTTTTATCCTGTATTCAAATTCAAATGAGGGTTGGACAAGTATATAAATATCACCCTCGGTCCTTTGTAAAAAGTTTTTGGAGAAAAAATTTGAGTTTTTTAGAAGAGTGATTCTTCTGTCCTTCACCTTCGGGTATGGGCGTGATGCCCTAGTTATCCCCCTTCACATTCCATCTTCTTTATCTCCTCGTAACCTTTAAGATTCATCCTAGCGCCTCCAAGTATCGAGGAGGGTGTAATGCCCTAGAGGTGAGAGGTTTTTTCATTATGATGAGTCCCAAAGTCCATGAGTTTCAAGCCCTGTCTTCCAGCCCCATTATTCCTTCGCCACCCTTTACCCTTAAAAAACACAAAAAAAAAAAATAGTGGTACCCTAATCTAGGTGACTTCTAGGCTCACCAACGATCCTACGCACTTGTCCCCCATCATGGAGGATGAGGAGAAGATGGCCTTTGTCACTGATAAAGGATTGTACTATTACAAGATAACGCCCTTCGACCTGAAGAATGCCGGTGCCACTTTCCAAAGACTAATCAACCGGGTCTTCGAAGGATAGCTTGGAAGAAATATGGAGGCGATGTGGATGATATGATAGTCAAGAGCCTCCATAAAGTTGACCACATTAAAGACTTGCAGGAGTCCTTTGATGCGCTGAGACGTCATCGGATGAAGCTGAATCCTGCCAAGTGCACTTTTGGAGTGACTTTCGAAAAGTTTCTTGGCTTCTTGGTCACATAAAGAAGAATTGAAGTCAACCCTGACATAATTAAAGCTGTAATTGACATGGGACATCTGACCAACAAGATACAAGTGCAAGAACTTATAGGCTGAATAGCCTCTCTCAGTCACTTCATCTCCCGGTCGACTGAGAAGTCGTTACCATTCTTCAAGACCTTGCACCAGTCGGACCGCTTCCACTGGATCGATGAGTGTCGATCGATTTTTGAAGCTTTGAAAGATTATCTGAAGAACCCTCCTCTATTGGCCAAGCCGATGGAGGGTGAGCTCCGTCCTCATTCGAGTAGGAGAAGGTGGTCAGCAAAGACTTGTTTATTACATCAGTAAAGTTGTCCATGATGCCGAAACAATGTACCCTAAGATGCAGAAGCTCGCATATTCCTTGGTCGTAACATCCAAGCGACTCCGACCCTACTTCCAGGCATATCCGATCGTCGTACTGTTTGACCAACCCCTTAAGGCGATCCTCCGGAGCCCAGACACTTTCGGTCGGCTTGCCAAGTGGGCCGTCAAGCTTGGCAAGTTCGACATATCTTTCCAACCCTGATCGGCTATGAAAGCCCAGGTAATTGCTGACTTCATTACAGAGTGTACCTGGAAATAGGGGGTACCCTCATAAATGGCCGGCGCACCTGAAGCTGACACCATTGAAGAAGCAGAGCCCACTTGGACCCTTCATGTGGACAGAGCGTCCAACCATATAGGCTGCGGGGCAGGCCTGATCCTAGCCGACCCCGATGGGCAAAGCTTGGAGTATGCTTGACACTTCTCATTTCAGGTATCAAACAACCAAGCAGAATATAAAGCCCTTCTTGTAGGACTAAGAATAGCCAATGAGTTGGGCATTAGCCGAATCAGGGCCTTCTTCGACTCTCAGCTGGTGGTAAATCAGGTGAAGGGCAAATTCGAGGCGAGAGATCCAACCCTGGCCAAGTACTTAAACAAGGTACAAAATCAAGTATCTCGGCTTAAATTCTTTGAAATCATCAATATACCTCGATTGCAGAACTCCCGGGCGGATACTTTGTCACGATTGGCTATGGCCGTCACCAACACCTCTAACTGAACCTTTGTGAAGTATCTGCAGCACCCAAGTATTGCTGAAGAGCCGACCGAAATCCACCAAGTCGAATAATGAAGCTTCTTGGATGGACCCAATTCTCACATTCCTTATCAAAGGAACTCTACCGAAAGATCCGACTAAAGCCAAGCATGTATGCTGGATGGCTTTTAAGTACGTAGTCCTCAACAGCATCCTCTACAAGCGGTCATTCTCACAACCGCTGCTGAAGTACTTGGGGCTGACTGATGCAGACTATGCACTCAGAGAAGTGCATGAAGGCATCTACGATGACCAACTTGGAGGAAGATCCCTGGCTTACAAGATTATCCGACAGGGATACTATTGGCCTACAATTCAGAAGGACGCATCGGACTTCATCAGAAAGTGCGACGCGTGTCAAAGGTACTCCAATATCCAAAAGAGGCCAGCTAGTCAGCTGATTCCACTCACCGCACTTTAGCCATTCACACAGTGGGGGATGGACATCCTGGGACCTTTCCCACTGACAGCTGGCCAGCAAAAATTCTCGATCGTAGCTATTGATTACTTCACCAAATGGATGGAGGCCGAACCACTAGCATAGATTACAGAAGCCAAAGTAGAGAACTTTATCCGGAATTGCACCATCTTTCGATTCGGCATTCCACAGACAATCATCACCAACAATGGAAGATAGTTCGACAACCCCAAGTTCCGAGACTTCTGCCAGCAATATCACATCTCCCATCGGCTTACATCAGTTGGTCACCCTCAATCCAACGGAGAAGCCGAAGTCACCAATTGGACAATCCTACACAGACTGAAGACCTGACTGAATGATGCCAAAGGACTTTGGGCAGAAGAACTTTACTCGATGCTCTGGACCTATCGGAAGACCTACCGAATGATGACCGGGGAGACTCCATTCAACCTGACCTACGGAAGTGAAGCAGTCATCCCCGTGGAAGTTTCCTTGCAATTCCTGTAGATTGATCACTTCGTCGAACTGATTGATATGGCCATTATGCTGACGTGGCGTGTCTCAGGTTCCGCCGGGCGTGGTCCGAACCATGTGAACTTTTTCGATGGAACAGGATCGGCGAGCGAGATCGGATACAGGTCCACCTCGGTTGAAGCTTGCGGCCCCTTGCTCCCTCACCGGGTGGCGCCCGGAGACGGTTCCACCTCGATCGAGGTCGAGCCAGGCCGGCCCCTTGCTCCCTCGCCGGGTGGTGCTCGGAGACGGTTCCACCCCGGCCGAGGTCGAGCCGGGCCCTCCTGCTCCTTCGCCAGATGGTGCCCGGATATGGGTCCACCTCGGTCGAAGTCGAGCACTCCTCTGCCACTCCGTCAAGTGTCCGCCCAGGAGGGGTCCACCTCGGCTGAAGCTGGCGGCCCCTTGCTCCCTCGCCGTGTGGCACCCGGAGACGGTTCCATCTCGGCCGAGGTCGAGCCGGGCCCTCCTGCTCCTTCGCCAGATGGTGCCTGGATACGGGTCCACCTCGGTCGAAGTCGAGCACTCCTTTGCCGCTCCACTAGGTGTCCGCCTAGGAGGGGTCCACCTCGACTGAAGCTGGTGGCCTCTCGCTCCCTCGTCGGGTGGAGCCCGGAGATGGTTCCACCCCGGCCGAGGTCGAGCCGGGCCCTCCTACTCCTTCGCCAGATGGCGCCCGGATACGGGTCCACCTCGGTCAAAGTCGAGCACTCCTCTGCCACTCCGCCAGGTGTCCGCCCAGGAGGGATCCACCTCGGCTGAAGCTGGCGGCCCCTTGCTCCCTCGCCGGGTGGCTCCCGGAGACGGTTCCACCCCGGCCGAGGTCGAGCCGGGCCCTCTTGCTCCTTCGCCAGATGGTGCCCGGATACGGGTCCACCTGGACCGAAGTCGAGCACTCCTCTGCCGCTCCGCCAGGTGTCCGCCGAGGAGGGGTCCACCTCGGCTGAAGCTGGCGGCCCCTTGCTCCCTCACCGAGTGGCGCCCGGAGACGGTTCCACCCCGGCCGAGGTCGAGCCGGGCCCTCCCGCTCCTTCGCCAGATGGTGCCCGGATACGGGTCCACCTCGATCGAAGTCGAGCACTCTGCCGCTCCGCCAGGTGTCTGCCCAGGAGGGGTCCACATCGGCCGAAGCTAGCGGCCCCTTGCTCCCTCGCCGGGTGGCGCCCGAAGATGGTTCCACCTCGACCGAGGTCGAGCAGGGCCCTCCTGCTCCTTCGCCACATGGTGCCTGGATATGGGTCCACCTCGACCGAAGTCGAGCACTCCTCTGCCGCTCCGCCAGATGTCCGCCCAAGAGGGGTCCACCTCGGCCGAAGCTGGCGGCCCCTTGCTCCCTCGCCGGGTGGCACCCGGAGACGGTTCCACCCCGGCCGAGGTCGAGCCGGGCCCTCTTGCTCCTTCGTCAGATGGTGCCCGGATACAGGTCCACCTCGACCGAAGTCGAGCACTCCTCTGCCACTCCGCCAGGTGTCCGCCCAGGAGGGGTCCACCTCGGCCGAAGCTGGCGGCCCCTTGCTCCCTCGCCGGGTGGCGCCCGGAGATGGTTCCACTCGGTCGAGGTCGAGCCGGGCCCTCCTGCTCCTTCGCCAGATGGCACCCAAATACGGGTCCACCTCGGCCGATATCGAGCACTCCCCTGCAACTCTGCCAGGTGTCCTCCCAGGAGGGGTCCACCTCGGCCGAAACTGGCAGCCCCTTGCTCCCTCGCCGGGTGGCGTCCGGAGATGGTTCCACCTCGACCGAGTTCGAGCCGGACCCTCCTGCTCCTTCGTCAGATGGTGCCCGAATACGGGCCCACCTCTGTCGAAGTTGAGCACTCCTCTGCCGCTCTGCCAGGTGTCCACCCAGGAGGGGTCCACCTCGGTCGAAGCTGGCCCTGCGTAGTAAGGCCTCCGGGAAGTCGGGGCACGAGTTTCAAAACCACCACTCGGGCAGCGTGCGCCGTGCCTCGCGAGGAGCTCTGGTACGGTCTGTAGTGATGCGCGAAACCTCACTTACATCGGCCCGACGGGTTCCGCAACCGAGAAGCGATGTCCTGGCAGACAGGAGCCAGCAACGAACATCGTCAATGCCTAGGAAGGAGAGCACCCGCGCTCGGCCCAAGGCCTGGTCAGTATCCTCCCTCTCCCCTTTTTCGCGCTGGGCTCAGCAAGCAAGACAAGGAGGCCACCGGGTTCCCGGACCCGAAGAGGAAAGGAAAAAAGAGAGAGAGAGGAAATAGTGAAGGCTGAGAGGGAGCCTCCCAGGGGCAGAAGCCGGAGGCAATGTGATGGGATAAAAGGGTGGGAAGAGTGGATAGCCAGGTAAGTGGAAAAAAGGCTGGAAAAAAGAAGGCACCGAGAGTAGGATCCAAGGACCCGAGAGGAGTCCTTCGGCGTAAGCTCGGTGAAGGAGCTCCGCCCAATTTTCACTCTTCCTAAGACCTCTTTTGTTAAGATCTTCTCTAAGTCTGGGACTCCTTCGGGGACCCACCTTAGGGATTCTGTTCCATCTCGTCGTTCTCTAACTTGACCGTCGGAGCTCCCTCGCCGGGACCCCCGGCCAGGGTTCTGACCTTGTTTTGCAGGACCGGAAGCTCGGAGACCTCGAGGTGAGATGGTCTGAGACCGGTACTAGCTTTGAAGCTACAGGCCGCGGCGGTGAGATCGGCAACAGATTGGCGCGCCAGGAAGGGGGGCAGGACAGCAACCCCAGCGCGAGCTAGCTCTCCACGGAACAAAGCGCGCTTCGACAATGGTGGTAACGTGCGGGTGCGAAGCATCCACCAGTCGAGTAGGGGAAGCCCCTTCCCCTCAGGGGCCGCACAGCGCAGAGAGGGAGCTTCCTGCTCCACCTTGATGCAGAACGAAAGCTCTGATACCAAAAATGATGCAGAACAAAGAACAAAGAAGCGTATGCGGAAGTAAAATTAAGATTAATTCTTTTTTTTTATATATATATTTCAGAAATTGGCTTCGACTCAAAGTAAAGTTAAACTAAGTTGATGGAAACTAGGTAAGGATTGAAAGCACAATTTAGAAGAAGCTAAGTTATCGGAGTAGTTCAGAAGTAATGGATCGCTGGGGGTTGAGAAACTCCAAGACCTAGGGTTTCGCTCTGAACTTTCAACAGGACAGAAATAAAGAGAAGAGATGGTTTACCAACCAAACAGTGATCTCACAGAATTTGGATGGAAGAACTCTCTCGAGCAGATTGTTGGATCCTCGGATTCGGCTATCTTCGCAATGGATCCTCCAATACTGGTCTTGTGGCTGGGTCGGCTTCTCCTGGACTCAAGATCTGGGAAGAAGAAAAACAAGTGATGGATTCAGAGACTCAGGGAAGGATTTACCAGTTCGAAGAACTTGAAGGCTGATGTCGCTGAGATCCGGATTCTCTTGAAGGCTGATTCGACTCCCTCTGGAAAGAGCTTTGGATCTGAAGTACCCGGACTGTAGCTGGATGCTGGTGGTCGGCCTGGACTTGGAGAGAGAGGCCGTGGGAGGTGGGATAGGCTAGGATTTGGTGGATTGAAATGGATGGTGGGCGGCTAGGGTGATAGAGTAGAAGTGGCTAACCTAGGATTTGGGTTTTGGAGATCTCACACCTCCTCAAGGTTCCTGGGGAACCCGGATTTACTCCCTCACGGAGCTCAACACCTGGATGCAAGTGCGGAAGAGAGAAAACACAGAGTTTGCTCACTAAAAAAAAATTTGGTTTCATTCATCTGATTTTTTTTAAACTTACAAGAGGGGTTTAATTTATAGGGCTTTACAAGGGAGTAGGGTTTTACATCTTCCCATGTGGGACTAAAGGAGGGGATCTACAAATCAGGAAAAATCATACATATATGGTCGGCCAAAGTACCAAAAAAATTTGATTTGGGTTATAAAAGGCAGGTAGATGGCGCCTCCTTGTATGGATCTTCAAGAGAATTTTTTTTTTCCTTCCATGGATCAACTCTTTTGGACTCCTCCTTTTCTTCCTCCCTAAGTCAAGGTCCTTCCCATCTTTGTCTTGGATTTTTTTGGCAGGTAGTGGGGGTGTCTCCTAGTATCTCTCCATGAATCAAGGATTTTCCCTTCATGGTTTGGCTCTTTTGGACACCTCCTAGTCTTGCTCCACAAGTTAAGGCTTCTTCCTTTCATGGCTTTGGCACTTTAGGAAACTTTTGGGTGCCTCCTTGATTTTCTCCCCAAGACATGCTCTCTTCCCTTTTATAACTTGGGTTTTTATGGAACATTGTGGGGCACCTCCTTGATCCTCTCTTCAAGAAAAATTCTTGCCATCCTGGCTTGGGTTTTTCTGGAAAGAAGTTGGCTCCTCCTTGGATTGAGGTATTTTGATGGATTTCTCCCCAAAGTGGTGCATGAAAAAAGGGACCTGCTTTCTTGTGGTGTGGGGACCAAGGCACGCTGGATGGAGATGTGGCGCCTCCTGGACTCAGGCGTATGGCTGGGAGTGTGGCTGGGAGTGTGGCGCCCACTTGCTTGGCCTTGGGAGAAAATGTAACACCCCAGGTTGAAACCCTAGTCCACTACTGAGTCAACATGACTCAATAAAATAAAAAAATGCAGGTAATACAAACTCAAACTAAAGTTGATCAAGTCAACCCTTATTACAAGCCAAAAACCCTAATTCTTCGGGCAAGGTTAATCAGAGATCCAGATGGAGCTCTGAAGTCTTCTTCGGAGTCTGGTGCCCGCACCACACCTCCTCTTCCTCCGCAGCCATCCCCGGTGGATGAACCTTTCGCAGTTGTCATCCAATAGCTGTAAACCCTGACTACAGCAGTTTGACAGCTACAACCCCAGCAGCTGTCCCTGGGCACTCATCCCCAGCCAGGGAACCCCGCGGCTCGGGTCGCGGGGCCCCGCGGAAGCCTGCGCTCCATCCAAGGCAGGCCCTCTCAACCGCGAGCAGTCTCCAACCCCCGCGGGAGCCATCAAACCCCCGTGAAGTGGAATTACTCCAGTTCGGTGGATCACGAGAGTCGATCCCCGGCCAACGATGCTGAGACGGCGCACCACAGCAGGCGATGTCAGGGCAAGGCCCCCCACCGAGACCGATCGGCGCCCCCTTTGCCAGTGGCCTCGGTGGAAGATTCCACTGACGAGGCCATCAGGCGCCAGGCCGAGAGGTGCCTGGAGGAGCACGAACGCAAGCTGGCAGAGTTCGCCCGCTGATTTACCGACCTGCAGAACTCCTTGGCGGACCTGACGGGCTACGACGCCCGGCCACCCTTCTCCCAGGAAGTCCAAGAGGAGCCGATTCCGAGTCGGTTCCACATGCCACAAGTGGATCCCTACGATGGGACCATCGACCCCTTGGACCATCTTGAGAGCTACAAGGCTCTCATGAGGGTCCAGGGGGCCACGGATGCTCTTTTATGCTCTCATGAGTCTGGTTCACCCGCCTCGAGCCCGAATCTATTTGCTCCTTCCATCAATTGTAAGGAAGGTTCGTGGTACACTTCGACGCTTGCCGGAAGGTGCCAAGAGAGGTGGACAGCCTCTTCTCCATCCGCCAGCAGGACCAGGAGCTGCTTCGGGACTATATTATCCACTTCAAGATCGCTGCCCTAGAAATCTATAGTCTGGACGAGCCCATTGCTATGGTGGCATTGAAGCGCGGGCTCAAGACATCCCGCTTGACCTATTCCCTAGATAAGAAGCCACCCAGGACATACTCCGAGCTCCTCCTCCGTATCCACAAATACATTCGAGCGGAGGAGGCCGATCGCACCCGGTGGGAGCTGGACGGGAGGTCCTCGAAGAAGCTGGCCCAGAGGGATGTCCTTGGGACCCGGAGGCCCGGGCCACCTGCTGACCCCCGTCCAGGCCCGAAGCCGAAGGGCGGCGCTGCCTCGGAGCGAAGTTTCACCTCTCTCCTTGCTCCCAGAACGAAGATCCTCATGGAGATTGAGGGTGAGCACTACCTTCGCCGACCTCCTCCTCAGAACCTAAGGAACATCCACGACAAGTCAAAATACTGCCAGTTCCACCGTGAGCACGGCCACGACACGGAGGAGTGCCACAATCTGAAGCGAGAAATCGAGGAGCTGATTAAAAGAGGCTACCTCAGGAAGTTCGTGAGGAACGAAGCCCCGGTGGAGGGACAGCCGCTCGCAGCCCTTCCCCGGTCCCTACGATTGATAACCGCCCAACGGAGAAGCCGGTGGGCATGATCTCTTGGGTGATCGGGCGTGCGGCGAAGAGAACCAGGGAGGTGGGTGACCCGAAGGATGTATCCCCCTTTGAGAAGGGGAATGAGAACAAGAATGTAAACAATGATGCAGTGGTGGTTAAGATGACCATCGCAAAACATCCTGTACATCGCATTATGGTAGATAGTGGGAGCTCTACTGATGTGCTTTTCTATGATGCTTTCTCCCGAATGAACCTGTCTCATGATCAGTTAAGGCCGGTGCACACCCCTCTTGTGGGCTTTACTGGGGACTCGGTGGGGGTCGAAGGGGAGATCACTCTCCCTGTCACCGCTGGATCCCCACCTCGGCAGACTACCATCATGATAACGTTTACCATTATCAAGCTCCCCTCACCTTATAATGCAATCCTTGGTTGTCCGGGGCTCAACCAGCTGGACGCCATGATTTTCACCAAACGGTTACTAGTACAGTTCCCCACAGTCTCTAGAACTGGGGTGATGAGGGGGACAATCCAGCCCATCCAGCATTGCCTTCAGACGATCCCGGGTGCTCGAGGCACTGAGCTCGGCCCCAACGTCGATGACCTCGACTTAAGGGAGAAGGAACCCAGGGGAGGACACATGGAACACCTGTTGACGTATCCCCTCGGTTCGGACCCTCAAAAGACTGTGCATATGGGGGCCCAGCTCCCGGAGGAAGAACAAACCCGCCTGCTGGATTTCCTCCGCACGAATGCGGATGTGTTTGCCTGGTCCGCAGCTGACATGCTGGGCATCCCCTCGGAAGTCATCACCCACAGGCTAAATGTTGATCCGAGGTGTCGCTCGGTCCGTCAGAAGAAGAGGAGCTTCGCTGCAGAAAGGCAGAAGGCCATCAATGAAGAAGTAGAGAAGCTCTTTACCATCGGCTTTGTGCGGGAAGTACAATATCCCAGTTGGCTGGCGAATGTGGTCATGCTGAAGAAGAGTAGTGGCAAGTGGAGGATCTGCGTGGACTACACCGACCTCAACCGAGCTTGCCCGAAGGGCAGTTTCCCTCTTCTGAAGATTGACCAGTTGGTGGACATCACTTCAGGGCATCACCTCCTCTCTTTCATGGATGCCTTCTCCGGGTACAACCAGATTCGAATGTACCCGGATGATGAAGAGCACACCGCTTTCATCACCGATCGCGGGACTTACTGTTACAAGATGATGCCATTTGGCCTCAAGAACGCCGGGGCCACGTACCAGCGGCTGGTCAACAAAGTTTTCAAGGATCAGATCGGCCGCAATATGCAGGTGTACGTGGATGACATGCTGGTAATGAGCAAGCCTCTTTTTGACCATGTCGGTGACCTGGCGGAGACCTTCGGCAACCTCCGACTTCACCAGATGAAGCTGAACCCGGCGAAGTGCACCTTCGACGTGTCTGCTGGAAAATTCTTGGGGTTCATGGTGACCCAAAGAGGGATAGAAGCCAACCCGGAAAAGGTCCAGGCCATTTTGGACATGGAGCAGCCCACCTCCAAGAAGCAAGTGCAGTGACTCACCGGCCGGATAGCTGCCCTGAGTCGGTTTATCTCGAGGTCGGCCGACCGCTGCCGGCCTTTCTTCAAAGTGCTGAGGAAGATGAACAACTTCACCTGGACCGAGGAGTGCTAGGAGGCATTTGATGAGTTAAAGAGGATGCTTGCATCGCCGCCACTGCTCTCCAGGCCCGAAGAAGGAGAGGAGCTCATCCTGTACCTGGCGGTCACCCTAGAGGCCGTCAGTTCGGTCCTAGTTCAGACCAACGACCAGGAAATGCAGAGGCCGATGTACTACATGAGCAAACTCCTCCGCGATGCGGAGCTCAGGTACTCCCGGTCTGAAAAACTTATTTTTGCACTAATAGTGTCCGCCCAGCGTCTCAGGCCCTATTTCCAAGCCACCCCATTGCCGTCCTAACAGATTAGTCGCTGAAAGCGATACTCAACCGACCTGACACATCCGGGCGATTGGCTAAGTGGGCACTCAAGCTTAGCGAGTTTGATATCACTTATCGACCGAGGTCGGCCATGAAGGCGCAAGTGCTCGCTGACTTCTTGGTCAAGTGCGCAGGCCTGGGCAAGGGGATGGAAGAAGGCCCTCTGGACCGGCAGCCAGAATCGGGACCCGAGGAGGACGTGTGGATCTTTCATGTGGACGGAGCCTCGAACTCCAGCGGGAGCGGAGTCGGTCTCATCCTCGCCAATGACGAGGGGGTCGTTGCCGAATGTGCACTCCGTTTCCAGTTAGCCGTAACTAATAATCAGGCGGAGTACGAGGCGTTCCTCGCGGGGCTGAGATTGTCCCGCGAGTTGGGCGTGGCCAACCTCAAGGCCTTCACTGATTCACAGCTGGTGGCCGGACAGATCTCTGGAGAGTACGGTGCGCGGGACCCTCAAATGGCGAAATACCTTGAGCTCGTGAGAGCGAGCGTGGCCAGATTTCGGCGCTTCAGCATCTCCCATATACCCCGCGGGGAAAATGCTCGCACGGACGCGCTCTCCCGACTGGCAACCCTGCCGGATTCGCTATTGGGCCGTGCTTATGTTGAGCGTCTCAAAGCCCCGAGCTACGAGACGCCTGTGGAGGTCCAACAGGTCAGCCAAGAGCCTAGCTGGATGGACAAGTACGTCGAGTACATTACCAGCGGTATCTTGTCGGAAGACCGCATAGCGGCTCGCCTTATCAAGAGAAAGGCCGCGAGATTCGTCTTAATGGATGGACAACTGTATCGGAGGTCCTATTCCTATCCCCTCAAGTGCCTGAGATCCGCGGAGGCCATCCTCGTACTCCAAGAAATCCACGAGGGCCTTTGTGGGAACCACATGGGGGGCAGAACGTTGGCGTACAAGGCCCTTCGCCAAGATTATTTCTGGGAGACAATGAAGGAGGATGCGGCCGACTTCATGAAAAGGTGTGACCGATGCTAGCGGCACGCCGTGGTGCAGCGGCAGCCCTCCACTCCGCTTTCCCAGCTCTCCGCTCCGTGGCCGTTCGCTCAGTGGGGAATGGATCTCTTAGGACCTTTTCCCCCGGTGTCCGGGCAGCGGAAGTTTTTGATCGTGGCCATCGACTACTTCACGAAGTGGGTCGAGGCCGAACCCCTAGCCCGGATCATGGAGGCAAACGTCGCCAAGTTTCTCTGGAAGTCAATCATTTGCCATTTTGGCCTACCCCACACCATTATCACCGATAACGGATGTCAATTCGACTGTCGGGAGTTTGAAGAATTCTGCAGCGACCTCGGCATCCACCATCGCTTCACCTCGGTGGTGCATCCACAGACAAACGGAGAAGCCAAGGTAACGAATAGGACTATCTTGCAAGGCCTTCGGACAAGGCTGGACCAGGCCAAGGGCAGGTGGGCGGAAGAGCTCCCGAGCATCCTGTGGGCGTACCGCACCACCCCGAGGACGGCCACCGATGAGACCCCATTCAACCTCGTCTTCGGAGCCGAAGCAGTTATCCCGATAGAGCTCAGCCTACCCACCTTGCGCGCGGAGCAGTATGATGAAGTGGAGAATCCCGCCAGGATGCTGCTGAACCTGCACCTCCTTGAGGAGACGAGGAACAAGGCTCGAGTCCGAATGGCGGCATACAAGCAGCGAGTGGCCAGGTACTACAACTCCAGGGTGCGACCGAAGTCCTTTCGTCCAGGAGATCTGGTGCTCTGGCAGGCTAAAGCTTCCCAGCCACGGGAGTGCGGGAAGCTCTCCCCGAACTAGGAAGGCCCTTATAGGGTGGCGAAAGTTCTCCCTCACGGGGCCTACTACCTGGAGGAGCTAGGAGGGTCCAGATTCCCTCGGACCTGGAATGCCTCAAACTTGAGGATGTATTACCAATAATGTAAGGTTCTTCGAACTCCTACAATGAAATCCTTTTGCTTCAAATGCTTCTCACATCGTAGGGAGAGAGCCACTTAACTTTGAGTTCGGCGAACACGGGTGTGGCCGAAGACCAGAGAAGACGACAGGTCCCGGGCTCCGATCTGGAAAGCGGGGCAGAACCAAACTCACCCATGCAATCCCGGAGAATAGCCCGGCAAGCCGCGCAGGGCTCGGATAAAGCCTGCGACCTCGGGGTTTAGTCCGGAGTTCCTGGGCTTTGGTTTGGAAGGCGGGGCAGGGCCAAACTCACCCACGCAGTCCCGGAGAACAGCCTAACAAGCCGCGCAGGGCTCGGATAAAGCCTGCAGCCCCGGGGTTCAATCCGGAGTTCCCGGGCTTCGATTTGGAAGGCGGGGCAGGGCCAAGCTCACCCACGCTGTCCCGGAAAATAGCCCGGCAAGCCGTGCAGGGCTCGGATAAAGCCTGCAGCCCCGGGGTTCAGTCCGGAGTTCCCGGGCTTCGGTTTGGAAGGTGGGGCAGGGCCAAGCGCACCCACGCAGTCCCGAAGAGCAGCCCGGCAAGCCATGCAGGGCTCGGATAAAGCCTGTGACCCTGGGGTTCAGTCCGGAGTTCTCGGGCTTCGGTCTGGAAGGCGGGGCAGGGCCAAGCTCACCCACGCAGTCCCAGAGGATGACCCGGCAAGCCTTGCAAGGCTTGCACAAAGCCTGCTCCACCAGCGTCCAGTCCGAAAGTCCCGAACATCGGTCTGAATGGTGGGGCAGGACTTAGTCTGCCCGCGAGCTCGGCTCGGAGCGCACCACAGGACTTAGTCCCGACGCCCGAAACCAACATTCAGTTCAAAAAAAAAAAACAAGAAGAAGAAGAAAGAAAAAGAGAGAACGAAGCTAAGATTTGCTGAACAAAAGGTTTCATTAATTTAGAAATGTGGATACAGTGAAGGAGCCCCGATAGGCCGGGAGTCCTTAAAAAAAAAAAAAAGAAAAAGAAAAGAAGAAGAAGGAAATACACAAAAACAAAAGAAGGAGTCCGCGGGGCCTGGGAAGCTACTTCGGCGCGGTGGCATCCTCCTCGGGCTGAGGCGCGCACTCTCCACCTACGCCGTTGATGGGTGGCTGCTCGGGGGGTTGCCCTGGAGTTGCAGCCTCATCACCTGCTGCTGCTGGAGCCTCTCCACTAGGCTCCTGCCTCCTGCCAACGAGGACTACCCCGCTGAGGTCGAGCTCGGGGTAGAAGGAGCTCACCTTCTCCTGGCATACTTGGAACCCCTTCAAAAAGGAGTCCACGACAGCCTCCCAAACCTCTATGATGTACTCCTCGAAGGCCCGGAACTTTGGGATGGCCTCCTGCGCCTCCCGCTTCGACGCTTCCAGCAGCCCGTTGACGTAGGAGCTCTTCTCCTTGGCCGCGTTCAGCTCCTTTCGGACCTCCTCCACCCGGTGCTCCAGCGACCGGGACTGAGCCCTGAGGCGAGCCTTCTTCGCCGCGTCCTCCTCTATGCGGCGCTGGCTCGAGATCCTCTCCTCGGACAGGGAGGTCTCCAGCTCCTTGATGCGCCCCTCGGCGCGAGCCAGGTCAGACCGGAGGGCCTGGTTATTCCCCCGCAGCTCGACCCCTTTCTCCATGAGGTCTTTGACCTCGGCTGCGAGCTTGCCGAGCTTCTCCTCCTTCTCGGCATCTTTCTTGGCGTACCCTGCGAGGAAGTTCCTCAACAGCAGCACGTTGGTCCCGATCTACGCCAGAAGATGAAAGGTTAGTCAGAACCCAACTGGAACTTTAAAAGGAAGGGCTCCGAGCTCGGGACTTACCATGAAAAGCTGCGGAAGGATTCCGAGCAGGGCATTGCTATAGTCTCGGCCGCCCCTTAGTCGGCAGTCCTGGGAGGTGCAGGCAAACTCTATGACCTTCTCCGCGAGGCCCTGATCATGGATCACGAAGCACCGGCTGGTGAGGTTCGGCGGCGGGGCAGACGAGTCAGCAGCAGCAGAGGCGGCCGTCCCCTTGCTGGGCAGAATAGCCATCGGCGGAGCCGTCGCCGTGCGGGGGACCACCGTGGGTGCAGTTGGGGCGGCGACTGAAGTAGACATTGCCCGGGAGGGGGCTGGCCCCCCCTCTTCCACGACCCTGTCGAGGTCGACGACAGGGACGTCGGGCGCCCGGTCTCGAGGCGGCCTGGATGCAGGAGCCACCGTCATGGGACCGGAGGTGGGGATTGGCACGGCCTCCCGGCTCGCCTCGGTACGAGCCCTCTTCACTGCGGGCTCGGTTCCCTCGGCGACGTCCCTCTGTGCGGCGCCCTCCAGCAAGTTCTCCAAGGAAAACTTCATACCTGAAGGAAGTAGAGGTCAGTCGGGCCAGTTAAAAAGAAAAGAAGAGGGAGAAGAGGGGAGTGTGAGGTAGAAGGGAAGCCCGAGCCTCACCCTGCTCCCGGATGGGACTGATTCCCGCCTCGAACAAGTTCTGCTCCAAGAGCAGAACATCGAGCATCGGGACCGCATCACTCAGCAGCTAAGAGTAGACCTCTTGTTCCTCCGGGTCGACTTAGGAGTTCCAGTTCGGAGACCGATCCGGCTCGCTCCAGGCCCAGTCGACGTCCTCGACCGAGGCAAAAAAGAACCGGTTCTTCCAGCCCTTAATAGAGGAAGGGAGGTCGAACCTGAGGCACCTAGGCCGAGGTGAGATGTACCACCAGCCATCATCGGTGGAATAGTGCTTCAGGGTGAAAAGAACCCTGAAGAGAGAGAAGCGGGCAACAAACCCGTGGAAGTGACAGAAAACTATGAAGGCAAAGATGACCCGGATGGCGTTTGGAGCGAACTGGGCCGGGACCAAGCGGTAGTGACTGAGAAAGGAGAGGAAGAAAGGATGCAGGGGGAATCGAAGACCCCAAAGGAGGAAATCCTCGTAGAAGGCTATTCGCCCGGGGCCGCTTAAGGTCACACGATCTCCAGGCCACGGGAGAGAAAGATGGATCGACTCCGGGATACCGTAGACTTTTCGGAGAAAAGAGAGGTCATCTTCGGTCATCGTTGAGACGTGACCGGAGGGACCGGCGGGAGAGATGGCCGGAGGAGGAAGAGAAGAAATCGGACGGGCGGAAACTACATGGGGAGACCTAGGACCCCTAGGGACGCCTATGGTTACACCCCCGGGCTGGAGCCGCCTACGGATCTCGTCCGGGATCACCTCCCCTTCCGAGGAAGAAGGCGATGGAGTCCTCGACCGGGATGGACCGGCCTCGTCCGGATTGGAAGAAACATGACGACGACGTGCCATGGGAGAAGAAAGGGTGCGGGAAAGTTGCTAAGGCCGAGGGATGGAAAGAGGAAGAAGACGCGGGCACTCACCGAAATACTCTGTGTAAAAGGAGTGGCAACCCTGGAAGGTAAAGGAAAGCCCACTGCAACCGCCGGCGGAGCGCGAGAAAGTGGAGGGACTTCGTTTCCGGAAAGTCCCCCTTGTTTTCAAATTCGATCGATAGCGGCCGTACTCCTCATTCCGTTCTGAACCACCTGATGGATGCCGCATAGACGCACGCCCGACATCGACGCTTCGGTCCGATGGAAACGGCCTCCTTTTCGAAACGGCGCATTAATGGCCGCCGGAAGCGCGACGCGTGGCAACCTCTCATAGGACCTCGGGCGTAACGAGGAACGGCGACGAGGATCGTGGCAATTATGGTGCGAGATTTTCGCCATACCCACGTCATCTCCGCATAAATCCACATGTTCTGAGCCACGACGCCTTAGTGGAACGAGGGGATGGGGGGCAACTGATATGGCCGTAACGCTGACATGGCGTGTCTCAGGTTCCGCCGGGCATGGTTTGAATCACGTGGATTTTTTCGACGAAACGGGATCGGCAAGCGAGATCGGATACAGGTCCACCTCGGCCGAAGCTTGCGGCCCCTTGCTCCATCACCGGGTGGCACCCGGAGACGGTTCCACCTCGGTCGAGGTCAAGCCGGGCTAGCCCCTTGCTCCCTCGCCAGGTGGCGCCTGGAGACGGTTCCACCCCGGCCGAGGTCGAGCCGGGCCCTCCTGCTCCTTCGCCAAATGGCACCCGGATACGGGTCCACCTCGACCGAAGTCGAGCACTCCTCTGCCGCTCCGCCAAGTGTCCGCCAAGGAGGGGTCCACCTCGGCTGAAGCTGGCGGCCCCTTGCTTCCTCGCCGGGTGGTGCCCAGAGACGGTTCCACCTCGGCCGAGGTCGAGCCGGGCCCTCCTGCTCCTTCGCCAGATGGCACCCGGATACGAGTCCACCTCGGCCGAAGTCGAGCACTCCTCTGCCGCTCCACCAAGTGCCCGCCTAGGAGGGGTCCACCTCGGCTGAAGCTGGCGGCCCCTCGCTCCCTCACCGGGTGGCACCCGGAGATGGTTCCACCCCAGCCGAGGTCGAGCCGGGCACTCATGCTCCTTTGCCAGATGGTGCTCGGATACGGGTCCACCTCGGTCGAAGTCGAGCACTCCTCTGCCGCTCCGCCAAGTGTCCACCCAGGAGGAGTCCACCTCGGCTGAAGCTGGCGGCCCCTTGCTCCCTCGCCGGGTGGCGCCCGGAGGCGGTTCAACCTCGACCGAGGTCGAGCCGGGCCCTCCTGCTCCTTCGCCAGATGGTGCCCGGATACGGGTCCACCTCGGTCGAAGTCGAGCACTCCTCTACCGCTCCGCCAGGTGTCCGCCCAGGAGGGGTCTACTCGGCTGAAGCTGGCGGCCCCTTGCTCCCTCGCCGGGTGGCGCCCGGAGATAGTTCCACCCCGGCCGAGGTCGAGCCGGGCCCTCCCGCTCCTTCGCCAGATGGTGCCCGGATACGGGTCCACATCGGTCGAAGTCGAGCACTCATCTGTCGCTCCGCCAGGTGTCCGCCCAGGAGGGATCAACCTCGGTCGAAGCTGGCGGCCCCTTACTCCCTCGCCGGGTGGCGCCCGGAGATGGTTCCACCTCGGTCGAGGCCGAGCCGGGCCCTCCTGCTCCTTCGCCAGATGGTGTCCGGATACGGGTCCACCTCGATCGAAATCGAGCACTCCTCTGCCGCTCCGCCAGGTGTCCGCGCAGGAGGGGTCCATCTCGGCCGAAGCTGGCGGCCCCTTGCTCCCTCGCCGGGTGGCGCCCGGAGACAGTTCCACCCCGGTCGAGGTCGAGCCGGGCCCTCATGCTCCTTCGCCAGATGGTGCCCGGATACGGGTCCACCTCGGCCAAAGTCGAGCACTCCTCTGCCACTCCGCCATGTGTCCTCCCAGGAGGGGTCCACCTCGGCCGAAGCTGGCGACCCCTTGCTCCCTCACTGGGTGGCGCCCAGAAACGGTTCCACCTCGACTGAGGTCAAGCTGGGCCCTCCTGCTCCTTTACCAGATGGCGCCCGGATACGGGTCCACCACGGCCAAAGTCGAGCACTCCCCTGCCGCTCCGCCAGGTGTCCACCCAGGAGGGGTCCACCTCGGCCGAAGCTGGCGGCCCCTTGCTCCCTCGCCGGGTGGCATCCGGAGACAGTTCAACCTCTGCCGAGTTCGAGCCGGGCCCTCCTGCTCCTTCGCCAGATGGTGCCCGGATACGGGCCCACCTCTACCGAAGTCGAGCACTCCTCTGCCGCTCCGCCAAGTGTCCGCCCAGGAGGGGTCCACCTCGGTCGAAGCTGGCCCTGCATAGTAAGGCCTACGGGAAGTGGGGGTGCGAGTTTCAAAACCACCACTCGGGCAGCGCGCGTCGTGCCTCGCGAGGAGCGCCGGAACGGTCCGTAGTGATGCGCGAAACCTCGTTTACATCGGCCCGACGGGTTCCGCAACCGAGAAGCAGAGTCTTGGCAGACAGGAGCCAGAAGGAGAGCGCCCGCGCTCGGCCCAAGGCCTGGTCAGTATCCTCCCTCTCCCCTTTTTCTCGCTGGGCTCAGCAAGCAAGACAAGGAGGCCACCGGGTTCCCGGACCCGAAGGGGAAAGGAAAAAAGAGAGAGAGAGGAAAAAGTGAAGGCTGAGAGGGAGCTTCCCAGGGGCGGAAGCCGGAGGCAATGTGATGGGATAAAAGGGTAGGAAGAGCGGATAGCCAGGTAAGTGGAAAAAAGGCTGGAAAAAGGAAGGCACCGAGAGTAGGATCCAAGGACCCGAGAGGAGTCCTTAGGCGTAAGCTCGGTGAAGGAGCTCGGCCCAATTTTCACTCTTCCTAAGACCTCTTTTGTTAAGATCTTCTCTAAGTCTGGGACTCCTTCGGGGACCCACCTTAGGGATTCTGTTCCATCTCGCCGTTCTCTAACTTGACCGTCGGAGCTCCCTCGCCAGGACCCCTGGCCAGGGTTTCTGACCTTGTTTTGTAGGACCAGAAGCTCGGAGACCTCGAGGTGAGACGGTCTGAGATCGGTACCAGCTTTGAAGCTATAGGCCACGGCGATGAGATCGGCAACACCGATCAACTCAAAGTAACGGAGAGCTGACCTAGATCTACTTCAAGAGACTAGGCTCCATACGGGCTTGAAGATGGCGACTTATCGTCAGAAGATGGCCAAATACTACAACTCTCGAGTCAAGGCTCGAACTTTCCGGGTCGAGATCTGGTTTTGCGAAGGGCAGAAATATCAAGATCGACCAAGCAAGGGAAACTCTCCCCTAATTGGAAAGGCCCCTACCGAGTCGTGGAAGTAATTCGAGCCGGAACCTACCGACTCGAGCATTTGGACGGACGACAAGTGGCGCGTCCGTGGATTGTAGACAACCTTTGCAAGTATTATCAATAAAGGCCATAATTTCTTCTATGAAGCACTTCCGAAAGTCTGACTCCGGTTGGCAAAGGCTCTGGGGCAGCCCACTTCCAAAAGTTCAACTCCGGTCGATAGAGGCTTTAGGGTAGCCCACTTCTGAAAGTTTGACTCCAGTCGGCAAAGGCTTTAGGGCAGCCCACTTCCGAAAGTCTGATTCCAGTCGGCAAAGGCTCTAAGGTAGCCCACTTCCGAAAGTCCGACTCTGGTCGGCAAAGGTTCTAGGATAGCCCACTTTCGAAAGTCTGACTCCGGTCGGCAGAGGCTCTATGATAGCCCATTTCCGAAAGTCTGACTCCGGTCGATAAAGGCTCTAGGGCAGCCCACTCCTAATAATCTGACTCCGGTTGACAACAGCTTCAAAATGATCCACATGGAGATCTGGCTTCGAGTTCAGACGAGCCAACGAACCAACACTTAGAAAAATCTCTAAGTGTATAGTTCGGACCGAGCTACTATCCAATAGCCACTCCAGAGGCTTCGAGTTCGAACGAGCTAACGGACCAACACTTAGAAAAATTTCTATGTATCTAGATTCGGACTGAGCTACTGTCCAGCAGCTACTTCAGAGGCCCTGAGTTAAGACGAGCCGACAGACCAACATAGAAGAATTTCTAAGTGTCTAGGTTTGGACTGAGCTACTACCCAGCAGCTACTTCAGAGGTCTCGAGTTCGGACGAGCCGACGGACCAACACTTAAAAAAATTTCTAAGTATCTGGGTCGGACTGAGCTACTGTCCAGCAGCTACTTCGAAGAGCTTACGGTCCTATCAAGCCGACTGTCAATACTTAAAAACATTTTGGAAGAAAGAGCTTCGATCAATCCGATCGACCCAACACACACAAAGATATATACACAAGAGATATGACAAAAAGAAGTTCTACTATTATATTATAAAAGGAGTTTGCTACAAAAAAGAAGGTCAGACCTTTACAAATAACCTAGGCCTGACCCATTGAAGGTACATCTGGGATTTCGACTTTGGCCCCATCCGATGCAGCCAAAGCTCCGGCTGGGACATCCACCGTTCCCCTATCGGCTTCGACCTGGGCATCAGTTTCGGCCTCCTCTGCATCGGCTTCAGCTTGGGGTTCGACCCCTCCATCCATCAGGATCGCCTCTCCTTCCGTGCCTTCCTCTTCTACCTATTTCGGTAGCTGTAGAAAGGCGAGGTCGAGCTCCGGGAAGGCATCACTGACCTTCGACAAGCACTCTTCGTACCCATAGTCGAAGCTGACCGAGCCAGCCTTGTTCATCTCCTCCTTGAAGTCATCGGAGGCCTTATATTCCCTCACGACCGCTTCGACCGTTGTCACCATCAGCTCCTGGGCTTTCTTCAGCAAGCCCTTGTATCTCTCTACCTCTACCTGGTGGCCCCTTGAGCACCTTTTGGACTCGACCAGTCGTCCCTCCTCTTTGATCAACCGGCGGGCCTGGGATTTCAACCTTTGCTTCTTCCTTTTCAAACTGGCCTCCCGGTCTGCCAGCCGACCCCGCAGGTCTTTTGCATACTTCTTAAGGGCCTCTGCCTCTGCCCGATAGGCAGACAACCCTTCTTCGATGACCTATCGTGCTGCCTTTGCCGCAGCTTTGGCTACCTCTGCCTCTTCGACCATCTTTGCTGAGCGCTCTTTCAGATACAACAGCTCGCCCAGGCCATCATCCATTAGCAAGATGTCTCGAAGGAGTTGCAAACAACAAGACAATGTTAGTGACTTACAGGCAATAAAGCTAAGGCCAGGGGCTCAGATACAGGTGACTCACCCCCATCATGTTGTGATAGGAACTCCTGGTAGCCTCATTCACTGTTCACCGACTCGATTCGCTCCAATCGATGTTTGTAACGGCCCTTTTGAGCAAGCCTTTGACCTGCTCGGCATCATGTATGGCGCGCCATTTCTGATGTGCCTCATCACTAGCCTCACCGGCTTCCCCCCTGTCAGCTACCCTTCCTTCGGCTGCTTTTTTCCCTTCAGCCATCGAGGAAATCTCTTCGATCAGCTCGATGAGCGGCAAGGTCAGGGCTGTCTTTATGTCATCGGTCCTGACAAGTCTTCTCCCATCCGAGCGGCTGAATGCCCGACCGAGGGTGAACGCTCTGGCGCCCTCGCCACTCGATGCTCCAACAGCGGTACGTTATCATCGGACTCTATGAAGACGACGGTGGTAGTCTACTCCTCCGCCCGTTGCTTCTTCAGCCTCTCGGACATCGGCTCCTCCATCCATTGCCTTTTTGCCCTCTCGGACATCGGCTCAGTAATCTGAACGCCCCTTCTCTGGGCCGCCCGTGCTGAAATTATCACTCGGTCCAGCTTCATCTTTCCGCCTGCCATAAAGCAAAGTTGGAGTTAGCAACTGTGATAAAGCCGATAGAAGAAGAGATAGAAGATCTTTGACGGGGGCCTCTACCCTACCCAGGTATTGATGTTGGCTAATCCCAACCCGGTAGAGGTTCTCCTCTCGAAGAAAGAAGTGCACAAATGCTGGGTCATCCTCATCCAACTTATTGAAATCGGCCTCGTCGGCCCTCAACACTTTCCTTCCATTCACGGCCTTCGGCCTGAGCTCCCTCTACATCGACTCAAAGCCCCAAGGTTCTAGGCTCTCTATAAAGAAATATCGGGACTTCCATCGATGGATAGTCGACGGAAGCCTCCCTAATATCTTTCGACCAGGGCAGGGACTGAACATCCACCACTCCTAGCTTCGGAAGTCCTATTTTAGAAAAAAGAAATTGAAGAAGAGAGACAACCTTGGCTCGACTCCGGCCCTTTGACAGAGGACCATGAAATTGCAGATCGCCCGAATGCTGTTTGGGGTCAGCTATGTTGGGGACACCCTATAACTGTTGAAGATTTGAATAAAGAGGTCATGAAGAGGGAAGCGGCGGCCAGCCTTAAGATGGTCCTCGTACACCGGGAGAGCTTTCGAATTCAAAGGACCATTCACTCTACCCGCCCGGCTCGGAATGGTCAGGTGCAAGGTGGAGGGGATATTATATATGACCCTAAGATTCTTCGCCCTCTCCCGGGTCATTTCCAAGGGGATGTTACTGGGACCTGGTTCCCTACGGTCAAAACTGCGACTGTCGGAGGCCATTTTAATGGAGGTTGGAGGGGAGACGGAGGAACTAACCTAGTAATGGAATTCCTAAAGGGAGGCGAGAGCGGCAGAAAAAGGAAGTCCTTTCTCCCCATGTGCAAGTGCAGCGGGAGACCCCTTCCGGGCCTTCACCCCCTCCTTTTATAGTCGCTGAGGGGCTGCTTCCCAACGTCCCTCGAGCACTGCGATCCACCGTCACAGATACGACTTCTCGATCCAATGGGGAAGCCGATGGGATGCGATGGATCATGTCCAATTACAATCCGTGTGATCCCCAAGCCAGCAACGGATAAGCCGCTCCGATGCTGCGCCAACCGTTCAGATCTTGCCATGTCACCCACGTCACGTCAGAAGCCCGACGGATGGGGCATATCAGGCTGGTAGCCCATCATTACGCCTCACCAGCATTAACTGCTCCCCTCACCGCCTCCAATGTGGTGCTAACACCTATCCCGGGGGTAGAAATTTGGAGTGGAAGACGGTTGATCGCAGCACGCCAGATCAGATTCGCAGTCATCTCACAGATTGGCGTATTAAATGCCAAATGATGCTCTTATCCTTTGAAGCTGCAGAACCGCTCGAAGGCCAAGAACAAGGGGACAACTGTTGTACCCAACTAGCTCACCAACAAACTAGACCGCCACTCTTGCTGAGGTTCGACCGGGCCACTTATACGGGCATACGGGCGGCCCTCCTCTGCTGAAGCTCCGACGGATGCTTTCCTTTGGAGGTCCGACCGACCCACTGAAGTAGAGGTCCGAACGACCTACTTCTGCTGAGGTCCGGCCAACCTGCTCCTGCTGAAGCTTCGACGGATGCTCTCCTTCGGAGGTCCGACCGTTCCTCCCCAGTCAAGGTCCAAACGACCCACTTCTACTGAGGTCTGAGTCACCCCCTCCATTGGAGGTCCGACAGAGGCGCTCCTACATAGATCCGGCTGACTCCCCTTTTGCTGAAATCCGACCGACCCGCTCCTGCTGAGGTCCGGTCGCCCTACTCTTAGGAGGTTACTACAAAATTGATCCAGGAGATTCCAGAAACCTTCTTCCAGCTAGTACTAGAATTCTATTATAACAGACTCCTGCCACATCAGCACCACTACTCCCACGATGCCGCCCTATCTTAGTGCCATGTGGCCACTCTTCAGATTTTCCTAGGGGTAGATCAGTCTTTCCTGGCTTCATCCCTAATGAATTTTGGTACTGTTCCGTGCTTATATAAGGTAAACCGGGGGCACAGGACGGTAAGCGAGCACAAGTACTCTCTTCCTACTCCATACGCTATTTTCTTCATTCTGTTTTCCTCAAGCTCCTGCTAACTTAAGCATCGAAGTGTCCCTCGCCGGAACATCATCGATCCTTGAGGACTTTGTTGCAGGAATCGGGAGAAGAGCGCTCCAGCCCAGCCGTTCGAGTCTGGTCTGGAAGAATTTGCAGCGATAGTTTCCATGCCTAGTGGTTTTCACATGCTAGGGATCAAGATTTATTGACTATGGGCAAAAAAATCCCAATCCCCACCAACAAAAGATGTATAAAATTGGCTAGCTATGCAAGCTGCAATTAAGTATGATCGGTTGTGAAGGTTAAAGTAGTAGTTTAATGGTTTGTATGCTTGGTTGCCTAGGATGATTCGTGTCGTGGGTTGCCATTTTGAATTGAGATTCCTCTTCCAAATTTTTTTTAAAAAAAACTTATAATTTTAATTTCAACAAATATAGATTCTCTAATTAAATTAGTTATGGTACCAGACATGTTTGATGAATGTAAGAAGCAATAAGTACAATGTATTTGTTTCAACTGGTTAATATAATTATTTGTTTGTTATTATTTTAATTTATTTTATTTTAAAACCTCTTCTTGACAACCCACTAGGACTGCCCTTGGTTGATCCCTACTTTTCATTCTATAATCTTGTAACATCAAGCAATACCAAGCTAAACTTTTGGAAGAGTTTGCTTAATATATCATCATAGATATTAATTTTCTCCAATCCAATCAAAATTACACCACAAACAACAATCTTATATCTCATGATAAGCCGTACTAAAACTCAACATAAATTACCTGAATATTTACAATTTTTTTTGATACATGATTTTTTACATATTAAAAGTAAACAAAATTAAACAAAATTAGAAATAATTAAATCAGTGCAAAGATGGCGAGGCTACTCAAAATACGGTTGCCTTCTTGCTCCAGGATATTTTAGCCGGAGATGTCATCCGACGGCTCCAGCAGTCCCAAATTCCTTCATTTACTTCCGGTTAATAATATATAAAATAAACCAAAGACCGGTCCGCCCATCGAACCGATTAGCTCCCCCCATCCGAACCGACGGTCTTTTTCTACCAGCACTGGTCCGTCTCCCACGTCCGGCGATGGAAGCCGGAGTGAGAGGTCGCAGACGAGGGGCTCGAGGCGGACGAGGGGAACGGCCGCGGGCCGCGCGGCGACCACTCCTGCCGGCCGATAACCGTCACGGCAGCCGCCGCCACCCTGCGGTCATAGTCGGCGCGCTTCTGCGGATCGGAGAGAGTAGCGTAGGCGGCGTGGATCCGCATGAACTCGTCGGCCGAGGTCCCCTTCCGGTCGGCCGCCACCACGTCCGGGTGGCATGCCCGCGCCAGCCGCCGGTACGCCGCCTTGACCTCCCCGCCGGTTGCCCCGGGGGTGATCCCGAGGACGTCGTACAGCGTCGCCATGGGAGCCGCCGTCGCCGGGGCGTGCACCGCAGCGCAGCGCGGGGACGATCGGAGCTCGGGAATCGGGGAGAACAATGGAGTCGGGATCCGAGCGCCGAGGAATTGGGAACGAGCGAGAGAGGACGGGGTAATCATGAGATCCCAAGCGGAAGGTGCTTCGAATTCGGAATGGGGATCGCCTATTTAACGGAGAAGGGGGACATGGGAGAGCTTATCCGGGGATAGTCTATCGGTCGAGTCAGCTAAGCGCTGGATTGGCTGTGCTGGTCCACGGCTCCATAATTATATATATATATATATATATATATATATATATATATATATATATATATATATATATATATATATATATATATATATATATATATATATACGGGTTCGGGAATAAAGCTGGCGTAACTATCCCGAATGCTCTTATTTTACTAAAAAATATTTGATTCAAGATACTAGATTTTTATAATTTTTTTTATAAAATAATCATCACGGATCTTTGATTCATGTATCCATCATGGATCTCAAAAAATAATCTTTGAATTTAATCAAATCTTCAGCAAAATCATGCCTTGAATCTGTGATCCGTGACCTCTTGATAATGAAGCAAGATTTCAATTAACTGGACTATTGTCTTGGCTATTATTAACAATCTTTGATGATCTCAAGCCAAGATACTACGAGGAGGTATACAAGGACGATGGTGGGGCCACCAAGCAACAAGGAAATGGATAAACTTGATAGGGTGGGAGGATGAAGGTGGGGCCGCCCGGCAACGAGGAAATGGATAAACTTGATAAGGGTGGCAACGTCGATATGGATTGAGATTAAAATAGTGGGGCCTTGCTAATGCGTGAACGAGGATTTTCTCGCATGATGGTAGGGTTGTGATGACCATGAAAGCCTGAGAAGATAACGAGGAGGTGGATCCCCGCCGGAGCGTGTTGTTTCAGCCGAGAGTGCGACTTTAGTGGATGTCCGCATGCAATTGAATGGCCTCAATCCATCCAGTCAGATGTGTCATTTATCGCATCCACACGTTCAGTAATGAATGATAGACAATGAAAGGAGGAGAAATTGGATCGATCCAACAAGCATTCTTGCTGGTGGTTAAGAGTTTTATTGGACCAATTGGTAAGAGTGACAATTTTCACCGTAACATTGGATGCCTACTTTGACCTGTGCCTACATTTTACCCAACTCGGATCTCGAGGTAAGCATGACTTAAGAGCAACAATACGTTCTGAACACCAAAAAAATATCAATTTTGATTGTTATGAATACGGTAGCTTGATTAATAGAAATTTTGTGCCATTATCAACCGATTATAGATTCGAGACACGATCCTAGTAATAACTCGATTAAATTTAAAAATTTTTTGAGACCCATGATCACCGATATAAACCCTCTATCCCTTTTCTTTATAAATAATAATAATAATAATTTTTATAGCTTTATCCAATCCATTCCATCTGACCTGCATCATCTTAACTCAACTTGCCTCACCTGCCCTATTTCAAAGCAAGTATATACGGGATGGTTGCAGATAACAATCTATCCAATCCATACTTACTTCATTTGCTGCCATCCTACTGGTGAGACATTCCTTTAGTATAATTCATACTAAAAAGGATTCAAGTTTCACTCAACTAAAATTAATTTTTCAATAATAATTTATTAAATAAAAAAATATCTTTTGTTAAAAAAAAAAAAAAAGGAAATGTTGTTCATTGTATTTTATGAATGATATATATAAAAAAGTTTGATTTACATTGTACCTTGTGGTCTGGTACATTCTTGGTCGTGGAAGGCAGGAATATGGAATGTGGAAAGTCCAACATCCCTTGGTCTTGCTGCCGTGAAACAGCCGAGAGGAAGGGCCTAACCTGACGCAAGATTTGAACGGTCTACGGTTCCATTGAGATCATTGAAAACTACTAGAATAATTAACATTTAAAAAAAAAAAAAAAAAAAAAGGAATAGAACGATTAAGATGATACTTGGACACGCCTTGATGACTTAAAAAACGGATCATTATTAGGTCATTATCTTTTTCCGAGTTTATATAAATTAGGTCACTATGTTATAGGGAACAACAGGTTATATAAACAAGCTGGTTAGTAGCATCAAGTTTCCTCCTAAACGATCTCCAAAGAATCTTGCTTATCAACTTTCAATTTAAAAATGTTATTTAATAAATTCATCATCCATTTTGTGAATTAAATTATAAATTAGACCACTATGATACAAGTAGTAGGTAATTTGCAACCTAAGTAGCAGCATTTCGTTGCATGAATCGGCAATTATATGTATTAGCGCCGGCAATATAATTAACCTACATTGAGATAAATACATGCATGCAAATATGTGGCATGAAATGGTAGTTCATCCGGGTCATCACTCACCTACTAACAAATCCCATTTTATTGTTAATCAGTTGTCAGCATATCTAAAATCACCTTTTTGTACCTTAATTAATAAACTTCCATTAAAATCAAAAAAAAAAAAATAGTACTAAACTTTAGATGCGGCTTGTTTTGAATCTTTTTGGCGTGCTAACTGCTTTATATATATAGCTCTTAAAGTCAATTCCCACAAGGTACACAAGGAATGATGGAAGGCAGCAACCAAGAGCCAAAAAACATTTTAGATTTCGATTCTATGAGAGGGTTTGATCAAAGAAAATCTCCTCCTTGGAACCACGTAGGCAGGATCATTTAAATATAAGATTTACTCAGAGAATGCCGGGAATACAAGGCTTTGCCTGATAATTTGTATTCTGACTTTTTTTAATTTTAATTTAGCGAAAGGTTTATGCCTTATGGATTTGAGTATATCTAAAGAAATCAGAAAATAAAGTGTATTTAAATTCTATATAAATATAAGAAGAATTGGATCGTTGTTATACCCGACCGGTTCACCATCGAACCGGGCCGTCAATCCGGGGGTCTGACCGATCCATGCTTTCGAAGTCCGACGGGCGGTCTTCTTCGGAAGCCCGCCCGAACCACTTCCGTTGAACTCCCTTTCAAATGTCCGATGTCCGCTCTCCTTCGATGGTCCGGCGGCCACTCTCTCCCGGAGGTCCAACGGCCCCCCTTCCTTCAGAAGTCCAACCCACTGAAGCTGAGGTCCGAATGATCCTCTTTTGCTGGAATCCGACCACGGCTCTCTCCTTCAAAGGACCGGCCAACCCTCCTAGTCGACATCCGACCGGTTCTCTTCAGAGGCCCAAAGAACTCCAGAAGCCACTTTCTGTTGTAACAGAACCCTACCACGTCAGCGCCACTGCTCCACTACTCTCACGAAGTTGCCCTATCCGGGTGTCACGTGGCCACTCTCCAGATTCTCCTAGGGGTAGATCGATCTTTCTCGGTCTCTTCCCTAATGAATTTTGGATTGTTCTGCACCTATATAAGGGAACTGGAGGACCTCATTTTGAGCTAAGTACACTCTTCCCTCTCCATACGCTGCCTCTCTGATTCCTCCATTATGTTGCTCTCAAGCTCCTACTAACTAAAGCATCAGAATGTCTCCCGCCGGAACACCACCGGCCCTTGGGGACTTTGTGCAGGTCGACCGGGAGAGGAGCGCTCCAGCACCGTCGTCTGAGCCCAGCCCAGGAAAAGTCGCAGCAACAGATTTGCGCTAGAGGAAGGGCTTTGCTCTTTTACTCTAACAGGAGGAATCCATCCACTTAGTCATGCAATGGCTAAGGGAAGAGCTCATAACACCTCCGCCAGAGGAGGTCCCTCCCTGTCCAGGTCCGAGGGACCTCCCAAGGAGAACGCCGCCGCCGCTGTCACCGAACCCACCGTCACTCTGGGATTGCAACAATTCCAGACGCTTCTGAACTGCATCGAAACACTCACTACTGCGGTTCGACACCTCCAGGAGGTAGCCGAAAACAGACAGCAGCCTCCTGCCGCATCTTCCACCCACCACCAACGTGCTACCGAGGGAAGTCAATGACAAGAGGTCCCTTGGCCTTCCTCTCAAGTTGCTCTGAAGCCCCGAAGGTCCTTCGAAGCTCGTGTTGACGGCAAGAGGGCGAGGTCCGCCTTACCCTCCTTCGTCGAATCTGTCCCCGCTAGTGCTCGGCACCCTACTGAACTCCCGAGAGATTACACCAGCAAGATTTTGCATATGGAGGAGCGCATTGCTGAGATAGTTGATCGGCAGAAAGCCAAAGGGGGGCAGGTGTATGACTCTCGCCCGTCTTTTTCTGACGAGATCTTGGGGGAGATGATCCCCCATCACTTCAAAATTCCCCAGGTGGACCCCTACGATGGCACCACCGACCCGCTGGACCATCTAGGCACCTATAAAGTCCACATGATGGTACAAGGCGCCTCTGACGCCCTCCACTACATCGCCTTCCCTGCCACCCTCAAGATGGCCACCCGGATGTGGTTTTCCGCAATCCGGTCAGGTATGATCCACTTTTTCTCCCAACTTGAAAACCTTTTTCTCTCCCATTTCAGGACCTGCAGTCGGACTCCAAAAAACACCGACTGCTTCTTCCTCGTACAGCAAAAGGAGGGAGAGATTCTCCGGAATTACATGGCCCGTTTCAACTCAGCAGCCATGGAGATCCCGGATCTGAATGAAGACGTAGCTATATCGGCCTTCAAGAGAGGGCTCCGCTCGTCCAGGCTCACATTCTCCCTGGACAAGAAGTTCCCGATAAGCTACAATGAGCTGCTGGCCAGAGCGCAGAAATACGCCCTGGCAAAAGAACAGGTGGTGAGCCAACGCCAGGCTGAGGGGAGGATGGCTCCCAAGAAGCGGAGCGACAAGGCTCCCGAAGTCCGACCTCCAAGCAATGACAATCGGTCCGCCCAACATCAAAATCTGAAGCCAAAGGACTTTTCCAGGAGGTTCGAAACCTATGCACCCCTCTCCCTTTCGAGGGAGAAGATCCTCCTAGAGATTGAGAATGAGACCTTCCTGCAAATCCCTCATCCGATGAGAGGCCCCTCTACTTCCAGAAACAAAGACAAATACTGCCGGTTCCATAGGGACCACGGGCACAATGCCGAAGAGTGCCTCCAGCTGAAGGACATCATTGAAGACCTCATCTAGAGGGGGTACCTGTACAAGTACGTCCGACCCTGCCAGGATCGGGTCGAAGCATCAACTGCCAGGAACCCTCCGGAGGAGGTGGAGCTTCCTAACCAACGTCCGATCGGTGGGGATGTTGGCATGCTGCATCGATGGTCTGACTGGAGATATGAAGTCGACCCTGACATTATCAAGAGGTCAAGGGATTCCAACACAATCACCTTCTCTGACAAAGACTTCATGGAATCCCATGTTATTGAAAATGATCCTGTAGTCGTATTAGCAATAATTACCAACTATGATGTAAAAAAGATTTTTATAGATAATGGAAGCTCGATGGAGGTATTATTGTATGATGCTTTTATAAGAATGAACCTGTCTGGGTCAATGCTACGAGAATCCCCCATACCGCTGATGGGCTTGGGGGAAACTCTATCGGAGTGGAGGGGGAGATAACCCTACCTGTGACGATTGGGAAGGAGCCATTTCAGAAGACTCTCCCTATTAACTTTGTGGTCGTGCGCACAACCTTCGCTTACAATGCTATTCTGGGCCGACCAGCCCTCAACAAGTTTTGGGCGGTTGTGTCCACTGACCATATGTTGGCAAAATTTCTAACCAGGAGTGGAGTCGAAGTTGAGGAGAAATCGTAGGATGGCCAGACAATGCCTGACTATTCTAGATCGATAGTCACATGGCCGTCCTATTCTAGAGCAGCTTGATCTAAGGGTCGAAGCCGATGGCCATGGTCAGCCAGAGGAAAGAATTCTATTTGTCCCTCTTCGGGAGGATGACTCAACCAAAGTCCTCCAAATTGAAAGTTCCCTCAGCGAAGACGTTAAGATGGAGCTGATCGACTTCCTGAGGAGCAACATCGACGTCTTTGCTTGGTCGGCATCGGACATGCCGGGCATTCCGCTGAATGTCATCACTCACCAGCTCAAGGTGGATCCCACCTACAGGCCTGTCCGACAGAAAAAGAGGAGTTTCGCTGCCGAAAGGCACAGGGCTATTGATGAAGAAGTTAAGAAGCTCTCCGATGCTGGCTTCATCAGGGAAGTCCACTACCCTAAATGGCTAGCAAATGTGGTGATGGTGAAAAAGGTAAATGGGAAGTGGAGGATTTGTGTGGACTACACCGACCTCAACAAAGCCTGTCCGAATGACAGTTTTTCCTTGCCTAAGATTGATCAGTTGGTAGATGCTACGGTCGGCCATCAGCTTCTGAGTTTCACGGGCACCTTCTCCGGTGGCTATAACCAAATCAGGATGCACCCGGAGGATGAGGAGAAGATCGCCTTTGTCACCGACAAAGGCTTATACTGTTACAAGATGATGCCCTTCGGATTGAAGAACGCTGGTGCTACCTTCCAAAGATTGATCAACCAGGTCTTCAAGGGGTAGCTTGGAAAAAACATGAAGGCATATGTGGATGATATGATAGTCAAGAGCCTCCACAAGGTCGACCACATCAAAGACTTGCATGAGTCCTTTGATGCATTGAGACATCATCAGATGAAGCTGAACCCTGCCAAATGCGTCTTCGAGGTGACTTCAAGAAAGTTCCTAGGTTTCCTGGTCACCCAAAGAGGGATTGAAGCTAACCTTGACAAGATCTGAGCTGTTATCGAGGTGGAACATCCGACCAACAAGAAGCAAGTGCAAGAGTTAACTAGCCGGATAGCTTCTCTCAATCATCTCATCTCTCGGTCGGCTGAGAAGTCCCTTCCATTTTTTAAGACATTGCGCCGATCGGATTGTTTCAATTGGACTGACGAGTGTCGTTTGGCTTTTGAAGCCTTGAAAGATTATTTGAAGAACCCTCCGTTATTGGCCAAGCCAATAGAGGGGGAACCTTTATATCTCTACCTGTTGGCATCGAACAAGGCGGTCAGCTTCATTCTTGTTCAAGTGGGGGAAGATGGTCAGTAGAAACCTGTCTACTACATTAGTAAAGTCCTCCATGATGCCGAAACAAGGTACCCTAAAATGAAGAAGCTGGTCTATTCTTTGGTCATAGCAACCAAAAGGCTCCGACCCTACTTCCAGGCACATCCAATCATCGTGCTGACTGATCAACCCCTTAAGGCAATCCTTCGGAGCCCGGACACTTCCGATCGGCTCACCAAGTGGGTTGTCAAACTTGGCGAGTTCGATGTCTCCTTCCAATCCCGATCGGCTTTGAAGGCTCAGGTAATCGCTGATTTTATTGCCGAGTGCACCTGGGGCCAGGGGTCATCCTCTCAGGTGGCCGAGGTACCTGAAGCCGATGCCATCTATGAAGCTGAGCCCGCTAGGACGCTTCATGTGGACGGAGCATCCAACCTCGCTGGCTATGAGGCCGGCCTGATCTTAGCCGACCCCGATGGAAAAAGCTTAGAGTATGCTCTCCACTTTTCATTTCAGGTATCAAATAATCAGGCGGAGTACGAAGCCCTTCTCGCAGGATTGCGGATTGCCAATGAACTGGGCATCAACCGAATAAAGGCCTTCTCCGACTCCCAACTGGTGGTCAATCAAGTGAAAGACGAATTCGAAGCAAGGGACCCGATCCTGGCCAAGTACTTAAACAAGGTATAGAGCCTCGTCTCTCGGCTTAAATTCTTCGAAATTTTTCATATATCTCGACTGCAGAACTCCCGGGTGGATGCTCTGTCGTGATTGGTAAGTGCTATCACCAACACCTCCGACCGAACCTTCATGGAGCACTTGCATCACCCAAGCATTAATGAAGAGCCGACTGAGGTCCACCAAGTTAAACAGGAAGCTTCTTGGATGGACCCAATCCTCGCTTTTCTTGTCAGGGGGACACTATCGGGAGACCTGGCTGAAGCCAAGTGGATATGCTAGACAGCTTCGAAGTACGTCGTCCTTGAAGGCATCCTCTATAAGCGGTCATTCTCGCAACTGCTGCTGAAATGCTTGGGGCCGACTGATGCGGACTATGCACTCAAAGAGGTTCATGAAGGCATATGCGGTGATCACCTTGGAGGAAGATCCCTAGCTTACAAGATCATCTGACAGGGATACTATTGGCCTACAATCCAGAAGGATGCATCGGACTTCATCCGAAGATGCGATGCATGTCAAAGGTACTCCAATATTCAAAGAAGGCCAGCCAGCCAACTAACTCCACTCACTGCGCCTTGGCCGTTTGCACAGTGGGGAATAGACATCCTGGGACCCTTCCCTCCGGCATCCGGCCAATGCAAATTTCTTATTATGGCCATTGATTACTTCACCAAATGGGTGGAGGCCGAACCACTGGCACAAATAACAGAGGCCAAGGTGGAGAATTTTGTCCGGAACTATATCATCTTCCGATTTGGCATCCCACAGACAATCATCATCGATAACGGAAGGCAGTTCGACAATCCTAAATTTCAAGACTTCTGCAAGCAATATCACATCTCTCATTGGCTCACGTCGGTCGGTCATCCCCAGTCCAACGGAGAGGCCAAAGTTACTAACCGAACGATCCTGCATGGACTGAAGACTTGATTGAATGAAGCCAGAGGACTTTGGGCAGAGGAACTTCATTCAGTGCTCTGGGCTTATCGGACGACTGCCAGAACGGCGATCGGGGAGACCCCATTCAACCTGACCTATGGAAGTGAAGCAGTCATCCCCGTAGAAGTCTCTTTGCCATCCCTATGGATTGATCACTTCACGGAACCGACCAACTCAGAGCAATGAAGGGCTGACCTAGATTTGCTTGAATAAACCAGGCTCCGAACAAACTTAAAGATGGTGACCTACCATCAGAAGATGGCCAGATATTACAACTCGCAGGTTAAGCCACAAGCTTTTCGAGTCGGAGACCTGGTCCTACGGAGGGCGGAGATTTCAAGACCGACCGAACAAGGAAAGCTTTCCCCTAATTGTTAAGGCCCTTATCAAGTCAATGAAGTAATTCAAGCTGGAACCTACCAACTTGAACATTTGGACGGACGGCAAGTGGCTCGTCCGTGGAATGTAGACAACCTCCGCAAATATTTTTAATGAAGTCTACAAATTCTTCTATGAACCACTTCCAAAAAGTCCGACTCCAGTCGGCATAGGCTCTAGGGCAGCCCACTTCCGAAAGTCTGGCTCCGGTTGGCAGAGACTCTAGGGCAGTGGTGCGGAACGTGCCAACTCTGATATCAAGATTGGTGCGGAACGTGCCAACTATGATACCAAGATTGATGCGGAACGCGCCAACAAATCCTAGACCTAAAATAAACTGATTCGAGATCGTTGATCATTAAGAAATGACCACTAGGTTAGGGGCTGCCCAATTTAATAAAATTAGATCTAATTAAATAAAAAAAACCAGCAATTGATTAGATCAGGTTATCAAAGTGGATCTCACTCGAAAATACGAAATACCATGAATCCTGGAAGAGTGAGATCGTCTAGAGGTCGTCCAAAATCTAGACCAGTAGTTCGCGGGCGAGATAGATCTGAAACCGTCGAACCTGAATCACCAAAAACAAATAATGAATCAATAAAATAAATAAATCAAGTTAATCAATGCCCTGATATCTGTATGGCTCTGGGATCCGTGTGACTTTAAAAATAGTGCTTCATAGATCTTGGAACTGCCCTGAGATCTGTGTCTAATTCTAATCCTCTCTGAAAATTGTGCTTATCTTTGGGACTGCTCTGAGAGCCGTGTGAATCAAAGTTGGCAGCAGGAAATGTGAATGCTTTCACGTTCGTGCTAAACCACTTCTCCTCTCCACGAATTAATGCTAAGAAGAATAGGGGAGGTCGGAAGGCTTGCGGCCGGATTCGCTGGTGTCGGCATTGGGTGGCGACGGCGAAACGGCTGGCAGTGGTCTCGGAGGCATGGACGGCTACCAGCAACGATGGAGGGAAGGAGGCGAAGTCAGGTGGGACGCTTGGTTGCGGGCCATGCGATGGCCATGGAGGGCATGGTAGCAGGGAGGAGTTCCGGCCGGCTTCTCCAGCGATGGCACTGAATGGAGGCAGCGACATGGACGGGAGATGTCGCGTGGAGGTCGACGATGCTTGGTCGGCGGCTTGCACGAGCAGACTGGCACAGTCCTTCAGCATGGGAGGTGCTTTGATAGCCATGTTGAACAGGGATGGCTTGGAAGGGCAGATCCGGCAGGATCTCGCTGGCGGGAGCGTCGACCACGGTCGGTCGATAGTGGTAGTGGTGGATCTCTCTGGACGTCGATGAACCGGGTGGTGTTGGCTCAGTTGCTTGGATCGACTGCAGGCGAGGGCGATGGCTTCTAGCTTTAGTTGGATGGCGCTCGGTTGGCTTCTAACGGTGTCGATTGGCAGGGCATTCGACGATGTGGCGTTGGAACAAGGAGGGTTGTAAATGGAGGATTGGTGAGTTGATTCTTTGGTAGGGAGAAGAAAGAGAAGAAAGGGAACAAAGAGGGGAAAAGAAGCAATTCGGGAGAAGAAATAGAGCAGGGGAAGAGAAGAAGAACAGGGAAGAAGGGGGAGAGGAAAAGGACAGAGAGGGGGGAGAAATCGGGACACACCCTGATTTTTTTCTCAAATAATCTTTGCTAATTTTTATTCATGGAGAAACAACTTAAATAAGCAAGTAAACAACCGATAAAAATAAATCCCTAAACAGACTCCAAACGATCAGAACTATAAGAGATTATGATAACTCTAAACACAAATAAAAAACTAATCTTCGATTCAGAGATATCCCAAATCCCACGTACACCTATAAAATAAATACATCAAGATTTGTGTAGGCCGGTGCCGAGATCTGGACTGGACTAGCTGGGATCTGGACTGGCAATCTGCTCAATGTCCCTATCATTTTCCCTGGGGTGGGGAGATCTCGACTCCGTCGAGTCAGGTTGGAGATACTCAAATAGATTTGGATCAATGTTCTGTAGCTCATCTTCAGTAATCCAGGAATCCTCTGACTTCGGTCTGCCTCACCAGTGAACCAGGTAGCGGCAACAGTTTCGACTCCCCAAAGACTTGATCTTCTCGTCCAAAATAAGTTTAATCACATCGTGCTTTCCTCTCATTTGGACTGGTGGGCTCTCAAGAAGAGGGTCACTCTCAAAGGAAGATGCAGGCTCAAATGAATCACTAGGTGTCAATGCTGGTTCTTCATATTCAATTAGATCATTTATATTAATCAAATTTACTCCTAATCGTTCTTCAGCTCTAGCCTCATGGTCACATTCTTCGTAGGCATCGGCTAATCCTGGGTCAGCAGTGTAAACTTCTTCTTCAAGGACATCACCTAGATCCTCATGTTCTTTAAGTGCCTCTATATGCAAGGTTCTAAATGGACATTAACTAGCCACATGACCTATTCCGTTACACCTAAAGCAGTGGATCTTAGAGCTACTTCCTCGGGAAGTCTCTCCTATAATCCATTTTCCTTTTTCATCTCTCTTAATTGGTGAGGTTGTAGATGGGGGTCGATTACCAGGGGTTTGAGTCATGTTAGGTTGTGGACCAGTTAGGGCTTGATTCATGCTAGGCCTTGGACCTAAAACTCTTGGTCTAGAAGGTTCAAGTCTACGTGTGATAGATATCTGCTGAAATCTTTCATAGTCCTGGACTAATTGATATGCTTGCTCTAGACTATAAACCTCTCTCAAAAATAGCTCTTTTTGGATATCTACTCTCAGACCAGCTCTAAATCGGGATAAAGTGACAGATGGGTCTTCACTCACATTACATCGCATAAGATATTCATCAAATTTATCAATGTAATCATTTACAGATCCGGTTCCCTGGGTCAACCTTTGCTATTGGTCCAGGAGTCGCTGTTGATAAGATACAGGAAGATACTTCTCACGAAGCTTATCCTTCATCTCATCCCATGTTCTAATAGAGTCCTGTCTCCTATGAGTGGCTAATCTTTGGACATTGTGCCAATATAATTTGGCTTGACTCAACAACCTCATTTGGGCAAACCTAACTTTCCTATCCTCGACATGTCATACCAAGTGAAATAGTAATCCATATCAGCTTCCCAGTCAATGTATTCTTTGGGGTCCAAGCGACCCACAAAACTCAGGGCATCAACCTTAACACTCCTCATGATTCGTTCATCCTGATCAATTGGGTTACGATAAGGTCCAAGTGTATGATCAAAACCTAGACAATCATGTCGATCCCTAGGGTCAGGTCGAAGGATGCGAGTATGACCACCATCATAACCCGGGTAGTCATTTCGGTCTCTAGGATCTCTAGGATCTGTAACTGTAGGATCTGTAACTCTTGATGAAGAGTTCCTAATAGGATGATTTGTGTTCACTAGTTGTTCCTCCCCAAGGGTTCCTACCCTTGCATCCAAAGATCCTAACTTGCTATCAATTGCTTCAAGTTTACCAATGATTCCTTGAAGGGCAGTTTCTAAACTAGGATCCATTTTATTATCTAAGGAAGAAGGTTCTGATTGATACTTGATTCCTAACCTAGTTGTCATGCAAAAGTAAAAATTGAAATTGATCCTAACCTAACCTACTGCTTTGATACCAAAATTGGTGCAGAATGCACCAGCTCTGATACCAAGATTGGTGCGGAACGCGCCAACTCTGATACCAAGATTGGCGCAGGACGGGCCGACAAATCCTAGACATAAAATAAACTGATTCGGGATCGTTGATCGTTAAGAAATGACCACTAGGTTAGGATTGTCCAATTTAATAAAATTAGATCTAATTAAATAAAAATAAACCAGTAATTGATTAGATCAGGTTATCAAAGTGGATCTCATCCGAAAACATGAAATATCATGAATCTTGGAAGAGTGAGATCGTCTAGAGGTCGTCCAAAATCTAGACCAGTAGTTCGCGGGCGAGATAGATCTAAAACCGTCGGACCTAAATCACCAAAAGCAAATAATGAATCAATAAAATAAATAAATCAAGTTAATCAATGCCTTGATATCTGTGTGGCTCTGGGATCTGTGTAGCTCTGGAAACTGTGCTTCACAGATCTTGGAACTGCTTTGAGATCTGTGTCTAATTCTAATCCTCTCTGAAAATTGTGCTTATCTTTGGGACTGCTCTGAGATCCATATGGATCAAAGTCGACAGTAGGGAACGTGAATGCTTTCACGTTCATATTAAACCACTTCTCTTCTCCATGGATCAACACCAAGAAGAACAGGGGAGGCCGAAAGGCTTGCGACTGGATTCGCCAGTGTCGGCGTTGGGCGGCAACGGCGGAATGGCCGCAGTGGTCTCGGAGGCGTGGACGGCTGCCAGCAACGATGGAGGGGAGGAGGCGAAGTCGGGTGGGATGCTTGGCTGCGGGCCGTGCGGTGGCCATGGAGGGCACGGCAGCAGGGAGGAGTTCCGGCCGGCTTCTCCGGCGAAGGTGAAAGGAACCGTTCCTAAAAAGCGATGCATGCGTTTTAAAACTTTTCTAAGAGCATGCAGTAACGGAAAACGATAAAACTATTTTATCAGGATGTTAATCTAATTAACATAACCCCTATGCAAGATCTAGATGCATCTAAAGTAATATAAATATGAAATCATGCATCCATTGTATAAAACATAATAATTTCTAGAAATCATACAATGATGCAATATACACAATTTTGTCATACATAAAACAAGTTCATACCTCGATGACGTTCACCGGGATGAATCGGAAGATGGAAGAATGCCCACCTCTCAATCGCAATCGCAGGGACAGTGCAAACCTATAGAAAAATGTGACTCTACAAGTAGTACTCGTGTACTACCTCTACGGGTGGTTCACACCGTGTTGTGCAATTCCTTCTTCTTTCTTTAAGGTGCTAGCCTCTACGGAAGCTTTGTCAGGTGGACTCTTTCTTCTTCAACTCCTTGAAAACAAGTGGGACACCTTCAACTCCTTGAAGTGCTGATTGTTGTAGTAATGCTGGAACAATACGAGGACTCTCCCAGTTCTCTCTATCCCAAACCTTCAATAGAAGGTATGCACTCAGAGATCCCATCCAAAACTCACTCTGTCCCAAAGATCCAATCTTTCAATCTCTCAAGGATCAATCAAGATCTCTAACCAAGGAATATGGCAGAGTCTCAACCATGATCCAAATTTCTGGGTGTGGAATATGTATGTGAACGATTCACTTTCTGCTGCCCACCCATTTAAATAACAGCAGCAGCCCTCAAAACACTTAAGAGGGATGAATGAGAGATTATGGGAGAGTTATGGGGTCTTTAGAAATTCCAGGGAGGTTAGAGTCCCTTGGAATTCAGCAACAGCAATAATTAAAACTCGAAACTCCCAGTATTAAATCCCATAACAATTACAGCATTTAATGAAGAGTTTTCGAATTTCAGCAGTCCGTCATTCGGGGCGGAGCTTACCATTATCCGTACCCGATCCGAATCCATCACAGGTTTTATATATGAAATCCATACCCGTCCCATATATAAATGGATCGGATAAAACCTGTCCATTCAGATTGGATCGGGTCGGATATCCATCGGGTCGATAAAAATTGACATCCCTGGACCTATAAAATACTTCGACAAGGCTATTATTGGCTTACCATACAGCAAGATGCGGTCAAGTTTGTATGAAAATGTGATCGTTGTAAAGGAACACTGTTATTTGGTATCAACCAATGGTGCACTTGACTCCAATTGCCATACCATGGCCTTTCGTTTATGGGGGATGAACATTCTTAGTCCATTTTCTCAAGCAATCGGACAACATAAATTCTTGCTGGTAGCCAATGATTATTTCACCAAATTGATTAAAATTAAACCATTTGCCCTATCACAGAAGTTAGGATGAGGGACTTTATCCGGAAATCCATCATTTATCAGTATGGTCTTTCCAAGGTGACAATCATGGATAATGGTTGCTAATTTAGTGGCCCACGATTTTGCTAGTTTTGCTAAGAATTTGGCATCTCTCAATGATTTACTTTGGTGGTGCATCCTTAAGCTAAGGATGAAGCCAAAGTCACTAACAGGACTCTCCTATAGGATATGAAAGTCTGGCTAGGTCAGGTAAAGGAATATTGGGCAGATGAACTTCACCATGTATTATGAGCTTATTGAACTACCCAAAGGAACCCAACTAGAGAAACTCCTTTCAGCCTTGCATTTGGAACTGAAGCCATCATCCCACTGAAGATTGGGCTTCCTTCATCCATAGTTGAAGAATACAATGAAGAAACTGACTCTAAGTGGCCTCAAGCAAACTTAAACCAACTCGAGAAAAACAGGGAGCATGCCATAATGAGAATGGCTTCCTACCATTAAAGGATGGCCATATACTACAATATCCAAGTCAAGGCCAAGTCAGAGTAGATGACTTGGTGTTGCTGCAGGCCAAAGTGTCACAACCTACAGAGCAAGGAAATCTATCACTAAATTGGAAAGGGCCATACCAAGCGGACGAGGTGATCCATCCATGCACAAATCGTCTAAAGCAGCTTAACAAGACTCCTCTTCCTAGATCCTAGAACTCTTCTAACCTCCACATAAATTATTGGTAATGGAATCTTAAAAAATAAATTTTGAGTTTATAATTTAAGGTGCATGTTTTTTGCATAATGACCCATATATCATGAAACAGAAAATTAATCTCCGATGACCCTTAAAGAGTTAACCACTTGAAGGACCCTCTCAAGCAATCGTGTAAGTTGAAAGCCCCAAATGCCCAAGAAGCAGAGGATCATCTGGGAACCCGATGAGAGATCCCGTAGCCAATGAGAAGTACTCTTTCAAGGACTAGATTTTAACTAAAGTCAGGCAATGTCTGAGCTGGTTGTGTACAGCAATGACCTTAGGGCATTGCTTAAGCAAACCATGCAAAGTAACTCCCTCGAAAAAAATGATACTATCCGAGCTGGTCATGTACAGCAATTGCCTCTCGAGACATTGCTTAAGTATGTCATGTAAAGCAGCAGCTTCAAAAAAAAATTGCTGTCCGAGCGATCGTGTACGGTAATTATCTTAGAGAATTGTTTAAGAAGTCATGTAAAGTTGCAGCCTCGAAGGAATGGCGTTGTACGAGCTAGTCGTGTATGGCAATTGTCTCAGAATATTGTTTAAGCAAGTCTTGTAAAGCAGCAACCTCGAAGAAATGGCATTATCTGAGCTGGCCATGTACAATAATTGTCTTAGGACATTGCTTAAATAGGTCCGTCAAAGAAACGGCATTGTCTAAGCTGGTTGTGTACAGTACTAACCTCAGGACGTTGTTTAAGTTGATCATGTAAAGTAATAGCCTCGAAGAAATAGCACTATTTGAGTTGGTCATGTACGGTAATTATCTCAGGACATCACTTAAATAGGTTATGTAAAGCAACAACCTCAAAAAAATGGCACGATCCGAGCTGGTTGTGCATGGCAATTATCTGAGAACATTACTTAAGCTGACCGTGTAAAACAGTAACCTCGAAGAAACAGATGGGTAAAGTGATTGCCTTACATTGATGCTACTCGGCCTAACAGTTCCCTTAAAATTTTAAAGTTAGTTTAAAGCTTTATGGGGTTCTGGCTTGGACGCTCGTATATAAACTATTTCGGTTGATTATGTCAGTTAAAATTGATAAGGTATTCACATTATCTATATGCCAAAGTTATTCAGTAACCGTCTATGAATTTATCCGATTGATAATCAAAGTTATGATGAGCAGTTCCAAGTTATTAAGTTATTCGACAGTTCCGAATCATTAATGATCTATCTAGTCGAAGCAAAGATAAAATGTATCGAGATATATATATATATATATATATATATATATTATTTTAAGATCGAATGAAATAGAATCTAAGCAGTAGTCGTCAAAAGAATGAAAAAGAAAATAAGATGCTTGATTACAAACAGATAGCACACGAGATCACACAATACTCCTTAAAGATAATTTGCTACTTAGTAGCAAAAAGAAATAGCAACATCAATGGTCACAAGAAAATACGGCAATACGAGTTTGGCTCGACATGCAGGCAAATCAAGGCTAATAAACAAACCACACACCAAGCATATTATCAGAAGATAATCCCATAAACCAACAGACACACAAGACCCAAGCACATCCCAACCCAGCCCTCCACTATCCTCGGACTCCCACTATCATACCTATTATAATCCACCAGAGGCCGAACATCCGAACCCGAACCCGAACCCGAATCCGAGGGCTGATTCAATCCATTCAAGCCTCCGCTTGGCCCCTGCACTCCCATCTGCTGCTGCTGCTGCTGCCCAAACACTCCATTAGCTTGCGGAGCTCCCACTGGTGGCTCCTCCTGCTGCTGCCCAAACACCTCATTAGCTTGCGGTGCGCCCACCGGTTGCTCCTCCTCATTCTGCGGTGGTGGAGGAGCTCCCACAGGCTCCTCCGGTGGCGGAGGTCCGACCGGCCGTGACTGCTCCGACTGCTGCTGCTGCTGGCCGACCACTACTCCATTTGGCTGCTGCTGCCCGAAGGGAAGATTTCCATTGTTGCCGATCGGTTCGGAAAATGGCGGCGACTCCGGTGCCAGCCCCGGTGAGCCGGGCAACCCGCACCCCTGATTCGCGTGTGGCTCGTCCGACGCCCTCCAGAAGAGCTCTCCCTTCTTGTCTATAACCCGCATGTCACCGTCGTCCACCAGGTCCAACCTCGACGGGAAGCTCTCGCCTTTGCCGACTCCGTTCCAGACGGACTCGCTCCCGTCGAACAGTTCGAGCCCTTGGTCGGTGAACACCAGCGAGCACGCGTTGGCGGTGCTCACCGGAGCGCACTCCGACTCCCACATGCTTTCTTTGGAGGAAGCGTCCTGGACTTGGACGTAGCAGAAGTCGTTGCCGAATCCTCCGGCTGCCGGAGCGGTCTCGCGGCGGAGGAGGTAGGCAGTGTACTTGCCAGAAGGGGAGGAGGTGAGGAAAGGCTGGGTGTCTTCGATGGAGTTCGGGGGAATGGATACGAGGATTTGCTGCTTCGTGATTCTTTGGATGGTGCCTGAGGGGATGGTAGCCAACGAGGGTGTGGATAGGAGGAGAGAGGAGATGGAGAGGTAGAGGAGGATGGATGTGAGGTGCTTGGTTTGAAGGGAAAAGAACTCCATGCCTTGGTTTCTGGGAATTGAATGGATGAGCCAGCCAGGTGCGATGAGAACGAGGGATGGGAAGCGTTCTAACTTTTAAGGGAGTTTGGGGTGAGGGGTTGGTGCAACTCCAAATGAAGCAGGTGGTGGTGGGCATTTTATTTTGAAAGGAGAGACAATGGAGCAGTGCATGGATTTAAGAGAGGCCACGGCCCTTGTTTTTTTTTAACATATATATATATATATATATATATATATATATATATATATATATATATATATATATATATATATATATATATATATATATATATATATATATATATATACACGACACGGTCGATCGGTAGATTTAAGGCATGTTTGATTAATTCTTTACCGAAACCAGGATAGGAATTGGAATGGCAAGACATTGAAATGGGAGATAAGCATCAAGAGCTAATCCACCCCACATTGTGACATCAGGTGGTAGTTCCCTGAAGGAAAGGCTTCAGCAACGGGGAGTGGTTCAACCTTTCCAAACACTTTGAATCGAAACAATTAATGGGTGGAATATGCTGGATCAAGCTAGCATTCGACAGTTGACACTATTTCCTTTGTAGATTAAATCGCAAAAATGCTCTGGTCCAGTGGAGTACTTGATGTGGGAAGTCCTCGTTGAAACACTCGACACCATGTCTTAATTTGGCCTGTGCAAGGGTTAAGTCCTCGTCGAAATTAACCCAATTAGGCCTGGTTGATGCCAAAATCTTGACCGAGTTTGTCGATAGCGACCCAACTTAGCTTGCTCAATTTAAGATTCATCCGCGTACGTAGAGCCATCTACTTTGTACCCACGAGTCTTCTAAAATGTAGAGCTCTTAATCATCAAAAATTTTATATAAATCTTCACAAGATCTTCGGCTTATTCACGTCCCGTTCATCAAGTAGGGCAGGGCATCTCAAAGAATTTTTTGGGTTTTATCTTATCAAGCATGCATGATCCAATAATCTTTATAATCATAATCATTAATTAAGCCATCCAACATCTTCTTCTTTTTTTTTTTTTTTCCTTTATTTTAGGTAAAGGCTACCCGCTATTTCATAATTTATGTCCCATTAATCCAATGTAACAATCGTGATAAATTTTCTAAGAAAAAAATAACAATTGTAAAGAATGAAGGGTGTCACCAAGCAAGCATGTAGGTTACGCACACAGAGCATCCAGTGTAACTTTTCCATTGATCGACTGATTGAGAGAGAGAGACCATCAGTGACTTTTCATAATTCATGCACATGATTCCTTAGTATCTATACAACAACAGCAATAGCAAAAAAACAAAAAGCCAATTGCATAGATGATGATAATAATAATAAATATTTTTTTTTTAAAAAAAAAAAAAAAAACTATATATAAAATGGCGCCATTGTATCTATTCCATCCATTACATCCAAGACTCTTGTCCTCTCAAGTTGCAAGTCCAAGGCCGAACTGAATTTCTTGGCAGGAGAATTTCCGGCACTCCTGCTTAGACCCCTATTTCTTTGGCTCCTTTTACCTTTCTTTGTTACAAGCTCCAAGCTCTTGCTTCTCCCCAATATCATTCTCTTTGATCTCAGGGAGTCCAACAATTCTCTTTCCTCTTCAGAAATTTGAAGGGCATCATCAGCTCTGGTATTGCAAACCTGGGATGAATCTTGCTTGGTCTCCTGTGGTAGTGATGTTCCCTCTTGGGACTGACATCTAACTGGCTGTAACGGTTTGAATCCATAACCCCGATTTTTCACCTGGATCACTAGATGGTGAAGCCATACCACCAGTTCAAGAATGCATTGATCTGTCTTCTCCTTGTCTGCATGATAAAGTGTTTGGACACGAGAAATGCTGTACTGTGCCGCTGGCTTCTTGCTTACTTCAGTGCTGCAAAATTGCATAATGTCAAAACTTCAACTAAAAATAGAACCATAAGATGATTACCATTGGTTTTCTTAATGAATAAAATACTGTAATTTTTTTATTAAAAAATAACTCAAGGAAAAATTGCAATTAGGCTCATACTAACCCAATATTTGCCCACTCTCCAACCCATCCAAAACCTTGATGTGCTCTGTTGAATCCAAAGGGAAAATGAAGAATAACAAAATAGAAGTGAATGATTGCAGCGCTGGGAGAAATTAATAGAATGAAAGAGAGTATAAAATTCTAGTTTTGGAGAAGAAAGAGCATAAGAAGTATACTTCATCATAATTTACAGATAATATTTGTTGAAGTAATTGATATACCTACCTTATCGTATTTTCAGCCAAGGGAACAATCCATTTCAGAGTCTTCTGCATCTCAGCTTTGATTTGAGCTACAGTAAACTGCAGATTGCAAATTTGTAAATAATCCATGCTTTGCAGACATACACACAATCTACTTTTAACAATCAATAGTAAAAGTTATACGAGCAAGCCTTGATCTCATAAGCTTGTGCAGAAGTCATACTGATGAATTTACATGATTAAAAAATATATATATATGCATACAAGATGCCAAAAAATTACGTCCAACATTTTCAACATTTTCCTTTTCATATGTAGATGCATCTGAAAGTTAATCCTGATATTAACTGCGCACACGCATATAAACATTTGTCATAGAAAACCATTTTGAGTGGCTAAACTTTGAACAGAAGAGATTTGTTATTAATACTTTTCTCCTCGAAAGTCCTCACAAGTGTGCTAACCTTTTTGGTGTTTCAAGCAAATAGAATGGTGACATTCATGCAATTTATATTCGAAGTTCCAGCAGCTGAAACTTAAGGATAGATGCATCAGGTTAACAAGCACACACGTTACTGAGTAAAAATGCTTGTGCTTGTGCAATATCCTGAGAAAATGTTGAACAGGGGTTTGTCCTAGTGGTCACAACTCACTGCTTGGCAACCAGAGGTTTTGGTCTGAGCCTTGGGTGGTCCATCCTCAAGAATTTAGGCCTGGGCGATTATCATGTGTGGGTGTCCCTCGCCTTCATAAGTCTCTCACCAGACACCAATAGCTAGCCCTTGTATTATCATCCCATTATTCAATAAATTTCTGGTCCATTATACAGTTCATTTTAAAGATAGAGATAAAATATCACCTGAGCCCCCAAAATAACCCATAATGCTTTATAAAACCTTGGTATTCAATTATGGCAAGGAGAAGTGCATTTCATTTAAAGAACTTGTGTCCACCAAATGGTGCAACATAAATTAATCCAATAATTTTTTAGTGAAATGTTCAAAATGGATGATTAGAGGAAACTTGTGACTGAATGTCTCATGCAATGATACATGCCCTTCTCCTATTTTTTTCTTAATCTTGATTCCCGATTTTTTCTGAGTTTTCATGAACTTTCCTGATATTTTAAATTTCTATGCATAGATGGTACTCTTAACATGGTAGAAACATCTGAAAGGCTTTGTACTGAAATTGACATAGTCAGCCAAACCTTTGACCAAGCTAATTGATTGTTTCTGGGCCTCCATTTATTTATGTTGCATAGGGACAACAAGAGCTGGTCACTAAATGTTGCATTAATGCATTTCCATAAGGACCAAGAAAAAGCAACAAAACCTTTTGAATGGATTATTTTTATTGGTAAATCAGAGTACACTTAAAAAATATATCCACAAAAGTAAAGGCAAAGAAATGGGTGAGAAAACTGAAAGACCCATTCTTTGGGAAAGATTGACAGCTTCATAAAACATACCTCTTCTTTGGCATCAAATGCTTGCAATCGGGAACGCAGGGCCGCCTTCACTCCAGATGGCAATCCATGATACAAAGAATCTCTTGTACTTGGAGGAAGGACAAGTGGTCTAGATACCTAAGCATACAATTTTTTTAAGAAACAATTAATTTAGATGAGAAACTTTGCTGTCACAGACTTGTTTTCTGGGGTAAATTGTACATCTTCACAGGGCAGGGAAACAGAGTCTTGTAAACATTGAATCTAGAAAGTCACAGATTTTTACTGCAAAATATAGATGATTAGAATTAAAGCAAAACAGACTGTTATCTCAGATTCATTTCTTTTGCCAGTCATGTGACTATCTATGTGTGCCTTATATATTAACGCATCAGAATAGAAACTAATCTTATAAAAAACCCAATTTGGAAAGCCAAAATATCATGTCAAAAAAGGCTAAACCTTGTATTCTATGAAATTGAGAATCTGGTAATGTTTATTAGTTAATAAAAGAATTTATTAGATCTTTGAAATAATAAAGGAGATTCATGATTGAATATCGATCCAATTCTCCTGTGATTGAAGAGAATTGATTATTCAGAGCACTGGTGGTCTGCAGTTTATCTCATGGATGATACAGCTAGGGACAACTGCAGACCCTTTGTTCAGGTCATGTCTGAACAAACTGATTCCAACACTGGTCAAATATTTTATATAAGTCATCCAAATGAATGAGCCCCATCACCCTTAGACAGCTAATAACTATTCATAATTCAGTTTATCAAGACATGATCAAAAACTTTAATCCTCCATAAGCAGCAAATATCAGTTCAATGCAACATGTCAATTGAGAGGAATTTATTGACATCAGATGCAAAGTAATTTTCGTGATTACAGGAGCAAAAGCTTTCCTATAGAACAAAACTACAGGCTGTAAAGAAGGGATTTGTTTTACTTACGATATTGTCAATTTGATTGATAATGTTAGCATAATGCAGCGCAAGACCAGAAACACCTAATCTGCTATTTTGAACTGGCCCAGGGTCCATCAATCTGGTCCCTGCCAATGTTTCAAACTGAATTAACACTGTAATACAAATTTGTCATGGCAAATATATCAATGGTGCATCAAAGGTTTGGCAGGAAGATTAATAAGTTAGACACAAGTATGTGAATATATGATGGTTACACAGCAACAGAGCCTACATATAGGACTACAGATAGTTTTCTACAATCCATTTCTTCAACTTGATGTGAAGCCTTAATCAGGGTAAAAGCCTTCCCTACATATAGGCTGTATTCAGTGATGTGGATATTGAGTATATCATGACCATGAACATGCAGACTTGAAATTTTCAATGCCATGACCATACTGTAATTACATTCTTACAGGAAAATGATAGCAAAAAAAAAAAAATGTGTGGTAGAAGTAAATGGTATGTAAAAATATATATATCCACATAGAGTCCATTTATTCAAATCCCACATTTCTCGTTGCTCGTTTATATCTCTTAAGAACTTTGGTAGTTAGTACCATACAAGGTTATAAGCAGCAGCAGAACATATGTATCTAATGAGTTGATTTTGAGATTTTGATTCCTAAACTTGGGATGATTGACAAATAAGGATGCAGATAGCCAACACCATATAATTGGGAACAGGCTGGATAATTATGGTTATGGTAATTTGAGATTTCTTAATGCAAGATTAGTTATTTAAACCAGAAGAAATCCAGAAGAATCAACACCCTCTGGGTACTAATTCCTGTCCTAAATCACAACCATTGTCAGAATGTAAGAGTCGAAAGAGGCATGACTATAATATTCTGTTAAACTGGTCTTTGTATTGATGAAGCATATAGTAACTTTTGAGACACGTACCGGCGCTGCTAAATGTCTCCAAAATCTCTTTATGTAAAAAGGAAATGATGTCAACAAGTTTCTCCACCATCTGCACAGAGTTTACCTCATCAGAGAAACATATAATGTCATGTATGAAAATTATAAAAAGAAAAAAAGGCTTCTTTTTGTACTGCTGCATAATTTGCTATGAATGAGAAAGAGAGAGAAAGAGAGTTAAAAAACTAATATGAATTATATCTCATTATCAAGTGAAGAGGATTGATCATGAAACCAAGTATGCCATTGAAACCATATTGAGAATTGAGTTACCACATTGAGAATAAACTATGACTTTTTAATTACTCACCTCTTCCAAATTTCTAGACCAGAGGGATTTCTTTTTCAAACCCTTCACGAGCTTTCTTTGATGTTTTAGTTCACCATGTAAGATCATAAGATTTTCTGCCATAAACAAGGAAACAAGGCCCAAGTTAACTACAATATCAATGTATGGTAATCAGCAAAATAGTATTATTTTACATAAAATCAGAAGTTCGTACATGCATTATTATTCATGAAATTAAGTAATGTGAAATAAAGAAGTTTTTTTTTTTCAATCAGCTAAAACATGAATAAGATTATAGTCCTTAACATGAATAAGATTATAGTCCTTACTTTAGCAATGGCATTCTAAACATAAATTGTTGTAGATAAACATATATCAATCGACATTTCAATCAGATAAAACATAGAGAACACTATGGTCCCTGGTAAAGAGATTGTTGTAATTAAGCTATATGTCAGTTCCAGTAAAAATAAAAATATTATGATACATTAATTAAAAATGTTTCTGCCCCAGAAGATAGCAGAGATCTAGTTCACTTTTTCTAAATATCAGATGATTTATTTTGCTCACTTATTCTTCTATTAAACCTTGTAACCTTATCAGGCTGCCAATTGAGAAGATAATATGGTAATAATGAAATTTTGTTTATCTATCTCTTGTTGTAAGACAAATGTAGCCAATACGAAGCTTACCTCCACATTCATTCTGTCAAATTTTCTAGTCTACTTTGTGAGCCTCCTCATTAGGGTGCTTACCTTTTCAATAAAACAAGAAGATCATCTAGCTGGATGAATTTGTTGTTATCTGACTGGATGGGGCAGAACTGACTTTAGCTCTCTAAGATCTTAATTACATTTAATTTGCAGAGCAAATTCAAGGTTATGACAGATAGCCAAAATACTGTAAAAATTCTGAATATTTATCCAGAAAGAATGAAAACCCTATTCTACCACTTCTGAATAGTTACCAAAAAGTTTCATTATCACTTCCCTGATCATGATAGTAATCAAGTCCAGCATCATTTTGAAGGAAAAAAACTACCAACCTGAAGGAACTTTTATCTTGAATTTGCCTTCATATTTATTTAAGTTTTAGGAAATGAAAAGAAAGGAATTACTAGTGTTCACCACCACCCTCCTTTCCCCCCTTCCTTCACTGTGTACAAAACCCGGTTATGAGTATTCTTGTCAACTGAACTGCGAGCCCATGGCCCTGAAGAAGAGGCAGTGCTTCCCTTCCTAATTCAACTTTGTACTTTTTTTCCCCTTTTACCATGAAAATCACCAGAATTGGCTAGCAAGCATATCAAGTACAGGGAAAATGACAGAGTTAAATACTTCCTTGATGAAAGAAAAAACAAAGCCTTACCTCGTCTAGCAGCAGGTAATGACTCTTCTTCCTGAAGCTTCCTTCTATAATCTTGTTCAAATCTATCCAGCGCATGTAACTCATGATAGAGCTCCTATACATGTAAGATGAGTTACATTCACAAAAAACAACTAATAAAAATCTAAATCTCATGATCATATAGTCATATTTTCCTAGCAGTCAGAACAATGAAAGAATATTTGCAGTTCATACACCAGCCATGCCGATTATATTCTTCTCCTTTACAGATGACCAAGCTCTACATCAAATTGATGTTCAACAAAGAAAAAGAAGACAAAATTACTCCTGATCATAAAGTGTGCATTTATGGTTTTGCATAGCAGATAAAGGATATCAGAAGTGTGTTAACCTTTCTACAGATACAAAAACTGGGCAGATTACGAGAAATTCACATCATAAAAGATTTAAGTGGAGTTGTCCTTCAAGAATCGTTTGTTTCAGAAAACCAAATGACCAATATGTGTCATTATATTAATGGACTAATAAAGGAAAATACAATATCAGTGACGCACAGAGGAAAAATATCAGTCTCATCTCTTAAACTGGACCATTTTATTAAGTCAGTTCCTTAACTCAGTTTTTTAAACATGATGGAACATTGTGCAAGAATGTCTTGGTCCGAGATCAATGTAGAATAATGATAATGTAGGCCAAAAGATACTCAAAAGTTAAGGAGTATATTAACTGTACACATATATATACATTATATAGATATTCATGGGAGGCACAGAGGTAATCAGTTCAATCTCAAGTCTTTAAGTGAACCTTTTTATAAAGTTGATCCCTTAATTCAGTTTTTAAACATGACTGAACTTTGTGCAAGTGTGTTGGCATGGGATCAATGTAGAATTATGATACTGTAGTCCAATGGATACACAAAAGGAGTATACAAATATGAAATGCATATACATGTCTCTGTATGCGCACACAAGTGCACATACATGTATAAATATATACATGTATGTGGATACATTGTCATGTCTATATGTATTTCCATATTAAAATGCTTCTTCTATCATTTTTTCTTGCTAAAAATGCCATTAGTTTCCTTCAATAAACTTAATTGAGAAATCTATTTTACAAGGCCTGCTGTTGTAAATATGATAAAGCACATGCACTAATTATATGCTTGACATATTCTAGGGCACCTAATCCTTATCTGTCCAGTTTCTTCTCTCCACTCCCTCATAATCAAGGGTTCTCTCTCATTGTTTGGCACCGTATCTTCCTTAAGCTCTCCACTGTCATTTTTTCCTTTCTTTGCCAAACATGTATTGAATGCGCATATACATTACACAGAGTGGAATCAAATCATGTTTGTACAATATACACAATGAACCATCATACAGAGAAGCTACATGACTCTGCAAAACAAATGTAGGTAGCAGATACTAAACACGACAGAAAAGCTTGGCTCTAAAATTCCACAATTTATAGACTTACAGATAAACTAAATAAATATATATTTATGGACATAATCAAAGAAATAAAGCAGCAAAGATGCACAACAATGAGCAAGTCATCTGATATCACAATTTTCAATTCATCCACAGTAGCAAATCTAGAAGCCACTAGGAAATTAGGATTATCTCAAAATACTTACAGAAGTGTTCTGAGTCAGATTTATCAAGTGTTGCAAAGTTGTTTCCACCTCTTCTTTTAATGGTTCCATGGGTGTAAGATCTGAAGTCAATCTGGATATTTATCATATGTCTCAAATTGGTAATGTGACTCAGTGAACATTAGAAGACTAATTACAAGACTATAATTGAATGACATAGACGAACTATCTTACTTCTGAAAATAGCGGCCCAAATTATGCCATACAGGATCTTTACAAAGATCCCCAAAGCGAGTTACTTCTCTGGATAAAATATCAAGCTCTTCCCTGTTATAGTAAAAAAAAGGCATGGTAAGACATTAGTGACATATTATAAGGATAATAATCATAAAGGGACTATTGAGATTTAAAGGACACATATCCAATTTCTAGACATGTGCAGCTTAATCCTCGAATCAACCTTTTGTCAGCAGCAGCAATACATAGAAGCTCATTGGTATCCACAGAAATCAGTTGTCTTACTCCATCAGACTGCAAAATCTCTTCTTTAAAGAATTTGATGTTTTCGTCTGAAAGTGATCTCCACAAATTAGCAACTTTGGCAATTGTATTTGCAACTTCAAATGCCAGTATTGAAACTTTATTTCCTCGAGATGCAATTCCAGAGATAAATCCACTGCCAGCATTCAAATTTGACATGCTACTTCCAAGGGTATCCAAGACCTCCACAGCCCTTTCTAGGCCAGCAATGCCAGCCCTTCCAAAAATTGAACTTGTTTCTGAAACCTAAGAAACACTGGCAATTTGACATCAGTGCTTACAGACAAAATACGACAAATTCTACCTTTTACAGCAAACTGTTATCCACATATATCCAACTAGAAGTGACAATATTCATGATATGATAGTTAAAAATAGGTATGGAAAAGAAATGAAATGAAAAGATTCAACCAAAGTATTTCTATTTGAAAATATTCGATTATTTAATTGCCCAAAAGCATGGAAGGAGAAAAGAAGATTGAGCTTCTAGCACAGATTAATACAAGCTCATGATTTTGCAGCAAAAATAAAATCAAGTATCGACAGGTGAATATTCTTCCATATTTTAAGAAAATGCTACTAGCAGCTAAAGTAATGCATGAATGATTGGGACAGGAATCACCGCATGAAAGTTAAGTCAAGATTTTGACATGGGCTTGGATAAGATACAATAAATCAGTAATTTTGAGTAGTCATTTCAAATTATCAATTTCAAAGCATCACAGACAGTGTTTGCAGCTGCAACACAGAATTTGGACTTGTAACTCCTATTATTAGCCTTTTTCTTCAAGATAAGTCAGCATTTATAAAGTTTGTCTACACTCAAACTGAAAAAATAAATAAATAAAAACAAGAAAGACAAAGAACAGGGATTGTGATAATCAAAATCTCGGATATTGTACAATTGGGTGGACTGCATCTTTTAGGCAAATCTAAGAGTTATGCTGCATGATATGTAAACATTACTCATGCATAGATTGCTCAGAAACCCTGGTATATTATGTTTGTCCCATTAATATTTGCAACGAGTTCTGGTTTCATATATTAGTTCTTCCACAAATCAACAGCTTTAAGTCTGTTACATATCTTCACCTCTAAATGTTTTTGGCATCAGATTCGTAGCTCCTGTTTGCAACTAGAACTCCATATCTTACTATTATGTATCAGGATAATGATCATATGTTTGCACTGACAGTCAGTCTCTGCTCCAAGTAATTTCTGCATGTGACATTTAAATTTTTCAAACTTCCAACAGGTACTTAGTGACCCATTATTGTTGCCAACTTTGACCTCATACTAACAACTAAAATATTGATTTCATGGCAATCAGCAAAAAATGTCACTTCATATTAAGGTTAACAAGATCTTTGGTTATGTGAAGCTTGCAACCCTGAAAAACACAAGAAGCATTTCTTCTATAGCTCAAGTTCTCAAACTGATAGTTAGAAAATTGACAAGACTGCTAATTAGCATCTTTGTAAGATGGGTTGCTATATGATAGAATGTCTTCCATAAACCTTGGTAACCCTTCATAATTATTATCACATGGTCTGAACTGTGATGTTTAGTGATAATCATAGTGCAACTCAGATTTATAGCTATCCCCCTTTTTCTTGAATTGAGAGAGAGTTTTTTGTCTTCACCAAGAAAGCACCCTTTGTTTACTGCAGCTTTCTTAGGAGTATTAATTCAGTGATTTGTCTTGAAAATGACTAATTTAACCTCATTGAGGAAAGAATTGTGATTTGTCATTATTTACTAGGTTCTGTAGTCCTAAATTTTCTTCATCTTATTCAAGCCCACATGCACAGCAAAATCACCTTAATAAACTAAGTTTCATGTATATTTTTCAGTAATTGGACATAAAAATTTCCACAATGCAGGTGACATTCAAACATGTCTGGCACATGTTCTCCAATATGCAAAGCATCGTCTGATTACCCATCAAAGGACATAAGTTGACACACTGTTTGTGTCAAGACCCCTAAAAGCACCACCAGCTATCACATAAACAACTGCTTTGGTCACAACTACCAATTACGAATTATCTGAATGACATTCACTCAAGTCATTAGTTTCTTCCAGTCCGTGCTCCACCCCTACCATAGAGGTCTTACTACACTAAGACCAATAGAATTACTTACCATTTAAATTATGTAGATCCATGAATGGAGCATGAAGGAAAATTCAACAGCATGATCTCAAGATAAAGTCTGAGAAATGGGATCAATGTCATGTTCAAGGAGCAGAGCAATCTAATCTGAAATATTGCAGATATTCATATTTTTGCGAGCCAGGATCTAGTTTATACTTAAGGGACATCACAACTGCATTTTGTATAGATCCCGGATTAATCAATACTACTATCTTTCGATGTTATAATAAATGTGTCTCTTTAACCAATCAAGTTAAAATTGTGAGTGAACTGAGGCTTGCCTTAGTGGTGACATCTCTCTGCCTTTTAACTAGAGATTATAGGTTTGATTTTTGGATGGTGCATCCCAAAAAATCTGGACCGGGGTGGTGCAATTATTATAGATGCCACCCCCTACCCTTTCTCTCTCTCAAAAAAAAAAAAAAGAGTTCAAAATTTAGGTGTATGCATATATGGGCTACCTGTCAGCTATTCAATTGCACATTCGTTTGCATCATACTCATTCGAAACCCTTACTGAAATAATTAGGATTACTCTTTGTACTCTACTTTAACCATCTCATTGCCCAATTGTGGCAGTCCTGCTTTCCTCACATGCATGAAGTTATTCAATACACACTAAACGACCTAGCATTTGTGTTGTCCCCAAAACAAACCCATCCACCAGTACATTGCATCAAATCCAGTATGTCCATCCCCTTACTCCTTGGTCATGACAGCATAGAACCTCGTGATCAGACAGATCCTACTAAACCACCTTCCACGAGGAGTACACCAATCTCAACCTTCTCGTATTCCAGTCCTCTTATAAAATCATCCAAGGCCCTCGAGCTTAATTCTGCATAAGTTCTCTAGAGAAACTGAGACAAGAAGCTCGAATTTTGTTACCTAATCAGAATCGCTGCTCACTGTAGACAAAGTCGCATTTCTGTTCTTTGCTTCGATCACACTCTAACACGTGAAGCTTAAATCTGTTTAAGATTCCTCCCAATCACATGAAATTGTTACAAAACGACCGTTGCCAACATATTCTCCCATCAAAATCCCAAACATCAACATCATACTTCACCACCACATATATGTATAAAAAAATAAAAAAAAAAACTTAATACTTAATCACTGTTATCCGATCAATACCCAGAAAAGACAACACGGAATCAATCAAAGAAGAGAAGAAGGCGGCACCTTTCCAGACCCGGCCTTCGCCGGCTTGATCTGAAGCTCCCCGGAATCACATGTCCCGTAAGCGTTCTTCCGAATGCCGGCGAACCCGTCCGCCGCCGCCGCCGCTTCACCGGAGAAGGAGACATCCTTCCTCCCCTCCCCCGTTCCTCTCGAGCAAACGCATCCCATCTTTCTTCACTTCCAAAGAAAACCTACCCCGATTCGCCCCCTCCAAGAACCCTAATCTCAAACCCTGGACCCTTTTTCCTCATGGGTTTAGCGACGAGGTATATATGTGCGTGCATATGAATAAATGAAGAATTGAAGCCCTTATCTTTGCTCGTTTCCTTCTTGTGCGCTGGGATTGACTAATTCTCGAGTCGCCAGGCGGGTTGGCGGTTTTTTTTCCCGTTGTGCCCCTCCGTCCGCCCCACGGCGGTTGGCGGGTGCACGAAAACGACACGGTAATCTCGTCGAGGTTACCGATCATGCCCCCAAAAAAAAAAAAAAAGAGAGAGAGAGAGAGAGAGAGAGAGAGAGAGCAGGTTAGGCCATGGTATACTCGATGGAATAACAGGGATGTGGGACCCATCGGAGCGGGTTGCTTGGAGTGGAATCGAAGCATCATAGATTTACCTATTTTTAATAATAAATTTAAAATTAACATTTTTAATGTAATCAAAATAGGTATCGGAACGATTATAATCTCCAACGTGTTTTATTTAGGAGGAAAATTAAAATCAGAATTGAAATAAAATGTGAACGCTAGGAGAGGATAGAGTTTGAATTTTGAAAAGAAAAAATAAATTTATTATGACCAAAAGTTATTGGAATAAAAATTATTAATTTTTATTTTTATTCTAAAATCCAGCTGTCTCCTATCAAATACGTACTTTATTTAATTATATTAGTCAAGCTTTCGACAATCTGGCCGTAAAATATCGCAATGGTCAAAACTTTTTTTTTCTTTAAACGTAGTCACGAGAACTGGGTTCAACCATAGGATGGTTTAGTTTTTCGGCATGCTTGCCATGATTAGCTTCTAATTTCTAACTGTGTGGGGGACATAAATCAAACACGTAGACATGTCGGATTCGATTCACACTGTTAAAGAAATTTGAAATCATCATCATCCGTGCTGGGGATCTTATCTTTTTGGACACGGTTGTCCGGTAGAGTCCCAGTTTTGGACCAGAATTTTGAGATGACAACTTGGCTGCCGGACACGACCGAAATGTTCGACACTTCCAGAAGGACTGACATCATCGTTTGATTGAGTTTTTTTTAAAAAATGTCAGAATTTGACAAGGATTAATCCAACCTGGCCTCTTCGAATGAGATCTAATGCCTGGTACCAAGATTTGAACATTGTATCTGTATATTAGTAAGTAAACATTACCATAAATATAGTAGACAGCGATAGGAAACTATATTCTGTCAAGATTTCAGCATGATATTTTGACTTCTAAATTGCACGCATAATTAATATCCCCATGCAACCGTGTGCACTTAACATGGAATGGCAACTATAAAATATCATATAGGATGGACTTCATTGATTACCATATTTTTATTTTCATCAATTTTAAAGAATCAATATAAACATTTTAAAAAATATTAATAAAATTATAATCCTATAATTATAATATTTTTTTATTTTTAGTATATATTTTTTATCAATATATAGTATATATTAGTAAGCCTTCTAGTTTATATTATTTGATCATATACCGTATGTTAGTAAGTACCATATTCTACAAACTATATATCAATTTATTTAAAAGTATGTATTAAGATATTAGATTAATATTTTACTAAGTATATATCAACTAACTATATACTATATATTAGTAAATGCTATATTTGAAAAATTATATATTAATTTATCTATAGATATATATTGGATTGCACTATATATATATTTAAAAAGTTTATAGAATGTATGTACATGATCAAATTATACAAGCTTAATGATTTACTGATATATACTATAAATTTTTTGATACATACATAATAATAATCCAATACATTACCTTCAGATAAATTAATACATAGTTTTTCAAATATAATATTCAGCAATATATAATTTATAGTCAATTGATATACTCTTGATAACTCACCGATATATACTGTATTTTTTTTTAATACATATATAATAGCGATCCAATACATATCTATAGATAAACTGATCATAATTTTTCAAATATAATGTTTACTAATATATACTATATGGTCAATTGATATATACTTGATGGCTTATCTATGCATATTATATATGTAAGACTGGAACCGGGCCAGACCAGCCTGATGGGCTTTGAAACGGTTCGAAATCGGGTCGGGCTTCAGGTTAGGTTTCAAGTAAATCGGGCCAGGCTTCAGGTCTTATAACAGAGCCCATTCAATTTTCGGGCCGAGCTTGAGTACCCCTTTAGCCCGGCCCAAACCTGGCCTAGAATAGGCCCGATCCAAGATTCCTAGATATTTTCTCGTCTCCCTCTCTCCGTTCTCTCTCTCTCAGCCTCTCTCTCTCATTTCCATCTCCCTCCCCCAGTCAGCCCCCGATAGCTCCCGATAGCGGACGCCCTCTGGCACCTGACGGCCGACACCCCGCGCCCCCTGTGCGATTGTGCGATCCCACGGTCCCCCTCGGCTCCCCGTGCTCACACCCAATGCCCCTGCCCCTCGTGCGACCCCACGATCCCTTGCGACTCCACCGCTCCGATCTCCCTCCCCCAGCCTCGGTGCCCGCACCTAACGGCCCTGCCCCCCGTGCGACCCTACGGTCCCCCTCCAGCTCCGATCTTCCTTCCCGTGCGACCCCGCGACCCCCCTCGAGCTCCGATCTCTCTCTCCCGGGCCCGACACCCCACCCGACACCCCCTGCCCCCCACGCGACATCGCGACCCCCCTCCCCAACTCCGTGGCTCCGATTTATTGGCTTTGGCTCATTGATTTTGATGGATAACAAAATGTTGAATATATATTTGGAATAATGTTTCAATTGGAGTATGAATTTCAGGTCATATGTACGTAAAATTCTCCATCCAAGAGTATCAAATTTACTAATATCAAAGCAAGATATTTCTCATTATTTAAGTGATCCCCTAACCTTGGAACATTAACAAAATAGTCTTTTTGGCCTTTATGAAGAAGTATCTAAAGGGTTTTTAGACAAAACCTTGAGAATTTTCGAGTTTGGCATGCATTTTTAATTTGGCACAGAGCAAGTGTCGACTCATGGAGCAAGTGTCGACACTATAGGAGACTGGCATGCAGAACTTTCAGCTGGCACGGCAAGTGTCGACTCAAGATGTCGACTCATGGATCAAATGTCGACACTTCAAGATCGACTCATCGCTTGAGACAAAAATGAACATAACTATATTTTTCTGGAAGTTTCTCAAGTGTCGACTCACGATCCAAGTATCGACTCAAGGTGTCGACTCATGGCCTGAGACCAGAAGTGGAGCAAAGCACTGAAAATTCAGATTTTTGTCTTAAGCCGATCCAAGTTTCGATTCAAAGTGTCGACTCATGAAGAACTCAAGTGTCGACACTTGGTGTAACGGTTAGTTTTTTTTTCAGAATTTTAGATTTGATTTCAAATAGCTCCAAACGGCTACTTTTTTCACTCTAACGGTCTTCATCGATTTTTTCAGTGATTTTGAGCTATTTAACACTCACCAAATTTCTTAAAGTCAACAAGAAAGAAGAGAATGAAGTAAAGACAAATTTTAATCATTTGAAAAGACAAGAGTGAGCTTTAAGGAGATTCCACCTGAAAAAGACTATCATTTTTGAGTTGTTGAGCTTACAAGTGTTTGGCCATAAGTGTGCATTCAAAGATTCCAAGGAGGAGACAACTTAAGCATTTAAGAAAAAAAATATCAACATTTATTTCTGCTCATTTTAGGAGCTATTTCTTATGCTTACTTCTTATAAACTTGCTTTCATTTATTATTGCTAGTTTTAAAGGTATTGAAACTAGTGTTAAAGATTGTTGATGAGCCTAAGAGATAAAACCAACTTGGATTTGACTTGTAAGCCCAGATTAAAATAAGTTGTAAAGGTTGTTGGTAAGCTTAGGTGATAAAACTAACATAGGTTTTGACTTGTGAGCCTTGAAAAATAAGTCGGCTATAATTTTAGATAGATTATAGTAAAAATTTTCAAGAAAAAGCTTAGAGAGTGGATGTAGGTGCTTGGAGTGCACCGAACCATTATACATCTGTATGTTTGTGATTGTTTGCTTCTTTCTTTACTTGCTCTTTATTACTTGGCACTTAATTTGCTACTTTTGCTGCATATCTCATATAGCACAATCACTTTGCCACACTAACCTTCATAGTTCAGCACATAACTGTTTAAATTTTTTAAAATACCCAATTCACCCCCCTCTTGAGCTACCTTTCTGGGAAACAAGTGGTATCAAAGTATGGTACTTTGCTTGAAGGTCCAACGATCTTGAGTCAAAGATAATGGGAGCCCAAATCGATGTAGGTATTGTAGAAGGCCAAGCCTCAAACCGTCCCCCACTGTTTGACAGCACAAACTACACATATTGGAAGACACGCATACACATATACATTCAAGCTATAGATTATAATATTTAGAGAACTATAGTTAAAAGCCCTCATCAGCCCACTCTCTTGATTAATGGTGTTCCCACTCCCACGCTAGAAGAAGATTTGGATGATAATAACATTAAGCAAGCTGAGCTTAATGCTAAGGCCATGAATTTATTATTTTGTACACTAGATCCTGGTGAGTTCAATAAAATATCTAACTGTATATCTGCTAAAAAAATCTGGGATATACTTGAAGTTACCCACGACGGTACACATCAAGTAAAGACCACTAAGGTTAACATGCTCATTCATACCTATGAGATGTTTAGGATGGAACCAACTGAAACTATTGGTGAAATATATACTATATTCACTAATATTGTTAATGGTATGAGGAGTATGAGAAAAGTAATTTCTAATACTGAACTTGTCAATAAAATTCTCAGGTCTCTTCCAGCTTCTTGGGATCTTAAAGTCATCACCATAGAAGAAGTCAAAGTGTAAACACTCTTCCACTTGAGCAGCTCTTGGGCTCATTGATGACATATGAGCTATCCTTGAAGCAGAAAACTATGGACAATGAAAAGAAGAAGAAGGCTATCGCATTTAAGTTCACAACTAAGGAGGACTCAAGTGATGATTCTGAAGAAGAGGATGAAGATGATGAGATCGCTCTCATTTCAAGAAAATTCAAGAAATTCATGAAAAGAAAGAGGTTCAATTATAAGAAAAAGCCTCAAAAAGGAGATCATAGTAAGGAGAAAGAAAAAAAAAAGGAAAGGGAGCAACCAATATATTTCGAATGCAAGAAATCAGAACACTACAAAATGATTGCCCCTTATTCAAGAAGAGCAAAAAGAAATTTAGGAAAAAGGCTATGATGACAACATGGAGCGAGAGTGAAGACTCGAGTTTCGATGAAGAATAGCAAGAAGTGGCCAACCTTTGCTTGATGGCCAATGAAGAAGAGGTAAGCCTTGAACCTAAAATAAGTTTACATCCGATAAATTACATGATATTTTTGATGAATTAGTTGTGGAATATCAAAAACTTAAATTGAAAAACAAAGATTTGGAAAAGGAAAACTTAGAGCTTTCAAAATCAACCAATAAATTTTTAATAGAAAATAAAAGTTCGATTCAAGAAAATAAAAACTTGAATGAACAAATCATTGTCTTGAAAAATGAGAAAGAAGATCTTTTGAAAGAAAAAGACTCTTTAAAAAAGGATAAAATTTTTGCTACAAATGAAAAGCTTGTAAAACAAAATAAGGAGTTTTTCCTAGAAAATAAGAAATTCAAAGAAAAACTTGAAAAAGTGAAGCCTTTTGTTGAAAAGTTTATCTATAGTTCTGAAAAATTAAACATGCTTTTGAATAACCAAAGAGCAGTTTTTAACAAAGTTGGATTAGGTTTTAAAATACAAAAGCAACAAAAGTATTTTAAAAATTTCTTTATACCTGCTTTCTCTAGTATTACTTGTTATGCTTGCGATAAATTTAGACATAAATCCTATATATGTAACAAAAGAAAGTTAAATGCTGTTAGAAAGGTATGGGTTCTAAAAGAAACCACTTCAACTAATCCAAAAGGATCCAAGATAACTTGGATACCTAAAGTTTTCACTTGATTTATTTTGTAGGTGTGTCTTGCAACTAAGAATAAAAAAGAATGTGGTATCTTGATAGCGGTTGTTCAAGACACGTGACTGGGAATGTATGACAATTCTCATCTCTAGAAGCTTTGAGTGGTGGAAACATGACTTTTGGTGATAATAGAAAGGGCAAAATTGTTGGTATCGATAAAGTCCATATCACCCCTTCTATTTATGTTGATAATGTTTTGTTTGTTGATGGTTTAAAACATAATTTGTTTAGTATAAGCTAATTTTGTGACAAAGAATTTAAAGTAGCTTTTGAATCTTCCTTGTGCATGGTATCTAGTCTAGATGACAATGGCATCAAGTTCATTGGTCATAGGCATGGAAACATTTACTTGGTTGATCTTGATGATCTACCTATGAAAAATGGTCAATGCCTAATGGCTAAGGAAGCCAAGACAAATGAAACTGGTTGGCTTTGGTATCATAGACTATGGCATGCAAGTATGCATTTGCTTTCGAAATTAAACAAAAAGAATCTTATAAAAGATTTACCAAAACTTGTTTTTGAAAAAGATAAGATTTGTAGTGCATGTCAATTTGGAAAACAAACAAAATCTTCTTTCAAACCAAAGGAGTAGTGTCTACAATAAGACCTTTAGAATTGCCTCACATGGACCTCTTTGGACCAACTAGAATAATTAGTTTGGGAGGTAAGAAGTATGATCTAGTAATTATAGATGACTATTCACATTTTACATGGGTAATATTTTGGCACACAAGGATAAAACTTTTTCTGCATTTATCAAGTTTCATAAAAAAGTTTCAAATGAAAAGGGAGTTTCAATTGTTTATTTACATAGTGATCATGGCACAAAGTTCGAAAATCATGATTTTGAAATATTTTGCAATGAAAATGGTATTAATCATAATTTTTCTGCACCTAGGATACCTCAACAAAATGGGGTGGTATAAAGTGATGGGATCGGTATCAACTCGCTCTGAAACCGGTTGCTGCGGAAGCGAAACGGGATCGTTGATTGTCGATGTCGATATCATAAGAGAAAGAAGAAAAGATAATAAATATAATTTTTCAGGCATGCAAAAAGTTTTACTATGAAAAATAAACTTACAGATTGAACTCTCTCTCAACCCTATACAAGTATCTCTCAACAAGAAACCCTGAATCCTTCTCTCAAGCTCTCAATCAGCCCTCTACAAGAGACCTATCACCACTTTTTCATCCTCCCTCTCTATGTCTGTGTCTCTGCCTATAAATTTGTAGCCTTCACTACGTAAAGCATCTCACAAGGAGTCCAACAGTTTGAACAGAATCCAAATCGGAGTGCTGTAGCTCTCTCAATCGTAGTTTGATTGCAACGCTGCTCATGACCGTCAATCGCATTGAGATCCATGCAGATTATGCCAGAATCATGCCACGCGCATCATGCGCATGGGTTTCCTTCTTTTTTTGGTTTATTTGCTGGGCTCCACATGCATTTTTGTCTCCTTCTAGGTTGCGCGATGATGTTGGGGTGCCATTGGTCCAACAACCTCCACCTTGACTCAATGCATCGCCTTCACCTGACTTGAGAGCTTCTAAGGACTCCAATGCCCCCATGCCCTAGGACAGTCGCCTGATCATGGATGGGCAAATATAGGAGTCAAGCCAGACTGCTCAATCCCATCTTCATCATGTGCTGTGCTCACCTTAACCTGAGACCTGCTTGGGAAAGTCTCCTGCAGAAATAGGAACTTCACTTTATGACGTCGCCTGTCGTCCTCTCGAGTCTCGGGTCCTATGCCCGATCCACCTATTGTCGGAGCTCCACCTCATATTAGACTCCTGTCTGCACCAGGGACTCCACCTCGCATTGGACTTCCTGTAAAGAGGTAGTGACCCCTACGCTTCTGCCCTTGCAGAACAATTCTATTGCCATGCAAGACCTTTAGGACTTCATCACCGGCTCTCCACATGTAGCCGCTTGAGTCCAATTTACTGAGAAAAATTAGATTCTTACTAAAACTAGGTACGCATCAGACCTCACCCAGTTTCTTCACTGTCCCATCATGTGCCTTCAAGCTGACTGTCCCGATGCCCATGATCGTACAACTCAATTCATCTGCTATGTGGACAGAACCTCTCTACTGTCTAGAGAGTCAAACAACTCCTCCTTGCAATAAATATGGTATGGATAGGCAAAATCCAAAACCCACTGGAAAAAAGGGGATACCTCGTCGGATACTGAGAATACATCGTTGATGTATCCATCATCGCTGCTATCAGCCACTACCATAATAGCCCTTGTCCGATCCCTGAGTTACGGGCAATCTCTAACATGATGCCCCATCTCATCACACCGGAAACACCTGATATTGCTGGCATCCTTTAACTTGGACCATCCTCGCGATCCTTTGTCACTCCGCCTCCGATCACCTGTACTTCCAGAAACTGCCAACGCTGAGTTCCCACCTAAACTCGAAGCCTGGTTCTCCCTCTTGAGAACCTCATTCTGAAGTAGCATCGATGTCACCTCCTCCATCTTGATAATGCTCTTTCCCACTAGAAGAGCAGCCACCAAGGACTCGAAGGACTACGGTAGGGATGATAGCAATACAAGTGCCCGGGTCTTCTCCTCAACTTTTTCACTGAAATTGAGGAGATCAGTGAGGATCCTTTGAAAATTGCTCAAGTACTCCTGCACACTCTATCCCTCGACCATCCGTAATTGATAGAACTACTTCCAAAGGATCAAGGTGTTGGTAAGGGACTTCGCCATGTACAGCTCCTCTAGCTTCTCCCACAACACCGTCGGGGAAGACTGATTCAGTACATGGATCACCACATCATCCACTAGGTACAAGCGGATTGTGCTTACCGCCTGCATTTGAAGCCATTTCTAGGTCTTCTGCTCTATGATGTATGGTCTCTCCTCGCATATAAGAACGTCGATCAGCCCTTGCTGGATAAGCATGTCTTTCACCCTCGCTTGCCAGAGGAAGAAGTTGCTCTTCCCATCGAACCTGCTGATTTCCACTTAATTATACTTGTCTTCTCCATCTTCCTCGATCTCGATCAACCACGGATAACCTGGACTCTGATATCAGTTGATGGGATCGGTATTAACTCACTATGATACCGGTTGTTACAGAAACGAAACGGGATCGTCGATTATCGATGTCGATACCACAAGAGAAAGAAGAGAAGATAACAAATATAATTTTTCGGGCATGTAAAAGGTTTCACTATGAAAAATAAACTTATATATTGAACTCTTTCTCAACCCCGTACAAGCATTTCTCAATAAAAAATCCCGAATCCTTCTCTCAAGCTCTCAATCAGCCTTCTACAAGAGACCTCTCACCACTTTTTCATCCTCTCTCTATATATGTCTTTGCCTATAAATTTGTAGCCTCCACTGCATATAGCATCTCATAATGAGTCTAACTGTCCAAACAGAGTTCGAATCGAAATCCTATAGCTCTCCCAATCGTAGTTTGATTGCAATACTGCTTATGGCCGTCAATCGCATTGAGATCCATGCAGATTATGCCAGAATCGCGCCGCGCATGTGCATACGGGTTTCCTTCTTTTTCTAGTTTCTCTGCTAAGCCCCAGCATTTTTGTCTCCTTCTGGGTTGCTCGTGGACGTTGAGGTGCCATTGGTCCAACAAAAAGAAAAAATAGGACTCTTGAAGAAATGGCATGCACAATGCTTGGTGAAAATGATTTACCTAAATATTTTTGGACGGAAGCCATAAATACTACATGTTATGTTTTAAATTATATTTTAATTCAATCTATTTTGAAAAAAACATCATATAAACTTTGAAAAAATAAAAATCCTACTATAAAATATTTTTGGATTTTCAGATGCCGTCATTTCATTCTAAACAATGGTAAGGATAATCTCAGTAAATTTGATGCCAAGTCAGATGAGGGTATTTTCTTAAGATACTCTACTTCTAGCAAGGCATACAGGATCTTCAACAAAAAAATACTTCTAGTTGAGGAATCCATCCATGTTATCTTTGATGATTCTAATAAAAAATCTTCTAGAAAAGAAGATACTCTTGATGATGAAATGGGTGTTCAAAAGCTTGGAAGGATGACAATCAATGAAGAAGCACCCAAAGAGCAAGGAGGTGATCAGGACAATGGAGGAGAACAAATACAAGAAATAGGAGCTTCATCTCCCTAATCCATTATCTAAAGAATGGAGGTATGCCCATGGACACCCTAAAGAGCTTATTATTAGTAATCCATCGAAAGGGATAAGTACTCATTCCTCTCTAAGTAATGTATGTGATTACTTAGCTTTTGTATCACAAATTGAACCTAAATCAATTGATGAAGCTAAAAAAAACTCTAATTGAATAAATGCCATGCAAGATGAGTTAAATCAATTCAAAAGAAATAAAGTTTGGATTTTAGTTGAAAGACCTTCAAATGTTTCAATAATAGAAACAAAATGGGTTTTTAGAAATAAACTTGATAAAAATAAATTGTAACAAAAAATAAAGCTAGATTAGTTTCAAAAGGTTATAATCAAGAAGAATATATTGATTTTGATGAAAAATTTGCACATGTTGCTAGATTAGAAGTAATTAGATTGTTACTTACTTTTGCTTATTTTATGGATTTTAAGTTATTTCAAATAGATGTCAAAAGTGCCTTTTTGAATGGTTTTATTGAAGAAGAAGTTTATGTTGAACAATCCATCGATTTTGAAAGTCATGAATGTCCTAATCATATTTTTAAACTTTATAAAGCTTTATATGGTTTAAAACAAGTTTCAAGAGCTTGGTATGATAGATTAAGTAATTTTTTTCTTAAAAATAAATTTTCTAGAGGTAATGTACACAACATTATTTTTGAAAAAGAAAAATGATGATCTATTAGTAGTACAGATCTATGTCGATGATATTATTTTCGATGTTATTAATAAAGTTCTTTGCCAATAGTTTGCTAAGCTTATACAGGGAGAGTTCGAGATGAGCATGATGGGAGAACTGATTTCTTTCTCGGACTCCATATCAAACAAACAAAAGAAGGGATCTTTATCAACCAAGCTAAGTACACAAAGAAAATTTTAAAGAAGTTTGGGATGGAAGCACCAAGCCATTAGGTACTCCTATGAGCCCTTCTTGTAAATTAGATGAAGATGAATCAGATAAAAATATAGATCAAAAGTTATATAGAGGTATCATTGGTTCATTACTATATTTAACTACAGGTATGCCAGATATAATGTTCAGTGTATATATGTATGTGTGCTAGATATCAATTTGCTCCAAAAGAGTCTCATTTATTGGCTGTTAAATGCATACTTAGATACTTATCTGGCACTATTGATATTGGACTTTGGTACTCTAGAGATTCATCTATTGAATTGATTGCATATTTTGATACCGACTTTGCTCGATATAAACTAGATATGAAAAGTACGAGTAGAACTTGTCAATTTTCTGGAGTAAATTTGATTTCATGGTTTAGCAATAAATAAAATTCAGTTGCTCTATCTACGGTGGAAGCCGAATATATAGCAGTTGGAAGTTGTACTCAAATTCTATGGATCAAACAACAACTCGAAGAGTTTGGCATAAAATTAAGTAAAACTCCTATAAGATGTGATAATACAAGTACAATAAATCTATCTAAAAATCTTGTCCAACATTCAAGAAGAAAATATATTGAAATAAGATATCATTTCATAAGAGATCATGTACAAAATAATGAGATGATGCTTGATTTTGTATGTACTGATAGACAACTTGCTAATATTTTTACAAAATCCTTTAGTGAAGATAAATTTTGCATGATTAGAAGAGAACTAGGTATCATTGATCCCTTTGTCTAATCTCTTCAAATTCTTATTGAAGAAAATATATTGAAATAAGATATTATTTCATAAGAGATCATGTACAAAATAATGAGGTGATGCTTGATTTTGTATGTACTGATAGACAACTTGCTGATATTTTTACAAAATCCTTTAGTGAAGATAGATTTTGCATGATTAGAAGAGAACTAGATATCATTGATCCCTTTGTCTAATCTCTTCAAATTCTTATTGAAATCCTCCAAATTGATTCAAATCTTTTCAAATATCACTTAGAATGATCCCTAGACACTTCTTGGATTTTTTGAAAATTTATTGAAACTTATTCTAATTTTTCTGTGGTCAAGTGTCGACACTTACAAATTGTCCAAGTGTCGACTCACCTGAAGTATTGACACTTGAGCATTTTGAAGTGTCGACTCATGACCATCGAGACTGTATTTTTTAGGGCTTCCTAAAAATCATTTTTGCCTATTCTTTTCTCCCTCAGCCTTGTGTGGTCCCCAAAAACCTTCCAAACCTCCGAGAATAGTGGAATCCCATCTATATCCTTCCATCTTCGGGTAAATTTCTTCCTTTTCTCTTGTTTTGCTTTCAGTCGAGCCAATTTGTTTTGAACTCTCTCGGATTTACTGTGCTTCGGTCGATTCTCTCGTGTTTCTTCTTCCTTCGAACCATTCCTTCTCCTTTGGTCTATTTTTGGGTTCAATTCTTGCTCATTCTTCTCGGCTTCTCCCTCATTCCCACTATTTTTCTCCTCTTCTACCCGTTTCCTCCTTTTTGGTCCATTGTTGGCTCGATCTTTCCTCTCTTCTTTCTTTCCTTTCCCCGGTTCACTCTTTTTTTCCATATTTTCTCTTCTCTATGTTGTTTCTAGTGGTATGGCACCTAAGAAGCAGATGGCAGTTCACAAGAGGAGGTATGTGCATGAGAAGGGTGAGTCTAGCAGAGAAATAAAAACTAAGATCCGTCGGGACCCTGCCGGATAGCATGAGCAGGTGCCCCAGGATCAGCCTCCATCGGCTTCCCCTGGAGCAGCAAGAGTAGCAGGGAAGGCTATAGCTTCTGGCAGGAGAGTGGATGTGTAGTTCTGGGATTATGAGAGCTTTATCATTGGAGATCTGTTGAGAGGAGCTGGACTTATCCCATTCTGTACTTTGAGTGAGAGGTACTACCCCCAGCTGATCAGAGAGTTCTATGGCACCTTAGCCACTGATGGACTCAGGTGGAATGCTATAGTCAGAGGTATTCAGATTCCAGTGACCCTTGAGATTATCAGCAGGATATGGCAGATTCCCCTTCATGGCAGGGCTGCGAACTGTGTAGGCAATAGAGCTGTTGCTTTTCATTGTATCTTGGAGAGAGAGAGGATGTCAGAGGTGTTTCTGTGGTGTCAACCAACCAGTTGTCAGTTGAGATGCATGTTCTACATCATATCATTGCTAGGATATTGATTCCAAAGACTGAAAGGTTCGATTTCATCAAAGAGAGAGCTTGTGCTGATGGTAGCCCTGAGATAGCAGACAGCTATCAACCTACCGATGATTATGGTACATCAGATGGGTGAGACCGCCACTCAGTGTAGACTTTGTCTACCGTACGGCATGGGACTCACCAGGATTTTTAGGAAGTTTGGTATTCCATTGGAGGGGGAGCCCTCTAAAGAGATTCTCCACACAGATACTTATGGGGAGAAGTCTCTTCATCATATGGGACATAGGCGCATTGCTGGCAGATGGGTCAAGAGAGAGTCTGGACAGGAGCCAGACAAGGAGGATGAGCTCAGAGTAGCTGAGATAGGACCATCTGGACCCTCAGAGCAGATTAGTTCCTCGAGACTTGCTCCAGCTACCGCTTCTGAGTCAGAGCAATCCACACCATCACCTACTCGTACACCAGTTGCAGCTCCTCATGATTCTACAACTTCATATTTCACTTTCAAAGAGGAGATCATTTCACACATTACTGGTGTTCGAGAGGAGGTCTTAGGTCTGTCTGTCAGGACCACTAGATTACAGTTAGAGCTGCATAGGTTGAGGACTTATACTGAGGAATAGCTCACTAGTATACGACAGACGCTGGAGATCGGTTTTTCTGAGATTCGAGACTTGCTGAGATCCTTGATGCCTTCAGCAGGACCTTCAACTCCTCCACCTCCTCCACTAGTAGATGATGATGACCACAATGATGACCATGCTGCTGGTGGTGGTGCGACTGATGGTGATGGTGATGGTGGTGGTGCTATTGACCGTGATGGTGATGATGGTGGTGGCAATACTGATATTGTTAGTGATTCAAACAGTGATGGTGATGGGGCAGGAGACTTTGAAATTGTCAGTAGGGAGGGTCAGCCCCAGATACTCATAATCAGTCTATAGATGCTCCCACTAATGTCAGCCTGATTTTGCTACAGTTTTTGCGACCCCTGCAGAGACTTTTTCTTCTTGTACCACTAGGACTTCTAGGGTTATATCTCGCTCTGGCCCTTCACTTAGGACTAGAAGCCTAACTCACAAGACCCCTAGATCCTCAGCCACTAAGATTATGGCACCTATTTTCTTTAAGCTTCCTTCTGATGAGGAGTAACCTCACAGATACTTATTATGCATGTTTCTTTCATTATTATGCTTGTAGTTTCAGATTTTGTTCATGTTTCATCTTATGTTTCAGATTATGTATGCTTATCCTATGTTGTTGTACTGAAACCTTTGGTATATGAAAGTTCAGTTCTATTGTTTCTATGATCACTCTTCCTTCTGTCAAAATAAATGCTTTATCATGATGAAAGCACTAATTTAAGAGGAAAAAATTCCCTTTGATGTCTAATAATGACAAAAAGGGGGAGTAGAAAAGGTATAAAAGGATATATTCACAAGTTATTTAAGATAGGGGGAGAATATTTGAAAACTTCTACCTTTGAAACTCTTGAAACATTACTGTATGAACTTTGTTGAATAACAAATGTGAAGATGTTTTGATAAAGTCATTCAATTTTAGAACTTTTGATTCTATGCTAGTCAATTTTTTGAACTTAATTGCTTTTATACTCAAAGTTTTGTCATCATTAAAAAGGAGGAGATTATTGGCTTTGGCTCCTTGATTTTGATGAATAACAAAATGTTGAGTATGTGTTTGGACTAATGTTTCAATTGGAATATGAATTTCAGGTCATAGGTACATAAAATTCTCCATCCAAGAGTATCAAGTTTACTAATATCAAAACAAGATATTTTTCATTATTTGTGTGATCCCCTAATCTTGGAACATTCACAAAATAATCTTTTTGGCCTTTTTGAAGAAGTATCTAAAGGGTTTTTGGACAAAACCTTGAAAATTTTCGAGTTTAGCATGCATTTTTGATTTGGCACAGAGCAAGTGTCGACTCATGGAGCAAGTGTCGACACTTCAGGAGACTGGCATGCAGAACTTTTAGCTGGCATGGCAAGTGTCGACTCAAGGTGTCGACACTTCAAGATCGACTCATCACCCGAGACAAAAAATGAACAGAACTATATTTTTCTGGAAGTTTCTCAAGTATCGACTCAAGGTGTTGACTCATAGTCTAAGTGTCGACTCATAGCCTGAGACTAAAATTAGAGCAGAGCGCTAAAAATTTAAATTTTTGCCTTGAGCTGATCTAAATGTCGACTCAAAGTGTCGACTTATGAAGAACTCAAGTGTCGACACTTGGTGTAACAGCTAGTTTTTTTTTAGAATTTTAGATTTGATTCCAAACGGCCCCAAACTGCTACTTTCTTCACTATAACAGTCTTCAATGGTTTTTTCAGTGGTTTTGAGCTATTTAACACTCACCAAACTTCTTAAAGTCAACAAGAAAGAAGAGAATCAAGTAGAGACAAATTCCAATTATTTGAAAAGACAAGAGTGAGCTTTAAAAAAATTTCACCTGAAAAAGACTACTATTTTTGAGTTGTTGAGCTGACAAGTGTTTGGCCATAAGTGTACATTCAAAGATTCCAAGGAGGAGACAACTCAAGCATTCAAGAAGAGCTACATCGATATTTATTTCTGCTCATTTTAAGAGCTATTTCTTATGCTTACTTATTGTAAACTTGCTTTCATTTATTGTTGCTAGTTTCAAAGGTATTGAAACTAGTGTTAAAGGTTGTTAGTGAGCCTAAGAGACAAAACAAACTTGGGTGGGACTTGTGAGCCCAGATTAAAACAAGCTGTAAAGGTTGTTGGTGAGCCTAGGTGATAAAACCAATATAGGTTTTGACTTGTAAGTCTTGGAAAATAAGTCAGCTGTAATCTTGGATAGATTATAGTGAAAATCTCAAGAAAAAGCTTGGAAAGTGGATGTAGGTGCTTGGAGTGCACCGAACTACTATACATCTATGTGTTTGTGATTGTTTGCTTCTTTCTTTACTTGCTCTTTATTACTTGGAACTTAATCTGCTACTTCTACTACATATCTCATATAGCACAATCACTTTGCCACACTAAACCTCATAGTTCAGTACATAACTGTTTAAATTTTTTAAAATACCCAATTCATCCCCCTCTTAGGCTACCTTGCTGGGCAACACGATCTCTCCCCCAGTTCTGGTGCCCTCACACCCCCATGGCTCTGGCCAGACGATCCTCTTTTTTTGGTCATTTAGGCTTTTGTTCGAATCGACCCAATCGGGCTCAAGTCGGGCTTGGGCCTGATATTTTTAAAAAATTTCGGGCCTAAGCCCGACCCGAGGCCTAAAATTTTTTCTAGCCTGGCTCGGGTAGGGGTATGGCCCGGTCCAGCCCAGCCCAGTTACAACCCTATATATTTTTTATCCATATATATTATATATTAGTAAGCCTTCTAGTATATATGATTTGATCATGTACTGTATGTTAGTGAGCACCATATTCTACAAACTACATATTAATTTATCTAAAAGTATGTATTAAGATATTAGATGAATATTTTACTAGGCATATATCAACTAACCATATACTATGTATTAGTAAATACTATATTTGAAAAATTATGTATTAACTTATCTATAGATATATATTGGATTGCACTATATATGTATTTAAAAAGCTCATAGTATGTATGTACATGATCAAATTATATAAACTTAATAATTTACTGATACATACTATAAATTTTTTGATACATACATAACAATGATCTAATACATACCTTCAGATAAATTAATACATAGTTTTTCAAATATAGTATTCACCAATACATAATTTATGGTCAATTGATACACTCTTGATAACTTACCGATATATACTGTAAATTTTTTTAGTACATATCTAATAGTGATCCAACACATATCTATAAAAAAATTAATCATAATTTTTCAAATATAATATTCACCAATATATACTATATGGTCAATTAAAAAAGACTTGATAGCTTATCCATGCATACTATCTATGGCTTGTTAATACACACCTAGCAAAAAAATTTATTTGACATCCCAATATATATCTTTAGCTAAATTGATACACGATTTGTAGAACATAACACTCATCAATACACAGTATGTGATCAAATAATATATGATGTGGCAAGATCGCTGACGTGGAGGAACCAGCGGGCGCCACATTGAGAAAAGATGCCACGTCAACTCTTCAGCTTATATTCCACTATCGAGCTGAGCTGAGCTCTTTCAGAACAGCATGCCGAGCTCAGTCCTCCACCAGGTCAAGCTCATGAGCTCGACACCTAGGTCGGAGCCGCCTTCCGCCCTCCAGAGCGAAACCCTCGGAGGCTAGTGCCCTGCGGTCGAGGTCGAGCCACGAGCTCACCTGCCGATGTGGAGCCTCTCCGAGCGCGCGCCCTCTGGACCGAGTCCGCCTTCAGCCCTCCATAGCGAGACCCTCGGAGGCTAGTGCCCTGCGATCGAGGTCGAGCCACGAGCTCACCCGCCGATATGGAGCCTCTCTGAGCGCGCGCCCTCTGGACTGGGTCCACCTTCCGCCCTCCAGAACGAAACCCTCGGAGGCTAGTGCACTACGGTCAAGGTTGAGCCACGAGCTTACCCGCCGATGTGGAGCCTCTCCGAGTGCGCGCCCTCTAGACCGGGTCCGCCTTCAGCCCTCCAGAGCGAGACCCTCGAAGGCTAGTGCCCTGCTGTCGAGGTCGAGCCACGAGTTCACCCACCGATGTGGAGCCTCTCCGAGCGTGCGCCCTCTGGACCGGGTCCGCCTTCCGCCCTCTAGAGCGAGACCCTCAGAGGCTAGTGCCCTACAGTCGAGGTCGAGCGAAAAGCTCACCAGCTGATGTGGAGCCTCTTCGAGCGTGCGCCCTCTGGACCGAGTCCGCCTTCCGCCCTCCAGAGCGAGACCCTCGGAGGCTAGTGCCCTGCGGTCGAGGTCAAGCCACGAGCTCACCCGCCGATGTGGAGCCTCTCCGAGTGCACGCCCTCTGGACCGAGTCCACCTTCCACCCTCCTCCACCGAGGCACCCTCGCGAGCTTGGAATGTCGAGGTCGGAGCGAGTCATGCCGCCCCAACTCGGCCCCAGTCCGGATGAGGTCTTCACCAACCTGAAACACCGGCGAGCCGCTCGAGGATTGCACATAAGTACTTTTCAGGCCGTACTGACCACCTACGACCGCCAGTTACACCAATCCGGGGATTCGAATCCCGTGGGCGGTGGCCCGCCATTCGAAGCACCCCCAAATTTTCTGGAATGAGTTAACCAAGAGGAGTGTCGGAGCGCCTGACAATGCCCCCTATCATGAATAAGGAAAAGTCTCTCGGAACACCGTCGCATGCACCTGACAGCCCGGCAGGGATCCCGAGACAAGCACTAAATGGTAACCTGGTTCACAGCAAATCCAGAGGTAACACACACAACAACTCCAAGAGACACAAAAAAAACAAGAAGGGCAACCCCCACTAGCAAGAGGGGACGGCACCACCACCACCACCATCACCACTAACACAAGCGCAAGCCCGACCAAGAGGGCGAAGTGCCACTACCACCACAGTGGAGGGGAAAGCGAGGGATACAAGGAGAGACGGAGAAACAGAGCATCCCTCTGTCCCCGCTATCATTTTCTCCCGGCAACATTTTCACCTTCACCCACATTTTACACTCCTCCTAGAGCGGAGTCCATCAAGAGGGGCCCGACCAGGAGGATCTATTCTCCTGGATCATCACTGACTTGATCGTCGGAGTGCCCCCACCAGAAATCCTGGCCCGGGTCTCTAACCATTATCTCGCAGGTCCAGGAGCGGAGGACCGCCGGGCAACAAGACGACCGCACCCAGCGAGGAGATCCGGGAACCGAGAGCCGTGGGCGGCAGGAGGAGCGCACTCCAGTGCCGATGCAGCTACAGGCCACGACGATCTCGGCGATAATAGATTGGCGCACCAAGAAGGGTGGAAGACGAGCATGACGAAGTCCTTCATCACTCCCCAAGTCAATATACCGCAGAAGGACGATGACGACACAAGCTAGAAAGGCCAGTAGAGTGGCGATCTCCCCTAGGCCTCTCCACGATGGTCACCTCCTCCATCCCTTTCGACGGGGAACCCACCGACGAAACCATCAGGCACACAGCGAAAGTGTGCCTGGAGAAGCGTAAGCACAAAATGGTGGGATTCTTCTACCAGTTCATTAATATGCGAGGTTCGACTGGCGAGCCACCGGACTACAATGCCCACCACCGGTGGAGCCCTTCACTAGTCGCGGTGAGGCGGAGTATCATCACTTCCACCATGATCACGACCATGGCATCAAAAAAAAAAAAATGTCGCAACCGTGAATAAGGGATCGAGAAGCTTGTCAAGGAGGCCCACTTTCGAAGGTTTGCGGGGGGCAGGGGCACCCGAGAGTCATTTCCCCGTCATGAGAGGAGGAGAAAGTGAAGAAGGAAGGTAAATAAAGCTACCGCGGACGTCGGGACGACGATCACGAACCATCGCAGGAAGGCCCCCACGAGGCGGCCTAAGTTTCATCAGGAGGGGTCCGTTATCTCGAAGAACTTGGCAGCGTCAGACTCCCCGAGGGAGGAAGGCCTACAACCTATAAAGGCGTCCCCAGTGAGGTAAGTTCCCCCACCAATGATCATGGTAGCAAATTTTCCTCTTGTATGGGTATCCGCATGTTTTGCAGGAAAGGATCAATGGTGCCCCCGAGCCCAGCCCCAGGGCGCCAGAGGAACCTCGAGCCGCATAGCTCCCCAATTCCAAGCATCTCCGAGCCCAGCTCCAGGACGTCGAAGAATCTTCGAGCCACGTAGCTCCCACTTTCTAGCGTTCCCGGGCCCAGCCCCAAGATGCTAGAGGAACTTCGAGCCATGTAGCTCCCCAACTCCAAGCATCCCCGAGCCCAGCTTCAGGATGTCGAAGGATCTCCGAGCCACGTAGCTCCCACTTCCCAGCATTCCCGGGTCCAGCCCCAGGTGCTAGAGGAACTTCGAGCCACGTAGCTCCCCAACTCCAAGCATCCCTGAGCCCAGCTCCAGGACGTCGAAGAATCTCCGAGCCACGTAGCTCCCACTTCCCAGCATTCCCGAGCCCAGCCCCAGGATGCTAGAGGAACCTCGAGCCATGTAGCTCCACAATTCCAAGCATCCCTGAGCCCAACTCTAGGATGCCCTTCTCAAGACTGGAGCTCAAACCTCCGGCCAAGAGAACTCTGAGCCAAGCAGCTCTCTATCTCAAACGTCTTCGAGCCTAGCTCCGAGACACCAAGAGATCACGGGGCCACGCAGCTCCCGTCAACACCTCGAGCCCAGCTCCAAGGCGCCAAAGACCTGAGCCAAGATCTCAGGCAACCCCTTGGACCCAAGCCTAACTCCACGTCCAGGAAGGCCTCGAGCATAGCTCCAAGGCAATCAAGACCGGTAACCCCCCTTCTCTAATCTCCCCACTCGAAAAGAAGACGAGAGGGGAAGGAAAGAAAAAGAACAAAGGGGGAAGCCCGGCAGCCCTCTTCTCTGATCTCCCCACTCAAAAAGAAGACGAGAGGGGAAGGAAAGAAAGAGAACTAAATGAGGGTACAACCAGCATCCTCTCCTCTGATCTCCCAACTCTAAAAAAAAAAGAGAGAGAGAACAAAAAACAAACAACAAACAACAAAAAAAAGAGAAAGAAGAAGAGTGGAGAAGGAAAGAAAGAGAGAACAAGAAGGAAATGCAGCATCATCGAAGCTACCACTTTCAGCAGCTCTCAGTCATCGACGTCCCCTAGCCCAGCTCCAGGATGCCCCTTCTCAAGACCAGAGCTCAGATCTCTGGCCAAGAGAACTTTGAGCCAAGCAGCTCTCAGTCATCGATGTCCCCGAGCCCAGCTCCAGGATGTCCCTTCTCAAGATCGGAGCTCAGATCTCCGACCAAGAGAACTTCGAGCCAAGCAGCTCTCAGTCATCGACATCCTCGAGCCTAGCTCCAGGACGCCCCTTCTCAAGACCGGAGCTCAGATCCCCGGCCAAGGGAATTTCGAGCCAAGCAGCTCTCAGCAATCAACGTCCCCGAGCCCAGCTCTAGCACGCCCCTTCTCAAGACCGGAGCTCAGATATCCGACCAAGAGAACTTCGAGCCAAGTAGCTCTCAGTCATCGACATCCCTGAGCCCAGCTCCAGGATGCCCCTTCTCAAGACCGGAGCTCAGATCTCCGGCCAAGAGAACTTCGAGCCAAGCAGCTCTTAATCATCGACATCCCCGAGCCCAGCTCCAGGATGCTCCTTCTCAAGACCGGAGCTCAGATCTCCAGCCAAGAGAATTTCGAGCCAAGCAGCCCTCAGCAATCAACGTCCCCAAGCCCAGCTCTAGGATGCCCCTTCTCAAGACCGGAGTTCAGATCTCTAGCCAAGAGAACTTCGAGCCCAGCAGCCCTCAAGTATTATGACTTAACCTCAAGTAAGGCAAAACCCTTCTCCCTGAGCTCCCCATACAAGAAAGAAAAGAAAGAGAAGGGAAGAACCAAGCAAAGAGAACAAATGATAAAGAAACTCGGATTTCACTTCATTGATCAAACACAAAGTACAAGTGTCTTCTGGGCCCCCGACATACAGGGTGACCCAGAATGAGTACAAGAAATGAAACTACAAAGCAAAGCAAGGAAGAAAAGGGTCATTCCGTGCCGGTCGGCTTCGCTGCCGGATCCTGAGGCTGAGAGCTCCCACCCTCAGAAGTCTTCGGCTGAGCTGCGCTGGCCGCGGAAGGGCCACCCTCAGCCGGTGCCTAAGGCTCCGAGCCTGCGCCTCTCACGACGACCTCTTCATCAGCCTCCTCCTCTGTGGCCAAAGGGTACTCGAGGCAGCCACGGTCCTTGTCAGGAAAAGCGCCTTGACCCGGCCATGCAGGTACATGAAACCCTTGTAAAAGGAGTCCGACACCATTTGTTGGATATCGACGACGAACTCCTCCGAAGCCTTAAAGTTGGCGATGGCATTCTCGGCACCCTTCGTGGCCTCATCGGCCACCCTCTTCGACTCAGCGGCCTCCAGCCTGGCTGCCTCCGCCGAGTTGGTTGCCGTCTCTGCCACTTTCTCAATAGTGGCAAGTTTCTCCTTCACGACCGCCAGTTCTGCCTGGGCGGCTCGGGTGATATCCTTGTGCCGGTCGGCCTTGGCACTGTACCAATTCAACTTCTTTTCGACGACGGAGAGGTCATCGATTGCCTTCTTCGAACGGCTCCGCTCCAAGTCACAACCCATCAAGAGTCCTTTTGCTCGCCCCTCGACATCGGCGAGCTCTCTTTCGAGGTCCTTGATCTTCAACTCAAGGGCCCCACTTGCCCCGACCTTCTCCTTCAGGTCGGCCTTCAAAGATTCGATCTCGACAGCCTATTGCCGCTCGAGATGCTCCCTGCTCTGGAAGTGGCCCCTGATGTAGAGGGCCTCGGCACCAATCTGCACCGTAAAAAGAAGAAGAGGTTAGTAAAAAAAATGATGAAAAAAAAAAAGAAAGAAAGAGAAAAGAGAAGAGAAAGAGAAGTAAAGGCAGCTTACCGAGTACAGTTGGGAGAAGAGGGTGCGGATGACATCGGTCACCCGCATCCCAGCCATCTCCTGCCGATTGCACACCTGGATGGAGAAGTCCATCAAGCATTCGGCAAGCTCAGGGCTCCGGAGGACCGAGTTCTTCGGCCCCATCCTGAAGGGGAGATGGCACCATGCCTCCTCCCTCCGGCTCTCTCCATGAGCGGGCGGCCTTGCACTGCCGACTGAAGGACCCTGGGGGGCAGGCTGGGAGGCCGGCGCCGGTGCAGGTGGCATCTCTATCGAGGCACTGGGCACAGCCCGGGTCTCCTCACCCCTGACAGTGGCGACGGGGGGACTCAGAGGATCGTGGGGCGCAGCGGCAGCAGTGGCAGCCCTCACCTAGACTACCACCTCGAGCTCTGCAGCGGGGGCCTACTGGATTGGCCTCGGTGCCATGGAAGCTGCCCTCTCCACCAGCACAGGAGCAGCGTGGGGCACCTCTGAGCTCGGGCCAGCAGCTGCAGTCGAGCTTAGACCGATCACCACCGTGGGGGCGGTCGTAGAAGCGCTCTCACCCCGGGCCCGCCTGGAAGCGGGCTCCCCGGCCAGCCCGGTCGGCCGCCTCTTCTTAGTGATGGCCAGAAGATCACTCTCAGAGAAGATCATACCTGCATATAAATTACACAACAGTTAAAGCCTAGAAGAAACAATGTAAGAGGTGCAAGAATAAAAGAAAAGAAAAAGTTCAGGTCGAACTCACCCAACCCCTCCATCGGGTTGACCTGGAGTCGGCAAGGTTTTGCTCAGACAACAAGACCTCGAGGGGAGAAATATGGGTGGTGCGGAGCTGCTCATAATCATCCTGGTCAGCCGCATTGACCATAGAATTTTGGTTGGGGGACTGATCCGGATCGCTCCAGACCCAATCGACCCCCTCGACCTCAACAAAGAAAAACTTGCTCTTCCATTCCCTGATGGAAGAGGGAAGCTCAAACCTGACGCCCTTCGGGCGGGAAGACAAAGACCACCACCCATCCTCGGTTGGGTGGCGCTTTAGGGCAAAGAAAGCCCTGAACAAAGAAAACCGGGCTACGAACCTGTGGAGGTGACAAAATACAACGAAAGAGAAAATGACCCTAATAGCATTTGGCACCAGCTGTGCCGGGACCAGACGATAATTGTTTAGGACAAACAGAAAGAAAGGATGGAAGAAAAATCAGGGACCCCCGGAGAATGTCTCCATAGAAGGCAAGATGGCCTGGGCCACTAGAAGTGACCAGTTCCCCCGGACGATGGACCGTAAGCCAGACGAAAGCTGGGATGCCATAGACATCCCGGATGGTCTTCAAGTCCCCGGTAGTGATCGTCGAAGCGACCCCACCAGGACCTGTGGATCGGATTGATTCAGAGACAGGAATAGAAGAGGAAGAAGGAGGCGAAGAAGGGCTAGATGCCGGTTCCTTGATGACTACTGGACCGGGAGGATGCCTCCTACTGAGCTCGAAGCGGGTTACGCCTCCCTCTCCATCAGAAGAAGAAGAAGATGCCGACCTCCGCTCGGAAGGACTGGCCTCGCCCTGATCAGTAGAGGGGTGGAAGCCCAGACCGAAATGGGACATCCTCAAGGACAAAGGAGAGGAAGAACACCAAACGGAAGACCGAGAAGAAGACTCAACCCAAGAGAAGACCCTAGGCCCGAAGGAAAAAAACTCTATCCTAGTAGGGGGAGGAGGAGGAAGAAGCTAACCTGTTCCTTTAGAAAACTCAGGGGAACTGGAAGAAGGAGGAAGCTTGGGCGCGGCGGCAGGCACAGAGAATTCAAAAAGAATAGATAGTTCGGGTAAGAACCTCTTTTCATTTCGAAATGACCTGATGGAGCCGTACCGGTTCATACTCTCCGCCAACAGAACCGCACCACGTGCCGCCCATCGACGAGAATGGCATCCCGGCCGCTCTGAATTCTGTGCCCATATTAACTGCTCCTCGGACGTGGCCACATGGCATCCCCACATTGGACTGCAGGGCCGGCCCCCGAAGCGCAAGCAATCATAGCCATCATCACACCAGATTTTCTCCTTTCCTTGTCAGCACCACAATTACTCCCTTCGACCCGAGCATCGCACACTAACGAGCCTCGGGAGTGGGGAGCAAATGATGTGGCAGGATCGCCAATGTGGAGGAACCGACGGGCGCCACGTCGAGAAAAGAAGCCGCGTCAACTCTCCAGCTCGTATTCTACTACCGAGCTGAGCTGAGCTCTTTCAGAACAGCAGGCCGAGCTCAATCCTCCTCCAGGTCGAGCTCATGAGCTCGATGCCTAGGTCGGAGCTGCCTTCCGCCCTCCAGAGCGAAACCCTCGGAGGCTAGTGCCCTGCGGTCGAGGTCGAGCCACGAGCTCACCCGCCAATGTGGAGCCTCTCCGAGCGCACGCCCTTTGGACCGGGTCGGCCTTTAGCCCTCTAGAGCGAGACCCTCGAAGGCTAGTGCCCTGTGGTCGAGGTCGAGCCACGAGCTCACCCGCCGATGTGGAGCCTCTCCGAGCGCGCGCTTGGTAGGTCTGCGGGGTTGTCGTTAAAACACCATGGCTATCAGTTTAAAATCCGACTTCTTAAAATATTTAAAATTGCGTAGCAAGAGGAGTCGGGTCGAATCCACAGAGAAGGCGGTGTTTAGGATTTGAAATCTTTTTGATCTTGTAAAAAAAATATTTGAAGTCAAAAATATAAAAAAAATTAAAATTGCAGGAAAAGTAAACTTGGCACTAGGATCTATTATTTAGATCCTAGCATCTACTTGCAGACAAGACGAAAGACAGGAGTTAAAAAGAGATATTGCATTGGTTGAAATTTAATGTCTAGATACAATGCAAAAAAAATTAAATTAACAAAACAAGTAACAAAGATAAGAACAGATCGGCGCAGCCTCGTCGGGAAGATAGCTCCTTCCTTCGTACTCCATGGAGCGAACTGGGCTTCCTCTGCGTCTTCTTCTTCGGATCTTGATCTCAGAGAGAGAGAAGGCTGGAAGATGGTGTAGGGACACGCTCTCCTTTGAGAAACCTCACTCCCAAAAGCCAACCCGTAACCCAAGCAATGCCCTTTACCTTGTACCTTGTCTTTTCTCTGGGATCCCTCTGTCTTGCACATTGGGGTTCATTTTATAATTGACCAGAGAGGGGAGCTCGTTGCACACTAGCGATGTGGGACAAAAAAAAATACCGTGACCGCCATTGCTGCTCCGTTGATTACGCCGCGGAGCTTGTGGAGAACGCCCAGCGTCCGTGCCCGTGGAGAATGCCCAGATCATGCCGTGACGACCGCTTGGCAATGCCTATGGAGAAGCTTGGCTCGCAGACTGCTCGTGGAGAACATGGAGAAGCTTGGCCGTGCGCGTGGAGCCACCGTGGAGAACGCCCGTGGACGTGCGCGGCCATGGAGAACACCCGTGGGCTGCGTCGCCGTGCGCGTGGAGGAGCTCGGCCTGCACGTGGAGGAGCTCGGCCTGCGCGTGGAGGAGCTCGACAACGCGCTGCTGCCCGTGAAGAATGCCCAGCCATTCGCCTACTGCCGAAGCTTCTCCTCCACCGTGCAACGCCTGTGAAGATCGCTTGGCAACGCCACCACCCTGCAATGCCCTTGGAGTGCTCGCCCGTGCCCGTGGAGTGCTTGCCCGGCCGTGGACTGCACCACCGTGGAGAACACCCGCGGACGGCGCATAGAGGAGCTTGGCCACGGAAAACGTGGGCTGCCTCCTCTCTTTTGCCGCCGAAAAACACCGCCACCGACCGTCAAAGCACCGCCGGAGCTTCTCCTCCGGCCAGGGACACCGCCGGCGTGCTTCCCGGCGAATTTCGGCGCCTCTGGAGGGCTGTGGTCCACGGCCTATTCCGTGGACCGGCAGCCATGGCTGCCGGTGAACCAAACAATGCTTTGTAAACCCAGCAGCCGGTCCATGGTGGACCGGCTGCTCCAAAAAGCGTGCAGCATCAAAATATGTGCAAAAATATTAGAAAATTCATAACTTCTTTTTTTCAAACCTGATTTAAGTACCGTTTGCGTTGTTGGATTCCATAAATCAAGCTCTACCTATTTGCAAGTTTCAAACTTATTAATTTTACCGATTCCATGATCATTAATTATAATTATTTAATATTTTATTAATCATTTAAATGGGTGTGTGGTGCTTTGACTTGAAATATATTTTTCATGAACGTACTCTAATTTCACACTTTTCAAAGATATTTTTAAAATAATTAGTTTTGCAAGAAAGTCCAAATTAATTATGAAATTAGGTTATTAAAAGAATGTTAGCACCAATAATTAACTAAAATACTTAAAATAATCGTGTAAATCCATGATTTATCACACCCCCTAACTTAAATATTGCTAGTCCCTTAGCCAAGCAAAAAGTATAACTATGTGTCACAAAGATCATCCTTTACAAAAATAGATCCAGGTTTGAAAGTAAAAAGATCTAGCAAGTATCACTAACTAAGTATTGAGTTTCAGAAATAAATTTTGCAGTCAGCATAATTAGAAACTTTCTTAGAGTTCATCTAAAGATCTACAGCACTTGTGTTTGTGATGACTAACTTAACATTTTGGTACTAGTTTGCAAGAACAAATGTATCTTTGATTAACACTTACTTTGGTTAATTTTCTATACATCCCTAAATTAAGCTTATGAACTGAGTTAGCTTTCACACTACCTGAACTTTTTTTTTTTTTTTTTTTTTTGTGCTGAGCATCCTGGCCTTCCCTTCACTATTTGACACGAACCTCCACACTTGACTTAGGTGCAGAGACCCGGTTACTAAGTTTAGGGCGATCCACATATACTCTATGTTTTGCACTTTTATTTCAGGTAGGTAGCTCTTTTCCTCAATTCAAAAAAATAATTTTAAATTGGGATATATATCAATTACCAGTTTTCAGTGATAATTAAGTCCTCAATTGTCCTCACAACTAATACTTACTTTGTCTCGTCAGCGTGCATGTGCAATGGAAGTGCTAATAGCCTTTAGGTGATCTAAGTAGGCCCTAAAAGTCTGACACGCTAGTCTACTTCTTGACTTGCTACAGTCATTAGCAACACTCTCTAACTCTTATTACTTTTCCTAGTCTATCGTGCTCCAGATTTATTTTTGACACATGAAAACTTTCTCTTCTTTTCTTTTTTTTTATTTTTTTATTATTATTATTATTATTATTATTATTATTTATTATTTATTATTTTTATTTTTATTTTATTTTATTTATTTATTATTATTATTATTATTTTTAATTAAAAAAAATATTTGTCCCGACCCCCCAACTTAAATACCATTGTCCCTAATGGTATAAAAAGAAAAAATGTAAAGGGATACCTGAGAAGAGGAGCTTATGAACAATGTAGAGGCTGCAAATTTTTTTTTTTTTTTTTTTAAAAAAAATTGAGTACATATTGGGTTGCCTTCCAACAAGCGCTAAGTTTAATGTCTTCAGCCAGACATAATGCAGCTCAGTTTAGTGTGGGTCAGTTAATGTTACTTGGTCAATGGTTCGATTTGTTGATATTCCTTCAATGTATGGTTTTAAACGTTGACCATTTACCTTAAAGAAGTTTCCTGACCTAGGATCATAAATTTTGACTGCACCATGGGGGAAAACTTGGTTAACAATGTAAGGTCCATCCCATCTAGATCTCAATTTTCCAGGAAATAATCGAAGCCTTGAATTAAATAACCAGACTTGTTGATTTGGCTTAAAGATTTTCCTAGAAATAAATTGATCATGAAAGGCTTTCATTTTCTCTTTATAAATACGCGAGTTTTCATAAGCCTCTCGTCTCAGTTCATCTAGTTCACTCAGTTGCAACATCCGGTTAGAACCAGCTTGCTTTAAATCAAAATTTAATTGCTTAATCGCCCAATATGCTCTATGTTCAAGTTCTACCGGAAGATGACATGCTTTTCCAAAGATCAGCCTATAGGGAGACATTCCAATGGGATTCTTGTAAGCTGTCCGATAGGCCCATAATGCATCATTTAATCGATCTGACCAGTTTCTACGATCGGGCCAAATAGTCTTTTGCAAAATGTTCTTGATCTCCCTATTGGATACTTCCACTTGGCCACTTGTTTGCGAGTGATAAGGTGTAGCTACTTTATGTGTGACCCCATATTTTTGCAAAAGCATTCAAAATTGGTAGTTTGTGAAATAGGCACCTCCATCGCTAATGATGGCACGAGGAAATCCGAACCTAGAGAAGATATTCTTTTGAACAAACTTTATGACTACCTTATGATCATTGGTTCGTGTAGCCATTGCCTCAATCCATTTAGAAACATAATCGACAGCCACCAAAATATATTCAAAACCATTAGAGGGTGGAAAGGGTCCCATAAAATCAATTCCCCAAACGTCAAAGATTTCAACTACCAAGATTGGATTTAAAGGCATCATGTCTTTTCTTGAAATATTTCCTAAGGCTTGACACTTAAGACATTCTTTGCCAAAAGTATAGGCATCCTTAAACAATGTCGGCCAGTAAAATCCACTTTGCAAAACTTTAGCCGCAGTTTTTCGACTAAAAAAATGTCCTCCGCAAGCAAGGGTGTGGCAAAAATTCAAAATACTCAGATGTTCAGATTCAGGAACACACCTACGGATGATTTGATCAGCACAGATTCGAAAGAGTTCAGGATCTTCCCAAAAGTAGTATTTAATTTGAGCAAAGAATCGATCCTTTTCATTCTTGGATCAGCCATCAGGGATTTGTCCAACCACTAAGTAGTTAACAATATCTGCAAACCAAGGGGCCTTTGCACGTGAAACTACTAAGAGCTGTTCATCTGGAAGAGATTCTTTAATTGATGCAGGTTCACACTCTTCAACTAAAATCCTAGATAGATGGTCTGCTACAACATTCTCGGATCCTTTCTTGTCTCGAATTTCAATATCAAACTCTTGTAGTAGTAAGATCCATCTAATCAATCGTGGTTTAGCATCTTTCTTTGAGAGCAGGTATCTCAAAGCCGAGTGATCCGAATAAACCACAATCTTGGAACCTAAAAGATATGATCTAAACTTTTCCAGGGCAAACACCACAGCTAGCAACTCCTTTTCAGTAATGGTATAATTTTTTTGGGCATCATTCAAAGTTCTACTGACATAATAAATCACTATGGGATATTTGTTTACCCTTTGGCCCAAGACAGCTCCTATGGCAAAGTCTGAAGCATCACACATGATTTCAAAAGGTAGTGACCAATCTGGGGGTTGGATGATTGGGGCTTGGGTCACAGCTTCCTTTAGAAACTCAAAAGCCTTAAGACAATCTTCATCAAAATTGAAAGGAATGTCCTTGGCGAGCAGATTACACAAAGGACAGGAAATTTTGGAAAAGTCTTTGATGAAGCGACGATAGAATCCTACATGGCCGAGAAAAGATCGAATTTGTTTGATAGAGATGGGTGGAGGAAGTTTAGAGATCAATTCAACCTTTGCTTTATCTACCTCGATCCCTCTCTTAGATACAATATGTCCTAAAACAATCCCTTCTCGAACCATGAAATGGCTCTTCTCCCAGCTTAGAACTAAATTAGCCTCAATACATCGTTTTAATATTTTCTTCAAATTATTGAGGCAACTCTCAAAAGATTCTCTAAAGACTGAAAAATCATCCATAAAAATTTCTAAGAAAACTCCTACCATGTCCGAGAAAATTGATATCATGCACCTTTGAAAGGTTGCAGGTGCATTACACAAACCGAAAGGCATTCTACAGAAAGCAAAGGTTCCAAAGGGACATGTGAAGGTGGTCTTTTCCTGGTCTCCTGGATAGATTGCTACCTGGTTGTATCCTGAGTATCCATCTAAGAAGCAAAAGTATTGCTGGCCAGCTAATCTTTCTAGGATCTGATCAATAAATGGTAAGGGAAAGTGGTCTTTGCGGGTAGCTGCATTAAGTTTTCTATAATCTATACAGACACACCACCCAGTAGAAAGTCGTGTTGGCACTAAATCCCCCTAGTCAGTACGAACAACCGTGAGTCCAGATTTCTTTGGAACGACTTGAGTAGGACTCACCCAGTGGCTATCAGAAATAGGATAAATAATACCAGCATCTAACCATTTAATCACTTCCTTCTTGACCACTTCTTGCATGTTTGGGTTGAGCCGTCTTTGCATTTCTCTAGTAGGCTTGGCACTATCCTCAGTATAGATATGGTGCATACAAATTGATGGACTAATGCCTTTTAAATCAGCAATGGCCCAACCTATGGCCTCCCTATGTGTTTTCAGAACATCTATCAATTGGTTTTCTTGCTCAATGGTTAGGTCAGAAGCAATGATCACAGGCAGGGTTTTGTCAGGTCCTAAAAGCACATACTTAAGTGATTCAGGCAAAGTTTTTAGTTCAAGTTGTGGTGGGGCCTGAATCGAAGGGTGCAAAGGCTCAGTTCCTAGGTCAGGTAAGGATTCAGTTTGCATTGACCAAGGTGGTGAAGGTTGAGGTGAATCAAGTAGGGCATTTACCTCTTGGACTTGGGTTTCAGCAATAGGCTTGTCATCTTCCATCAAATTGGAGGAAAATTCAGACTCAACAATCTCATCTACTAAACTAATCACAGAACAATTTTTCTCCTCTCGAGCAAACTTTGAGGCATTAAAAATATTGATTTTCACCTTTTGATCCCCAAAAGAAATGTCCATAGCTCCCGTTTTACAATTGATATTGGCATTGGCAGTAGCTAGGAATGGACGACCTAAGATTATGGGGTTCTGATTTAGCTCTTGGGATGGTTCCATGTCAGTATGAGGAAGTCTACTGGGAAATAACATTGGTTCACTCTAACTAAGACATCCTCAATCAAACCACGTGGTGTCTTGACAGATCTATCTGCTAGTTGAAGAATGACTGACGTGGGTTTTAGTTCACCTATCCCAAATTTTTCATAGATCGAGGTTGGAAGAAGGTTCACACTAGCTCCTAGGTCTAACAGGGCTCGGTCAAAGGTAATGCCTCCTATAACACAAGAAATCAAAGGAGCACCGGGGTCTTTCATTTTTTGAGGTAATTGATTCAACAAAACTGCACTTACATCCTCAGACAAAATGATTCTCTTTATGGTTCGTGGCTCACGCTTTTGGGTGCAGAGTTCTTTGAGAAATTTAGCGTAAGCTGGAACGTGCTGAATTGCATCGAGGAGGGGTAAATTAATATGAACTTGCTTGAATAATTCCATTAGCTCCTCGTTGCGTGCTCCTTGCTTTTTACAGGAAGAGCCAGCTTCTAGGGCTGAAGGGAACGGGGCTCTAGGTTTATAAGTCTCAAGTAATTCATCTGCTTTATTCTTCCCTTTCTCATTTAAATCGGAACCAGTATCAGTACTAGTCCCAGGCTCAGGCTCTTCTACATGGTTAGTCTCAGTACTAACATCATCTTCTAACTTCTCATTCTTGCTAGCATCAGTAGCCTCTCTCTCCTGGTTTTGATATGGGTCCCTAAGAATCCTACCACTTCTAAGCTCAGAAATTGCTTTGGCATTCTCAAATTGAGGGTTCTTAGGTGGAACATTAGGCTGAAGAATGAGTGGGTTGTTTCTAGGATTCGATATTGGTTGACTTGGTAGTTGACCTGGTTCTCTCCTCATAGTAGATTCAGCTAACTGTCCTATTTGAACTTCTAACCTGGCGATAGATTGTTGTTGGGTCATGATTAATTGTTGAAGTTGATCAAACCTATCATCGGCCAGATTGGTCTGTTGACGAGGTTGATATGATGACTGATGATGATATGGTGGCTGATATGGTGGCTGAGCAGGCTAACTAGGCTGACCTCTATTATAGGCATAGTTTTGGTATGGGGGCCTATTTTGAAAGTTCCGTGCAGGAGGAGTTTGGGTCTGAACCTGAGTCTGTTGTGGTTTCCAAGAAAAATTAGGATGGTTTCTCCAACCCGGGTTATAAGTATTTGAAAATGGGTCATTACCCGGCTTGGAGCAACCTTGAGCAGCTTGGACTTGTTCTTGGATGAAAGGTGGTAACTGTGCAACCGTAGGACATTCATTCATGTGATGGGCTGGGCTAGCACAGATAGAACAAATCTCCTGATGATTAGAGGGTGATGGGTATTGTGATGGTTGTGATGGGTATTGTGCAGGAGATTGAGATTGTTGACTGAGGGCTAGGACTTGGTCCAACTTTTGAGAAAGGAGGTCGACTGTATCTAATCTTTGGGATATTAGGTTCAAGTCGACATTGGAATTTGAATGTGTAATTTCATAAATCCCTGCCCGCTTTTGGTGAGGAATCGATCTTTCATATGAAGTCAAAGAAGCATGGTTGATCGAATTTTCACTTAGGGTTTCAAACAAGGTATAGGCCTCATCCTCACTTCTACTCATGAATGCACCTCCACAAGATGCATCCACCATCTGTCTATACTGGTCTCCCAATCCCTGATAAAAAGCTTGGACAATTTGCCACTTAGACAGACCATGATGTGGGCATTTTCTAAGGAGTTCCTTAAGTCTCTCCCATGATTCATGAATTTGTTCACCAGGAAGCTGAGCAAATCCAGTGATGGCTCACCTCATGGTGTTGGTTCGACCTATAGGATAGAATTTCTTAAGGAACTCGTGCTGCATTTCAGCCCAAGTTCGAATTGGTTTCCCTATTGTGCCAAGCTAGTACTTGGCCTTATCCTTAAGTGAGAAGGGGAATAAGGTTAGCCTAAGGGCATCATCAGTAAAATCTTGGATCTTCACCGTAGAACAGATTTCTAGAAACTCATCTAGATGCTTATAAGGATCTTCGTTGGTATTCCCATAAAAGGAAGGGAGCATCTGGATTGTGGCAGACTTGATCTCATAATGTCTAGCAGGTAATTCAGGTAAATGGATACAAGTCGATGGGTTGTAGGTGGAAGGAATAAAGTATTCCTTCATCTGTCTAGGTGGTTCTTCTGGGTTTCCAGCCATTTGATTTTTTGGTGTACTATGGATCAGCCGTTCAATTTCAGGGTTGAAGTCAACTAGGTCTGGAAATAGAGATCTTCTACCGTGCATGAAACAGTGCAACCCAAAAATGTGAGAAATTTTTTTTATTTTATATATATATATTTTTGTTATTTTCAAATGCTTATCAAACAGATTTCTATCCTAGGCTCCCTAATTCTAGACAGCTCCTAACTTCCAAGACCGCCTTGGAGCCCTCCAAGTCAAAGACCAATTAGCTAACTGGCCAGGTAAGGGTAAGGTTGGTGGAGTTTCCCTCTTTGCTTGCCTTAGACACCAATTGAAAATTGGCCAGGTAAGCGGATCCAACCACCTTCCTTCGGGACGTAATCCCTGAACCCCTTTCCTAGACACCAGTCAACCAACTAATCTTGACCCGGTCCAACTCTTCCGGGTGCCCTGTCCTATTGAGCTCGAGTTCCTTAGGGCTGACGTCTAGTTAATTTTATTTAGAAGGCTTAGGTATGCAAAATGATGGGTGATGGTTTATGGGCTAAGGAAGGGTATTGAACTCCCCACCTTATCTTGTTTATGGATAAGTGCCCTTAAGATGATTATGAGATTATGAAATGCAATAAGATGTCCAAAATAAAAGTTATAAACACACAAAATTAAATTAAAGCTATATATATATATATATATATATATATATATATTGTGATTAAGTTTCTAATCCTAATAAATTATGAAATGTCTGGGCGATTTTTTTTTGGATTTTGCAGAAAAGATAAATTTACCTAAATGAATCTAAAAATGAAAAACAAAAAAAATTTTTTTTTTTTTTTTTGAAATTTGAAATTTGAAATTTGAATTTTTTTTTTAAATTTGAATTTTGAATTTTTTTTTTGGAAATAAGAAAAGAAACTAAAAAGGAAAATAATTAATATGTAAAAGAGGAAAGAAAGTTTACTGATTGGGAGACTTCCTTCCTCTTCTGCTTTTCTCCCTTTTTATTTTTTTTTTAATCTGCAAGAAAAAGAAAAGTTAGCATGGTATAAAAAAATCAAAAAGATCAAAAACTATTATTTTAATGCCTTCCCCGGCAACGGCGCCAAAAACTTGGTAGGTCCGCGGGGTTGTCGTTAAAACACCATGGCTATCAGTTTAAAATTTGACTTCTTAAATTATTTAAAATGCGTAGCAAGAGGAGTCGGGTGGAATCCACAGAGAAGGCGGTGTTTAGGATTTGAAATCTTTTTGATCTTGTAAAAAAAATATTTGAAGTCGAAAAATATAAAAAAAATTAAAATTGCAGGAAAAGTAAACTTGGCACTAGGATCTATTATTTAGATCCTAGCATCTACTTGCAGACAAGACGAAAGACAGGAGTTAAAAAGAGATATTGCATTGGTTGAAATTTAATGTCTAGATACAATGCAAAAAAAATTAAATTAACAAAACAAGTAACAAAGATAAGAACAGATCGGCGCAGCCTCGTCGGGAAGATAGCTCCTTCCTTCGTACTCCGTGGAGCGAACTGGGCTTCCTCTGCGTCTTCTTCTTCGGATCTTGATCTCAGAGAGAGAGAAGGCTGGAAGATGGTGTAGGGACACGCTCTCCTTTGAGAAACCTCACTCCCAAAAGCCAACCCGTAACCCAAGCAATGCCCTTTACCCTGTACCTTGTCTTTTCTCCGGGATCTCTCTGTCTTGCACATTGGGGTTCATTTTATAATTGACCGGAGAGGGGAGCTCGTTGCACACTAGCGATGTGGGACAAAAAAAATACCGTGACCGCCATTGCTGCTCCGTTGATTACGCCGCGGAGCTTGTGGAGAACACCCAGCGTCCGTGCCCGTGGAGAATGCCCAGATCATGCCGTGACGACTGCTTGGCAATGCCTGTGGAGAAGCTTGGCTCGCGGACTGCTCATGGAGAACATGGAGAAGCTTGGCCGTGCGCGTGGAGCCACCGTGGAGAACGCCCGTGGACGTGCGCGGCCGTGGAGAACGCCCGTGCGCGTGGAGGAGCTCGGCCTGCGCGTGGAGGAGCTCGGCCTACGCGTGGAGGAGCTCGGCAATGCACTGCTGCCCGTGAAGAACGCCCAGCCATTCGCCTACTGCCGGAGCTTCTCCTCCACCGTGCAACGCCTGTGAAGATCGCTTGGCAACGCCACCGCCTTGTAGTGCCCTTGGAGTGCTCGCCCGTGCCCGTGGAGTGCTTGCCCGGCCGTGGACTGCGCCACCGTGGAGAACACCCGCGGACGGCACGTGGAGGAGCTTGGCCGTGGAAAACGTGGGCTGCCTCCTCTCTTTTGCCGCCGAAAAACACCGCCACCGACCGTCAAAGCACCGCCGGAGCTTCTCCTCCGGCAAGGGACACCGCTGGCGTGCTTCCCGGCGAATTTCGGCGCCTCTGGAGGGCTGTGGTCCACGGCCTATTCCGTGGACCGGCAGCCATGGCTGCCGGTGAACCAAACAATGCTTTGTAAACCCAGCAGCTGGTCCATGGTGGACCGGCAGCTCCAAAAAGCGTGCAGCATCAAAATCTGTGCAAAAATATTAGAAAATTCATAACTTCTTTATTTCAAACCTGATTTAAGTACCGTTTGCGTCGTTGGATTCCATAAATCAAGCTCTACCTATTTGCGGGTTTCAAACTTATTAATTTTACTGATTCCATGATCATTAATTATAATTATTGAATATTTTATTAATCATTTAAATAGGTGTGTGGTGCTTTGACTTGAAATATATTTTTCATGAACGTACTCTAATTTCACACTTTTCAAAGATATTTTTAAAATAATTAGTTTTGCAAGAAAGTCCAAATTAATTATGAAATTAGGTTATTAAAAGAATGTTATCACCAATAATTAACTAAAATACTTAAAATAATCGTGTAAATCCATGATTTATCAGCGCCCTCTGGACCGGGTCCGCCTTCAGCCTTCCACAGCGAGACCCTCGGAGGCTAGTGCCCTGCGATCGAGGTCGAGCCACGAGCTCACCCGCCGATGTGGAGCCTCTCCGAGCGCGCGCCCTCTGGACCGGGTTCGCCTTCCGCCCTCCAGAGCGAAACCCTCGGAGGCTAGTGCCCTGCGGTTGAGGTCGAGCCACGAGCTCACCCGCCGATGTGGAGCCTCTCTGAGCACGCGCCCTCTGGACCGGGTCTGCCTTCAGCCCTCCAGAGCGAGACCCTCGAAGGCTAGTGCCCTGCGGTCGAGGTCGAGCCACGAGCTCACCCGTCGATATGGAGCCTCTCCGAGCGGCGCCCTCTGGACCGGGTCCGCCTTCCGCCCTCCAGAGCAAGACCCTCGGAGGCTAGTGCCCTACGGTCAAGGTCGAGCCAAGAGCTCACCCGCCGATGTGGAGCCTCTCCGAGCACGCACCCTCTGGACTGGGTCCGCCTTCCACCCTCCAGAGCGAGACCCTCGGAGACTAGTGCCCTGCAGTCGAGGTCGAGCCACGAGCTCACCCGTCGATGTGGAGCCTCTCTGAGCACGCGCCCTTTGGACTGGGTCCGCCTTCCATCCTCCTCCACCGAGGCACCCCCGTGAACTCGGAATGTCGAGGTCGGAGTGAGTCATGCCGCCCCAGCTCGGCCCCAGTCCGGACGAGGTATTCACCAACCCGGAACACCAGCGAGCCACTCGAGGATTGCACTGAAGCACTTTTCAGGCCATATTGACCACCTACGACCGCCAGTTACACTAATCCGGGGATTCGAATCCCGCGGGCGGCAGCCCACCATTCGAAGCACCCCCAAATTTCTCGGAATGAGGCAACCAAGCGGAGTGTCGGAGCACCTGACAACACCCCTTATCATAAATAAAAAAAAGTTCCTCGGGACACCGTCGCATGCGCCTGACAGACCGGCAGGGATCCCGAGACAAGTGCCGAACGGTAACCTGGTTCACAGCAAACCCAGAGGTAACACACACAACAACTCCAAGAGATAAAAAAAAAAGAAGGGCAACCCCCACTAGCAAGAGGGGACGGCACTACCACCACCACCATCACCACAAACACAAGCGCAAGCCCGACCAAGAGGGTGAAGTGCCACTACCATCATAGTGGAGGGGAAAGCGAGGGATACAAGGAGAGGTGGAGGAACAAAGCATCCCTCTATCCCCGCTATCATTCTCCCCCGGCAACGTTTTCACTTTCACCCACATTTTACACTTTTCCTAGAGCGGAGTCCATCAAGAGGAGCCCGACCAGGAGGATCTGTTCCCCTGGATCATCATTGACTTGATTGTCGGAGTGCCCCCGCCGGAAACCCCGGCCCGGGTCTCTAACCGTTGTCTCACAGGTCCAGGAGCAGAGGACCGCCGGGCAACAAGGCGACCGCACCCAGCGAGAAGATCCGGGAACCGAGAGCCACGGGTGGTAGGAGGAGCGCACTCCGGCACCAATGCAGCTACGGGCCATGACGATCTCGACGGCAATAGTGTAAATACTGAGTTTCTCTTCTATTCTCCATCGAATACTTTCATTCGATAATTCTTGCAACTCTGCCAAATTTTTAATCTACCAAAAGATTAACCAACAAAAAAATTGCAATGAGAAAATTTATAAATTCCTCACTACAAAAAAACCGAGCTATATCCACGAGAAAAATACATAGATAAAAGTTTAAAAATATGGATATATGTCTACACCCATGTTGGTACACACGTTTGGTTAAACATGGATATGTCCGGCATGGCTATAGGTTATATCCATATTTTTTTTTCCATGTGTAGACGTGCTTTATCCATGTAATATTTAAAGTAAGTAAGATTACATGCATGTGTATAAATCTAGTCTATACCCTCCTTTATAAAACGTGGATAATTAAATACATACAAATTAGAAACGTGAGTAATTAAATACATACGAATTAGAATTCGTAGGAATTAACAAAATGTGGGTATAAATGAACAGGTACTATCAATAATAAAACATAGGTATATAATTAAATATAGTCATGCTCAATCCAATTTCAAAATATGGATCACCTGCAATAACAAATAAAAATAGAAAGATAAAATAATTATAAATAAGATAATTTTCATCATTATATTAAACATACTTTAACATACATAGTGATAGTCTCACAAAAATATTATCTCAACAACTTTATTATTTTCATCAAAATCCAAAGAACGATAAACAAAATATAGTACTGATTTCAAAAGAAAGTAAATACTAGAACTCAAAACATATCATAAAACAAGTTACAACTATTTTGCTACACCATAAAGAGAATAAACATAAATAAAGTAAACTTTGTAAAATTCCATTTCTTCCTTGACACCTTCCATTATATCACCTGATCTACAAAAACAAAGGAATCATATAAATATACATCATTTCAGAGATAGTATAAATCATTATTAAACCAATAATATATACATATACATACATAATCTTTTCACCAAATAATGTGAGTGCCCACAGCATGTTTCATTAAAAATCGACTTTTGTCCTTTACAAGCAATGGAGCATCAGACTCCATTGCATAAGAAACAGAAACCTCACAAAATACATCTCCCAAACTTTTGCCCATCAACATGTTGTCTTTATCATCAGAAATAAATATTTCTTTGCCTACTTCTTTCTGTGAGATATCCAATAAAATTACTTTTTCATCCTGTAAGTACTGATTTTATATAATATCATGAATAAGTCCTGATGATTCACCACTTAATAACATTGAACCATTCTATTTAAATCTATAAATTCATTAAAATAAATTTTACTTACAATTTTAGATGATCCAAGAATGGATAATATGTTCACTTGAGATGAGTTTAGTTCAACTTTATCACCATTCTAGAAATAATAGAGAGTTAGCTAACTTTCTTAAAAAATATTAAATTACAAGTATTGCATAAAATAATGATATTATAGATACCTTTAGATTATGTTTGCTACTAACAGATTATATTTTATCTATTTTTGGTGAATTCTGGTGCTTGATTATAAAATAGAGAACTCATGCTTGTAGAAACAAAGACAACACTCATGTAGTAACTTGAACAAAGCTCCTAGAATAACCTGAGAATGAAGCTTTTTCATAGAGTATATTGCTAATTAGTTCATAAGAGCATGTATTGGCATAATCTTGGCACAATTCGGCATTCCAAGCATAGCAAGTAGAAGAAAAAACAAAAACAGATACATATAGATACTTAGTGTTTTGATAAAAATTCATAATTAGATACAATGACATCCAATTTCCAATGAATCTGTAGAAATAAGGCATGTATGAAAGTTTCGGATGTCCATTAAAGTTAGAAAATAGCAATAGCAAAAGGTCTGAAAAACATAATTAGCTAAGGTACTAAACTCAGGATCATAAGAAGTAGAAATAGTGAACTCAAAATCGAAAAACAAGGATTATCATTGGTAGAATTCCATTTCCCGTCATGTATATGCTCCATCTCAGCATTGTTAAACAAAAGAGATACAAATGACATAACCCAAAAATGATCCTCTTGATTAAAATTTAAGCTTTCAATAAATTGTTTAATAGAAATATCTAAATAGCCATTATTGATCATAGCAAAACTATATATGGTATTGAAATAAAAGATTTGCAATGATGAAAAATCTTAAAGCATAACAATTTGGTCATGTCACTAAGAGAAATAAGAAGTCATTTTTAAAACCTGAACCCGTTTAATAAACATGTTACCCAACCCGACCCGTTTAATAAACATGTTACCCAACCCGACCCGTTTAACCCATTTATTAAACAGGTAATCTGCTAACCTACTTAACCCGACCTATTTAACATGTTTAATGAACAAATAACTTAATAATATAACCCAAACCGACCCAACCCATTTAACATGTTTACTATATAAGTAAATTGTTAACCCAAATCAAAAAATTAGAACAATAAATAAAGAAAAAGAACGAAGAGGCTCAGATCTACTATTTAATCTATAACTAAATCAAAATGACTATAACCAGTTGCCTACATAAGAAGGCCATCCAAGACTAATGGCATTAGAAATAGTTGAATGAGCAAAACATACATCCCAAAATCATCATAGCCTCCATATACAAACCTTAAACCAATTTCAAAATAGTTTAAAAAACTTCTTTACCCTCCAAGCAGTCAAGCACCTGATAAGATAAAGATAATAAAATAGGTAGATCTATATGACGAAAAAACTACCAACAACAACAAGATCATGAATCATAGATTATAAGCAGCAATGGAAATCTATACAAACATTACATTTTGATTGGCCTCCATATTATGAAGCAACAACAAATTTAACTTGAAACCCTAGTCATTAACTTAATATCTAAATGAATTCTTCACCTCCCAATTATAATATCACCTCATACTTCCAGTTAGCCAGATTTAAAAAATTTTAAGGATACACTATATATATATAAGACTTAAAGTTAATTAAAACCTCCATCTACTAGATTTCTAGGCAGAGAGGGATGATCTTGGGCGGAGAAGCATTCACTTGACAAAAACTACACTCAAAGATTTTATACAATCACCCATGGTTATGAAGGTATTGTGTGGAAGCTGGACCTCCACATGAGTTTATAATACAACTATTTACAGACATTGAAAACAACTCAAGGTTATGTGCATGCTGCAAAAGAATGTGTGGGCTATGCCAATATCTCTACATGGTTGAAGTAAACTTTTATATGTGTTTCACGCATTGTAGTTCTCTTATATGAATTTTGGTAAGGAAGCTATTGACATCCATATAAGTAGACTTATAGTGTGTGACATCTCAAACAAGGTCTTAAACATTGTACCTAGCTATGCCTATGTCTCCAAACAGTCAATTTCAGTCTCAAACAGGGGTAAAAGACAGTCATGCGAATCTGTGTTATAAGAACATGAAAAACCAGTGAAACTGCTGCCATTAGATAACTGAGACATCAATCATAAGGCTTTGCTTTAAAAACAATGGCAAACATCTGTGTACATGTTATCATTTAAATATATTTAAAGACATAGGGGAGGTTAGGAACTAGCAAGAAGATATGCTAAACTGGACTGTCATGGTTCTAGAATCTACAATACATTTTGATGTATTAACACGATGAAGAACATATGAACATGCTGAAAAACAAATCAACCCTTGTAGATGGCCTAACCTTAGAGGTAAATGGAATCACTGCAATCATCAATCCCTTTTCATATGCCTAACCGTAATCATCAATCTCTTCCCTGCAAAGAGAGAGAGAGAGCAGTAGAAGAGGGGAAATGCAAGTTAAGATGGCTCCATACCTTTCCTCCTTCCCGAATTCCCCCGCTGCTACTGCTTCTCTCACCATTCTCTCCCTCCACCCTGATCCATCTCCTACTGTGACCATGTACAAATCTCCCTCCTCCTCTGCTGCGATCACTGTTGTATCCAAATCGAGGGCCAACACCTGGACCCATGATTCGATCAACAAAATATATGGGAAGCAGATCCATGACCCGAAGAAAGCAATGACAGCGACTGTGATGGCGGCTGTGGAGGAGGAGATCTCGTCCTTCCAATCGCTGTGTGCCCTGCTGTGGCGGTCGGTGATGCGGGCTCGGAAGCACCTCCGACCGGAGGCGACGACGATGTTCCGTATGGCGGTGAACTGTCGGCACTGGGTGGTGCCACGGGTGGATCCGTTGTACTTCGGGAATGCAATCCACAGCATCTCGACAACGATGGTGGTGGGCAAGGTGGTGGCGAGCGAGCTGAGGTGGGCGGCAGGGCTGCTGCACCGGAGTGCGACAGCACATGGGGACGAGACGGTGCGGCACGTGGTGGTGGAGTGGGAGGCGACACCGCGATGCTTCCCACTGGGGAACCCGGACAGGGCCGGGATGACGATGGGGAGCTCCCACCGATTCCCCATGTATGAGGGGAATGACTTCGGGTGGGGGCTATCCCTGGTGGAAGAGAAAGAGGAGGAGGAGGAGGAGTGAGGGATCAGAGGAGGAAGAGGAATAGCTCCAGACCTAGAATCAGTATTAATTTTTTTAGACATTTTTTTCTTGGCATACCAACATTTATCCATTATATTTGATTTACTCATGTTTAATAGTTGAAACGTGAGTTACAAATTGATTATAGCATTTTCATATTTACCAAACATGGATATATACAATTCTTTTTTTAGAATTTGAACTTTTACTCATGTATGTATTTTACGTGTCTAAAAAGTATGGGTGTATATGACTTTTTTGTAGTGCCTTAGATCAAACATCTAAAAAAATAAAAAAAGAAAGGAAAAAAACTAAAAATATAAACTTACAGTATTGCATTTGGTATCCCCTAAAAAAAAAAGAAAAAAGAAGCATGAGATTAGAGAATATAAAAGCAAAATTACAATTATAAACTTAGTTTTTTAAAAAATAGAGAAAAAAAAAGGCATAAAAACCGATTAAACCTTTTGGGGCTCGCTCTGTACTTCAAAGATGACCTCGACTCTAACTTGAAGATGATTAGACAAACGAAGGGCTTCTCCTCCGGGTCAATGGCGGCCCGAACCTTCTCTGGCGGAGCGGCGACCCGGCTGTTGGCAAAGTTGCAAAGGAGATGGCAGGTCATGGGTGGGGTGGCGCCGTGACGGGTGGGGCCGTGGGGGGAGCGACTAGCGGCAGCGGGTGCCCTATCGGGGAGGCAACGGCTGGCAGGTACCGGGTGGGGTTTGCTGGATTTGGGCTTCGGGATTTTGGAGGAGAAGGAGATGGCGGCACCTCCTAAGTAAGTTATTCACCATTTTTTTTTAACAAGATTTTTTAGAAAATTTTTTTATTGAGACTCAGTTTCAATTTTTTTTTTTTTTGGAATTTGTTTACCGATTTTTTTGAGATTGGTTTTGAGAAGTTTGATGGGGGGCCAAATACCTATTATATTTAAAGAAACCTAATATATAAATGATTTTGGAAAAATTAGGGGCCCCCCGATGGTCCACCCCCGACGGAATTTGGAATTTGTATTTATAAGGACTAGGAGAACAAACTTTAATATTTATGTCGTTAGAAAAATTAGATTTTGATCGAAGAAGAGATAAGAAAATTTATTTAAAGGCAATGATCTCAATAGAGGTTAGACAGACATCCAATAATATTTTTCATAAAATTATCTATAAAAGTGTTATGATGGGAGCATATCGTTTTAAGTTTTATTTAAGTCTACCATTGAAAATAGAGTTTTTAAAACTAAAACTTTTGAAAGTAGAGTTTTTAGACAAGCCATTTATTATTTGCTAACTATATTTATAAATTTTTTTATAACTTTATTATATATTTGGTAACAAAAATAAAAATATATTTTTTATATAATAAGATGATAATAAAAAATATTACATAATATTATATAATAGATAAAATATAATATAATATCATATATTTAAATATTATTATATTATATAATTATTATCATATAATATTATAATATGATATAATATTATTATAATTATTATATAATATATAATGCAATATAATATAATGCATTATAATCTAATAAAAGATTATAATATAACATATTATATTATATATTATATATATAATAATATCATGTTATTATTATATTATATATATATATTATATTATATAATATTATTATCATATTACATTATATTATATTATATTATTATTACAATAATGTAATAGAATCTAATGGATTATAAACTAATCTAATAATATATTATAATATAATATATTATAATATAACATATTATAATATAATAATATATTAGTATAATAATATTATTAAATGTTATTTATTAGGTTATATTTTTATAATAAACAATATTATGATAGATTATATTATATGTTTACAATATATCATAATATTAATTTATTATTATACTATATATATTATAGTATAATAATATAATGTGATATAAGATGTAATTATGATATTTATTAATGGGTATTTTAGTAATTGAATTTTTTTTTTAAATCTAAATAGTTGGTTAAAAATTATTTTAAAATAAACCTTTTTAAAATAAACCTTTTTAGCTTTTAGAAAAGATAAAATAGTTTACTATTTTTATTAAATATTATTATATCATCTAAAAGTATTTTTGAAGGATTTTAAGGTATTTTATGATATTTTAAAAGCTTAGCCAAACAGAACTTTAGTATGGTATCAAGGTAGTTCCAAGCTAGCATAGAAAATAAGTTATCGAAGGACATGATACCTTAATCTTGTTCTTGCTAGAATATCCAATGAAATTGGTATGCAGACTTCTTTGAACTGAAATCACCTGGTTTGCTTTCTTTTTTTCTGTTTTTTTAATAAAGAGAACTTTAATTAAGGATAGTATAGTGGATACAGGAATCAGGCAAAAGGCTACATTAACAACAAAATGGTAGCCTATTTGCTAGATTATAAGAGAGAAAGTACATGAGAAAGAACAAGCCAAAATATAGATATAATAGCATGTACAAGAAGCAACAAAAACAAGATAAATTAACATAAAATAACAGTGAGATGAGAGAAGGTTAATTACATGTGCTAAGTAAACTGAAATATTGAAAATAGAAACAAACATTCACTACAGATTAGAAGCCAGGATTCTGAAAAAAGATGATCCATGCATGTACAGTAAAGCAAATAGAGCCTGGTAATATGTTAACAGCATGAAAACATTAGTTGTAATGAACTAGACTGGATGACCTATTTACATAAAAGAGCTATTATAAGTTGATAACTAAACTAACATCCAGGTTGTGCCATCCTATTGAGTGTGATAGAAGATGGAGCCAACCATTGGAGAATTGAAACATGTAGAACCAAGAAATAGGAGAAAGCTGATACATCATATAATACTGAGAAGGCAATGAAACAAGGAAATAATGCAGAAGAACTCAATAAAACCTAATTAACCCATGAGGAGCCATGAAGCTTTGCAATGATATTTGCAATAAGGCAGTAGGTGATGCCTCTTTTTGTGAGCAGAAATACAGCAGGTGATGCCTCCATTATGAGGATTGCAAATGCTAGCTAGTGTTTGTAAATAGAGTAGTTATCCTTCATATAACTTAGGAGTGTATATAAATGGGATTTAGCATGGTGTCTTCTCTTTTTGAATTTTCTTTTCTGAGGACAATGAAGCAGCCCTTAATGCAAAGGTCCAGCACCAGCAACATGGGTTTTAGACTCCCATAGTAAATGTCTCAGTAGAGCCCTCGAGAGATGCATAAGATAGATAGAAGGGCATAACCGGTGCTAAGAGGGATAGATACCATGGCCCGTGCCAAAAGAGATAGCATACCCTGTGCCAAAAGGGACACCATACTCTATACCAAATGGAACAGAGCATATTATAAGAGTACATAAGAGATCTAACAGTTCTTGCAGGTGCCAGAAATTAGTCACCTTGCCAATGTCAAGCAATTTGTATGTGATCATACTGAAGAATCTAGACAAGAGGCAATGGCAAAGGATCAGCCATAGACAAGGAACAATAACCTAACATGGCTTGTTTAGATAAATAACCAGTCAGCAGCCTGGTTATGATCCCTATAAATATAAGAAGTGATACAAGTAGAAAACATATGAATTGTGGGCAGTAGATCGATCTTTGAATATAGGGAGGTTTTCCACTTCACAAGAAGAAGGATGGGTTATCCAACAGACAACAGTGGAGGAGTCTCCTTGCACCATTTTTTTCTATTTGGATAAAGTTCACCATTATTTTTCTATTTGGATAAAGTTGAGATGCTATCCTTAAATCCAGCTCGGCAACAGTAAGTTCAAGGCATGATATAGAACAAGGAGGTATACACTTATACTCTGGGCAAATAGGAGAGTGCCATAGGCATTTCTAATTATAATTGCAGCACTCCCTCCATAAGGTTGTACAGATGTCAGGATTTTAAATCCGGTGAAACGGGAATATCTCGATTTTACAATAGAATGGGACATGCTAGCATCCCGTCCCATCCTGACACGATAGGGGATATTCCAAGATATCCTAATTAGGATGCTGAGGTGCTAGTCGAATGCCCTGTCTCGATACATGGAATAGTATCCTATCTCGGTCATGTCTCGATGTTCCGTGAGACATTCCACCAGGATTTGAATCCTTGACAAAGGCATCAAAATTTAAAAATAATCCTGCAAAGGAAGGAGGCTAGCAATTCTGAGAGTTTGGTAAGGAAATGTGCCATGGCACATGAGGGTTGCCCCAGTTCTTTGACTAGAAGTTCTGTTCAAAAGATTCATGGATGTCCTGCATATAAAGAGATAGCTTGCAAACTAATTGAATAGGGGAAGTAGGATTCTGCTGAAAAACTCGTTTATTATGGGAGTTGTAGATTATTCAGGCCATGTTACTCATCATTGCTTCGTTAGCAGCACAGCCAGTGCCCCCGGCAAAGAATTAGGAGGGGATGTAGCTCACAAAATCATGGCAAGGTTTGCCGAGTGAATTGACATAACACTTTCACCATGTTATTGGCAAAGATCACAATAAATTAAAGAATCCGGTAGAATACCCCTTCAGTTTAAAGTAGCCATACAGGGCAAGCCATCCCACATTAGCTTCCAAAAGAAAATATTTTACTCTCATTGAAATTGTTTCCAAGCGGCAAGGCGAGAGCCCCAGAAATATCCAATAGATGGAAAAGGTTGGTGCATTGGAATGAGACTAACATAGCCGATTAGGCCATATGTGCAAAGGTATTGGGATTTTTTTCAATGGCAGACATCATATCAACATTGAAGCAGGAGGCGAGGGCTTGCAGGTTCCATTGCTAGTCACTGGCGATGGAGTTAGAAACTTGAAATACAAAAAGATCAATTCTAGGGTTAATAAAAGTAGACAACCAGGACACAATCATATATTTGACAACCATGACTTATGATAAAGATTGACAGACACCCACTCCCAGAGTCCAAATCAGATTATGCTGCAGGTGGGTACCAATAGCACCAATTTTTGCCCATATAGTTGAACATTGCGAGGGGGGGGGCGGCGATGGCCAATCCAAGTACCACTAAATTTGTATTTAGCTTGAACCAATTATGCCCATGGAGATAAAGGATACAGAACGAGATTTGTGGATATTTTTCTCTTGAGAGCTGGATGTCTAACTTGTGGGTCCAGCAAACCAAAACCACCCCAACCTCTAGATTTTCAAATTTTAGACCAAGTGGTCAGGCCACGTCGAGAGGAAGGGTGTCCCCACAAAAGAGCATGAAATTATTTTTTAAAAAAATTAAGAATTAATAGAGGTATGTTCATAAAGGATCCCAACTGGTTGGGATCTTATCTTACAACCAACAGGTCACGGATTTGGTAGTCAGATCACTGAAAGACAGTGTCTTCCACTTCTAACCTAAGATTTTGTTCTCCAACTCGTCAGCAAGATAATTGAAGTCAGATAAAATTTGGGCCGTACTTGATAATGGAATATCCAGATAGTTCCATTTTCCTTTCAAATAGGCATATGAAACAAGTTCAAGATATGCTCTTTTACAGAGGGGGCTATAGGGGGAGTGTGGGACTAAGTAAAAGATATGACTTGGATGCATTAATGGTGTGCCCCGAGGCTGAACAATAAGTTTCAAAAATTAATTTCAGAGTAATAGCATCATCGATTGTAGCCCTAATGACTAAGAGACAACCGTCAATATATACTATATGGGAAATCACTAATCCTTAGGGGCTTGGTTTATAAGTCCAAAGCAAGCGCATTGAATTGTCCCCCATAAATATGTAGAGAGCAGCTCAGAACTAAGGATAAAAAGATATGGAGATAAAGGGCATCCTTAGCGAAGGCCACGTATATAGAATTGGACCAGTGTGATTGTGAACTATTAATGAGCAAAGCATATTGAGGATGAGAGATGCATGCAAGAATCCAATAAATAAATTTTTCATAAAAGTGATAGGCATGAAGAAGTTTTATTAAATAATTCCACTGAAATTTATCAATGGCCTTTTCCGTATCAAGCTTTAGTAACATGAGGCTTCAATTAGGAGGTACCTTCTGAAGAGAATGCATGATTTCCTAGGTTAGCAAAGTATTATCAATAATGTTCTTGCCCGCGATAAAGGCCACTTGATAAAAAGGTATAAGAAGAGGCAAGACCTTGGATATTTGTATTGCAAGGTTTTTCAACAATTTTATAAATGGTATTACACAGATTTATGGGCCTAAAATCTTGTGCAAAAGAAGGATTAGAAACTTTTGGAATAAGGGCAATGCATGTCTATTTCTAAGCAATAGACATAGCAGAATTTTGATAGAAAAATTATACTAGATCCCAAAAGGTTTGGAAGAAAGAAAGGTTGAAACCCATCCAACCCAGGGGTCTCATCTGAGTCGATATAAAAGATAGCATCCTCAATTTCTATATTTGATATTTCAGCAATTAAAGCTTTATTATTTACAAGGGAGAGAGTGTGTGGCATCTAGGATGCTAGAACATCTTGCAAGGGCCAATTTAATTCCCACCTAAATTTTAAATGTTGAACAAGAAGATCATAGATGTCATTCTCAGTATCCACCACATTACCAGCTATTGATTTTAGATGAGAAATCTGATTTTGTTTGTGCCTCAACGCGGTAGATTGATGAAAGAAATGTATATTTGCATCTTCGGCGAGAACTTTAGACTTCTATCTCTAGAAGACTTCTTGCATGCATAATTTTTTGTGAAAAGCCCTTAAGATGGAGAGTGATGTGGCAAGCCACTGACATGGCATCCATGTCTGACATAGCTAGCTAACGAGATGGTGGAGAGTGCCACCTGGCCGGCTCCCATCGGAGGTGAGCTCCCGACTGAGGTGAGCTCCCATCCGAGGTGAGCTCCTGACTGATGTGAGCTCCCAACCGAGATGAGCTTCCATCCGAGGTGAGCTCTCAACGAAGGTGAGCTCCTAACTGAGGTGAGCTCCCTTCTGAGAGATGAGCTCTCGATCAAGGTGTGCTCCCATCCGAGGTGAGCTCCTGACCGAGGTGAGCTCCCATTCGAGGTGAGCTCCCGAATGAGGTGAGCTCTCGTCCGAGGTCAGCTCTGGCTAAAGAGAGTTTAGGTCCAGTAGAGCTCCTAGCCGCACCAGGCCCTCAAAGGCAAGAAGGCAACTCTCTGGCCATGGTGGAAGGAACGACAGAAGGCGAGACATGATTCCTGGAGGACAGACACGAAAGGAGTCCAGATAGTGACATAGGGGCATGATGTTGCCATCTCCACTGAATCGACTGCAATCTCATAGTGGCACGTGCTCTACCGGGGCTCCAAGCCCTGCAGCATGCCACCCACATCCCCTACAAGAGAAGTGCTCCACCAGGACTCTGGGTCCTGTGGCACACTGTCTGCACTTCCTACAAGAGGAGTGCTCCACCAGGGCTCCAGGCCCTACAGCAAGCCGTCCGCACCCCTGCAGGAGGAGTGCTCTATCGAAGCTCTAGGCCCTATGGCATGCCATATGCACCCCCTACAGGATGAGTGCTCTGTTGGGGCTTCAGGCCCTGTAGCATCCTTCTTGTGCCCTTTGCAAGGGATTGCTCCACCAGGGGATAGACTCTGTAGCACACCGGCTACACCCTCTGCAAGAAAACCCTCTTCTAGGAATCTTGGACCTTGTCCATCAGGGCTCTAATGAGCTTATATCCCTTCCACAGGGAATGCCCTGGGAGAAGCATCCAACCAAGGCTCTAAACCTAGTCTGGCAAAATCGGCCCTTATATAACGGCTAGAAGGACCTCCAAGGCAAAGAGAGCGAACAAGAGAAAAAGAGCAAGCTAGCAAAGGTAAAGAGGCTAAAGCAATGAACCACCCCCCAAGACTCTAGTTTTCTATTCTCTTCTATTTCCCTCTCCAGCAGAGAAACTGTTCCTCTTCAGCAGAAGAACTGTTCCTCTTAGTCGCCTTACTAACTTGATCGTTGGAGTATCCCCGCCGGGATCCCTGGCACAGGTCTTCTTTCCTTTGCAGGACCAATTGGTCGTGAGGATGCGAGGACAAAGTGCCCAATATTCTTAGAGGAGGCCAATTTCAACTGGACATCTTTAGAGTTACAGGCCATGATGATCTAAGCAGCAATAGAAAGTAAGGTAAAATGCTGATTATGATGCAAACCTCCTTGCTAGACCTTCAATTATTGCAAGAAGAGAACACACGAATTTAAAAGATTAGCAATACGAAAAAATTCCCAAGCTTTCTTTTATTCCATTGACGAACCCATTACTCCTTTCTTCCTAAATCTCCCTTTTGGTCTGCGAAATTGCAAGCCATTTAGCTCCTCATCGTTGAAAGCCGGCACGCTGGCTGTGTCCCCACCATCGCCACTCGTTGCTGGTAAGCCCCATTTTCCTCTTTATCCTCCTTTTGGTGTCGCTGCCATGGCAGTGAGGGGCAACGCCCTGTTCCATCATTTTCTCCTCTCTCGATTTCTTTGTTGGTGGCCGAACCATTGCTGACTAAACCACCTAACCCCCTCCCCATCCCAATCGTGCTCTGTTGAGCCACCCTTTTCCCTCCCTTTCTCTAGCCTCCCTCGCAAGGAGGGCTCTGTTCGGCCAAATAGAAAGAAATAAGAGAAAAAGAAAAAAAAAGAGGAAGAAGAAAAAGAAAAGAAAAAAAGAAGAGAGAGAAGGAGAGAGAAGAGAAAGAGAATAGATAAGAGAGGAGAGAAAGAAGAGAAGAGAGAGGAGAGAGGAGAGAGAAGAGAAGAGAGAAAAGAATAAGAAAAATAAATAAATAAATAGAAGGGAAATCTAAATTTTGATTGGACTATAATTATATGGTATTTAAACTAATTCCTTGCTAATCAACTTAATCCTCATCGACCAGACTAAACGGATATCTAGATTAAGCCAGACTAAGATCTGACTGAGAATCCCTTTCTTATCCTAAATTTTCTTTTTTCTTGAATTGATAGATAATTGTTTAATTAATTTATTTTACTAGAGCCCTCATTACCTTCATCAGGAGTGCCGGATCTAGGGTTTGAGTCATGTACCTCTGATAAAACCATTGTTGGTAAGCTATCTCTACTCCTAGTATATTTTTCTATGCATGATCTGATTTAAAGGTTTAATTATTCTTATATTATTTTACTCAAATAAGTACTTTATATGTTGTACATGGATATGATTTGATAAAATATTAAATTAAATATATATGAATATTTGAAAATAGATTGTATTTTATTGTATCAAAAAATGTGTTATTTATTGATTGTAATACTCTCTAGTTTAACTATGATCTCATGAGTTAGGATCCAGTCTCCTTTTGGACCTCCAGTAGGGGATCATTGTCATATGACCGATGAACAATATATTATAATCAAAAACTAATTTCCTTTTAGATCTAGTCAAATGGGACGATCGCTGATACATGCTAAGGAAGTATATTTTCTCGTGTGATTTCAAAGTTAGTATCTTTTTGAGCCTCCAGTAGGACGGTCATTAGTACCTGACCAATAGATGATATATATAGTCAGGATCTAATCTCTTTTGGGACTACCACGAGTCAATCGTGGTCGTAGTCAGAGAAACAAAAGAGTGAGAGTGGATGGTCATCCTTGGTTATTTTTAGAAATATATTGTAGTTAACTATGCATAATGAAAAAATGATATTGATTGATTTGACATATTTTATTAGTTTATATTTTATGAATAATTATTCAATTTTATATTTCATGAACTAGAGATTACGATTACCTACTGGACTTATGTAACTCATTATATCTTTTCTTCTTTTTTCAGATATTACTGAGTAGTAGGGACTTGGGATCATGCTTTAAGGAACTTACGAATTGGATGATTTTTTTTATGAATCAAACTTATTCATTATATTTAGTAGTTAAAAAATTAGATTAATTATTATTTTATTATTTTTTAAATTTTAAAAATAAAAGATAGGCTTTGTATATTTAATAAAATTAAATTTAAAAGATATATAGCCATCGGTTATGTTGGCTTGGGCCTCGAGCCGGGGGCATGATAGCAATCTGGGTGATGCTCTAGATAAAGTAGGTGAGCAATTATGTTTTTCCATTTGCAAGGACTCAGATTGTCCCCTGAGAGATCCATTGGCTGGGATGTGTGAGGATCTTGACTCTCTATCACTACCAGGGGCCCAAATCGAGAGCCAGACTCCTGCCCAGAGGTGGGGACTTGTTTTTGGAAGGCCATTTAGATTGACTCCAACCAAGAGGCGCAACAAAAGTAGCAAAAGGTAGCATGAGGGATCTGCATTTCTCAGCGGGATTGAAAAGAAGAAGCGGTAGCCATAGGGACTCGGCGCTCTAATCCATAGATCCAAAAAAGGTTTGGATGTCATTTGCTCTCCTAACTTTAAGCATTTATATGATTCCATGGTTTGCTTTATTTGTTATAGATTGCAAGTTCACAGTCTTCTACCAATCAAGGAGGCATGAAAGAGTCCTAACAATTTTATTCATGCTTCCTCCTATTGTAAATAAGTGGAGAGGAATGGAATGAAAGCTATATAGTAACTAAATCTCTTGCCTTGGTGGAAATAAGTGACCCAAGTTCTCAAAAACCAAAAGAGTAAGCCCATCAAATACAGCCATTTTATGGATCGATTATGAAATTTAAAGATTTAAAGTCAAATTAGCCGAGCATTCTCTTGAATGACACGCAATGTGCACCAGATTTCTCTAGTTCTAGCATAATCATGAAGAATGCAATTTAGAATTAACTGAAATCGATAAAATTTTCATTTTTTTCCTAACTTTAAAAGGTCCGAAGGTGTCTTATTTTTAGCAGAGCTAGAACTAGGCTGGACCAGCCCGATGAGTTCGGGATGGCTTGAAACTGAGCCAGGCTTTGGGCTAGGCTCCAAGTTATTCGGGCCGGGCTTAAGTCTTATAATAAAGCCCATTCAATTTTCAGGCTGGGCTCGGGCACCTTTTGGCCCGACTCAGTCTTGTCCGAACCCAGTCTAGAAACATGTCCGAGATTATTAAAGAGTGGCTCTTTCTTCTTTCTTATTTCTAGCTCTAGTGATCCAAGTATCCAACTCCCTTACCACAGTGCCACTCCGCGCCTCTCTCTCTCGTTTTAGCCGCCCCCCCACCCATCCCAGGCTCCCAGTCCCAATGGCGCACCCCATGCCACCCACTGGCTCTGTAACAGCCCTCTTGACCCCTGGTGGCACCCGCACTTCCAGCTCCGCATGACCCTGCCACCCCCTCAACCCTAATCTCCCTCCCTCGATCTCGGTGCATGCACTCGATGCCCCGTCCCCCTGTACAACCCTGCAGCCCTCCCACTTCGATCTTCCTTCTCCGACCTTGGCGTCTGTACCTGATGCCCCCTCCCCCCTATGTGATTTTGTGCCCCCCGGCTTCAATCTCTCTCCATTGGCCCAGACAACTGCACCCGATGCCCCTGCTCCCCCCATGCCACCCTGCGGCCCCCTGGCTCCAATCTCCCTCCTTCCTGGTGCCCGCACCTGATTCTTTTGTGTCTCTGGATTTTTTTTTTTATTTCAATTATTTGGGCTTATTTGGGCTACTTCGATTCAGGCCGGCCCAATTAGGCTCGGACTTGGGTCGCTTAGAACTGATATTTTGAAAAAAATTTTGAGCCTAAGCCTTGCCCGAATCCCGAAATTTTTTTTCGAGCCAGGCTCGGGTAGGGGTGTGACCTAGTTCAGCCCGGTCCACTTCCAGCCCTAATTGCTAGCCATGGACACGTGCTTAAAGACAAGAACCTTCAACCCACATCTAGTAAAGAGTCGAAGCATACTTATTGGCTACTTTTATAAGAGAGGCATTAAGGCCAAAAATGTTAATACATGAACTAGTCTCATATATATAATTTATATATGACTTGAGCATCTGAGGATCCTCACCGAAATATCTTTCAGCTAGAATTTTTTACAAGTTCCATCTCTCAAAGATCCTCTCTCATTATTATCTCTAGCATATTAGGATATCAACTGTACTGATACCACTCGTCGGAAGATAACACATGCAGAATACGATCCCCGTTCCTAGGATCTTGATTGTTGATATTGATGCTGCAGGAGAAAGAAGAAGAAATAAATATAAAATATAATTAGATGGATATATAAGGTTTCACTATGAAAAAAATAAAAATTCATAAAAATAAACTTTCACTCTCAACCCCGTATAAGTCTCTCAATAAGAAATCCTAAAATCCCCTGTATAAGCTCTCAACTAGAGATCCTTCACCACTTTTTTGATCCTTACACCCAATATCTATCCTTAGCCCATAGCTTTATAGCTATTGCTGCAAAGAGCATCTCACCAGGAGTCCAACGATTCAAACCATATCCAAATTGGAGTCTTGTAGTTCTCCCGATCAGTATCTGACTGTAGGGCTACTCATGGCCATCGATCAACCTTGATCGTGCTGAACATTGCACTCAAATCGGGCCAAATCATGCGAATCACACTGGGATCCCATCTAGGCCTATCGTGGGACTTGTGCATAGCCATTGGATTGCCACATAGATCGCGTGCCAAAACTCATGCAAAAAACACCACTAAGGGAGAGTCGGGGCTTGGACTTGGGCTGGCCATGCGCCCGCCTGCCTAGGCCTAGGTCGGTGCCCTCGCTAGTACATGTGCACTGTGCCGAGCCACGCACTCGCCTAGGCCATGTGCCCGTGCATGTGCGAGCCACATTGGTGCGGGCCAGTGCCTGCAGGCCAGAAAAGATCCTCTTTTTTTCTCTTTCTTGGATTGGGCTCCTCACTGGATTCTCTACTTGCTTGGATTTCATTCAAAGACCAAATTTGAGAATTTTTTCTAACAACCTCCACCTTGACTCGATGTTTATCCTCTATCTAATTTTGAGAGCTTCTTGAAGGATTTTGTGCCCTCATGCGCTGGGGCAAATGCTTGATCATGAATGGGCAAACTTTAGAGTTGAGCCAGGCTACTCAATTCCATCTCCATCACGTGCTATGCTCGCCTTGACCCGAGACCTATTTGGAGAATCCTCCTATAGCAATTGAAACTTCACCTTGCGATGTCACCTGTTATCCTCTCGAGTCTTACGTTCCATGCTTGATCTACTTGTTGTCGGAGTTGCACATCGTACTGGACTTTTATTTATATTAGGGACTCTACCTTGCACTGGACTTTCTATCAAGTAGTAATCTCCATGCTTTTTCTCCTGCAAAATGTTCCTATCACTATGCAAGACCTTCAAGACTCTATCACCGGCTTTTTATGTATAAATGTTTGTCCAATTTACTAAGAGAAAATAGATTTTATGAAAATTATGTATGCATCGGATTTCACCAAGTTCTTCATTGTACCATCATATGCCTTCAAGTTGACTTTCCCGATACCCATGATTGCATAGCTCGATCCATCTAGCAAGTGGACAGCACATTCTTCACTCTCCAGAGAGTCGAACAGCTCCTTTCTACAATATATATGATGTGGACATGTAGAATCTAAAATCTACTAAGAAGAAGAAGATATCTCATCGAATACTATAAGTACGTCACCGATGTATCTATCATCGCTACCATCGATCACCGTCACAGTAGGCCTTATCTCATCTTTGAGTTACAGACAATTTCTGACATAATGCCCCAACTCGTCGTACTAAATCTATTTGATTTTGTTTACATCGTTCGACTTGGAATGCTCACCTCGTGATCCTTTATTGCTCCACCTTCTATCGCCTACTCTTTCAGAAATCGTCAATGCTAAGTTTTCGCCTGAACTCGAAGCATAGTTCTCCCACTTGAGAACATCATTTTAGAGTAATGCCAATATGACCTCCTCTATCTTGATGGTGCTATTTCCTATTAAAAGAGCAGTCACCAAGGACTTGAAGGATTGTAGTATGGATGACAACAAAACTAGCACCTTGGTCTTCTCAACTTTTTCATCGACATTGAAAAAATCGGTGAGGATCCTTTAGAAATTACTTAGGTATTCTTGCACACTTTATCCTTCGATCATCCATAGTTGATAGAATTGCTTCAAAAGGAACAGTATGTTGGTGAGAGATTTCGCCATATACAACTCCTTGAGCTTTCCTTATAGCACCATTGAAAAATCTTGTTCAGTATATGGATTACCACATTGTCTACTAAATACAAGCAAATTATGCTCACCGCCTGCATCTGGAGCCACCTCCAAGTCTTCTCTTTCATGATGGCTGGTCTCTTCTCGTATAAGAGGATATCGATCAACCCCTGCTGGATAAGTATATCTTTCACCCTTACTTGCTAGAGAAAATCGATTGATATCGACTTTGATTGTACTCGTCATCTTCTTCAATCTCAATCAATCATGGACAACTAGGACTCTGATCCAGTTATTGGGATTTCAACTGTATTGATACCACTCACCGGGGGATCACTCGTACAGAATACGGATCCCCATTCCTAGGATTTCAATTATCGATGTTGATGTCGTAGGAGAAAGAAGAAATAAAATACAAGATATAATTAGATGGGCATGCAAGGTTTCACCATGAAAAAATAGGAATTTATAAGATTAAACTTTTACTTTCAATACCATACAAGTCCCTCAACAAGAAATTTTAAAATTTCTCGTACAAACTTTCAACTAGAGACCCTTCACCACTCTTTTATTTCTCACATTACTCATGGCCATTGATCAACCTTGATCACATCGGCTCAGATCGGTCATCATGCAAATCACATCAGGATTGCAAATCATGAGCCATTCAATCATCGTGTGACTTGTGTGCATCCATCGAATTGTCGTGCAGATCGTGCGTGGCCATTGATCGCATGCTAAAACTCGTGCAAAAAAACACCACCGAGGGAAAGGAGTTGGGGCTTGCACCTGGGCTAGTCGTGTGCCTACCTGGGCTTAGGCCGCATGCTTGCATGTGTGCCATGCTGGTCATGCTGGTGTGGGCTGATGCCTGCAAGCCAATGCTAGTGGGCCTATGCGTCAAAAAAGATTTTTTTTTTTCCATTCTCTTTCTTGGACTAGGCTTCTTATTGGGTTTCTCCACTTATTTGGACTTCGTTCAGAGATAGAATTTGAGCCGTTTTCCCAACACAATATCTTTGGTGCTTGATGGATTCTGATACCAACATTTTTTTTAAAAAATAAACATAACATCCATCATTTTTTTTATTTTTTAAATATTTTTAATATTAATTATAATAATCTGCTATAAAATTTATTTTTTTATATCATATTATTTTCAACCAAACCAATCCTTTATAAAAAGGTGATCGAGATCATTATATGGACAGTTATGGTGCAGTTCCTCTAAAAACCAATATCATTATAATATTACTTTTTTAAACCATGACCTGAAGTGAGGGGTGGCAAAACTTGACCCAACCCACCATCCCGATCCGCATTTGACCCATCTTAAACAGGTTTGGGTTGAGCCTAAACATGTAAGGGTTGTAAGCAGGTCAACCCGTTTAATCCTTTTAATGTACGGGTTGGGTTTAGATTTCAGGTCCTTGACCTATTTAACCCATTTAATATATGGATCTAAACAGGTCGGGTCGGGTTGGGTTATTAACATGATTAATAAAACCCACCATTGGGTTTTGGGCCTAGCCCATTAGTGGGAGTATCGCTGTTTAAGGTTTTATTAAAATCTATCGTTGGATTCAAAATCTGTCGTTTAATATAAAGATCCATCTCTTCGTCTTCCAGTCTTCGTCTCTTTGATCTTCTCAACTTCTAGGACTTGGCTGCCATTTTCTCGTGGCTCGCCTCCACTCCACTTGGCCCCCTCTCCTTCTTTGAGCTTCTGAGCTTCTCCCATCCCCAATCTCACGGTGACAGCGGTGCACGGTGTGTGCCTTTTCCCAGCCCCCTCTCCTTCTTCGATCTTCTCCCCATCTCCCGTCCCCGATCTCACGACGGTGCACCTCGTCCTGGCCCCCTCTCCTTCTTCGGGCTTCTCTCATCCCCGATCTCACGGTGATGCATGGCATGTGCCTTTCCCCGGTCCCCTCTCCTTCTTCAAGCTTCTTCCACCTCCGATCTCACGGCAGTGCACCATACACGGCGTGCGTCTCCCCCCAGCCCCCTCTCCTTCTTCATGCTTCTCCCCCCTCTCACGGCGGTGCGCATCCCCTCGGCCCTTGGCCTCATCTCCTTTTTTGGGCTTCTCCCCTCTCTCACGATGGTACGCATTCTCCAGGCCCCCTCTCCTTCTTCGGGCTTCTCTCATCCCCCATCTTACGGTGGTGCATGTTGTGCGCCTGCAGTGAATCCCATCCCCCCCCCCCCCCCCCCCTTTTTGAGCTTCCCCCCTATCTCACAGGCAGCGAGGCAGTGAGCATCCCCCGTGGATGGCTAGACCCTCTCCTTCAGCATTCTCCCCTCTATCTCATGATGGTGCACATCCCTCTCTTTCCCTTCCCCTTCTTAGATTTTTTCCCTTTCTCGTCCCCCTCGTGTTTGATGCAGTAACTGCAATTGGACTGTTGGAGTGCAAGCAGGTCTAAACTCTGAAGATAATTTTCTAATATATTTTTTGAGATTTACCTTGTGCTCTGATCTAGATTGTAAGGTTTTCTTCTAATCTGGAGGCCTTCCAAAATGTAATGTTTGTTTTATTACTTTTGTATCGATTTTCTTTGCTACTCATGATCTATGATTCATGATCTGTTATTGTTGGTAGTTCTTTTGTCATGTAGATCTACATATTTTGTTGTCTTTTTCTTATCAGGTGCGTGACTGCTTGAAGGGTAAAAAGCTTTCTAACCCATTTTAAAATTAGTTTAAGGTTTGTATATGGAGGCTATGATAATCTTGGGATGTATGTTTTGCTGATTCAACTGTTTCTAGTGGCAGCAATCTTGGATGGACTTCTTTTGTAGGCAACCAATTATAGTCGTTTTGATTTACATGCAGATTAAATAGTAGATCCTAGTCTCCTCGTTCTTTTTCTTTATTTATTATTCTAATTTTTTGATGATTAAATATCGAATTTAATCTTCTGATATAATTTTAAATTATGTGATATAGATGGATAAAGATCTTATCATCAATGTGGATTTGGGAAGAAGAAGAATGTTATGCAAGGACTAAGGAGGGTCTACAAATTTCAAAGCTTTCAAGTGTGTAGCAGAATTTAATTTAATCGATTCTTATATTTTTTCACTTTGTAGTGCCATCTCAATTATTTTTGTAAACTGTTACTTTGTTATATTTAAGCAGTATAAGTTTATGTTGTCCGTTATAAGAGTAAATGTATTCTATTAATATAGTTCTAAGTTCTAAAACAAAAATCTCTTTTCCTGCTTTCTATGGCCTGCTTCTGCTTTTTATTTTAAACATGTTAAATGGGTTGGGTTGGATTAGGTTAACAGTTTATCTATGTAGTAAATAGGTTAAATGGGTTGGGTCGGATCGAGTTGTATTGCTAGGTTATTTATTCATTAAATAGGTTAAACAGGTGGGTTGAGTGGGTTAGCATGTTATCTATTTAAGAAACGGGTTAAACGAGTTGGATTGGGTAACCTATTTATTAAATGGGTTAGGTTCAGGTTTTAAATTATAACATGTTTAATAAACAAGTTGAGTTCAGATTGAGACTTTTTTTACCTTATCCGAATCTAACCCGATCCGTATATACCGGATCCAGCCGATTGCCAACCCTTTCCAAAAAAAAAACTCCCTCTCATTCTGCCATGTCAGACTTAACGAGCGTTTGTAGTTTGTTTTTTAAAAAACTAAGGTCGTGCCCGGGCTTACCGGCGCAGCTTCCACACCCTTATTTTTACCTTACCGAAATCATGCCTTGCCCCACCATACCACCTCACCCTTCGTCGCACGTGCACCTAGGACTGGAAGTGGGCTCAAGCCGGTCCGATATGCTTCGAGCCAGTCCGAATCAGGCTGGGCTTTGGACTAGGCCCGAACCAAATCAGGCCGGGCTTGGGCCTCAAAATAAAGTCCACAAAAATTTTGGGCCAGGCTCAGGCTTTTCTATGGCCCGGCCCAGCCCGACCTCGGCCCGGAATAGGCCCGAACAGGCCTGGCTCGAACCAGGCCAGGCCCACCCTAAAGAGCTTGCCTGATTCTATTCTTTATATCAAACCCATTTGGCTCGCCCCAATGAGCCCCAATGAACCAATCCCCCATCCCCGTATGCTCTCTGCATCGCCTACTCTATGCGCTCTAGGGTTTCCATGGATGGTGGACCACGTTCCGGCGTTCCCCCATCACTCGGCCTTCGGCACTCTCCTCTCTCTTCTACGTCATCTGCGATTCGCTCTAGGGTTTCCATGGACCCCATTAACGGCGTTCCCCCCATCACTTAGTCGTCGGCACTCGGCACTCTTGGCACTCGGCAGAACGATCACCATCGTGAAGAGAGAAGGCCAGAAGGGTGCATTTGCTATCTCTCTTTCTCTTGGTCAAGTGATCCTAACCTCAGAATTTTGTTCGGCAACGGTTGAAACCAAACCCTCTCGCCCAACCCTAAAGATCAAACAAGAAAAACTACATGCCCCTGTTGCTCTCTCTCTCCCTCTTCGTCCCTGACTAAAAAAAATCTAGAATGCTCCGTTCCACCCCTCCTTGATGCCAATTATTTTTTTTTTGCAGTATTTTCTTCTTTGATATCAAGAAGCTATTCTTTATTTCTTTCTTGCTTTCTTGATCGAGTGCTGTATAGCAATTATGGACTGGTGAGATGGCTGGAGCTCGGTCGATGGCGATCGATTTCGTTGCCGTCAATTCCCATCCCTCCACTTGCCTCTGCGTCGATGCTCTACCCTTATTCAATCTCAATTTTAGGAGAAGCCGGGATGCTCATAGGATTCCGATGTGTTGGAAGGCGTCGAGGTCATCGGCAGGCTCCTTGGAGCTGAGCAGGTCCTTCGTTGATACCTGGCAAGGGCGGCATCCCTCTACGTGATCCAAGAAGAACAGAACAAGAGGAAGCCGGTCCGAATTGGGCTTGACGCGGGTCGGTTCAATGGAGCTCGGGTCAGGTTCAAGCTCGAACTTGGACCGGATCTTTTTCTAAAAAAAATCGAGTCTAGAATCGATCCGAAATTTAAAATTTTTTTCAACTAAACTCAAATAAAGATATAGCCCAATCTGACCCGGCCAACCTCCAGCAGCCCTACGTGCACCCACCTTCCACCCAAGATCCAGCGCCGCTGCTAAATAGCCATTCCCTTCTCCCGTTTCCGTCACCAAATGTCCTTCTCTTTGAGGCACAACTGTGACACCAAACGGAGCACCATGCCATGTGGCATGAGACGATGAAGCATCTTCGTGGAGATTTGGTACGAGAGCTGGGCTGCGAGGTGTTTCTCTTCTTACCGTTACAAGGACGCAACCAAAAAGACACCGGACTGAGACAGCCGGTCACGCAAAACGCCGCCACCTCTCCCTCGCGCGTCCTCCGCCTCTCGTTGCCCACGTTTTTTACCGCCCCCCCCCTCCCCTCTTTTTCTCTCTCCGCGTAGATTAGAGGGCGACAAAGGGCCAATACTTTTCTCTGGCTGGGATTCGAATTTTGGAGGCGGGAGGGGGAATTCGATTTGGAGCTCGCCCCTGTTTGATTTCGACCTCGCGGGTGATCTCTCGACTTTCGTATCGCCGGACTCCTTCCTCTCTGTGTGTGTCTGGAAAAGGCGAAGTGAAGAAATTAAGAGAAAGATTGGGAGAGATTAGAAGTGGGATAGAAGGGAAAGAAGGGGAGGGGCATGGAGTCGATGACGCGGGTGTCGGACAACACTAAAGGGCTGATCTTGGCCGTGGTGTCGAGCGCGTTCATCGGCGCCAGCTTCATTTTGAAGAAGAAGGGGCTCAAGCGCGCCGGCAGATTCGGCATCTCTGCGGGTCAGAAACCCTAGATCTCGTGTTCCTATTTTTTGGATTTGGGGATTGGTGAATATGTTTAATTGGGGGGAAAAAAAAAATCTAATATTGATGTGATTAATGCTCATTGAGTTTTAAAATATGGTTTTCAAGCTTGCTTGATGGCTTATTGTTCATCATATTTGATTTTGCTCATGGAAGAAAACCATAAATCTTGCATTATAATCTAAAATTCATACATTGATTTCCCTATGCTCTTACTATTTAATATAAAAAAAAATTCAGATCTTTGTGGAGATTTGAGACGAATCTGCAAAAGGACATGTTTCTGGAGATTAGAAGTCCTTGGAAACAATTTTAATTCTTTGTAGCTAATGACCATGATCAATTCAGTCTTGCAATGTTTGAGGTTTTCGTTTTAGCTACTCTTCATAATGTAATACCAAATCCTAGGGAAGCAATCGTGATTTTAAGTGGCTAGTAATTTAGATATGAAAACGTTGATATTTTGATGGTGTTACTTTGTTGTTCTCAAACATATTTTAACCAAGTGGCTAGTGATTTGGATATTGGAAACCTTGATATTTCGATGTAGTACCTTTATCATCATCAAACATAAAGATTTTATTCATGATAATGTCTGGTTGATTAATGCCTCTCTTACTCAAACAACTTCAAGCTAACAATTGGAGCTAGAATGATCTAATAATTGAGAAACAAACGCTGTCTTAAGTGCCTATCTATACCAATCAACTGCTATCTGCATGTATCTTTGAATTTGTCATTGCCTCCCTTCTATCATCCTCATCTCTTTTTTGACCAGCTTACAAACATTTCATAATTGTCTCTAGTATCATAGCACAGACTCTCCTGTTGAAATATTGTCTCCTTGACTCCATATTTCCAGCCTCTTCTTCCACTGACCCTCCAAGAAATAGGTACCCCCACTAGTCTCAATTCTGAATAACTGTAGCCATTCTCATTTTTAATAAACACTTTTGTTTTAATCCTTGCTTTGGCAGGGAGAGAATGAAGAGAAATTAAGTAAAATATTAACAAATTATTTGAAACTGATAGGAATCATGATAGTCAATACTTCCTCTTTTATGCAATGAATGTGCTTAACTCTAAATATTCAAAACATGCAAAATGTTGGTTATTGACGAAAATAATGAACCTTAAATGGCTATTGATGAAGGCCAAACTCATCTCCATTCTCTTCATTTCCATGCTTTCAAGCAAATCTCATTGGAAAAGACCAATGCAACTTTTTAGTCTCTATCTAGAGTCTATGAATCATGCAATGTTTTTGTGGAGAGATTCCACGATCTTGATTTTTTTTCCTTTTAAATTATTCCATGCCCCATAATTCATCTTTTCCCTTACTGAGAAGCCAAAACTATTCTCATAAATATCTTTCTACCTTTTAGGATGTCACCCATTTTATGTTCCATGGATATAATGACTGCCCCTTTATTCTCTCTTTTGCAAAATTTAAGGGAAAAGGCAAAGATTTAGCTGAAGAAGAAGTGTTAAGAAAGTGGATCCTATCAACTTTAGAAAATGGTTTTGGACATGGTGTCATGATAAAGAAGGTGTTCAAGAAGGTGGATCCTATCAATGTCAAATACCTTCCAAACTTTAACTTATGCATATGTAGCTGGGCAAACTGCATTTTTGGTTTGCATAATAGGTGAAAGAAGAAAAGAAAGACCAACATAAAAAAGGGACCAAGAGTTAGGAGCACAAGGCACCTAGGCTGTGGTTTATCTTCCAATTCTTATGTGCTACAATCCTAAAGGGTAATAGTCCACGATATAGGATATTCACATAAAAGTGAAGTATTGAAGGTGTCATATGTTACAAGCACTTTTAGAAATTGAAAGTTTGAAAGTAATCAAAACTATATTCTTTTTTTTTTTTCCTCAACATGACACCAGTTACAGATCATGATCTCTCGAAAGAAAAGTTTCTAGGCTTTAGTTATTGTATCTCATAATTTGGAATCTATTAATTTCTTGTTGTTGGAACTTTACACATTCTTTGTGACTACCAAATTCTTGCCCTATTTGTAACTTATTTTTTTCTGTAGAAAGGTCAGTGCCTGAATGGTGAAGCTGATTCTTAACTACTTATTGTATGTATTATCCTAATCCATTCCCCACTTGCTTTTCAACTTGGAAACTTCCAATCATTATTTTCTTTAATTGTAGCTCACATTCTCTCATGAGGTTGAGATGGTGTGAGGATAAAATTGTGATATGTGTTCTTTATAAGCTTCAAATTTTGGATTGGAGTCAGAGAAAAACTGCCACATCTTTGTTTCCATCTTATTGTTTAGGTGTTGCAGGAGTAAGCAAATTTTACTAGGTAAACATCATTTCTTAGTGGAAAATACCAAATTGATATTCTATGTTCATTTGTTGTCTTTTATTGACTTTCTTTGTATTGTATGTTCATTTGTTGTCTTTTATTGACTTTCTTTGGCTTAGAATCATCGGGGGAAAAATGCAATATGTTAGGCTATTTCCATCTAGTAACTTACTGATTTTCAAAATCTTTTGATCTTCTATGTGATTATCCTAGCAAGACTTATTTCCTTCCTATGCATTTTTAACTTTGTTTTCTGATTATTGTCTTATTACTTTTATACTGCAGGTTTTGGAGGGTATGCATACCTATTAGAGCCTTTGTGGTGGGCTGGCATGCTAACAAGTAAGCTATTTGTAGATTTTTAGTCATAACTTATATTCACATGCTTTTTTTGTTTAAAAAAAATAATAGTGGTGGTCAGAGGGGCAAAATTTCTTTGCCTGAAGTCAAGTTTCTTTACAACCAGTGATGATAGGTGAGGTGGCAAATTTTGTGGCTTATGTTTTTGCCCCTGCAGTTCTTGTAACTCCTCTTGGTGCATTGAGTATTATTGTCAGGTAAAACTAAGAAAACAGTTTTCTGTGCTTAATATATCTAATTGGGTCTACTGATTTTGAGAATTTATAATTTTGATGGGTTGAATAGTGCTGTTTTGGCGCACTTCATGCTGAAAGAACGATTACAGAAACTAGGCATTTTGGGGTGTGTATCCTGTATCGTCGGTTCAGTTGTTATCATAATTCATGCACCTCAGGAGCATTCTCCAAGTTCTGTAGAAGAAATTTGGAATCTGGCTACTCAACCTGGTATCATAGACAAGTGTTCTCTTATGTCTTCACCATATTGTTCGTCAAATACCTAGGCAGTTCTACATTGTTATTAATTTCTTTTCTTGCATTTGTCATGTCTGCAGCATTTTTAGTTTACTCTGGAGCTACATTATCAATTGTATTGGCATTGGTATTACACTTTGAACCTCGTTATGGACACACCAACATATTGGTTTACCTTGGCATCTGCTCTCTAATGGGCTCACTGACGGTAAATTGTTTTTCCTTGAGCTGATTCTTGTGAATTACTTGCACTCAGTTATCAGAATTTTTGGTACTCATAATTGTGGTAAAAACTTTCTTCTTATCTTGTTCCATTCTCAAGCTCCATTTCTTTTTGCTTAATGGGGTGCACAGGTTGTTAGCATCAAGGCCATTGGAATTGCAGTAAAACTTACATTGGAGGGAATAAGTCAGATTGCTTATCCACAGACATGGCTCTTTGTCACAGTAGCTGTCGTTTGTGTCATCGCTCAATTGAATTACTTGAACAAGGTTTCTACAATGTGCATTTTGTTGGATCTTGTTATTCATATATTCGATGTCTCTGTTAGTTAAAAAGATAAGCCATGGTCTACAGGCCTTTTTCGTGATAATAACTTTCAGTTGATATTTTATCCTGCTATAGTCATTTGCAGCCTGCAATCCTCCAGATTGCCATTGCAATTGAGTTTTTGCAAAATCTACACTGTCTATCAAGTCTATATGAGGTTCTTATTATGTTCTTATCACCAACTTGAAAGGGTTTGGTCATAAGACTTGCTTGCTGACAATCTTAATGTGCATTTTCATTTTTATATGATTATTTCTTTCCATGCTTTATGTGCAGAACCATTTTCTAATTATGCCTTTGTCTAAGGTCTCTGCAGGTGATTATCCTTCAATTTATTTATTTTTATCTGTCTTGTTCTGTTCATATTTGCAGAGGTTATCCCTGGTTACTTGATTGAATCTAGGCTTACAGGATATAACAATTTCGAATATGACTACTTATGATTGCTTTATATCATGCCAGATGATGGTCGAATGAAATTTAGTTAAGGGTGATATCTGCAGACTTTTATTATCAAAATTAATTTGTTTTAGCATGGAAGTCTCTACATGATACCATAAAGTATTATTAATTCTTACATGCTTTAGTTCTAGTTTCTCAAAAGTTTTTTTTCTTTATGATCTGCTTTATATATACTCATGGCTGAAATCAGTTTTACCTGCATCTATCTCTATACATGCGGTTTATACTATCTTTTTTTTTAAAAGAAACTAATCATGTCTTGGGCGAGTGTTTAGCAAGGATTATTTAAATAAAAAGAGTATTAAAAAGTAGAAAAATAAAAATAACAGAAGCAAAGAAAGCCCATTAGGTTACTAGTGGGAGATCTTAACCAACATGAACCTAGGTTACTTACCGAAAGTCCATCTGATCCAGTGTCAGAGAACATTTTGTGACAACTGGAAGTGGGCTAAAGTGCTGAGAACAAGACTTTCTTGGGCATCACAAGCTAGATTTGCCATATAGACTTAATGTCAGCAACCTGAATTTCTGAACCAGTTAGCAAAGCTTTGAGGGAATATGATTCAGAATATCAACCAATGTTTGAGTATTAGATCCCAAAATGATAGAAGAGAAGCCTTCTTGGATGCAAAGTTTCAAACATCAAGAAGGGCACTGATTTCATTAAAAACATTGGATTCAAACCCATGAAAGGATGTAAAATTAATCTGGCAGTGGTGTCCCTTATAACACTGCCATCACCAGACATACACTACCTCTACATGCACCTTCACAATTCTGTTCCACTGCATGAAGAGGTGGATTTGATCCATTTAGTTTGAAGTGCCCTTTCTGGATTTGAGATTAGAGATGTTAATTCAGCAAGTACTGACTTATCAAAATTGTTTGTGGGACCACCTTCAATCTTGAAAGCAATAAAACTATCTCGAACCTGAGAATTAACAGCATTTAGAACTATAGTTTGTAACTTTCTTGAGTTTTCTTTATCCTTGTTTGATATGAGATATGCAATTTCCTTTTGGTAGGAATCAATTTACACTTAAGAGAAAAGTAGCAAGCTGCAGGAGATATTAGTTTTTTGTCAGGCCCTAACCTTGCTAAATATGGTCGTGATTTCAATTATAAAAGTAGTTGAATCATTTTTCTGATGAGAATTGCTAAATTTGATGTAATATCCATGTGTGCAATTGGACTGTCATATTAGAATGGATAAAAATCTTGTTCTTATATTTCTTATTTGAACTTCTCATGGTGTTAAGGCCATCATCATTCAAACCATGAAACTCAATAAGCATGAAGCTAACACACAAGTGTGTGTGTGTGTGTGTGTGTGTATATATAAGCTTTTTTTACTGGTGACTCGTAATGTTCATAACTTTCAGTTCTATTACCTTTTACTTACAACACACTTGCAAACACTTGTACGCATATATGCATTCACAGATGCACACACATGATATATTTAAATTCAATCATGATGTATTCCCCTGAGCTCCTTCATATATGGTTCTCAACTCAGCACCAGCCCATCAAATTTATCTGATCATGAGACTGATGTTTCGTATTTATTTGCATTTTTCAAACTTCATCTTCCTTGTATTTTTGTTTATCTCAGTCACTGCCTATTGTCATTTGTTGTAAGTATGATTTATTATAAGGCAAATAAAAGTATACTTACAATTCCTATCCCAACTTTTCCTCTTTTCTTTTAAAGAGAAACCATTTCTTCATTTTGTAAATTAGTTTCTAGTTCCTTTCTTATCGGAATACATTTTTGACTCACATATTTTCCTACTACTTTTCCTTCTCTGGTAATTGTGACACATGAGTTCCTTGATATCTCCAAATGTACTTACAAAATCAATTCACAGTCACTTCATTCCCATTGACACTAGTACTTCTTGGTCTTTCCAGATATATGACTACTTTAATCCATATCTTAGTTATTCTTAATGTCCTTGATTAATAAGTTCCATTGCATCTACATTGGATTGGCCTTTATTTTAAAAGTTCACCTCTTTGTGTACAACTTGCACAATTTCCTCTTTGATCTATTCATTTTTTTTAAGATTTTGCTGTCAAAATATATGATGCTCCATCTGACTTCTATTGTGCATGGGTAATATGATTTATAATGTCTTATCTATGCCACCTTTGAAGCGTGTTAATTTTATTTCTATTTCCTTGTCCTCTTCTATGAATTCTTGCTTTGTCCTGAGAAATACAATCTTTATTTCTATCTTCCTTGTTTTCTGCAAATTTTCTCTTTAATGCCCGGATTTCTTACCTGTGTGACTAGGTTTATTCAACGAACTTCCCCTCTTTTTTTTGATTAAAACTCTTTCTGTGCCTTTATAAAAATGATTGCAGAACATCACTGTGGCCTGTTTTTCCATCAATTGGCATTCGATTAATTACTAAAACATCAGCACCTCTCCATAACTAAAAATCTTGTGGCAATTTTGTGCATTATACTGTTTCTTCCATCCAGTTGTTTTCCAGAAATATGCCTGCATGAGGAAGCATGTAAGGTCGGCTGCATTGTATATTTGATTAAAGTATTTCAAGAGTTCTACATAAGCTCTCATGCCACTTGCTGTGTTGCTGAGGGCCATTGCTAGAACTGTTTGAGATTTGTAGCTTTAATGAGTTGACACTAGTTCATTGCCATAGGGTAGTAATCCTCTGACTCTACATTCTGTGTATCAGAATCCCTTTTGGTGCACATGTTAGTTCGTCTGACACTTCGGAAGTCCAGAATGTGGAGCGCCACTTGTTCTTAGGATAATTAATTTTGACTTTCCATGATGTAATTGAGCTAGTGTATCGTCATGTACATAAATCTACAATTATGCTGGTTAAATCTTGAAATTAGAGTTTTTACTCCACTTTTTTTTCTACAAAAACAATTAACATGCATTAAATCAATTTATAAATTCTGGGCTCCATCACAAACCACAAGGATGATACATAGATAGAGAGACAATCTTTCTCTTCTTCCTAAAATAAGGATTACTTATACCTGTTCTTTGATGAATAAATATTATGGAAAAGTTGATCAATTTTTTCATAAACCAACTTACCTATGTTTTTATGTTTCTTTAGATAGGTAAGTTATTTTTTTATGGATAGCATTTATCCATAATATAGAAGAAAAGTCTTACCTACCTAGGAGGTGGGTAAGTCATTTTCCCATGAGTCAGAAAAATAAATCTTTTATTTTATTACTAATATACACTTAACCATATAATAATAATATAATAATGATATAATATACTTTATAATATAATATAATATAATACTAATATAATATATTTTTTGTAATACTATATCATGTCATCATAATATTATAATATATTACATTATTATAATTAATTTATTATTATAAAATAATTTATCATTATTTATAATATATAATAATATTATATAATATATTATATGATATATAATATATATATTTATATAATAAAGGGTATTATGAAAAATATAGATAGATCTTAGCAATTACCTGAAAAAATAGTAATGCAAAACAAACATGGATAGTTGATTTTGGAGTTATTTTTCAATGCATAAAAGAACATGGATAAATTATTTTCCTATCTTAATAGTTCTTGGAAAATACTTATCCAATAAAATAGAGATTTATTTACCCTCCAAAGAATGGGCCCATATTTGTCGATGACTTGTGGGTAAAGGAATAATCAGTTGAGAAATGAAGTGGTATATGCTAGCAAGGTAGGGCTGCCGCACTTCAGAGGAGCTGTTAACAATATTTTGGCAATCTTTCTTTATCAGATTCTGCATAGCTTGCAATGGAAAGGAATCACCTTGTTTCAAATGGAATAAATCTGTTATGTTCTTGGAATGCATGGTTGACAAAAATGCATCCATTGCATGTTAGATGGCATACCTGTGGTTTGCAGTTGTTGTATAAAGTTCATCAAGTGACTGTTTATGCAGTTTTATCAACATGAGTATCAGCATCTTTTACAATATAATGAATTTTACCTGTTACCTCCCTCAGGCACTCGATACCTTCAATACAGCAATTGTCTCCCCAATTTACTATGTTATGTTCACCACTCTCACGATAGTGGCGAGTGCAATAATGTTCAAGGTATGTTTTGACTGACGTTGTATGTTATATATATTGAAATGCATTGGTTAAGGCTTGTTTCTTATCCTTCTCTCAATGGCTACAGGATTGGTCTGGTCAAAATGTAAGTGATATAGCTTCTGAATTGTGTGGATTTATAACAGTTCTTTCCGGGACAGTCTTATTGCATGCAGCCAGAGAGCAGGAAATGGCTCCTGCGGCAGGTATGGACAGAATGAGTATTGCGGCATTAATATGTGGAACTGATTTTGTGGAACCAGTTTTAAATGGTGCATCTAAAATCTTTAGGACTAGGATCAGGGTTTCTTTGTGTCATCTCTCTTGCCCTACTCTTTTTTTTTTCCCCCTTTAACTACAAAATGGGGCCACCATGTCCTGGCCATTGAGAGTGCCTCTCTTGGATTATGGATATGGTTTATCAAAGACTGCTCGTTAAACCTTCTTAGTTATGACATGGTGACTATTTGCTCCAAATCTGGGTCTCCTTTCTCATTTTTTGACTAAAACACTTATCGACATAGCCTTTCTTATGATTTTGTTTATCTGGATGGAACATTCCCTTTTATTTACCTTGTCAGTCTTCAGAAAAGCATGCATTAAATAGACAGCAATCCTGTTTTCATAAATGTTACCCCTTTCAGATCTGGTCAAATCTTTTTTGAATCACTTTGACACAGTTTGTCGTGCATCTCTAAAATTCACGTTACCCTCCTGGCTGCAAGATCTCTCAACTCAATTGTTTGTAGAGAACAACATTTAACAGCTGCAAGTTCTACACGATCCCGAAATGTTTCTGAAAGCTTTTATACGCTCTGATTTAATGATGTCCAAAAACTTGTACCTCTCCAACAATAACTAAAACTAAACACATCATTCATAGTTTGCAGTATAGGCTGCTGGAGGCATGATTCCAGGAATTCTTTTTTTAATATTTTACAAAGATACTATGATTTCTCACTCTACATGTTTTAATCTAATGTTGCTTTGGCTACTGGACACAGCTTCCATATCTTGGTACATTAATAGAGGATCTGCTGATACATTGAAGAATGTTGAGGAGGACCATTTTGTAATGTTACTAAGTTCAGATTCTCCAGATTATGTCAAGTGATTTTGTATCAAAGAAATCTACATGGACCATATTCTTGTTGGCACCTGGTGGAAACAGAGGGGCTACAGTCGTTCCCTTGGGTACGTTATTCTATTCTTTCATGGAGTTGAAGTTGAGATAAGTTTATTTTTTTAGCAGTTTTTACATAGCAGGCAACTTTGTAGATCGTTGCAAAGGGTAGAGTATAGCGAGCTAGTGAATAATTTGTTTGGCAATTTTGCAAGGCATGTTTGCTTTGTACATAGTTGTTTGTAAATTAGACTGTTGTGATGGAATATTGTTGTTCATTACTTCAGATATGCCAATTAATATTGCATTTTCATCTGGTCGCAGGGCATGATATAATTATTGTATCTCAAATCGCCCAAGAGGAATCGATCTCTTTCCGTCAGGGGTTTGGTTAGTGATGGAATTGGAATAGGAATTAGAATGGGCATATTTTTTATGCATTTGGTTTATGATTGGAATCAAAATTGGTATAAAATTTGAATATTAAAAAAGAGTCTGGATTAGATTTTAGGGTATGGGAATATTATCATTCATTCTGGAAATAGAATAAGATTTTCTTCAACCAAATAACCGGCATGAGAGTTACTTATGCCCATTTAGAGTCCAACTCTCTCCATTTAAATGTACCTACATTATAAGTTCTTGTTACAATTGTGTCCAAGAATTTTTCTAGATAGCAACATTAGCAACTTGTAGACCTTCTATAAATGATAGGGGTGGCAATCAAATTTAGATAGTTTGAGCTTCTAGGGTGGTAGGATCTCTCTCTCTTTTAATTCGAATCTTATTTCCATTCCAATGCTACCCACAAATCAAAATTGTTAGAAATTGTGACCATTTTGATCCCGTTTTCAATTCTTATTTGTAGGTTGTCGAGCTTCTGAGACCAAAGAGGAAAGGCACAAAAAAGAAAGATTGTTAAAATGGAATTGTAGATCCACGCAGAGGAGAGCTGGGCTTTCCTTTTTTATATTTTCAAAGAAGGGAAACGAGAACGGTGGCTTATATATTTTAAGGTAAATTAATTCTTTTTAAATACACATTACCAAAATTTTGCTACCTAGATACTGTGCGCACACCAGAGAGGATATCCATTCCTCGTTGAGGAACATTAATTGAAAGCTATGAACCAGCGAACGGATAAAGAACCTAGAAAGCAAGACAATCTGATCCATAAAAAACAAGGATTGCCGAACTGTTATTTAAATTTATACTGATCAGTTGGTACGATCTAGATATATGTATTGATATTATTATTTTTTTAAATAATCTTCTTCTTGAATAAAGATCGTTGAGCCAAATATAAAACGGATCTGAGCTGAATCGAACCTAGCCTAAACTGAATAATACGTATGGGTTAGGAACTATATTGGCCAATATGGAATTATTATTTTTTTTATTTTTTAAATACCATATCAATTTTAATTAATAAAGAATATAAACAACATAACGTTATGCTCAACAGCAATGGCCAGATAGATCTAATCCAAGGACCAAACTTTTATCGAGTATAAATTTTAAAGCGCTACATAACTTCAAGCGGCGCACCACCTGCTACAAAATATGAAAATAGAAAATGTGTCACCAAAAGCGATAACCATTAAAAAAAATAAAAAAAAATAAAAAAAAAAAAAAGGGAAAGAAAAAGAAAGAAGAAGAAGAAGAAGATCATTGGACTCACAAGTTGCCACGGAGGTGGCATGTACCTAATTATTATTATTATTATTATTATTATTATTATGATTGTTGTCATCCATTTCGTCTCAGTTGGACCTGTTCAAACCCTATCCCTAGGCCGGCCGCGGCTTCCAGTCGCTAGTACCATTTATTTGTCCTGGGGCCCTACCCAATGTCACATGTATCCTTCTCGTTGTCCCACAAAGCGAAGGCAGAAGGCTCCTCATATCCAAAATATCATAGGGCCAGGCTATTATTGCCCACATCCTCCGAGGCCTCTTCCTGATTTTTTTTTTTTTTTTTTTAATTCTTTTCCCCTCTTCCCTCGCTAGGCCACCAGCGATGGGTATCACTTTTTCCTATTTTTTTATAAACCAATATTTTGCGTGACATATGGAAAGATGCCTTCAGAGCTACCAACATAGTATTATATGGATGTAATCACATCTAGATTACTTATCCACTTAATAACCTTATTATACATTTTAATTAAATAACTAATTCCACAATATCACAAACATGCTTAAAAAAAAAAACAGGTACATTCAAGAAACATCTACGAAAATAAAGTAAATTCCATCAAATAGTATTAAAAAAATTATGTTAAATGAGACGAAGAAGTGCATCGGTCTTGATCGGACAAATTAAAGAAAATTAAATGACCACATCCATTGACCTTCCAGAAATGTTTTTTTTTTTTTTTTTTAAAAAAAAGGAAGGATGAGTGGGGTCGTGAAATGACGACGGCTGAACCGAGAAACTCGTCGCTCTTCCCGCATAATAGACAGAAATAAAATCAAGAGAAACATACTCCAAATCCAGATCTAAAATCCCGAAGAATGAATACTAACTCAAGAGAAACATAGTCCAGATCCAGATCTAAAATCCCGAATCCCTTTTAAGTCCAAAATCCAAACACTAGCTTCAATCTCCATGGTAATTGGAGCATAGAAATGCCTGAAAAGTGCGATACTTTATCATTCAATCAAAGATAAAAGAGAAAAATGGTATTTTTCAGTATCCAAATCCTAATTTCAACTTTTACAGCAATTCAAGCATGGAAATCGATAAAATTGCAATAATTAACCGATCAATCGAAGGTAAAAGGAAGGGGAAAACACCATCTTTTTGTAAAAAAGATAACTTTATTACTGCTTGTACTCTGGATAAAAAGTCTACAGATGCAACTCTCTTCCCCCACTAGCAGACACCATAAACCATAACAGCAGATGTAAACAAGATAAGGCAGGCAAAGAAAAAAACACCACCAATCCCACATATCTTGACATAAGAACTCTAGGACATCGAAGATAAGAAGATGACATCAAACGAGATCCATCGAAGAATTAACGACGACGAACCGATCAGCCGATTATTTCTACTGACACGATGAGCAGAAGGAAAGAGGGTGGGGGGGGGGGGGGGGGGGGGGGGGGGGGCGGGGCGGGGAAGAGAGATTTAGAGATCGATCGATCGATCTAAGCAAGCTGGCCGCAGTCCGCGACGGTGACGGTCTTGGAGGTCCTCCCGCTCTGGGATCCGACCTTCTCGATGGCCCTGACAACGTCCAACCCCTCCACCACCTGCCCGAAGACGACGTGCTTCCCGTCGAGCCACGAGGTGGTGGCGGTGCAGATGAAGAACTGGGACCCGTTCGTGTTGGGCCCCGCGTTCGCCATCGACAGCACCCCGGGCCCAGTGTGCTTCCTGACGAAGTTCTCGTCCTGGAACTTCATCCCGTAGATCGACTCCCCGCCGGTGCCGTTCCCGGCGGTGAAGTCACCGCCCTGGCACATGAACCCCGGGATCACCCTGTGGAACGTCGACCCCTTGTAGTGCAGCGGCTTGCCGGACCTCCCCACGCCCTTCTCACCGGTGCACAGGGCCCGGAAGTTCTCCGCCGTGCGGGGAACCACGTCCGCGTACAGCTCCATCACGATCCGGCCGGCCGGGGCGTTGCCGACCGCCATGTCGAAGAAAACCCTAGGGTTCGAAGCCATTGCCGATCGATCGGAAAGGAATTTCGGATTAGGGTTTCTAGCTCCGGCGCTGATGCGATCCAAAGGGGCGAGGTTTGGGTGCTTATATAGAGGAGGTATTTGTCGCGGATCAATCCGGACCGTTGTGGGAAACACGTGGCGATCTGAAAGCGTAAAGGGTTGGAAAGATTAACCGGGGTCTAGGGTTGGGTCAAGGGAAGGTGAGGCGAAGGTGCGGCTGCCGCTTGGCCAGGTCAGGTGGATGGCACGTGAACACTTGGGAATAAAAATATTTATAAATCATTGACTTCTTGGGCTTCCTAACAGCTCCGAGCTACAGGCTCCTATCATTATTGGATGGATTTTGCTGCGATGCTTTATATATATATAAATAAAATATATAATATACGAAATATATATATTTTTTAAAAAATATAAATATTTAATATTTTAATATTTTTTTAAAAAAATAAATTATAATTAACAAATCATTGTTAAAAAATAAAAAAATAATATTAATAATCATTGCATGTAAATACAGGTTGGAAGGTCTTGGAGCAGTTTGATCATTTAGACAAAAATAAATCAAATCCCCGGTTAAATGCATGCAAAGCCTCAAAGTTGCAATATTCTTAAAACATCATCTGGGAGTAGTTGGATCATTTAGGTAAAAATAAGTCAAATCCTTGACGAATATAGGCTTGGAAGTCTATGTATTCTTCAAACGTGAATTTCACCTCAAACACTTCTTTTATCATTTTATAAATACTATATATATATATATATATATATATATATATATATATATATATATATATATATAATTAAAAAAAATTAAGACATTATACTATCACTCTATTTTCATATATTTTTATTTTTTAAAAAAATAACATTTTATTATATATTATTATTATTATTATTATTTTTCTTCTAATCTTCTCCAATCATATGATCTTTTTCATTGAACAAGCAACTCTTGGCCCCCCTCCCCCCATCCTTCCAGGGCTCTTGATCAGCGGCTCTTCCAATGTTCCCTGCCCTTGACTCCAGCACCATCTCTCTAGGACTAGAACATGGAATATGGAGTTTAAATTTTTTTAATAAAATAATTCTGGATTTTAAAAAAATTACTGTACCAATTTTGTACATATCACTGGTTGTAGATAGATAAATTTTGATCATTAATATTAGATTAAACAGTTAAAATTTTAATTTTGATAAAAATAATTTTATTTTTAGGAGGATCACAGTAAAATTTTAAAAAAATTGTATAACACCATAAATGATATCTTTTTTTTAAAAAAAACTTGGGTTGAATAGGTAACTTTGGATATCTGATAAGATTCAAACCCACCTGATAATGATAAAATATATTTATGTCCGTATTATTATTATTATTATTGTTATTGTTATAGTATAAAGTCATTAATCAAAATTTTCGAGTAGTCCAAGTCTTTGAATTTTTCTGACAAATCTAGTCGATCTAAACTTCTATTAGGAAGAATTATAATATAAATAAAGTTGAAAAAATTGATTAAAATTGTCAGCAGCTACAAGATCTTAAGCTATTCATTGTAGAAGTTGAAAAAGGTCTTTCGACCGTTTTTTTTGGTAAAAATTTTATCAAAAAAAAAAAGGTTGCAAGACCTTTTTCAACAGTTCAATCACCAATTGTTTTTATTTTTGTGAGAGGTTATGCATTTCAAAAAGGTGCAAAAGAATTTACCGAGAGTGAGAGAGACGGTGGGGTTGCTGCAAAATAAAGAAGTTGCAACCCTTTTAGCATGTAAACTTGTTTAAATAATCCATCAAGGGGAATATGAATATTGGATGTGGGTTAAAACCCCGACAAAAATTGAGAATAAAATTCGAATATAAATCCAAACACAACCTATCTTACTGTATTTTGGTTAGATCTTACATGGATTCAAACCAAATTCAACACATTTATGCTCTTGTTTACAAGTCAAGGATTAAGTGCAGTTGGATGGGCAACAAAAAGTTTATACGATGGAATTCAAATATGCCCATGATTTGTAGCCACTTCTTGCTATCATTATGTTTTTTTTTTATATAGAGGAAATAGATGGAGGGTTAAATTCAATATAGCAACTCTCATAAATTTTCATCCCGCTAGATAATATTTGATTCAGGATATTTAAATTTTTATAATATTCTCTCATCAAAAGATGAGTACGTCAATCTGACAATACTAAGATACCGGCTGATATAACGATCATGCTATCCATTTACATGATATAATTGCATAAGGACAGCACTGAAATTGGTTTACAAAACATGCAACAAAGCAAGTTAAAATGCATTATTTCATGATATTTATCGGACATAATCCATTATCACACTTTGTTTATTTTACGTGTGGATGGTCGCCAAATCGATACTGGAAAAAGAAATAATTTTGTGAATGGCAACAAAATTAGATATATATTGCAACAAAAGCCTTTTTGGACCATGCAAACCTAACTTCCAATCAAAGTCATCTATCCATATTACTTTTTTCCCCAGTGAAATATATCCAACCACTGCTAATCAATAAAGTGGATAGCGCTAAGATAATGTTGGACTTCTTCTGACAGGCTGGCAATCTTTGGATACCACTATACCTGGGATATAATATGTCTTGACACAAAAAAGGAAAGATATATCTACCCACTATAATCTAATAAAGTGTAATCTTCATGATCTTTAGTTGCATATGGCTACACTTACAATACTCTAAATAGCCTCTATATGTAGCTTGGACTGTAGGGTGGGGTAACTCCATCCTAATGTTAATCTTTATTATTTAATCTATTACTAAAACACTCCTTTTAAAAACTGTGCTTCCTTTGTTTATCCTTTTTTTTTTTTTTTGCCCCCTTATTGGTGGGTGTCTTTGTATGATATTGGTGACTGATCCTTCCATGAAAGAGAGAATTTTGATATTGAATCATGAACATGATAGATGATGGGTATTGCATATCAATCATGAAAAAATCAAAAAATACAAAAAGCCTGCTACAATTATATTATCCTCCATTTTATCCTTTCATATGATAAATTGATAATGATAGAAGCAAAAACATAACATAGAAAACTTGCTAAGTATCCTTGCTACAACCATATTTTCTCCTCCATGTAAAAAATCTACAACAAAATGATCATTGCAAAGTACTCTTTCCAAGTTATTGTTTGTTTTATAATCCATCACAATGGTGCTCAGCATGCTAGAAGGCCATCTATATCGAAATAAAGGTTGGTTGTTGATCAATTATCATGGTCTCTTGGTGTTGGCTGCTCGGTTTATATCCTCTGTGATTTTTTTTCTCCATAGTCCCCCTGTCAAGCATGCGATCACCTTTGACATTAATATTGTGTAAAAATTAAACTTTGTTGGCGATCTCCCATTGATCAAAATGGAAACTAGAAAAAACATTTCATTAAGCTGTGTTTTCCTAAGCATTTCTCCATTTGGACTCTTTCTACTCTTTCCATGAGAGACAAACCTGGCACCCTTTACTAGAACTCTAGTTTAGAAAATCATATTAGTACACAACTAGTCTCTATAAGCATCTCATCTTTGAAAGGGAGCAATAGAGAATTCAATGGGTTTGGAACATCAAGGCCAATGCTTATTTTCTTCGGGATAGTATGGTTGTTGTTGCTACATTAATTTTCTTATCAGATCTAGATTCAGATAATATTTATTTGTGGCATATATGGTTGGATCATATGATTGAGGCTGGCATGTCTCTTCTGAGCAAATGAGATTTATTATATGGTTAGTGTTGCCGATCTCGTCGCCGCGCCTTTGGCTTCAGAGCTGCTGATTTGATTAGACTGTCTCGCCCCGAGGTCTCCTGGCTCCCAGTCCTGCAAGACAAGGTCAGAAATCCTGGCCAGGGATCCCGGCGAGGGAGCTCAGACGGTCAAGTTAGAAAACGGCGAGAGAGAACAGAGTCTCCAAGACGGGCCCCCGAAGGAGTAACAGACTTAGAGATAGTGCTTAGCAAGAAAAGTCTCAGGAAGAGTAGAAATCTGGCCGAGTTCCTTCACCGGGCTTGCGCCAAGGGTCCCCTTTCGGGATCTTGGGTCCTGCTCTTTGTGCTTTTCCTTTTCCCAGCCTCTGTTTCTCACTTTTCTGGTCGTCCACTCTTCCCATCCTTTTATCCTATCACGCTGCCTTCTGGTTCCCGCCTTCGGGAGGCCCCCTCCTTGCTTTTACCTCCTTCCCTCCCTCTCTTTCTCCTTTCCCTTTTGGGTTCAAGAACCCGGGGGCCTCCTCGCCTTGCTTGCCGAGCCTAGCGAGGAAAGGGTAGAGGGAGGACGCCAGCCTGACCTTGGGCCGAGCGCGGGCGCTCTCCTTCCTAGGCACCGACAATGCCCGTTACCGGGTCCTGGTTTGTCAGGACTTCGCCCTTCGGCTGCGGGAACTGTTGGGCCTATGTAAACGAGGTTTCGCATGTCGCTGTCGATCATACCGGCGCTCCTCTCGGGATGCGGCGCACGCTGCTCGAGGGGAGGCCTCGGAACCCGTGCTCCTGTCCTTCGGTGGTCTTACCGTGCTGGTTAATTGGCCCCGGCCGAGGTGGGCCCCTCCTGGGCGGACACCTGGCGGGGCGGCAGAGAGGCGCTCGACTTTGACCGAGGTGGACCCGTCTCCGGGGGCCACCTGGCGAAGGAGCGAGAGGGCCCGGCTCGACCTCGGCCGAGGTGGGACCGTCTCAGGGTGCCACCTGGCAAGGGAGCAGAGGGGCCACCGGCTTCGGTCGAGGTGGGCCCCTCCTGGGCGGACACCTTGCGGAGCGGCAGAGAGGCGCTCGACTTCGGTCGAGGTGGACCCGTCTCCGGGCGCCACCTGGCGAAGGAGCGAGAGGGCCCGGCTCGACCTCGATCGAGGTGGGACCGTCTCAGGGTGCCACCTGGCGAGGGAGCAAGGGGCCGCCGGCTTCGGCCGAGGTGGGCCCCTCCTGGGCGGACACCTGGCGGAGCGGCAGAGAGGCGATCGACTTCGACCGAGGTGGACCCGTCTCGGGGCGCCACCTGGCGAAGGAGCGAGAGGGCCCGGCTCGACCTCGACCGAGGTGGGACCGTCTCA